>CM057001.1:56791681-59191681 GCA_029891345.1 Dryococelus australis
AATTTTAAATAATAACAAATGGTTGCCTGATACTTTTCATACGACATTAGGATATATAATTACTTTCCATCCATCGTTACCAACTTTACAGGGCGAAGGTCTCTTAGTGCATCAATTAAAATATATGTATGCTGGGGAACTGACTTTTTCCAAGGGTCATTTATAAAGTGATCACTTTATCGTGAACAGCCTCTATCTAAATATTCTATAGAGTAGCCCATTCACACGAATAAACTAAAACAAATTTTAATTTAATCAAATTGCATTAGAATTGGTAAGATTAAATGTGCACACATCACGAAGCACTCGTTTAAGCCTTTTATAGCCTCCACTACTATCTACGACTTTTTGACGGTCATATTATCAGAGAAGCTATCCAATGCTGGAGAACGAAGAGGCCGCTTCGCAAATTCGGCGCGCTTTCAACCACATTTGACCTGCCATGAATTTAACGAGAAACGAAGATTTATGTTATTTGAGCACAAACATCCCCTTCAGCACTTTATCAGCATAGCAATCACCGATCCAATAAAAAGATTGCGATAAATTTCATCCAACATCTTAAAAGTCCACGTTTTCAAATAAACGTATGAGGTGAATCGGGGCAAGTGCATTCCAGCCCTATATATTTTGTTAAAAATAAATATAGAGGCCTGCTACCTAGTGGCCTATGAATAATACTACTGTGCATTTCGCACTACTGTCACTAGGGTGCACTCGTATCGGATGTAAACATGAGAGAATGTTTTGAAGCAGACAGTTAGTTTTGACTATGCGAGTTAAGTTGTCATCCAGTTTTCTTCATGGCATAAAAATCCCCTGGGAGGTGAAGAAAAACATTTTCTATGATAAGTGTGTACTTTAATTGTTGTTTTTTCAAGAGTCCTCTAGTTTTTTTGTTTAAATAGAAGTTTACAAATAATAAGACCCTGGTTTGCATTAACCCCTAGAAAATTTATGTTCTGGGTAAGCTCAGACCAATTTGGTGGGGCAAGTGCAGATCAGTGTGCACTTGCCCCATGGGACAAGTTCAGACCGTAACGCACTTACCCCTCATCACGAGTCGTGATATACATTTGTCCCTTTTGGTAGCACTATTATTTAACTTACATTGTCTCTCATGTAATTGATATTAAAAAAACCTAACAAATAAATGACAAACACATTTTATATCAGGTAGTTGATCACAACTGACTGTAGGCCTAACCATAATCTCTTTTATTTAGGCCTACACAAATGTATATTCTAACAATACAATACATTTTGCAATAAGTAAGTTATCAATAAGCGTATTGTTTTGTTTGTGTGTTAGGTTTTATGCTCCGATTAAGAAAATGGTTCGTAATTATGTCAGGAAGACGAACAGGGGGAAGCAATATTCTCAAGAAATCTTGGCAGACGCTGTGCTTGAAGTACAATCTGAGCGAATGTCAGCATACAGGGCTGCTAAGGATTTCAACATTCCTCTAAACACAGTGATTGACCATGTGAAAGGAAGGAGGGGGCTTAAGTAAACTTTACATGGTCGACCTACAGCTCTTCCACTGGACGTGGAGAAGAAAATTGCAGCCTGTCTCATCACCATGGAGCAACACGGATTTGGACTTTCAAGAAAATACATCCCGTGACTGGTGGGAGAGTACTTTGCTTGTAATAACCTGAACACTCTTTTTACTGATCCAAAACCTCGGAGTGTCTGGTTGGTCTCATTTATGAGGCATCATAATCTGACTGTGAAGAAACCTCAGAGTATAGAAATTGCAAGGAGGAATTGTATTTATCCTTTCATAATATACAATTATTTCTAAGAGCTGGAGAAAACTATTTCACAGCTTGGATTGTAAAAAAATACCACACTTAGATGAAACTAGTTTTGCCATCCAAAACCAATGCAGTGGGAGGGAGAGGCCTTCCTTCCACTAGAACCATTAATGCCTCTGGAAAAGACAACATTTCAGTTCTTCTTACTGTGGCTGACAGTGGGGAGAAGTTATCTCCTCTAGTAATTTTCAAACCCAACATTTGTGGTATGATTGGCAGTCAACCAAAGAGGAAGCTTTCCCAGGCACTTCATATGTTGCTACTGAGAATGGATTGATGGAGACTGAGGTTTTCATTAACTTCTTTAAGATTACATTCTTGGCACGCATTGGCACATAGAGGCCAGTTCTTGTGATATGTGATGGCCACAAGACCCACATCTTCTTAAGACTGATAAACATTGCTCGAGAAGAGAATGTAACCATCCTTATTTTGCCCCCTCGCTCCTCGCACATCCTCCAGCCCCTTGATCGCTCAGTGATGAAATCATTTAAAACACATTATGATACTGAACTAGTTAAGTGGCAGAAACACCGCATAAAAATAAAAAAAAAGCCAAATTGTTAAGCACATTGTGGCGAGAACTTGATACCAACATAATCAAATCTGGTTTTTGCAAAGGAGGCATGTATTCCCTCAACCGGGATATAATTTAAGAGGAAAGGTTTGGCAAACAATGTCTGCAATTGTGGAACCAAATCAATCGGCCACATTTGCAAGCTGGATCATGTTATGAGGGTCAGTGGTTTTTTCAGAAGTTGTGTCGCAATGCGATCCAAATCCACCTGTCGAAATAAGTGAGAGCGCTTCAATTCCTGTGCAAACTCCAGAGTCTTCAGTAGTGGGAACTCATCAATCCGTTTCACGAGCAAGAGCAAGGACGTTTAAGGAGTTAGTTTTGGAAACCATTGAGAATCACCAATCTGTAGAAAAAGAAAAAGAAAACAAGGCTTGCAAAAGGAGCAGAAGTCATAACATCAGACGATGTTTATGCAAGAATTCGAGGCCAATATAAGAAAAAAGCAGAAGCGCAGAAGAGAGAACTCGAAAATAAGAAGAACTCTTCAAAAAAGACAATGAAAAGGAAGAGAGAGGAAATGAAAACGAACACACATCCGGCCCGAAAAGCAAGGAAACAGAGGCCAGGGCTGGAGGAAAGCTCCTCGGAAACTTCCTCAGACAATTTTAGTGTGAGGGAGACAGATAATGAAGTGAAAACTCGGAGTACTACGTGGAAAGAATGAAGGCCCAACAGGAAGATGTCCAAGATGAAGAGGAAGATGAAGAACCTAGCGTGGTCAATACAGATACAACCAATCTTAAGGGCAGGAGACTGGGTTTTAGTGAAACTTTTATAAAAATAAACAGATTAAACATTACGTTGGGCAAGTGATTAGCTTTGAGTACGTCGATCCAGTTGTGAAGTATACTCGAAATGCTTTGAAAAAAGAAAAGGCAGCAGCATTCAAGTTTTCGGATGGAGACGATATCAGCTCTATTGACATCACCGACATCATAAGAGTCCTTTCCCCTCCCAAAATTAGAAGGAGAGGAGAAGCTGTATTTTCTGTTTACTTAACTACATTCAATGTGCAATAATATTCTGACTTTGAACCCAGTTAATAACTGATCAACAGTAGTTCTTCGATTTTTATTCGTTAAGTTTATGTGTTTATACCTACAGCTTAAAAAGCAATGTTTTTTTTTTTGTGTTTATGATAGGAGGTTCAAAATTTTTTTTCAACATGCTGTTCAAAAAGAGGAGTGTGTCAAATATTCTATTTACTGAAAGAGCGGTATCTGTTTATTGTTTAATTTGAATAAATAAGTATGTTACTGGTAGTTTCTTTCTGCGATATTATTATAATTATTTGCGAAATATTTTGTTAATCAGGCTATGAGCCCTATCTTAAATGATCTCTGACATGAGTTTTTAATTAAAATTAAGTAACTAAATTTATGTTAAGTTATGTTAATCAGTAATGTAGTTATAGACTGTTTTTTGTATTTTTATTGAAAACATTCATAAAACATATTTTACTGTTGTCATTTCTGCTCTTTAATTCCACCCTTACGTTTCTCACAACCTCATATTGTTTATAACAAAGATTATACCTTAGAAAATTTTCATCCAATTTTAGAATTTCAACCACCACAATAAAGTTTAAAAATTGGTCTTTTTTGATCTTGCCCAAGATGACACAACGCATAGCTGTTTAGAAAATGGACCCCGGTTATGCACTTGCCCCACTTTGTTGAGGCAAGAGCATATCAGGTACATCTTTTAATACTTTTAATTTTTTTTCCTGCAAAATAAATTCCATTGGGGCTCTTGATTATATGCCTTTGAACGGAAACACCCAAAGAACATTTTGTGACCAATCCGAAATTTTTATCCGTAATGATAAGTAAACTTTTCAATAACTACTGCGCACTTGCCCCGACTCACCTTGCTTCGGATTAAATCCCGAAAGCCCGTAAAGCTTTTATTCGGAATCAAAGCTACTGCCTGGCTATAGTCGGCCGTTAGTTTTTCATCACACTTGAAAACGTATCCTATTCAATTGAGCATGTGAGAGCATTATTGCATAATATAACGTCTCCTCAGCTTTATTCCTGCGGAAAATGCGTTAGCGTACACTTCATATTCGTTTATTATTGGTTGTTGACACGAAATAAAACGCGGTATTTCTTATGTGCCATGCAGTTATCACGAATGCCATCCTTAAAATTATATACACAAACACACACATATTTATACACACAGTATAATACAAAGTCTCCCGGCCGCTTGTGTCTGTGTATTCGGATACGTTTTCTGAACTACACGATGGATTTTGATACGGTTTTAACCATCATTTAGAGAATTTCTTGAGCAAGGCTTAGGTGTATAACACATTAATATTTCATGTAAGGATAGTAGAGGAATGTCGACGTTCTTTAATCAAGTCTGAAAAAGCCGCTTTACTGGCGCTTATATGGCTTACGCTGACTAAACTATAAGTGATAAGCCAAACTGATGTTCTACAGAATTGTAGATCTCAAAAAAGTCTTCAAAAAGTCTGTGACAGTTTATTAAGAATGACACACAGTAACTTCTTTTCTTTCCATAGTTGATTAAAAATATAAATTTTTGAACAACACAGTATTAATCCTTATTAAATAAAATATGTTTGCTACACCATGTCATTTTAGGAGCTAGCACAGATTTATTAATATCGCGCATCAAGATAATTACAGTGGTCGAGTTAGCTGATGGGGAAAAAATTATGTCATATTGCTCACCGCGGCCGGCTCTTAAATTTGTAAATGGTACCCGAGTGATGCCGGGGCGGGTCGCTATTGTGTGTGCGTGTGTATGTATATATATTATAACATATATGTATTATATATAATATTATATATATATATATATATATATATATATATATAGAGAGAGAGCTAACGAAATATTTGTATTTAAAGGGCCTAAAATAAATATATTTAGATGCCCTAACAAAATATTAAATATTTTGCTGAGTACACAAGACTTGAAAAGAAAAACAAAATTAATTTTCTTCTTCTAAAAAAGAAATAAACACTTGAATTAAAAAAAAAAAAAACCTGTGTTAGGTCTAACGAAAATATATAGCTCGAGAGTTTGTTTGCAATTTTTATGACCACTACAATATGACAGCGTTGGTTACAGAATTAATTAATGCTGAATAATTGTATGAACACCTTAATGAAACAAGTTCAACAGGAAGCTGAAGCGTAAATCTAAAAACATAACTTAAAATATTTATTTGCGCGCTTGTCCTGTCTTTGAAAAGTATTAATTTAAACAATCGTTGCGATTTCGTGAGTATAGGCTGTTCACATAAAAGTGAGCGCTTATGAAAGCCCTCCTTAAGATCTACTTGTATGAACATTGTGTATTCTTCCGCCTTATGTAAAATTAACATTGTCATGGGCCTCATCATTTTGTTCATGCGTCGGTCAAGTAAAAGTGCGAAATTATTCAGAAAGTAAATACTTCGCAGACCTGCTCATTTTTACACATCGATGCATTTAAAAAACAGAAAGCGAAAGAGATAATATTAAGTTATTACAAATAATAGCCTGAATCTTCTTATTCGACGTTAAGATATGCAACTACTTTACATCCATCGTTACCAACTTTACTCCCATTAACCTATATGCGTGCAGGGACAGTGACATTTTTCAAAGGTTAATTTATAAAGTGCTCACTTTATCGTGAAGAGCCTTTAGTAACTTAAGCTGAAGTTGCTAAGACATAGCGCGCGGGTGCAAATAATGTGGGTTCTTATCTCGGACAGGGTCCAATTTTTTATTAGTCTATTCACAGTTTCTTCACACTTCTTGAATAAAACCTTTGAAATATCGCCCGTTTATGACTTGTTCATTTATTTCCTAAATATGCCGTGTATCACAGGCGTTTTATATCTCTGTTAACATGAAAGTATGTTGTTCGTTAAATTCAAGATATACTTGTATTTCATCCATAAATTATAATATTCCGTATATAATAAATACGAAAAAAACTGGTGGGAAAATCTGTGTGTTGGTAGCGCTTCGTAAGAAATAGTTCTCATGCAAAATATCATTGCCACTGAGTGCGAAGTAATTCGATGCGTTGTCCGTTGGTGTAATATTCTAGACATAGTTAAGCTTAGTTTGCACAAGGTGGAGGAATATCCTGTAAGCAGAACTTTGGGAGGGCTTTAGAAAAGTGTGAAGTAAACGTGAATGGATTATATTTAACGAAACTCCCGTAATGCACGTAGTCACACAAATATTTAGCTACACGCACCAAGCAAATCTTTGTTTGGGGCGACAAAATAAATGCAACAAAATAAACAACAAAATATTTAATTGCCCCTATACACACAATTAAATTTGTTGCACCAAACAAACTTTTTTTTTTTTGTTTCAACAAAACACACTTCTCAGTGCGCGCAAAAGCATACCATTATCAAGGCTCGACTTCGCAACTTTTGCAGATAAACTTCGGTTTTTTTTTTTGTGTCATAATTTAAATTTTCAGAGGTATTGTTAAGAATGTTTGATTATATAAAACTTACTCTTCACTAATTGTTTTATACTTTGGTGTCTAATTTGCTCTGTGTGTTATTTCCTGTTTGCAAAAAGGAAGGAACTAATTAATAAAATATAAATATGTTTCTCGACTTTTTACAGCTAGCAGATAACGCACATTTAAAATTCTACACAAAAATGGGGTGTGGCTATGTTGGGGACACGGCCGTTTGTTTTGCGTGAATACGTCTACGTCGACGCGCTCGGACGCCTTGATGTTTATTTTACGTTCCCGACACATCTTCACTCCAATATATGGGGTTTTATGGGTATCACTGGTTTGCTTTTGAGATGCTCTTTTCAACCGTATACGATTTCTGTATTTCGACTTGGCTTTCTGACGAGTGTAGGCCGACATTGTGGTAAGTTTTCTTAATTTTTTTTTATATTAAACTCTTACAATTTCACCATAACCCCACCACACAAATGTTTTTATAAACGCAATCGATTCATCTTGATGAGAGCTGTCGATTGAAACCTAAACGAGCGTCGTAGCTTCACCTAGTCAAAAAATTATACTACGAGGAAGTTATGATACGCGGCGAAACGAACTCAAAATTGCATCAACAACCCCCCCCCCCCCCCCTCCGTTGTCTCTGGATGCTTCACAGTCCTCACTCAACTTAACATATTGCTTGAGCCTTTGGAAATCGAGTGGTGTAATTGAAATTTGAATGTAGACGATAGATTCGGAGCTGTAATGCCAAGCTATATCCCCAGATTTTGTTATCATCGGATTTTCTGCATTGCCTCCCACTACGGTTGCTAATTTAAAGACAAAAATACTAAAACGACTCGTCAAATGTAGCATTTCTGTAATCGTACGTTGTCAGTAGCTACTACGACTTTGAAATCGTGACGCGAAAACGAAGAATTTCTGCGAGGAATGTGAAGTCGAGACTTTAAGTGCGTCGTGATTGTGACGAGCAACGGCAAACTCCTGCGTGGCCACATCCGTCGTGATTGTGACGAGCAACGGCAAACTCCTGCGTGGCCACATCCGTCGTGATTGTGACGAGCAACGGCAAACTCCTGCGTGGCCACATCGCGAAGTAAGTCGCGGTGGCGTTTCCTGGATCTCCTGCAAGAAAGAGCCGGGCCTGGACCTGCTCACCGTTAGACTCCTGTGAGCTGAACTAATCAGCCGAGCGTCCTGTTTTGTCATCAGTAGAGACCTGCAAATTGCACGTTATTTTCTGGCAGTACGCTAGAATTCACCGTTCTACACACATTCGAGTTTGTTTATTGGCTTCTGCAGGAGTGAGGACACGCATTCCCTTTCGAGTTGGTTGGACGTGATTGGGCCATCCTCTCGTTAGTTGCTTGCCATTGGTCCGAAGGCGTCCTGGACGTGTTCGGACAAACTGTTGTCCAATGACAAACGCAATACAAAAGCAACGCGAATTTTGCACACCTCTAGCTAGCCCGGCTGCCACGGCAACTGCCTTTGATCAGATCCGCCCAGCTAGGTGGGCGCCAACCCTGCACCCCCTCCCACAAAACCCTCCTAACAATAGCATTTTCACCCCTCGGTGCACCTTCGCCTCCGACATCGATCCTTGGCCAATCCCCCGCCTCAAACAACAGAAATGATTCAACTGTCATCGGCGTTTATCTATTTCCCGTGTAGGGCGCGTTTGTGTATCGCCTTCCGCATAGAATTAGGAGTGTACTTTTAGGGGAACCATCCCCCGCCATACTGGATTGTTGGTTTTTATAGCATGCTTGTTTATAGTTTTTAATAAGAAATTTCCGAATGTAGGCCTACCTCTTATATCCTACAAGCTATTGAGCTTACAGGTCAGTACAAACATAACTACTGTTCACGGCAAAATAAGCACTTTTGAAAGCCCTGCTTAAGATCTATTTGTTTGCACGTTGTGTGTTCTTCCACCTGATGTAAAATTGTCATTTCCATATGCCTCATCGTTTTCTTCATGCGTCGGTAAAGTGAAACTGTATAAATATTAGAAAAGTAAGTATTTTAAAATCTGCTAATTTTTACACTTCGACTCGTTTAAATAAATAAAAAAAAACGAAAACGATAGAAATAATTTCTGCTAACACAAATGGTTACCTAACAATTTTTATTTGACGTAAAGTTATGGAACTACTTTCCCCTCCATCGTTACCAAATTTACTGGGCGCATGTCACTCAGTGCGCTCGTTAAAATATATGCAAGTAGGAGCAATGACTTTTTTCTGTGTTGATTACAAAAGTGCTCACTTTATCGTGAACAGCCTTTAAGAGCTCCTGTCATATTTTCAAATAAATTTTTCCGTCAAACTGCTTCCGATAAACCTAGTCAAACAAAGTAGGACAGTTGTGACGTCATCGAAACCTCATTAAACGCCACCATATTTTTTTGAGAGAGTGGGATGGCTTCAGTTTCCATCAAGCGTTTGAAGATCAGGCCGATTCTAAAATTCATTTAAGGTTTGACGGGCTTAACCAATTAGAATCGTGCACGACGAAAATGGACGTCACGAAAACTTTACATTAACGAAATATTTTCTGTAAACGAAGTAAGTTATGAAGATAATTGGTGTCTGTACAGGCTGTGTGGGCATGAATTATATTTGAAGTGGGTACTGCACGTAATATTAAGAACTTGGAGACGTTAAATTTCATTTTGCAGGAAACGTATTATCTGATAAACAAAGTTTGAACTTAGTCTACATTCTTCACATTACGACCTGTAATGGACTGCATAGTACCGCAACAGCAGTATCTCACTTTGAAAATATTTTTAAAATAAAAACTCGTATTATATCCTTCCAGTAAAAAAATTATTTGGCATTCTGGCACATTTTCACACACATTCAAGATTATTTAATCAAATTTGTTGAGCGGGAGAATTAGATGGCCGTATTTCATCTTAAAATTTCATCGTCAATATGTTTGAAGGCGAAAATTTGACAGTAGTGTGACAGGAGCTCAATGTTAATGGCTAGTTGGGTATGAGGGTACTTTCGGATTATATATATATATAAACAAGCAAGACGCGGAAAATTCCACTTACGGGGATTCCCTTGTAAAACAGTGTATGCAAAATTAGTGTTTCTACAGTAACGCTTAGCTCAGTAAATTGATGTTCTGGGAATAGCCTACAGCATTTTTTTCGAGGAAAGGTAAAAAAAAACCATAAACTGCCGTATAAACTAAAACTGAGGTAGGCCGCTTATTCGTCTTCTGCGCATGTACCCAATATTAACCTACTCCAAAGGAACACAACTGTCAGTCATATGGTCACCAGTGATGAACGTGTTTGTTTATATCTTAATTTTTATATTACAAGCGCTATTATATGAATAAAATAAAAATACTTTTAACAACTTAATTTTAACCAACCTGCATTATAAATTGATTAGAGGAAGGATAAAAAAAAACATCTCAAAGCACTCGTGTACTAAACAACATTCTAACCTCAAATCCGATCACACCGTGTTTGCTAGCCGTGTTGGCAGAAGAGCAGTTCAATATTGGGAAACGGAGACTGGTTGTGCGCAGCCAGAGATATCTGTCTACCCCGTCTTTAGTCTACGATCTGCAGCTCGAACTATTTACTTTCATCATGTTAAATATATTCGGAGAGAAAGAAAATAGTTAACATTGTTAAGAAGTTATCGTATTCAGAGCTATACTGCCGCAGTTTCCGTAACGGGAAAGAAGAAACGTACAAAGACGCAACTGTTAATTTAATGCATTGGCTCATACTGACTTTGATAATGCATTTAAGTTTGTCACGATAACGTAACCACTTTTAAAAATCAACCTTGCAAAAAGGTTACTACTCCTACCTGCATTTATATTAACATCTGCAGCGAGTCACATGCGCCCAGTAAAGTTGGTAACGTTGGAGGAAAAGTAGTTGCATATCTTAACAACGAATTAGAAATTTTAGTAGTAATTTGAGATAACTTAAATTGCTTATTCTACTTTAAGTTTTTTAAATCCCTCTAGGTGTCAAAATGACCAGAATGGTAAAATATTTACTTTGATAATAATTTCTCAGTTTCTCTTGACCGACGCATGCACAAAGTGATGACGAGGCCCATAACAAAGTTAATTTACAAAAGGCGGGAGATACACAACGTGCATGGAAGTAGATCTTAAGCAGGACTTTCAAAAGTGCTCAGTTTACCGTGAACAGTCTGTACTGTAATAGATCTTGTATGCGACAAATTCAGCACCCCCCCCCCCCCCCCACGAGTGCGTACCACAGTCTAGAGAGATGCCCGACGTAACGATTCCGTATTCACCAGACGCGACATTGAGGCTTTTAATTTTTTTTTTTTTTTACCGATATTCCCCTTAACGGCGTACGCTGCTCAAACAATCAAAAATATCACAGAGGTTCAGCTCTATATATATATATATATATATATATATATATATATATATATATTTCAGTTCAAAACTCTTCAATATTTTCCGTTTGCGTCTGCTTACGAAAAGCGTGTATATTCCATTCAATTCAACCTTTTTTTCTGAAACCCTGATAAACTTCTACTCCCAGGATATAAGCTTAACCAAGCCTAGAAGATTACACCAAAGTACAACGCACCGAATTCGTGCGCACTCGGTCGTAATAACATTTTGCACGAGAAATACTTCTAACTAGGCGCTCGTTTTTTTCACTGTTCGTATTCATATTTATTATAAATGAAATGTAATAGTACATAAATAAACTTCCGGTAGGACTTCAATTTTGAGGAAAAATAAGTTACTTCCATATTAACAGAGGTATAAAATGCTTGTGATAGGCCTACATGGAATATTCACGAAATAACCAAACGCGTCGTACATGGGGTGATTCACCAAAGGTTTGATTCAGAAAGTGTCAAGAAACCGCGAAAAGCCTATAATAATTTTCCCTTATCAGAATGGTAGTTGCGTGTTGTCTATGTCAGTCTTTAACTCGTAGTTCTTACAAGAGAAAACGGGCTAATACGAATGTTTCACGATCATTTGTGGGTGTGACACTTCGGATACAGTCTGTTTCACATCGCATAGGAGCACGCGAAACACCTGCGTCTTTATTTTTATAGGCTGTTCACGGTAAACTGAGCACGTTTGAAAGCCCTGCTTAAGATCTACTTGTATGCATATTGTGTAACCTTCCGCTGTATATAAAATTAACATTCCTCTGAGGCCGGTCACATTATGCACGCGTCGGTCAAGTTAAACTGTGGAAATATTAGAAAAGTAAATATTTAACAAGTTTTGACAATTCTTGCACCTGTATGCATTAAAGAAGGAAAATAAATAATTTCAAGTATTCGCAGACCTATACCTAACACTTTAATCTCGACAATTAAACACGGGACTTCTTTCCCTCCATTGTTACCAACTTCATTTGGCTCATGCCAGTCGGTGTTGCCGTTGAAATGTATGCAAGGAAGGAACATTTACTTTTTTCGAAGGTTGATTTCAGGAGTGCTCTTCGCACCGCGAACAGCCAATACGCCATAAAATTATATATGTTCGCCATGGATAGCCGACAAGAGATAACCTGCGCGCCAGTTCAGTGCCTTGCATGTAAAGGCGAGCAGACTTTTGATAGGAGTACTTACGTCGCCCTAATGCTGGATTTACAATGAAATGACGAGGTCGTCCCGACAGTCCGACACGACTTTTCAGTTCTACCATTTCTGCCACCAAAGTTAGCTCAGTGTTTACAATAGCTCAACAGTTTCCATCCGACAAGAGTTGCGTGGCTTTCGGAAAATCCTAGAATGGCCACTAACTTGCTATGGAATGCAAATAAATCACAAATCATTGCACACTCTTTTGTTTTGATAACATTTGTAAACAAAGCATCTTTGGATTTTTGAGTAGTTATTGTTCACGAATATTTACGTACGTCAATTCAACAGCTTTCTGTTACAAGATAACCAGGATTTGCAAGTGATTAAAATATTTTTAGTGTGGAATTTGCCACAGTAGTGATATCCACACGAAAATATGTGTTCGATGGTTATGTTTATTGTATTTTTTCTGCTGCGAAGCGAGTCCGATTGGTCCGACAGCCCGACGAAAGTGTAATACAGAATCTACTTTTGTCGGGCTGTCGGGGCTGCGATTTTGTCGAGGTGACCGTGCTCCTGATTGGCTGATGAAAAATTTTCGTAGGTGTCGGGTTATTGTTAATCCAACTTTAGAGCTGCCACGATTCTGTGTCTCGGACACAAAAAAATATGTACCTTCCGCCAGACGGCACTCTTAAATGTTTTGTTTCGAACATCGAGATGTTTATTGCTCGCCTGTCTAAGATGCAAACAGATGTGTTTATTCACGAATAGAGCTTAGAAAATCTTAAACGCAAACACACAAAAGCCGGTTTCTCAGCTTTTCTCTATGTTATCCTTTTTTTAAAGACTGGCAAACCTCATTCAGGACACTGAAAATAATATCCATGTTATAATTTAAATCGTCCTGAGTTTTGAACGTCCTATTTATAGATATTTCTTGTTATTAGTCTTGTGACGCGGACAGTAGCAATGTGTTAAATTACTGCGATAATGCAATAACAAAGGACTTCTAATCACTTCTCGTAATACTTGCAATTCATGTGAAATTTACGTAGCTTGGAGAAAAGATTATTTTGTGGATCTCGCTGGGCACAAGTATCATATTTATTTATTTATGCACTTTAAAAAAAATACAGTACTATGGCCGGTTTTGCAGTTATTAATGTATACGTATTAAAACCACCTTTACATATATATATAGTGCATATCGGGCAACAAAGACTGTCATTATACATAATAAAATATAGGCCTAAAAAAACTAATGAATAACTTATTATGAAGAATAACGCACTGCAATGACACACAGACTATGACAATATTGCTAACATTTGAGCAGATTATTGAAGTTATGTACTTTACACGGTACCTTATTCACTTGTTAGAAAGCAGCCATCATATGGCTCTTTTGACTTGCCAGGCTACTTTCTCTGTACTTTAAGTATCATCGAATTAGTACTTTTAATCTCATCAGGCTACTAGTTCGATCAGCCTACTAGTTCCCGACACGAATTGTTAAGTAGCCTAATTTTCTCTTAAATTTTGCGCTTGTGCGAAGTGGTATTTGGGAGTTCGTGTATGACCGCTACTGTAGATATGTGGAGAATTTAGCCGGAGTCAGCTTAGAAGGTTTGATTAGAATTGTGTAACACTATTATAGTTTCTACTATTTCCCATCAAGTTTTTGCTAATGGCTCAGTGGTGAAGCTCTTTCTAATTTAAATTTTATATATGGTTTTTTGATTTTGTATTGTCGAGAGTTACCAATTTTACAGAACTGGCCTGAACATTAGGCGAAAAGGAATAAAATGTGAAAATCACAAATCTTTAGTTGTAAATGTGGCAGGTGGTATGTCGAGCGATATGTCGATATACAAAATCACAGCTAACCATACCATCATTAATGAAAACTCCTTTTACATAGTTGTTCCTGGAACTTCCTATTAATCTTTTCAGTGTGTTTAAAGATTCCCAGGTAATCCGTCTTTCTTTGTGGCAAAGTGGTAAACGAACGCATATTGCCATCCTGCCGCAGAAATCACGGTGTTTTCATCTAGCACCCCATGTATTTTTTCCCCCGTTGAGAAATTAGTGAATGCTATTTTCTGAGTTAACTATTTTGGGACACCAGTCTTGTGTACAGGACTTATACCCGTGCAGTAAATTGGCACTACACTTCTATGATTCTTATTAAATTCATAGCGTATAGGATTTTTGTACGAGCTCTTCACTTTCACAATCGTTCTTGGGCATTTAAGCATATATACGAAATATGACGTGTACCCTCTGTCAGCCAGTTCTTTATGTTAGTGTATCCATGTAAGATGGATACACACCTCTTTTATTGCAGTCGTAGACTATTTAATCTGTATGCTGCTTTAGTATCATTTAAGTTAACAGCTATGGGCTAATTTAATTTTGACTATTAGTAGGGTACTTACATATTCTCACAACCTGAAATGTAACTCTTATTAAAGTGATAGCTATTAGTCGTAAAGTATGTGTTGCAATGTTTCGCAATAAAACGTACGTATATAAGTGAAGCAATTCTAATGTATTAAAAAATGATTGCTATGTGAATTTTGGTAACGAAAATTTATTACATTATATTTTTCTCCTGCTGACAAACGGATTGTTATCTAAATTAAATACTAGGTTCTCCAAACTTTATCAATATTATAAATATGAAGTTTGGTTGTTTAATACATGGAACGGATTATATACGTAAGTCAGATAAATCTGGCTACAATGTTGGCAGGAATGGAAACTATTTTTTTCCCCTCTAAAACTTACGAATGTCTGACACTGAAAATTTCTAGAATAAGAAGTTTGTGTCTCTCCAAGTGTGTTTCCTAAAATTTCGAAATAATATCATTGGGGTTTGAATACGTAGAAATTCCTGAAGTTGTAATCAGTAAACTACAAAATTTTTCCATTTAAATAAATATAAACTTTACCACTTCTATTTAATAAAAATTTTCTTATTAATTCACAAATTATTGTATTTTGTGGACAATATTTTCGCATAATTTTTACTTCCGGTTAAAAGTTTTTTATGATTTTAAATAATTAAAGTGCACGATTTTTTAAAATGTGCTGTATTCAAATTATTTAGTTGCTGCTTTCCAATGCTTACAGAAAACTATTTTGTGGCCTTTAGGGGAATGGCTGCAGTAGATTTATGCTAGAACAGTAGTAAAGGGATTTTTGTCTGTTAAGCGTACCTACATAAACTTGAAGCGAGAAACTGTAAATACATAGAAGCATATCTTATCACGGATCAGTCGTTTTCACGACTGCATTAGAACATGTACGTACGAATTTTCGTTCTTTTCCTTCCAATCACTTCGCGCGTAATAACACATTTGAAACATATGATTCGAAAATGCGGTGCGTAGTGCCAAATAAAACTTCACGTAAAGTAGATGAATGACGGCATGGCGAGAGACTGTGGAAGAGTCGGTGATCAGTACTCTCACTCAAGTTTCGTTCGATCACAAACGGCGTGTTATTACGTCGGCAGTTTGAATGAGATTCCGCGGCAGCAGCAGGGGAAAATTTGTCTAACCGAGCTTCCTCCCACTGCAACCAGCTTCCCCCCTACCCTTTTTTCGCTCCGTTGTTGGCGGGAATGAGAGATAAAAAAAGGTGCCAGGGTATGGGTGAATTTTGGGAAGGGGTGAAGGCGGGGGGGGGGGTGTAGGACAATCGCACCCGTGGTTATCCTACGTCAGTCTAGTATTACGTCGTTTGATAGAACCCGAATGTTTGGCATCGCCCATCAATTCCTCGCGCGCGGGCTGCCGTGCAGAAACGCTGCCTACCACACATTGACGCACACACACACCCACGCGCGCGCACACACCCACACACACACGAATACAGCCATTTAAAACCTGCCCCCCCCCCCCAAACCGGTCGGGATTATGCATGCTGGCTTTCACATCATATTTGCCTCTCTGGACAAGCAATTGGTAGAGTGGAGGAAGAGAGAGAGAGAGAAAGGGCCAGGGTGTGTGGAGGCATATTCCCAGTTTAATCCTTACGACAGACAGAACTCTCTCTTGCTCTCTCGCTTCCATTGTGCACGGGCAGCCGTGTTCGCTGCGTGCTAAACCACCGCCACTCTCCTCTTTCCCCCAACGAACCCCTTTTCAACCCCCTTTCCCAAGCTTTTCTCTCCCCCTTTCCATAGCTTTTCCCTCCCGCCGTTTGAAGCTTTCGCAGAATTAAAAAATTTACCGTAGAAATTTGTGCCATTGTTCCTGCGCTCGGGCGTTACCCCTGCGTAAATATTATGCAAAAGTCAGCAATGTTTTCTACGATGGCTACGCTGAAAAGAAAGAATTTCGGCTAATATTTGCGGCAGTGGCGCCGTGAATTCCTAGTGGCTGGCGAAAAATAATTATGTTAGATAAAAATACTCCAATTGGAGAAAAAATTGCATGTGTGTGTGTGTGTTTTTATTATTAAGTGGAGAACACTTGGTGTTTGAAGTGCAATAAATCACCAAAAATAATAATATGAAAACTGAAAATATAAAAAATGGACGGTTAGTTAAGAAAATTGTATGTTTCATATGTAATTCTAAAAAAATCGACATAAAAAATTTCCCGAAGTAGGAGAAGGAATAATTAATGAATTATATAAGCCAGCGAGAAAAATTTCCAAGAAAAAAATTTATTTCGTATGGAATTGATGATTTATGGCAAATAGATCTTGTAGAGATGAATACTGGTAATTTGAAAGGAATATGTCATGTGAATAATCTATATAAATATATTATGAGAATTAATGATGTTTTTTCAAAGTTTGCATTTGCTGTAGCTATTAAACATAAAACAGCCAAACATGTAGTTAATATTTTAGAAAATATTTCGATGAAAAGTAAACCAAATAATTTCCAAAGTGATAACGGTACAGAATTTGATAGTAAAAAAATTAAAGAACTTATGGAAAAATATAATATAAATCATTATTCTACATTTAGCGAATTGAATGCTAGTGTTGTTGAAAGATTTAATCGAACTTTTAAAAATATGGGAGAAATTTGCATTGAATGGCAAGTATAAGTAGGTAAACATATTGGATGAATAAGTGAAAGAATAAAACAATTCAAAACATATAGCCATCAATATGAAACCAGTTGATGTTAATAAAAAAAATTACATACTAAACAGTATGTATATTCACTGCCTATTTCCGTAAATATTTCCTTTTAAAATACGGAAATTTAAAAAGTATGGCCGTTGTTGTACTGCGCAACTGGCGAAGGGCATTCATACTTCTACTCGCCTGGCTATATTCGCTCCATTTTGTTTACATCTCAATGAAATGGAAGAAAGTGTTTTTAATGGTATCTAGATGTTAGAGGTGGTAGGGTTCCAGGGAACATACAACCGAAAATAGTACCCTTACCAAGCATAATTCGGTTACAACGCAAACTCGAATACAGTCTCCCTTGCAGGTAAAAAATATAATTATATATATATATATATATATATATATATATATATATATATATATATATCCTTGATTTTCGTGGCTGTATAAAATAATTTCTCGCATAATTGAGCATAGGTGTTTTATTTACCATTCCAGGTTTATTGAATAGCAATTTTTAAAAATATATTCACAATGTTATTCTGAACTCAAAACATAGAATTCTTACGCATCGGGTTTGCTACATGAACTATAAATTCTGTTGAACACTCACCCTAAAACTTATATTAAGCTCGACAAAAACTGAACGAAGACCACGGTAAAATTCAGTGAAATACCATTGGAACAGGTAGTGTAACTTCGTCTTTTACGAAACTCGGCAACTGGCAGCGTACAATATCAAAATAGAGATCAAAATTAACGTTCTTACGTTCCGTGCTGGTGTTATGTGATTATATAATTTTTTTTTGGATCAAAACCGTTTTGGTCATTTTTAAAATAAAATTTGTTAGTGACCATTTTTCAAAGTGAAACATTTGGAGCTCAGGGGTGGAAGAATTTGTGTGAAGCCGACAAGGTCATGAAACGATGACAATGTACGAGCATATTTTATTTCAGTATTTTTATCCGGTATCTGCACCGAAGTCAATTTGGTTACAACCTTCTAACGACTTTCAGGTAATTGGTATGAAATAGTTTATTCTGCGTCGATAGGGGTACGGTGAATTTTGGTATTATTTTATGGAAGTTAAGTAACTTTTCTGAAATTAAGGTTTAATGGTATTCGACATGAGCTTTAATAAAAATGAAATTATTTACATTAATTTAATCATATAACTGACTTACAAAAAAGGTTCAAAGCGTAAATATTGATGTATTGAATAACATTCCTTGAAGTAATAATTCGACTGGAAGCTCTGCCTAGAATTTTGATGCCGCTCATGGCCTGTGAAAATTTGTAAGTGAAAAATGTTGCACGTTCTTGTGAGCCGAGGACTGACGAATCGTTCCCGAGAGACACGTTCCGAGCCTCCCTTTTGACGGCGTACGGACTCCTATCGATGTCATGTTCGATATGAAGAGGTCGACCTGTCCTCTCGTATACTCGCGGAGGGGTTTTGAGGGGGGAAAAAACTCCCCGCGCTTCCTGACCCCGACCAGTCATTACGATTCGACAGTTTCGGCGCGAGAGAGCACTCCTCCCACCTCCCCCCAAAAACCCTCCACACGCCCGTTCACTGGGGGGCTGCTCTCCAAACACTCTGTCCTCTATCGGTGACAGGTCAAGTCACATTCGTATACGTCCACTCTGGAACAATCACCACCGCGGGCTCGCTCGGTACTTGACCCCTTGACCTCGCCATTGTCCTCCATGACCGCTCCATGGCCTAGTCACTCCCTCAGACATCCTGGTAACTTCCAACCTGTACTACACGCTTGTTGCCGGTTCCAGCACAGCCTCCACAACAGCTAACTTTTGATTTCATTTAATGAGGAGTTAATGTTCCGCATAAATTCAAGTCACATTCCCTTCATCCTCTATATTACATGCTGTTCACTGTAAACGGAGCACTTTTGAAAGCCCTGCTTAAGATCTACTTGTATACAAATTGTATATTTCTCCGCCTTATGTAAAATTAACGTTGCTATGAGCCTCATCACTTTATTAATCCAACGATCGAATGAAAATGTGAAATTATTAAGAAAGTTGATACTTTACAAATCTGCTGATTTTTGCACTTAGGCGTATTAAAAAAAAACACAAAGTGAAATAAATAAATTAAAAATATCACAAATGGTTACCTGACACCTTTTCTTCGACGTTAAGATATGGAACTACTTTCCATCCATCGTTACCAACTTTACCGGGCGAATATCACTCGGTGTGCCCATTAAAATATATGCAGGTAGGAGCAGTGACATTTTACTAAGGTTCATTTCTAAAGTGGTAATTTTATCGTGAACAGCCTTTATCACAGATTATGCTTGTAACGTCATGGAAATGAATTCAATATTTTATTGTAAAGTGTGATTTTTGTGTGTTACATCATATGTCATTTTTGCATTACACTAAGTTACGCGGCAAGGCAGATAAATTTACTTCTGCAACAGTGGACATTTATACTGAGAAAGTATTTGAAAACCAGTGTTCCTGGATACGTAACTGATTATTTTATGATTACCATTGGTTGTATACGTTACGAAGAATCTGTGGTTTTGGTGTATGTTAATTACGCATTCGTTGTGTGGGAACGTTTCTGTACTAATATATTTGCGGAAAGTTAAAAACATTGTCAAGTCACAAGCTTAAAATTGTAGAAGCCATAAAATCCATCGAAGTATATTTTAGAATGCTCAGAACATACGGTGTTGCAGATGTGGGTACACGCATTTTGCTGCATTTTAAGTATGTAGTGCAAATCGTCAGGTAAAGTGTGTGTAATATTAAGGTATGATTTCCGTACTGAACTTGAAAACCAAAAAGGCTTACGTGCACTGAATGTTAGACGTATTTGGTTGTTCCCTAAATATCTAATCCATCACATGCATTTTATACTGCTGTTAACATAGAAGAATACATATATTTTGGTTAAATAGAACGTTAGATTACATTATATCTGTAAATTACAATATATACATTATAATTAATATGAATATAAACAGCAAGCAAAAAGGTGTGTCTGTAGTGCTTATTAATTAATAGTTCTCCTGTTAAATACTATTATAGAGTATTCACGGTAAAGTGAGCACTTTTTAAGGCCCTTCAAGAAGGAATTTACCACAAATAAATATATTCTATTGCAGCCTCAGGCGTTAACTTTTGAGATTGGTGAAATGTATACACTGTGTTTATAAATCATATGGCAATTTTTATATGAAAAAGTGGAGGAAGGATATAAATTTTCTGAAAGGAAAAATTTAGCAGAGCCTTAAAAAGTGCCCACTTTACCGTTAATAGCCCATACACGGAGAGCGCAAACATATGGTGCGTTATACCTTTGGTGTAATCCTCGACACTTAATTAAGTTTTGTTATCATGGGGCATGGGGATAGCTGGAGGCCTCAGGAAAGTTTGAAGTAACCGTGAATGGACTAGAAATGCAGACGTCGAAAACTGTTTCCGACAGAAAGATGAATTTCTCTTACTTGACATTCTACATATGTCCATCCCCTCGCTACTGCGCCGCATTAGATTTTACGTACAAAGAGTAAGAAGAGAAGCAATGCAGTGCTGTAATTTTGATAGATTCAGCCCCAGATAAGCTTCTACTGATACCTTCTAAGATTTCAACATTTGTGAAGAGGAGTACATACGTAAAATGGTCCCAAAATTATACAGTAAGCAATTGCGACTTCCTTATGCTAGACTGTGTCGAAATTACTAAAACAGGCTGAATTATAGTAATTTAAGTCACAAAGATTACACCTAACCACTTGTGGTAAAAAGTACGCTTAAAGCTTTCTGTTTACTTAACTTGGGTTACCTGACGAAAAAATTCCAGCGATCTCCAAACGAAACTGTTAATTGCTTTGTTAATTAAATAAACTGCGTTCATAGCCAAACACATCGAAAGATTTAACAGAAATAGACCACAACAAACAAATAACAGAATATGACAACGTAATCTAGGAAGTATCAGGGATCCTTGCAGTCATTAAATAATCGATGAAGGGGGAAGATACTAGGCTCCGAAACGACGTACAGTGGAGAGTTTAAATCAAAATCTCGCCTGAACTATTTTGTTGATGGAGAAAAAAAAAAGAAAGGAAAAACGAAGTATGTTTCATGTTCCAAAGAAAATGTATCAATGAATACCGAAACGTAATGTTCGAAACACTTGAATTATATTATTATCCTTTGCTAATTACGAATATCTTGGAGATCCGAGTGTATAACTATAAGAATGGAAACAGAAGGTCGCTTACTCGCCCAAGGTGACTTAGATTTTAAGGCAGGTGATCGAATAATTTTTGTTGATTTCCTCAATTTGATAAAAATCTTTAATTTCCTCAATTAACCTTAGTAGTAGGGCATAGGGAAGGCTGGCATAGGAGTTAGGATTCGGGATCCGGAATCTGGCCACCACGTTGGATTTTTTTCTAAAAAAAAAATCGCTCATATTCGCACAAAATCTTACGTTTTAGCCCAAAAAATGCCTTAAATTTTTCTTTTTTTCCATAAAAATTTCCCTTCCCCCCCCCCCCCCCCCCGATTTTGCAAAAAATGACTCCCCAGAAAAGTCCGTTTTCAGTTATATTCTCTAAAAGGGATTACTGACTCAAGTGAACTTGGAGCCAGGAGAGCAGGATTTAAGACTTTTTACCTTTAATTCGAAATAAAAAATATCTATTTTTTAAATTTATATATATTTTTATGATTAAAAAATCTAAAAAGTGTAAGTATTAAATGTTATACATCTCCGGACTGGTCTTTTCAAGGTGCATACGATCTTTGTCATATCCATTATTTTTCTCAATGCCAGGGCTACCATTTTGTATTTAAAAGCAAAAGATTTAAAAATTTATAAAAAGTGTATTAAAAAAAATTATATTTTCGAAGGGGCCCCCCTTCCCAGCTCCACCATTAGTCACATTCGTTCCATCCCCATCATACCACTGACTCACTCACTCCCACTCCTCTCACCTATACTCATTCCGCCATCTTGATTTTTTCGTCCGTCATTTATTTATACGATACTGGAGACCACCATCTTGGTAGGTGACCGCCATCTTGATAGACATCACCCATCCGCGTTATTGGAAACGAATGACTATGACAAGACCTTGAAAACCAAAACTCGAGAAAAATTTATAAAAGTCAGCAAGCACAATATATTACAGAACACTGCCGTCATGTTAGATGCAGACTACATCGACCTTGACCCCATGATCTGGAATGACCTTGAAAATAAAACTAGAGAAAAATTACACAAAAGTCAACAAGCATAATACATTACAGGATACCCCCACCATATCAGATGCAGACTACCTCAACCTTGATCCCATGACCTTGAATGACCTTAAAAATAAAAACTCAAGAAAAAATACACAGAAGTCAACAAGCATAACACATTACAGGTTTCCACCGCCATGTCAGATGAAGACTACCTCGACCACATGATCTTGAGTGACCCTGAAAATAAAAACTCGAGAAATAACATATAAAAGTTAACAAGAATAATAAATTACAGACAACCATCACCATATTAGATGCAGACTACCTTGACCTTAACCCCATGACATCGAATGACCTAAAAACAAAAACTCGAGAAGAAATCTATGTGAAGCGGCAGAAGCTGGTCAAGACGATCCACCTACCACCCAGCTGCTGTCAAACTAAACATCTCTGCTTACCTCCCTACTGCTTATAATATACAAGTGTGCAAGCCATATGGCATCATATTGACTTTGAACCAATCGTACTGCACCATTAATACATTGTGCTGACATCGACCAGTCAATCACCAAGTTACCACATGATTGCAGCTAACCAATCACATGCGGGCATTGAGACATCACACACAGGCAGGTAGGCAGGCTTTAGATGCTAGTTCCTTGTTCACATTAGCATGCAGTTATATCTTCAACAGTTTCTTCAGACAAGTTCTTTGTTCACCTATAAATCATGGCCACACTTAAAGTAGACAACTGACTCCTATAGTCGGACCGACCCCCTCACAAGACTGACCCATGACCCATTGACCCAGAGGCCAATAGACCCATTTATCCATAATAACCCATTTGAGGAGTAAAATGACCAATTTTTTTTAGAACATATTAAAATATAAGAAAAAATCGTAAGATTATGATGGCTGAAATCGGGGCTTGCCCTGACTTCGGCTTCGTCTACGACGAAGTCGTCACCATGGAATTGGGGTACATAATGGATACAACACAAAGATCATATGCGCATTGAAAAGACGAGTCCGGTGATATTTAACACTTAATACTTACGCTTTTTAAATTTTTAAATTATAAAATCATATTTAATATATATATTTTTTATTTTAGAATTAAAGGTCAAAGGTCCTAAATCTTGCTCTCCTGGCTCCAAACTCACTTGAGTCTGTGATCCCTTTTAGAGAAAATAACTGAAAATGGACCTGTTTGCAGAGTAATTTTTTGCAAAATGGGGAAAAACGGGAAATATTTTTTTTTAAGGAAAAAAGGACATTTTAAGGCATTTTGGTCTAAAACGTAAGATTTTATGCGAATATGAGCGATTTTTTGAAGAAGAAAAAAAATCCAACATGGCGGCCAGATCATGGATCTCGAATCATAAATCCTATGCCGGCCTTCCCTACGCGCTACTACTAACCTTACCTGGATTATTCTTTGCGCACTACCTATTTATTATTGTCGATGTCTGGTAAATTTTTACTATGGTCAGCATAGTTTGGTTTATATTTTGAATTTTAAGATTTAATATATTTATTTTATAACTGACGTGGATATTATTAATCCCTAATTTGTTTTATTGAGCATATATAAAGATACATTTTGTTCATTATTTTTCGTGTTTGTCAGATAGCCTATTGTCTGTTTACAATTGTTTTATCAACTGATAGGACACCATTTGCTTCCTAGTTCGTCTTGTTCTGTGGTTCTTTGTTTGTGGTGCCCTATAAGTACTTTTGAGTTTTGTTTGACAATGCAAACAACTAGGTACTATCAACTACCATTGCCATTAAACTGAAAGAATGTAACCGTCAATACTTGATGTGCACTCGTTAGTGTGTCAGAAATTCCGTGTCCATATAGTATGATACAACGCGAAAATCTTGTAATTGTTTCGGCGACCATTGTGGGCGAGGTCACACAGAGGGTTTTTCATCCTGAGATTTCGGGTTCGTATCTCACGTACACTGTTACTGAGTACTTAGTTTTTATACGCAGTTTGCGTTACTTTTTGACGCAGGATATTAATTATATACCACGAAAGCGCAATGTGTCATACAGGACAACAAACTGAACATTTGACGACATGAAGTTCGTATCTGGAAATTCATGGTTTGACTGCTAGGGGGAGTCTAATTATTGTAGCATTTCAGACATAGGACTTGCGATTAACTATCACTTTTACTAGCAAGACACCCCTATTGACGTTACAAGAGTACTACATCATGTTATGCAGAATTTCGGCCGAATTGTCGACCCTCCGAGTTCATTACAATGAGTTCATCGGCGGTACGAAAATCGGCGCAAAGGGCAAAGACATCTGATTGTGTGCTAAGTATTTCAGCTACGGTATGGATTCGCGTGATAAAGATCCTTCACATATGTTACTGGAGTCTCTTACACCATATCCTTCATTATGCACTAAGTAGTCGTGGTGAGTGGATAGATACCAGCGGCTCTTAATATCGTGGTCTTGAGAGTAGATAAGGGTGAAGTGAGGTGTGTGTGGCACAGCGCTGTAATGCGAGGGCGGTGTACATGGAAGACCGCATAGAAAACCCGCCGACCGGAGGCACCGTCCGGCAAGATACCCACGTGGGAAAATCCGGGAGCGACCTCGCCGTGAATCGAACCCGGTTCGCCTAGGAATGAAATATTTACTTTTACAATAATTTTACAATTTCCCTTTACTGATGCATGAATAATGAGACCAGGTCCACGGCAATGTTGATTTAACGTATGACGGATGGATACACAATGTGCTTACAAGTACATCTTAAGCATAGTTGAGGGGATCCCAAATTCGTCGCCCCGTGTAAACGACGAAACACGTTTCCGGACATTTGTCTCCCTCTCATAAAATATTTTGTCCGTCGCCCTGTATGACATACTGCACGTTATCGATGTTTTTTTTTTCATCGTCGCATATAAGCAGTTGTTTGATTAGCTTTACCGCAAACTACGAGGAAATTAAAACTAAAATATTGATCGCAAATTATCCGGGCACATTTTAAAGATATGGAAAGTCTCGCGCTTGAACACCTCCACAAAAATAAACCAGGTGGATATAATGAAACAATTTTCACCCCATCGACCGACGATGAGAAACTGAAATGCCTCCTGGCAAAAAGAAGGAATTTAATAATATTGCAGTCGCCTACCCGGAGAGGGAGGGGGAGAGGTCTGCAGGACGATATTTATACCGGAGCCTTCCCCACTCTCTAGTCTCCTTTCCTGCCACCTACGTGAGCCAGGCTCCCAGCACGATGCAGAAGAAGACGGTGGTGGGGGCTGGCGGCTGTCAAATTTAATAAATCTTTCTCGATACCGGGATGGTAATAAGCTCCCGCCAGCGAGCTGTCGCTGCATACAGCAAGCTGACTTCACGAAGTGGTGTCTGAGGCTAGAAGGGCGACACGCCGTGTCGGCTCTCTCAAATCCTATAGGTTGTTCACGGTAAAGTGAGCACTTTTGAGGCCCTAGTTAATTTTTTATTTCAACCATTTATTATCCTTTTTAAAACTTTTAAAATTAATATTGTAATTAGTAGAGGGGCGACGGGGTTTCACTTAACCTTTTTTTTTTTTTACCCTGATCTTTCAGACGAAGTCCCATAAGATTAACCTAGGGCCGAAATCGCTGCGCATAGCAGGCCACCTAACTCCGTAATCTGGTCCACATCCACAATCTGCTCCACAATAGCACCTCACATAGCACCCCAATCGAGGTGCTAATCCTGTGCTGTGATTGGTCCACACATCACCTCAATCTCCTCCTCCTCCCTCACCTGAGCTGTGTTGTCATTACTTCTGGAATTAATTGGGTTCCTGCTGCGAGATTCTAGACTATCTTCTCCTCCTGTTATTTATTCTGAATACCTGATGCACTATCACCCCTATCCCCTACCTACACCCCTCCACTCATAATCCTCCTATCCTCAGACATGGTTAACACCCTCTCCAGATCGCCCCTCTGCACACCTGTGATTTATTAACACATCCCCAACCCCCTCTTCCATACGCTCCGTTCCCAGCGAGCTTGGATGTCTTCAGTTCCAAACATGACAGATAGGCAACACTGCTGTCGTCATCATAGGCAACCATATTAGTTGTAGATTTGACCACCAGGAGTGCTGATGTCTCTTGATGCCGTCATCGGCCGATAGGCAGCGCATAAGTTATAGTAATACCTACCAGAGAGTGGGTTAGTCGCTCGCGCTCCAAGAGCCAATCTTGGTTATAATATGAAATGTTATTATGAACTGTGAGATCGGCTGGAAGATTAAGACAATTCTTTCCATCATGTATGTAATGCATTAATACACTATAAAAACTTCGCTTTTGGGTGGTTTAGAACCACGAACCTGTAGGTCGCTAGATTTACCGATGCCTTTGTGAACTTTTTTTTTTTTTTTATTAATAAATTTACTGTCACAAACAATATACAGACGTATTTACCCTTAACATTTTGCACAGTGCACATTCAGACACACAATAGAAACAATAGCAAAATACTCGAATATCGACACAATTCTCACATGGTGGCACAAAACGACTTGAACATTTGGTGAACTGGTTTTACTGACAAAGTCGAAGAACGAAACTTCACTGTTTTCTGTCAATAATGGAATATTAATGTTTTGGTATCCTCTGGTGTTGAAAACTGCCCCATTTTTGCAGGCAGCTCACCATCCACTACACATGGCACAAGAGAAGACATTGAGCATGTGTTAACCAGAATTTTTTTGTTCTAAATTTCTCTATTGTATGCTAACCATGCACACACAGATATATATATCATAAACACAGGAAATTACCCTATGAAGGGCCGTGTCAGTGTTGCCACACAGGGGGCATGCAGGGTCAGCTGTCAGGTGAATACTGTACTTACGCTGTAGAGTTTCCACAATATTATTGGTGAAGTCAAATGCTCCAGCTCGAAGATCCGAAGAAAGGTTAGGATCGGCAAGTATTTTCCATGGGCTCCTCCAGTGGATGGTTGGGGTGCGATTCACAACAGATGTTATGAATGCCGACATTCTGGAAGCCCTACTATACAAATATCTAGTTGATACGACTGTCCCTTCCGGCAAGTGTTATACTAGAGTTGCGAGTGCTTCCTTTACCTGACGGTATTGAAGTGGTATGCGTCTAGCTTCAGACCACATCATTTTCTGTAATGCTGCGTAAATGTCCGCTGGGCACAGAATTGTTGCAATGGCTGAAGACTGATACAAGGCCTCACACTTCAAAACGTGATTAATAAGACTCAAGCCTCCGTTTTGCAAGAAAAGATGAAGTTGCGGCCTATACAATTTAAATATATATGATTTCCACATCATGCGGCCAACGTTTGTATACACATTGAAGGTATGGAACCCTGTAAAATCTTGAATCGCTACTTCTTGCAAGAATGCTATGCCAGCTGTCTGTGTTCGAATTAGTGTCTCTAGCGCCGCCAAGCGCGCACTGGCCGAAACTGCACAAATATTTAAAGTTAAAATTGTCAATAACTCTATCACGTGTACCTAAAAAATGTAGTGATAGTATCAGAGGTGAACAAAAAGGAAAAGTGGACAAAAATGGGGCAGGTAATAGGGCATACAGGTGGGGACGCACACATATGCCGGTCGCATTGTTAGTTAGTTGGGTTATCAGGACGTCCTTGGCTAGAGCGACACAGTTTGTTTATGACAGCCTTTGCTAGTTCCAAAGATTCCTGCCTGTCCTGTAGCTGGGATTGTTCGCTTTGCGATAACACCTTCGCTTTGCGAACTGGGCTTTCTCTTGTGGCCCGGGCAAGGTCGCTTTTCTCTTACGGACATAGTTTCATCCGCAGTCAATACATGCTCCCGTCGTGTGGTTGTATTGTTTACGCTCTCCATGTCCATGCTCCGCGGCGAGACCTACTGCTCGATCAGTAACAGTATTTTGAGCCATCTCCGTGTGTATCTGGCGTGCCGTGGTCACTAAGGTGTTGAGGTTGACAGCATGTTCTGAAGATGAGTCACCAACATGCGTTTGTACTGGACCTTGCTGCTCGCGTGCGCAGGGTAATCCACTGCGACGGCTCGGTGTCATTACGATGTCGGGCTTGCGATGGCTGGGTGTCGTTATGATGCTGATCCTGTGATGGCTGGATGTCGTTACGATACCGGGCATGCGACGGTTGGATGTCCAGAAATAAGCAGTATACCCATGAAAAACCTTAACTTGTCGATTGAAAATTTTAGTAATTGTCATTGTCATACGCTTGTATTTTAGTAATTGTCATTTTCTCTTTACATATATTCATTACATTTACTTCTCAACACATTACATGACATGAAAGTATTTTGCTTGCCAAGTGCGGGATTCGAACCTATGGCCCCCGAGTTGACAGTCCAGCATTCTAACCTATACATCACGGGCTAAGTTGCTGATATGCTCCACTCATTTAAATATATCCTAAAAAAACTATTATAAAGGAATATAGAAATTCCATTACAATATAACAAATAATTTTAAAACACTGATAATTTAAAAACTATTTCTTCAGAGGCTTGCAAACAAAATATTTTTTGTTAGTTTTTAATATTTCTTTCAGTTGGCTGAACAAATTAAAAAAATTTCAAAGCGAAAAATGCCATGGGCTACCTACCACATGACACATTTATAATCACGAAAAATCATGCTAATGGTTAGCGCACTGTCTCAAATAATACATCATGCCATTAAGAACTAGGTAACATCTTGCCTATTTAAAACACTTTCCAAAAGTTTGTCGGCAAAAATACATTATAATATCTTTATTGTGATAAAGAGCCTTGTCTCGAAAACGTTACCGAGGCCGGAATAAATAAGATAATGGCCAGCTTACCGAAAAGACAAAGATGCCGTATGGGAATCGGCCCAGAAATATTTCTCAGATGCTTGCAACATTTTTCTTCTGCGATATCATGCCGACATATTTTCGGTGATATCCATCTGTTATCCTAAAAAAATACAGCGGGCCGTTGTTTTTATAGCCGCTTGCAATCTGCCTCAAAAAAGACATAAAGCCATTGTCAGATGGCTATCTTCTGGCATTGAAATGACAGTTGCTGACAGTACAGGTATCGGGCCGACAATTTGCCGACACTTTGCCGACAGGTTGTGTTTACTGGGTCAGTACTAATATGAATTACCAATACTTTTAAACATATATAGTTGTTTAGATTCTACTGATGAAGCTCCCAAGTGTACTCCGTAATTGCTAATTAGGCGGTGGCCAAAATACACACAAACAGTTTGGTTTGAATGAAGCCAAGTGGCATCTATAACAGTACTGATATTTCTGCAAGTCTACAAACTTAAAAAATAGTATAACACTCATATTTGTACTCTTACAAGAGAAGCATAAAAAAAAAAAAAAAAAAAAAACACACTTGTGATATCCCTAAATTCCATTTACTGTTTTAAAGGCTTTAATAAATGCGCTACTGTCTTTTAGACGTAGATAGAAAAACATTATTTCCTTTAATGCCAACAGCTCTATACTGTGAAACTAATTTAATTAGGCTACAGGTCTTCTGAGGTATAGCGGCTAACAGAAAATTGCCAATAGAGTAAATAAGTTGGAGAGCTTGTAATGAACTTAATAGAATAATAATGAACCATCCACGTAAAATGGACTGTAAAGAATTTTCTTATATTTTAGTCATTACCAAAAAAAAAAAAAACTTTTTTCTTCTGCATTCAAGACCTACTACAATTGCACTGCAAACCATGCCAGAAAATACTTTTCACCTCTCGTAGAATACAATTGAAGTCAAATCTGACACAAATTTTGAAAGAAAAACTCTTTCATAACTTGATAGCGATGTTTCGGATGGTGTCACATTACACACCAACACCCGTTTTCAGTTAACTCCCAACATCTTTTGAATCAATAAACTTTTGCTGGAGCTTACTATTGCTAATACCGTGAAGAAATTGTACAGATTTGAAGGAGTCGGTACACATATATACCGTCGCTTGGTGTATAAATTATTAGCTGCAATGAGCTGTAACGTCTAGGATGGCCAACAGAATGCATTAGTTTTCCTACCTCAGTTATTAAAATAGTGCTATAAGGTGTGTGCGGTGCATCAGACACAACACAGTGAATGACTGCAAACGACCACAGAATATGCCACTACTTTGCAATAGACTTCATCACCATAGGTTCGTGGAGTTTGATAAGGCCCACACTGTGGGTTCGCATGAGGCCTGGTGAACATGTTGGACAATTACTAGGCATGAGGGGAAATAAAATATTACATTCGTCCGATGCATGAACCAATAGCGATGAGAGAATACCGACACACGTCACGAATATTCCAGTTGAACAAGACAGTCCACCCAAAGGGAGGATTGTCGAATTGTGTGCCAAATGCAAACCCATTACATTGGCGCCTGACATTCGGACATACACAGAGAAAAGGGTCTGTTTGAGCTGTAGTATTTGGCCGAACGATTATACTAACGGTCATTATTTGTTCGTCAAGCACAGGGGTTTTGTCAAATTCAAGAGTGTGTTTTGTTAAATAAACAATCACTTTTTTAACTTTTCAAAACTTATATATCGAAAAAATATTTCGTTGGAGGAACTACGAATTTATTTAGCCATAGCTAAACAAGTATTTGGATGGAGGACACAAACTTCATTATCGGTGTAGCTACTGAACACTCTACGCCAAACGATGTCATCCAGCAGCATAGGCGACTGGCATAAGTCAGACTATGGGTCCACCATACGTAGGCTGCTGTCCACACCCGAGCCGATACGGTGGAGTGATTGGCAAGAACGGGCAGTATGAAGTGGCATCACAACATTTTCGACGATGAATCTCGGTTCCGCATCACCACGGGTGACCGTCGTGCACGAGTACTGGCTACTTCGAAGGGGAAAGCACACACCCTGTCAATGCCACGAATACACGTCGGCATTAATTCTGGCATCATGGTTTGGATAACCGTAGGATATGACTTCAGGTCGTCTAATAATAGTGATTCGGGAGACCACTTCAGCACAGTAGTTTGTCAGTAATATACTGGCTCCTAGTGTATTACCCCTCGTGCAACAGAATATTGATACTATCTTTCGACACGGCTCACCTCCAAATCACACATCTACGAAATGCCTGCATCATGCTGAGGTACTCTCGTGGCCAACGAGTTACCTCGATCTGTTTTAGAAAGAACGTGTGTGGGGTCAGCTCAGGCTTCAACTCCGACCCTGGTACCCATCTGCCAGATATCGAAGGGCCAGTTACGATAGCTGTAGGCCGACTTGCCTCGTGAGAGGATAAAACAGCTGCGCGATCGATTCCCTTCCAAACCGAACCGACGCATGCGACCAGGCCCGAAATGGTAATACGTCTTATTAACATGGGACTAACAGTATACCCGTATTACTGACTCTGTAAAATATGCAGTATTGCCTCATAACATTTCAACACGCGCAGTTTTATTTTATTGACACCTCTCCTTGTAGGTGCCTTAAAGTTTAGTGATTATAGTTTGAAATATATCGCTACTTTTTTGTAAGGATCAATAATTTTACTATAATTATATATTTACGAGTACATGCTCGAAATACATTATTCGTAATATGTGATATATTATAACTACACAGTTTTAATTTTTGTTTAAAATTAACAGGTTTCAGCTAAAAACAATTTTCGTCTTTTTAAATGATTTCGTTTGCGTATATCGGCTCTTCTTATTTATGTTTAAGGCGTATTTTAATCTTCCATAAGTTATAAACATTAACATCTAATTTTATTATAAAATCCACAATAAAATTAAACCTATACACTGTATATTTTTTTTAACATTCTCATCGTATACAAAATAAAACTTAAAACTAGCTTACATACTACCATCTATACTTCACTACAGCATAGTTAAGCGTTCAGCGTGATCAGTGTAAGGGATTTGCCAAAAATATTGTTAGAAGGTGCCAGGGACATATGCGAGTTCCTGAGAGCAAAATTAGATTTTTTAATTATAATGCTATAAATGTCCACATAACTATAATTAAAATTTAAGAAACATATTTCCAATATTGCTCTTGTTATTTCCAGCGAGAGCAATATTTAATGTCTAACTCAATTCTCATTGAAATTCTTATCACTGTCTCTATACTGGTTAGTCACTTATTTAACATTAATTAATTACACACATGCAATATGTTTATTGCCATAATTCCAATGTCTGTCACTAACGTATCCATTTCAATAGTCCTGCCCGTCAGTCTTACACTCCGCTGTACCGACGCTTGAATTCCCGTGCACTTCAATCTCGCTAGCCACTTTCGTCGCCACGCTTGGTCGTCGCTTCGCTGTCTTAGCACAATCCGCCCAGCTCTAGAACGTCGGCTCAGGGGTCCGTCGCGGTCTATGTAGTCTTCCTGGCCCGATCCAGAAGAATACCATCACCCAGAGTCACGCTGAGAGGTTAGGGCAATGACCCAAACATTCTTAAACTATAATCCCGTAAATTATACCCGCTCGAAGACTGGAGCACACGAGTCTAGATATGCTTATCGTGGTGGCAGCGGAATGCTTTTTAAATCTCCGCGCACTTCTCTGGTTGCTAAAGACGCCCTTGACACACTGTTCAGTGTTCCACTCGAGCGGAACGAGGAAAAGTAAGCGACAAAAAGCAGCAACATGTAACAACATTTACCAACTTCGTACAAGACCGAGCAATGTTATCCACATCGATTCCGACTTCAAAGATTAGCGTTCCTTAATTTCAGAGGCATGATTTTCAAAGCTTTAGATTATAATTGCGAGGATATGTAATCAGTGTTGGCTTACGACCCATCAGAGGCACTATTCGGAATACTTTTACCGAGTAGATAACTAGAAGTTCGAAGCATACTGTAATCGCAAGGTCGCTAAGTCTCTAAACATTCTTCGCCACCTGTACGTTTGTGCCGGAGCTATTCTCGTCCCGATATACTGTATGTTGTGATATTTAATAATTATTTAAGTGCATAAATTCGAGCGACAAGAGTGTTAAAGAGAATACGGATAAACATTACCAGGAGGAAGCTCGGATCGAATTTTGGGGCAATTATGTTAAATGGTTGGCCGGAACTGGAAATACGGACGAAAGACAACAAAAGTAGATGAGACATATTTCCTTTTATCGAAGAGTTATCGGTAATCTTCCTCAGCTGTTATTGCTTCCCTGAACGTTGTTTTCCAGTAGTTCATCGTAGTTCGTCGAAGGTTATTGTGATGTCTGGCAATATTAAAAAAAACTGGTTCTATTGAAAATTCCAAGATGCATAATTTGAAACATTTAACTTCATTTTCATTTAGAACGAAAAAGATTAGCCCAAAAGCGATGCACCAGAACTCAAAATAATCCTTACGCTTCAAGTGCACAATCAAACTTTAATTTGGATAACACAACTCGCCAAGTGCACAATCAAACTTTAATTTGGATAACACAACTCGCCACATTCAGTGTTTGAAGCAAAATGCCATGCTCCGCTATCCGTTCTTGTGGAAACAATGTGACTCGTGCAACCCGACTTGTAAAACCGCATCCCGTATAGCAGCAGCGGTAAAAAAAAATAAAATTATAGTGTGAGACTGGCTGTATGATGAACGTAGCTAATCCCTTTTGAAGGAAACACGAACTGGCTTCGGCTATCTTAAGTTCGACGCAGACATCACAGTTGCCTTACTGCAAGCAGACTGTAGGCTATTCACAGTAAAGTGAGCACGTTTTAACGTCCTCCCCGCAGGTATGATAACCAAAAAATTATACCAATGAAATAATTTACGTGTTTTTTAAAATGCATATTAAGGCTTCAAGTATCATGCATGGAAATTAGTTGCACCCATCATATCAAAACTCACTCTTTGCTGTGGTCAGTTTGTTGCCGTTTGAACCCTTAACTAGTTGAACTTTTGTTTCAGAAGTAAGATAATTTAGCGCGTGTTTGCGCAGTAACATATTGCAGTTCCGTGGAAAAATTATTGAATTGAAATAAAAGTTTTTGAAGTCATTTTGGAGCGGTAGCTGATCAGCCAAAGGACATTTTTTTTGTGCTAACAGTTGGCAAAAGGGTACAAATAAGCTGAAATGAACTTTCAAGCATGGCCTTTAAAAAATGCTCGTTTCACAGTGAACAGCCTATACTTGCCTAGATAGCTGCAGGACATATTTCATAACTCAGAGAGGAAGAGCGAAAATTTCTGACCCTCTGGCTTTTTATTGGCGCCCTCAGCTGCCCGCTCAGCACAAAATTAACGCGCTTGTTTCTACTGCCTTCTGAATACTGCCTCACCGCCAGTTACCGTCAGGAGGGCTGTCCCAAACTTTCGCGTTCAACAAAAGGGAACTCGGGTGGGGGGGGGGGGGAAGGAAGTCATCTTCTGCAAAGGAGACAGTTCCCTGAAGAAGACTGGTTCAGTTAAAGGAGCAGTGGTTTTAATTAGAGGACATTTAATTTTCTTGCCGAACTCCTTGGCTGAAGTCACTGACCTGTCAAAAAAATTTCCATGTCAAGTTTGCGTAACTAATTTGACGTTAAAAACAAAGGCCAAATGTTTTACTTATAGTAATTTTTTTTTTTAGTTAGATGAGACACAAATTTACACTCTCAGGTAGGTAGGTGGACTTTCATTAGAGACGGTGCCAGTTGCGCAGGGAAGAGAGATTCGGTAAGGAATGGGAAGGAATCGGCCATGGCTTTTGTTAGGGACCCACCTCAGCATTCGCCTGGCGTGCCGGAAAACCATGGGAAACCGAAATCAGGATGGCCGGACCGGGAATCGAACCCGGGTCCTCCCGAATGCGCGAGTCCAGCGAGTTACTACCGTGGCACCTCGCTCGGTCACACGCTCATAACTAGTACGTGTTTAACGGCATTTTACTAGACTTGTGCGTGGCAAGTGATAGGCCTAGCTATTTCTGTACGTTTATCGCCACAGAAATCTGCTACGCAATTCATACAAATATTTCCAAGTTCTGATAATTGATGATGAACAGTCTTAATGAGGTATGTTAGTCAAAGGACAATTTGTTATAACACTAACATTATTTTTATAATAATTAAAATCTTCATCACTCATGATAATGCACACTATCGCCATCTACAGTGCATGAACAATAGCAGCCACGATGTTTTTCAATCTGTTTACATCATGTAACTTACTGCGTAATGTATATTACCTCTCATTTTTAACATTTGTTGCAACTGCAAGTTAGTAATTATTTTGTTTAAAACCACCACTGAATATGAAATTGTTAATACTGTCAGTGTCTTTAGGATAGAAACGATTCAATACCAGTAAGCATTAACGAGACCAATTTTTACTAGGTTTTGTTCAGTAACTGGTTACAGCGCTTGATTTTTACTGTATACGGAATGCATAATTGAATTGCTGTGGTGTGCTACGAAATTTGTTTGAATAGAAAACATTAGGTATATTTATTTACGGTTATCATTCAATGTTTATATGACAAAGTAATTACTAAGTAAATTGGTCAGGAATTCCCCCCCCCCCCCACCAAATTCTGACCATCCCCACAAAAAAAAAAAAAAAGAACAAGACTATAGTCTTCAAATACTAGAGGCTTCAATATTCTTCTCTCTACCACTGCAATGAGACCAGTATTGTATGTCGTACAGAATACTAAATATCGCGGCAATATATTTTCATTTCCCATGGCTAAGGGAAATGACCGTGATCAATATGACATAACTCATGTTTTTAGTTTAGGATTTCTCAACTAAATACTTTAAAAAATATTATTAGGAATGGAAACTGTACGTGACATCAACCATTTTTTCCTTTGCTACGTATAAACCTGTGCAATGATACAAAAATAAATCAAAACAATAAATATCATGAACGTGGAAATTTAAATTGCCTGTGTTCACTGCCAAGCATAAGACCTTCACGATGTTTCAGGGACAGAAATATGTCCCCTTCCTCTTATACCATTTCTCATGTTTGACATTTCTGAAACTCGCATGACCTTTTATGTTAACAAGTTGTTTATCTAATACCATCAGTAAAGTAATCGGCCAAATCGATGAAAAACATTAATAAGTACATACGGATTTTGCTTTATATGCGTGTTTACTTTGCGTTTATTACTATAAATTAACGAACTTGGTTTTTTATGCATTAATATTTGTCATAATTATTGTTTCTTTGCATGTGACACGAGACATATGTAATGTAAATAAACATGAACAGCTTTATTTTAATCTATTATGAATAGAATAACAATTTTGCGTGCACGTTTTTAATTAACGATATATTACAGTTAGTGGAAATATCAGCGAGGAACGCAGAATTAGCTTGGAATTGGACGAAGGAAGGTCCGGACTGACATGTCGCCGTCCAGACACCAGATGTAATTACGGCCCCAATTTGAAAACCCTAACACCCCTCGCAGTTTAGTCACCCTCGCTAATAAGATCTCTCACGCTTGCGTCGACATCCTACCCCCATTCACCCCCATGGTTAAACGCCGTTAAGTTTACTTAAATGTCCCTTCCTTCGCTGTCAAAAACTCGTTTACTGGCAGTAACCAATTCAAGCTTCTTCCTGGCCCTTATTTCCTCCATTACAGTAGCCTACACTTCTACTGCTCGAAATTTGTTCGTAATGTTAACACAATTTCGTGTCTGACGTAGCGAATTCTCATCCCTTCTTTTTTTTTTTCCTCCGGCAGCCTCGTAATATCCGTTTTCGTCCCTCAGCCGGAAGTGAAACCAGGTTCCGTGAGAGTTAAGAAATGGCAAAATCCACGAAGTGTACCCTAAAGAAACCAGAAACCCTGTTCACTCTCATAGGACTGTTTGAATATACTAAGGTTCTGCAACATGCATTGAAACTGTGTGTATCTCATAACTTTTATTTATCCATTAAGAAGGCCGCCTTTCTGGAGACATTCTCTGAGCGTGGAGCACAGGGCCACGCGCATAAAGTGTTCATTCGCGTGAAGGTTTTTCTTCGCGCTGCATTCATTTATTTTTTGGCATTGAACCTGAAATTTTACTGGTGGAAATTGTACGGCATGTTTCAATGCAAGTTTTGTGGCACTATGGTATACTTTAAGATTCATCAACCTAAAGATACAAGTTCCTTCGTGCTGGAGGATTACTAAACTGTGTTTCGTATGTGCGTGAAGTTATAGGCGTGTCTAGACATTTCCATTAGGTGGCGCCAGATATTTTTTTCGTGTAATGTAAACTGTGACAAGAATTTTATACATATATGTATGTACCTGTATATAAACATGATACATTATATACATACACATACGTAAATTTTGAGTATCGTTAAGTCTTCTGAATTGCACTCGCCTAGGGTTCAGGTGGGTCTTCAAGATTTTCATCTGTTGAAACTACTGTGGTTGGTGGTGCCATTTGTACGCTCCATTACCTAAGCGCTGTGCACTGTACGATATGAAAGTTGTCTTGACCCCTCGGCCACATGTGTCAGTGTATCTCCTATGACATTCTATTATCGGTTATTCGGGCCATTACAATACTTGGAGTTGAAATGCTTAATTTCCAGGTAAGACTCATTTACGATTGTCTGTTACGAAAATGAAGTTTACTAACATGACTTACATATTTTCTGTACTGAGCAAAATTGTGAAGAAATTAATTCAGGAAAATATATCTGGCAGAACACACATCATAGCGTAGAGACTAAATTAACAAAATCATGAAATGCCAATTACATTAATAGGTTACGCAGTTTTTTAAAAACATACACTTTAATGATTCTCGTTCTTTCAATTGTTTCCTTATATGTATCTGAGACATATATTGTTCCAATATTTATTGTCAAAGATTTTTAAAGTTTTGTTGTAGACAAGAAATTTGAACAAATTGAAAATGGGCATGAACTCTCGCACAAAACGCCCCTGTTCAAAAGTTGGTTGCTCTTGCTTATGACAGCTATACTCTGTCCATAACAAAACTGTTGGTGAAATTGCCATATTGAAACGTATATTAGGAGAGGATATTCCTCACCCGGGCCACTCTGTGCCGCATCCAAGCGAAACTGATTCGATTCCCGGCGGAGTCGTTCCCGGATTTTCGCATGTGGGAACCGTGTCGGACGATGCCGCTGGTCAGCGGCTTTTCTCGGGTATTACCCGTTTCCCCCACCCTTGCATTCCGGCGTTGCTGCATTTCACCCTCATCGACTCTCAAGATCTCGCTTTGAAGAGCCGCCCAAATTTATTCACTCACTAATGGCCGAAACAGAAACACGCCTCGGCCTTATGTAGCTAAAATGACCAGGCCAAAAATGTCTTCGCGCCTCGAGTGGTGGAGCGAGGCCACGGTGGCAGAGCGGTTAGCCTGCTCTCCTGCCACCGCCGCGAACCGCGTCCATTCCCCGGCCGCGCCACTTCCTGATTTTCGCAAAGTGGAAATCGTGCCGAACGAAGCCGCAGGTTGACCTGTTTTCTAAGGTATCTCCCGTTTCCCCCACCCTTGCATTCCTGCGCTGCTGCATTTCGCCCTCATCGGCTCTCAAGACCGCCGAGGATGTGATGGACAGAAAATCCGCGCAATGGCTTCCCAGCTGTTGACTCTTCCAGTAAGCAGGAGAGTTATCGCGGCTCTTGTGGTGGTTTCCACCTCCCCTTCCGGGTACCGATGACGTCATCCTACCGCTATGCCCTCCTGGGTAGGCGAAGAGTGCGAAGGCGAAGCTACCGCACATAATAAAAATTATAAACTGGCGTCAAAAATGTAAATTTTTTAGGTACATGCTGTTCAAGTTTAATTGAGAACTTTTGGAACCAACATTTGAAAAAATTCACTGCCCCAAACTGCGTGTACACTTATTGGAAAGCACCCAGTAAAGTTGGTAACGACGTAATAAAACTAGTTCCATATCTCAACGTTGAATTTAAAGAGTTACGTAGGCACTTGTGAATGCTGAAATGGTTACCTATTCTTCCTGTTTTTAAAAATGCAATATACTGTAAGTGTGGGAATATCAAAATTTGTAAAACGTTTACTTTTCTAAAAATTTCGCAGTTTCGCTAGACCGACGCATGGATATAGTTATCTGGCCCATGGCGTTGTTAAGAATATATACAATGTGCATACAAGTAGATCTTACGCAAGGCTTCCAAAAGCGCCCAGTTCACGGTGAAAAGCCTACAAATGCCAGTATTTGTATTTGAAAATTTGCAAGTTCAGGCCTGTTGTCTTGTCTTCTTGCGGTTCGAGATGAGGCAGCCTTATGCTCATCACGCTATGCATGTTATGGCATGTCCAAATTACAGCAGTTCCGAAACGGGAGCGAATAAATGGAAAATATAAACTTATTTCATGGGAGAATACTTTTACTTCCGTTCTTTTCTCTCAATCACAAATCTCACCTTTATTATATATAGTTACATGATCTCAACTAGCGAAATCACAAACGATGATTACTTTCTAATAAGCAGAGTTTTGCGAGCGGCCTACGTTTTCGTGCCTGGCACGTATTGAAGATCCGTTTCCAAATGACAAATGTGTGTAAGTTAAAAAAATTTAAACTAACAATATTATCACCGTTATGACAGCAAAAAAGAAACTACTTGTTGAGATATGCCTCCTGCTTCTTACGTAATGATCGGAGAATGAGATGCCACTTACTCTGTAAATTTTTTCACCCTTTTAAGTCTGACCGATAGCGTAATTTAATTTTTTATATCTAAGAGATGTGTGTTAGCATGGTGTAGTGACGTGAACACATTTTAGACTACTATACTCAATTCCTGAACACTTGAAGTTTCTACATAATGAACAGTTTATGAATTAAAGGAAATAAATGTAGTTTCCTTAATTTAAATAAACATCTCCAAATTACTTTTAAATATAAGAATTTTCCCGGGATTCATGGTTAAGAAACATGTGTTCTTCGAAAAAAAAGGTACAAACTTAATATTGTAAATGTTACATTATGTAAAATAAATGGAAAAAATATTGTTTCACTTAAAAAGTGTAATCTAAAACCAGGTTTTGGCAAATAAGAATTCAAATTCAATTAACAGTTGTTAACAAGCCAGCACTTGAATCGCAAAACGTCGTGGATGTTAGAAATACTGTAATAAATACGAAATTATGCCAGTATCAGTTCGCCTATTGAAGTATGTTAATTTTATGGTAATAAGATACCGTTTTGGGAATGGTGGTAACCAAACCAGTGAGTGATAATTGTTTAGAAAACTGATAGTTAATACGAATTTTGCAGTCAACGCGGAAAAGAATCCACAATTCACTGCATGTAATCAGACCTAATCTGGCAACAATCCTTTAACAGGATAGGATCAGTCTCAATAAAAATGTAATCCTATATGATATAATGTTCGGCAGGCAGGTATACAGAAGCTGTGCAGAGTTTGGGCTTATCATTGTTTGCACCAATTACCAAATGCTGATTTATAGGTACAGCACTACAGTAAAACCAGCCACAAAATCACTTTACACTGTATGGCTACAAACGGATCACATATATACAGTCTGTAAAAGTGACCATACACTCACAATCAAGTTACGAATACTTATATTCGTGTAAAGGCTGTTCACGATAAAGCGAGCACTTTAGAAATCGACCTTTCAAAAAGTTGATGCCCCTGCATGCATATATTTTGATGAACGCACTTAGTGACATTTGACCAGTAAAGTTGGTAACGATGGATGTAAAGTAGTTCCATTTCTTAACGTCGAATAAAAAGTGTTAGGATAACCATTTGTGATAACTTAAAATTATTTATTTCGCTTTCTGTCTTTTTAATACATCGAAGTGTAAAAAATGAACTGATTTGTAAAGTATTTACTTTCTTAATAATGTCAGTTTAATTTGACCGACGCATGAAAGAGTGCTGAGGCCCGCGACAATGTTAAGTTTACATAAGGCGGAAGCATACACAACATGTATAATACAAGTAGATCTTAAGCAGGGCTTTCAAAATTTCTCATTTTACAGTGAACAGTATATATATATATATATATATATATATATATATATATATATATATATATATATATATATATATATATTTGGGTGCGTTAATAAAATATAAACTAAAGCATTTATACGCGTAGAGAAAGATATTTATATGCGAGACTGAACGAAGCATACATTTAGATCTTCTTTCTCTATACTTCCCTGGAGAATCGTCGCCATAGTTTACAAGCTGAAGGGAAATTCTCTAGTAAAATCTGCAGTAGTTATTACTCGGTGATATAATTTCACGCTACCTTATAAGTAGATTGCTTAATAAGTTTTTTCCCTAATCAACAAAACTGTTGATCCTCTTAATATCGAGGCCTTGAGTGCCGATGGAACAGAGCCGGAATGAAAGGACGGGGGAACGGGAGATCGCCGAGAAAACCCGCCGACCAGCGACGTCCGGCACGATCACAATATGCGACAATTCGGGAGCGTCCCCGCCAGGAATTGAACCCCGTTTCGCCTGGGTTGGGGAGGTTGGGGGGGGGGGCGGAGCGAGTAGAGTAACCACCACCACCATCGCGACCTCCGTTGAGCATTCGGGTGGACCGAATTTAGCACAGTGAATTAGAATATAGCGCGCATAAAACCAGAACGCGGCGGGTGGGTTAGGAGAGTCCCATTGCCGCTGACAAGGGAGGAAGTGGGGTTGTTCAGTCCAGCATAGTGATGGGCAAGATTGAATTATTCTCTAGATAGATTTCTATTCGAATATTCTTGCTTGAAATCGATTCAATCATTCGGATTCCGAGTATTCGATTTTCTTCTCCGTTTGTGTCATTGCGTCTCGAAAGGAATGAATGCTAATGCTGCCGCAAGTCAATGGGTCCGAAAGTACTAATTTGAACCGAGTACATTAATGGCGTATTTGACGGAATTTATGACACTTGTATTCATAAGAAGTTATAATATTTATTTGATTTTTAAAACTGTAACATTAATTTCTCGATAATTTTTCGCCCCAATGTATATTCCGGAGTTGTCGTAAACCTTTGGAATCTAAACAGAAGGTTTTTTACGTTATTTTATTTTTAGTCGCAATCTGTTCTCGTCGTTTCGATGATAAATCAATTTTATCATGAATTTTTATGAGTTAAAAGTTCTGTGCAATTCACGAAACGTCGCAAAACTGAAAACAATTGCTTACATTTATTTTCATTAACTGAATTAAAGATCAGTCCCAATATACAGTGTATTAAACTATTCAATTATTTTATAATTTATGCGTCCATATTTAACAGTTCTAATATTTACAATAAAATCAGTATTTACACTTCCATTCAGTCCCACCACAGTTCAGTCCATGTCCCGCCAGTTGCAATGTTCTTGACTTCTCCGAGCGCCTTCACGCACAGTAGTCTTCCACTCGCAGGGTTCCACGCCTTCTCGTCCATTGAAGCCACGAACACCTCACTCGCTGTCGTCCCACAATCTCCAGTCATCCACACTTTACTTCGCTTGCGCACACTCGGCCAGACGGCCTCCATCAAAGACTGCCGGCCGCTGGGTAGCGGTAGTATATACAGTGTCTTAGGCCGCCACCTAGAATCTTCCCCAACTCACGTGATGCGTCGCGGAGGGCTGATGCACCAGCCAGTCTCACCAGAACATTCTCGCGCCGTCACTAAACGTATCGGAAACTCTAGGAGGCGAGAGGAGGTCTGTGACGCCAGCAAGTCTCGCCGCTGTCGGCATTCACGGGATTCCCAGAAGGGGAGCAGACAGCCACGAGCGCATCTCGTTCCAGGAAGAGGGGAGGGCGAGGTGGGTATCCGATACGGCGCGGGGCAGCGGAGTCGGCGCCAGCTGCAGCACGTAACAGTATTCTAGTTGCATTAAAACGATGTTAGAGGAATCGTACAAACATTTCAAGGTACTAACTCACAGTACATATAACGTGTTTTAACTTCGAATTCTGTGCACATTGTTGTTGATCATGCTATTGAAGTAAAAGCAGACCAAATTTAGAACGCGGTGATTGGCTACTGCACATCTCGCATGTACACTTACTGAATTCGCTCCATGCGTTCAATTTATCTCTGAAAGAATGTCCTACAATATACAGATATTACCTGTTTGCCTTCAGCGACTTATTTTTCATTCGTTACACCTATCCGCAACAACACTGCAAACTGAATCGTGGTTAAATATTTCCGATTTCATCACCTCAGCAAGGAAGCTTCGTGAACTGGTTATGTGTAACGTCCTGCCCATTCTATAGAAACAGAGTAGGTATGGAGTTTCATTAATCACCAAAGCAAACAGTGGTCTTTTTATTTACTCTGAAGAGAGTCGATACACGCAGGAACGAATGGCCGACGAATCGCACAGTTAAAATACTCAGGAAGGCCGGTTCTTTCTACAATGTTATAGCACATACTAATATAGCTCTTCATTGTAACGACCCCAAAAATAATTCCCAAGCTGAGAATTTTGAGGAAGCATGTAAAGAATTATTATTAGTAAAATTATGAGAGATTTGAAAACTTAAATATTATCACGTTCTTTCAAAACATTTCCGCAAAATATGTTGATTAATGAGGGGTAAGTAACAGGGTTCGACTACTTTTAAATTGATAATTAATATAATTATACGCTAACAATCATGTTATTAATTTTAGGCATTAATTTATTTTCTACCATATTTATCATGTCTTTAGTGCCCCCCCCCCCCTTCTCCCCACGTAAATCAAGCACTACTCAAAATACGACACAAAATCTATTATTATTAAAAAATTCTTACCTTGGAAATCAGTATTGTAAACGGAATCGAATCGTAGTTTCGCAAAATTCCCAGCTCTAGTGTGTCCATATGACAGCCAGTAAGCTAAACTAAAATAAGTAATCAAAAGAGTTCAACAGAAACAATAATGAAAATAATTACATTTGTGTGTATGTATGTGAGGAGAAGTTTATTGAATAAAATTATACATAATACTACAAAATAGACACTTTTAGTTAATGTCTCTAAATACGTGGCATAGTACACACATTTTTATACATTTGGATAGCTGATACTGTAAAGCAGCTTTCTTACCAAATATTGTATAAATGTATTACTGACAAAATAAATTAAATAATTATGACGTAAAATGCAATAACATTTATGTTACAACACATAGATTACTAGCTAGTAGTATTTGGTTTAAATGATTATTTATAGTAGAATGGCAGGCGTATACTTTTTTGGTATAAAATGCCTTTCGTGGTATAAAGATGACAGAGAAGTTGTAGGGTAGTAGAGAATTTCACTCTTATTTTAGTCTCAGAAAATCATTTCTAATGAAATGAGCTGTGCATTTTTTAAAATCTATTTATGCGGTGGAAAAATAATCACTTCCGGTTTAAAAATGAATATTTGGTAAATATGATTAATTTAAATTTGCACGTATTTTCATCCTTCAAATTTTCGTTAAAAATATTCAGCTCTTTTGACTGATAAATAGAAGAAATATAGATTTTTCAAAATGTGTCAAAGAGCAAGGGATATGTTTCTGAATATCTCGGCAAAAACGCTGAACACGTACAAAAATATATAAGTTTCAGAAAAAAATCATGAGAAATTTGATAATAGATATCACATTTGTATACAAGCTGTAAACAGTTATTTCTTTATTGCACTGCTAATAGATCTTGCAGGGAATAGTTAAAGTGAAATGTGTTTTATATCAATCTCTTGTATCATCATCCCTTATGAATACAATTTCTAATAATGTCTTCATTCTTCGTCTACTCTTGACTTGTGATTTGCGTTTCCAGTTTTGAGATGTAGTGTAACGTGGTTATTTACTTTGTTTCGCGAGCCATGTCCAGTGCATAGCAATACGTCGTCTAGAAACATTGTACTTTCTATAAACATTAAAACAAAGCTATGCAACTATGAGGAATGCTGCAGATTTTACGCCGTTAGTTTTCTTATGTACATAAAAAAATACATTTTTTTTTTTACGGGGATTGAAAACGTACTCCATTAGAAGTATTATTTCATCATTAATTTGTTACTTTCGCTTTATACATAGCACATTCGTACTTGGATCAACTTAATTATAGATTGAATTATAACAGTTCCTAAAATTTCAGAGCAGAAAAAATGCCGAATGTAGTGAGCTTATGTGAGCTTGAAAACTTTAATATACTATTACATCAACAAGTGTTGAATCAAATGAAAACTAATCATGTCACGTAAAATTATTCTTTACACGGATGCAGTGAGATTACTAGAAGTCGCATAATGAAATATTGTTCATAATTCTTACACTGACATATGCACATAATAATAATATATTTGATTAAAAGTAATGAATTCTTGAAGTTAGCAGTTCATAAAAAGCTACTATCATAAACTATGGACATGTTAATCAAATGCTCAATGTTGCCGCCGAACTTCCTTGTTTTTATACTATCTTCTAGCATTTCCAGCTGTCGTTTAAAAGAATATTTCATCAGCGACAAATGTTAGCGTTAAATTATTCTTGTAAAACTGTTTGAATTTTGGAATTGTTGTTTCCTTTTATAATGTCACTTGTGTGGTTAATTTATTACAGATACATCAAGCGATTAAAAACAGATCTTGAAATAGGTCATTAGCACTTACTGGTTCGGCTCTCAAGACCTTGATGTTAAGAGCCATCCACATCTCTTCGTCACTTCACATATTGCTATGACTGAAATACTTACGTCACAACTCACCGAAAATATTTGGAAGAATCTTTAGCTTTCCCATTTCATACGAATGTTTCGATTCCCATTGAGTTGATGTTTGACGTCACTGACTCTTAACATGCCTCCTTGTTTTTCCACAATTTGGCACACTCCATTAAATGCCAATCACTTCTCCTGAACATCTATCCTAACTCGGTCCATCCATATTTCACGAAGTCTTCTCCTTGGTTTATCCCATTCGCTTTCAACGATGCTGAAACTCTTGGCAAATCGTTGTCTTACATTTTCATTACATGATCAGACTATTTCAGTATTTGTCTTGCAGGTCGGCCTGTTACTGGCCAAATTCACAAGCGCTCTCCTGTTTTTGTACCTCAGCCCTACGTCTTCAAGTTTACACAAATTATTTTGATGTATTCGTTTTGGATCCCACAAATTATTTTTGAACCAAGTTTTTTTTGTCTGTGCAGTTTCTATTTCCAAGCTCATCTCTAGTAAAATTTTAAAATCCAGGACATTTGCATATGTACACAGAATTTAATTCACTTTTAAGTTTATCTCAGTGGCTATTTTTTGCATTTACATTAGTTTTATGCTAATTTATACTGATTACATACACAAATAAACTGTTTCAACTAATACAATTCTTAACAGTGCTTCATAATACACATTAAAATCGGATATAAATGCAGTAATATAAGTTTTAAGCTGATAAAAAGTGAAATTTTAGTTAATTCAAGTCCCTTTATTGGCAAGAAAACAGATTTTTTTTCTGAAATAAGTATCTCATATTTGCTTGTTACGACTACAAATCTCTCCTCGAACATAATCTGTAATCCTCATTTACTTCATTAAACATTGTGTAAATTGCCGAAATTCTGAAAACATGTATTTAATGATTGATAAGGAGGTTAGTTATTAATTGCTCTAAATATAATTTTGCACATATACCTCGCACCTCTGTTCAACTTATTATAAAAATATGGTGCGTTGGTTTTAATTGCAAGCCTATATATTGGCCAAAAAGAAGTTATGAACTGAAGCAATAAATTTGTTTTGAGGTTTTCCGTATTTTTCCCACCGAAGTTTATGCGGTTTTTAGCTTTCACAACGAGAAGTAACGTTAGTAATGAAAGGATAATAAAACGAAATGCTACTGCTATTAATCATTCCGCCGTAAACGAAGACAGATCAGAGAGATAAAGTAATCGAAGCAATTTCGTTGCCGACCGAAGTTTCTTCATATATCTCTCATCGTTTCCTGTGACCCTGAGAAGCTATTTCAGTGGTTATTCCCGCTGCTAAGCTTTATTTGCGTTTGTTTTACATTCCCCTGTATGCAGTACGATTAGGGTTTAAATTTCGTTGCAAAACTCAACATGCCTCCCTAAATTTCGTTCAGTGGTTTGAGCAAGTCATAACATGTATTTGCTCTCAAGTCGGCTATTTTATATTCCATAATTGGAGAAACACTAGAATTCGCTGACAGTTTATACTTGTCCTGATATGATACTCCATTTTTTTGGGCTTTACCAAATATACAGTTTGTTATTTGAACAATTACGCTTGTTATAATATAAAATTGGCCATTTACGAGTGGGATGGACCTCCACATTTTTTGTGAAATAGTTGTTTGTGCGAATACGTGTATCTCGGTAAATAAATGTTCTGCAAATACAACTTTTTGTCAGAAAAATAAAAAACAATTATCTAACAAAAACAATTATTTTTATACAATTGTCATATTAAATGTATTCTTGGAGAAAAATTTTTCGTGAAAATGGTCAAATATCGCATTTTTAAAGATTATTTATGAAGTTTTCATAAGCGGTAAGAAAAAAGTACAAACATACGGACGTAGTGTAATCTGGGGTCTTTCGTGGCGTGTAGTAAAACCCTACTGTTACGTATCTAATTTGCACAGTACAGTGTTACAACGGAAACACTGCACGTCTTGCGCGTAGGGGCGATGAGAAACTAGGCGTGCGTGTTAGTGTCGCCCGTATCGCTCCCTCGTTTCTTGACCTTGGACGCGGGGGTCCCACGGGGGTCCATCACACTCTTAATATACCGATATCGTCATCCTGTGTTTCCGCAACACCACCATTTTACTATGAATTTTTTGCTTACATTTCCGAAGTTGGAACTTTAGGCCCAAGTATTGCCTAATAATTTTGCTACCAGCAACAAAAAGGGCCGTCGACAACCCCTAAGGACCCTAGGTCAAATAATTTTTGGGCGCCTTTTTGTAGTTTAATGCGCAACTTTAATAGCCCTCGACACTTCTTTAAAATAGGGCACTTTTAGGTGTTTCTGCTTACTATGTAACCATCAAAACTAGTACACATGTTTTAAAGGATATTTTAAGATAATTATTCTGTTATTTTATTCCAAAACGACTTAGTTTCTATATATTAAAGAACAACAATTTTTCAAACATACAACGAACATTGAACATAAACATATTTTAAACACACATTTTAAACTGAAAAATTACTAAGAAATAAATTGAAATAAAATCAATAATTCACGCTGAGCCTCCCGGCTGCCCGGGCACCAGGAATGTTGGCCCTCCCCCTTCCCGCGGTATTCCTCAAAACCTAACTGGCCTTTACCAATCTTATCATTGAGCCTAGCACTAATAATGTCCGGTAATATTCGTAACACAAAATGCATTGTTAAGTTTATCATTTTCTATTACATCCAAAATATGCATGCTAAAGCATTTTCATTAAATGATGATTGCAATGCGTAGGCAGGTAAGTAGACGTAACTTAACTTATCGTCGATAGTGAGGTCATTAGAGATAGACCTAATATGTGGGAAATTGATTGCCTGAAGACGGGGACAGATACTAGTTGTATTCGTCACGTCACGTGTCAGTTATCGTCTGGCATTGTATTTGTTGGTTCGTCTAGAGTTCTGTGCAATTATCTTGTCCTTGTTGCGTGTTCATTTGTTGCTCGTCCTGTGTTTCGTTTAGTTTCGTGGAACTTGTAACTGAATATTTTGTGCTTATTTTTATCGTTAATATTATTTTATTCTAGTCCTACAACAGTAATCCTTTACTGGTTCTCGTGTATGTTTTAATGCCAACCCCTTCGTTTCAATTTGTTGGTATAGCTCTGCAGTGTCGTATGTCGGAGAAAAAATTTAATTTAATGAGAAAAAATAAAATAAAAATAAAAAATTATATATATATGCGTGTGCTGCAAAATGTTTATGTGTATACATCAGTTGCTACTCAAGTGCTGAAGTAAATTGAATAAATTAACACGAGTGTTCAACTCGGGAATACAGCGACCTCCACACCCAAAATCCGAGTCAACAAAAAATATAAAAGCCCTATTAAACATCCCGTATTAGGCAACACCACAAATTTCCAACACAGGAGTTCCCAGTGGGACGCTGGAATTAACAATAAAATAAACAATTAACCCCAAAAATAAATGCAAACATTCAACCTACCATAAAATCGAAGCTCATTTGCAATCATGGTCACGATCGTCACCAAATCACCACGGCTGTAACTACCCCACAAATGTATTGAAACTAAATTAATTACATACAGTGCACTTCAACCAAAATACATCTTTTCCTGACGCGCAGGAGGCCAGAGGACCGGAACTTACACTGCCACAATACGACACAAACTGTAAGTCTGTACTCCAAGGGAAACTGTACTTGAAATGCTCTTAATAAAGGGCATAAGACCCTACAAGTAGTTCATTTATCTGATTTACATGCCGGGAGCCCTCTCCCGAAAATTGACCAGGTCCACCAATTTAAAGGCACTAGCCACGTTTTCCATTAAACTGCTCTCTACACTCTATAAAATTTCTGTAAATATATACATAAAAATTTCTGTAATATCATATTTTGGGTGTGTAATTCTTGAAAACCACTACAGTACGTGAAATTTTGCATAAATGTTCTTAGGAATCTAGAGAGTACTTGTCTTTGGTGAAAATACACTAGTATAAAGTTTTGTAACAATTATATTGATGTTAATTTCTACATTATGAAGTATGTGTAAAAACACACCCACTCCCTGTATCAAACTCCCAAATGTCACCTTCCCTTGTGTGATTTTACAGACATCATGTATGTGTAAATTTAGATTACATTTTGGAGCATGTGTGTTTTTATAGTTACACACACAATTTTCTGTAATTTTACATTTTTTGTAAAATTTATTAACAAAGTGTAATACTTGTGAATTGACACTAATGTTTCAAGTAATTTAAAAATTGAAATTGATCTGTTTGTTTAATGTGCATGAGCTTATTGCTCATTTTATAGTAACATAAGCCTTAAATATATTTAATTTGAAAAATATCCAAAAATTCCCATACTTAAAATAATAATAATTTTTGGTAATTCTAGAAGTCTTTGTACAGTATACGACAGAGAAGCAGTATTCATGTTCATATAGCAGTAGGAAGTGGGACTAACACTAACTTCATCTGTAGTTCAAAAAAATAAACTAAACGTCCGCTAATTGAATATGCTTCATGTTTGCACACTACTATTATATATGCGAAGTCAGTTTTTATCCAGAATAACGGGATAATCGAGTTATGGGCGCCTTCTGAAGCCTTTTTCGCCCTCTTTATAATTATAGACGGTTGTTATCAATATTTTGAAGATAGTTTTATAATTCTGGAACCTCGAAATTACAGAACGGAGTACAATAGTACTGATGGTAAAATTACTTGGTGAAATAATGACAAGTGTGCAGACATAGTGTATTTTAAATTACACAAGAATCCGTGATTATACTTTCGCATTAGGGAGGAAAGGTACACTGTGGTGAAATTACAATAGCAGATGTCTGTGTTAAATTTAATGGCCGAGGAGAAAAACAATACACAAATGTTACAGTTAATTGTATGACGTATTGTATTAGTAAATCGACACAATTCCGTGTATAATTAGTAGTGCAATGTAGAAGAGCAAAGATGCTCTACAAAGACTACTGTTGGAAGGGCGATCTGAAATTTCCCGAGCCCTAACGTCTCGGAAACTATCATCCGTGCTGAGGGTATGCGCACGAAATATTAAATAATTCATTCCCCAATGCAGTTTAGAAAGGCGTGTTCTATTTGTGACTGTATGAATACTTTGAGTTGACAACAAACCTTACTGCATTGTGCCATGTGTAGTTTTGTTATTGTGGTAGTAAGGAGAAACATAGTTCTGTTATTTGCAAATGAATGTAACGTTGCAGCTTATTTGTCGTTTATATTGGACCTGCAGTACAAACTATGGGTGTATCAATACTTTGTTTTGGCGCTGTACTTCTTGTATCACGCGTGTTTTACGCTCCTGTTAACATAGAAGTAAAATTACTTGTTTAATAAATTGCGCGTTTACATACCGGCCAATCACCTAATATTTTAACCGTAAATACTTTCGAAATGGAAGTAACTATTCATGTGCTGGTCGCACAGAATTGACGTTCAGTCAAGTGCTCGTAATTGCAGCCCAGAAACAGGCTGTGTATTTCTTGAACAGTGTTACATTTTCAAACAGAACCATGCCTATTCACATCAAGAAAATAAATCCAGAAGAAATTATGTCAGTGATCTATTTTGGCAGGATTCTAGTACAAGTAGTTTTCATGCTATCATGATACGACAATATGAATACCTACAGTTGCCTGCTCCATTTAACAACTTAGTTACTAGGGTATGAAGTTTGTCTCTTTACTTTTCCAATTTGGCGTGTGTGGTTTCTGCTTCATTTAACTGCTTAGTTACACTCGCAGATTCACGTAATTGGTTAAAGTGGTTCACAAATAATCGTCGAGATGGTTGTCGATAGGGATATCGTTCAGCGTACGCATTACAAGACCGAGCAGCATCCTCCCTAAATTCGCCGTACAACATGAGCATGTCGATTATTTCGACATTGGTAAGTACCATCTTCTGGTACGTCCTACGTCTAGGAAGCGTGAGCCATCACGAAGTATTGACGAAGAGGTCCCAATGCAATCAGTGTAAAGGAAACAGAATCGGCACAAACGTACGAACATCGTAGCCTTGTAACTAGGCAGCTAAATGGAGCAGACAACTATACTTATTTGAAATTGTCATATTACGATAACGTGTAAAATATTTACGAAACACACCACTGGCATTCTGATTTCCTCTAGTTTTATTTTAGTGATGTGAAAAGGCATGGTTCTTTTTGGGAAACATGTAAATTTATTCAAGAAATACACATCCTAATATTTATTAAAAATCTGTATCTGGGCTGCAATTGCGAGACTTGTTTAAACTTCAATTCTGTGAAACCAGCACATGAATAGCACCTTTCATTTCCAAAATATTTGCGATGCATTTTATTTCTAGGTGATTCACCCGGTATATGTAATACGTAAATTATAGTAGCTCATTTACAATTAATATGAATTCAACCATAAGTAAGAAATATTACTTACAAAATATTATTACGGTGAGCGCGCACGAATGCTGTGCTATGTCTCATTGATGTAATTTCCAACTGAAAGAAGAACTTCAGCACGGCTTCAGAAAAATTGAAAGTAACTATGACTGGACTCTGCACATGATTGGCGGTCTTGTACGGTAAAGGCTGTTCACAATAAAGTGAGCACTTTTGAAACCAACCTTGGAAAAAAGTCACTGCTCCTACCTGCGTGCATTTTAACGGGCGTACTGACTGACGCGCACTAATTAAAGTTGTTAACGATGGAGGGAAAGTAGTTCCATATCTTAACGTTAAATAAAACGTGTTAGGTAACCACTTGTGATAATTCAAAATATTCCTTTCCGTTCCCTGTTATTTTTTTAATGCATCGAAGTGGAAAATTGAGCAGATTTGTAAAATATTTACTTTCGTAAGAATTTTAAGTTTACCTTGACCGACGCATGAATAAAGTGACGAGGCCCATGATAATGTTAATTTCACAATAGGCGGAAGAATACACAACGCGCATACAAGTAGATCTTAAGCAGGGCTTTCAAAAGTGCTCATTTTACCGCGAACAGCCTATAAATACTAGTCACCACGTATATCAAGTATTTGCACTATCTTTGTGAAGCAGTATTGAAGTGCCTAACAAGTACCAAGACCAAAAAATTACTGAATGTGGAAAAGAAGCTCTTGCTTCCGAAAGGGGTCGGACGAATAGCCTACTCGGGTTTTCATGTTCATGTTTCCTTGCTGGGGGAGTAATTATAGCGTTCTTTCGCCGGCGGCGGGTTGTAAAAAAAAAAACTGAGCAAAAAACAAAGTTTTCTCATTGCGAAGCTGTCATGAACACAACACCGCGTGAAAGTTCAGAATCTCTCCGTTATCTGAAGGGTGTTTGGTAGGGTTGGGAGGCGAAATTCATGGCAAGGGAATACAAATTGCAGAGTGGGCGCCGGATAAACGCTCTCTCCGCACAATATAAAAAATAATAAAAAAACTCTCTCTCTCCCCCCCCCCCCCTTCCCGTGTATTTATGTACGTATGCGCTTTTGTTCTTGCAGGCTGTCAGGGACGCGTGAACCGTGTTGCAATGGCGCGATTGATCGTGGGTGCGGGGGACGGGTCGATGAGGTTGCTGGAGGGGTTGCGGGGGCCATTATTCCGGGGTGACACGCCCACTGATATTCTTCCGGGGAATATCTCCGGTCACGGACGACTGGAAGCCTCCTGTTCCGTGTACACCTACCTCCGGGTCCTTTTTTTTTTAGCAGTGCGACGGAAAAGTGGCCGGCCGGAGAGTGGGCTGGCAACAGGGAAAGAGCGAGAAAGGGATAGGCAGCGGGTAATTCATCATGTCGCGGGCAGCGGCAGGGCCCTCGTCCATTGGAAAGAGGATATTACGTGAAGTTTAACCCGTCAGAGGATCAGCCGCATGATCAAGCTCGGGCACGTGCTAAACGCTCCTCGGGATATAATTTTTTTTTTTTTTTGCTGAATATTAATTTTCGAAATATAGCCCCTTTGTGCGACTGGTCCCTTGTCTTCGTTCTTTTCCCAAGCACATGTATTTTTTTTTTTTTTTTTCGCTCTCCAAATCAGATGTGAACAGTACGGGACGTAATCTAAAAACCTGCTTCTCGCGCTTGTTAAAACTCTACAAGCGAAATTTAATAATTTGGAATAACCAGAATCACTCGATGTTCCACTAAACCTAGAAATATTCAAGCTAATACAGGTTTCTGCATGTTCTTAGGAATGATACTTGCAATGCGAGCAAGAAATTAAATTAATAACTAATTCGGACATAAGGCATTTCAGAGCTATGTCACGAAGGAAAACACAGATGATGGTATATTTAAAACATCATAATTATTTAACAAGATTTTCAGTCACGAATTCTACCAAGTTAAACGAAACAAAACATGACGAGAAATAACCTAACGAGCAGCAAAGACAAAGTGATGTATTATCAGAAAACATGGAAAAATACTGTAAGACAGACCAACGAAGAAACATCAGATGGACACTGAGGCGAAGCTCAAAGTATCCAGGAAATGATATGTTAACAATATAATTAATCGCCTGTTGAAATTATTAATACATGTTGTTATAGGTTGTTTACGGACAATTGAACGCTTTTGAAATGAACCTTTTAGAATTGTCACAGCCCCTACCTGCATATCTTTAACGGGTATATCGAATTGCAAGCACCCAGAAAAGTTAGTAGCGACAGAAGTAAAGTAAACACACACGTTAACGTTCGATTAGAAGTGTTACGTAACAATTTGTAAATACTGAAATAAATACTTCGGCTTATTTTTAATAAAAAATGTTAAAATTGGAGAACATGTAAAATATTTACTTTTCTAATAATTCCACATATTCACTTGAGTGACGTATGGATAATTCGACCAAGCCCGTACCAATGTTACAGTATTTTGGAAGAATGCAAAATGGGCATACTAGAAGACGTTAAGTAAAGCTTGAAAAGTGCTCAATTTTCCGTGAACAAATTATAAATATCTTAATGTGAAGGTCTGATTTATTCATCGCTGAGTACTGCACAATAATTTTGGAAGCAACCGGATCTCCTAAGTTCAGTTGTTTGGTAAGGAAGTACTCCGCCATGCCGTTCCTGCAGGAACAATGAAGAACTCTTTTCATTCTCAAAAAAAAAAAAAAAAACATTCATGTTCATCATAGTATATACGAAGTTGTGTGCATCAGTACGCAAAATGGTTTTCGTAAGTAGGACAGCAGATATCATACAAAATTCTAGTAAAGATGCATCACACAGAGAAGTATGGCGATGCTAAAAAGACTATTGGAAGACTGCTAAAACACAGATTTCCCGGTTAAAATATTAGCCAGACTTATTGACTTCTATTGACGTCAATATTTTTAAACCATTAATTACCAACGCTCAGTTTCGTGTCATTGCTTAGACTGCCGGGAGATGGTTTGAACTCCAAGGAAACCTAAATATACATATAAAAAACGCTTACCTATATCCAAAGCCTACTGGGAATAAAAATCAAGACCCCCTATCACGGAACATTAATTTTAACGTACCCTCCGAGAAATTATTCCTATATTGATCAATCAGTGTATACTGCTGCAAGATGCCAGAGGGACAAACTCGAGCTCGTGAGTGATCGATGTCTAAATAGAAATAAAAGAAATATATTTTATTATTAATTTATCCACACCTCTATTACTTAAAACATTAAAATATGCATCTCCGCCATTACACTTGTTATTCTCAACAAGCGAAACATCCGGTCGAAGTAATAAAAAAATAGAAATGTACAGTGACAGACTCAAATATATGGAAATGGGGCATCCCAGTAGGCAACAATAATATTAGTTTGCCCGTTGAGGTTATATTACCACTTACAAATGTTGAAAAATTGTAACTCAAAAACTATAACTCCAATTTCAAATATTCAACCGTTAAATTGCTACATTTAATGGCACAGCACAACCATGACCAATTAACATACAACTTTATTTAAACTCACACTGTAACAAAAATTGCCTTCATTTTAAGGGAAAATTGCTGGTAAAAATTTATCCAGAAGTGTGTGTAAACTGTCCGTAAAATTACGGACACTATGATTTTCAGAAACGGACTTACCTTAAATTTCACTGAACCTCTCCGTTAATTTTCAAGTTAGTTTTATGTACTTTCCGTTTAAAATAAAAATAGATAATTAAAATGTTTTTAATTTTCGTTATGTGGGTGTTCTAAAGTGTATAAAAATGATATGGAATAAGTTAAAATATTCTGTACTTAAGCGAGGTTTGAAACAGTCAAAAACATTACCAGCCCATGACTCTAACCATTAACCTACAACTCTCACTTGAATACAGGAGTATAACCTTTATATTTCTATTAAAAGACAAAAGCAAAAATTCAGTTTCTATTAAATTGAATGTATTTTTAGTGTTGCCAAATGTTACAGACGCCTGATGCTATTTTTTAATGTTTGAAAGAATAGGTCATAGTCGCGTGGATAACCTTAACTGCCGCAGGAGTATAATTTTCTTGTTACAGTGGCGAAGAAAGCTTCGTGTAGAATCTGCATTGTTCATCCCTGTGACTTAAAGCTAAAGGGAATACGGAGACATTCCGTATTTTGTATTTACGGACATAACTCCGTTTTTCGTCATTACGGATTGCCTTTCCGTACATACACTGTACATTTCCGTAAAACATTCCGTAAATATACGGGAATTTTTAACAGTGCACAAATTTGACATAAAACACGATAGGTGAGTGAAGAGATTTGAGCAGCACTGAACAGGAACGTCTTGAGAACCGATGAAGGTGAAGTGAGGCGAGTATGGAGCAGGGCCGGAACGAAAGGGCGGGTGAAACGGGAGTTCCCCGAGAAAACCCGCCGACCAGCGCCATCGTCCGGCACGATTCCCACTTGACGGTGGATTGAACCCGTTTCGCCGTGGTTGGGAGGCGAGCAATCTAATCGCCCAGCCACCGCGGCCTCTCAACTTACAATACAAGCAATTATCACGTCATCACGAAACACTTAGAAAGTAATACCCAACCTGCACCCAGTCGGATACAGAATAATTAATCAGGGGAATAAATAATTATGGTCCACCCGTTTCCCTCATATATAATAATATTAATATGTATGTAGTATGCTGGACGATATCCCTAATGAAGCTCACTCCCTATCATCAGGACATTGGCAGGCCTCGTTCGTTTTTTCTTGCAGTGGCTAGGGCGCTCGCCTCCCATCGCGGCGATCCGGGTTCGATCCGCGGCGGGTTCACTCCCGGATTTTCGCATGTGGGAATCGTGCTGGACGATGCCGCTTGCCGACGGATTTTCTCGGGGTACTACCGTTTCCCCAGCCCTTGCATTCCAGCGCCGCGCCATCCTAGGGCCTCATTTTATGTCATGTACGGGGATGATGGGCTTGTCACTTTGAGTGTGTTGCCTCGCCCTGGGTTCACTCCCACCAGAATTTTTTTTTGTTTAGTGAAAATTTAAATTGTTACATCGTAATAAAATTATAAATACATCCAAATATATAATTACCGTAAAACATATTAATAAATAATACTTGGAACACATAAATATGTAATAAAATTAAAAATTAAAGTCCTAATAAGAGTCTTTATATTGGTTACATTCACTTAATTCACACACATTATTTACACACATTCAATCAGTCTATTTCCATAATTCCAAATACATGTTGCTCAGACATCCAGTTCACTAGTCCCGCCCGCCTGTATCTCTCTTCACTGCATCGATACTCGCAGCCCACAGACTCCACTCCCACTTCTCACTTTATCACCACTTAAGCTTCTTACAAAGTATAAATCTTTAGCATTTGACTTTACGTTTCATTTCCTCTGACGTAACCACCAATACACAATATGTACAATAGTAAAGTCAGAGTTTAGACAATTGAATATCGGTTCTGCCAGCTTCGTAAAAATGTGTATCTTGTAATGAGAATTATTATGATATTATCCAGGAATGCATTTTACGTACCTTTTTTTTAAATATAGGCTTCAAATTTATTTATATTAAAAGTTTATTTCAAAACAGAAACTCATTTGTGTGCCATTTATTTAATTTAAGACGAGCTTTATTTGATATACCGAGATTAAAATCGCCCTACAATAAAATAACGCACTTTTCACATAACCTCTGTTAGATTCTCGGCAAAATGGTTGCTTTACTTTGACTTTAAATTTCAACGTTTCGAAATCGTAAAGTTAAGAGTACTTAACTTTACCTTTGACAGTTCCACTATATCAAGTTTCATAAGAAATATCATGTCGGAAAACAAACGTAAAGTCAAATGTAAAGGTTTCAATTGTGTAAGGGCCTTTACTCTGTTGGCTCGTCGCTTCGCTGTCATCGCACACCTTTCGCTTAAAGTCGCACAATCCTTCAAATTCTCAATTATCAGACTGTCGCCTTGGACGCTCGTCGTGGCTTAAAGTGGCCGCCTATGGTTGAATGAATTTCGCGTGACTGGGAGCGCTAGGGGCGACCGAGACATGCGTATAAACACTCTCATCGCCTCTACGCGCAAAGCGCTAACCTGGCGTGCAGTCTTGCCGTCGATAACGCGCTTCTATGAGACTTTCAGTGGAGACCCTACCATTTCACGATGTAATAATAAGAATTAAAGTTAGATGCATGTCTCTATTTATTTTTTAAATATTTTGCCCCGGAATGTTCATAGGCCTACATAATAATTTTCGTGAAAACACCAGTTTGAACCAGTTTCACTATCAGAAAAACACGCTTTAGAGAGAAATGTAAGAACTGGAAAACGCACACAGAGCGTAACGTTTCTTAACTGCTATTTGTAAGTAGACCTCAACTCAAAAACGTTCGACGGTTTTCAAATGAAACGTTTTATAATGGATCTCTGCACACCATTCGGCGGGCTACCCATGCGGCCACCTTACGAAGTCTTGCTGGCCCGATCTAGAAGGTTCACCGCACCCCGAGTCTCGCTGAGAGAGGCTAGAACGTTGACCAGAACATTCTTTCGTAGATAATCCCAGAAATTCAAAACCGCTGAAGGTCAGGATTATAGTAGGACAGCGCGAATGGTGAAGTTTCTCCCATACACTTGTGGTAGCGCTCTTATATTTGCTCAGGAAGCAGATGCGTAGGGAAGCTCCAATTGTGTATTGTAACTACGTTAAACATTCCAATATTTGTAGCCCGATGTCTAGTATTATTTTCATAATATTAATAAGTTAAAAATTCAATTGCAGATTAGGAAGTTCACTAGAGATATAGTACATTGTAAAATTCTTCTGTTAAAACGTTTTGTATCAATAAATGAAACAATAATAATTGTGTAACTTCCAGGCATAAAGGTTTTATGAAACTTATAACGCTGTAAGGGGACCAAATAAACACCAATATCAACTGAGTTGCTAAGGTAGAGTCACAGCACCCATTTCGGGTATGATTGTATTATTACTCCAGAGGAGTTGTGCGACAGCATTGGATAGTATTACGTAAATAATACCGGCAAAAAGTCCTGAAAAGACGCAGCTAAGATACTAAAACTGGGCCGTAAATTCTTATCCAGCCGTACTTTACATGAATGTAAGTATCTCAACCATACTTTCTGGTGGAACTCAAATATAAGAAGATAACCATTTGTTTACGACGTTATGCATATGAGGTTATATTTCATAAGGGGGTGTATATATATATATATATATATATATATATATATATATATATATATATATATATATATATTCGAAACACGTAACTTTTCTGACAAAGATTAAAATAATTTTTTTGAGAGCAATGTAAACAGTAATAAATATATACGCGAAAAAGTTGTTTTTTTTTTATACCAAAAATGATACGAGAAGAGATTAAAAAACTCGCCTCATTAAACAAGAACTTTAATCTACGAATATTTTCACAAAGATGCTCGTCGTTAAGGCACGTTAATTCTTATGAAAATTCATATACACCGGATTATAAAACACAATTTAATACGGTCATAATCGTCATCAACGTCCGTACAAGGCAACCAAAAATAAATTCTCTACTATAGTGTTTCTACGGTATTTACCCTATAGCAATGAACTAATATTATTTGCCGAACTCCACAACGAGCCGAAGGTTTAAATCCACAACGTCTACTAGAGTTCCCTAAATTTTTTTAGTGATGCTATTTTGAAAACGATAAAACACTTGACATTTCGGCTTTCCGTTATAGTTATTTATTTCCTACGTGTTTTTTTTTTTTTTTTTTTTTTTTTCGTCTAACAAATGTAAAGTGAGATGGCCTGGTACTTCATGTAACTACAGAACACCATACAAATATTAGAAAAAATAGTCCGTTATTAAATAAATTTGAAACAATTATTTTACAAAATATTTGATAGCAGCATTAATTAATGAAAACAATCAAACAAGCTAAATATAACTGATCAGAATTTAAAAATCTGAACTGCTGTGTTAAGAAAATAAATAAACAACTATGATTTAAAGTATCATAAATTATAAGGCAAAACTATCACCGTTTAACAACTACATTCACACACGCATATACAGAGCTGTATATGTGTTACATCTATCACTCTATAAAAGTGACTTAAGATACAATATGTGAGAATATAAAAAAAAACTCTAACGCAAAATGAGTTCGTTCCTTAAAATAACAATCTCTACTAAAGTATATTTGTACATGTCCCTCTCGTCGGTGGAAAATATCGTTACCTCGACTTGGAATGGTTAGTGTAAATTTTGTGAAAGGCAAAGCATGATACATCAGATGACAACAAATACTAGCATACATTTGGTATTTATGTCTATCGTGAAATGTAAGTTCTGAGTTAATGTGTTGTAGAGTTTCGTACATAATTATTTATAATAGCGTAGTTCATGGATGTAGAGATTTGGCCGCCTTTTCACATGTATATTTGAGAACATCTACATGGTAGTTCTATTCAAGAAAAAGTATGAAAAACACATTTATCTTCAGAATTATCACCTCTTATCATCGTACTTTCTAGGATCATAACGGCAGAAAATTTTACTAGTAATTATTTAATAGTGCAACTTAAGATAGGCTCTATCTACAGAAAAAAACATCTAAAAATCAAGGTTATAACTTTAATAAATAGACAATTCTAGCATTACACGTGACAACAGTTTACAACTACCGATCCATATTAAAATTAATATTCAATAGAAGAACAAATTACTGTCTGCTGTCAACATATGAAAAGATGATAATATGAATGTGATGACTACCTAGAAAACGAATTAAGGATGTTCCCTAAATACAAAATGATCAGATAATAACAAAATATGTAGAATAACATCTAGCTTATTTAAATGTTCCATAAAAGTGAAATTTTATATGTGCCATTGGCTAGCAATTTAGTCCAGTAAAACAACGAAAAATCTTGTGAGATTTTGAATCTACTATCAAACACTAATCACGACCTCTGAGCATTCGCCTTTGTTTTGATAAATCACTGTCTGGGGAAGTTTGAAAAACAAGTTCATTACGTAAATTCGGTCCCTTTTTAACTTTAACGGTAATATACGCCTTACTTGGCGATGTAGACACGAAGTCATGAAGATCTGGCTGCCATCGAAGTCAAAGTCTCGCCAAACCATAATTTATGAAAATTGAACAGCGACATCGTCCAACTAGTCGTCATCGTAGATGTAGCCGTCATCAGGAGTGGACAGTATTCTCCAGCACTGCAGGACATCCTCTTTATCCTCAAATAATTTGTTTCGGCATGGCATTAATAGAAACTGCATAACTTTTTCATCAAGCCTCTTTACAGAACAGTCTCCATTTCGTGGCTTTACAAATAATTGTTCCTCAAAACATTCCAAGCAAACAAAATCCTCTGCCTGGCTACCTTCACCATATCTGCACTTCTTAAAAAATTAATATTGTTCTCCATTTAATATAAATTGCACAGATTAACAATAATATTATACCAATTTTACAAAATATTTTATATGGAAATTTTATTAATACGCTCAATGATGATTTAGTATAACATGTGAACTATTTTATGATAAAATTAATACTAAGCGAAATGATAAGTGAAAACCAACTGTAAGGAACTCCTTACAGCGTAGAGAAAGTTTTAATGTAAAAAGGCTAGTTGTATTTAATGAACTAAATATTCATGATCTTTTTTACTTCTGCCTACTTTGCAACTTTTTTTTTTTTTTGTTTAAAAGTGCGAAACCGGCCACAATTACGACATTTCACTTTTTTCTCTCCACGCACTTTCCGAAAATCGTCTGTTTGAGTTCTGGAACGGACTGCGCGCAATCGCGAGATGTTGGCGCGTGCGTGCCTAGCATCACACCGAGTTGCCTTCATTTGCACGTGCAGTCACTTTCCCCTTCTCTCGCGAACCAATCTCTTCTTGGGTTGCAGTGGCGTGATCACGTGACACGACAATCAGACCCCCCCCCGTGTAGTTCGTTAAACTCGTGACGTTGGCCCGATATCGGAATCGGCGCTGCGCCCCAGGTGGCGGCTCCTGAGCTTTCACGCGATACGCGAGGACAGGCTGAATTATTCATGCAGGAATACGCTACGTTAATAACGCTCGCATTCTCTTGAAACACGCGCTAAGAACTGCGTGCCTTGCGGACTGCGAAAGTGCAGGGCAATAACGTTATACGGTATTGTTAAAAGTAACTGGTTTTTTAATATAACATATTTTTACACAGAAATTACAAACAAAACCGGTAAATCTCTGAAGCTTTTAATAAGTAAACAAATCAGTCATAAAATATAAGACTCTTATATTCCGTTAAGCGATATTGGCACATATAAACTAACTATAATTTAATGTTTCAAATACGGTACATGCAAAAGAAAATACTATTGCTTCGACTCTAAAACTTTTCCCTTCGTAGGGCCGTGGTAGCTGAGCGTGCAGAGCTCAGGGATGTATTCGGGATGACTTGTATTCGGAGGGTCGTAGGTTCGAGCCCTGGCCCTACCACGGCACATCTTCGGTTCGCTTGGCACGTGGACTGGGAATTTGTCAACAAACGTCACAACTACAAACGACACTTAAAAAACAGAAGGTTAGCCTGCTCGCTTGCCCACGTAGGCGAACCGGGTTCAATCCCCGGCCGGGTCACTCCCGGATTTTCGCTCATTGTTAAGAGCCGCTCAAATCTCTCAACTCAATTAGTGAAAACAAAATACGCAAGTGCTCGAATTACAGGCAAGTAAAAATCTTAGACATGATTTTTCTGCCTTCTGTCAGCGCAGAATATACCCGCCCGACACACGCACACGCATATATATATATATATATATATATATATATATATATATATATATATATATATATATATATATATATATATATATATATATATATATATATATATATATATATATATATATATATATATATATATATACATACATACATATTAAGTAATGCAAGCCTCGCATGACTGTTCTTCACACTGGAGAAAGCCCGTAACAATTATTCTTGGTCTTATTCAATTGTTGCGACTAAAATAATTATATGAATCAGTTTTCAACAAAGACGATGAAGTTATATAGGCGGGGAGTAATTCGTCGGCTGAATGAAATTAGTGAATTTCTTCTTAAGTGGACTGCACCTAATATTGCGATCTCATGGCTAAAACTATGTGCATGTTATAGCGAATCATCATCGGATACAAACTTTAAAAGTAAGTGGAATCGTCCGTGAGTACACGTCATTTCCATATTTAAAGACCTTAAGCGTATAAAACCGACGTGTACTGTAGCTGAAATTGTCAACATGAACGCAAGTCAAAATATTAGTGAGATTAAACAGTGTGTGATTATTGGTAATTTTATACGGGAAATTTCAGGCGAATTCTAGTACTCTTGCAATGCTGGTCGATGTATAAAAATGTGAAGATTCACTTTGACAGTGTCAGTACCTCCCCCTTGTAATTTCAATACATTTTTGCGGGTTTACATTGTAGTTTAGAAAGTACTCAACAGGTATTGCAAATATCGTATGAGTTTCTGAGTCTGAACTCACAGGAGCGCTATAGTCGCCGCGTAATATTAGCTGAAAACTTAATTAGGCTTAAATATAATTTATAAACAAAACATTGTAAAGAATATCATCGGTAATAATAAATTTCGATTACGATTTGAATTTCCTACTTTTATTACGTGTAATATCCTCTTAAAATAATTTGAATACACCGAATGTTTTTGTGTTGACTGAATCATTTCATGTTGTGATTTTCATTATATATGCTTGGTGATTTGTGCAGCGTGAATATGATTTATTCCGCGAATGTTAAAATGCTGAAGAACACGCACGATTCTAGACGTAGTGTCTCGTCGTGCAGTTAAATGTTCTTATAGTAAAATAAATTAAGTTAATACAGAAATTACAAACGAAACCAGCAGGACTTTGAAGCTTTTAACAAGTAAACATGTCTTCAGATTTCCAGCAAACAAGCACATGTAAGTGGATTTAAATTGCGTACTAAGGTCGTGCTACAATCGAAATAACATCTATGGCATTAAAAGTAAGAGATAAGCTCCATATAGTACCTATAGCGGTACTTGCCGCAATCGCGTATAACTACGGTATTGTCGCATAGCTATTTCGTGAACTTTTCTTGCGCCATTACCTAATGTGTTACAATTTTTTGTACCTGTCAGATTGTTAAATAAAACGTATTTTTAGAATAACTTTTGCCTTTTATTATTATATCATTTATGCACTGTTGAGGAAATACCAGATAAGTAGTGATGTACCAAGTTCGTTCAAAGTGTCTTCGATTATTTATTGCTAGAAGTATAATAGTTTAACTGACCAGAAAGTGGACAGTAATATGATTAGGGCCTATATTGCAAAGTTATCATGCGATAGGAAAATAATGTTTAAAATCTTATATAATTTACTGTGAGAATAATGCCATCATAAAAGTAGCTAGCATAATGTATTTATTTTAAAATTATAGAATTTCTGAGTGCAATAATTTTAGTGGTGTTAAATTAAATAATTTATATAAAAATCGAATATAGTGTAGAGCGATTACTTGAGATACCTTCCATGCACTGAAATAGAAAGTTTTCAAATTTATTAATTGCAAACTGACTCGATTGTATCACGAGATTCTACTGTGAGTTCATAGGTAGCAGCACTATCGCCTGATATTCTTGTTCAACTGAAATACTAGATTTTCAAGTCTTCTTTAGTTATATCGTCGTTGGTCAGTACCGTCAGTGTTTCGTAGTTCAGGAAAATTAACTTTGGCACTTTGTTTAATATTCCAATTTGTTTTCTTGTTTTTGAAACTGACGTCATAAGTAATATTATTGCGTTTGAATTGGCAGCAATTTTCCTTTATGAAATCTTGCCCTTGTAAAACAAATACATTTTACAAGAAATTCAGTTTGAACTACACCGTCGAATCACATTATAATGACCACCTGCTAGAAGTACCATCTGCAATGCGTAGCTCATGACTTATGGCTAGAGACCTAAAAAATTTGCGAGTCCAATGACCTGTAGACTAGACTCTACAGTCATGTGTACAGATGCCTGTGAAGAGGGTAGGCCTATATAATGCGACCGACAGGCTGGCTATCACATCTACCCGTACATGATTATTGTCTTTCCTCGGGAGTATGGGCTCTTCCAGCACGATAAAGCGCCTTGCCACACGACTAGAAAAGTCCGCATGTGGCTGGAAGAGCACTATCAGGGCTTCAAAGTTCTTCCCTGGCCCCCAAACAGCCCCGATCTCAATCCAATTGAACATCTGTGGGACAACCTCGACCGTCGTGTCCTCTGTCTGTCTCCTCCATCACGCAACTTTCAACAGTTGTGGGACGCACTGCAGACAGCATGGCTCCAGATACCTGTGAAGACCTACCAGCACCTGACTGAGTCTCTACCATCTCGTCTAGCTGCTGTCCATGCTGCCAAGAGTGGTTACTCTGGGTACTAGCAGGTAATCATAATAATGCGATTCGACTGTGTATAGTATAACACAAAACACAAAATCCTTAAAATAATTATAGAAAAAGTGACATGTAAAACAATAATTGGAGAGGACCATGGAAAAATATTTAAATTATTTTTAGATATTTCGAATTGTATGTACTGTATTCCCAAAAATCAAGGGCGCTAGGGAAATGCAAAGAGGAGGAAGAATACACCGTTCTTACTGGTGTTAAAGCCATCGTTTAATGATCTCGAGATATATGCATAACATGTGCAAGGGCTGCAATAAGTCAATGTAATCACGATCCGTGTTAGACAGTGTGTAGCACTATAATAAGCAGAGCACAAAGGAGCGAACAGTTTGTGTGATCTTGACTTGCAATTTGTGAGCACTCGACAGTATTAGCCTAAAGAACTCGTATCGACGATGTTAAGCAAGTTAGTCATAGGTAAAATGCTTATAATAGTATTCAAAATTCTCCGTGTCACGCAGTTCCCTTTACAGGCTATTTTAGAGGTTCTGGTATAATATACACGTCATTTGATTAGTTAATTCTTCAGTAGTGGACTTCCTGGAAGTAAAAGGCTACGAGTTGATAGTTGCTCAACATTATTTTCCCCAGATTGTTTTGCATATAGCCTCTCTCCGCTTGCGGTTTCATCTCACTGTTGCATCGGGGATTTGTCGCTCAGGTCCGAAGATCCGAAAGGATTGGGACTGCAGCTCGTAAATAGTTGCTCACATGGTTGGGATCAGGTGGAGGGATATGTTTCCCCAGTTTGACGCTTGGCAGTGGTACAACCGGAACTCGGCAATGTCCTAACTGAAACAATGGTTCTGTAAATATGAATCCTGTTTTAACACTTGGCATCAACTACAGGTGGTGTGAAAATCCGGACATGTCCTGGAAAACGTGACCCTATTTCCCAGAATACGCATTTGAAACACACGGTAAATGCTAGGGACTTTTCAGCAGCCACAAGTTCGAGCATTACCAAGTATAATGTATACTCATGCTCGCGTCAAGGGGGAGTATTTCCGGAGACCTGTGATATTCAATCGACCACTGACAAGCCACGCAAATGCTGGATTAGCATCTTGCAGAGAACTTGAGCCAGCATGGATAATGGAACACTGGGCCTGTTACCAATTTACGGACCATTCCAGGATCAGTCCTCGCGGTTATTCTCGGCATATATATGTATGTATGGTGAGTATGGCGAAGTAGGTGCCATACAGCTCCATCATCGAATGAAACCATCATGCATGTCATGACAAGGCAATTTATTAACATAATACCATCCTTGTCTTTCGTCAATGTTTTGTAACAGGCCAGGTGTACAAAGAGGTAATCCACGAAATGTACGACATGCTTTACAGTAGCACGATGAGTGCACACTTTCTGTTCGCTGATGAAAAATCATTTTCGTTTCAGGATAGATCAGATGCCGACTCTATGAAATCTGAGGGCATTACACATTTGGAATGACCGAACAGTTCTCCCGATCTTAGACCTTTCTAATATGTTTGGGACGCAATCTGACGTGTGATTGCAGTGTGCATCCACGAGCCATCCAGGAGCTCCGGATATCTTTAGTGCAGGAATGTGACGCAATATACCAATAAACACTTGACGTCATATTATACTTATCAAAATTGCAACTCTTGTGGTGAGCGTATCGCTGTACGACATGAATACGCGTCATGCGTGCCACGAGAAAACCCGCCAGCAAGTGGCAACGTCCACCACTTTTTTCGCATTCAAGAATCCGGGAATCGAACCCGGTACGTCTTGATGTGAGGCTTGAAGTCAGACTGCTACACCACCGAGGCCCCCTAAGGCACGGAAGGTCGCAGTGCAGCGATCCAGAAATCTGAGTTGTCGTGAGAACATCTCACATAATGGTTCCACCCTTGCAATGTGATATTATACTAATGACTAACCGACAAGGTCTACCATACGCTCAGCATTCAGTGCACTTTTAATCTTTCTTTATGTGATATAACCTACGAAATTTTAGAGGTTTTCATTAGATGGTTTTCTTATTTCACGATATCCACGTATTGTAACGGGGAATCAGGTTTTCATCAGTAAATCTATGGATATATGAATTAAGTCACATGTGCTCAATAGCTATTATTATTTTTTAGCTGTAACGACGCGAATCTTAAAAAATAGCAATATAAGTGGCAGTTACATATTTTTAATTTTATTAACTCTTTTTTCATGCAGCAATCAGACTATATTCATTAAAAATGGACTATCCATATTATTTATACTGTACAGAATACAGACAAAAAATTTTTAGTCTATTATTTGGACTTAAATACGCATACTAATATATTCTAAAATATGTAGAAATATATATGTAAAGCTAAACCAAGTGTTATATAAGGGCATTTTTTGCTTGATCAATATTATTAGACACGTAAATGAAATTGATTACTGTTCATTAAAGAAAGACTTGTCTGTAACTGTTTCTAATATGTAGTAGTTATTAAAACTTAGAACTCAGAGAATATCATACATAAGCGCACGGGAGCGCTAGGGGGGGGGGGGCCGCAGGGGTGCTGTGGTTAAACTACTTGCCACCCACCTTGGCGGACCGTGTTAGATTACCGGCGGGGTCGCTTACGGACTTTCGCATGTGGGAATCGATGGGGGTTTTCTCGGATCTCTCATGTTTTCTCCCGCCCTTGCATTTCAGTGGTGCTCCATATTCACCTCAATTATTAACCCCCCCTCGGCTCTCAGGACCATTCTGTCAAGAACCGCCCGAACAGTCGCACGGGAGAGTAACAGTTTTATTAGAATTTTCTCGAACAAAACATTGTGCCCGAACATATTTATCTTGTCCGGGAGCAATTCTTTTGAGGCAACATGTCGTGTTCAATAATTTGAAAGGACCTGCTCAAAATAAGAAAAATAATTTAATGTAGCTTATGCTTACTTCAGAAATGACAAATTGACTACACGATAGATATGTCTCGAGACAGACAGGAACGGTGAAACCTCATTCACAGACGAAATTGAAACCTAACTTTTCACTTGTTGAATACTGATTGACGTAAATTTTTGATATTATTCTTTTATGTCTGATTCAAAGGAACGTTCATAAATCTTAGAACAGCCATCATTCAAAAGACGGCATTTTCAAGCGGAATCGTTGAATTTAGACTTCAGCGTCAGCTGAAAAAAAAAAAGTAGATTTATTCTCTGTGATATTGTGCCAACGAAACTAAGGGAAAAAATGACGAGCTGTTTTTTTTCTGAATTATTTACAACTGGCATGAATTAATCCACGTATTCCCGCTGTCCCCACACAAACCAACGCGAGTGTTACGCTGCAGACTAGTCGCGCACATTTCACGAGCGCATTAAAAAGCAATGCCCCTATGGCACAAACGAAGCTCTCTATAGTCGGCGCGGTTTTTTTGATGTCAGGAGAATAGCAAATGTGCTTTGGCACTGTCGCTCTCTTTGGGAACGCTACGCGATGAGAAAGATAACAGGTGTTGGTGAATTCGCGACTATTTTCATTTCCTTGGTTATTCTTGTCTCTCCGTGTTCTTTTCAACTGTGACATTTCATAAAAAAAAAAAAAAAAAAAAAAAAAAAACTTGTTTCACGAAAAATATACGAGGAATTCTCGAGAATGTAAGTACGACTTTTTTGAAGGAAAGGTATAAGCTTTCGCGATCATCTTCCCGGCTAATTCTCGGTTGCACCAACATTTTCCCCGATCCGAGATCGAATGATCTTAGATCCGAATCAGGATCCAGATTGATCTTGGTTCCAATGTAAAAGTGTTGCACCATCAAAATTCCATAATTTTGGATCTCCGATTCCTTGATTTTGGTTCCAAAGGGAGAGATCGATATAAAGTATGAGACAATTTTGCTATTGATTACTAATATATGACACCATGAATGTAGGCGTAATTTTTACTATAGATAGAACTAGATGTGCGATGTTTCATCTGTTTTGAGCGAATTATTGTTGTACGAATTTTACTGAATAATATTCAAGTGAGTATAATGTTTTAATTTCCCAAGAAAACAATCGAACATAGTTCTATCTGTTGGCGTATTTTAAAACTACATTTGTCAACGACGGCTGCTGATCTCGGATCGAGATTTCAAACTGTCAATTTTGGTGGTTCGAAATGAACTTCATCTCGATCTCCAGTCCAACTCTGAGCCTGAATGGTGCAACAGATTTCTGTGTCGATCTAACATCCGATCTCGGATCGAGTTTTCAACCACGATGGTGCAACCGGGCGTAAGTGTGGTGTATCCATGTATAGGCTGTTCACGGTTATATGAGTACTTTTGAAAGCCCTGCTTAGGCTGTACTTGTACGCACGTTACGTATTCCTCCGCCTTATGTAAAATTAACATTGGCATGGGATTCATTACTTTATTCATGCGTCGGTCAAGCGAAACTGTGGAATTATCAGGCAAGTAAATATCTTACAAATCTGCTCATTCTTATAGTACTTAGACGCATTAAAAGAAAGGAGAAGAAAATAAATCATCTTATTTTGCAGAAATTGTTACCTAATATTATTTATTTGACGTTAAGATATGGAAGTATTTCCCATCTATCGTTACCAACTTTACTGGGCGCATGTCACTCAGTGCGACTGTTAAAATATATGCAGGCAGGGGCAGTGACTTTTTTTCTAAGTTTGATTTCAAAAGTGCTCACTTTATCGTGAACAGCCTTTAAATACATAATCTCTTGAACTCACGCAGCGGATTTCCTACAACTTGATAACCGCAGGTTACTCAGTAGGATCTCCCGAACTACTATATACTATTCGGCCCTGATGGATATTTATCTTCAGCATGGAGGCCATTTGCTGTGTAATATTGTATACAGGATGGTCCTCCTAACGTGGACATCCCTAAAATTCCCGGAACGGTTTCAGATTACAAAATGCGGTTTCCGCTAAATGAAATTACGTACAGCGGCAAGTAATTTGCCGCAAAGTGACTGTTCGTAACACGTGTATGGACAGGAATAATTTAACAATATAGGAGTTTTCCCCGGGTATCATACATTTATTTGAACGGCATCTGAAAGCATGTGCATAGAGGAGTTCAGTGACATAGCATGTGCGATGGAAAATAACAAACGTAAAGAAATGACGTGCAAATATGGTTAAGTTAGGTAGGCCTGTAGCATGGGGCAAGGGACCTGGACTCGCAGTTGTAAGCAAGCAACACGAGCCGTGACTCACCCTGGCGGGATTGCTCGTCGCTCGCTACATGTGCGTATACACGTGTGTGTTGCTGTCGATGGTAAACACACTGAGCACATTCTGTGAAATACCTAATGTGAAGCGTTTCAAACATTACTCGGATATTTTGTACTACACACATGTGGATGCGCGATTGAATTGAGCATTTCTTCTTAGGTTGGATTGTTCTTGTTTCGTTGTGCACCTGTACGCACTCGTTACTCAGTACAGTTAATGACTAGGAAATAAATCTCCCGAATTATGTTGGTATCTCAATAGAATATAATGTAATGATTTCAGACTTGCACTCACATTGCCCGTCTTTCCCCAATGCTGCGGTGCTCTCCTTTGTCCAACATCGCATTCTGTGCCTCTTGCCCCAGATAAGTATAGTTCTTGATTTGATATTAACAGTGTTTCATAATGTCTATCTCTGCGTGTCACATGTCCGTGCGTTGGTATTACGAATCGGTTTAATTTGGCTACACTGAAAAAAAGTTTTTGTATATCTGACTGAGAAATAATTTGTAGATTTGAAAAACTTTAAAAAATACAACAGAATCGTTTGTAAATACTTTTATTCGTTACGTTACAAGAGTGCGTTTGTAGTATATGTGGACATTTTTTTTTGTAATGACAAGGAACCATTTAAAAACACAAGCTATTAAATTCTGTGATAATTATTTCACTTCAAACAAATTAATGTGTTTAAAACCGACGTACCATTAAATTGGACGGACAAATTTTTCTTTTAGCATTCTTTGGAGTGTCAAAATTTAATTGCATTTTACTTTATTCTCCCAGGAAAGTTAAGCTCATGTGTTCACGCCACTCGTTTTATTTATCCAGCGCATTAAATTTTATAACCAACCGAACATACTGTAATGATAATTTGTTGGTTTGCAGTGCCAACATCTGTCATCTCGAGGGAAAGAGAGGCGAGGGCTATGACTCTTACGTTTACACACTTTTTTTTCATTAGTCCAGGTCTTCAAGTGTTTTTTTAAGGTAACGTGAATATGGCGGTTAGTAAGACAATAGATTTAAGCCATTTTTAGCGCGACTAACACCAAAACCAGCGTGTTTAAATGGGCGTGCCTGTCAGGCATTGCGCCGTAAACATGTCAGGTAACCAAACACAGTCATTATTCGAATGGCTGATTATGGCAACGTGGTCCAGCCCGCTAATTAAATTGTTTATTATTAGAGTTCATTAATAATAATCCGAAGGCGATTGGCAACTTACTACAGCCCATCACATCCACTAACATAAATTCTTCCCACGAGGCGATATTGTTTTCTTGTCCGAGTTAATACATAAAAATTATATCAGTCCATACATTGGAACTTCAATGTAGGCAATTGTTTTTTTTAAATATGATTCTAAAGATTTTCTCCCCTATAAAATTATTTCATTATGATCATTTTATTAAGTTGAAATTCAAGCGTTAATTTGTCATACTACAAATACACGTATTGGAAAATTCACGAGAAAACTTTGTGTAAACGTACAAATAGTTTTAATCCCTATTCTTGTAACTAGCGGGAGTGCTGCGCTCTGGCGTAGATTACGTGTGTTTCGGCAGGTATTCGCTGCTGAGTCCAATCTAGTGGACAGTTTGCCAACCTGCGTCGCGGTGTGAACACTGCGTCTGGCGCGTGGACGGGTATGCTGCGATCGGCTGTGTCAAATTGCACACCTCGAGTCTTGGGGCGTCGCTGCTCGTCATTTGAGGTACCGTCATAAACAGTATCATGTAGTCCCTAACAGTTATTTTGTAGCGATTAAAAATATTAGGGAACAATAATGATTACTTATTTTTGCAATTAACACTTGTCATCTCCGATAGAGGTTCAATTAATAGAAAGCGACTATACTTGATCAGAAATAAACATCTCGACAGTTTTGAGTTTAAATACCCTATTATATATACCGATTCGTTTAATTTTTTTTTTTTTTTTTAAGTACGCTCTTGTTGCGGGCCACTGATCAAGTTACATGGTAAATGTTACTGCCAATACTGATGCTCATTTGTGGTTTAAATGAAGTCTGGAGATTGTCACTGAAGCAGTTTAATTCATACAAGCTTGGCGAAATATAAAAATATTTCCGACGTTACCTTAACCAAAGTAATTTAGTGACTTAATATTGGTTTTCCCAACCATAAAATTTGTAGACAACAAACTGCATAGACAATTAACACCAAAGGCACAAGTTCCACGTTGACTGTTGCTCTAGAATTGAAACCAAGACTTTTGGACGCGACAGCGGCATGCAGGGGGGGTTATAAACAAGAAACGACCTTACGCTAGTTAAGATTTTGCACGACTCTTTAAGTGACATTTTGCCAGTGTTTGAGCGATTTAGATTTCGTTCGATATTAATCGAGCGCTTTTGAATACCTTGCAGAGAATCTACGTTTCTCAATTTGTATCTTCAAGTCATACGTAAATTTTACATTTACATAAGTCTTAACAACCTTTTTTCCATACTCTGGTTAAGTGAAAACTTGAAATCATTGTTTACCTTAATATCCTATGAATGTGCCGTTTCTTACTCTAATGTGTGTAAAACAGAAAATCCTCAACTTTAAAAGCCGCAAATTTAATAATTACATTCTATAAAAAGTCAATACTTGGAAATGTTATCAATTCTCCGCAAACGTAACAAGGACCGTGCACCAGTGTGTACAATAGCGTATTGGCAGTAATTATTTTAAAAAAATTTAATAAAAGGTGGTTTCAAACGTCTCTTCACTCCTCTTAAGCTGGAATCACAATACCCCGACGAAATCTGCTGTACAAGCATGTTAGTTAGTAGCTGGGAAATTCTAAACCGGCAAGTTTTCCATGTAATATACAGTATTCTACTTTTTAAAACTCGCGATGAAGTGAATGCTTGTTTTGTTTTTGAAAAATTTCGAATTATACGAGCAACAAGAAGTATTTATAAACAAACCGGAATGTTATTTTGGCGGCAAGTTAGTTTATTATTTACTACAGTAGGGAAATACGCACGACATTTTGTTTTATAATCTTGTATTTACATTGCATGAGCGCTCTGACGAGTCCGACCTGATGGAAAGTGGAAAGAGAATCTACTTTTGTGGGGTAAAAAGTTCTTCTGTAGCCGCCGTCGATGGCGGTTCCGATTTTGAACCTCGGCGTCTGGGTTGCGACGTCACTGTGTGTTTGTGCCGTTTGACGAATTCGCGAGATTAACGGACTTTCGAATAATGACCGCGTAACCTTGCTTTTCATGGCCTGTTACTCATTTTTCGTCGTGTCGGGGTTGTCGTGTCGGGGTTGTCGTGTCGTCGTTGTCGTGTCGGGTTCGTCAGGGTATCACAGCTTTAGCTGTGTGTGTATTTCACGCCGCGAAGACAACCGCGGCCGCCGTCACGTCTGAAGGCTCCCTTATTCCTATGGTTGTTTCTGAGCACGGAATCGTCGTGTCGTTCACGACGTACGGCGAAAAACCGCACCAGCTTATTGTGACCCACGAGTGCTAGTTTGCTTCCGAACTCAACTCTGCGGTGAATCGTGTTTCAGTTAGCTTTTCAGTGATTATGACCACTCCTCTCCGTAAGGACTACGGTGGCTAAGCTATAAGCCTGTTCGCCTCCTACCAAGGCGATCCGGGTTCAATCCACGGCCGGGTCACACCGGAATTTTCGCATGTGGGAATCGTGCCGGGCGATGCCGTTGGTCGGCGGGTTTTCTCGGGAATCTCCCGTCTCTCCAACCCCTTCATTCCGGTGGTGCTCCGTGCTCACCTCAATCACCTTCATCAGCTCTCAAGACATCGATGTTAAGAGCCATCCAAATCTATTCACTCACTCACTCATACTCTCTCTCGTGACGATCTGTTATCTTTTTCTTGAAAGATTGCACTTTGCGCCAACACTCATGATTGTGACGATATTTAGCAATATTTTGTCAAATATATCTCTTATTAACAAAACCGAGGCAAGTTTCTGTCTTCCACTTTCCCCAAAAGCCATTCGGACGTCACGGAAATCAGCAACACGTGCGCAAAGAAGGAAACAAATGTAAAAATAGACAAATTACAAAAACAGGTCATCTAGCAAGAAGTTGTGAACTGTGATATTTTATATTTTGTGTATACTCTTACGATCATAACGGATTAAGCCTAGTACACACGGGCATCTTTATTGTACAAGAAAGTGAGCACGATTTTGTACACCCCGACTTGCATCGTGTGAATGGCCGCCGTGTATGCTAGTTACTAGCATACAAGAGATTGTATACTAGCTAGTGCCATATAGGGACGATCCTATTTTTCGCCATATTTCTTGTATAAGTCGAACTTAAACAAAACATATATTTTGCTGATGCTAGCAATAGGCAGATATATTAATGCTTTTAATAAGAAAAATTTCTTAACAGTCCCACTGTCGTAAATAATACTGTGTATGAATTAAAAAATAATAGATAGGTTTTTTTTTTTCTGTTAGTGAATGCAGATATTCTGCATGTGTATATATGTATTTAGTACTCGAAATATGTCTGATTGGACTAAATATTTTATTCTTTTTTATGCTAGATGCTATTGATAATGCACAAATTATCCCCAAAACAAAAAAAAACATAGTTGACATCAAACATCCACTTTCTTGCTTACGAGGTAGTGTCGTGTGTATGGATCACATTTTTCCGTGCATGCTGTCTGGTATGCACTTTTGTGTCTACTTCCTTGTTCACCTTTCTTTCCCTTTCTTGTTCAAGGAAGATGCCCGTGTGTACTGGGCTTTAGAACTCGTGAACATCTTACTTCTATTTCGCAAGCAGCGAGACTAGCCACTACACTACAGTGCACTAGACAGCCACGTGACTCACAACAGGTTAATAGCTTCCACACAACTGTGCGACACGGTGGGTTGAAAATATACGTATTCGTTTCGAAATCAAATATCAGTGTCTTCTGTAACCTTTAGCCCGGTACACACGGGCATCTTACTTGAACAAGAAAGTGAACACTAAAGTGCATACTAGTTGGTATGCACGGAAAAATGTGATCCATACACACGACACTATCTCGTAAGAAAGAAAGTGGATGGTTGACGTCAACTATGTATGATTTGGAAGCAGTTTTTGGGGTTGTGGGGGTGATTGTGCATTATCAATAGCATCTGCCATATAAAATAATATAAGATTTAGTCCAATCAGACACATTTCAAGCACTAAATATATACAAATGTACAAAATGTAATATCACTCGCAGAAAAAAACACAAACCTCTCTATTTCATAAAATTCATACAAAAATTATTTACGATAGCGGGACTATTAAACATGGTATCGTATTAAAATCATTATAGGCTGTATACGATAAAATGAGTACTTTTGAAAGCCTTGTTTAAGAGATAACTAAATGCATGCTGTGTGTTCTTCAGCCTTATGTAAAATTAACATTGTCATGGGGATCATCACTTTATTAATACGTTGGTCAAGTGAAACTGTAAAATTATTAAAAAAGTAAATACTTTGCAAATCTGCTAATTGTTTCACTTCGACGCATTAAAAATAGCGGAGAGAAAAATACACAATTTAAGTTATTACAAATGGTTACGTGAAGCTTTTTATTCGACGTTAATATATGGAACTACTTTCCCTCAATCGCTACCAACTTTACTGGACGCATGTCCCTCAGTTCGCCCGTTAAAATATATACCACGCAGGAACAGTGACATTTATCTAATGATAATTTCAAATGTGCTTACTTTGTCGTGAACAGCCTTTATTGACGCATCTGCCTATTACCAGCATTAACAAAATATGTTTTGTTTGCATTTGATATGTACAAAAAATATGGTGAAAAATAGGCCCGTCCCTATATGGCACTATCTAGTATTCAAGTCCTTGTGCGCTAGTAACTAACATACTCGGCGGCCGTTCACACGATGCAAGTATGGGTGTACGAGAACGTGCTCTCTTTCTTGTATAAGGAAGATCCCCGTGTGTACTAGGCTTTAACCTACTTCGGAAATGAAAATAAATTATTTTTAACACCCGGAAGAACTGTTTCTAAGCTCCGTTTTTTAATTACGACAGTGTTTGTTTACAAGGTTACGGTCACTCATGAAAAACAAAAAAATGTGCGACGTTTTCTCTTGCTGCGCGAAGACGCAAAGTGTATTGCGCGGAGCAGACGTGTTTCCCGCATTCAGTTTCGGACCGGTTTTTATCGTCTACGCAAACTTTGCGTTACCTAACTGAGCGTCGCAACCGGAACTAACGCAAAGTACGGTTTTCGCGTTGTGCTCGGTCGCGAAACTGCTTTGCGTTTCCCGGAGTCGCGGTCATAACAGACCCGCTGGCGTTAAAGCGTTCCAGCGCCCGAAACCAGCTGACTGAATGTGGAGAGATTTGGATACGCTGGTTGGGCTCCTTCCTAAAACTGATATCACACGATACCTGCTGCCGTACTTGGTTCTTGTGTAAGCTTCTACAAGTCCTGGTGCACGAGCCGCTATATGAGCCGCCATGGAAGATTCATATTTCACGACAGCAGTTCGCATGCTAGCGTTTGGCACCCTCGGTGGGAGCGCAGTGTGTGGTTTGTAGTATATAAGAGCCCCATTCGTAGAACTGCTACCAGTTAGTAACTTGCGTAGGTCTATAAGAAAAAAAATTGTTAGCAAATCTTAATATTGCTATATTACTGCTCGCCTTTTACTTAAATTGATTGCTTACTAATGCAGTTTCATTCATTTTCTTGTTGTTGTCCTCGCCATTATTATTCGTCGTGGTCGGTTTTTTAAATATATTTGCAAGAATTTCAATATCCCGGATGTATAATAAAGATGGAGGCGTCCTTTTCGGTTTCTTCATCAACTCGTCTCAAGTAGTATCCACCGGGAGCGTCCAACGCTCTGAAACTGCGACGTGATTGGCTAAGTACGAAGGCCGGTGTATAACCTGGCACGAAAAATAGGAAGTGTCCAGTTAACAAACCTGGTACGAAATACGGCCGTACAAGGCGGGAAATGCTATGACGGGTGCCACACTAGCCCGTATAACAGCAGTTATGGCGGACCTTGCACAAGCTTTTACGGAATCTGGTATCGTGTAATGTCGCCTTAATTGGAGCTTTTCCCCCCTGTTTGAGGCCGAGATGTGCTGGAGCGGTAAGGACAATACTTACACGCACATCAAGTGCGCCATCGCCACTAAGCGCAAGGTTCTGAACTTGCGTGCTGTGTTCTCGTCGCTCTGCGTGTACCTATGGGACTTTCAGCGGTGACCCTATTGTTTTATTGGTGGAAAGTGTGTATGATGGTTCAGTGCAGAGCCCTTGAGTAGTTTTGTAAGTATTTGACGCATATATTTTGAGATACAGCCATTTTAAAAAATGGGGTTTGACTGTGTTGGGGACACAGCCGTTTTTTTGTTGCGTGAATGTCTACTTTGACGCGCTTGGACGCCTTGATGCCTTTTTTTACGTTCCCGGCACCGCTTCACTCGATAATTTTGGGTTTAATGGGAATCGATGTATTTATTTTGAGATGCTCTTTCCAACCGTGTACGATTTCTGTATTTTAACTTGGCATTTTTGACAATTATAGGCCGAAATTGTTTGAAGTTTTTTTTTTTTTTACATTAAATTCATACAATTTCCCCATAACCACGCCACAAAAATGTTTTTATACACGTAATCGATTGATCTTGACGAGAGCTGTCGACTGAAACTTAAATGAGCGTCGTAGCTTCTGCTAGTCGAGAGTTATATTACGCGGAAATTATAAGACGCTGCGAAGCGAACTCAAAATGCCCCCCCCCCCCCCAAACCTCATGCGTGATGCTTCGCAATCTTCACTCAACGTAACACATTCTTTGGTTCTTTGGCAATAGAGTGGTGTAATTTAAATTTGAACCTAGACCTTAGATTCGGTGCTGCAATGCCAAACTCTATCGTCCGACTTCGTCATTGAATTTTGTGTATCGCATCCCATTTTGGTTGAAAATTTAAAGACGTATTCAGGCCAAAAAAAAAAGCTCTGGGTAGGCGGGATCCGTGAGCGTAAGCGACAGTATCACGAATTTAGAATCAAGGCCTGCTGGGCGAGATTGTTTTAAACATGTATTTTTTTCTTGGAAATAATTCGTGTTAGTGTCATGTTTGTAAAATGGTTGTGTATGAAGATTTCCTTCCCCACCGTGTATCAGGCATGCGGCGCCAAACTGCTGGAAGACTTGTTACGCTAAATAAATAGCAGTTCTACTCGTGCAAATTTCTGGTAACCATGTAGAGTTATGTCGCAGCTTACCCAGGCACCTCCTCAGCCACGCCCTGCCACATTTCGTATGCGGACGGTGTATTACTACGAAAGGCCCCCGAAAAAAGTTTAACGCAGTCACACATTTTTTGAATGGTTACCTTCTTTTTTCACCTTATAGGACTTACCTTTGGCACCATTTAACATGTTCAAGACAAACTATGTCTAATGAAGTACCTTCTGTGAACATTAGATTCGTTATGAAATGTCTCTATATTGGGATGTGGTGCCATTTACAACGTGGTAAGTCATATCTGAGGAATTAACGTACCAGCTACAATTAATGGCGGCAAAATTTTCTTAGGATGTTTTGCCAGTTAAATTAATCAACTGTTTAAACTAATGAATTACGTATTGATAAAAATGATTGAATTTATATGTATGGGTTAACGTGGGCTAATCTGTTACATTTAATAAAATTATAGGCATAAAATCGGGATGCCAACCGCAACAATTATAAACTAATAATAATTAAAATGTTTCCTTTTAATAAGGGCTAGTAGCGGGCACTTTCGGCCATAAATTGCCTTTCAAAAAGTGCCCACCATAAAATAGTGTTTTATGTGTCCTCCAACATAATGAGACGGTGTCTACCTGTCCGTCTGTCCATCTTTAATACTTCTAAGTCCCCTGAAACTCAACAGAAGTTCTTCAAAATTTGCAGAGCGGATCCTCAGGGCCAAAAAGAGGTCAAGTTGGAATTTAAGCAAGATCTGATTATGCAATCATTAACTTTTACCCTAAAAACTCATTTTTTATTTACTTCTACCCATATGAAAGTTTTGTATTAATGCAAAGAGATCATTGCATAGAGATATGCAGGTAATAGAAAATTATCTTTGTTTACTGTCTCGCTTCAATGGTGTGTTAATTTCCAAGTGGGGCCCCAGTGGCTCAGTGGATAGAGCGATTCCAAGTGGGGCCGCAATGTTTCAGGGGATTGAACTATATCAAGTGGGGCCACAGTAGCCAAGTGGATATATATAATATATATTATGTATATAATGTATATGTATATAATATATTATATATCATGAAAAAATATATATATTATGTATATATAATAAATATTATATATAATTTAAAAAATATATAATATATCATGTATATATATATCTCAAATGGGGCCTTAGTGGCTCAGTGGATAGTGAAATATCAGATGGGGCCGCAGTGACCCAGTGGATATATATATCTCCTTAGTGGCCTTCGTGGCTCACAGGATAGAGCCATTCCACGTGGCGCTGCAGTGGCTTAAACTATATCCTATGGTGGGTTCGTTTCAAATTATTTTATCTTTCAGTCTTTGTATGAAAAAAAAAATTTAACAACGTAACTGTTCTAGGCATGTGACAATACCAAAAAGAAAAGAAATGGTGACGGGTTGGGCCCCTAGTTAGAAATCATGACCGTGCAGACCGTATTTGCAACGGTCGTCGTCTACTCCTCGTAGAATTTCCTTACTATGCAAGACACGATATTTCGTGCGGAGTATGTAATCGAGCGCATTGGCAGAACTGACCTGCAAGTTACATAATCGACGTGGTCCCGGATAACGTGAAATTGTGGGAACGTTTGGGCGGCCGTGCAAGCACAACTCGTCGTAGACAGCCCGGTGGCTCTCGGCGAGGTTTCCGAGCCCGAAGCATGGGAACGTTTCACATCTACTACTGAATGTTGGTTGTTCCGGCTCGTTCTGTTTGTTGAATAATGGCTCGCAGCTTGACGCGAATGCCAGGAATCCTCGTCCTATGGCTCGTCAAATGTGCCGCTCATATTACGAGTGATGGCAAGTTACCACAAGTTGGAAATATTTTACGGGCACGGCACGGACACAACTGTATATATTGCACTTAAGATTTCATTAAAATAATTTCTTACCTCTTACTGCAGATTTCCATTTTTGTGTTCTAATTACACATAAATATTCCTATGTAACTCGTCGTTGCAGATGAATGTTTTGTGTTTAGCATTAAGTGGATCATTCACGTACCATTTTATAATTCTAAAATATTTTGGCCTTAAAGGTAAATAAAAACTTCATTTTTAAAACTATATCTCGTCGTATAACTCTTGGACGGTAACAATTAAAGTAATTTGCGAAATTCTAAATTAGAGTGACCCATAAAAAAAATTGTGTTGGCAAAATATCTCAGGTGGATCACAATTTAAGACACATTTATGACGTCATTCGTCGCAGTTACGTCCCTATTCACGTTTAAAGCTACGCATATTGAGTGCACGTCAGTCAGGAAAAGGCAATTTTTATAACTTTGTATTACTTAGGTAACGAAAAACACCAGTTATTTAAATAAAGTCACACACATAAAAATGACTACATACATAAAATACATATGTGACAGCCATAATATATTTTTGTTTATAACGCCACGATACACTCGTATATTTTTATACGTACACGAGGATTTTAAAGTGAAATTTTAGACTTTCCGGAATCATAAACTGCGTCAAATACAACGGAAAGCAATCAAAAAGTGTACCACCTCGCCAAGAACATACAGAGAAACATTGTACTTATTACGGAAGTAAATATTTTACATTTGATATTAAGAACTTCCAGCTAAGATCAAGTTAAAGAAAACTGGAACGGGAAGGGGGGGGGGGGGGTAAAGTACAATCTATATTCAAGGAATGCATTGCCCACGAACACAGGAAAAGAGAACGGTAAAAACCAAACAAATAAAAATGGACCCGATAACTCGAATGATTAGTCGATCGAACGATATTACGAAATTGTTAGACATAATTATTACTATCCTGAAAATTTTCAGTCTTATTAGTACAAAACGAAGAGAAGCTGCCAAACTTAAAAAGTCATTACCAGTGCGGCACTATGACCTGTAACTTCTTGTCATTCACTGCCAACATCACCACGATTATTACAGCCACTGCCGTACGTTACAATGTATAGAATTGCTGGCAATTACTTTTTTAACTGTTGGTTCCAGAGGGGTTTGCTTTAGCGTCAACAGCTTAGCCTACACTGAGAAGAAGGTTTTGTTTGAATCCAATAAAATTAGTTTTGCGCAAACAAATTATTTGTTTGTATGGGGGTAGTGAAATATTTTTAGTTGCCGAAACCAAATTATTTTCTTGTTCTCATTTGGTTGCCCCCAAACTGCAAGATTTGGTCGGAGTAACTAAAGCATTGCTCAGCTACACGTACATTTAACAATTTGAGCAGATATTAAAAAAAAATTACGATCTCGACCGCGTTTCGAACCTAGATCGCCTGCGACCGAGCGCTAGGTCTTGGTAATCTCAGCTAATGTGACAACTGATGAAGCCGGAAAGATTTTAATTAGATACATTACGAATATTGGGCAACGTGTGCAAACAAATATTTCAAATTTTTACAGTTTTACTTGTACGTTTCTTGTTGCATTGTTTTATTAATGTGTTTATAGATGCACTAACAAACACGGTTATTATTATAATTTTCACAAAAAATACAAGTATACTCTCGATCTGTATTTTCGAACGAAGGCAGTAAAATTATTTTTTAGCCCAACACAAAGATTTTTTCATTCAAACATATATTTTGTTAGACGAACACAAGTAATTTTGATGTTTTCAAATTTTGTTTGCTCAACAATATATTTTGTTAGTGATACTAAGCATAAATTTGGCCCTTTACAAACAAATATTTTGTTTGATTTTCTCTCAGTGTATAGTAGTATTACGGGTTTGCGGATGTCCCAGGTCATATTGCCTTACTAGTCACATTATTAAAAATTGTCTTTTGGAGTTCACTAGTGTTTGCTTGAGAACGAACCAACTCTACCAAAACTTTATTGAAATGATTGAATAGACAGCCACTGCCTTTCTACTGCATGGATAGATTTGATCGAACAGTTTGACAGGCATGGTACCATGATAAGTAGCAGCGGTGTAGGTAGAGAAGTTCCAATTCTAGATCTTACTGAAAACTAATATTGTAATCTGTGAACACTACAGTTAGTTTACGTAATCTTAGCTTGATTGTGTAAGTATTTTTTTTTTAAACAAGTGTGATACTATTAATATATTCAATTCTAGCAATTTCTCTATTTAAATTAATTGATGGCCAAGTACAGTGGCCACATTTGACGCATTGTTGTGTGGAAGAATGAAATCGCCGTTAATGTACTTCTTGAACCGGACTTTGAATTATTCTCATTTTACAGCAAAAATATACAATCGGAAGAAAAAAACTTGCGGGGAAAATGATTTTTTATTAGGAACATCAATACTGTGCCTGCGGGAATCATTTTATCAAAGTGGGAAGATATATTGTTTGGAAAATGGTCCGGGATCTTGCTCCTCAGCTCCATACGCCGCCAACTTGTTTCTGGCGACCATTTTCAATCTGCTATCTTGGATGATATGACCACCGCATTCTTCTGTCCTGCTACACCTGGCTTGCTTCTGTCACCATGAGTTTTGATTTTATCATGCTCTGTTTTCTGCACCCACCATATTGGTTTTTATTTTTTTCCCACGCTCTACCATTCCTTCTTGGCGACAATATTTTGGGAATCCCCCCCCCCCCCCACACACTATCATTCCTTTCGGCATCCAGTAACTTGGAATTCCATTTCTCCCAAGTTCTAGCATTCCTTTCAGGTGTCAACTGTCTTGGGACTGCCACTTTTCCAATGCCCTAGCATTCCTTTTCGGCATCTGTTAATTTGGAACGCCATTTTCCCCCTTTTCGGCATTGACTAACTCGGAATTCCATTTTCCACATGCTCTATCATAATTAATAATGCAACAATATTTAGCTTTTAGCTACACACTGAAATCCATTAGGAATTACGAGAAGTATTTCTTTGATTTGTTTCGCAATGTCCTCTGTTTTACATTCAGGGAGGTCACTATCGAAGATAATGATTTTTCAGTTCAAAAGTTGCCATAAAAACCTGTCTATACTGTCATTGCTACTACATATTCGCATCTGCCACCTTTTTCATGTTAAACTTCCATAGAAAGTATATTGACGAGAGCCATCAAGTGTGATCATTGAGTACTGAACGTATATATAATACTTTTACGGTGATAAACAGTTCTGTATCAGGAATTTTGTTCCTAGAACTGATCGTAAAACATTTCTTTCACCCATATTCACCCTCGAAATTTCTATCTAGATAACCGAGTAACTGACGCGTTTAGACATGTAATTTGATTAGATTGTGCTTTTTAACTGGTAACATTCAAGAAAAACAACCGATTTAGTATATGAATGAGTTTTGCCTTAGATTTTTGTGGCATAGTTTGTTACTGTATGTCGAACATGATCTATAAATTAAAGGTAGAAAATTATTACAATTTTGTTGAAGGGGAGAGGGGACTACGCCAGAAATGGCAGATATCTTCGTAAGACGTTTTAAATTTGTGAACAAATTGTATAACTATATATAAAGAATTTTATTTTGGTTGGGTTTCTCCGGGTGTAATTTCAATGTATTTATTTCAGATTAATATGCGAACTAAGCATTTGTTAGCATTCAATCTTTTATAAATTTTGATATTAATATCGTTAGTGCTATAATCCAAAAACCTTAAGGAATATGTTCACCCGGAATAACGCCACGTAAAATAAAGCTTGAAGAATCAAGGGATATTGTCGAGATGCTAGTTACGCTAAGAGAGGAGTTTCGTCATGACATATTTATTCTTCTTCCTAGAGATAAGTATATTACATACAAAAATATATGGCGCATACGAAAGAAAAGTCAACATATCAACTGATAGCATTTAATTGACGAATAATATTGCAAAACTTTGTAACTCTACCGGAGCTCTAATATCCATTTTTTTTTTTAGATAATTCTATTAATGATTTCCACTTATAGTTGAATTAATATATGGTTTCTTCTCGTTCTTAATGTAGTATTATAATAATCTCTGCGCTCTAATGCAGTCTTCAGTATATGTGAAATATAGAAGAAAAATAATTCTTATAGTGTTGGGTAGTTCGCGATAAAGAGAGCACTTTTGAAATCAACCTTGGAAAAAAGTCACAGCTCCTAACTTCATACATTTTAACCGTCTCACTGAGTGACATGCGCCCAGTAAAGTTGGTAACGACGAAGGGGAAAGCAGTTCTATATCTTAAGGTCGAATAAACAGTGTTAGGAAACCATGTGTGATACCTTAAATTATTTCTATCGCTTTTTTTTTGTAATGCGTCGAAGTGTAAAAATACGTAGATTTTATGACTACTTACTTTTATAATCATTTTATAGTTTTACCTCCCCGACGCATGCAGAAAGCGACGAGGCCCATGACAATGATAATTTTACATAATGCGGAAAAACACACAACGTGCTTCCATATATATCTTAAGCACGGCTTTCAAAAATGCTTATTTTTCCGTGAACAGCCTATACACTCCTCTCACCCAGGTGAACCGGCGGGGTCGCACCCGGATCTTTGCATGTGGGAATCGTGCCGGACGATGCCACTATCTCCTGTCCCCCCCCCCGCCCTGGCATTCCGGCGCTGTCCCATACTCACCTCACGTCACTCTCATCGGCTCTCAAGACTTGCATGTTGGGAGCCGCCCAAATCTCTCTAATATACGTGCCTTTAGAAAAGCGTTTGTACTGTATTTCATTGGCAGTAACTATTCATGTGACTACGGATATAATGTAAACAGCGAATATTGCCTCGCACCGCATGTAGAATTTCTGCTTTTCACAGTGTACATCTTGAGAAAGGTTACGATATAAACCGTGCCCTTTGTTAAAGCCAAAGGTAATATCCATAAACAGAAATAATGAATCAATCACCCACGTGTCCAATGAATATTAATACGATTGTCAGTTAAGGCGACACCACAACTTAAAGGTTGGCAGGAGAGAAAGATGAAATAAGTATTAAGGTACTACTTCCCTTCTTAATAACACTTTATAACTTATAAAAATTACTTAGGAGCAGAATGGGGAAGGACTGATGGACTGATGGAGGAATAGCTCTCTTTACCTCACTAACGCACCCCCAACAGCCGGAGATCGGTACCCTCGCGCTCTTCGCGATGCTGACGCCCCAGGAAGACGTCGTTTCCTGGTTCGCATCTCCAGACCGTACTTCTCGCCCCCCCCCCCCTTTTTCTATCATGATCGTCAGCTGATGCCCGTACTTCTGTGCGAGTAGACCTAATAACCGTGTACCCACTTGCAGGGTTTTCTTTTTGTCGAACGATTCCGCTTACCCAGTGTCGCTCATGCTGACCCATTTGACTGTCGCTGAGAGCACCGCGGGGCCGGTGCTGCAATCGTAACGATATGGAAAACAGATAACACAAACCGAAAATGCTCAGCTTTATCGGTCTGTTCCCATTCTACAAACTCGATAAAAACTTCTGAGATCCAAAATTCCATTGACAATAGCAATGAAAACTGCACGTTTGTTTGTTTCTTCGATACTTATCTTATCACAAGCGTTTTATACTTCTGTTAAAATTTATTTCATGCTTGGTTAAATTGAACTTGTAATTATATTTCATATATAAATTTTAATACTTAGTTTATAATTCAGGCGTGTCGGAACAAATAAAATAACTGCAAAAACACTTTTAAAACCAAGCTTTTATTTATAAATGCACTAAAAATCGAAGAATAATTTTTAGTAGTTAAACAATTTGTAGAACTTGCAAGATGTGGTCGAACAGCCGTAATAAACTTTACTACACATTAATATGTTTGTATCAATTTATATTTAGTATATAAAAGCTTGGCGCAATATAGAACGTATTTGCAAAACAGTAGTAAGCGTATATCTTGCGAAAGGCTCTTGACTATTTGCACCAAGCTTTTATATACTAAATATAAATTAATACAAACATATTAACTCGTATTAAAGTTTATTATGGCTATTCGACCACATCTTATAAGGTTTACAAATTGTGTAACAACTAAAATTATTCTTCTCTTTTTAGTGCATTTATAAATAAAAGCTTGGTTTAAAAGTTTTTTACAGATATTTTATTTTTCACTTTTTAGTTTCACCAATTTTTATGTATAATACATGACTCCTAGTGTCTAGGATACTGCTTAAGATACATAAATCTTTCAACTTCCGGCTCCATCATCAGATGAGCTCAGTGAAACAGTCACATTGTATTGTCATCGGAACTACAAATGTTTGCATAATTTCAGCTCGATTGGATAACGGTAAATGATTTTAACTGAACACACCCACCCACCCACATACATATAAAATCCGTAGAAAAAACACCAAATTATCGTGACGATTGTCAATTCGCCACACTATTAACCGTTGAGGAGTTCCTTCGTGAGGAGATGATTCTGGCTGCAGCAACAGGTCGCTGTCACCATATTATTACATTGGCATCGGGTTTCTATATGTATACCAAGTTTCAGCTCGATTGAATACCGAAATGGGTCAAAATTCACTTGCAAGGTTTTACCCAAACGTACAAAAAAAACTAACAAGGCAAGTTAAAACCAGCTTGCTGTCACCATATTATTACATTGTCATCGGGTTTCTATGTGTATATCAAGTTTCAGCTCCATTGAATACCTATAAGTGGGTCAAAATTCACTTGCAAAATTTCACCCGAACGTACAAAAAAAAAACTAACAAGGCAAGTTAAAACCAGCTTGCTGTCACCATATTATTACATTGTCATCGGGTTTCTATGTGTATATCAAGTTTCAGCTCTATTGAATACCTAGAAGTGGGTCAAAATTCACTTGCAAAATTTCACCCGAACGTACAAAAAAAAACTAACAAGGCAAGTTAAAACCAGCTTGCTGTCACCATATTATTACATTGTCATCGGGTTTCTATGTGTATACCAAGTTTCAGCTCTATTGAATACCTAGAAGTGGGTCAAAATTCACTTGCAAAATTTCACCCGAACGTACAATCAAACTAACAAGACAAGCTAAATAAAAGCTTGTAAAAATATAGAGAAAATATGCATGTCATTGCCTAGTAAGCAAATCTTTTTGCAAAATGTTATTAATATTAGTGCGCAAATATGCGCACGTTTTCCCTTTAGTGTAATTTTTTTAGACTGCTTAGCTTTCTTTGCATGAGGCTGAGTAATATCCTGAAAGAATATCTCTAGCAGTAGGTCAGAAAAGTTGGAAAAGACAATTTGTGTAGTATGGTAAACAAAATGGAAGACGGCAATAGTCATCCTGATGTCCTTCAGCGACGTGAAGGAGATAGTAAATATATTTGGCTCATGGCGCGGTACGTTTCCACAGTCCATGTGTTACATAAAAAATCTTTTTTAAATCTGTCATTCACCTCGCATTACTTTGTAAGGACGCAGCCAGGGTTTATTATAGTTGATTCGCGATTTCTTCACACTCTGAAACAAACCTTCGAAAAATCATTCCATGTATGACGTGTACGTTTCCTTACGTGATTTATACTGTACTTGCGGTAACATAAATGTACCTTATTCTTGGATAAACTGAACTTTTAGTTATATTCTATTCTATCTATAGCCTGTAATATTCAATTTGTAATTAATGCGAATAAAACAGGGAGAATATATATACATATATTTATCATTAATGTCTAGCAATTAACAGTTCTTAATGCAAACTATTATGTAGGCTATTCACGGTAAAGTGAGCACTTTTCAAGGCTCTCCCAACAGGCTTTAACCACTAATAAATGTGTTTTATTGCAGCCTTGGACGCTAACTCTTGAGAGTGGTGGAATATACACCTTGTTTCTATTAGTCACATGGCAGTTTTTATATCAAGAAGAGGCGGAAAGGTAGAAATTGGCACAAACGACAAACTTAGCGCATCCTTAAGTAGTGCTCATTTTAACGTGAATAGCCTATAACTGAATGCGGAAGAATGTGTTGCGTTGTCCGCATTGTGTATTTTTATTGACTTCGTTGAGCTTTGTTTGAATGGGGTGGAGGAATTGCCTGAAAGTATAACTTGAGCAGGGCTTTGGAAAAATTGAAATTAACTGTATAAGGTATATATCGGTGATTCTTTAAACAGGATACAACACTCTTAACAATTTTTATTGTACTTTTACAAGAAAACTTCTTGGAAATAGACTTGCCAAGAAAATCCTTGGTAAATCTACGAAGAGTTTCCTTGTAAAATCTGCAAGACATTTAATTATAATATTACAAATGATAGCCATATATTACAATTGACATTATTGAGAAGAGTGCAAAAAATTCCTTTTTTTCCTAGGAAAAAAATGTGATCAGTAAATAACAGAGAATAACTAAAACAAATATTTTAAAATAAAATTTACGAAAAAAAATTTACAGAATACCAACACAGGAACGAGAACCCCCATATCTTGATTACTAGCCGGCACACGTAACCACAAGACCAAATTTACTAACGAACGTTAACAGTAATTTTAATAGGTAGAATTATCCACATCATAGTAATGAAGTTTTTGGTTATGAAGAATAGGTGAATATATTTTATTTTAAGAGTTCTGTTGTTGCGTTAAGAGTCCTGTGTAGCAAGGAAACATTGACAGTTAATGAATATTACGGTCACGTTTAACCGAAATTGTAGTTTTATTATCATAATTTGGGTTGTTTTGCATTATTCTTACTTGCAATTAATTTCATTTTGCACGCAGCTACGCATTACATTACGCATAGTTATCGAAAAAAAAAAACAGCAAAATACGGTTTTACGATGTTGAGTATCCGCCATTTTGCTGAAGCTCATGGAAACGGTTCAGTATAGTACAAACATTTCTTGACGTATATTACAAACACGGCCCTTGCAGTTCTACACACGAGTAGTTTTACAAGATAGATCTTTGTACGTTTAACAAGCATTCGTAAAATTATAAAGAATTTCTCAGTGAAAATTGCAAATTTTTTTTTACAGTGAATCTTCAATCATGCAAGATTATTGCAGTTTTTAAGCTTTGTTCACGTGGTATGCTTTTTCTACTATCTGAGAGCAAGTGATATTTATCACGACCCGCAAAGTAACAAAACCAGCACTTACTCTCGGTGGGACAACACAAACGACGAACAGCAGCAACCGAACACGTCAAAAATATTTTATTTTAAAAATGTTGATAATCATTGTTGCTTCTGTGTACTTTATGTGTGTTAAATCTTTGGCTACTCGAGATAACTTACTTTCGAGGATAAATGAGTCTTCGTCATATTTATTTCACTCTGCACTCCTTACAGGATAGCCAAAACATATTATCTTCATCAATCCGCGTAAAAGCAAATTACTATTCGCAATCGTCACCCTCAAGACACTGTAATTTTATTTTGGAGGGTCTTTTTTTTTTTTTACGCCTTGCTCGTTCTGATATTTCTGCTGTATCTCGGCGAGCAAGCGCAGATATACCCGCTTTTCATAGCACAAATAGCAACTGCTATCACCACCCTAGCAGCGTACGAAAAATGTGCTTCCGGTAACACGAACGTCAACTAGCAGAAATAGCACTAAACTAGCAGGAGAGCAAACCACGCGAACAGCCCTTCTTTAACACTGCTGTACTGTATCAGAAATGAAAGTTTTGACACACGATGCACGCCCGTGTGGAGCTGAATTCAGCGAGTGAGAGTGAGCTCACGTTGTTCTGCTATAGAGGTCAGACTAATAAAATTAATATACTAAAGTACCACAGAATGCTTATAGGCGACTCCGCCGTGTAATACTTGCTCTTGAGAGCTATACTTACTTCTATACATGTTCATATACTTGGACTCTCTATACAACATAGTAATTCACTGTAGGACGGTAACGTGGGGGTAGCGCTTACTACTATACAATTAAGGTAGGCGACACAAGTTTTTAATAAAACACTACAGATTTATTCACTCAATTATAAACAATCTGGATACTGAATTATCGTTTGATTAACACAATGCAAACTCTACACAATACTTTAAATTGATTACTAATTTGATTACTGGTTCCTCTCAAAGGAGTCCCTAGCCATAAGTGACTGTAAGAACCGCCTTAAGGATTCTCTCGGCCTAGACCTGCACCGTAGTGTATGAGTCGTCTTACCACTGTGTATTATGTCGAACGGGCAGGAGCTCCTCTAGGCCCAGTTCTCGACGGCGGATGTCGTGCAGTCTTCAGTGGTCTCGCCCCTGGATCGCAGCCCTCTGCTGTTCTGCGCCACCGACACCTCCGTCGGGCGGCAGCAACCTCGGGAGCTCGTCCTCGGTGAGAGTGGCAAAGGGTGGGGGCGGCGCCCTGCCTGCCTCTTATACGTGGTGTTTAGTGAACTACCTTGCCGCCTGTTTACTGGAGTGTCTTAGAATGCGGGGCGGCTTGTGTCCACTACACTACAACGTGCAGGGTGACCGAGAATGTGCGAACTGGAATTACAAGGTGCGGCAAGATCGCACCGTTTTCGCCGCACCTGTAGAAACTTGACACGTGGTCTGGGACTCACTCCCGCCGTATAGGGATCTTGGTTTTCCCAGCTTATTTTTAATATTCAGAAAGTACCTTTGTTCACAACTATAGTCTATTCGCCTTTCATTAACACTTTTAGAAGCAAACCTTTGAAAACCCACATCATGCATCACGAGGTTAGTTGTATCCTAAATTTATATTGTTTCACATGCGTTTTATACTTATACTAATAAGTTATTTTTGGTTAAATTGAAGTTCTATGAATAAATTAAAATACTTTATTTTAAACTGATGTGAATAAAATTGAGAGGAAATGGTTATGTTGGTAATACCTAGTAAGTAATAGTTGTTTCGCACACGAAATTGAGCGCGCCCGAATACGGTGCGTTGTCCGTCTGGTGTAATTTTCTAAACTCGGTTAATCTTTGTTTGCATGAGGCGGAGGAATATGCTGAAAGTAGAACTTTAGCAGGGCTTCAGAAAATATGGAAGTAACCATGAATGCACTATAGCTATTGAACTGACATAGCAGTATTGACATAACGACCGATCTCCGAACTCTTATTTACGTGACAATACTGATTTTGCCCAATTTTGGCAGGATTAATATTGTAGTGTAAAAGAGTTCATAGTCCAGTCGTCATGTCTGTACTTCTGTTTAAGGTAAAAAGCTAGTGGCGTATACAGTTATTTCGGAATTTTCATTTTCTAAAGTCAAACTAGCTAGAAATGCAAAGAATCTAATATGCAGTGGGGCAAGGTCCTCTTTAAGCCACCGAATCCGAAGCGTTGCTCCTTGTAACGCTACTAACTACAACCTAGCCAAATAGGCCTACTTTATGTAGAAATCATGATGGAATATGTTTTACAAATACGGTTCGCCCAGTTATTACTGAATAAGCAGTATCAAATCACTTATTTGTTCATACTTTTATGTGTAAAATTACCTCTGCATTGAACTCGTATAATTCAAAGTATTGAGTTATCATAAGTTTATCATTTTTATTTCTGTAAATTTGTTATTTTCTTTAGGTGACCTGACACTCGTAATATATTACATCGCCATAAACCTTCGCACACAATATTACGGAAGATATATACGGAAAATAGATAATTAGCGTGAACAATATTAATTATTTATAAAATAATAACACAGGGTATACAGTTTTCCAACGGTCAAATCATAGAGCACACAGTTACAAAATGTGACAATTTTTTAGAGCTGAAATGGTGCTAGACGGATAGCCTTAAAAGCACATGTTTTTGGTATTTCCGCTATGATGGATTGAAGTTCTGCTTCAATCTGTATGATTGCATATAGTTCAGCAGGTAAATCATCCAACAGTCAGTCCCATGAAATAAATTTATTGGGAGTTAAAAATACTAAGTACTTATATTTCAGTCAAGTTAATTTTTTTAATTTCAATTCGTCGTTGCGGCTCTGTTCGTTTGGACAACGTTTGGTGCGAGAAACTCTAGAGCTCAAATTTTTGTTAAAGTATGTCGTGTGTGTTCATTTCAATATATAGGTTCAGTTTATTTAGTGACGTATTCTCTGTAAGCAGTCAAACAAAAAGTGAAGACAAATAAAGTTAATGAAAAAAAATATAACCGGTCACTGAAGCTGAAATATTAAACATGATGGAATAATTTCTAAAGTGCTTCCACCGGTAGTAGAGGTGCAGACATAAATTGCTCCACAATGGTTGCTAAAGCGTCTTAATTTGAGCCCCAGATAGCTAGTGGTCTCGTAAGTGAATATATATTTTTCGTATTTACATCACAGAGAACCCGCTACGTGCATTAAATGATAACCATTATGAACTTGCATTTTATAATATATTAAATTTTTCAAATATTAGCACACTATTAGGCTATCTTCATCGTCATGTATAAATTAGTTTTGCAGGCGATTTTGTAAGAAGCATGAAAAATAAAGAATGATTTCGTAGCTCGCCTGATATTCCTCTGCCCATGTACACCTTAATTCTTCCTATGCACACATTTCATGACACGTATGAATTCAGAGCAACTGCAGAAGGTGCATAAATTTCGTCTAGCTCAGCAGGTTATACAAAATCTCTTGCCAGAAGTGTATTTAAATGGGCAATGGATTCGCCTCGAACGTGCGACCCACTTTCATGTCCGCTGTTGTATAATGAGTGCATTTTACAGCCACTTCAACCCTGATCCTACCCGTACATTGCGTTTTCATTCACTTTAGATCTCTTTCGCGCTTTGCAGTGTGTGAATGATATCAGTGATAATGGCATCTTCTTTTCAGTGCAGGGTATATTAAGCTTAACTAATTGGGTGGTCGAATGAAAAGGCATATAGTTGGAAAATGTGAACATATTTTTTTATAGCGTGTGTGTGTGTGTGTGTGTGTGTGCGAGTTAAAAATAACACAGATAAGCACTTCTAAGTGCATTCATTTTTAATGGATACACTACCTCCTAAGCGAGTCAAGTAAGATATCGCAAGACCAAACATATATCTTATCTAAGAATGATTTTCCAAGAGCATTCTCTTCTTAGCTGTTGATTTTCATACTGGCTAGCAGAATAAACGGGAAGAGAGTTAAACGCATTCATTTCTTTCTTTCTGAGTGAACGGTGACCATACTAGAGTTCACCTTAACTTCACCAACAGTGAGTTTATGGTGAATATAGGTTTTTTCTCGGTTCATTGAAAACTTTCGATAGCCCTACGTGTTTTCTACACTCGAAACCTGAATCGGTGTGGATTTCACAGTTTCAATCGGTGAATAGTTCTGACTGATTCAGCAGTCACTCCAGTGCATTTAACTGATAAGTGAAAATGTGTCCGTTTTCCTTCAATTATTGATTCAGTGACATTTCCCACTGATACGTCATTTTTTTCAACTGTTTTTCAGTAATTTGTTTCTTGATTGATGGGTTAGTTGAACATCGTGTAAAAACGGCCGTCAAACAACCTGCAAAATGACAGCTAAACAACATGTATAGAGTGAAACAACAACCAATAAACTAATAAAAAAAATACAAAATACTTTCTAAAATGTGTTTCGTCTTTCAAAACACATTTTTTTTTGGTAACATAGACATTGTCTTTCATTAGGGTTAAAAGTCTTTCATTTCGTTGCATATAATCATCACTGCGCTCTGTTTTATGGTTTAAACTTCTGTAACGTTCACTTTTCACTATTTAAACATATTGTCAAAGTAATTTATGTACTTTTCACACGTTTAAATTTGCTTATATTCAACACTTGTAATTTTCTGTATGTTGTGACATTTATTATCTATTTACTTTTTTGTTTATTTTCGCATGGTTAGGATTTTGAATAATTATATGTACGAATGACAATATTCATGTGCAAATGCATTAAGTTAGCTAGTTTTATTTTTGTTTGTATTTTTTTTATTATTTTTAATTAATATTACATTTCTACGAGATCTTAAATTCTGTGGATTAGGGATTTGGGCCGTTTTGGAGTGAGTCAGTTTAGATTTACGTAGTGAGCCATTCGATTGGTCAGAAGACCCTGAACCCCTATTGGCAGGAGGGTCCAGCATAGGGTAGGCAAGTCCATTTCGGTTAGAATCTCGCTCTCTTTGCTGCCATCTTCCGAAGCATCAAGACGTTGGAACAGGATGTCCGTCCAGAAGTTGGACGAGGCCTAGGAAATTTAAGTTAGATTTTAGGGTGTTCAGTTTTAACAGCTCGCTTTAAGTTTTTATTTGTGTATCAACGTCGAGTAGAGTGTGAAAGAGTTCCTCCATTTTAGTATTAAGCATCTGTTTAGTAAATAGTCAATTAGTTAGACGTCGCTACGTTCGTGAGCTGTGAGCCACGTAAGACAGAAACCCCACACTTCTTATTGTTGCATCCTGAGCCTACGAGATGTGATCCTGTCCTGTTCCTACATATTAAATGGTATTTTGCTTCGAGATCAACTCAACAGTAACGTAAGAAATACAGTATTCAATTTTGCTACGTGTCTAGTACAGACAATATGGCGCTTGTTCTAGAAGTTTAGACCCGACGCCATGTTGGCTAGGCGTCCATAGCTTAAGCCAGCACATATTTACAAGTAACCCTAATGAGAGTTTTAGTGTTCTAACGGCAGCAGCTACGCCAGAGGCATAAGTTTAGTAGATTTTGAACTGAGATATTTTTCATTTGAGAATTTTTACAGTGTAAGTGTGTTACGTCAGACTTTCATATATGCTAACGACCGTTACGCCCGGCCACTCCCTAACGGTAGTGTAGGTTATAAATATATTTTCTTCATTATTGTCATTGCCATTCAGCGTTGTTTGATTGTTTCATTTTCCAGCATTGGTTTTTAAGTTTACACATACCTGAATATTTTTATTGAATAAAAGGATAATTGCTGGAAATTACATTGTGTCTGACGTGTTTTCGTATTCTCATCTCTACATGATTTCTTGGTTTGGATCCTCTCCTAATTTATGTAAACTGAATCTGAAAGAACGTTAAGTAGGTTTAAGAGTCTTTGCATTTCAGAATAATTTTTCAGCTGATTGGCAAACTGTGGTTTGTCGTGGTGTGTAACAAGGTGAGTTCGGTACGCAGAGAACGTCTGGAGTCGGAGTCCGCCTGGCTTCTAGCGGACTTGTTACTGAGCTGCACGAACAGACTACTAATATCCAATGCCAAATTTTATAAATCTAACCAACAAACTGATGAATGAAGGCGATGTGAGAGGCAGGTGCATGGGCTATGAAATTAACCACATATGTACACAGGTATAAGTTCACACACACGTCACGTTGGTCAATGATATATAGTCTTAAACATCATGTCAGCTATTTAATCTCGCTTAATTTAAGCTGGCGCCCTTTACCGAGTAATAACACGTAGCAGTACACCAGTTCATTTACCCTCGACATAATTATTCAGAAATTCAGCCACTCTCCCCACATTATATATATATATATAAAGTACAGCATTACACGCACTGGAGGTGGCATCATGTGTTAAACACAGTGTTTACTCCAGACGTAAAGGGGTGTGTCACTGCATATAATATGGTGAACAGAGTGCACTCGTATGTACTATTCATTTGAACAATCCTGACGTTACCAATTAATCCAAATACGAAAAGTAATAGCATACAATGTAAAACTACACGATTTCGATAAATAACTGGGAGATGACTATTTTTCTTAGGTTTTCCTACCTGACTTCGTAGCGCAGATGGCAAGGTTAACGGTTTAAAAGCAGAGGACGGGGTGCGTGCGTTAATTCCTGGCCACCTCCGGAAAATTTTTTACTTTTTTAAGTGATGGAAAATTGCGTAATATAATTACTAAACTATAGTAATTATGTTAACTTCCCGTATTTATTTGCCTAGATACAATAAAAGCAATATTTAATTCACTGGTGCAGTAGGCCGTCACTTATACAACCAATAAAGTGTTTCCAAGTCACCAAGCCAATCACTGAAATTTTTTCCCTGAAACAATCGGTGGTATTCCACGGATTCTAAGTGGAGCCATTTTCACTGATTCGAGTAGTTTAATTTCAGTATGAATCGGTGGTTTTCCACGGATTCTAAGTGGAGCCATTTTCACTGATTCGAGTAGTTTAATTTCAGTATGAATCGGTGGTTTGCCACTGATTCGAATTTAGTGAGTACTCTTCTACCATAGAGTTTGCCGCTTTCGTAGTCGCACACTTCGATTTTATGAGTATATCGTCATGTTCTAGTAATTTTAACGTGTCTTTCTTTTAACAAAATTAATAGTGGGTGATTTTATTTATTTCTATGTCACATTGTTATTCATAGTCTATACAATTTATTAATGAAACCCACAAAAGAGAGGTCTAATATCATGTGGCGTATTCTTTGGCTTTGAAAACTGCTCGGCATGTGTTTTTCATGCTGTTGGCTAGTCTCTCACACCTTTCACGATTAATATATTATTCTGGCACTAATTGTTGCAGCTCCTTTTTGGGAGAAACATTTCTGTTATGTACCAATATATGTTCAATTGAGTTGTGAATGAGAGGGGGATATCTAAATTAACCAGTATTTATTAACACAGGCTCTATGTTCCGGGTCCTTCTTATATTGAAACGTGTAGAAAGGTGTCATTGCTAATTTTTATGCACTTTTCTTGCCATTCTTCTATATAACGTGGCATCGCGGTGGCTGAGCGGTTAGCCCGCTCGCCTCTCACCATGGCTAAGTGTTAAATCCCCAGCCGTTGGTCGGCGGGTGTTCTCGGGGATGTCCCGTTTCCCCCGTTTTTTCATTCCGGCGCTGCTCCATACTCACCTCAATCTTGGAATATGAAATTGAAAGATAATATATTTGTCACGTACTATTACCAAAAACGTGAAAAATATTTATGTTGGTAATGTCAGTTTTTAAATGGAAGTGTGTTGATGAATTTTCCATAATTAATTTTCATAAATTTTCTAAGATTATTTGTAATTCAATAAATGCTTAATGCATTGAAATATGTTTAAGGGAATTATTTCATAACTTGAAAGTAGTTTTACGACTGAAGTTAAACGTTAGTGAGAACACGTCAGTGAGTTTTTTAAAAGGAAATTCTTTAAATGTGTACAGAACATTAACGTTGTCCACGCCTAATTGAGCACTGTTAAAATTTTTGCTTAAGATCTAATTTTCTTCTCGTGTATCCTTTCGCAATATGCAAGACTTACGGGCCTTTTCTCTTTATTAGTGCGTTGCTCAAATAAAAAGTACAAATTGTTAGGACTCTTAAAAAAATTACTAATATGCCAGTGTCCTTAAAGTTCATAATGTCAACATGGTATTCGTTATACAGTGATTTTACTTAATTCGCGTTCAAATTAATTGAAAGCCTGCAATTCAAAGGTTTATTTTAAAAGTGGCCATATTATGTAAATACACCTGTTTCACAGTCGCAAAAATTTCAGGTAAAGTATTTCTTCCCCGAAAAGAGAAGTCTGCTGCGAAGAAAAGGAAAGTGCGATTGCCGAACATTCTTGGCATATCCCTCAACGAAACGGGTAAACGTTGTCCTCCCTGGACCACCAGTCGACGTCCCTTTGGCCGACTCGACTACTGGAACACGCTCCGAGGAGGAGCCGGGGCCCATCTCCTGCTTGTCTGAATGCCTCGCGCGTCTTGTTTGCCGGCGGTACACACCAGGGAGAGAGGTCCTATTGAAACTGGCTCCTCTCCTTGCTTTCTGCCCACTGGATCGCGCCACAAGCGCGCCACTTCTCCCTGTTCTCGCGATCTGGTCGGCCTCCGGCTGCGCTCGCTGCTCTTTGTCTGCGGTCTCTCACGTGCCGGCTCACAGGCCCCTGCTCTCCCGCCATTCGCCACCCCGATCTCTGCTTCTCGCTCTCATGCCCGATTGCACCATTGAGGTTCAGAAATGAGCTAGGATCAAATACCGGTTTGATCCTGGTTCAGCACATTACACAAATGGTAAGCAGGAATGTGAGACTCTTGATAGACAACTCCAACTAACCAGGGTAATAAATAAACATTAATAAAAATAATCAATTGACAAAAAGGGGGAATGTCACTTACTCAAGTAAAAATTAATGCATAAAAAAGAATGTCAGAAATCTTGCTCTGAAAAAATGTTCATAACTTGTTGGTTCGCAATTTATAACCCTTATTGTGAAGCAGTTTGTCGTAGTATACTCTTGCATCTGTTCTACAAAACTGCTTAAATGCTACACGTTTTTGTATTTTTCCCATTGAATTCGTAATACGATGGAAACAAAGGGTTCGGAAGTGCTATCACTGTTTATCAGCTGTTATAACAAAAGTTAGAAGTATGTCCCACCATTATTTATTACCTTAGTAAATCTTCTCTGGCAGTACGAACTCTCCAGTATGGAACCGAGTAAGACATTCTTGGGAACCACGACTATAGTTTCCCACATGAGGATGCTGCACCGGAAATTTCAATAAGAGGTCTCGTCGCATTCGTATACTGTACAATTGTGTCGAGTATTGTGTCCAGTTTTCCGAAGAGGTTGGTCGACACTAACTACCTGGTAAGGAAATGGCCTCGTGGAAGCACTTTCAAATACTGCAACCCAATGTTCTGGTAATTCTGTCAGATATTTCCGGTCTATGAGAGCCATGTTCCGGTCACATTATAAATAAGAATGGCCACAAACTGGAAATTTTAGTTTAATGCCACCCAGTCTCCGAGCAGTATGCACAAACTAATGCAACAATAAGTTACTGATATAACTAACAAGCCTAATTTCCTCAACATGGGTGCGATTATTTTTCAAATAAGTTCATAAAAGCTGAGTTGGGAGGTAGGACTTGACTTCTCTTTGAAAGTAATGACATTATAAATGAAACCAGAAACGTATGCGACAGTAGTGAGACAATTACAAACACACACATGCCTCACCCGGGACGAGAACCCAGAAAACCTCTCACACAATAAGCTATCGTGCAATGCACTGCATTACGGAGGTCCAACATAAAATATTTATAGAGGGCCATCATTTCGAAAATTCGTGACTGAGTCACTTTAAACATTTAAGTGTATACGGCCTACCCTAACGCTGCTTGTGTAAATAATTTGGTGTAAATCGGTTGCTTGATCCCTATATTTCATAAAAATCTTCATTTTCTTATTTGAAGTTATCGTACGAAATTTCCAAAAAAAAAAGAAAACAAAACTATATAATGCTTCTAATGTATAATATGTACATACAGCATTTGGTAGAATTGGTTAAATTGTTTAATATATGTCACAGACTCACATAAACTATTTATGACGCCGTATTTTGAACATCGTTACCTGACCAATTTAAATCTTGAAAGTTTGCACGGACTACCGTAGCATTTATAGTGTCCACAATTTGGTACAAATTAGTTCTAATGTTCCAGTGAAACATTTGGTGGGAATCGGTTGATTGGTCCTAGAGATACGACACAGAACCTTTATTTTTGTCTTGTGGCGGTCTTCGTAAATGGAGCACAAAAATGTAATGTAGTCGGACGTTCGATGATTCTGTACTGCCAATATACAGTAGTAAACTAAATAAAAATTGATTACATTACTTCATAGATATAGCACACAAAAATAAAATAATGTTTCCGTTTGGCGATCGTTTCTGTATCCCGCAGGCTCTGGTGGGTGGCAGTAATTAAAGGTGAAGTGTTGTGGTACCTGCCTCGAGCGATACATAGCTGCGTTGCTTTCTGTTGCAGGCCTGTGATGCACCGTACACTAGGTGCATGTCCGCTAGTTCCGCCCACGTGCACCGATGCATGTTACCACGACACACACACACACACACACACACACACACAAAACTGTACACCTGGTAAATGGTGCTAGCGGTATATCGATGAAGTGATACTTACTAAATGCTGTTCACGATAAAGTTAGCACTTTAGAAAATAACCTTAGAAAAAAAGTCGCTGCCCCTGCATGCATACATTTTAATGGGCGCAATGAGTGACATTCGCCCAGTAAAGTTGGCCACGATGGATGAATAGTAGTTTTACATCTTAACGTTGAATAAAAAGTGTTAGGCAAACCTTTGTGATTACTTAAAATTATTTTTTTCGCTGTCAGTATTTTTAATGCATCAAAGTGTAAGAACGAGCAGATTTGTTAAATATTTACTTTTCTGATAATTTCACAGTTTCACTTGACCAACGCATGAAGAAAGTTATGAGGCCCATGGCAATGTTAATCTTGCACAACGTGCATACAAGTACATCTAAAGCAGGGCTTTCAAAAGTGCTCACCTTACAGTGAATATACTATAGTGGTCAACACTCTTTGAATAGAAGGCAGGTTATGGAAATACCAACGAAAAGGTAGTCTATTTGGTAATTCCTTGTCTACCACACTATTTTACACTCCTTCGGAATACTTAGGTCTCCAGGCACACAGTGAGTATACTGAACACGGGACTTGCAGATTAGGTCTAAGGAATATGAGCTCGCGACACTCTCCACGCTGTGCTTTCGGGAAAAAACCTAAAAAATGATACCACTTATTACGTTTCAGAACATCCACATGTCCTTTCCTGAGAGTGCAGCACAGTATTTCGGTAACCTTAGAACTCTCTACTGACCTGGCTGCGATGAATATAGCGCATATGAACATATTTCGTATTCTTCTACATTATTTCCCTAGTTTGTAAGCAATAAGCAAAAAAAGAAACCTAATAACTGACCCTTGTTAAGAAACTTCTCCCACGATAAAGGTCGAGTCTCCGAGGCGCCATCGATCTTGAGAAGTTCCGCAACCAGAGATTGAAGTCGGGAAGTAGGTGGGAATAAATACGGCGCTGTATCGCAGCAGGTCAGGGGGGGGGGGGGCAGGAGGGGGAAGCTCGAGTCAAGAACTCCAGCTGAGATTATAAGCTCGGGAATATCATCCTTCAGATATTCCAAACATTCTGAAACGGCGCATATTGAAGTTTTTGAGAGCTCGGTGGGGCATGGGGATGGGGATGGAGTTGGCAATCGATGCCGTCTGAGGACCCGCCCTCTCACAGGGGAAGAGAGAGAGAGAGAGAGAGAGATAGAGACCGGGAGCCCAGGAACGGAAGGAGAATTTTTCTAGCGAATTATTATGGAAACTCAAAGATTCCTGCAGTCTGAGAGCCCGGGGGCGGGAAATGTTGGGTTTTCGGAGGAAGGGGTCTGGGTCGCCTGCTGGAATGCGCGTAGCAACCCGAGGAGAGGAGAATCAAAGCGAGCAAGTGACGCTCCACGCAGAAATCGCAGCGGGGAGAAGCTTCCGAGAGGAGATCGAGCAGGGCAAACAAATTGCTGCGCAATCGCGACGTTGTTTCGCTTCGGACCTGCGGTGCGCGCCGGTTATAAACGGAACAAAAGCTCTTTCGAGAACAATACCTTACCAGACGAAATACATGGACCACAAGGCGATGTCGATAAATATACCACAAGTCTGAATTTTTTTTTCTCTTTAGACTCTTCCTGCAATTTTAATACACCGGGATAGACTTCGGTGGCTTGAGTGATGAACTGTAGAATGAGTGAGTTAGTGAAGAGATTTGGGCGGCTCTTAACAGCGAGGTCTTGAGAGCCGATGAGGGTGATTGAAGTCAATATGGAGTAGCGCCGGAATGAAGGTACGGGGGAAACTGGAGATCCCCGAGAAAACCCGCCGACCAACGGCATCGTCCGGCACGATTCCCACTTGCGAAAATCCGGTGATCCGACAGGGTATTGAATCTGGTTCGCCTTGGTGGGAGGCGAGCAGGCTAACCTCTCAGCCACCGTGGTCCCCTGAATTGTAGAAGTTAAGTTTTTTATATTTTGGAAGACAATGAAAATTCTCATAATAAGGTAATAATAGATAATATGCTGATTGTTCAATGTTTTTGCACGTGTTATCATTAAACATTTTCTTAGAAAATTGTTATTTGGATGATGCTGTGGCACAAAAATAAAGTAAAAAATAAATAGCGTACCTTTTTTTCGTGCGTTTATTTTATTTTTTGTATTTATACATAAAATGGGATTCTAAGCGTCATTTATAACACTAACTATCACTGTTGAGTATTCCATCCGAGAGGGATCGATCTCATCTTCTTGTTATCTTTTCACTCAAAATAACCGAATCCCAGTCGTCAGGTGCTGTGCAGTGGTTGTCTGAGAGTATTACAACTATAGCCTAAATGGGACCGTTGATATAAACGAGTAAATTTCAACATTGCAAGATTTATGCTGTGTGAAAACGTGTTTTTTTTTTTTGTCAGATGGAGTGCTCACTTTACCGTGAACAGCCTTTATCTATACTTTCAATGAATAAAATTCCTGTATGCTAAACGAGGCTCATCAGGGTCTTCGTTTTTTATTTACTTGCGGTGAAAATATTTTGTTAACTTTTAAACTAAAAAAAATTATCACGTGAATAAAATGTGGAATCCTTTAAAAACTACTCCATCTTTCCTAATAAGACAAATGTAACACACATGTGGCAAGGAGGTTAAAAGTTTACTTTTTAGACATCAGGGCGAACATTTTATCAAACTGGTTTTTAAAATTACTACTTTAATGTTTTTTCAGCGATTTTATTGCAGCTGTTGTTAAGGCTATACTGTTTAAGTGATGGCACACAGAAAATTTAAAATGAGTAACGGTTTATGCACTTTGGGTGAAAGTTTTTAATTATTGTCAATACAGAGGGAACTATTACTTTCAAAGCAATAATTAATACAATGTCCGATCATTATTTTAACTCTCATGTCACATCCATTTAATCAAAGATTATGAAAGTACACATTCGTTTGTGCTTACATTATGAGTGACGTAAGAATATGGCCGAAATTTGGGTGGTAGACGTTTACTTCTGTTAATAATTTTTTTTTTTTCGATGAGGCGTTAAATTTGAATGATTATGAGAGCTTGTCTAATTGAAGCAAACAGAGTAACCGTTTATACAACGAGCATTTAAAGTTGTTTATGTAATGCATTAAATACATACCAACTTAAAAGTGCCCTAGCAATTCCATTATTGCCATGGCGATAGTATGGGATGTTACATGTGCGTTGAAATGTAGAAGTAAAATACACATCAGTGCATTGTTCTGGATTTCTAGAACTCCAGCTGGAAATATTTTCGTCTTGAATTTTTCCTTTCTAACAGTGAAATCAAGTTATGCCTGATGTAATTTTATCCTTCTCTGTTGTCGTGCGGAACAGTTAGTTTATTTTTACGTTTTCTATAATGCGACATCTCCCGGTGGCACGGCTGTCAAAACGACCTTTACTTTTAACACTCTCTTGACAACTCCGCCAAGACTCCATGTCAAAGCACCCTGTGACGACCATAGACTAAAAATGAGGTAGACTGATTATTCGTCTTCTGCGCATGTTTGCTTGTTTGTTTGTTTTATTGCGTCCGCAAGATAACTGTACAAAGGTATTGAACAAGTCAAATTACAGTATACAAAGTTTATATAATACACTGGTCATAGTAAACACACGCACACCTGTACCCAACATTGGCCTACCCCAATCAGACACAACTGTCTAAGTCACATGGTCACCAGTGATGAAAATGTTTGTTCATATCTTAATTTTTAAACGACACGCACTACTATGTGAATAAAATACTTTTACAAATTTTAACTTAACCAAACTGCATTACATATTGGTTAGAGAAAGTATACAAACATCTCAAAGCATTTGCTTACTACATATCAGTTTTCTAGCCTAAAATACAAACCATGACGTTTTCGCTAGACGTATTGGCAGAAAAGCAGTTCAATGTTGGGACACGGAGATTGGTTATGCGCAGCCAACGAGGTCGGTCTATCTCATCTTTAGTCTATGGTAGCAACATTGCCGACACGACAAAGTACCTCTGCCGTTCAGACAGTGCTCTCGGCCGACACTCGCCGACCCAGTATTAGGGTTTCAAGTTACACCCGTGTTCATGTTTATTGACAGGTATGGTAATTATTTGCATACGTGTTTTGGACACTATAACACGTCTATTTACACGTTGTTTTGAATCAGAATAATTATTTTAACCCTCTTAGGCTTATTAATATTTTTATTTCACACACGTAATATTATTATTTTTTGTAAACCGCTATTCCCAATGTTGCTTATATTTCTATTATTATTTGCGTTATTCTATGACATGCGTACATGTATTCTGAGGTAAGAGGTTATAAGTTGGATATGTAAATTTCTATTTACGTAGTAATTTATATGTTTGCATAATTATTTAATTTTATTTTGAAACTTATTTATTTCTTTTGTTTGTTGTTTTGAAGCCAAGTTAACGTTTAATTATTTTATTCGTTTGGTTACCGGAAGTAGTTGAGCTCCCGTCACGTCACGCCTTAGGAAAGTTGCCGGAAGGGGGGCTTGCTTCTGGGTGGGACCTTTGAAGGTCCAGTAGCATAATAATTGGATGGGATTTTCATTAGAAAATCCCCAGCATCTGCGCAAGGGTTTACCAGATTTTATTACCCAGAGTTTATAGTTAGGATTTAAGAGCTAGCCAAGTTAAGAAGAGAGTTGGGCCTCTTGTAATTGTCAGCTATATTTATGAGTGAGATAGGCCTAAGGAGATACACCAAGGACTTAGTCGACGCCATGTTAAAGGCTTACGGTTAGGCCTACGTCCAGATGACGCTTCATTATCTCTGTGGTCTACTATTTATTTGATTACGTATTGAAGTATTCTACAGATTAACTCTACTTTCGCTACGAATTATCTACAGACTTGTTCGTTTGAGAGTTTCCATGTTTTGTTGGGACGTAGTACCCAGTAATCCTGCTCCACTGATGAGTATATCACCGGAGCAAAGTAAAGTAATTAATGACTTGACGAACCCAATAAGTTTTTAAAGAGTAGTGAACTTTCTACAGTATTAACTTTTATTTGAGAGTAGAAGTGTTCATGTATAATCAGTTTAAAGCTACAGTCACCACGAAACTTGTGTTAGTAATTTGCATTGAACTGATATGGAGCTCTTTTAAACTTATGTTAGGAAAGAAAGCACTAATGACAACTACTTCTGGGAAACTATAATTTAAAGTTATTTTAGTTTTGCAAGTTATTTTATTTTGTGGCAGATTTACATATTTCGTTTTAATTAATTTTATTTAAACTTTCAGTAATTTTTCATTCTTGAAAGGATGGTGGTATAAAATCTGATACAAAGTAATCCTACTTTCTTACACTAATTAATCGATTTTGTCAAACTTAATTTTATTTTTGAGGAACTATTTTTATTTTCATATAAGTGTTTTCATACAAGTTTATTGGAATAATTGATTATTATTTTCTGGTTCAATCCTCCTCTAATTAAGAATCAGTTTATCCCAGTGGTTTGTTTTCATTAAATTACATTATCAGAGTGTTTAGGTACATGAGTTTGTCTTTCCTAAGAAAGGAAGAGTTCCAGTGTCTACAATGAGTTCTACATATGTTAAAAGGTGGTAATATTTCAGTGCAAAACACATATGTCTGGTTTTCAAACAACTATCCACAAACTATCTCCTGGCGCAACCTACTTATGTGGCGCTTGACATTCACAATTACTGTCGAAATAGTTCGACTACTGTATAATTGAAATCCCAACGGGAAAGCTAAACTTGGTCTTAGATTAGAGGTTCTAACCACTTAATAAAGTGGCTCCGCAACTTAAAGGCTATCATTACAGCCGAATCTAGTTCCCTCTACACTAACTAAGCCATTACACCAGGGTGCGCGATAAGACGTTCGCAGCGATTGATCCGTGCACACAGGTGTCTAAAATAACACAGAGATTTGATGTGCATACCACAGGCACGTAAAATAATTAAACCATTGCTATATATATTATTAGAATATATTTCTTCAAAGCCTCACTTCCCTTTATTTTCCTCAAATAAACACTACATTAAATTGATAGCGAAGTTTAATCTGGACACTTACACTGTGCCTTCGGGATCAAAAGACTGCACTTATGAGCTGGATGCATCTTGAGTGCTCTCGTAATGCACCGTACTTGCAGTTCGCTGAGCATTCGCGTGAAACCCACACACCACGGAGTAATCTACGTCACTCGAAACTCTTCAAACTGCACTCGGATGGCCAACCCTGGTATTGCGTTCTAGAGGCATTCGGGTGGTTTCTTCGCTGTTCCGCATTTATAATTATTGATTTAGATTCTTTGAGAAAATTATTGAATTATTTGTCCAGTTTGTTTGATAAGAAGGAAATAAATTATGATTAACATCATTACGGATTTATGTTTCCACTGGAAGGTTAAAAAGGCATATGATTTTAACTGGAATGTTAAAAGTTGTATTACATTCTATATATTTCTTTCGTAATAAAGTGCCTAACAAATTTTGTAACATACATAAAGTATTTATTTCATATTAAAGTCGTGAAAACACTAACAGTACATTCATGTGATATGAAATCTTGAATGAACACAAAAGTTTATGGCGAACACTACTACACGCAAAGAAACTTCTCTTGTATATTACGTGCGCCACCTATCTTCACGCACAACTACCAAACTTCTTTTTTTTTGGTTACTCGGTAGCAAACTTTCTTCACCTCTGGCAGTTCGTGGGCTTGCGTAGTATTTCCCCGAGTAACACTTCGTCTGAAATCCACACAGACGCCTATAAAGCGGTGACTATGAACATTCCCAATTTTCTACCCGATAGGTGAATATTTTGATTAGGTCCGTTGCATAAACGGAAATAAAGAAAATTTTTTAAATATTTATAAATATATATATTTTTATCCAACGATAACTTACTGTTCCACCTTATTTATTTTATTTCACAAACTCCACAAGTGAGAGAAGTCAAAGGTTTTCAGCGCCTTTTATGATACTATCATATTATGATGTTGCTCCTTAGAAGTCGACGCTTTCGGGCATAGTTGGCGTTTATACTCTAGCTGATTCTGTGTCCAAAATATTCAAACAATTGGCGATGGTTCACTCCACTGTAATTTGTCCTAGAAGCTGAGTGGAGTAGGAACGGACGCGTTACGTCTTGTCACTATAACATGGTGTAGTCTTCATTGTGGGGTCCAAGTTGCGGAATTGTGTTCTCAAGGTGTCATAACTTGCCTTTCCAGCATTCACGTTCCAGTTATACGCGAGAAATGTTTTTCGTCGATATGTGAATTATTCTTGGAACGGAATTTTGAGATTAATTGAAAATTTGTGTGGAGTGGAGAGGAGAGATTTGGGCGGCTCTTAACACCGAGGTCTTGAGAGCAGATGAGGGTGAATTGAGGTGAGTATGGAGCAGCGCCGGAATGAAATGGCGGACGAAACAGCAGATCCCTGAGATAACCCGCCGACCAGTGGCATCGTCCGGCAACCATTCCCACATGCCCGGTTCGCCTTGGCGGTAGGCAGGCTGGTTGGTCTAACCACTAAACCACTGCGGCCCCTTTCAATAATGACACAAAATATTGATGGCTGCTGTCAACAAAATATGTAAACTACAAATAATTCCATAGAAGGAATATAGTCAAATATCGTAAGAAAAATAATATACACCAATATGCGAGACCAGTAGACAAACAAGGATGGTTTATACGCAAAATTGCAAAATAACTTGACGAAACTACGAAGAGAATCCAGGCTGACAAAATGGTTTAACAGATCGAGTATAATATTTTCCTCTGTAAACTGGTTGCCAAGATAATTTTTGTAACGCATTGCAAGTAGACTATGAGAAAATTTCATTACACGTATATGAGAAAAAAAGGGGGGGGGGGGAAGTTGAACTAAAGCAATTACTGCAGACTAAAAGTTTAAAACACACTAAACGTTATGTGCAGAGCCTTCAGTGACGATAGCAAATATGGTAGAGGGACAATATGGGGAACTGAGGCGTTTTAACATTGTCAACATGCGAGACACGCTACAACAGCGCTCCTAGCGGCTTGTGCTGACGAATACCCGGGAAATTCAAATTTACATAGCTCGGCATGCGCGATTTAAGTGTAGTTGTCTCGTAGTATTAAAATGTGTTGTTTTGCTGAATGTAATATAATAGTTGCTTATTCATATTACTCTGCCGTATTAAAAAATGCACTTAAAGCGTAAATATTGTCACTTGAAACAAGGACAATCAGTTGTAACAGAATCATGTTACTGGCCACAGAATTAGATGTTGCAAGTTACGAAGGACAAATGTTAATCAATTATAAGTAAGAGAATGGAATGCTAAACGGTATTTCATTCGTCAGATACATAACCGACTGCTTTTATTCAATACATTCTTGAGAATGGAGCTGCCACCAAGCTTATTTTTCTGCAAAAAAAATCTGGAATGAACATAACCAAAAAAACTTTTTTTTTTCACAAAAATCTCCACAAATTATCTGTGTTTTATTAACGGAAGATTAATTAATCTCTACTACAATTAGTGATCTAACAGTGTGGCTTTTATTAGCTCTATAAGCAGAATATCTTTTAGATATTTAAGATTAACCTAGCAACAAAATCAGTTGCCTAAATATTAACTTACTGCTTTTTGAAGTTTTTATGATTAAATTAGCAACAAAATAAATAGTTCACAAGTTTATATTCCTAAAAGATATGGTTTTTATTCTGCTTTCTTCTTTCGTTCATGGTATGTTTTGGTTGGAAATAAATTTCCAAGAGAGAAATGTTTTGGGGAAATAAATTTGAACGTGATAAAAATGTATGCTCAATTATTGTTTAAGTTTTAATTCCTGAATTTACCACCAAAATAAATAAACGCATATCCAGAGCTTTGCATTTTATTTCAGAGTGCGTATTCGTGTCTACAGAATCTCGCCAGAAGGCGGTGGCCCATCCGTTCGTCCGCCGAAAGTTAAAGTTTGACGGATAAAAAAACGTTGCCCTACCACTGGTCGAAGATCATGTGACCGCCTGTCGGGTGCGACGGATGGTTACGAGTCCACCTTTACACATATAAATCAGTTTTGTCGTGCAGTTATGCCACAACTACACTAGCTCAAGTAAAACACAGGCAGCTATGGTTAACCCACTGGCAGCCATACTTCAACCCTCAGTAACAAACATTTGAAACCTCACAGTCACTTCTTCATAATCTGATTGAACCAGTTATGAAATTTTGGGATGCTGCAAACAAAAATTATACACAACGGACTATTCTGTAGCTTGGTAATATCAAGTGCCTGTTCATCAACAAAACAAAGTATCTTTGTAGTACAAAGCAACTCGGGATTGGGGGATATTTTTACTCGAAATGGATGTACTGTCAAGTTTGTAACCGTACTAAAGAGGCAGTTAAGTACAGAAGGGGCAAGAGTATTGCCTCTTCCCCCCGCTCATTTCCAAATGCTGGTTTCATAGACACTACTTAATCACTTCATCATTTAGCAGGTTTTTATCTATTATGGTAAAACTGTTCACCTCACTCCTTTTAAAATGTTTTATTTGTATGTATTTATGTAAGAAGAAACAGACACACGCAAACATACGACACATAGTGAGACTGTGTTCAAAGTTACCATTTAGTACAATAGTATTTTAACATGTAGCAATGTTCAGTTCGGAGGCTATTAAGTCACTTGTTCAGAAGTGGTTGCGATTTGGTAATTTATGATTTTAGTAAGTATCGTTCCATAGTAAAATATCAAATGCGTAATTATTTTACTTGACTAATTCAGGTCACGTTATCTCTTAGAGTACTGTCAGTGCCTATGGAGAGTACCTCAATTAAATTTCGTAAAACTATTAAGTTTGATCATTACTTTGACCACCATACATGAATTGGAACACAACTTCCTACTTGAGACATCCATTTTCATGACTAGTGTATATAATCCATGGAGGAAGCAGCAACATTGACTGCAAAATGCTTACAGCTTTCAACAACACAGTGGTACGCCTATACCAAATATGAAACTGTACCATCGTCTCTAATATGCCACTTAAGTGACATTCGAGAGATTATAGATGAAATATATAATTTAAATAATACACATTATAAATAAGGTCTACTGTATTAAGGAGAGTATTTCAGAACATAACTAGATGACAATCTTTAAACATTTTAATCAATCATTTCCCACCATTTACTAATCGAATTTATGCAGTACAGCTGGCGCTAGGATGAAAATGCAATTGGTCAAAATATTTGATAGTACATACTAACGTATGTACTCAAGCCATTCAGCTTATTTACTTCACCTCTCAAGTTTTGCATGCATTAATCACATTTAATTTTGTAATTCACTCTCAAAAACAAAGCTTATTTCCAAATTTTTATAACATTAGATCATAATGAACAAGTCACTTCTAATAACCAACCTGAATTTTACCAAAGATTTTCATATGACTCATGGAAAGAAGACTAGAAAACGTGTTGCATAATTCAAAAGCAGCTGAACTGAAATAACTTACCTTGGTCATGAATTTAAAGTACTTACTGCTCAAATTTATGGCACTTGTTATTGTAATGCAATTTCCAAGTACTTTTTCCAATACTCTGCTCACCGCAAACAAAACTGTGTAAATAGGTTAACAGGTCAAAATAAATGTGTGCATATCATAAGTGACTTATCTGCATTGCAGAATGTGGCAAAATAATTAATTGAAAAACACCTCAGTTAATTAAATACTATAGGTGTATGCACAAAGTAAAAATTCTAAGTAATTCAGGGAGTAAATAAGAGGAATGTAAATTAAAAAAAAATCCTTTATTTATTCGTAAACAATTTATAATAAATACCACTGAAATCTAACAGGACTCTCAGGAGTGAATTATTATTTTTTGAAATTTTTGTTCACAGTTGTGTAAACAAATGTGAGTATGTGGAAGAAGGGGGGAATGTTACTACTACTTTTGATTGGTTCTTATGGTTACCCTCACTTGACAGCTGGTTCACACTCTGCAATATATACACTGACTTACCAACTGTAGACAACCTGATATCTCCACTGCTGCAATTAAAGTGTCTGGTGTGTGGTGTCAGTACATGGTGTTTAGCACACAGAATGAACTTTGGTGCACTGGCTGGAGAAGAATTATGCTCGCCACCTAAAGCTGTACTCAACAACTCTCCACTCATCCAAATTAAAATTACTTGCAAACTTAATATGTAGAAAAATTAAAATATTTGCACAGTAAAACAGTAATGATATGTAGACCTTAGGGCGTGTAAAGGGCAAGCGACTACCTAGAAAGGAAACTATTACAGTTTTCATTTAGTTGTTTACTTAATAAATCATCGAAAATATTTTTTAGTTGGTGCAAACACAACCCAAATAACATACAAATTAATATTCAAATACATAGTTTCCCAAATGTAAACAATAACATTCCAAAGTATGAAAATACACTTTAAAAGTATATAAACAATACGGATATGTATATAAAATTAATATGCTGAAAACTGGGCAATTTTAAAAAGTGGGAGCTTTTAAAAAAAATCTCAGAAAATGGTATAATTCGACTCTTACTAATTACACAGAACACGAATTTACTAGGGACATCAACATTTGACCAATAGAAACCTCAAAAACGATAATGGGGTGGGCTATGAAGATCAGGGAAATTGTTGGTTAAAAAAAATACAGAATATGTACATTTTCATTATAAACTTTAACCCCTCAATTTTTCTCAACTTCGTAGGCCTCCCCACTATCTTATCTCTAAATTGTATTGGTAACATTGTCAATTTAGGTACGGTGCTTAATGTTCAGTTCAATCTTTTGCAATTAAACATGTTTTCAAGAAACAATATTACAGTAATATTACAAATAGTACAGAAATATGTTAAATTGAAAACACACGTACATTATTTCTCAGTGCAAATAGGCTATACATGACACTCATTTATGGGGAAACTCTCAGTTTCGCTGACGCGTTACCACCTAAAATAAATTGCCGGCATGCTTTGAATCATTGTTTTGGGTATTTATTACCCTACTGACGCTGGGACTCTGGCTCGGTACGAGCAATCACAGACACAAATATGAAAACACTATTTTCACGCAATTAATCTATTTTATCCCTAGCAACTTGCTGAACTAAACTCACACTTCAACAAGAGACGTCAGCCAGTTTAATAGATGAATGTGGAATTTTTAAAAATCGTTTACTTTTATTTTTCGAAGGTGTCGCTCCAATAAAAGCAAACCTGCACCTTTCAGGTTAAGGGCTATAAAACTTCTCAAGGCTCTTCAGTGTACAAGATTATAAATAGCAGCTACGACACTCAAGTGACTTCGTTCTTGGTCTTGTGGTAGCAAATTTGGGTTGCGAAAATCCTCTTTTCTGAAAAGGTATAAACTGCGAGTCCCTTTTTTCTTCATTACATCCAGGTCTGCTCTTACATTTCTGCGCCCATGAAACAGGAAAACAGTATTTAAGTAAATTAAGGTTTGTGTGGATGGAATTTGCAATAGAAACACGAATGGAAAATGATATCCATTACAGCTCGTGTACTTACCGACTTGCATCCTTTGGAAATTTTAAAAAAGGACTTGCTGTAGTTCGCAACGTTTAATTATTGTAGCCAAAAACTGCAAAAATCTTTGCTGCCATAATAAATAACCATTCAAGCTAAAAAATTTTTTACTAAAACGCATCCAAAATACTCAAAACTACCCATTCAATGCACAGCTTATTATCGTACGAACAGCACAAACCGCTAGGAGCGCTGGTATTGGTGTCTCGCCTTTTTTCGGCTACTTTCCCATATTGTCCTTCTACATTTGATGATAGTTTTCGACTGCTCTGTTAATGATTGTATGTAAAACATTCTAAAGTAGGTATTTTCATAGGAAGATAAAAACGTAAACAACACATGAATTGATGAAATCATAAATCTTCAATTTTTTTATGTGAAAGTAGCGATCCTTGATAAATTTGCAGTTTGTGGGACAACGTCCCGTCGTAGGGAGTAAGCTTTGCGCTGTCCGACCCTACGTTTTTATGATAAAAAACGGCGGGAGGAAAAAAATATCTTATTTCCCTTTTTGTTTATTAATTTATTTTTATGTATTTTTTCGTTTCGTGTGCTTTGCTGTCTGTCACTTCTTCGGAGACTGGTGAGATCGTGGACTGCAGACATAAATTATATATAAAAGAGAAACTTTTTGTGACATCCTGATCGAGTACTTTTGTTATATTCTATGGTACATGAATTATTTTTTAAATAAAGAAAGTTAGTAAAAAATGGCTGAGGTGGCAGTCTGGAATCTGAATATAGTAAGTTCAAATCCTGGTCAAGGAAATAATTTTCCTTTTTTATATTACATTAAATTGCACAACATCCATAACGTTTACTTCTAGTAATGGTTTTGCTGAATTAAATAAAACCAATATTAATTTCGCTTCACACAGCTGGCCGTTGCATTTATTAAATAAGTGAAAATGTCCCCCCGAAAAATCATTGGTTTTCCACCGATTTTAAGTGGAGCAATTTTCACCGATTCGAGTAGTTTCATTTGATTGCAAATAAGTGATTTTCCATTGATTCGAATTTAGTGAGTGCAGACATGGATATACAGGAAAAATTTACATATGCTTCGTAAATTAATGCGTGGTAGATATGCAGTATTTTACTTGTGAAGGTACACGGAAATTTACTAACAATTGACTGTAAATCGTACATTTACTCTGAGTATACACAGCCGAAGCCACGGAGACAACACAGCCAATCACAACAGAGATCTTTCGAAAAGGGTCTAAAGGCTGTTCACGACAAAGTGAGCACTTTTGAAATTAACCTTAGAAAAAAGTCAGTGCCTCTGAACGCATATATTTTAATGGGTGCACTAAGTGACAGTTGCCCAGTACAGTTGGTAACGATGAGTCCGCTAGAAGCCAGGCGGACTCCGACTCCAGACGTTCTCTGCGTACCAGACTCACCTTGTTACACACCACGACAAACCACAGTTTGCCAATCAGCTGAAAAATGTCCATATTTTAACATCGATTAAAAAGTTTTAGGTAACCATTTGTGACAAATTAAATTATTTATTTAGTTTTCTGTTTTTTTAATGCATCAAAGGTTGAAAATGAGCAGATTTATATAATATTGACATTCCTAAATAATTTCAAAGTTTCACTTTCCCGTCGCATGAATAAAGTGATGAGGCCCATGGCAATGTTAATGTTACATAAGGCGGAAGAATAATTAACATGCACACAAGTAGATCTTAAGTAGAGCTTTCAAAAGTGCTCAATTTAACGTGAACAGCCTATACCAAGTTTTTTGTGTCAATTTGTTCGTTTTCTGTGACTTGACAGAAAACTGTCACTGTGGGGGTATGTTCGGATTTTCGCTTTCGTGTCTTGCGTGGGCTAGTTCAATTTTATTAATGCTAGTATTCCTTGCACGCTCTTTCGTTTAACCTCAAAAGCAGTCCTATCGGCGAGGTCTTTTTGTAGGGTGGGAAGGGGATGATTGTGTTACGATGGCATGGAGGTTATCTCGTGACACGCTTTTGCTTTGAGAAGCAACATCCAAATGGACTTACTCATTCAGAGGAGCCGGGAGTTCATTTTTCCTGCCACCGCGCAGATAAGAGGGTGGCCTCAGCGAGTCGTCCCTCGTTCGAAGAGCCGGTGCCAAAAACTTTCTATTTCTGAAAGGGCTTTGTGTGGGGGAGGGGATGGAACACATCTGCTAGAATACTGGTTCTACAATCACTCTCCCATCAACCAGAATCTATCCCGAGCTACACGGTTTAAATTTCATCCAGCTGCCTGGTAGCTATAATAAAAGGACAAAGGCTTATGTGGATCGTCCACATAATGAGAAGGGACGGAGATCTCGTAAAAGATGTGGTAGAAAGATGCTTCGAAGAAAAGAGACCACGAGGAAAACCTAGACCCAGATGGCTTGATGCAATCAAGGAAGACGTTAGAAAGGCAGACATTCCAGAGGAGTGGAGAGACAGAGCTCATGGAGAAGGCTAATTGTAATTGGTGAGGCAATGGATCGGCTACGGTCCGTGATGCCACTGCAGTAAGTAAGTAATGTAAAAAATAGTCTTGAATCTACACAATTATTCAGTAATTGTCAGTGTTAAAAGTGCTAAATTACTTCTGGTTGGTCTGTCAACGTGAAGCCAGCGTCGAAAATAAAACACTGCTCAAGCTTTTTCTCAAGCAAAGAACTTGATTTCGAAGGAACAATTCGTAGTCAGACTTCGCCGTCTTTATTGGGATTTCTTTAAAGACAGTGGCGCAGTGGCTAGGGCGCTCGCCTCCCACCACGGTGATCCGGGTTCGATACCCGGCGGGTTCACTCCCGGATTTTCGCATGTGGGAATCGTGCTGGACGATGCAGCTTGCCGGCGGATTTTCTCGGGGTGCTCCCGTTTCCCCCGCCCTTGCATTCCATCGCCACTCTATCCTAGGGTCTCATTTCATGTCATGTCCGGGGATGATGGTTACCTATAAGGTCTCAGCTGGAAAGCCCGTCACTCGGTGAGTGTTGCCTCGCCCTGGGTTCACTCCCCACTAGAGGTTTTTTTTTTTTTTTTTTTTTTAAGTATTTCTTTGATTTTCCTCCCGCGTTACTACCGTTTAAGAACATGATTAATGGAATACGAAAGGAAGTGAAAGTGATTCATATTCTCAGGGTATGGAAAAATGTTACTGCAATTATGCTTCCACTAATGCTAGTTCCATGCGAAAAAAAACCTACTTTGTATTTACTCGAAGCGATCAGAACTAAAGATTGCGAAAACTATCTTCTCCAGTCAGATGAGTTACGTATTGGCATTTGGAATCTTAATTTTCTTACGTAGTCTCCAATATAAAACTGTTACCGAGTTTTTACATTAGCTGCTTAAGTGAATTTTTATTTGCTTATTTAAATTTTCTATTGTGTGGGAATTAAGTAAGACATATTTATTTTGAAACAGCTAATAAAATATCTGGTTGTAATATTATAGCATTTATATTCTTCCACCCCCTTGGTTAAGAAAATTCTTGACACTGTTTTAAAACATCTGCAAACTGAGTGATGCATTTAAGGCCCATAAAATTAGCGGAGAGTTGCGTGTCAACGGGAGAGAAATGTGCTTTCAATATAAGATACAGATTTTTGTAGTGCTGGTTATAATGAACCTACGTACAAAATATTTGCGAGGGAAAACACTTGCTTCGAAACAACAATAAATATATTTTATTCTCTTATTATAACAGCCTGGCTTTAGCTTTACTAGACTTGCCGGTGACAGTTTACGTGCTGAAATAACCTAAATGTACGCCAGAGAGATACTCCCATTCTGTATCCGGAACCCAAATTTCGTTGTCCGAAAGTTAACGCCGCAGTATCTTCAGCCACAGAAGTTTCTGGAAGTTATTGTGTAGCCTGGATATTAAATTTCACCTTTTCTACAATTTTAAACTGGAGAAACAATTTATATTACACCCTATATTTTAATTTATTGTTAGCATATATTCATGCTAGTTCATTATAAATATACGTATTTACGTAGTTTATATTACCATATTATTTCATTCATGAGAGTTTAAAATAGTTAAATAGGATAAAGACAACAGCCAACTGTATAATTTAGGATGACGTATGTATATCATCGAAATTATGTCGGTATGATATTTCACAGCCAACCTGTCACCAGTATCTCAGAGAATATTCTGGGCTAATTCCTATACAGCCTCTTTGTATTTTCGGTTAGCTGGCCAACATCTTAATTATTCCGGCACAGTAACGTTTTCGAGACTATTACTATGTATAGTAAGTTATTAGAAAATATGTTTAATGGATCTACAGAAACATGTAACCCACATAACACTGATTTACAAAAATGTTGAGTTTCTGATATCCTAAAAGTCCACGTTTCATGTATATGACAGATGATTGTAATCCCAATTAAGGTTATGGAGTGCTGTATATTAATGTACAACAATTAGTTTTTGTGTACAATTATTTATAAACTGTTGTTAACTGTTTTGTGTTAGTGTATATAAATTATTGTTGCATTTACATGATTATCCGACACATTTTTAACATAACATAGACTACGTAAATTTTCCGAGTGTCATGTAAATTGTTCAGCAATTTTGTTTCTTGGAAGTCGAGTTATGGTAGCCTCTACGTAACACTGTCACACTGATGGCTGCTAATTTTTTTCTATATATGGAGTACTCTAAAGCACGTAATTGCATGGGTATTTTATATGGTTGTATTTTCATCTAATGTTCAAATGTTTTTGCTAAATACCATAAATACTGTATTTGCTGCGACTTTGTGCTGGGTAGTGAAGAACTTGTTACTCTTCGTGAAATTGGTATTTCGTTCATGTGCAAAATTTGTAACATTAAGGGCGTTTGATAAGACAAAATTAATAATTTTATATTTGTATCGAACATTATTCTACTTGTACGCATTGTATTTGACACTTTCCTCAAATGAAACAAAGTTTATACTTTATATATTTTGAATAATTTGGTGTCAACTACAAAATTCTTCTGTTTTGCTGAAGCGGCAACAACTACTACTAACTAAATTGTTCAAATGAAGCATTTACAACATAAACTAATGCAATGGGCTATTTCTTGGCATACTTAATGTAATCACCAAATAACATCGTGCATACAAAAAATGTTTATTTATTTTTAACAATTTTTATTTTTATATATATTGCTCGTTATTTGGTGATGTGTGTCGTGGTAGCCCATAAAAATTGATTACTTCGAAATTTTTTTATAATTTTTACAACCATCAGACATAAATTAAAAATTAACAAACTACTATTTGTCTGCAAGCCACAGAAGAAATCAATGCTAAATATTCCATGTTAAAAATAATTTTTATATTGTCATGAAAATTATACATTCCTTTATAATAATTGTGTGATATATTCGAAATTACTGGATGGAATAAGGAATTTAGGCCTACTCTGGGTAGTATAGCTTAGCATGCTGGACTGTCAACTCAAGGTTCATAGGTTCGAATACCGCATTTTGCATGAAAAAGATTTCCATATCATATAAAGTTGAAAAATTGATGAAATGAATATATGTAAAGACGGAATAGTAATTACTAAAATTTTAAATACAAAAAAAAATAAAGTTTTTCTATTGTCATTCTGCTTATTGTCTGCACATCATACTGCCGCATACCAAACACCATTGCGATATCAAGCCGCCAAAGACTCGGCATCGTTGCGACATCCAGCTGTCGCAGGGCCAACATCGTGGCGACATCCAGCTGTCGCAGATCCTGCATCATGGCGACATCCAGCCGTCGCAGGGCCAGCATCGTGGCGACATCCAGCCATCGCAAATCCTGCATCTTGGTGACATCCAGCCATCGCAGATCCTCCATCGTGGCGACATCCAGCCATCGTGGCGACATCCAGCCATCGTGGCGACATCCAGCCATCGTGGCGACATCCAGCCATCGTGGCGACATCCAGCCATCGTGGCGACATCCAGCCATCGCGGCGACATCCAGCCATCGCAGATTCTGCATCGTGGCGACATTAAGCCATCGCAGATCCTGCATCGTGGAGACACCCGGCCGTCGCCGGCCCGGCATCGTGACGACATCCAGCAGTCGCAGACCCTGCATCGTGGAGCCATCTGGCCGTCACTGGCCCGGCACCGTGTCAACATCCAGCAGTCGCCGACCCTGCATCGTAGAGATATCTGGCCATCGCCGGCCAACATCGTGGAGACGAAATACGGCCACCGCATACCCTGCATCGTGGCGAAATCCAGCCATCGCATGCCCTACATCGTTGCGACATTCAGCCATCGCAGATCCTGCATCGTGGCGACATTCAGCCATCGCAGATCCTGCATCGTGGCGACATCCAGCCATCGCAGAACCTGCATCGTGGCGACATCCAACCGTCGCAGAACCTGCATCGTGGCGACATCCAACCGTCGCAGAACCTGCATCGTGGCGACATCCAGCCGTCGCAGAACCTGCATCGTGGCGACATCCAGCCGTCGCAGAACCTGCATCGTGGCGACATCCAGCCGTCGCAGAACCTGCATCGTGGAGCCATCCAGCCGTCGCCATCCCGGCATCGTGGAGCCATCTGGCCGTCGCTGGCCTGGCATCGTGGCTACATCCAGCAGTCGCCGACCCTGCATCGTGGTGACATCCAGCAGTCGCCGACCCGGCATCGTAGAGACATCTGGTCGTCGCCGGCCCGACATCGTGGAGACGAAATCTGGCCACCACTGACACTGCATCTTGGCGAAATCCAGCCATTGCATGCTCTGCATCGTGGCGACATCCATCCATCCATCGCAGATCCTGCTTCGTGGTGAAATCCAGCCGTCGCAGGCCCTGCATCGTGGGGACATCCGGCAGTCGCAGGCCCTGCATCGTGGGGACATACGGCAGTCGCATGCCCGGCATCGTGGCGACATCCAGCCGTTGCAGGCTCGCCAACAGTTAGGTATCCATTTAGTGTTTTATCAATTCCAGTACAGGATATTTTGCACAGTATCGGCAAACAGTTAGCGGACAGTCCATATTTATATCGGCCTGCTTCCGGCATAATACAGTGGGCCAGAATAAGTTTGCCGCAGTTACTCAGATAGCTTTCACCAGTACTAGCCTGGTCCATACCTTTCGTATTTGTTGGGGCATGCGTTAGTAAACTGGCTATGAAGACTTAGTTAAAAAATATTTGACTGTGTTAATTTCTGCTACTAAGTAAATTGTAGGTGTAAATATAACACTATTACAATAATTTTCAATGTTTTTATAATGGTGTATTTGTTTCAGATAGTTTATGAATATATTTAGAAAATATTATTCACTCTTACATCTAATTAATTCCTCCATATCTTAAAGAACTTGACTTTGCCAATGCACTAACAAAATTTGTATCATAATTACTACTAAAATAATAATTCCCAGGAAGAAGTAAGGTTGTCTTCTCGTTTTTTGGAATTTTTCCTAAAGCGACAATATGTAGCTATATTATCGTTTCCATTTATCCGTAGCGTTCTAATCGACTAAACATGGAAAAAAAGTCGGTATGGGGATCATTCTTGCCACAAACCTATATTTTGATGTGAGAAATAATATATTTAAAGTCATATTGGATCCGGGCTGAGTTTGCTGCGGTTTATTGTAAGACATGTACAAAAAAACACATTTTATTATATATTTCCGTTATAATTACTTTTACGTTAAAAGAATTGAAGAAAATTTAATTTACAAAAAGAAAGGCAGGAATTATTATCCCGCGTTTCTCACACACAAACAAAACTGAATTCATGCGATTAATTCCATTTATAATCTTTATATTTTGTTACTACTCATTGAAGTAAAAATAAATGACCCTTCACATAATATGTAGGGTCACCATTCAATAGCACCTATGTCACTCATGGTGCACACACTGTTTTAATTGTCTTACTTAAAGTTAAGTAAACAAGAGAGTACTGTTTTTTCGCACAAAAATACACATTGAAATAAAATATCTGCATTGTCTTTTATCGTACGTTTGGCTAGGAACATGGGTCCGGAGCAACGGAGGGTATGTCGTATGCTCCTGTTTCTTCAATTGTGGTATTTATTCTCAGCTAGCCAATATACCAGTGCAATGATAAAGTTGTCAACGGAAACTAACTCCAGGGCTTTTGCTTTTCTCGGTTTATACTCATTAGATTAACACTCGCATCTCATTCGAAGAGAATCTGTTATGTACACGCATTTAAGTATAGTCTATTCAAGTTACAGTGAGCACTTTTGAAAGCTATCTCATTTGTAATAATTGTTAATAAGTATATATTATTTTAATCTTGAGACGTTAACATCCAAGTGCGGTCGAATATACACACTGTGTTTATTACACACATGGAAATATTTATTAAAAAAAAAATTGTTAAAATATTAAATATGGCTGAAATTAAAACGTAACTAGGGCCTCAAAAGTGCTCACTTCACCGTGAATGGCCTATAACAGTGAACAGTCAGAGTATTTACGAACTTCACATACAGCCACTGAAATGTGGCTTCTCGCATCTTCTTATTTCGATTAGCTTCGAGATAACGAGAAAAACGGGTTTACCGTAGGCGATGTCAAAATTGATTCGAGATAAGGGAACTGAAACTGAATAATAGCAGATATACATCCGTGTGACGTATAAGAAAACGAGTAAAAACTTCGACGTCGAACGGTGCTCCTGAAAAAGTTCTATTTGGCGGGGACACAAAGGCACATATCCACGCGGAAACGACAGATATAAACAAACTTCTTTGTCGTAGAGAAAATACAAACTTTCCCAGCTTCATTGCGGCATTGGACTTGTTCCTTAGTTACATTATGCTTTTAGAAAAGTCAGCGAATGCATAAGAATACTCTTATAAAAACACAGTTTTGAAGAGTGCAAAGCATTGCAATGAACTACATATAATTCTGGTTTTTATAATATTTGTACTGATTTTTTTGTATAAAACCACTGAGAGGTTACTGAGATTCTTTGTCGAACTCAGTTTCTTTCTGATATATAAATTCTCTAATATTACAGAAATGTTTTAGAAAATATCCATAGTCCTGCACACACTCACACATATATATATATATTTCCATATAGGTTGTTAAAGATTTAGTTATAATTAAATAATCTACATTTTTTATATTTTACTTTTATTCACGTCTTATCGACTCCTTTCCTAACAACATGCACTTTTAGAACGACCTGTCAAAACATATTCCATACAACGTTTTAAAACTTAATTTATTTTAAGTTTTATGTGCGTAATTATGTAAAAAGTGCAGGACCAAGACAAACATGGGAAATCTAATATTCCCTTTTAATATCTTCCGAAGAAATTATTTAGACCATCCCAGGTTATAGTGAACTGCGTTTCAGAATATCAAGTTATTTTATATTTGCTTTAATTTAATATATTTTCTCCCAAATATCCGGTTACTAGTTAGGTAATCACAACCAAAGCGAGTTTAAATTTATCGAAATCTTACTTTATGCGAACTAACTTTACCGATATTTTCGAATACCATCGTTGTGACACTGAATGATTTGATTGCAATGTGTGATATTTCTTACTTTACAATTTAAATAAATGAATTTTGTACATTTTGTGCAAATAATGAAATTAAAGTTGTTAGTAGATGTCTATGGGGGATACAAGCACAACGCAATAAGTGTGCTAAAATTCATGTAAATCAAAAGCCATAATCAAGCAAATCTCTTTTGTCTGTAAAATCTTTCAAATTGCAGCTCAAAATGGGAAAAATTTAAGGCCAAAATCAAACAATTTTCAACACGTCTCAGACCCTTTGAGCAGGGTCTAAATTTTCGTCCACTATTCATGCAAGGTCCTTCTCGGGGTAAAAAAGGCCAAATTTAGGTCAAAATAGCCTAAATATACTCTAAATTTGCAAGCGAAAACAATTAGTTCAAAAAATATAGTTTTTTTTTTTTTCAATCATTTCAAGCTTTTTTCCTCTAATTTCAAGCCTTTTTCCTTAAAATTTCACCCCCGAAAAATCCTGCACGCATAGTGAACGCAAAATTTGGACCCTGTTCAATGTGTTTTTTAAAATGTGCTTGATTTAGATTGCAGATTTGGATCAAATTAGCCTTATTTTGGCATTGATTTGCTTGATTTTGAGTTTAAATTGAAGAGATAGATGATGTCTCTAGTAGGTTTTGAAAAGATTGCTTGAAAGTGAGACATTTACTTGAATTTTAGTCCAATTATTGCGCTGCGCTTGTATCCGCCAAATACTTCTACTCTTGTTATATAAATTAAAGTTTGCTAATATTTATTCCTTTATATTCTGCAGTATAAGTTTGAGACACGTACTGATTTTATGTGGTAAACAAAGAAACCACTATAAGATGACACATTACTTATTTCTTGTTGTAACTATATCTAGAAGGTGTTTAGGTTTGCTAACTATGAATACACATATCTCCTAACTACATTAAATTTCACAAAATTTCAGTCCAATAATAAAACAGAGCAGTAATGACCCACTTAACAATAAAACTTCATCTCCAGCGTTGTAAGCCATTTCGAGGGAAACTGCGCACTTCATAAGGGTGTTTCTTGAGGACACGTCTCTCCCCCTTCCGGCTCCCGGCAATTTTGCGCGCAGTGTTTGTTCCGTGCTGAATATCGTTAGCGTGCCAAATTGCTCCGCAATTCTGTCTGCTTGCAGCGTGTCAACTGCTGCTCTGTAGCTGGCATCTCTCTTGTTAACCCTACGTTTTTCGGAACAGTGCGCGCACTTTAACGTGACGCCAATCGAATCGATTATGTATCTCCTCGGTTTATGCAGCATATTTATTATTATAGGATGTTCATGATAAAGTGAGCACTTTTGAAATCAACATTAGAAAAAGTCACTGACTGCCTACGTATATTTTAACATGCACACCTAGTGGCATGCGCCCAGTAAAGTTGGTAACGATGGATGGAAAGTAGTTCCGTATATTAAAGTCGAATAAAATGTGTTAGATAACCATTTGTGATAGGCAAATTTTCAAAATATTTACTTTCCTAATAATTTCACTATTTCAATTAACCGACGCGTGACTAAAGTTATGAGGCCCATGGCAGTGTTAATTTTACATATGGCGGAAGAATACACAACTTGCATACAATATCATAAGCAGGGCTTTCAAAAGGGCTCATTTTACCGCGAACAGAGTACATCCCAAGTACTACACCTAAGGTGTGGTAGATAACCGTATTACTGATATAAGTTATATTTCACATGAACACAAAAACTCGAAAATTTTATTAAAATAAAAATTTTATTAATCTCTTGCGCCTCGTTTATACCAGACAAAAATTCCATGCCCAAGGGTCCTTAATCGAAATGGCAAATTAGCCAACTCAAAACTGTCGGATACTCCCACGTATTTATAGCAACATCGGTACAGTAATTTTTTTAAATGATGCAATTCACCGTCTATCAAATAATAAGTTAAACGTACGTTTTAATGCTCCAAACGATACCAACAAAGTTACTGGACTGTTTTTTTTTATATTTTATTTTCATAGCACAATGTGCGTGCATTCCAAATCGCGTAAATGTTTCATTGTTATATTCGTTCTTCCAACATAATCGAGTGTAACTTCAAAGAAATTTTAAAAAATCTCAAAACTTTCATAAATCATAAATTACAGAAACAAATAATTTTATGAACAGTAGTTAAGAGGTAAAAATACTCTTTGATATCAACACATATTTCCAATAACTTTTTAATTATATATATATATATATATATATATATATATATATATATATATATATATATATATATCCGTCATGTGCTATATATATATATATATATATATATATATATATATATATATATATAGCACATGACGGATTCTTTCATAACCTGTTAATAATTACACATCAAAATTGAACAAACCTCTAATAAAATGAGGACGCCTGTAAACTGAGGAAAAAATGCACCTGTGTTTCCGCGATACCAAATCCAAAAATATGCCTGTTCTAACTTTCACATGGCGTGACCGAATTCACGGATGCTTTCACGAACTCGCTTTGGAATTCTTTTCCCGCGCTACCCGGCAGCACGCAAGTGTAGATCTATTTGAAGAATCCTGTAGTGCAGACGGAAGCACAGGCAAAACTTTCTGGTATTGAACGGCGAACAGCCGAAGAGAAGATACAGAATAAAATTGAAGAGAGAAGACTTGTCCCTCAAAGTCAGGGGATCCACACAAATGTATTTTTTGTAGGAGAGCTGCTTATCGACATCGCCGCCTTGTGCTGGTAGGTCCAATAGTTAACTAACCTATGCAATGTTTCCTGCAATTGGGAAAAGTCTTGGTAAAAGATTCCCGAAAATCTTTTGGAAAAAAAACGGTCCCTGTTTTCAGTAACACACTTTCGTTATGTTTCGCAGAGGTCTTTGTGAATTCACGGACCGTCTACATAAATATGCTATTTTTTTTTCCTTTAGTTGCAGTTTATTAGACATTGTTAGGAAAACAAGTTTAATTTTCGATAATAGGGAAAAATATTTTTATACCGTTGAAATATATGAGAAAAAGAAGGGAGATAGACTGTGAGCATGTAGTAAATGATTTAAATGACGCACTAGATGAACTTTTGCGACACATAAGACACGTATTAAGTTAATTGCCTGGCTTTATTTAAATTATTTCAGTCGTTAGGGGAAATATTTTAGTATGAGGTTCTTCACCGTATTTCAGCACACCTCGCACCTTACGTGCTCTATAGCCCTCTTCTTTTGAGCATCTGCTCACTGGGTCGGCTATAATTCAGATATTGAACAGGTTTTCCGCCGATGCTGCCTCTTAACCACTTCAATAGCCGGATACTACATAAGGGATCAGCAACCCTGGATTCCCTACGTACTGACGTCCAGAAACAAGACGCAGACTAGGTCCATTTATTATAAATAAATGTTCATTCATCATTCCAAATTCAAATTAGTACAGGGGATATAGGGTTAGCTAAGCAGGCACATTCAAAAAGCACACTCAAGTATGACGCCATGCGTCGCTGCCAACATAGGTGAACGGAAAAATATTATCAACACTTAACAACACAATAAAAAATACATAGTTAAATATTAAAGCTTCTGCAAAAACATTACGAACAAAACAGATAAATTATAAAACTCAAGAAATTACATTAATACTTCATAAAATAAATATAATATTAAAATCAGTATGTTAATATACAAATGTGTGAATTATGCACGTAACTCTCTATGCCACTAAGAATGCAAATTATATTCAAAATAGCATACGTCACAGTGTTAATATTATTTGTCCTGGATTATGGACGCAGAAACAGTTTGTTTGTAGTGCAGTTCGAATATATGAAGAATTGCTAACTGTAACTGCAGTGCTACTCTTTGATCTTTGAAAGAGTAAATTTAAGCAGTGCGCGAGGAACGATAATTTTATTGTTACAGAGGCGAAGAACATTTCGTTTAGTCTCGCCGTTTTACATTCGCCATTCGTGAGACCCAAAGCTATAAGGATACATACAGGCTACCGTATGTTTGTAGGTACAGCACTCAGTTCCGGGTCTCATCATTATATTCTCTTCACGGTAAAATGAGTACTTTTGAAAGCCTTGCCAAAGATCTACTTGAATGCACGTTGTGCATTCTTCTGCCTTTAACGTAAAATGAACATTGCCATCAACCTCATAACTTCATTCATGCGTCGGTCAAGTTAAACTTGAAATTATTAAGAAATAAAATACTATACAATTCTGCTCAATTTTACACATCGATGGATAAAAAAAAACAGAAAGCGAAAGTAATAATTTAAGGTATCACAAATGGTTACCTGACATTTTTTATTCTACGTCAAGATATGGAACTATTATCTCTCCATCATTACCAACTTTAATAAGCAAATTTCACTCACTGCGACTATTTATGCATTCATGGGCAGTGACATTTTTCTAATGTTAATTTCTAAAGTGCTCACTTTATCGTGAACAGCCTTAAGATATGTAGCCTATAGGTTATGTATGTATGTATGTATGTAGTCCATTCCTGATTACTTCTAGCTCTTCTGAATACCTGCTAAAGTTCTACTTTAATACTTGAAGCTTACTCCTCTACGCCATACAAACAAACCTTAACGAAGTTCAGAAAATTACACCAAAGTGATAACGCGCCGCAAACATGTACCATCGTTTTAATAATATTTTCATGAGAACTATTTCTTACTAGGTGTTTGTCTCTGGTTTCATCCATATTGATTATAAATGAAAAATTATAACTTGCAGATAAAATATATAATTAATAATTCATTTTAAACAAAAAATGATATATCTTCACGTAAACAGAATAATAAAACGCTTGAGATTCAGGAGATATTTACAGTAGGATGCATCCTAACACGTCATGTATGGGATGATTTTTTTTTTAATGTTTGATTCAAAAAATGTGAATGTACTGAGAATCGACCGTACTAACTGTACATTTCCAAACATTTATGTGAATGCACGGAAGTTATTAAACAGCGTGCACCGCAGGTTCTGCGGTGCGCTAGTGTAGTCGGACTGCTTCGCCTCCCAGCAAAGTGAACCGCGGGTTCGATTCCCGGCGGGTGTCACCCGCGTTATCACGCGCGGAAAACTCGGCGGACGTTGTCATCGGTACGGCGCGTTTTCTCGGGCTCTTCCCGTTTCCTCCCCACCCTCGCATCACACCACCGCTCTCCATCTTCAACTCATTTCGCTCTGGTCGGCGGTAAATATCTCGCTGTATCGCGCCGACCACGACCTCGTCAACTCACCTCAACAGTATGCATGAATCAGACAACTGCTCTCTTACACCGAGGGGGGGGGAAAAAAAAATCGAATCAAACAAAGTTCGTTCGGCTCAACCAAATGAATTGTTTGGGAGCAATTAAGTATTTTGTCGATTAAAAAAAATTAATTTGTTGTTCATATTTGAATGCCCTTAACTGTAAGATTTTATTGGTGCAACTGACGATTCTGTTAACTCTATGTAGATTAATCCGTTCCAGCTAATGTAAAAAGAAAAGTAAAGCCCCGCCGAGAAACGAACCCACTTCGCTGGCGCCCGAATGCAACGCCCTAAGCAACCTCAGCTAAACTGACTACTGATTAAAACGAGAATATTTTATTATACATTAAGTTATAATACTGGACAACGTGCGTAAATTAATATTTGAATTGTTTTAGCTTACCATTTTCGTTTCAAGTGTAACTTGTTTTATTAGGTTTCTTATAAAATTATTAAGCATTAATAGCCGACCTCCCGTGATGCAGTCGGTTGGTGTGCCACCGGTCTGGGGTGCGGGAGGTTCTGGGTTCGAATCCCAGGTAAGGAAGTCATGGGTGGTAGTTCAGGATAGGTCATAAATTAATTGTAAGCCGTCCCCTCATAATCCTTCAGGCATAACAGTGGTGGACTTCATTAAGGACTATACAATACCATTAAGCATCAATAAATACAATAACAAACACTATTATAATGATCGTCACTAAATTTACTAATAAACTATTTGAGCTGTATTTTCAAACACATGAAATCAAATGAATTGCTGATATAATATAATATATGTAAATCATCAGTTGATTCAAGTAATACTTTGTTGACAGTCTGTCTATTTTTTTTTGCCCAACACAGACATTGTATTTATTAAAGCGTATATTTTGCTGGATGAACAAAATTAATTTTGTTGTTTTTGGAGTTTTGTTCACCCAACTAAATATTTTGCTGGCGTACCCAAAAATACGTTTGGCCGTATATAAACAAGTGTTTTGCTGTCTGTAATAAATGTTTCTCTCAGCATATACATCGAATACCAGCCCGGGCCTGTAATAGTGATTCGCGCATTCCGAGGTAATCTGCATGATGAATGTTGCAACGACAAAAATTCAGACCACAAGGTTAGGGCTTGAGTCCCAGATAAATCATGGTCGTGTGTCTCCATTCATATGTAATTTTAATCAAATTATTTATCCAAGCTATCCCCTGATTAGCCATTTTGACATAAGCAGCGTGCATTAAAAAGCTGTGAAGGCTGTTGGTGGTTAATTGAATAGTTAAGTTAGAAAGCCTTGCCTTGGATCTACTGTTCTCCACTTTTGTGTCCCTCCCACTTATATATAATTACCATTTCCATGGATAACCTTCAACTTTAAGATGGTTTTGGACGTAAATAAATTACAAATAAACTATTCCGTACTCAGGCGTGTATAAAACAAACATTAACTAAATTTATTTTATTTTTATTTTTTTACCCAAAGATATAAACGTATCTCTTTTAATACAAAGTTAACTCATGAAATCACTTTTCTTTCGTCAGTGCTAAAGTTATTACTGGGAACCTGTGGTTCGGTATCCGTCAAAATATGCGCAGTTACAGCCTGGTTATTTCTAAGACGTTGACTGAGAAAACGCTGAGTTAACCACGCACGAGATATATAAAGTTGAAAACTTTCAAAATAATATTTACCGATACCTGGCAGGTGGGGCGCACACAATTCCCAATAACAAAATTTTGCGGCTATTAAAGGGAGGGGGAGATTCCAGAGAGAGGTACATTACAGTGGCAATGTAATAAACTTTTTCTTATACTATGACTAAAAAAATGTGTACTTCCCTTAGATTTAATTTTAGACTATGTCGTATACATGTTTTCAACTTCTTCTTTCATGATTAACCTACACCCGAAGTTTGGCAGTCGAATTTAGATACATCCTGTATAAAATATAATAATAATTCCACAATTTCTGTGGAGTTCTCCCAATCAGAACGAAACAAACGTGCAGCAAAGAGAATACAATATATACAAATACAAGCAAAACAACTCTAGGCGACCACTCGGACGACGTGAAGTAGCCTACGTAAGCTCAGAACCTGACGACACAAGGAAGAGAGTACAGAACACACACAGTTTCCTTGGAGAGTCAGTAGCTTCTAGTAACAGCAACGTTAGGAAAATATCACTACAGTCAGCCGACAGCGCGAAATGATTTACAAAATTGTTACCGTTTAGACACCGCACATGTCAAATTATTACAGCAATCGACTAGTAGCATTAAATATCAAAATATAGCTTTGTTCATTTTCACCTATTAGGTGTTGATATTTACCTTGTAGCAAAACACATACGGCTCATTTATGGTATAGAGTCGGGTGCCAAACCGGCAAAAGATTGGCCAACAGCTGGCATGCACCCGACACCATAGCTGGTGTGAAGTGGCACAACTTGACTAGACATACTCTGCCCATAACTGGTCCAGGTTTGGCGGACACAAATGGCCCAAGCATGGTCCATATGCTTACAACAACAATGACCAATCGATGTACCACTTCACAGCTATCTGATGGCTAGCCATACTTCCACCAAATGTCTAACACTATCTCTTAAAATAATTATTTCTAATGTTATTTTAAATTATTTGTTTTTAATTTCTGTTTAATACACTATTAAACGCATCGAAGGAAATTAAAATCTTATGCCTACCGAATGGGGGAGGGAGGCAAACTTACGCCATTTGCAGTGACAGCTCAATATGCTAACCATTACTCCACTGTGTATTCTTATGTTCAGATGAAGTAATTTCTGATATATTCGGTCTTAAATGATTAACCAATATTAATATAATATAAATTACACCAGTTATTCCATGGTCTTAAAACTTACTATTGGGAAACAATTAGTTTTTAAAAACTTTCAGTTAAACAAATAACCAGTGTCGTTAAGAGAAAGCTTCCTACCTAAATCGCGATATTAATTACAAAAGTTGCCCTTCCCAAAGTAATTTCTCGCAGTATGTATTTCTCCTGGATGCTATTCTTTTCTGTTGACTTGAAATGCAGTCGGCATTATTAAAATTTCCATCATGTGAAACTACAAAAACCTTTCAAGGTTAATTTTATAAGGGTAGTTTTATCTTAATATTTTTTTTTATATTTCCAGTTTAATGATAAGCAGTCGAACAAGTAAAATATTACATATGTCAAGTTATTCGTCGCTACCAGTCATAAAGTCACAGAAAATCCTGTATTAACATTTTGCCATATATATTTCAAGCACTATATATTTACAACGTACTCATTATCGGTATTTATTTTACTACACAAATATATATCGCATTGAAATACCATTATAAGACACAATTACACCAGAAATGGTACATCGATGTACCACTTCACAGCCATCAAATCGCCTACTGTTGGCTATCCGAGCTTTCACCAGCAATAACTATAGGTTATGTGCAGCCATTGCTGGAATACTGTTGGTAAGCCATTTATGGGCCATTAGCAGTTCACCGGCTCTCAACCATTAGTTTAATTTCCATCATTGTGCAATAAATGGCATGCCAAATGTCCTCATTCCAGCGGTTAACCATAGCAGGACCAGTTGTGTAGACCCATAAGTTTTGTGGGCCAGCAGTAATCCAGCAATGCCATCAGTAAAAACCACAGACGGCCGACTATGTCTTGATACATAGGTAGACTCCAATTTGGTCTATTCTGAAGCGAGTGGGCAAGATTACAATAAATCGTAGATACCAAAATATGAAGTAAGTGGAAATACATTCCAAACTTAAAGATCTGGGAAATAGAAGATAATTATAAATACGTGAAATTTGCAAGGTAATTTAGTTTGCAAATAAATTTGGAAGGAGACTCTGCATAATATTTAACGATATGCAAGACAATAAAGAATAGATTCCTGACGGCGGGCGGGAAGTACCATCTAATCGAGGAATCCAGAGTCAACTGGTGAGCTGCTGTACAACCGGGATCATTCTGCGGCGGATCGACGACGGTCGACGTCCGCACACCCGAGAGCAGTGACGACGTGCTTTGCGAGGTTCCATCAAGTCGAGGAGAGAGAGAGAGAGAGAGAGAGAGAGAGAGAGAGAGAGAGCGAGCGAGTTTGTGTCTACAAATCGTTTGCCATTCCTGAAGTTGCAGCATCAGATAAGTCCTATGCAACCTTATTATCACTAAAACTAGATCAGCGACGAAGTTAAGCTAATTTTATTGAAGTAATCCTTATAATAGTGTTGTTCGTGCCACTACTAATAATTTATGAATGAAAGCTAGAGTTGTTTGATGCAGAATTTTTCATCATTAGGTTTGACACTGTATTTTGCTGTAATTTGGCATTTTTTAATATTTAAATATTAATCAGAGGATCTTTTAATTTCTAATCGGTAAATATATTTTGAATTTAGTTATTTTATTAAAAAAGAAAGAAACCTTACAGTGCTTTTTATTCTAAGTCATTTCCTTGTAATATTTCCTGGTCTTTCAGAATGACAATATTATTATTATTTTTCCTTATAATACATAATTTTACATTAAATTCGCATGCTAAAGAGACACATGTGTTGAACTGATATTCACAAATAAGAATATCTTGTAACAACTGTGTGACAGCTAACCATAGAAATATGAAGCTAGATGGAGCAACTATTTGAATTAGAATTTTGGTTGAAGTGAACAGTTTAAAGGTTTACCTCTTCAATTTTAAACTAGCTGTTACATAGGATTTTGGCTATCCCAACGTCAGGGCTATGAAATCCCCACACGTTGTGTGTGTTTGCCATTATACTATTCACTTTAAAATACTGTATTAATATTTTTATTTCACAAATTCTTAACAATTTACAACAAACATTTTGGCCGATTTAAAATTTGGCTTTCCGTGCAGAATCTAAAGGAATTATTTCACTACTATTATTTAAGCTTTTATTAGCCAAAATACTGAAAAATGTTTTCCCACGTTTTGCTGCTTCAAAATCAGTTTATTTTTTGTTGGTAGCAATGAAATAAATCAGGAGCTAGGTTACAAATTAAAGCGAGATGCTGCACGTCCAGCATAAAGGAGGACTGGTAATTAGTAATGAGACAGTGGAAAAAACTGAAGTTTTGAAAAGATACTCGGTAATGTGCAGTGAAGCTGAAAGACTCTGAGATGACATTCATGCTCGAAAATTCACTGACATAGATGTAGGTGAGTCATCACTGGCTGGACCTTATTGCCACGTTACTGTAACTCCTTAGCTCGAGCGACAACCGGGTACATTCACATGATGGAAAGTAAGCAATTTCAAATGATCCAGTAGAATGTAAGGCTGTTTTCCAATTGCTAGTACACACTAGTTAAGTATATATAGCACACATTCGTACTTGCCGTTGTGTGTATTTACTCTGACTATTGGAACGGGTTTTTTTTCTGGCTGTACTTGACTCGTCGCACAACCTGGCGTAGATAACACGAACTACTAAAAATTAAACATGTGTTTCGTCATTCTGAGCTAGAAACTCTAGGGTTTTTTTCAGTAAATACCCATTTTGTGTTATACATTGGTTAACTTTGGTTGCATTTTTGTATATTGTGTTGTTTGGCATTGTTTGCAAAACATAACAATAATGCATTTTTTTATGTGTAACAAGTTTTAAACGCAGAAATAATGTTGCACATTGGTCGATTCGTAAAGAAGTAAGACGGCGGGTAAGAAGAACCACAAAAAAGTTCCCATCGTACATTTGGAAACAAACATGGCGACCGCCTTAAGTACGCAAATTCACCCAGCAAGCAAGTAACATCGTGTACTTGGCAAGTAAAGACGCTTTGTGTACTATACTAGATAATGCGACGGCGCTAGTATATACTTAGTGACGTCACAGGCGGGGGCGGAGTATGGACATGTATGCACTTGAAGATAAACATGTATCATGCCTACCTGCACGTGATTTGTAATTCTATAACGTTTTTAACAAACATGACAGATATTCTTGCAAGACAGAAATACAGATGACACACTGATAATATCGCAACTCTTGCTGTTGTTACACTCGGGACTTTTAAAACTGCAAAAATGTTTGTTTAACGGCACTGATTATGCGCACATTGCTAGACGAGTTAAATATTTGTGTTTGTGTAGTTTCCAAATGCCATGTTGTGACGGAGTGGTCTCCGCCCCTTATGTGGAGTGTATGTTGTATTTTTTTCAGCCTCTCCCAGCTTAGTACGTCCGAACACGTGTTGCCACGTCTACTTACTATGCAACTGTGTATTGCGGGTGGTAGCGATGAGCTATTAGGGGTTCTGAAGCCCACCTTATTTGCATTGGCGGATTATTTCGTATTTTTAATATACTGGCAGCATAATGAGCGTGCTGTGCGATGGTCTCAGGAGCGGAGGCGTGGTGATGGAAGGGATTTCGGCGCGTATAAATACCGGTGCTGGGGCTCGTCGCGTCCCCAGGTGGCGGATACTGGAGGCAGCCCAACGATCAAGGCGGGGAGGAGGATCTCGAGGTGCTGAAAAATGCGAAGTTTAGCAATCCTCACTGCTGGATTCTGCGGGCTGCCGACTGCGGATTCATAAATAATGGGTTGGAATGATTCGGACTTTGGAAGCACCACCGTTGTCAGCATTCACTCCTGGGCCAGCGGATTCTCCACCACCACTGGTAGTTCCCGGATGTCTCGCGTTTCCCAGACCGAGGGACTAATTTCGAGGATGGGGAGGGGTTGGCTCGCCAAAGAATTCTCCCCGCCTTCACCCATGGATTGGAGATCCTTGCATCGACGCGGAAGGGCGAACATGGAATCGGTGCCATGACTAAGATGTCCGATTTTCCAACGTACTTGACGAGAAGCTGGGGCCCTGTATCCAACAGTTGCTGTCAATGATGCACGGCAGTGTTGACAGTAGCTCAACTTCAAGGGCGCCTGCACCCACACGATAACTGGCATCGGCGTAGGGGATTTTCTGTCCCCCGCAATTCACACCAGCTGTGCTCTCATTTCATTTCACCCCGCATCAAACCAACAGAAGTCTTTCTTTCCGAACTAACAAATACCACACTTTATCCAGACCTACTCCAGTTAAAAGGAATTATTTTTACCCTCCACGACTGTCGCATAGATTTTCCACGGCCCTCTCCGCTTTGCCTGGTTTGCTATGTTCCTCCATCTAGACCCTTCTTCTTTCGGGGTGTGCACATGGCTACAATTGCGGCCATGGCACTACAACCCTGCTCAGCCGCGATGCATGTGCCCATTATAATAATTAAACCTGACCTAAGGCGTGTAGGGCTTGCCCTGAGACGCATCCTATTTTCTAACTGACTTAGCTACTTACATGCATGCCGCAGGGCACACAGAACTGTTAAGGAGCTCATGCTGGCATAGCGAGATTTGGTGGCTCGCCAGAATAAAAAATAATCTCGAGGAGAACTTCGCCGGCCGGGAGCCGGGGCTCAAATACGAGTGGTTCCGCTTCGAGCAGTGGTTGGCTGGACCAGGAGGCTGGATGCACGTCTGCGATATAGCAGAGAAGTTAAAGTATTGTTCTGCGAAGGGATGATGCTAGTGGGGACCTTACCATTTTCACGAGGATAGAAATGGACTTGGCCGTTTTTTCGCAGCAGTGGGATTCGTGTTGGAGACCGCAAGGGAACTTACAATTTTTCTGTCCTCATGTATGTGGGGCTTTGAAAATAACTCAGCTGAAGTCTGGACTTAGGATATTTGCAAGAGATGCGTTGTGGGTCTTAGCGGTAATTCCCCGTGGTGTCGGGACTTGGAGAATTTTACTGTACGAGACAAAAATACAAGTTTGTGCTGTTGGCGCCAGTTGCGGACTTAGATTTTTTACTCGCAGGAATCGTGAGAAGTGCGCACATTTTTTGGAGTGTTGCCCGGAACTGAAACTATGCACTGTGGATTACGTTCCCGTTCTTGATTAGGAGCTGCATGCGGATACTGAAGTAACAAGGGGGGGGTGGAACTATTGAGTGGTAGGTGGAGTGCAATCCGGAATCTCAAAAGGGGATGGTCAGGTATTCTTCAGCTTTGGACGGGGTTTGTGGGAGTCGCCGATATTGAGAGGATCGGGACAAGTGTTAACCGTGAAAGCAAGGAAGAATTGGACGGTGGCTGAGTTGCGAGATACGGTTTTGCCGAGGGGCAGTTTAGTTGCGAGGTTATTGTGTTGAAGTGTGCGCAGGATTGGAGAAGTGTAAATAAGACTTTATGGCATGTTCTGTGTGATAGTGCGTGCGCGTGGGTTTCTGAATGGATAAACGAGAGCAATAACGGCACTCTTGAGTGTTATGGTGGTTACGATATACCTGGGCACTGTGCAATTGGATGAGCTGTGCGATTTTGAATCTGAGCATTGCCAGCACTCTTGGAGTGTTGCGGTGCGGACAATGACCCTGGGCGCAGAATCTGCACGGGTGTTTATGTTGGTTGGAGGGAAGTGTGTTTGAGTAGTGTGTTTACCTGGAGTTTAAGACCCATGGGGTAATATTTCGCGGTAAAATTTTAAGCGCTTCTTAGACCATTCTGTGGTTCGACGTTTTCCGTAAATTAAAGTATGAGGATTATTGTTTGTAAAGGTAAGAGAGTCATAAGTGTCCAGTTTTGTGAGTGTTGTGAAAATTTTTTGATTGTAAATAGTAAAAAAGGCACTTGAAAAAAGAGTAGATAATGCCAAAGAGGTTGACCTTTTTTTAATAGTGTCATGGTGGGTCTTCAGAAACTTTTAATGTAAATGTCAAATTTAAGAAAGAAGGCGTAATCCCGAGGTAAAGAAATTTGTATTGGAGAATTGTGTTGAGGTTTCCTTTAGAGAGAGAAAATGGGTATTTGAATTATTTTGTTGTTTAGCCTATTGTGCAGAGTTAAGGCTGAAATACTATTTCATTGTTGTAGAGAGGATGGTTATCAGTATTATTGTGCCAATAATATTAAAGAAATTGTATGATTTTTATTAGAAGTTTTAATGTGTGGTTATGAATGGAGTTTGTTAGTGTTTTGGAAAAAACTGTAAATACATGCGAAAGTACTAAAAGTAAAGAGGCATTGAACAGAGCCTGTGTATGTTTTTTGAGTGTAGAGGTTGTACCACTTCCCCAGTTTTGGACAGAGAAATGCATAGTTTAAACTACCTCTACTATGCTGCTATTGTTTGTGCGTTTCAATGAATTGAGATTTTGCCTTCGCTTTCTTTCCTGATACTGAGTGTGACAGTGTTATAAGGAGGGTTGGGAGGGAAGTTGTGTTCGGTGTTGAGACACTGGCCAACAATGTTGTTTTTGTTTCAGATATTAGCTTACTTAAACTTATTGCAGAATGATTCCCATAAATTACTTAATCGGTAGCGGTGCTAAGTAGGCTATATGGTAACAAAATTCTTTCTTCGAAATTAACTGCTTGAATCTATGTGCTAATGTATTTTAATGACCTTTCGCAAATTTTAATGCGGTCATATCATTAATTTTAATACCTTTAGTGGAAAATATTATTTCGCTCATATATTTTTTTTGCAGGGCTTCGCGCTTTTACGACGTTGGCCACATTACTTGTAAAAGATAAACTGGAGTTATTTTACAGGCCTTTCTGAAGAGAGGCTGTGTTGATGTTCAAGTGTCCTTGATTTCTTATTCTCTTTGACCACCCGAGACTTTTCACTCCTTTCCTTTGATCTACTAATTATGTTCTGACCGACCCCCCACACCCAGCACGTGTATCAACCGATTATACGGTTACAAACATGGGGTGGGCTTTCCTTTTCCACAAGATCGGCGACAAAAAACTGTTCCATCGCACAGAGGTGCCAAACGTGAAACGAGCGAGCTTCACAAGATTTTGAGTTCTTATCTCAGGTTGCGTGTACTTTGGGTTTCGGAGGGTGTTTTGAGGAGAGAGCCCTGCGTCAAGTTACCATACATTATACATACATATACACACGTACCTCCAAATAAATGTTTGTGCTTAGGATTTTTAAAACTGTGATAACATGAAAAGATTTCCATCTTTATTTTGTACATACGTAACTACATGCAAATTTTTATCAATAACTAAAGCTCATTTTGTCTTACGTGTGCCACAAAATCGAGATTCTTAATGCATGTCCGTTTTAAACCAAATTTATATTACGAATCAATTTCGAAGTAAGTAAGGACGTAATTATGAAAGAATATAGCTTAAGAAACATTACTTGACAAAAAATGTTAAATAACGGAAGAACATAACTCTACAACAATTACGTGCTAAGCACAATTTGGTTGTTGAATAATCATTTCATGCCTCCATTCGTCGTGTGTTCGTCGAAGTAACCAACATGTGTACAAATCCATCGTAATGCGAGGAAATACCTTGGAACACGTCGTCAAACACACAGGTACGATATTATAGTTCCATCTACTAGAAGTGCGGGACGAAAACAGTAAATTGCGTAGGATATAAATACTTTTTCTGTATAGTTTTTTCATCTATGGCTATATTCTAAATGCATCTCCATGGTTAACATTACAACATAAATTCATTTAAAATAGTTACCTCGACGGCAGTGACACTATATTTTGACCAAAATGGTTTTCGTATTGAGTTTTGTTTTACTTAAAATAGTGCGTTGAATTTCTTGTCAGGCTGTATGCAAGAAATTATAATGAAAACAACAGTGATAAATGGTCAATGAAAGTTCACACAAACTATCTAAACAAATACATGCTTTCTAGCAATGACTATTTACAGGTTTTTTCAAGAGAGCACCACTGCATGGAACCTGAGTGAAGTGAGCGTGTGAAGAGAGTTGGGCGGTTCTCAACAGCTTGAGAGCTGATGCGTGCGGGAGAAACGGGATATCTCCGAGAAAACCCGCCGACGAGCGACATCGCCTGGCACGATTCCCACTTGCGAAAATCCGGAGTGAACCGGCCGGAGATTGAACCCGGTTCGCCTTGGTGGGAGGCGAACAGGCTGACCGCTCTGCCACCGTGACCCCGCTACGCTGAGAATAAAAGACTACGTCTAATAGCGTCTTGAATCTATTAAAATTGTGATATTTTAAATCTTCATTTTTATATCATAACATTCAGATCAACTTATTTACATCGAGCGACGTGTATAAAATAGACAGAGCGAAGTTTATATACCAGTATGTTTATATACCACCAATAAACAGACGATAGTGTCTCGAGTGTATAGAGGACTGTGAAGTCTAGCCTGTTGCCACATCAACTAGCGAATGTTTAGCTATGGGCTAGTAATAAGCAGGGATGAGTAGTGTGAGTGAGCTCTGAACAGTCCTGTACGAAGGCCTCACTTGATGGCAGCAACCAATAAGCAGACGATAGTGTCTCCAGTGTATAGAGGACTGTAAAGCCTAGCATGTTGCCACATCAACTAGCGAATGTTTAGCTATGGGCTAGTAATAAGCAGGGAGGAGTAGTGCAAGTGAGCTGTGAACAGTCCTGTACAAAGGCCTCACTTGATGGCAGCAACCAATAAGCAGACGATAGTGTCTCGAGTGTATAGAGGACTGTGAAGTCTTGCCTGTTGCCACATCAACTAGCGAATGTTTAGCTATGGGCTAGTAATAAGCAGGGAGGAGTAGCGTGTGAGCTGTGAACAGTCCTGTACGAAGGCCTCACTTGATGGCAGCAACCAATAAGCAGACGATATTGTCTCCAGTGTATAGAGGACTGTAAAGCCTAGCCTGTTGCCACATCAACTAGCGAATGTTTAGCTATGGGCTAGTAATAAGCAAGGAAGAGTAGTGTGTGAGCTGTGAACAGTCCTGTACGAAGGCCTCACTTGATGGCAGCAACCAATAAGCAGACGATAGTGTCTCGAGTGTATAGAGGACTGTGAAGCCTAGCCTGTTGCCACATCAACTAGCGAATGTTTAGCTATGGGCTAGTAATAAGCAGGGAGGAGTAGTGCAAGTGAGCTGTGAACAGTCCTGTACGAAGGCCTCACTTGATGGCAGCAACCAATAAGCAGACGATAGTGTCTCGAGTGTATAGAGGACTGTGAAGTCTTGCCTGTTGCCACATCAACTAGCGAATGTTTAGCTATGGGCTAGTAATAAGCAGGGAGGAGTAGTGTGAGTGAGCTCTGAACAGTCCTGTACGAAGGCCTCACTTGATGGCAGCAACCAATATGCAGACGATAGTGTCTCCAGTGTATAGAGGAGTGTAAAGCCTAGCCTGTTGCTACATCAACTAGCGAATGTTTAGCTATGGGCTAGTAATAAGCAGGGAGGAGTAGTGCAAGTGAGCAGTGAACAGTCCTGTACGAAGACCTCACTTGATGGCAGCAACCAATAAGCAGACGATAGTGTCTCGAGTGTATAGAGGACTGTGAAGTTTAGCCTGTTGCCACATCAACTAGCGAATGTTTAGCTATGGGCTAGTAATAAGCAGGGAGGAGTAGTGCAAGTGAGCTGTGAACAGTCCTGTACGAAGACCTCACTTGATGGCAGCAACCAATAAGCAGACGATAGTGTCTCGAGTGTATAGAGGACTGTGAAGTTTAGCCTGTTGCCACATCAACTAGCGAATGTTTAGCTATGGGCTAGTAATAAGCAGGGAGGAGTAGTGCAAGTGAGCTGTGAACAGTCCTGTACGAAGACCTCACTTGATGGCAGCAACCAATAAGCAGACGATAGTGTCTCCAGTGTATAGAGGACTGTAAAGCCTAGCCTGTTGCCACATCAACTAGCGAATTTTTAGCTATGGGCTAGTAATAAGCAGGGAGGAGTAGTGCAAGTGAGCTGTGAACAGTCCTGTACGAAGACCTCACTTGATGGCAGCAACCAATAAGCAGACGATAGTGTCTCCAGTGTATAGAGGACTGTAAAGCCTAGCCTGTTGCCACATCAACTAGCGAATGTTTAGCTATGGGCTAGTAATAAGCAAGGAAGAGTAGCGAGTGAGCTGTGAACAGTCCTGTACGAAGACCTCACTTGATGGCAGCAACCAATAAGCAGACGATAGTGTCTCCAGTGTATAGAGGACTGTAAAGCCTAGCCTGTTGCCACATCAACTAGCGAATGTTTAGCTATGGGCTAGTAATAAGCAAGGAAGAGTAGCCAGTGAGCTGTGAACAGTCCTGTACGAAGGCCTCACTTGATCGCAGCAACCAATAAGCAGACGATAGTGTCTCGAGTGTATAGAGGACTGTGAAGTTTAGCCTGTTGCCACATCAACTAGCGAAATACTCGGGCCTCTACATATTAGTTATAAATTAAATATAATTTATTAATAAAATATACATAAACTTAAATTTATGCAAAAGTAATATATTTTTACGTTGAAAAATATTGCGATACGTGAGATATTAAGGAAACAACTAAAATTGTCGTACTGGCGTTTTTTCAAAAGTTTGATTCAAAAAGTGTGAAAAATAACCGCGAATAGACTATAAGCCGTGGATGAGTGTGACATTTGTAGATGTGAATTTAGGTCAGTTCAGATTACAAGCCACTTCCCTTCTCCTCTTATCCCCTCCCCACCCCCCACCCCCTCACGGTATTTAAGAATCCCACAAAAGTTGTCGAACTTCTGATTTTACGCCGCGTGGCTCTGTTTATGTTTAGAGCCTGAAGACGACAGTACCTCGCGAGCACAGTGTTTTCCAGACCATTAATAAACCGAATAAAAAAATTCAACGAACTTTCTATGGTATGCCGGTATTAAGCCCCTGTCACATTGTCAGATTTTCCCCTTAAAATATTTTTGACAATAATATGTGAAGACAAAATACAACCATAAAATATTTACATTCAACATATTGGACCAAATAATCGTGACTATTTTAAGATGTGCCACACTGTCCAATTTTTTTAATGTGAGGATAGTGTGACTTTTAATTAAAAAATGATTTTCAAAGTGTGTTTCCATGCAGTTCACTGCAGGAAGAAACGTGACAAAAGATGCGATTTATTTTCAATTCTTTACTAAATTTAAATTTAATTCATCAGAGATATTTCTTGCACGATAAAATTTGATGCCTCTGATTTTTTAAAAATAATATTGTGAATCAATCACTCCAAATAGTATTCATGCTGAAAGAATTTCTATATAAAGTAATTATCTTTAGAACTCTATTTAGTTTCCATCAATTGTAAACCATTTTTAAGTTTTCTAATGTCGGCAATGATCATATTTGTCTTGCAATTTTCTGATTGGCTGAGTCCATCAAACATCAAAAAAAGTTACACTCTTAAGGAATTATTCGAAAAAATTATCAAATCAATGTATACTAACAGCGGGAAAGTGCGTTCCTGCATTCCCTCACGAAACAGTCAAATTGCGTAGGGAAGTCTCCAACAATGTAGAGTAATGACGACGAACATTTATATATTTGCTGTCTTGGAATGTGGTGTTATTCCCGTGCAATGTAGGCTTTTAGGTTAAAAACTTCCACTACAGTTTAGGAAGTTTAACGGGAAATTTTTAACGACGAGTGTTCTGAGGGAGCAAGAAGCTTGAGCACATTCAGGACTGTATATATTTAATACAATTGAAGACAAGTTAGAAGAAATCCACGCCTCTGAACCAAAGGTACATTATCAAAAATGTATGTATTTAAGAAAGAACGGAAAAATATTGGCTCTTTAATTTGCATGTGTTACCATTACTGGCCTCAAAATAATCGACAAAAACTAATAAGCTTGAAAACGCCTATTAAGATTATAACTACGCCACTGAAGCTGTATATACAGAATGCCGGGGAGAACTCCAATAACTGCCAACTGGTCCGCGAGCTGGACGGCGCTGCGTCATTATCCCAGTCCCTGGACCATGAGGGCCGAAATGCGGTGTGAGCCTTCAAGGCTATAAACAAGAACTGCGTCAGAAACAACACGAGCTATGCTCATAGGCTGTTCACGGTAAAGTGAGCACTTTCGACGCCCTAGTGACTTTTTCCTTTCAGCCAACTTTTTTAAAAATCCTTTAACCACCTTTCCTAACCCATTCAGACCCAGTGTACATATCTGTGTACATTACGCACATGGAGGTAATTTTTGGTCAGCACTGCACATTGCGAAACTCAATGGCCAATGATCTTACTCGTGAGTAAATGATTCACAAACCGTCTTACTGGTCTAAGTCATAAGTGGTTCACATAACTGTAACCGAACATATAGCCTGCAGTCCATTGGCTGTAGCAACGAAACAAGTTTGTGTCGACGTAAGGACATCATAAAATATTTTGTTTGCAACACCTGAAAACGTAAATTAAAGTGGGTCTGAGAGGGTTAAATAAACATTGCCATGTAAGCTATGAACACAGTTTGTATATTCCACCGCACTCTGATGTTAACGTCTAAGGCTAAAATAGAATATATTTGTTGACTGTTATTCCAAAGGAGAGGGTTTTCAAAAGTGTTCACTTTACACGTGAACAGCCTCTATGTTCTTTGTATTTCGCGCATGGTCTACCGACAAGGCGCCGACCCTCGTATGGCCTCTGAACCTCATGAACGCGGCCAACGCTGAGACAGTCGTACACGTGAAGACATGCTAAGTGTCACCTTCTTCCTGGATCAAGCCTTGGTGCTCGACGCGGTAAGTCTGCGACGCCCTTCCACCATAACCAGTCATTTGTTCTCGGAACAGCTGCATTGAAACATCTCGCTCGCACATCTTATTCCCCCCCCCCCCCCCCCGAAGATTTGACCGCCTGTTTTTCGCGAAAAGATTCACGCGAATGTTCTATGGCATATGTGCAGTTTTTTCTTGGTTATCTTACCTGACCGGGCCAATCAGAATTAGGTAACTCCGACACTGAGTGTCCGTGATTCGAGGGCAGACACCTGCAATGCGAGACAGTTGAAATCATCCAATCATGAAAGTGTATTTGATCTGTAGTGTTTTGGATTACAAGTAGTCCTGAAATCTTTTCGCGAAAAACAGGTGGCTCTATTCATAGGGATGGGAACATTTCGCGAGTTCTTTTCAGGACGTGTTTGACACACGTGTACACTGAAGTTGATTGTCCAATTGGATCGCAGTTTAGTAGATACGACCTGGACGACTCTGAGCCAATAGCAGACTTGCAAGGGAACAATTAGCGAGTGCCATACTGCTAGGTATGAAGTAATACTGGCTGCTTTATGGTGCAGTAGCCAGTGAACAAACATCTGAGGGTCGAGTGGCTACAGGACTGTGGAGTCTATCCTACAGGTCATTGAAATCGCGAATTTTTCCTATCCCTACCTATTCATCAGTCACGATTTGAGGAGAGGGGGCCTTTGACGGTCCAAGCCCCTCCCAGAAATAACACCAGACTTGAAGATCTGTAACATGTTTTGTCAATCCCGTGTAAATATTATTCAAGGGAGCAGGAGCAACATCGAGATCTTGAGAGTGATGAGGGTGAGGTGAGTATGGAACATCGCCGGAATGCACGCGCGGGTGAAACGGGGCATCCCCGAGGAAACCCTCTGACCAGCGGCATCGTCCGGCACAAGAGTAGAAGAAAATGTTCAATTATGAGATATACTTGTTGCAATCTAGTGACTCGTGGTGGATCACGAGATGTCAGTGATACTGCCGTCCATAATATGGGGTTATATCACTAGATGGCAGGGTGATGGATTATTATGCTGCGCAGAAAGGGGTGTTAATTTAGCTGTAAGTCGACCGCCGTGTATAATGGATGCGACCAGAATAGAACAAAGCTCTCAATTCCAAACAGCCATTATACGGGGCAGAAATGCCAGGGAACGGCACAGGGAGCTGAAGAAAGTTCGTGGAATAATGCTCTTCTATACCGAACTATCAGAACGTTGGCAGCAGCGCTTCAACGAGGACAAGAAGCAAATAGAGACTAGTAGAGCGTAGGGCGACCTCTGTCTAAGAGAACTGACGTCACACGTAATAATTGAGCACCTTACGATGTAAAAAATAATGGGAAAATACCGGACAGGTGTAAGGTAATATTCGCAAACTATTGTGGTTTGCGAATATTGTAAGGAACTTGTAAGGAAAACTATGTTTTCCTTACAAGTAAGGTAAAATTAAGGCTCTCTGGAGTAAAATTCACGTACATGGTAGTGAAAAATCCCATATATGGATGGGAATATGACCTTACGAAGTGTGGATACCCTCATCCATTTGTAACTATTTGATAATTGATTTTGTATATCTTTTACCGTAAAATTAATTTTTATTGTTTAGTCTCACAAGCTGTCCAGCATGCCTCCTAATATGTAAGGTATAATTACCGCACTCTGGAGTAAATTTCACTTACATAGCGGTGGAAAATCCCATAAAAGGATGGGAAAATTACCTTAGGACGCGTTCAGCTCTTCAGCATTGACTCAACAGCTAAATGGGAGGACGGGCAGAAGAAACAAACATCAAACATGCTAATATTCATTGATGTTGTTACGCTGTTGATGTGGTGTAATGGATAGTGTATCGGCGTATCGTGATAGAGAAACATGGCTTGTGCCCACCCGCCAGAAAGTGTCGAGGATTTTAGAGTTGAGGTATCTATTATTGTTCATCAGAGCATATACATAATTAAAAATTAGCAGTACTAATATAGTCCGAAATATTTTTAATATAATTTTATTATACGACGTATTTAATATTCCCTTACTTGTATGGGATTTTCCACCACTTTTGTCGAGTACTTTATCCGTACGATTAGGGAGTAGTACTTTAAATGTAAGGTAAAACTACCTCTTAAATGATGAGTAAATTTACATAAAAAGTTAAGATCATTATCTTCCCTTACATGTAAGGGAGTTTTAACTCGATTGTTTTACAGTGTAGAGAATATGGACACTGTTTGAGTTAGACAGAAAGCGGCATTGAAAAACGAAACATTTATGGAATTTTACGGACGAGCTTCGCCTGCGTAAAGTTGCATCGAGGTAGGTACTACTTGCATTCACCGAAGATCGTATGTGAACACGATATGCAACATCCTGCAACCACTTAGCATGCTACAAGCAAGAAGACAACTTCATTTTAACGATCTTCATCATGGAAGAATTTTGGGCTAGGGCTTGTGAACCAGCGCTCGTAAGTCAATCGGTGTGATCTCCACGAAGGTAAAATTTCGTTAAAACCCTTCCTCTGTGAAGTTGATGGTCATTGTCGCGTGTGATGTCAGGGGAGTGCTTGTGTGTCACCTCGTCCCACATGGCACAGAAGTTACGGCTGAATATTACTGCAACTTCCTACAGAGACTGGAACGTCGTGCCGTTGGGGGAGAAAAGTCATGATCTCCTGAAACATGCGTGTTTGTACCTGTAAATATGTGAATACTCAATTTTCTTGTGTGACTGTCGGCGTGTGTACTGGACACATTCGATATTTGAATTTCCCGCGTTGCCACCTCACGGTATCCAGAGCTGGATCACAGAGTTGGCAACCCTGGGACGCCGAGAGGAGGCATTCAGTTGTTCGTGAAGCATCGTGGCGGTGATTAGTGTAAATCGGGCAGCCTCACTTCCAATCGATGTTTTGATTTCGCATCCGAAGTAATAATAGTCTACAGTCCAGTTTGTCTTCGTGCTAATAAACAATGCGATCACTCTCCATGACAACGCAGGACAGCATATCGCAAGTTTCGCGGCTATTCTTGCGCGTAGGAATGAGAAGTGCCGGACCACCCACCATACTCTCAAGATAACTTCAGGTAATTTCGACCTTAAGCACGATGTAAGGAATCAGTTGCGTAGAATACGATTTGGAACACGACATGACGTTGTGAATGCTGTGCAACAACAAATGATCCGACTCACACATGGTGAGGCAGATACTATTCGGCTCCTCCCACAATTTCGGAAGCATATTATAGACGCTATGGGGGATTGCTATATATGTCTTTAGGGTTTGGACGTGTGTGTGTGTCTGCGAATGCATATTTGTTTTTATTTTAAAAGTTTCAAAATATTGCAGAAGCTTTTGATTGTATTTATAACGTTATAAAGGCAAAAAATAATTTTGTGCATTGCTATATTTTTACTGCATCTTATACTACAAACGTGCACGAAGCCCCGTGCCAATAGAAGACATGAGAAGCTAAAAATTAGTATTTTGCTGTTATATCTGTTAGTTTCCCTTTCTAAAATAAGCTGTTACGTCTTCCTGTCTTCACATGCACGAAATTATATGAGAAATCACTATAACTGTAACTTTCTACATCAACACAAATGTTGTGTAATATGACAGTAAACTAAAAATGCTTCGTTAGTTAGTGTTGACAATCAGGCCGAGAGATCGTATCGACATTTTTGCAGGTTCGAATTCCAGTGATGTGTGAAATTCATAAAATTTTCAAAATTATTTTGCAAAAAAATTTATATTTTCACAAAAAATTAGTGATCTCGCGTAGCTGAAAATATTTCAAGTCCCCTTCGGGTATGCTCGGCAGGCTGCCCTCTCCCAAGTCATTGGCACGTGCCGCGGAGTGGGCGTGGCTAACTGCTGCAGGAAACATGGCTCTGGAGGAAAAATATACAAAACACGAATAATAGTTTTGTGAGCTCAGTTTTGTCCGAATATATTCCAACACATTATATGTAATGCAGTTAAAGTAAATTAGTGGTGAAACCTCCGGAATTATGAACTAGTCTATGTCAGATCAGAGAAACAGATAGTAAATTATAAATTTGAGCAGACCACACTGGACTACTGGAAAAAATTACTTCCAAGTCCTGCATAATTGTAAATATGAAAGGAGGTGTTACATTATAATTCCCCTTGCCAACACATACGAGATCTTTGAAAACATAAAGTGATAATCACTAAAAACATTAAATAATACATCAAATGTATTAATGTTTTCATGTGTGTGATAATTAGAGACCATGAAATGTCTCGAAATGATTGGCCTGTAGTCTAGGCTTCACAGTCCAATGAATACCCGAACAACTACTGTACATTCACTGTTTGTTTCTCCAGTAAGTGGCCAATATTACTCTAAAACTTACAGAACGTGATCCCAAACGTCTTTCCTTGCCAGTTTCGTATTTACTTCCCACATTCCTGAGTGAGCCTTGTTAACTGTAATCCAATGCAAAGGTAGATTAGGTCTATAAGTGTGTAAAGTTTAGCTTGTCCTCAAAATAATCCGCACAGTTTTCTTGTTCCTGTTTTGTTACGTTCATAAAGTAAAGGCCTATTTACATGCACCGACATGTCTTAACCAGATTTGGATTACAGTAACCAAATTTGGATTACAGTAAATAGTTATTGATTATTAAAGTGTTATAACATGAATTTGCTACATTATTACCTGCGGGAGTGATTATAGTCTCTTGAAAACTCTACGGTTGTTAAAAAATACTCAAAATATTCACATTTTAAAACATAGTAACATATAGAATAAATGCAACGAGCTACTAGATATATTTCGAAGGGAACAATTCGCATTAAGGTGAGCACTTTTTGATGTCTGTCGCATATTATATATCGACGTATGCACCCAAATGTCAGTAAATATTACGTATTAAGTCGTTACTCAGTTTTTATTTTAATTTATACACGAACTGAAGTATAAATGAAATTGCTTGCATATTTAATGTGTGTGTTATAGCACCATTACAAAACGTGTTAAGAGCTCACTTTGGCGCGAACAGCCTCTAGTACCGTTACATCTAACCTGTACAGTTCAACTCGACGTGTTTTGTCATGATGTAGTTTCTCAACGAACTGCCTCCATTGGCGATTCGTGTTAGTAATGGTAAGTAACCCAATTTGAAATACTTGGTGGCTGGCAGACACCACACCGACCAGTCACCTAACTGATTGGTGGATACATGTGTAAGTGTGCTTTCTAGCAAATGGCGTCTTAATGTTTCGCGCCATGTTATGCGAATGCCAGCCATTGTGGCGTACAAAACTACCATTTATTTGATAGTATTTAACATTGTGATCACAAACATGATTCGCCAAAATTATATATATATATATCGTTGTCAGTCCCACAACTACAACTTGAGCAAAATATATACTAATTTGATACGTGCGTTATCTTGGACTGTCTTACACACGAAACATACACGCATATAAATATTTTCTAATTGAATGTTTCTTTTAAGAAGTACCTTCCTATCGAGATAAGGTATTGCAGTTTCTAAGTTTGAGTCCAAATTGGTTGACCAAAAAACAAAAGTTTAAACATCAGAAGACGGTTTTCAGTGTATGTAAGGAATACACAAATTGAGATAGAGAATTGCATTTTCTTTATAACACATCTACCAACATCTGACTTTGAAGTCCCCGCACTTTGACCTCATACCTACAAAATTCGTAGAGGTTATAGTGACGTAAAGGGTTGCGAGAGTGGAGGTATGTTCTAAATATTAGTAATATGACATGCAGTCAAATGAAAAGTTACTGAGCCAGAGTTCCAAAATGTCATACCGGAAGGTCCATCCTGATCCACTCAAGTTCCATTTCGCAGCGGTTGTTTAACAATATTTAATGATTTATCACCAATCTGTTCTATTTTCTAACCCTTTCTTCTCCATTTATTAGGTTTGGTAGTGCACGTTAGAAAATAAATAAATTCACAATAACAATTTAATTTGTAATGTTGTGAGTAGTATATAAAAATTACTTTAGTGCAAAGGGATGGGGGATAGGAGCGGAGGAACCACCCGCCGCCATGTTGGAATTTCTCTTTCTTCCCTCAAAATTTCCATGTTTTCCGCAAAATCGACTAAATGTCCCTAGAAATATAGATTTTCAGTAAAAATGCCTCTTTTTGCCACAAAAAATTCCCATTTGCCCAGGCAGATCAGTGACCCTGGGTAGAGCAGTGAGTGGTAGGTAGCCGCCATCTGGGTAGGCGACCATCATACAGGTAGGCGACCGCCATCGTGGTAGATGTCACCTGTCCACCAAATTGGATGCAGGCAACCATGACCTTGAAAACCAAAACTTGAGAAAAATACATAAAAGTCAGCAAGCATAATACATTACACATTACGACAACCATATTGGCTTCAGCAACCTCGACCTTGACCCCATTACATTGAATGACCTTGAAGACGAAATCTCGACAAGAACTACATAAAGGTCAACAAGCATATTGCATTACTAACTACTATGGCCATAATAGATGTAGGTGAAATTAACCTTGACCTCATGACTTTGAATGACATTGAAAACAAAAATTCGAGAAAAAATTCATGCTTTAGAATTCTTGTATGTATAGTTGTATGCCCTTTTCAATCCACTGAAGTTATCGCTGCTAAATTTATGTCTTATCTGCAACTTGTGACCACAAACAAGGCAATTTGGACATTATAAATTATTTCTTCTGGTAGGCACAGTTGCCTGCAATTTTTTATATGGTGAATTTGTAGCTGACATATTCATATGTATCACTCGTGATATCGAACAAGGCGATATATATGGACTACCATACCACAAGCCTTGATTATTCTTTACATAAACCTGTTACTGATGCCAGAATTGTTGGCAACCCTATCAGCTACTTTGTTGATCGGCATGTCTTAACACTCGTACCTATTTAGCCTCGCGGTCATAACACCTGCTCATACTTTTGTCAAACTTCCATTTCACTCCTATAAATAGCCTTTTATTCGTAAATATTCAACGACATCAATTGAAAACTAGATTTGCACTTAAACTGCATGTGATGGTGTAATGTTTCTAAGTCGGATGCTACAAAGCCAGAGCCGCGTACGTAGTTGTTCCCACCTCTTCCCAACAAACCCCCGCACCCACGTTCAGACAAGTGCCACAACGTATGGCGCAGAGAGTAGCGTGCTTCTTGAACGCTGACCCGGACCTGGTCGAGCGAGCGTATACATGTCTGCTCCGTAACTAGGCCAAACATTCCTATAGGTAATTTGGAAAGCTTTGTCATTCTCGTACAAATATCCCTGCAACTGGGCGTGCAGTGTCGTTTCATTTCGAAATATTTTCCGCACCTAAATATTAGAGATAATTTACCTGCATTGTGTTCAGTTCATGACATAGCAAAGTCATGTTTTCGGCTATTCTTTTAAACCGGTTTCTTCAGCTACATTGTTTTTATTCCTTTTAATAAAATATCTTTTAAAGTGAGTGCTTTTAGACAGACATAACCGTTTAAAACGTAGCGTTAATATTAATATACGTAAAAACACTTGACTTTAGCAAGGTTAGTACAAATTTGTTGTTACGACGTTATTGCGTATGTAAGACATGACAACTATAATCGGATAGTGAACGTTAAGCATTCCTGGGTCCGTGGTGGTCTAGTGGTTAGAAAACTCTCCCACCAAGGAGAACTGGGTTCGATTCCCGACGAGGTCACCTCCGGATTTTCGAATGTGGGAATCGTGCAGGACGATGCCGCTGGTCGTTGGGTTTTCTCACTGATCTCCCATTTCCCCCACTCTTGTATTCCGGCGCTGTCCCATTCACGTCTCGCTTTACACTCAAAGACTCTCAAGACCTCGTTATTAAGAGCCGCCTAAATCTCTTCACTCACTCATTAAGCATTCCGCTTACCAGGACGTATTTTGTCCAGAAGAACGAAGCACTGAGGACTACCCAGGCACGCGCATCACCTGCGTCATCGTCTCTATGTGCGAGGTACTGAACAAGTGTGCAGTCTTTCCTTCAGAACGTACCTGTGAGACAACATTAAAATTATGCCTATTACATAAAATATTTGCTACATTTTCTTATTACCAAAACATAAAGTAAATATGTATTTATCTTTTAGTTTATTGCGGTGCATTTACATCGTAATACTATATTCATAAATTGAGCTTTCGCCCATGCACTAAAATGGTAATGCTGAATATATGTTTACATTTGGACAGCTTCGTTTGGCTTGATCGGTGTGAATGTGAACTGAACCAGGCTTCAGTGTGAAATCATCCAACGGAAACCTTGGAGTGAGTGAAGAGATTTGGGCGGCTGTTAACGGCGAGGTCTTAAGAGCCAATGAGGGTGATTTAGGTGAGAATGGTGCGGCGCCGGAATGAAAAGGGGGAACCGGAGATCCCCGAGAAAACCCTCCGACCGACATCGTCCGGCACGATTCCCACTTGCAAAAATCCGGTGACCTGGCTGGGGATTGCACCAGGCTCACCTTGTTGGGAGGCAGGGAAACCTTTGAAAATGCTTTTAGTAACGAATATAGACAATCGTGCAGTTAGTATTTTATACCCGTTGCAGCGTTCGTCTGTGTCCATCGCATTACTGAAGGACGAGGGAACTCAACAGGGCCACGATGTCTGGCAGTAGCGAGAGCTGCAAGCAGTGGCAACCGCGCACAGCCAGGCGGACTGTGAAGCGGTTGAATGAGTATACCACCTGACTGCCTGTTCGTTTTGTTTCGACACTAGGCACGCATTGTTAAAAAAAAATCTACTTGGCTTATTTATTCAAACAAATTACTGCTTACGAAATAAAATTGCCTTCATTTTTTGTTCGGGAAAGAATACCTCTGGAAAGCAATGTTAGGGTGCAAACATGTTGAGATTGTTTTTAATAATGTATTATTCCTAGTTACACTTATCGATTAGATGAACAAAAACATGGTTTGACTAAATGTAATACACTGCAAATACATGATATTATTCCCTATATAATTTTTAATGTCATACGTTTTTTTCTTTTGCATGTTTGTTAGCCGTTTTTATTTGCTCACCAAACATTTAATTGCAGTGCTGGAAGTTTTAACACTGACAAGGGAACTAGAGCCTCTGTGCTACAGACCACAATATTAACTGAAGAGGGGTATTTGCAAGTTTCATAAGAAAAAAGTTTCCCACAAAGACTCGTGGTTCTGAACATAATCATAATTCAGTCGGCAAGTTGAAACATGATAGGGAAATTTGAATGCACTTACAGAACCCGTATTTCACGTCATACCTAAGTGACATCTGCAAGTAATATATGATATTCGTTGGCCACAAAATTAACATTAACTGAGAACAGAGATGAAAAATGTATGTAATTTTTTTAACGATCAAAGTAGATGTGAAATACTGTATGTAGGTGAAACACAGATGTAAGTTAACACCAGTGACATTAGAGAGACATAAGCGGCGCTTAATAACTAAGGTTTTCAGAGCTGATAGTGGCGAAGAGAGGTAGAGATGGAGCAGCGACAGAAAACTGAGTATCGGGAGTACCCCAACACTACGCACTCGCCAACAGCAACGCCCATCACGTTTCCTACACATGAAAATCCTACAAGCGATTAAAAACTTTAAAAATACACAACCCCTATTTGGTGAGCTTGTATTCCCAGAGGAATGACTTTTCCTATCCTATAGTAAAAACGACCAGAGAAACGTGAGCCTCCATATTAAAGTTATTTTACTCGTATTTTGTGCTTCGGTGAGGCAGCAAGAAAGGCAAATAATCTTGCTTCCTTGAATACATCTATGTCAAATGATGTAATGCCATTTTATGTTAAATGTTTGAACGCAGATAGTGCAAGGTGACCTGGTTGGAATTTTGGGTTGATATGAATATAAAAATGTTTTAAGTTCACTTACAGCGCACGAAAGCGTGAAAATGGCCGTGGGATTGCCTAGTATAGCCATGATAGTCAAATATATAGATTTCTCCTGAGCATAACTGCTGTGTTAAGCGAGCAAGAAGGTGGCGTTTCAGGTCGGAAATGCAGTTTGTTTCACATAAACCCTGCAGATCATATCATTATGTTTGGGCTACAGTATCGTAGAAGGCCAAAAATAGTTCCGTCAACCTCCGCTCTCCAGTTTAATAGAGGACTGTGCTTTGTAAAAGTTATCTTATAAAGAGAAGAAAATATGCACAATTTAGACGAGTAATTAAACTAGCGTATAAATTTTTTAAATCTGGCACTTGAACTTGTCAAAGCTGTCAGAAAACAAGTGAAACGCCCTTGAGCCTCTTAGTTTTACAATATATTTCATTGCAAACTGGCTGCTGAACAAAATATTTAATTTAGTTTTTAACAAACAGCTACAGTAAATTTTTCTGTATGGGGTATTATATAGATCATAAATGAAGAGAATAAAGCGTTCTACAAATATGTTTTCAGTCATTGAGTCGATATTTTAATGATTGAGAATATGCACACAATAAACCCTTAGTCAGTATATTTGCGCATATGAGTACCCAATTTATCAACGATAAAAGAAAGTTAACTTAATTGATTTGATAATGCTTGTATTATTTTATGCTAAACCACATTTAACGTACCAATAACGGCCCAGAAACTATTTATTCGAGATATTTTGTAATATATAACTGGTTTTGTTTAAAGCACTGATAAATACTCATTTCAGTAGATTGTTTATTTACAACATGCTGTGTTATTTGTATCGAATTTCCAAATTTCCGATAACATTCACTAGTACATGTGCAATATTTCAAAAGTGTATGACCCCACCCCCCTTATTATTTTGTTTTTTCGATCCTTGGTTACATGGCTCTGTAGTCAGGGTAGTGAATCTTGTTTGCCAAATTAGGTAGTAACAGGTTTATTATTTTCCTACATTTGACACAATATATTTTCTTCTTGTAGTGGTACCTTGCAATATTGCAGACTAAAGAGACAATGTACCAGCATGTTTAATACTTGTAGGTGATACGTTCAACACACCAAGTTTGGTTGAAATTGGTCAAACGGTATGCTACATGTTGTATACCAAATGAACCTAAAATACTTATATAGTCACCATGACAAAATTAAGTTTCTTACACATTTACATCGCATATGTTATCATGCCATACATCGTATTAGATACAGCATACAAAAATTGCTTGAAATTGGTCACATCGTTTCATAGATACAGAATAGTTATCAAAATGTCTATATTGCCACCAATTAAAACTAAAGGCCCAAACCAATTAATTCATATCAGCATACTTCTTGTTTGTCAACTTTGGTAGGAACGTGTAGATTGTTTTCCGTGTTACGATGCAATAACTTTATTTTTTCATGTGTGCGCTATATTACAAAATGATGAATGAAAATGGTTATTTATTGGCATATTTACAGTAATGCCTTTAGCTGCTACTTTCTTCATATAAAATGAACTCGAATTATATATATGACGCTGTTGTGAAAATACAATAAGTGCCACATTAATCTTAGTTGTATATGGTACCATTGCCTACTATATAGGCCTAAAAGGTACTAGTTGCCTGCAAAATGTGACAGGTATCTATTGTGTAATTTCCGAGATAAGATGTTAAAAACTTATTGTTTTCACGATGGCGAATCAATAAGCACGTACCTTCCTAGATTAAAGACGTACAAGATTAACTGTGAAAATACACGATTTGGTTTTACATAGTAAAATAACTCCCCAGATATGAAATAACGCCCTACTGTATTAAAATAACAACCCTTTTGAAATTAAACAAACGGCTTGGCAGAACATTGTAAAAATCAGATGTTCTTAAAATTCAATGTATGCACCGAATTTGGATATATATGTTTCACAGGATCGAATGTTGTTGTGAGGGGACATACAGTACATCACAGACAGACATTTGCATGATTATATACGCTCATTTTTCCAAGGAAAAAAGCTTAACATTGACTTGAAGTGAAAGTGAATTAAATGTTTCAAGTTAATCAATAAATTATGGAGGGATTATCATTTATTTCGAATTATTAGACAACTGTTAGTAGCACTATTAATTTTCGAAATTAACTGTTTACGACCGCAAACAAATGTCTGATAAGAAAAAATAAATAAACGTTTTAAATATTATAAGCTGTGTATAAAGTGTCCTTTTTTCCCCCTTCCTTTTTGTTGTTGTTTATGTTTAAATGGATTCAGAAAATGTTTCTTACAAATAGTGGTGTGCCCTGTTAGGTTTCATTGGATTTTTTTCGTGATTTCACAGAATTCTTTGTGGATGTCATTATTTTCGTTTTTCCTTAAATAATATAGCTTTGTGATTTAAATTTATGATTATGTTGGTTCAGCGATGCAATGAGGTAGGCTTCCGTTTAAAAAAAAAAACGTTCATTTTGACTCCTTGCTACATACACTAATGCAGAAGAAAACAATGAGAACAATAAGTCTGTCAGACGAACGTATGCTTCCACCTGAGATATAATTTAGGTAACGCCACATACAAAAACCTCTACTGGAATCACGCTGCAGAATGTTTTGTTACCTTCTCTAAAACATGCGGTTGTAGGTCATCTTCTTTCTTCGCATCCAGTAAAACAAATATTTACTAATCTCTTGCGTGGGGATACTTTATTATGTAATCTTTTTCAAATCGTATTTTTGCTTATATTCACGATGAATTTACACATCACACTTTATGATTGTTTAGTTTTGTGAGGGGTGTACGATGTCAGGAATACGATTCCCTAACGTAAATTATACAGGCTACATAAAGAAACATACAGTATGTGTTGTCATAATTACGGACAGTACACGCAATGATGTGCACAAAGCTGAAGGCAGGTGACAGTGCGTATACAGCCGTTAGATGGCACAGGCTAAGTTGGCCAGGCTGTTAAAGCAGCCTGCATGTCTACGTCGGTCTGTTGTAGATCAAAGTGCCACTGTTTGCTGAACTGAAGCTATAAACGTGGTTAGCGTACTCGACGATAGAAGGGAAGAGTGTACAGAAAGCGATAACCTCGCAGAGTTGCCAGGTGTACACATCAGTGTGTCAATGTTCAGGGACTTATGACAACCCATTACTTCACGATGTGAGGCATTTTAATTGCGCCTGACCATGTGGAAAAAGAGATCAAGTTAATATCTTCCATAACCACGATGAAAATACACTGAAAGTGAAGTGGCTCGAGCTTGCATGGTAAAGAAATCGGTAAATCTGTTCAAGTATTGATTTTTTCTTGCAAGCATGCCAACATACATACATTAGCTGCTAAAGGCTATTCGCAGTAAAATGAGCACTTTTGATTCACTAGTTACTTTTAACTTTTAGCCATTTTTATTCTTTAACCACATTTTAAATTAAATATGGCCATATAAATAATAACCACAGTGTAAATATTATACCGCACTCTGAAGTTAATGGATAAGACTAAAGTAATATATATTTATTGACTATTATTCCAAATGAAAGAGTTTTGAAAAGTGCTCAATTTACCATGAATGACCTATAAAATGCAGGCATTCACGGCATAGACAGATAAACGCTAACTTACAAAAGAAAGGCTCTTGGCAAGGAGGTTTGTGCAGTTAAACTGAACGTATTCTATCCCTGTGTGTGTGTTATGGGAGGTAGAAAAGACATTCAATGCCGATCAATGATTTACAATCACCACGCTGTTCTGTATCTTACTTCAAACATTATGCAGGAAAGGTTTGCTAACAAAAATCAAAGTGAATAAAACAAAGTGTAAATTGTAGGTCTGAGAAATATGTTGAGTCCGCACATACATACAAAAATATAAAATAACATCTTAAAAAATTTTAATTAACCCCCAAATAATTCATACAAACCATTACAAGTAACAAATATTTTCACATGCTCTAATGACTCCCATAGTACTTCCCATCTAGGCGACTGTTCAATTTACCATAAAATGATATAAAAGTACAAACATACTGATACAAACCAAGGAGTGGATGGCCAAATGTACTTTCGCATAGAGAAGAAAGTTATATTGTGAAACAAATCCATCAGAACTTTTACCAGTCCATACACTATTGCAAGAGACCTACAAAATACTTTCAAAGTCATTGTCACCAATGACAGTGAGAAGAGTGTTCAGAAATAGTGACTATAGTGTAAGAATACCACAGAAGTAATCGTACATAAGCAAATGTAATCATAAGAAGAGACTTAACTTCGCGAAGGTATATTTACAGAACAATTATTGGACAGACGTAATATTTCCACTTGAGAGTAAACTCAAGGTTTTCGGTCATGGCAGTCTGCAAAAAGTGTGGATAAAATCGAATAAAGAGATAAGTCCCCAACATTATTGTCCTACCATCAAGCATAGTGTATGTTCAGTTATGGTGTGAGGGTGCATGAGTGCATGTGGTGTAGGTGACCTGACGTTTATATATTGACTATTGGATCAATAAAAATATGCTGACCTGTTTAAACATAATTCGCGATCTAATGCCATACAATGTGAAGTAGTAATGCACATTTTATCAGGATAATGGTACTATGTGTAAATCCTGTGCAACACGAATATGGCTGCTTTATAATTGTCCTTGTGTAATAGAAACTGCACCCCAATCCTCAAACTTAAACTCAATAGAACATATTTGGGCATACTTAGACATAAAGCTATGAAAACATTATATTTCAAGCATGCAGGATGCGAAGGAGAAGATCCTTCGTGAGTGGAACAATATCACTCCTAGTGTCCTGCACACAGTAGTAAAGTTAATGCCAGTGCGTTTGAGAAGCATTCTGAAGCAAAAGAAATGCATGCTAAATATTAAATGGAGAATTTATTTTGTTAATGTTGTTAATATACTAAAACATTTGTTCTTCGTACAAAGTTGTATGATCATGTCTGATTCGGAAAACGTGCATTTATTTACAGTTGTGTAATATATTAATCTGTTTCTTTTATAAAGAATGTTTTCGGAAAACGTGCATTTATTTACAGTTGTGTAATATATTAATTTGTTTCTTTTATAAAGAATGTTGTTTATTTGTTGTATTTGATGAAATTGAATACAAAATAGATCTGGAATCTATATGTGTGTGTCAACATATTTGCTTATTGTACACATGTCGTGAAAGTAACAGGATGTATGTATATTTGTGAGCGTCACTGTGTATACATATTAGGGCCTGTTATATTTGAAAATGCTCTCCGTGGTATTTTTCAAACACACGAATGATTTAGTTACATTCGCAATTTGACCTTACTTTAATTCTAATGCAATCTGAACAACTTTTTAGCCAGTAGAGACTACTGACATCAGACCTAATAGACACAGATCTGCCCATCACCGACATCTAGATTGTTTTCATTCTGAAAACAAAAACAACTTAAACATCACGTATGTGCAGTCATGGGCAGAAGTGTAAGGAAAGTGGTAGATAGCATTTAGTGACATTCGTAGATAAGCTTAGCCTAAAGGCAGAAAATAGGTAATCAGCCATGTTTAATGTTACTTAGTGAGGTACAATATGACACACAAAACAAACAACATAAACTACGGTATCACTATATAAGACTACATATTCTGTCTCTAGTTCTTATAAATGTTGGACATACATTAGCAAAGTGTTGATCATTATTCACTCCACAGTTATTTGTGAACTTCCCTTTCTGCGAACAACGTCTATCAGTCTATTTAGCTCTGAATTAACCAGTTTTCTAGTCATGTCTGGACCAATGGTATTACAATTTGGTATAAATGCCTTGTTTGTGTTTTGCGGGAAAAAATTAGTTTTCTCACTCTTCTCTCCAATTCCTCCAGAAGATTCTCAGTGGGTTTCAGGTCAGGTGAGAGTGACTGGGTTTTGTATGGCATATGGGGTGTGTTCTAGACGATTTCATTTCTCAGAATGCTTGGTATCACTGTCATGTTAGAAATAGAATACCATTAGGTTTCTGGAGTTCGACCTTGAATTTCTATCCTACTGGTTATGTTATTTTGTTTCATTGTAATATAAAACGATACAGTATCATAGCATGTATTTAATTTGTTAGCATATGCTTGCATCCATATAAAAACATTTATAACAAACAAAGGTGGTCTTGCGTGTTTAGTTCTGATGCCTACTGTTTCGGGTTCGAAACAACCTAGCACCTTTAGTTGTATTTCAATGTGGTCATTATGCCATGTGGTGTGCCATTGGTTTTTGTCATGTTTTTATGCTAGTGTTTATTTGTCCCTGAAAAGGGCCGATGGTGTAACCTCGATAAGAGGACCAGTATCCCTCATTCTCCACCACCTACTGCAGTCTCGCCATGGTAGAGGCGACCAGAGAAGTAGCATAGCATTCGCTACTAGCTACTTCATCCCAGGCATCCACTACTAGCTCCCAGAGAGCATCTTTATATGCTGGCTGTGGATCAGGCCATTTTCCCGCCATCGTGCGCTTCGTCTCCGACTAAACATTCTCAACAAGTCGGCACTGTAAGGTGGCCAATCAACGAGCTCTAGTTTGTCTTGCCTTGCGAACCATTCTTGAACTCTCTAAGAAGTGTGTATCGGAGAATGGTTCTGCTAAAAGCGCATCACCTCTGTGGGATACAAATGTCGCACCGAGGGAATCATAATGTTCTCTATAATATGTAAATACTGCCCGGTATTGAGGGCACATGTATTCGGACCTCGATCTTCGATTCTGTGCAACATACCTATCCTGCTTGCACTCATCCATCCCCAACATGCCATGGATGCATGACCATAGCGCGAACACTCGGCCAAATATTCCAGATTGTGCCAGGTCCCACGACGTCTTAAGATACGCATTGGCCCGTCATTAACCGAGGAAATCACACACTCGGAGAATACAACATCTGACCAGTCAGTCAATGTTGTCCTCGGTAAACGCGAGTCGATAATCCTGTGCTCATCGGTGAGCCTTTGCTTCCTTGAAGCACGCCAGAATTTCAGTCCCGCCGCCGCCGAGTGCCTTAGCACGGTACGTGAGCTGCCAGGAAAGTACGTGACACATTGTAGTTGAATGGCGCTCCTGAAAGGAGTCAACTGCGCCTGGGTAATAAGACTATTGTCCTCGGCTGCAGTCGACACTCCATGTGAATACGTTCCTCCGTGATGTGTCATGTCACCCATGTCCCGGAACTGTCGTACCCATCGACTCGCAGTGCTCTCTGGAACACCGTAACATCGGTTTGCTTCAGCGGCAGAAAAACTTGCTGCCTCAACAAGGCCTATGACTCTCTCCCTAACCGACTGCCTGTGGTGAGACACCGCTGCAGAATGAAGTTTCACTTTCTTGAACCATCTGGCTCTGCCGAGACATCACTACACAATGACGTGTATTAAATCGGTAGTATATGCTAGTGATGTAGAAGGTACACATGCCCAGAGTCGAATGGGAACCAAAGGTGTGAAAAACGTCTATGTTGTCAGATGATATCTGTTTAAAAAGGGAAACCATAAGGTGTGTCCGAAACTGCAGTAAGGTCCTCAACTGATCACGTGACGAAGTTCAGGACTACAAATGCATGGGCAGTCAGGAAGAAACTCTGTAACTTTGGAGGTGCACGCTAAATGTCCAAACCATCTGTCAAATCATCTGATGCATTTTACTTTCATTACCCATCGCATGACCATGCAAATACAGAGGTGTATAATGATATGAAAATGAACAGTAAAAAACAGACATGTTATTTTGTGTGAGAGTAACTCTTTTGCTTGTCAATACATTTACTTTGTATTATATTTTGATTTACTATATGAGACACCAACAAAACAGCTGATAAACGTAGTATTATTTTAGGTTTTTCACGGTAAAGTGAGCACTTTTTAAGGCCCTTCTAAATATTTACATTCATCCAATTTCCATCTTCCTGCTGCTTTTTAATATAAACATTGCAATGTAACCAATAACCACAAGGTATACATTTTCCCACCCGCAAAATTAAATGCCTGAGGCTGCAATACAATATATTTATTATTGGTTTATGCCTGTTGGGAGATTCTTAAAAAGTGCTCACTTTACTATGAACAGCCTATTGCAGGGACCAAAAAATTGTAAACGAATAAATAGGTTTCGCAGAGAGAAAATCGACCGCCTTCTTGGCGAATGCGCATTGGGATGTGTCAGATCATAAAGTTACATAATATATGTATTCACATTCATATTCTTTACACTGCCTAAGTGATGAAACTACTTCCGAAGCACACATTTTCGTAGTCAACAACTTTACTATGGTCAGCGTTGACAGATTACTTAGAATATATCGTACATTCTGTAGGTTGTTTACTTATTTCACACAAATTAAATGAATGGATATTATCAGTGAAACATAACTGTGCTGTCAGTACTGCTACGTGTGCCAAGCACAATAAAACAAGCAGTAGGTTGGCAATAAAGCTCTGAAAGAGGTTTGGAAGTCAGAAGAGTTGTGTGCGGAGGGCCATTGCATTCACTATTTGTTAGGCGAACACACGGTAGGAAAGAAAAAAAGGTTAAATTGTATATTTGTGCGCCACAAGTATAGTTTGGATGTAGTTTGATTTAGAAGGTGTCAAATGTAGGCTTGTAAGTGTCTATATGCACCTTAATAATTTTACAACCTTTAGCTTACCATAGAAGAATCTGAGGATTTCTGAATAGCTGTAAATAACATGCACAGAAGCAACATGCATACATTCTCAGCGCTTCATGTAAAATACAACATGTGAAATCTGAATAATTAATATATTAATAAAATGAAAAATAAAATCAGTCAAAATGTATTATGCAATTCAACAAGATGTAAAATTTAAATGTGACATATTTATTAAACTTTAAATGTGTGTGCAAGAAAAATCACATTATTGAAAAATCAAGTTAAACTTATGCTGATGACCAAAATTGAAGTACCGCCCTCCATTATAGAGTTAAATCAATCAAGGAAATTAAAACATATTAAAAAAAAATTAAAATATGACTGTAGTGCTGCTGCAAAATTAACTGACAACTGATTTGAAATTAACATCAGAAATAAAAATTACTTCAGAAGAATTAATCCTCACTTTCCCTCAAATAGTTAAACTCTGCTCAAATGAGATTACACTGAGTTCAATAGATTTTAGATGTTAATGTGTTCTGGCGTTACTAGCTCATATGGGATTTCAGGACTACTGATTGTACACAAGTCAAAGTTCAAAAATGCCTAGTTCCGTAAGTTAATCTTCTTCTGAAAATACTATAAGTTCGTAAAAATAGATTACCAGTGAAGTCTTTCACATAGGTATGAACCCAGACTCTCAAACTCCTTTGCGTCACATGTATTCTGATGCAGCACTAACGTGGCTGACATGGCACCTGACGTCTAGAGATCAGTGTCCTGGCATTTCCAACAAAACTCACTAATACAATTAGCTAGACACTTGCCATCAACCCTCCTCTATAATCGTTTGTGGCAGTGACGTAATCAATACTTCTGGGACTTATTACCTATTCTTAGGTTGGCCTCTGGGGATTCCCTAAGATTGAAATCTCAGGGAAAATACAATTAACCATCCATGTTGAAAGTCCCACCCAGAAGCAAGCCTTCCGGCATCTCCATTCAAGACTAGCCAATAGCAGCCTACTTCCGACTAGACATCCTTAAAATAAAATAAACCAAAATTTAAAATCTTTCTAATAAGAGAATAAAGTAAATAATTAAGCTTTTAAAATCGTAAAGTAGTTACTGAGAACAAAAATAAACATATAAACATAATATTACAATATTGAAAAAAACAATGTCAAGTGGACTGGTGGTTTACATAAATCATAAATTACACGATTTAAAAATGTTACCATTGCATATGAGAAATGTGTGAAAATTAATATTCAAATTACTATAGAGTGTGAAATAAAATAAATACTACAATTCAAACACTTATATAGCTAATCTATACGTTTAAAACATAACATAAAACATATGTTCTGTCGACCTATGACAATAATTACTCTGTTTCGGATATTATGCTTGAGGCTTTCACTTTCTAATTTAATTAAATTTCTGTTCTTTACAATGAGTGTGTGTGTGTCGGTTTTGTGTAGAATAATTATGAAAAATGTTTTTTAGTATTGTCAAAACCAACTCTGTTTTTGTGATGAACTGGCAGAAGAAAGAGGCATAGTCCAATCTTGAGGTAATTTAGACAACATATGCTCATTCGCAGTGGATGTACAGCAGTTGCACTAGCCTTTTAAAGATTGTGGTTTGTATCATCAAGTTACCATATTGATTTAACTGCTCTCGACAATTATCAGTATTCAGCAGTACACAGGACGAGTTCTCGACACAATCGGCATTCTCACATCATTGAGAGCTGTAGCTTCTCGATAACACCTTATCCCAATACAAAAACCACGTACAAAGACAACAGCTGATCTCCATAGACTATGTTTACCAAAGTCGACGGTATATTCACTGCAGTTAGATATACACCCATATACTTATAAGCGAAAAAAAGCTCACCCCAAAACGATCTAATCGCGTGAACAGGCAACAAAGAATGACTAATACACACACTCCCCGAGACACCTGACTTGGCAACATGGTCTTTTGCAGCTGCATTCTGGCATCATTAAAATATATAGGTCACGATCCACAGTGATTGTTAGCAGTGACCTGAAATTTGTTCAGTTGCGATATAAAACAGAAATATTCAAGTGTTAACTGGATATTTTAAAGTACCTGAGAGTAATAATCACTCTTATTATTTACTTGTCTTGAATCGGCGTTTTGTTCAAAAGCAAAATGTTTGTTATATTGAATATTTTACGACACACTATGTTACCATGTTGAGACCTGTGTTCATTATTTCTACAGTTCGCACAATATGTTGTATGCAAAGTAATTTACTACACGCCGACTACTATAACTATGAAGTCATTTTCAGATATTCCTTCACATTAAACACACACACAGCTATTTTATTTCTGTTTTAGTTTTACTGACCTAAATACATATTATGGCAACACTGCCATTTTTCAAGGTAATGGCTATAGGAACGTAGTTTTGAAACACATTAAAAATCACACTTTAAAGGTTTTCTAGTGTAATTATACCACAATCGCTAGTAAGTGTGACCTTCAACAATATTGTAGTTTTTTCTCCATACGTATATCTAGTGACTATGTAAGGTCTAAATGGGCAAGGAGAAGGTTTTTAACATTACAATTTCCTCATATTTCTACTGTTTCATGGGATTTTACTTTTACAGGTTGTTCGTTGTAACTTGCCCACTTTTGCAAACATATAGTGCCCGTAAACACACATAGTTTAATATGTGCACCGGCTGATGTACTGCTGTAATGCTTGTGTCGACTCACATAAATGGGTTCTTTGTTTCGCCATCACATTATAAAAGTCATGTTCCAAACCAATGGCCACTGAAAATCTATTAAATCTATTCCTATAATTTGTGCAGGCCTACCACTAAACAAGCAGTGGCAGGGTAGAAACACGTTAATTTATCCTAATGTGATATTGTTCCTTGGATTAGAAGATGTGTAACTACAGCGAAGCGGATATTAGATCAGTAGTAGAGGAGGGATGCTACACCCACCTGGCTTCGATGTGTGCCCAAAGTTCATCCGATGTAGTGGCGGGAATCCTGTCACAATCCAGTCATCGTTTGACTATGGACCACATGTTTTCGATTAATGAGAGATCTGGTGAACACGCAGGCCAGGGAAACAGTGTTACATGGTGGTCATTCAGCAGCCGTTGGACGATGTTTGCGACATAACGTGCATTGTCCTATTCGCACATGCCCCAGGCAGGCCCTGACATAAGGGGACGACAACAGGTTCCAGCACCTCCACGATGTAACGGTTACTGGTCAGCGTACCAGCGATGTGGATTAGGCACGAGCAGGACTGGAATACAATGTCACCCTATGTCATTATTCCAGTTGCCAGGTCGGTATGATTATGCATTATGAAGGATTCGATCAGGCATGCACCACGGTGCTAAGGGAGGTTAATGCGACCATAGTCATTCTACAGGTAGAAGCAGAATTGGCTGGTTAAGACTATGGGAAGTCATTCGTCCGTCCATGTCCGACGTTTCACGCACCATTGCAGCCACAGGCATCTACAATATGTGAGCATATAGTGGCAGTCGTCTCATGCAACATTAGTGTTAATATAGGTCAAGTGGCTTGTATACATATGTATGTTTATCATGATATTGAGTAAGTATGTTTATCAAGCAACACTGTTAAGTTATTTGCAAAATTATAATCCACAATCTCGATAGGCTAAGATTCTTCCTCAGTCAAAAGCGGAAACATGTTTGTGAGGTTGCAGTGTTCTCCGATCCTACATACTGATTCGTTTGTGCACACAAACAGCAGCGAAACATACAGCCACTACATCCTGGTTACTCTCTGACTTCCAGTTGTATACTGCTTCACAGTGTGGTGCCACTCGGCGAACAACTAATTATGCCATTGTTCTACCCTATTCTACACAGTCTCCTAATGTCGGATCAATACGTTGCATCTTTCATGATGAATTCGAAAGGCCAGCAGTATACTATGCATTATGTGTACTTACTGATTACCGTTGTATTCCCATCATAAGTAGAAATATTTGGGAAAGCCTGCACAAGGGGTAAAGGGATCGGATCATCTGAGATGTTCATTCTATGCCATTCTGGTCGCCGGCGGCCATCTTAGATGTAGCTGACCTTGACCATTAACTTTGACCAAGACTTTTTACCTCGACTCCAGTGAACACTGACTTTGAAAACCCAGCAATTAAAAAATATTAAAAAATCATCTAAAACAATATAAAACATTCCAAAGAAATCTAACATTTATATAAAAACTTGTAAAATATTACTTCTACCTTAATTTATAAAAGAATTATTGAAAACGTTACTTCAAATGTATTAAAACACATTTCCGGAAGTCCACAAGTACCACACTCAGCAAATGACTGACCCACTCCACCCCCACACACCGAGCAAGTTGGCGCTGTAGTAAATCACTGGTCTTGCATTCAGGAGGACCCGGCTTCGATTCCCGGTCTAGCGATCCTGATTTCAGTTTTCCATGGTTTCCCAAAATCACTCCTGGCGAATTCTGGGATGGTTCCGTAACAAAGGCCATGGTCGATTCCTTCATCAATCCTGCCTGTGCAACTTGCTCCTTCTCTAATTAACTTGCTGTCGACGATACGTTAAGCCAACTGCCTTCCCACCTACCGCCCACACCCCCTTACCTATACCCATTCTGTTGTATGTGGTCATCTTGGTTTTCTGTTTGTCTTTGTTTATAAGTTGCTGAAGGCTGCCATCTTGGATTTTTATCTGTCCTTTGTTTATATATTACTGGCAGCCATCATATTGGATTTAATATGTTTACATTTACATCACCTATGGAGTGCTAGAGTATAAAGTATCGATTTAGCCACTAGGTTGCGGTCATTATTAATCATGTTTTAAAGTTTAGGTGGTGCTGATGGCACTCTCCATATTGGTTTCTATTTTAAATGTTTAGGTAGTGCTATGTTCTCGGTTATGCCACCAGGTGAACTGATGGCACAGATTCCCTCCATCCCCAACCACATTTTTCATTGGCTAATTACTCAGCTTCATTCAAACCCCGCCACCACCACCCTTGTTTCTCATTGGCTAATTAATTGTGTTTTTTTTTGGAAACCTCCATTCTGATCAATCAACCATCATTCAGAATGGACTATTGATCTCTCTGAAAAAAAACTCTTATTCCATATGAAAACATTCCCAACATAATAAAGGTGTCCATAATCAGGCGGTATTCTGTGTATGTGATTGGAAGATGCCAAGAGCTGGCGATTCACAATCCGTGTCCCATCGGAACGAATGTCCTTGACCTTAACAAGCAGCACTGCTGAGCGCAGTTTTGACAGCTCATCGAGATGTATGCCACAATATGTCATGCTGTAAAATATCAAAATCATTTCTGTGCTCTATGAAACTCAGAAACCCTACGACTATGGAGTTACGATAATTCATGGTACATTTAACAAATATTACGTGTTTAATGCCAGCCTTGACTCAGAGATAAAAATCTTTTTAAAATAGCAATTTCTTGTATTGTATTTGCTATGCTGAAGAAGAATATTGCATGATGTGTGCATAAATAAATATGTTTTGTTTTAAAGCTAAATGTTTTGTATCTCGAGTTATGTACTGCTCACAAAAGTTTACAAAACACTGTTGGTAAAGGAAAAACATATTTTATATATTTAGTGTATCACTTTTATTATAATTTAAAGAAATTAAATAATATTCAATAAGACTCTAGCCATCATGTGTGTGTATATATATATATATACACACACACACATGTGTATGAAATTTATTTAAGAATTTAATAGAAAGAAATTAAGGATTATGGGTAACAAAAACACTTTCAAATAGAAGCTGGCTCGAATATTATCCTTAGACCTGGCATGTAGCAGCAGAAGAGACGTCGGCAGGAGTCGATCGGCAGGCATCAATAATACCATCAATCCTTTTTCATGTGGAGCATGTGGAACAATTGTGGAGCATGCTAAGTGATTGTGGAAAATTTGAGGCATGTAGAGAAATTGTGGAGCATGTGGTACAGATTATGGTGTGTGTGGGTCACAAGTTAAAATAAAACCACCTTATTTTTAAGCATAATTCTGTAGTACTTGTTCCAAAGCTGAAATTTGTATTCTTTATTTAGTAATCTCACTTGAAAATTTTTATATATAGGTCCCTAGGTATAGTTAATAGCTTCCTAAGTAAAACTGTATTTGCACTTTGAGGTAAAATTGCCTAGCACAATGGTGGGCATCCAACAAGCTTCACCATTTGTTGAAAATATATTTTGCACTTTGTTTTCAACCAGGCAGCACACAATGGGTATCGGAGGAAGTAATCGAACATGACCTATGTTAAGTAACCATCTAAGTCTATTCCTGGAGTGATTTCAAGAAACAATGGAATAAACTCGAATCAGGATGCATGGACTGAGAACTGAACCTGGGTCATCCCGAATGCACATACAGTGTTTATCATGGCAGTGTATCGTTATGGTGGGTCATACATACATATGTATACCTTTTTCCTCACAAACATTTATGTGGATGTCATTTCTGGTCTCACTACCATCGCATTCTGCTACTGAGACATTGAATACCTAAGCGTGTAAATGAGAAAATTCGACATTAACTGCTCAACATTATCAAACTTTCCCCAATTGCTCAAATATAGCCACCAGCTGGTAAGCTGTTGTGGGCATGGGATATGTGCCATCTTTCACAGAAACCAATAACAGATTAAGAATGCTGTTAACTTGAAAAAATGTGACCTTTTTGTCTATTTGCACCAATTCCCTCACTATGGACTACGGGGAAAAGCATTCGCCTGCTTTGATGTGTTTTAACAGATATTTCTCATTAGGAGTTTTCATTAAGCTGATGATTTCTACTGGCAGTGCATCAAGGCCCATTTTTGGCATCGAGCTGTATGTTAAGCATTAAACATTGCTGACAATATGGTGATGACAATGAGTTAATGAGCTGGCAAAACATATTTTTCCTCCAAATCTTCGAATTTAACACTTAGGACTTTTTTCCTTGCGAATAATGATGTATCTGGCAATGACGCGTGATATCAAAGTACGCTTGGTGGATAGAGAGACCAGATCTTTTCAAACTTACTGGCGTATTAAGGCATGCAAAACTGTGCTACTGAAGTAGGATAGGCATGGTGTAATATTCTCTTAGCATGTGTATTGGTCAAAGATACTGTAAAATGCATGATTAGGATTGTGAATATTAATGGCGAACAGTTCTGTTGAAGTTTAATGCCTATGTTATAACTTTGGCAACTATAGCTTATGTGGTTCGGAAATTACAGCCAACTCTGCTTATAATTAGACATACCGTATATATGGCCCTGCTACCTTACCCACCTTTGTGGATGATGCCTATGTTAGGAATTTGGCAATAATATCTTACATCGTTCGGAAATTAGAGTAAACTAGGATTATAAGTAGACATGGGGTATACCTGGCCCTGCAACCCTGGATGTTGGGATCCAAGATGGCCGCCACTGGCACGAAGGAAATTTTTCCTGCATGGCATCATCAAAGATGGTGGTCGCCTAGTCCCTCTGTCCGCAGCTCCAACCCCTATTAGATCGCCCGTTTGAATACTACTACACGTGAAGATTTACTTGAAGATATGCATCAAAATGCAGTACGTAGTGGTTACTACATTAGAAATATAATTACATACAGCTTTTTGAAGTTCTCATTACTTTCATTGACGCCAAATCGGTCGAACACTATCTGAGAAATGCTATATAAGCATTATATTTGAGGTAGTGCTGTCTTCCAAAATGGCTACCAATATAGACTTATGTACTGGCACCGGCAAACGTCTGTGCACGCGAGTCCAATCTTATTCCCTAGGCTGTGGCTCGGCATGGTCCGCTCTCTAGCTGAGCGGCAGGATTGCGTCCCAGTAGTATTCATGCGGACATAAAAACAATCGATATTTTGTCTTGAGTAACAGCAATTGCAAAACCGGACAGGGAGACTTTTTACTGGCTACAACAGGTAGCAATGCTATTGTGACAGTGTGTGGTGGAGGATTTCTTCACCTTGTGTATGTATTGTTCGATATAATACAATTGCTTTTCTATTATTGAGTGCAATTTTTTGTTCATATGTTAAATAGTATCGAATTAAAATCACTTTATATAAAAGTAACAATGATTGAGGTGGAATGCTATCTGTGGTTTGATGCGTTATCAGATTACTTGTTCCCTTTCGACATTTCCATAATATTTTTCACCATTAAAATGGGGGTGAGTGGAGAATATAAATAGTTTATCTGAACGTTTACAGCGCGGCGTACGAAATATCTCAACGGGAATGCATTACTCAAGACAACATTTGTTTACCAAATTTTCAAACATTGAGAGGCTTGAGACAGCATAATATTAAGCCAACTTGAACATATTTTACAGCATAGCAGTTTTACTTCTAAATAAAATTCAAAATATGCAAATAATAACACACGAAGTCGTACATAGCTGTCATCTATCTAGTCAGTACCGAATGTAATTTCGCAACATATCCATAGTTGTTGGCACGATATTTTCGATGACATAGAATTCTTGAACTGTCTCTCGTCGAAATCATCAGTCACAATACGGAGCAACGAATAAATTTATTCTATTAATGAATTATAAATTCAAAACTTTTTTAATTACAATAATGTTATATCAAATGATAAAGGACTATTTAGTACAATCACTGCTAGACAATAGCAGAAAATAGAACTGAGAAAAGGATAAACATATATTTTAATTTTCAATTTTGTATTCCAAAAAAAAAAAGAGATATTTATGAAGGTTAAGCTAAACTATAAATGTTTTAAAACAATGTTCAAAACTTTGTCTGCAGTTTCGGCATTTAATTTAGCGCAAATATATGCAAGCGAATACCAACCAATGTGGCAGTGAATTATAGGTACAATGTGGAAAAAGTAATTAATCTATTACTTAAATTATAACTTAGATATTATCTCCAATGAAATAAGCTGATTTTTGTTCACAATAAATAAGTTCTTATAACTACTGACAGTGTTCTGGTTGATGTATTGGCTGCCTCCTGTGGGGCAGTCGGTTGAGTGTTGAGCTTGAGTACTTCCGGTTTCGAATCCCGGGTAAAGCAAGGGTGTGATCTATGCTTGCCCGTAGGAGTCAACCTTTCATGGGAAATGTCACTTCCAACAGGAAAAATACGAGAAATAAGTTTTCGAGGAACTAAAATCATTAATGCGGTAAATCTGGAATTGTGTGTGAATTTTATGGTACTTTTATAAGTAAAACCTTGAAAACTAGTAACCAAAAGAATACGTGCCTTTTATTGTAGTAAAAAAATTAACCTACTAAGTGGACTTGCAATATATGGATATTTAACATTACAGTCAAGCTTGTAATTCAGTCAAATTTGTAAATAGAGAATCTAAATTAATATATAACATACTTTCAAACATATATTTATTTATACAACAAATATAATTCAAAGATTATTATGTTTTATATTATATTTAAATAAATTTGTTCTAACTAGAAATCGAACCTACAACTTCTTGAACAAATACGCGTGGCCTTAACTTCAACACCAACAAACAAATCTACTTATTACTAAAGCCTAACGATATCGTTAGTTTCGAATCTGTTCGTGTAATAATTTGACAGGCATATAATTTTAAACAGTTACTATTTTAGTTTCTAATGAATTTCAAATAGGATTACACATTTGCACAATCTTTGTTTCACTATCGAGAAAATATTTTCTCTTAATGAACATTGCATTTGGAATAACATTTACTGACATAAATTATAGACAAACGTATATTACGGTCTGTTAAGTTAGTACAAAGAAATGTATCATAAATGCTACAGAAATGTTTTTATATTGGATAAAACATATTTACAGGTGGCATTAAATTTTCACTGACAAGTTACCTAACACCTTTTTACATAAACTTTAAACGTTTACTTTTTAATTTGAACACCTAGGCATATGTAGACCACAATTTCACATACTCTATCGTTTAGTACGGCAAGAATGATTAATTGGGTGGAATTTGTGAAGTAGATGAACGTTATGCTGTAGATTGTAATTTTATTTCTTGTTTTATGGACACTGTGTGTATGCATTCTTTAAAAAGGGGGGAGGGGGGGTAGGTCAGTCCACTATGAGTAAAAACACTCATTTTCTCGACTTTGTGCAAATATAGATACAAAAGATTTTCTATAGTTTCAAAAGAAAAGCACTGGCCTGAAATTACTGTTTTGTTATACTTTGATCAACTGTACGTATACATTAATTCACGTGGAATTGCACCGAGTGTTAAAAACTAAGCAGTATTCTAGTTGTATAATTTTTATATAAATAAAATGGTCAAGTGCAAATTTTTAACACTGAGGATAAATTTCCTGTGCCTCTGCGAACGTCCTTCGTCCTATATTGCCTTACATATATAAACCTGAGCCCGCCGTAACTGATGTTTGTGGAATAGCCGATAGTACGGCCAGACATGCGTGCGCATCTCCCCCCCCCCCCCCAAAATTGGGATTCAGCAGCGTAGAAATTGGCCCGGTTAGATAAGACGTGTCTTTTCATGCAGACAGCAGCTAGTTGTAAGAGAAATATTCTTGATGTCCGCATACAATAATTACATCTGCAACATGCGTCGATTGTTTCATTAATGTTTAGTGGCTTTATTTACTGATGAATCTAGCCATATATTCCGCTAAAGTGAGAGATCCGGTTTTCGCAAATGCGTTCGACAGCAGGAAATTCATTTCTGTGTAACGATAATAAATGACAAATAGTATAACTACTTAGCGTCTCACATAGAATAGGGTTTATTTTAATTATTAACAGAGCAATTATGAATGTCTCTTTCACAGTTATCTGTAATTATAGACATTTCACACACGTGTACTGTTTCATTGTTTGAAGCATCGAAAGTCGCGTTGATACCTCGAGACACACTATATTGCACTACACTGCAGCTCAGCTCGCCTTTATAATTGGAAGTTTATTCCAATAAGTGTTACCTGTTTGCGCGTGAGACATGGACTTCTAGTGAGGAGTTTATGTGAGATATTCGGTTTTTTCATTTACTTAATAAATCGCAGGACGTGTTGCATTATCAAATTAAATGCGTTATATTCACTTGGAGAAGCCGATGTCAGAATGATGCTCCAATAGAAGCTAAAGAGATTCTTGGCGCAGTTAAAACGCTGAACGATTGGCAGGATAGTTCTGAGTAGCTGGTTGCCTAACAGCTAAAGCAATACATATTGTCAAAAGCCGAGGATTGCCGAAGGGGACTATAACTTTTTCCGTCGCTCACTTATTCTGACGGGAAGTGTACATATTTGGAATAAAAGAAATTACCGAAGACATATTAATACTTTGTTTGGTAAATGTATTGTTAAACAGAACTCATCTTATGACTTTGTACAATATGAAGGCATTAAAATATGAAAAGGAATGAAGGGTGGGAACAAGGAATTAACGGTATTAAGAAATAATAGACCGTAGAATAAACGGAACAACTGTATGTAGGTCGGCATAGTTTCAGAAATGAATGGAGATATTTGGGCGGCTCTTGACATGTATTGCTGTTACCCGCAGCAGTAGCAGGCTGAATCTCCTGTACCCGGTCCCGAAGGTACGACAGGAGACAACTTCCAGAGCAGATTCAGTGCGCACAAATCCATCTTCCAGATCTTGACAGCGGGGTCTTGAGAGCCAACGAGGATGAAACGAGGTAAATATGTCACAGCGCCAGAATGCGAAGGCGTTTCTCCGAGAAAACCCACCGACCAGTGGGAGACATGTTCGAAAATCCAGGGGTGACAGCGTCGGGAATCGAATCTGATTCGCATTGGTGGGTTGCGGGTGCCTTAACCACTGCGCCCCTGCGGCCTCCGAATAGGCAGGAGGTTTGTCTGTATTATACAGAATGTGTCGAATTATGTGCGAAGTAAGTGAGGTATGGACAGTACACCTCAAAAGGTCATATGAACGTTGAAAATTTGTTCGATGGTTCCCGAGGTAAGTTCTTCCAAGCTTCTGCTGGAATTGTTAGCAGCTGTAAGTTACACACCCCTGCTCATGCCTCTGCAGCCCTGCCTGTGCACTAGTAAAGATTTACTCATACAAGAGCTGCTCAAAATGTCAACCTTGCATCCGAATGCATGCATGCATGCATCACATCAGTGACTATCGGGCACGTTCAGACACGCCATGTGTACCATGGATCTGCTGGCAACGTTGTTCCACACCCTGGTTACACATTGCAATGTTTGTATGAAATATTGCATGAACGATTTTCTTCAGGTGTCCTCACAGGTTTAAAGTAAGGGGAGCGTGCAGGCCAGGCGTTTGGTCCTGCTCGATCCATATATACTGCGCGGGAATCGCTCGTCCAGAAAGGTGCTGGCGACTCTACTGAAATTTGGTGGTGCTTGATCATGCATGAATCACACGCGGTGTATCACACCCAACGGGACATCTTCGAGTTACACTTACAACTGTTGTTGCGTAAAGCTACGTTACCATGGGCCTACCAAGTGTTAGATGTAAAGCGTTGGATGTCAACAGCGAAACAGGCCTAGCAGTACGCTTCACGTTCGGATCTACCATGTTTGGTAGACAGACGAGGTATACAGACTACCAACAGCCGACAGAGTGATGTTGGCCCTTAACTCAATAAACATTGAACATAGGATATATATTCATATTGACATTTTGTTTCGAGGCGCGCTGTATAATTGGCAGCCACTTCCCACATAAGCTTGACACATTCTGCACATAAATGTCTGCGGCTTTCTTAGAAACGAACGTATAGCCATGACTCTTCTTTACTGCCAGTGTCAGACGTCACCGAATCTATTACATTGGATATATATATATTATAATTGTAAGTAATATGTATGCTTGTTGCGCCTTAGTTCTAAGTGATTTCAAAGAAAACTATTCCAAAACTTGGTTTTGTAGTATATGTTCGTTTAACTTAATAAAAGAGCCAGTCGGTGACTACGGGTAATCATCAAGATGAAAATAACTTGGAAACTTACGACTCACCATCTACAATATGTTTAATTGTTAAACTTTTAAGAGTTGTTCAGTCCTTTTGAAGTAGAGGCTTGAGGATTTCAAGTATAAGAGAAAATTATAATAATCCATTATAAAAGTGTAACTGCACTGAGTGAAGTGACCAATTGAAAAAAACATATAACTGTGATCAAATTGCGTAACGGAATAAATAAAGTTTTTAAACTTTATTCTGTATATTGTTTCGTAATACGTTTCTTAACTGTCTCTAATGGCCACTTACGAATATTTATCTAAAAATCATCAGATAACTTTCCCTTGCAATATTTTTTAATTCGTATAGCACAATAAATTCGCCTTAAAATGTATGCCAATCCAATTACTATGTCTATGAATAGGTAACACGACTAGATACGTGTATCAGTTTAACGATGACAAATATTGACTACGTAGGACCATCATAAGTCCTCGTTGGTAAATATTTAGGTGAATTCCTCGAAAAAGTAAGGAAATAAAAAAAATTAATGATTCGTTGTTAAAGTAAATAGGTGTATTTTTCACAAAATTTGATACAAAATGTGAATAACACTAATTGTAGCTAGAGGAATAGTTGTGTTATAAAGACAGGATATCCAGTAGTTGAAAATATTTGTACAATTACACGAGTGCAGTTCTGAAAAAGAGCTCTAAAAGAAACACTGACAATGCTGTAAAGAAAACTGCGGGTACTGCTGAAATTTGTATACTGCAGAGCTTGCGTGTAAATAACAAGCGCAGAGAGAACATTCTCTATAGAAGTGTCTCCCAGGTTAGTCAGCAAGAATGAGCCTTCCTTTCTATAAATGCGGAAATAGTATATTATATTAGTATTTATTCATCGGCTGCACATTGGATTTGTGTTCCAGGCAACTCCTCTTCCTGTGAATTCTTTAGTTATGTCGTTCTTTCGATAAGAAATGTTTGTATAAATGCTGTTATTAACTTCAGTAATAAGGTATTATTAAAATGTGTTATAATGGAACAAAAACGATTATTTTAGTTTCCATATGTTTATGATACACTATCTACCAAAAAGTTATTGTGCACCCGTAAAGATAGGTAATTCAGTACGTCAGTTGAGTTGTGTTTCACGACCTTGGGCGTAGGACCGCTGGTGTTTGTCCGTGGTAGCATGAACACAGAGGTCTATTGTAACATTCTGGATAATGAAGTTTTTACGGAATGGACCCGTGTTACTTCCAGGATGACAATGCCAGGTGCCATCGTTCAAGGGCTACTATGCAGTGGTACGCCGACAACAATGTTCGCCGATTGGATTGGCCCGCCCAGAGCCCCGACCTCAACCCTGTAGATCATCTTTGGCACGAATTGGATAGTCGGGTGAGAGCTCGTCAGGCGCGGCCAAAATCCATTGCTCAACTCATGGAATGGTTGCAAGAGGATGAGCGACGAATCCCTGTGGATGTCCTGTAAACACCCGCAGAGAGCATGCCAGACAGTGTGGCTGCTGTTATAGCCGCAAGAGGTGGCACTACGAGATTCTAACGGGTGACAACCACCGAGCAAACATTGTGGACAAGTGCTCAATTACTTTTTGGAAGATAGCATGTGTGTGTGTGAGTAATATATATATATATATATATATTCTGCTGCTTGAATGTTTTATCCAGACGGTGTTTTCATCTCGGCCATTTGCACTGCTAAATTAACTGAAGTTGAAAATAGTTACGACTTTACGCATAAACAAAGAATTATGTGTGAGGCGGTTTCAACAATAAGACTAACTTGAATCGTTTCTTAAGATGCTGAAAACCTTCTTGACGTTTGTGCGAAATCTTTATTTTCGGGTGCCGTGAAATGTTTATAGAACTTTCCCAATTCGAATATTTTGATCCGAAATACTTAATAGTGGGTTAGAAAAACATCACTATATAACATTACGAAAGTAGCTCTGCATATGTAATCGTGCTGTAGTTTTCCAGTTATCTGACTATTTTGGTATTTATGAAGAAAACATTTTCTTTTTACTTAATGAATGCTAGCGCCACAGTATAACGTAATATTTTATCTTGAAGTTGCTTCATATATTGAAATATCTTTACAAATGGTTTATATATATATATATATATATATATATATATATATATATATATAATGTGTGTGTGTGTACGTCTGACATACATAGGACCCTTTAATTTGATTTATCGATGTCTACCTATGTTATTATTATTTTGTGAATACATGTTTCGTTTAATTTGAACACAGTGTCGTAGAAATTAAACGCATTAGCTAATATTTGTCGTTATCTGAAGTCCAATCCTAATTGGAGATTGAATGGAGAATGACTTTTAGGATTATGAAATCTAATCAATGTTTCGTAACTCATTTACAAAAATAGCTAATTAAAAAAACCCGGAAACTCATGCACGACTGCTAGCGAACATGCCAAAGTAGCTACGTTCAAATAGCCTTTTCCAATTATATTACAATTGCTCACTTTCTGCTTTTAAGGTTTAGCTGTGTAGGAGAAAGTAATAAATTTAAGCACACACGCTGGAATATATAATTATTTTTTATTCTGAAAATAAATGTTTGATGAGAATGAAACTGATTTATTGCGGTGTAATTGCATGCCGCTGGCAGCAAGTATTTAAAAATAAGTACTGTTTGTCCAGGATTGAATTAAAATAAATAAAATTAAAAGCGTTAGTCGAAAGAGTAGATTTTCTAAATAACATGCTGAAGGTGTATTTTGAACACGAACTTGCCTGGAAATTGTGACAAGAGAATTACTATAAAATGTTTTTATCTACTGAAAGACATGTAAGAGTAGAGTTTGTGTAAACCGGATTGTGGGATTTAAAACAAGGTTGGACATATCGTGGGTCTTTCAGAGAATAAGCTAAAGTGTTCTTAACTAAAAAATAATTATTTTATATTTACCTTTTGATTAAACGAGTTGTAATACCTAAGGCGTTAAAGCAAAGCATAAATATTTAAAAAAATTTCCCCGACACCATGTTTAACTACCAAGAAGCTGTATAAACCATTTTCAAGGACAATGGCTGACTGCAAAAATGATACCTTCTAATATTCCACTAGCAAATTTCAAATAATTATTACTTCTCACCTTAATTGCATAGACGGTGTTAGGTGATTTAGATTTTGTGCTCTCCAGCATGTCGATTTATTCACACTGCTTTAAAATACGGCGTGGAACATTCACTTTAATAGTACCTACTTCATGCCATTAATCGAAGAAAATTCCTGAAGAAAAAACTACGAAAACGCATGTAACAGAAATAAGCTCACGATAATTCAACGTTTTAAACCAAAAGACTACACTGAGCGCAAAATTGGCGGGTCTGGTTCATTACAATATGCATATATTACCAAAATTGTTGATTGCATTAGTCTGATAGGTAGGGACTGGAAAATTGTTGTTTTAATTTTAGAACACACTTGACTTCAAACACACATGCGTTTCTGCTGGCAAATGGATTATAGTTTATCAAGCACGCACAGAGGTAATCCCGTGTCACCAGATCTCGGGTAAAACTGGCCACAGCCAATAAACAGTCAGCCGATGCTCGAAAATGAATGGGACCCTGATGTACAGTCCACAGATCGTACAAAACGCGAAAATTTCGTGGCCCTGTTAAAAGAGGGTTACTCCGAACTACCTTGCACAAGGATTACAGGAAAGAAAATAATAGTCTGTTCATGGTAAAGTGAGTGCTTTAAATTGTACTTAACTTCCATTCAGCTTATTTATATCCTTCCGCCGAGAGTTAACATAAAATTGTTATGTGTCTGATAAACAGTGTGTAAATTTCATAGCTCTCGAAATTTAGCGCCCAGGGCCACTAAAATTTTACATTTTTTTGGTTATTATGTCTGCTGGCTGGGAGGGCCCAACGTGGTCACTTTACCGTGAACTCGCCATATCGCTGAAATACTCACTTTCCTTGCCGGCGAGGGATACCGGCGCTTCAGACGCCAAAAGCGCCACAAGAAGAAGAATCCCTTTCACAGCCGTCCGCATCTTTGGCGTCCTCAGCTGCTGCAGCGTGCTCTCTTATCCCAGCGAGACATGCCTGGGACCTCCCACACACATACCACTTTCCGTTTTTATTTTCCTCTTTCACTCGACCACCGCGGACGTGTATACAGTTGTTCCCCCCCCCCCCCCCACCCCCCTCCGCGCCCTTTAAGCGAATGAGTCGGCGGGTGCTTCTCTCCGCGTGTCACATAGGGAACAGGATCGGCCGTTGGAATTACACAGGTTCTACCACCGGCGCGCGTGTTTACCCCGTTTGCCGGCTCGCGCGCTCGTCAGGGGGTGCGACGACGGCGACGACCCTTAGCACCACCGCTGGTCGAACGGGGCCCGGCTGGCTGGCGGGCCGAAAACGCGTCACACCGGGAACGAGATCCCGCTTAATTTAACGCGTGTTCTTCCCAAGGGAATTTTAATTGCCGCTGGGTTGGCTCACTCGCAGCGGATCACGTCGCGTGTGTCGCTTCGCCCCGATCTGCACCCGGCGCTTGCGGTTACCCCGTTTGACTGCTTGCGCGTCCGCGTCTCCTGGGGACGGCTGCAGTGGCGGTTGACGAACCTTTGTTTTTTTTTTCTTTCCCCCGCGGGTTGAATGGGGCGCCGCGGAGAGCCGGAGAGCTCGTGTCGCGTAGCGGCGCACAACTGACGGCGACAACCCCGCCGAACGACGTCTCCCCCTCCCCCACGTGCCTCGTGCGCATGCGTCGTATCTTCCCCACCCCCGGCTGCCTCTGCCGACGGCGGGCTTCGATCCTTGACTTCCTCTCTCTCTGCCCGCCGGCTGCCCGAGTCGAGTCGAGTTCGCCTAATTGCCGGTCCTCCCGAGCTCGTTAAGTCCCTCGCCTATCGTCTGTTCACGGTTATTCGTATTTAAAAAAATCAAAACTTCCAAATATTACCCCGCGTATAGCATTTTTATTTGTTTTAAAATATGCAACGCCTCACAAGCGTTTCATACTTTTGTTAACATAAAAGTACCGAAATTATGGTCAAGTTGAACTATTATTTATATTTTATCTATAAAAATGTAAGATTTAATTTATAATAAATGTGAATAATAACAATGAGAAAAGAGAGACGTTGGCAATACCTAGTAAGGAATAGTTCTTACGCGAAATACAATTTCATTGTGATAAAGTGAGCACTATTGAAATTGACCTTGGCGAAAAAAGTCACTGTCACTGGCTGCATATATTTTAATGGACATTTGTACAGTAAAGTTGGTAACGATGGATGGAAAATAGTTCCATAACTTAACGTCGAATAAAAGTTTTAGATAACCATTCGTGATAACATAAAATTATTTCTTGCGCTTTCTGTTTTTTAATGCACCGAAGTGTAAAAATTAACCAGATTTGTATAATATTTACTTTCCTAACAATTTCTCCGTTTTAGTTGATCGACGCATGAATAAAGTGATGAGGCCAATGGCAATGTTAATTTTACATAAGGCGGAAGAATACACAAAGTGCATACAATTAGATCTTAAGCAGGGCTTTCAAAATTGTTCGTTTTACCGTGAATAGCATATAGTGTAATTTTCTCGACTGAGTTTAGCAGTGTCTCTATGGTATGAGATCGAAACTCCCCTCGGTTATAATTTTTACTTTGTTTAAATATGTGAAATAGTTGTGTGATGTTATGCGGAAACATTATTTTGCGAAAAGAAAGCTTATAAGCTGTGTACACATGTATTCTGGCCCCTAATAGCCTACAGTTTAGGATGTTTTGGTGCTGGCTCTGCTATGGTCTATTTCATGTAAGTGGGATAAATTTTGACTGTTCTAGAAAAGTAGCACGGCCACAATTTATCCTTCCACCACAGCTGTTTTGTCAATGAAGAAAAATACGTATGTAAAGAGATGTTTGAGTCCAATGCATACTTGCATTTCCCTCTTTCCCCGTGTTGCCTGTCGTGACAGGCACTGAAGGACTAACGTTATCTAACTTCCGTCCAGTAATTAATGTAGTATATTATAGTTAGGTTGGCATTCCAAATTCATTTTTTGTAATGACCAAGTTGTATATCTTGGGGTTCTGTTTATTTTGGTCTGAAAGGAAAAAAGGAAACACAGATGCTTTCCCGGAGGGGGGGACGGGGTGGCATTTTAGATTCCCGTCTTTCGTGAGACGACATTATTTTGATGTTCTTACGAGTGTGCGGCATTTTGTTGTGCATATTAGGTATTTTGATGGAGCAGTGGAAAATTTTGCTCGTACGACAACAACATTGAAATTATTTAACTTCGAAAATGGTAACATTAATGAAAAACAAAAACCGATTCATGTACGTCGATGTTCGTATCCGTATAGATGCAGCAATGCACACACGCACTTGATCGAAGTTAACCTTACACTCGTTGAATTTACGGTATAGACAAATAAACCAATATTATTCACGAACTACAAAAATATGGGATGTGCGGATTTTTTCAGGCCACGTGCATTTCAATAATTATATTAACGGTTTACAAATACATTTACAAAACACGCAAACTTACAGCTTACAGACTAATTTATGACCATATTTAAACTAACACCCATGCCTTACCTGGGATTTGAACCCAGAACCTCCCGCACCCCAGACCGGCGGCGCGCCAATCGACTGCGCCACGGGAGGTCGAAAAATGTTTTGCTTAGTTACGAAGTTATTTCGTATTAGATTTATGATCATTGCAATTGTCCTGTTCTTTTAACGTCGAAAAAAGAGAGAATCTGAAGATCTTAAAAATTTAGTTCACACATTTAATTTAAGTATACAAAGTTTACAATTAACCGTTTTAGAAAATATCAACGACAATTATTAACTTCAAGAAATGGGCATATATCTAGAGGAAATATAAGAGGTGTTAAAAAAATTTGTAGAGCTTCGAGTTATAACATTTTTTGTTTGCGTCATCTTTATTTTTTAATATTTTCATTTGATTTTGCTTATTTTGCTTGATTTTCTCTTAAATTTATTTGCTCGCTTGCAAAATTGCTATTTCTAGAAAACATGATAATTCTGCTTGAAAAGGGAGAAATTTGCTTGATTTTAGCTTAAAATTTAATGTTTTTAAGGTGGCACAAAGCCTCCACGCTATTATTGAAAAAAGTGGTAAATTTGCTTTATTTTCGGATAAATTTGCTTGTTTTTAGAATACAAGTTCTTAAATTCCAAACCATGATTTTGGAGCAAAAAACCTTGATTTTGACCTCAAATTACTTGATATTTCGATGCAAATTTCGGGTGGTCCAGAATCGACCTTATACATCTACTCACTAGCATTAGAAAACGTAGGGAATGGGACGTGAAAAGACATAAGTATAGAGAGATATTAGACGAAATAATGGCACAGAGAAAGTACTACATATACACAAGGCCAAGACCAGCGATATTAGATCATTTCTTCCGCAAAACAAAAAGGTGTGTGGTTATAGGCAAGTATTTTCTGGATACCACTAATTTGGTCAATGATGTCTTCAAAAGTACAGAAAAAATAAGTGACCTACAACGAGGCACTGAGGATTAGATGGCTAACAATAATAGTTCCTTTAAAATGTTTTGATTGAGACTCGCCAAATTTCAGGAAGAGTGTAAGTTTCTCCAGTGCATATATACGTATACCACATCTCGTGCAAGATAGATGTCAGATAGATGTTATTCAAATGCGCTATTAAAGCGCAAAATATTCGTTGTTATTTAATCAAATATTTTAAAGACAATAAGTAAATCATAATACTTGGAAATACATTGTATGAAGAAAGTTATAAAAAATCATATCTCGTGAAATTAACAATACTCACTATAGTTCAAATATGGATTTATGTTGCGTGACTTGTACTCTTTTATCGCAAAATTCACTCCTAAAAGAGTTAATCCTTTTGTTATCAGCAGACAGCTGGCTCATGATGGATCATACAGATACGAAGACGTTTTAATTCAATAACCCACTTACGACTACGCACTGAACTCTTTTGTGATTTAATCAGTATTAGGTTATTAAAAATAACTATTTATCCCAATGTTACTAGTAAGGTTGATGCAAATTCTATTACTCATTTTTCGAATACCGGTAATGAAGATGTCGCACGTACCAAAACATTCACTACTGGACAGAGAAAGTAAGATATCGAGAAATTAATGTATTACGTGCAAACTATACAGCCCAGGGGATGTTAACGTGAGCTCGTTGACGTACGAATGACGTTACGGGAGCACGTGGCGCGTATGACGTCAATGGTCACACCAGAGGACATAAAACGCCACTGGACAGGCAGCAAGGCCACAGTCAACGCTGCTATCGAGTTCACGTGACCACAGAGAATGCTACCCTCTGATTACGTGGAAACGTGTCGCACTGCTATGACGAACGGTTTTCCGGGACACACAAATCGAATATGGCGATTATGGTTCTTCATGTAACACGTGTTTTTATCACACATTCGCGTTCATCGAAATGTAGTGGGAATAAACCTACAAGCTGGCGGACAAGCGAGTAAATGCAAGAAACTGCGTTATTAGTTAGTTTTATTTTTAATGAAGGTGGTCTGTTTAAAAAAAAAAGAGATTACTTTAAATTTAATTTTAAACTAGCACGAATAATGTGGCATATACTGAAGAACCCAAGGGTTAGTATAAAGGAAAGTAAACTAATTTTTTGAATGAAATATTATTGTGGGATTGTTCAGTGCTGTGCTATTAATTATTTAAACATCGCGTAAATGCTGTAAAGCGAAAAAAATTGGCTCACCATCGAAAGTATAACAATCTCTTTTCACTAAGTCGAAAACCCTTCGTGTTATTAAAATTCAAAGTTTAATACATGGCCTGCAACGTTTGTGAAAAGCTTGTAATGTCTCGCATACATTATTTTAAACGTGACAATACAAAATGTATTTCTAATTTGAGTATACTGAACGATAAAATTTCGGCAACGAGTATAATCTGAGCTAGACGGAGTTATGCCCTGCTAGGATTTTACCCTGTGGCTATAATTGGTGTTAACTGTGATGAGACTCGGAAGGAGTAAGTTTATGCTTTCTCAGCTCAACTCTCCAAGTGATAAACATTCTACGTACCAGAAATTTAACACCAAGCAAAAAAGTGTGGTTTGATAGTACTGGAAAAAATATCACCTATAGGAGTAAAAAAAAATTAAAGTAGGCTTGAAAATTTAAAATCTGGAACATTATGATAACAATTGTGAGTAAAGCACATTAACCTTATGTGAAAATGGAAAAATTCCACATTCATTTGGTTCGAGTTGAGAAGAAAATTTGATAGTTTATATCCAAGGAAAATAAGCAGCGCACTTTGCTTCTTAACACATCAAATATGCAATAGTGCTGGGCTCGTAAGGTATTTAGAGCATTGCGAATTAGTTTATACCTCGCTTACAAATAGATCAACCAAAAGTCGATCGCAAAATTTAAATCTATCTCAGAACCCGGACTTCATACGCTCAGGCTTCTTAGTAGGTTTTAAATCGTCTCGCGTCTTCTCATATCCAAAGCCTGATTCTCACCTCTACGACCTGGGATTCCTCAGAACCTAATCAGGTGACTAGTTTTAGTAAAAATTCATAGAAACTCCAACAAAGGGAAACGTAAAAATTAGCAAACTAAGTAAAACCAAACCTTACAACGATTAAAGAACGAACGAACAACGAAGTTATAAAAAATTAATGCCAAGAAAAGAAAAGTGATAATTATTTATACAACACTGAGGTGAAGGCATGAAATACGATGAGATAAATATATGATCGTCATTCTCCTCACAGCACCTCACTCTGACGCCAGAAGTAGCTTTCAGCCATACTCCGTTACCACCACCTCTGAACTGCTACGTGTGCATTAAGAGGGCGCGACTTCCAGCGATGAGATCAAACTTCTAGATTTGCTCAGCATTTATGCCGCTGGAACACAAGAATAGGCTGGAGGCAGGGTGTCGGAGGAATGTAGCATGCGTGAAAGTGCTTGAAGTACTTAAGGTGTTTCAGTCAAAGTTAACGGCAGCCTTGTCTACCACATGCCTCGTCAGCATAACCTGCAGCCTGAAAGTTAAGGCAACATTTCTCACTGTTACCAGTCTGACGCCTTCGCACGCATACAGTAAACAGAAAATGTTTATTTTCTTAACACCAAACATACTACAACTAATTATTTTCGGTAATACACTAAGTATATTTTAAAACAGATGCAAGTATTTAAATGTTCTGCAAGTTTGGTCCAAACACGACAGAAAGTAGGTTTGTGGGAAGAGAGAGAGAGAGAGAGAGAGAGAGAGTGGGAGAGTGTTTTATATATATTTAAATGAGTTTATTTTGATTTCGGAAGTGATCGTTACCATTATAAGGGGATTTTCTAGGCTATATTTCATTGGTCAGCGGTATGCAACCAAACGATGAAGACATCCCAGCATGTGTAAAGTATATTTATAAATACTGCATACCTACACGTGTAATACCTACAATGATCAAAATATAACTTAGTTAATTTTTTCAGCATAGTAATACTTAGTTTGCGTTTATGTGAGCAGTTTTGAATTCGAAATCCAAAAAATATGTACCATATATGCACATAATTTACAAGCATATAGACAATTAAACTCCTAATAAAATTTCGAGATAAACAGACACAGTAGTTTCAAGCGCCACCGTCGCATTTAAAGTGCATTGTTTGAATTTGTGGACTCCAAGTGTGCTTTAATTTACTTCTGTGTTACGCCAATAAACTTTATAAGTAGCACGTTCAGCATATATGTAACATTATTACGTTCCACGTAATTTCATATTTTCATACAAAGGACTCACGAATTCAGCCCTTTAATTCATGAACAGCTGTATTAGACATACACAACTGTAAATGAATTTTTGTTTAATTCCATTTTATTCGATCATTGCTGTGTAAATATAGTTTGGAGAATATAAATCAAATATGAAAATACTTGGTGGTCTGCTACTGTACAAATATCGCATTTAGAGTTCACCTGTAACGCAATATTGATGCATTTTTATATAAATGTACAAATAATTTATTTTAATGGTCACAGGGGTACTAATGCCAAAACACAAAATTTGGCTGAGAGAATGTGATTTCATTAGATATATGGCATAATAAATAATTTGGCTGAGAGAATGTGATTTCATTAGATATATGGCATAATAAATAATTTGGCTGAGAGAATGTGATTTCATTAGATATATGGCATAATAAATAATTTTTGACCCGCATTTTGTTAACATGAGCCCCATATACAGAAATGGCACATGGTTAGGGTGGCCTACCACAGCACTATTCGTTTAAGAAACTTAGGGACAATCAGTTCAGTAGTTTCGCAGAGATACGATCTAAAAAGTGCTTTATTCAGTGGCTCTAAGTGGCTGACAAAATTTCCCATCAGTTAGCACTATAAATGTACTAAGTGGGCATAATTTTCCTTACAAGTTTTCTTAACCTTGATAAGTGCTTGGTTAGACAATCATTTACTAACTTAAAATTTTCATGTGTTACACTCTTTCAAAATAAGTCTTGGTTATACCAAATTAATATATTTTAGGGAGGGTTATTATAGCGTCATTTGTAAGCCAAATTTATCGGGAATCTGTTAGTGGTCCCCTAAATGTGATGCGCTTTATTATTGAGAATATGATGTCTTCCAAAATGGCGGGAGAAAGAAATAGAGAATTAAACATTTGGAAAGTCATAAGTCTTCTTTCCAACTCGACTGGGTTTCGTTGAATCTGGTAAATGGTTTGTTAGGTGCAGCACTCTAATCTAAAATATTTATCTTGCCGTAACTTTGAAAGAGACTGTTTATAGTCCATTCTCGGTTTCTTTGGATGTTCATTTTATTAATTTATTTATATGTCTCCCAGTAGATTCAGATTTTTAACATGTGTTCACTGAATATAGGGCTTGCCACAAAAATTAACATTGGGTAATAATAATTTTTACAAACATCAAAAATTAAATTAATAATAGTTATGAGCACATAATTTCAATATGAATATTTGATTATCACAATTTGAAAATTAAAACCCGTTACCTAAAAATAACTTAACTAACCACATATCCAATTATTAACAATTATATACTGCATTAATAAAAAATTAAATATAGGGAAAAATATAAATAAATGTCTTCAAAGTAAACAAAAATTTCATTCTCATCTAAAAACTTAGTCCTTTAATTTCCTCTATATTATAGAATGCCTTATGCTTAAAAACCTTGTGAGTTTTTTTTAACAAACTTACTTTCCTTTCCAGATGTTACTTCTTTTGATAGCATATTAAATAATATAATACCCGAGTTGTAAAGACCTTTTTCGAACAAAGAACTTGTGTGCTGCATAATTCGCAGCTTATAGGCATTTCGAGTATCTTATTGTTGAATATTTTCGTTTTCATAAAAACTACATATGTTCTGTTTTACAAATTTAATTGTATGAATGAGATATTCAATGCACAGTGTTTCTATTTCATAGGCTTTGAAAAAATGTTTACAAGAGGTTCTTTAGTTTACACCATATATGACATCTATACTTTCTTTTTGGACTAAGAATATTTTTTTACTATGACTTGAATTTCTCCAAAATTCAGTTGCGTAAGTCATTACAGAGAGAAAAAAATGCATAATATATCATCAGTAGAGTTTTTTCTCTAACATTGTATTAAGGGCTCTTAACATAAAATAAATTGTAGAAAGTTTTTGTTCTAACGTCTTGATATGTTCATACCAAGTCAAGTTCTTATTTATTTGCAAATATAAAAATTTCACTACAACAGCTTCATCAATTTTTTAATTTTTAATTTTTTTTATTTGTACTTTATCCTACCTTGTTTACAAAATAGGATCCACTGTCTTTTCAAAATTCATTAATAGACTATTTATTTGAAACCAGTTATTTAAGGATATTAATGTTTTCTCAGTAATATGCCTAAGATTTTCAAGGTTGGATCCTGTGGTTATAACGCTTGTATCATCATCAAATAGTGTTACGTTACCGTTTTCTATATTACTTGGTAAATCATTAATATAAATAAGAAATAGCTAATGGTTCTATAGTTTTCAAATTTATTCCTCTCTCCCTTTTTATGTATTGGCAATATTTTCGGTAACTTCAAATGATCAGGGAAAATACCTAATTTGAAGGATTGATTTATTATTATAGTTAGGGGCTTTAATAAATTCTTGTTTCATCCTTTAACCCTCCAGTGGTCGAGTGGTTGACATGTCTCCCACTTCCCCTAAGTTTCCAAGAACTAGTTAATGGCAGGGGTTTGAGCTCTGAGCCTCTCGGGACCTCTCTATGAGTCTTGTTAGCTTTTGCTACTGCAATTATTCTCCTGGTCTCCTCTGATGCAGTCGTGCAGTTTTCTTTGTAAGTGGTGTGGTTGACGTATGTCCCCCATGCGACCATCCATGTAACTCTTCTAAGGTAAGATATTTTCATTAAACCTATGTTTTAAACAGTGTATTGACAGTAAAGGTCCTATTTTATATGAATAATGTGGTTTTACATATGGAAGGATATTTTTGTACAAAATGTTAACGTGTTACCTTACCGTCTTTTTTCCGGAAATTTTGCTTTATATTTGAATGAATAGTGTAATTGGGGCGGGGGGGGGGGTGTGAATGACTAGATGGAGATTTTTGGACATTCACCATTGCAATCTATCTCACTTGTTTTCTAAATGTACGGCCTTCACGTATTGTCAGTTATTGTTATTACAACTTACTGTTTTTCAGGATGGCATGGCGGAACCAAAAATAATTATGGAAGTTTCCTCGGATCCTGATGTGTGGATGAAGTGGCTGAACGAAGTTGATGAAGATGATGAGAATGTCCGTGAATCTGATTCGGATGAAAGTGATCATATGTGTGTGAGAGTGTTCACAATTCTGATACCGAACAATCTGATGATCAGGACAGAGATGCTGACGGTAAGGAACAAAATTATAAAACTTTTATAGGAAAATACGGAAAACAATATATGTCAATAATCCACATAAAAATATGCCAGAACACGTAGAAAAAATATAATTATGCACCTGCCGGGACCAAAAGGCACAGCCACAAAATGTTTGTCGGCACTCTCCGAAAAAACAAGGCAGAAATCCCGAAAGAATTTTGCCAAATAAGCAGTGTGAACCTAATTCTTCAATTATTGGGTTCCAAGATGATGTTTCATTAGTTTCATATTGCTCCAAGAAAAATCAAGCAGTTTTAATGTCACCTTCTTTACATCACTGCAATAAATTTGACAAGGAAGCCAGAGACCTCCGAAAACCAGAAATAATTACATTCTACAACAAGACGAAAATCGGAGTTGATTTACTCGATCAAATTATTGGAAAATATGATGTGGCAAGATTTACACGAAGTTGGCCAATTGTTTTTTTTTTTTTTTTCGACCTATTGAACATCTCGGTTCTCAATGCGTAAGTAAATATGAGGCTTAATTTGAGTAATTCAATAACCCGAAGTGAATTCCTAGAAGTTCTAGCTTTGGAATTTCGCAGATCCAGCATCACTCAACATTGCCGCTATTTCCGATTGAATTGAGATGGTGGGCACACATTCTCCTCAGAAAATCAGCAGCTAATCCAAATATCTCAAGAGGACATGACGGTGCCAGAAGGTATTGCTTTCTTAAAACATTTATGTGCAGAATGTTTATAAAATCCATAAAAGAATGTGAAGAAGCTAAATGGCATTTTTTTACTATTGGAAAGGACGACATGAAAATTGTGTGAAAAATACAGAACATGTATGTGCAATGAACATTTACATATGTAAATTCAAAATGTGTATAAAATGTATAAATATGTAACCGAAGCCATGAAGGTTCTAGAGGGCACTGTTTGTATTTCGGATACCATAGGTACAGGACGACACTAATATATGTGCTGAATGTATGCAAAATGTGTAAATATGTAACAAGATGTGAAGGTGCTAGATGGCGTTTTTTAGATTATGGACACCATAGACACAGGACAACACTAAAATGGTGTGAAAAAATGCAGAAAATGTATGTGCAAACGAATATTTAAAAAAAAGTATGTGCAGCATGTTTGTAAATTAGTTAATTCAAATTTAATTATTTTTTTTTTAAATATACTTGGAACAAGAAACATGTAATCTGTTGTTTGTTCTCTTTAATTACAGCCTGAAACTTACAGAAATAATTACTTGACTGATAAAATGGTTATAGGTATAAGGGCATTAGATAAAATTAAAAGTGGGTGACACCTGTCCCCCTCGCGACCTTTCATGCGAGAGCCGTCGTTTGATAAGCCATGAATATCTTGCGATTTTTTGGTTTTGAAACCCAGGGTTGTTTAACTTGTTTCTTTTTCATTTGTTGGATATAAAATAAAATGTGATGGGTTTTGCAGTGTGTTAATTTTAATTAGTTCATTTAAGGTAAGTATCCCAGTATTTGGATTTAATTTAGCACTGATATTTACAAAGTAAGAGTTGAAGGCATCTGCAACTTCCATCTCGGAAGTTGTTAAGTTTCCATTAATATATAATTCAAATTTATCTTTATGTTTTGATTATTTATTTCCAATCCTGTAATTTGTTATTTGCCAAACCACCCATGGCTTTCCTATAGTGTCTCGTATTATTTTACTGTATACTTTTTTTTTTGCTGCATTCACTATTTTACGATATATATTTTGGATGATCTATAGGTAATACTCGAGAGAATTGCTATTGTTCGTCTGGTTACTTTGTTTCTATGAATATTTTAGTTTTTTACTTGCAATAATTATACCTGCACTAATCCATTCAGGTTTGTCTATGCCTTTTTTAAAATTTGATCTACGTCTAATTATACTGTTTGTAAAGGACTCTTTAAAATATAGTTAAAATGTACTAAGAAAAATATTATAATTTGTATTTACATCATTAGTTTCTTTTAAGACATTCCAATTATGTGTAGCTAATTTATAATTCAAGTAATTTCTATTTTCCTGACTGTAATTTCTTACTTTTTTATAAATTGCTGTTTTAATAGTATCGTACAAAAATAGTTGTTACCAGTTGTGGACAATGGTCTTTTAAATATGGATCAAAGTTAATAATGTTCATTTGCATGTCGGTTTTACTAATTACATATTATATAAAAGTGGCAGTTTTATCTGTAAAGAGTACGTGTTCATTCAGTTTATTTTCTAAATTGAATGAACGCAAAATATTTACAAGTTCTTGTTTATTCTTATTAGTTATATGAAAGTCAATATTTAAAGCTCCGCAAAGAATTATCTTCTTATTTATATTTTGTTTATGTACGTGTGTTAATAACACTTCTAGTTTATTGAAAAAGGTCTTTGCATTACTGGAGGCCTATACAATGAAATCACAATGATGGGTATTTTATGTAACATAATTTCAATTCCTGCACATTCAAATTCATGCTCTAGTTTAATGTTACTTCAAAAATTTATATTTTTAACATGCTTAAGCAAGCCAATATTTACTATGTAACTTTCTCTATAACCCAAACCTTTTCTACAATAGGTGATTAAAGTTTTAATACTTGTAATCGGTTCTATTTTTCTTTCTGTGCTATTCGGCCAGTGTTCAGTAAGAAAAATTATTTCTGGTTTTTGAAAATTGTCCATGTAATTTATAATGATTTCTAATTGTGAATCTTTGTTTCTTAAGGTTTGTAGATTGATATGAAAAAGATTAATAGAAATATTATTTGTATTTTTGTAGATGCTATTATGGTTATGGTTAAGCTTGGTTAGAGTTGTATTTGTGACATAATTATCTAAATGTAATATTTGTAAATCGGATTTAGTTTTCATGCCTAAATCAGAAACGTTTTTTTTTTTTTTACAATTACCGGAAGGAAGTTTAGACAGATTTTTCTTCTGTTATGTAGATAATCGGGCCCCGCATATTAGTTTACCTGAGCAGTAATCTGGCGAGGGAGATCTAAAGGAATAGCTGCTGGTTGGTGTTGTATATTCCCTAGTATTTGACATAGTTTATCAGCTAAAAATTATTTTCCTTTGTGGTTTATGTGTTGACCATGTTTAGTACGTAAATTTCTTTCTAGATTGCTGCTGTCACGTCACGTACTGCCACATTCTTAAAATGTCTACATATTTTTGCTATTGCTCCATTTGTTCGTTTAACTTCAAGATTTACACAAGGCCGTGTAGCAAATTTGCCTCTGAGATACGATCTTACTCCAACTACATTTGTTTGCTTTTATTTCGTTAGACAAAACTTTGGACTGCCAGTTACATCATTAGCTTCGATCCTACGTACGGTATTGCTCCCCCTATCAGTATCACTATATCTTTATCACCAAAATCTTTGAATTCCGTTTCACAACTTTTTTACTATTTCTGCCATAGGTGCACATGTTTTCACTGTATCCGTTACATATTTATCTAAGCATTTCTTTCACACCTTTTCTGAAATCCCTTATCCGTGACTGTCGGCAAGTATTGTTATTTCACCCGTCCTAGCATGCCTCTTATCTACTTCTTTTATAGGCCTAACCTTAATTCACTCGGTTTGTTTTTTTTTTTTTTGTGGTTCAACTTGATTCTGTATCGAGTTTAGAAAACTTGCACCAGCTTCTACAGTTCCCAGACACTCGTATTTGTTAAGAAATTCATTCCTGCATTTTCATGTCACGCAGATATTCTTTGATCTCGTTTAGCAGCTACCACCCAGGAATCTTCCTTATTCACAGCTACTCCTCTGTGTTCATTTTCATTTTTCAAGTCATCAAGTATTTGAAGACCCTCCTTTAGATATTTTATGTATCAAAGCAATTTTTGTATAATCATCTGACTTTATACATTTACAGCATTGCAACAATAACAATTTTCACTGTTTGCGTTTTATTCCCGTACGGGCTGCACCACTTAGCCATTTTCAATTTTTGTGGTACATGTTACACCAAACCAATCATCTTCAAGTGAAGTAGTTTCTTCTTTTCTCACAGCACTTTTTAAAATGATACCACGTATCACAAGCATCACACAATATGCCATTTCGTACCAATTTATTGCATTTAACACATTTGTAATTAAAAAGCACTTTGCAATTACTTGAAACAAGCCGGTCATTCGGCACCATGTTTAAAGCCTCCAAACTTTTAAAAATCGTCCTAGGAGTAACATGTCAACTTGGTTTTTAAATAGTTTGTTTACAACAAATATGTAACACTGCGAATAACTTTGAAGTATTATAGTTGTTAATAAATGAATATTTTAATTATTATTGTAACACATAAGTTTCCAGATCTTTTAAACACGTAATTTGCATTTCTGTTACTCACAGAATATTTTAAAATTTTTTATTAATAATTTGCATATTAGTAGATTTATTTATCTTTTTGTGAGCTGGCAATATTTATTTACTTATTTTATGAGAGAGCAGGGTCGTAGTATATTTGTATGTGTGTTTTCAATATTTTATTATAAGCCACATATTTATATGAATTTCATTTTCTCCAGTATTGTAACGTGTAGCTATGTTTTACGGCCTAGAACTCTATGCTAGTTAGACGTTATGGAGGTTTAAGTGTCATTTTGAATGGAATTTCAAATTTGAACCTTGTGATTGGCTGCAGGGCGCTGAATATTCCTGAGCTAGGTTTTGCAAAGAGAGACGAACAATCCGTCTTGAATCGTGCAACGAGATTGCAGGTCACATACCCGTGTGGGTGGTTGCGAGTTGAGTATGAAACTAGTAACCAAGGGAAGTCGGAGTTCGCCCCTGAAACATATAAGCCGTCATCAAGCGACGCGCACGCGAGGTTTATAGAACAAGATGATGGTCTGATAAGCCCACTCCGTGTTACATTCAGGAAGGTAAATTTTTGAACTCGTTATGAGGCAGCTAACCCGTAAGGCGGGAGCTTTCATACTAAGACTTAGCCACCCCTCGATGCTTCTCATTAAAGGTCCAAGAAAAACAGCTCGGTAATTTCCAACAAGAGGAATACCCCAGCTGCAGGCTTCCAACATAAGGACGTGAAAGGAAAATTCTCCAACACATGCGATCTATAGGTGTAACAAGAACATTCGATAAAACAATGCACAGCCCAAACAATTATTAAACATCTAACTTTACTTTTCTTACCTTGTTCCCCGTCAGGTACACTAGTGTGGGGCTTATACCTCCCTTCAAACAGAAATACATTCAAACACTCGATAATAAATTAAGTTAAAACATGGTATGCAAGGTTATGAAATCACTGGGAGAAAATGTTGTAGGTATTAATTATGTTTTGTAATAATAATAATAAGTTAAATTCTGTTTGGTTTTCCCTCCTTTTTTCTAGTACACACGCAATGAAAACAGCAATCCAAAAGAATATATATATATATATATATAATCAACAAGATTAAATATGAGTATTTGGTGTTTTGCATGCCATGCTTACTTCACTTTTGTTTATTTTTTTTGTTTTCTTTTTACTGTATGCTATTTTGCTATATCAGTATAAAAAGTAAAATTATTTAGGGTGAACCCTTCTTGTAATAGAACACAACGATTTCTGTTTCATTATTTTATATATATACTATAGCCTAAACAAAGTAGTAGTTAATATTACCAAATAGGTTATTCCTATGTTAAAAAAAAATACTCTTTGGCTGTGTACATCTTTGTGTGCCAACACCATCATCTGCCCACAAATAGATATTATATATTTCTAAAAATATATAATTCATGTTTGTACTACTGAATTTTAAGATAGGATCATAATGGTAAATGAGTCCAGTGATTGCAATTCATTTTCTCAAAATTTCGAGCTCGAACTTGAATAGTAGCCACTATCGTGGTGTCGAGTAGGAATCCAAATTTGAAGTTTCACATGCTGAATAAAAGAAACATCTGAACAAAAAAACTAAAGGCAGTGAGTAGTAGGGCAATGGGCGAGCTGGCGCAGGATTTAGGATTCTGCTATCTGGCTCTGTTTACCATGTTGGATTCCGGACTTCCCGCTCTGTCATTCCAAACATGCGACCGCCATATTGAATCCCACCATGTAACTAGCCAGTAGGCCGCCATATTGTTACTCTCTTTCGTTCGACTGCCATCTTGGTAACCAGTATGCCATTTTTCACGCTTTTTGCATTACGAGGGTTTTCTCAGAGTGCTCCCACATTTTTGTTTTTGCAGTCTTTCTCTTACTTTTTCTCTTCCTTTCCTTCCCTTTTCTTCTTTCCTCTCTCGCTCTTTCTCTCTTCTTCTTTCCTTTCTCACTCTTTCCTTTCCCTCTTTTTTCCTTTCTCTCCCATTCGTTCATTATTTGTTTACAACGGCTGTTACTGGAGCCCGCCATATTTGTTTAAATTTATCTCACACCTTCATTAGACGCCATCTTGGTTTTTCATTTGTCATTTGTTTCCCACATTAGTTTTGGCTTTGCCCACTAGGAGCGCTGGTGTCGCATTCGCTCCACTGATTACTCACCTTTGATCGACCGACGTATTGGTTCTGGCTTTAGCCACTAGGAGATCTAGTATCGCTCTCGTTCGATTAGTAGAACTCACACCTGTCGCATAAGCTACAATGCAATATTGGTTCTGCAATTAGCTGCTAGGAGTGCTCATTTTTTAAAACTGAAAATACCATATGGAATAGTGCGGGATCGAACTCGGACAATCAGACCTTGGGTCGCCTGATTTATGCCTTAGATCACTCAGATATCGCGACATGCACTGGGACAAGAGTTTATAAGTAGTATATAGCTTGGATATGAATAAATAGTATCTTGCTCCTCATAAGACATATTTTTTTGTCTCTTATGTAATTTTGAATGTTTTTTTATCTACATATAAATAATTTTCTAAGTTTATTTACATATTAATAATTTGTAAGTTTGTATACAAATCAATAATTCTTAAGTATGTATATATATTTTTTTATTATTTAATTTGTATTTCTGATAATTTTTAAGTATCGCTTATATTTTTAAGTATTTCTTTTTTAATATATTATTACTTATTTTGATATTTTGGTTTTACTTACATATATTATTTAGATTCAAGTTGTATAATTTTTTAAGTATTTATTTTTTAGCAAAAAAAAATAATTTTTTTTATTATTTTGGTTGAACTTACATACATATATATTTTAAGATTTTACTTGTTCGATTACTCACATTTGCTCCACTGATAACTCATACATGTTCGATTTGTTGCATTTGCTCCATTCCACTATCTGCATAGTTCCTTATCGCTTCTAGAGTACGCGAATCGTCAGTGCATATATATTTACGATTTTAAAGATGTAATTTTCCATACACAAGAATTTATGTACAAAAATTATTGTAAAGTATATTCCAGGCAGGACTTTGTAAAACATATTCGGTTTTCAGTACTTTATATTTTGAAAAACAATATTTTGTCTTAATATTTTACTTTATTCAATTCGTTTTTACATTTGTTGCCTAACCCGTGTAACCACACATGCATCACCACGGCGACAGGTTCGCCAGGGACAGACGTGCCTACAGCGACTAGCCAAGTGACCTCATCGACATGCACGAGCAGTCACGTCATCCACAGAAATCGCTTGGGAAGATACAAGTGTTTGCGAATTTAGCAATCGTGAGGCACTGGTACTAATCGACCCTGCCAATCAGACACCTAGGAATGCATGCATTAATACATATGTAGAATGATTTAAATGTATCTCATTTATCTATTGAGACAAATGTGGAAAAATGAAATTAGAAAATCACAGTAAAAATATATCAAAAATATATTTGCTGTGTTTTATTTCGTTCAAAGAGCTTAAACGTTGTAAATTCCACACTTTCCCATGACAGCTTGTAACAAAAAAAAAAAAAATTTAATATTTGGCAGGGAATCGAACCAGGAATCTTTGGATTAGAAGTCACGCATACTGACCAATTTTTTTTTTTTTTTTTTTACTTTTTCCTTCATTTGACATTGTCGTGACATTTTGATATTGACGAAGCTCTAGTGAGGCCGTCCTGCTGACAGGTTTCCAGTGCGACAAGCGAACTGAAAATCTGAGGCACCGGGGCGCGAACCCGCGACCCTCTGATTACAGTTCGGCCACCCTACCCCTGAGCTATGAGGGCAAGGCAAATTTGAATGCCAACGGCACGCGATGTTCCCAAGCGGTCACCCATCTAAGTACTAACCAATCATTAGACCAGCAATCTCACACCAAGGTAGTTACTTAAAACTTTATATATATATATATATAGTAAACTTAGCAGCTACATTCCCTCGTACAATTAGAGAAATATAGTTAAAGTATTTTATATGTTTTTCAACCAGTTTATATAATATGGCTTATGAATAATATATTTTAGAACAGATTTTCGTTTATGTAAACCCGTGCGATGTGCTGTATTTTAACATCTCGTAGCTTTCATTTGGAGTCTGAATTCCTAAGCTCACATGTAATTACGTTCTTATATATTCTTTGTAAAATAATTATGTAGCAAGTCGGTCTGTAAGCACGTAAATATGTACAGACTTGCAGGGCGAGTCATCAGCTCTGAGACAAATGGCGAGAGGACATTCCTTGCAAAATTTCAGTTAGAAAATGTCTGACAACAAACGTCAGGAAACCAATCCTAACAGCATGAAACGCTTTGAAGATGTGGTTGCAATTATGAACTCTATTTAATTACACTAAACCATGTGATATTAAGGGATGAATTTCTGTAGGCGTGCCAAACACTTCACTCACTGTAACATTCCAGAACCCATGTTGACCTATCACATATGCGACCTAGTAAATTGGGGGGTTATTGTACATCGTTACGTAAATTATGTTCGCGGTCTATGAATTTACATTGCAAGACGTATAAACAAGTCCTCTTGGCAAGAAAACCTCCGACGAATAGTTTTCGAGAAAAATTAACCTCCAAGATATTAAATGCCACGTAATGCTTATGAGGCATTTAATATGTCGGAGGTCTGTTTTCCGGAAAACATTTGTTGGAGGTTTTCTTTCCAAGATGACTTTTTTTTACGTCTTGCAATGATAATTCATAGGCCATGATCATAATCTATGTAACAATGTACAAAGACAGATTTTTTTTCTAGTTGAAAGAGAAGCAACCCCCATTTTAGTATGTAGAGTATGTGGTAGGTCAACATGGGTTCTTAAATGTTACAGTGACTGAATTTTTTTGGTATTCTTACAGAAATTCGTCCCTTAATATCACATGATTTAAGTGTTATTAAATAAAGTTCATAATTGCCACCCCATTTTCACAAGGGTTTCCTGGTGTTCGTTGTCAGACATTTTCTATCAAAAGTTTTGCAAGGAACTTTCTCTCGCCGTTTGTCGCAGAGCTGATGACTCATACTGTATAGGTAATCAAATATAATCTGCGAACACTTAGGATGCTGGCAGTCTCGCGAAATTCAGTTTGCAAGTAACATTTCAAACCGAAAGTTTTTATTTGTTTAAGCACTATATAAGAATAGTTGATAGCTTAAATTTTAAATTAATATTTAGCTTTTTTCGATGAGGTCTGTTAAAAACAGACTAGTTACGATACAGTTAATATAAGAGAATAATAAACTGTATTTACTATTCGAGTTTGATGTCTATTTTTATTTTTTAAGTTCTACTGAAATTGTATGTAGAATACGGTAAAACAGTTCTCTCAGCTTCATTTCAGGACTGGAAACTATGCAATGTTAAATATTTATTTTCTCGACTATTATTCGCAACATAACTTTCCTACTCGGATTGGATTCAATTTATATACATACATGACTAAACAAAGCATCATAATTTTTTTCTATATATCAGGCAGGATACATCATCAGCGAGAAATTAAAGACTCTCTTTTATTTGTATATTTACATACTCCAGACTACAAACAGAATCCGTAAAATTTCCCATGTTATTCACATAGTATATTTACAGCAGCACATAATTAAAATAAACTTTTTATATACAGCTCAAGGCAGTCCATTCTAGCAAGCATATAACCAGAACCCTTGATCATATATTCTTCTCGAAAAAGTTTTACGACGGCCACTCTCAAACAGCTCCATATAAAATGAACACAACGCCGTATATACTCGCAAGCAGGCACCAAAACATTGAATGTTCCAACCCCACTGTAACTCATGCATACCATCTGCTCTACCAGCCTTCGACAAACTGACATAGTTCTTATTAAGTTTTATATTTTAAGTATTTATTTTGTTTTATAATTTTTACATATAATATTTTATTTTTATCCTAGACTTAAGTACGTAGGGACTTGTACCCTATGTTATACTTATAAAATATTTCCTACTCGTATGTAATGTAATGCTTGTAATTTTTTATTCCAACACGACATCCCATAACCTGTTCAGTATCCACTTAAACTAACCTAAGATAATTTAACCTAACTTAACCATAATAAACTTCGCCTAACGCAAGATAACCATACCTAACTTAACATAAGAGAATTTAACCCAATTTCACCTAACCCAATAATCTTGTAAGAACTCTGAATATATTTCATTTCTCTCGACATCCCCTTAAATTAACTTAATCTAACCTAACTTCACACAAGCTAACTTCACACAAGCTAACTTCACACAAGCTAACTTCACACAAGCTAACTTCACACAAGCTAACTTCACACAACCTAATCTCGCCTACCCTATGATAACCTAACCCAATCATCTTGTAAGAACTCTGAGTATATACTTTTTATTTCTCTCGACATGCACTTAACCTAACTGCCATAGTCTAGTCATCACCAGGCCCCTCTTCACCTCCCCTCCTTACAGTCTTACTTAAGTCATATAGAATTGTGCTGAGACCAAAACAGGTATAATACCTTTCACCATGGCATTAGCTTGCCTCATTCATGCTATTAACAATAACAGTTCCATATCCACCACCATACCTCATACTTACTTATCAATATTAAAAGTCAACTATATTGACTACTATTTCACCCCATATAACTTCACCAGTTACACATATAAAAAAGCCACACCAGCAGCCAAGCCAATCAAATATTCCACCCATGCTATCATAAGATCAAGACTATAAATTTAGCCATCTACGACTCCCATATCGTCTTAATTCCCATCAAACCATTCCGCTCTTACCAAAAAAAAAAAAAAAACCAATCACTGAATTAAACCATTCTCCTCACACCATCGAAGCTACACTTTTTTTTCATACTGCCAAAATAACCGATCATGTGATCAGGTCATACCAATCAACATTACAGTTATACCAACCATAGAAGCAAACAAACTGTACAATTAGGTCATACTTGTATGCATTCCACCCCATGTCAGGACATTTGAAAGACATGTTAACCTAACCTAACTTCATCTAAGCTATCTCCACTTCAGTATCAATTAACCTAACTGCGCTCAACATAATATATCAATAGCACCACCACAATCCAATCCAATCCAGTAATCACCAAAGGCACTGCAGTCATCACGAAAGGCACCACACCTAGGGGTTATTTAGGGGTCATATAAGAGTCATTAGTGATCATATGGAGTCTCTTGGAGGCATTAAGTCATTGAGAGTCGATTTGGGAGTTGATTCGGGAGTCGGTTTGGAGTCATTGAGTCAATCAAGGGTCAAATAATCAGTCTTGTGAGTGGCCATTCTGACAGTTGTCTGCTTTAAGCGTGACCATGAGTTCAATATGAGCGAAGAGAACACTAGGACGAAATATATTTTCACATAAAAAAAAAATTATTCACTGACAGGGCAATTATGATTACTTATCAGCTATCGTTGGCCATTTAGAATGAGTATTAAGCTCTCCTACGACATGTACTCACATAAAATTTGATTTAAACTAAGTAAGTGTTTTATAGCAGCAGATACACATATTATTATGAATACATATAACATTTTAATTTTATTTTTGTTTTTATTCAAATATATATTTTACTATTTAATAGATGTAATGCCACGTTTTTGCAGAATATATGCTGTACCAACATACATTATACTAAATATACGCACCTCTCATACTACAATTCAAGCATACCTGAGATCACACTAACCTTACCCAAAAAAATCGCAGTTCCAACATTTTGTCATAGCATCAGTCACCAGCCAAAATATCATACAACACATAAAATAAACTACTTGTTTATATTATCCATACCAATAAAAATACTGACCACCACACCTCAGACATACGAAAAATAATTATGAGTAATCCTGCAGACGAGGAGTACTGGATACTATACCCCATCATACTTCAGGCATGCCAAACAGATCGCATTGTATATGCACATAACAACTACTCATTTCATACCACTCCTACACCATTCATTAACCTCGCCAACCAAAACATACTTGGGGACGACCTTCCAGCATACCTGACAATAAAAATCACGCTATCAACCAAAAAACCAATTAATTATGCCAGCCATCCTTACTTATAGCTTCTCTAACGAAACTTACGAGGTAACATACCTCCAGAATCCTTCAAAACCATATCGATAACCTAATGGTACGGAGTCCCAAAACAGATATAATACCTTTCACAATGGCATTGGCTTGCTCATACTAACCAACCATACCAGCTAAGCATTCTGCCCCTCTCATAATAACTTACAATTCCATCAACCATTTCGCTCTTAGTAACTATTCACACAACTAAACTACTCTCCCCTCACCAACGAAGCTAAACTTTTGTCATACTGCCAAAACAACCGAACACGGATCATGCCATACCAATCAACATAATGACTATACCAACCATACAAGAAATTAACTGTGCAACCAAGTCATACCGATAGGTAATACCATTAAGATGTACTAGCTATAAAAAATAAACCAAACCATACAGGTAGCCCACGCTGGCAGACAATACAATGATGTTACTCCATCCATTTCAACCATTCCAAGAGGCCATATCAACCAAAAACATACAATTCAGATATAAAAAATATATAATACAAAACAAGCTGTCTAGAACAGCCATGTAGAGAGGTCACACAGCATAAACATACTAAAAGCGTGCCTAACAATGTTAAGTCTACCTACAATTCATATTATTATCAGTCTGACCAACATAATATTCAAGATATACATTTCGACCTTCTATACTAACCATCACACCTATCATCATAACTCCTGCCCTCCTGTTTAACAGCCATAGGCACGCCACTCTGAGACAAAAAAAGCTATTCCATCAAAATTAACTCCCTCGTACCATCTACCCAAACTCCTGAAATATTTCCCTTTCTTCCCGAAAAATTGGTCATTTCATCTTAATCTTGTTTTTGCCAAAAATTCACTTCTTCCCTAAAAATTTCCTTAAAATTGATTATATAAAAACAATTTTAAAAATTAAACAAAAATTCTAAAATAAATTCTAAAATATTCTTAAAACATTCCCTAAAATGCAAAATAAAATTAAGAAGATAACAGGAGGTGGCCTCTAGTAATAGCCGATGTAAACAAATGATGAACGAATAGGAGAGACAGGAAAGAAGAAGAGAGAAAGAGAAAGGAACGAAGGAAAAAGAAGAAAAGGAAGAGAATAAAGAAATAGAAAGAAATATTGTAAAGATAAAATAAGTGGGAGCACTTGGAGAAATCCCTAGGAGAGAGAGAGAATGAAGTGAAGCGAAGGAAAGAAAGAATGAAAAAGAGAAAAATGTGGGAGCACTCTGAGAAAACACTCGTAATGCAAAAGCATGAAAAAATGGCATACTGGTTACCAAGATGGTAGTCGAACGAAAGAGAGTTAACAATATGACCGTGTACTGGCTACAAATATGGCGGCCCAAGAAGGCAGTGTACTGGATACACAGATGACGGCATACTGGCTAACAACATGGCGGAATCAAATATGGCGGTCGCGTGACCGGAATGATAGAGCGGGAAGTCCGTAATCCAACATGGTGGATAGAGCCGGAGAGTCGAATCCTATATCCTGCTCATTGCCCTACTACTGCGGTGGGCGGGCGCCGACACACCACTCTTTGCTTAAATCATAGCATGGGCCGCGGTCCCACCGCTTGAAAGCAAGACAGTCCGAGGTCACATCACCAAAATGGCTAGGTCGTGTAACCGGGGAACCGCACTGAACAAAATTACAAGGGGAAACAACAGTAAATGAGCACCGATTAAGCAACTACCACTTACCACAATGACTGCACAAAAGGTAAAGACAAAGCACTTACCTAGGTGGTTAAGGATGACACTTATGCCATAATAAAGATGAAAAGTCTTGTAGCTTACATTGTGTGGAAGTTAAAATTAAGACGGAATCAGCAACATTCCTGCACGTACGGGAATAGCTTGACAATGTTCCAAAGTTGCAATATGACCATTCGATAAATATCGAACAGCCGTATCGCAGAGTAAAAATGCAATGGAATGTTACACAAATTACATTTGTATTTGAAACATGATTAACGTAATAAAAATGAAAGGAACATGATATTATTACATAAATTATACGAATCTAGCAAACAAGCGTAACACATTATAGCAAAGAAAATCTGAAAGTTTATACTATAAATAACGTTATTACGGTACCAGTGCTGCCACCTATCGCAACGGCGGACAGAGACAGCCAAATAAATGTAGAGACAGAAAAATAAGCTGCGTTAAGATGTAACTAAAGATTGACAGTTATGAAGTAGTTTTTTAGCGCTGTTTCTGGTTACAGCATTTACAGATGAACCATAGTGGATAAATATAACCAATGCAATTGTACTGTAATTTACAATAACATAACAAATGAAAGTAAAATACCGTGTGGACACTTACACAGCGACAAAATAAATAATTCGAAACAAATTGCCATAGTGAGAAGCGACAGATAACGAAATACATAATACAGGGTATTATTAAATAATATTCCTTTAATACTTTGCAAGCATGAGTAAAATAGGAACAGTATATATTTATCCCCATAGACGATAATTGTAAGTCACAATACTTTAATACATATTTAATTTTGCACAGTGTAATTCAAAATCTACCTTTTAAGGCAAAAGGTGTTCCGAATGGAAACATGGAAAGATCACAAAGAAAGAATAAAACGGGCTTTGTAAAAACCTAGATTGCTAGAAAAGCAATAGAAAATAAATGGGTTAGGAGAGAGCATGCGGTAGCATGTCTCAGACTTCGCCTTATTTTGCATTACACCCGGGGGATACCTGATCACACAGTCACGATATTCAAGTACTTCCAGATCTTCCGGAATCTACGGAAAATAAAGAACGCGGATAAGAATTTGAGCTTAATAAAGTCTCGCCATTTTCCTGCGTTTTTAACTTTCAGATCAATGGGATAGCCGCCATGTTGTTCGTATAAACTTCACATTTTCCCATCCATTACCGCGGTGAACCTATAAGAGTTTTTAATCTACCACCGGCTACTTGAGATACTTTAAATTTAAAACCAGTATTTGGAACTGACGCTCCCAGCTTAATATATTTATTTTTGAACATTTTTTTTTTAAACCTGAGGTCAACCAATTGCAAGGGCTTAAGTGTTGTAATGGCCACTACCCTAAACAGCCATATTTGAGTTTCTTGAGTCAATTATTATTATGGAAATAATCATCCGGATTAAGTTTATTAACTTTCATGGATAAATCAGTCATTTTAAAGATAAATTAATATCCTATTTTTCAAAGCGACTACCCATTGTCATTTTGGTAGAAAAGGTAGTTTTATCCTGGTCCTCCTGTGTAATTATAATGGTATCCTGTCTCCAAGCATTTGTGCATACCAGAGTATGGTCCATAACCGTGTACAAATGGTAAACGCAATGCTAACCTGGGTACGATGTGTGTTACCCATGGAGTTAGGAGTATACAGGAGATAACATGTTGTGACGTACGTGAAGCCGCTGGAGATAGGCGGTTTTACTATGCACACTATAGCCGCCATCTTGGCAGTAACCCACAACATTGTGTTTACATTAGAATGACGTTGAGAGGAAGGTTACATTCGTAGCAAAGATGATGGCGAATAAATAAATATGTATTACAAAATTCACGTATGAAGTTTCACTAGTTTATTATTGGCTTGTGTTTGTTGTGCAATAAAATAATTTCCTCACGAAAATACCGATCGTGACTCATGAGTGTGTGATACCGCGGCCCAGTATTCGGTTATGGGCGACAATAAGCACGTGGTGTAGATATAGTGCTCACATATCAGTACTTTTGGAAAACTTAATTTTTTGAATAAATGACTAAATAAATATAACATGCGTGCTACCGTTGTCGTGTAATTATTGCAGGTTGCGTTAATGCGTACAAAAAAGTGACAAGCAGCCTAGCTGAATTTCTGGAAGGCAAAGCTCAGATGTTCTTGAGCCACGAATAAATAGTTATTTGCTGGCATTTATATTTAAATTACTAACACTAACAATGACTCAAGAGTTTTGTTTCCAATATGACTTCATCTCCTTTATACATATTTATCAACAAAAATTATGGTTTCTAGTAGATACATTCAAATCCGATTTTACTTATTCGTACTTTTTAAGTTACATTAGCTCTCTGTTCTGATACAGTTTTATATTTATTTATCCCTTATTGTAGGGCACAGTTTTGTTTATTGCATCTAAAATATTGGATATGTTTAAGTTTCCTGTGTTATATAAGTAAAACACAACATTTTTTTACTGCATTGTCTGCACAGGACAATCAAGTATTTTAGCAACTTTTCAGAAGGAAAAAGGGGGGAGGGACAGGAGATATTTCTGGATAATTTTAATTCCCTATATCTAAAAAAAATTGTGTTTCGCCTTTCTCCAAAAGTGCTATGTAGTACCAAGGACTTAATCAGTAGTTACAATTTTAATTCAGCCCAACATGCTAAACAATTTTCACATTGGGAGGGAAAATTACAAAAGAATATTATTTCTATGGGGACAATAAAGTAATCACCCTATGGTTAGGTTAAAATTTATGAAAACTTATTCACCAGCTTTTTAAGTTACTTTGGGTAGTTTAATTAGATTATTATACAATGCTGAACTACATTGGGTGAAAGACACAGCTGAAAAGGCAAGTGTCCAACAAAATTTTTCATTTAATATAATATTCATATAGGCCTATGTGAATTATAGAGCGTTATAAATTTTAGCTAACGGTAAATTGCAGGTTCAGCTGAATAAACTGTTGCTAGCGACAATGTTTTTTCTTAGAGGGGATTTTGTCGCGTTTCTGCAGTGTAGTACTCAGATATTGAAACAAAATTTTTTTTTAAATTTATCCAGAGGAAAATTTTACACTAAAAATAATAATTGCAGAAGCTGGTAAGTAACAACAAAGAGATTTTGACACAAGTGTGTTTGTGGACCACTTTGGCAATGGTCAATACATGTGCACTTCTTATCGATATCATATTTTACTCATAATGATTGATAAGGCGTGTGCTCAACTCTCCCAATGTAAGCCTAACCTATCATGAGCGATACAATTTTTAAAGTTTCTCAAAATGTTAAGCTGTATAGATAACAATTAAACATTGTGTTCTTCGGAAGTTTGCGAGAATTTGTCAGTCTTTCAGAAACAGTCTTCCTAGAATAATTAAAAATATTAAAATGTTTTTGGTTATGATAGGATACGTTAGGTAATGCATTGACTTGCGTTATGTAAAGTTGTTGTTTGTTACGTAATGGGTACTTACCATGTGTGTTATTACAGTATATTAAATTATTATGTCTTTCACTTAATGATAGATGGAAAGAACGTTAATTTTAAAGAATCATTTAATATTAAATATGAACGGGTTTAAAGAAATATCGCACATAATAATTCATATACACGTATTTACCTCGTTGGAATTGTATTTGACTATGTGTTAGTATAACTATACATGCCTTCATTTAGGTTGAAGTATTGACTAAATCAGTATGTATGCTTCATTTGTATACTTTTCGCAATAGATAAATATAGTTACATGTAAACAAAAGTTAAGCTTCTTGTGAGATGAAAGAAGGTTTAGTTGTGTAAATACTTGTCATGCAGATAAGATCAAAGTATTACAGAAGGATCGAATCAACTGTTAAAAAGAACATATGTTGACACACATGCTTTGATTATGGAGTCTTTATGTAAGAAACGTGTTGATATTGTTATATGTAGTATGGGATATGACGATTTGAGTGCGATGAGTGTTTTATTTGGATCTTAATTTGGTTTTAATTGATGTTATATAGTAAAATAGGTAAACGGAATCTTGGTAAGGATTTTATTTTTGTATATCATTATACTTTAGAATAAATATGTGTGATAATGTGTATTGGAAGACAGATGATTGAGATTTGTTCATTTGTGATGTATGATTTATTTTTTATTTAGTTGTTAAGTATTTAGTTTTGCTTGTGATGATTGATGTTAGGGGTTTTGCAAGTTGGGTGTTATGTTGATAGTGTTATAGTTTGAAGTGGTTTCATAATATGATCGTGTCTGTTATTGTATGTTTTGTTCATTTGAGTTGTATGATATGTTGATATAGTCAAGTATTTAGTTTTTCTTGTAAAGTTTGATGGTATGGGGTTTTGCGGTTGCCTGATATGTTATGTGCAAATGAGTTGTATGTGTGTGTTTGTTTTGGAGTAGAATTTGTTCGTTTTGGGTGAATTTAGGCTTGATCTGGATTAATTTGGTTCATTAGGAGCAATTCTTGGGTGGAGCGGGTTTGCCAATTGGAATATTTTAGGTTTTTTTTTGTGTGTGTGTTATGAATTGGTGCCTGTAGATTTGGTCTATGGTAAATTATGAGTTAGTATGCTTTTAAATGAGTTTTAGGTGTGTTTGACCTTGTAGTCTTGTTTGTTGTTGGGGTTGATGTGTGTGTTATGAATTTGATAACTGTAGCTTTGGTAAATAGGAAAATATGAGTAAGTATGCTTATAAAAGCATTAAGGAATAATTTACCTTGTTAGAAAGGGCTTAAGTTGTAAATGACTTTGCCATTGTTAGATAACAGATATGATGCCCAAGTTATGAATTTGATGATTGTAGCTTTGGTATATGGGAAATTATGAGTTATTATGCTTATAAAAGGGCTTAATGTGTGTTTGACCTTGTAATCTTGGTTTTTGTTGGGTTTGATGTGTGTGTGTTTTGCTATTACATGATTAAATGGTTTAACAGAGTAATTAATTGAAACATTCTATCTGTGGTTGTTGAATACTATTTGGAAATTGTGAAACAAATGAAAAGTTATATGACGATTGAAGTTTGGCTGTTCTGCCGAGAGGATATATTATTTTGGTAAATGTTTAGTTGTTAATTATTTATGTGTGTACATGCATCCTAGTAAATATTCGATGAATGTTTATGCAAGTAAGGGTTTTCACGACTATGTTAAATACACGATAACATCATATAACTGCATTCCCCTCCACCATTCTTGACCTTCGACAGTTGACATCGAACATGTAACACTCTAGTTGAGCAGTAGACGCAGATCATGTAATATGATAGACAGCGATCGTAAGTGAATGCTTAAGATCGCATTTCCTAGATTTTTTTTTTTAAACGTTTAAGTGGGTCCCTTGGGAATCGATCTCGGCAATCCAAAAAAATTACATTACATTAATTACTATAAACAGGAATACAAATCAACACTAAATGTATGTTAAATTCGGATTAAAAATAATATTAGGTGTTCTGACCGAGACTCGAACTCGATAATAAGAAATTACCATTACATTAATTATCCATAGCACCTACTTAAATCACAAATAAAATTTGGTTAAAATTGGAAATGAAATAATATAACGTGCCCTGACCGAGGATCGAACTCCAAAATCCGAAATTAACATTACAATAAGTAATCTTAGCAGCGAGCCAAGTCACAAATAAATATGATTAAAATCGGAAATATAAATAATAAGTTAGTAAATATGTCTTTGATAAGCGTGTACTTCGCGAGTTTGACTAACTATGTTTATGAAGGCCTTACACGCATAATTGACCTTGCCAGAAAGGGTTTTAGGACCTAAATGTCCTTACCATTATGCTGGATATCGGTTATGATATCTATGTTAATGATGACCATATCATCAGTGGTTCGGAAATGGAGTATTTTTTATAAAAGGGCTTAACTCAAAATTGATCTTGCTAGAAAGTTTTTAGGACCTAAATGACTTGTTTAAAGGTGAACGATGCGTTCGATGCGATCTCAATGTAATCGATGCATTGAACTTGGGCGCTACCTAGTGGTCGATGGTGGCATCAAGATACATAAGCGCTCCTGGCTGTTAACTCTACAACTAGACTGATGGCATATGATGACAGCAGTGCTGCCTAACAAGCAAGTGTGGAAGTGAACACATTCTACCTCGCTGGGAAGGAGTGTATAGGGGACCTGTGGGGAGGATGTTAACCATATCTGAGCAGAGGAGGATTATGTGTGGAGGGTTTTGTTGGTAGGGGAGAGGGGTCATAGTGTACCAGGTATTCAGAATAAATAACCGGAGGAGAAGAGAGCCTAGAACCTCGCAGCAGGAACCCAATTAATTCAAGAAGTAATCACAACACAGCTCAGGTAGGGGAAGGGACTGGAGCATGCACAGACGAGTGCAGAGCAGATTGCGGAACTCGGATGATCTTATGGGACTACGATTGAGCAAAGTGAAGTGAAACCTCCGTGAGTGAAGGGGTGGAGCATGAGGTGCTTTTTTTTGTGGTGTTGGCTTAGGATGCGGAGCTGTTTGTGTTGTCGATTGTGGAACATGTGGACATGGACGTGGATGTGGAGCAAGGTGAATTGGTATGCGCAGCGATTTATGGTGCTAGGTTAATCTTATGGGACTACATCTGAAAGGTCTTATGGCGTAAATGGCCTTACCGCAGTGATGGATATCGTATACTGTGTTTCTGTTATGAATTTGATCATTATATCATCAACGGTTTGGAAATTATGAATATATTTACAAAAAGGCTTAACTCGAAACTGACCTTGTCAGAAAGGGCATAAATAAAAAATTTCCATAACTTTGCTTAAAAATTATGATAACCCCAAACCCCAAAATGACCGAACCTAGCCTCATTTTTTAGGTGATTGTCGATAAGGACAAGGTTAAATTCCTATACCAACCTCGCCTCCGACACACTCTCCCCAGGTTAAACCTTATGGCACTACGCATGCCGATCTCGATAAGGACGAAAGTGGGGTAGAATCCCCACCCCCCCACATCTACTACTATGGAATTTGACCCTTAAATTGATATATTGCCACAATTTTTGAAAAGAGCACGTAAATGGAAAAGTTGAGTACGTTTAGTAAGAGTAGCATATTGTTACATGCTGAAGATACCTGAGGGGCGTATCTGCGTTCCTGAGGGATGGCGGTTTTAATTTAAAAAGTAAAAGAAACTAAATTTTATTTATAATTTATTCGCTCTGCTCTTATCTACAGCATTAATTGGCTGTATTCGCTTTTACTCTTTTAATTCAACAGTGAGCGCAATATTCAATGTCTTTTTCTGCTCTAATTAACGTCCTTCTTTACTATCCCTGTTGGTAAATTAACTCATATTCATTATAAACACGTGTTCAGTATATCTGCTGCCGTAATTTATAATTTCTTTCACTCACGCATCTAGTCAAACCAGCTGCACATTCCACTGCTAAACTCCCATAGACGCAGACTTCCCTTTCGCTAGTTGCCGCTCGTTCTTCTATCGCTCGGAACTCAGCCACTCATTCATTCATCATCTCCAACTCAAGAACTCCTGGCCCGGAGGTCTGTCGCAATATTTATAGTGTCGCGCCGTACCATATGGGAGGTTCAACGCACCCAGAAATGCGCTGAGAGAACGAGGCCAGTAATCCAGAGCATTCTTCAAATATCGGCCGGAAACAACACGACCGGAAACTGTAATTTGAAGCCCGTCATTGCCTGTCATAAAAGAGAAGTATTTGCTATGCAAATGTTATAATTAAATAAAAAATATTAAAAACAGTGACTATTATAAATATAAAATTTGTTAAATTTCGATTTTATTCGTGTAAGGACATCTTGAATTTTGACAAGTAAGAACTTCAATTGGCGAGTCTAATAAAATCACATTGTTAGGCCAATAACCTAGAAAAGGCTCTGAGAAATCGGTTAATGTTTCATGAATATGCAAACAAATTCTATGAAGCTGGTAAAGCGGTATGGGCACTGCAGGCATACACACATACACATGACTTATAAAACACAATATTACATTTTCCTTCAAATCATCTGTGCACGTATGAATTATTGAGTACCCTCTGTATCATACGAACAGATTCAGACGAGATAATCTCTGTGAGCGTGCGGTATAAAACTAGCTATGTATTGTATGCTAATGAGATATCAGATTGGGGAAAAGAAACTCTTCTGAAATGAATTGAACCCCTTTTTCTACTGTTTCCCACGTGACTGGCCTCCCACTGGGACCCGAAACACTACTGTCGGGAACTTTCATGAGAACAGGTGCTATGAAAAGAAGCGGCGTAGTGAGGTTTCGTATACCGAAGCTTGGCATTACTGTGACAACGCTCTAATAATCACCAGCTAGCGTGTGCGTCTATTGCTTAAGCATTCATTTCTTGCGAAATATTGTGTTGTGGAGTTCTACTAATACTTTCGTGTTGATGTAGCGAGTGCTGGCAGATTTCGAAAGTTTTTAATCGTGTTATTTATGGATTTATTTTTCAAACCTAGTTTAAATTTCGGTCCAGCAAATCATCAACTAAAGAGATTGGGCCTTAAAGTGGTAAGTAAAATGTTTGTAAGTTTTCAACAGCTAGCTCGCGGATGTCTCATTAGAAAGGGCCGTATGCAACAACAGAGTTACTTTTGATGTTGGTATACTGGTTGTCCCAGACCTTCCGTGCCAGCCCTTTTTCTCGAAAACGGTGCATCCGAATTTTTTTTGGATAAAGTGCTTTATAGGCAAACTCTTAAGGACGAATTGAACGGTAAACAATACAGTGTACAGAATCTGCGGTAAGCTATAGGAAATGAAGTTAACTTCAGAATGTCGAATGGTAATATGGTACAAAACTAGTATCGGTGAATAGAGCTCTCGAAATCGAACATTTGTTGTCCGAAAAGTATTTTGGTACGTGCCACCGATTCGATGATATCAAAAATCTTCCTGGCGCTGAACAGATGATTTTCATAATAAATGTCATTGTAATGTTGTGGGTCTAGTAACGAAAAAAATCGTTTGCATACACTTTAAGTTTTAAATAAATGCAATTTGTTCAATTTGACAGTAAAAAAAATTGACTAGAAATATTGTTTTCTTAATATACTGTTTCAAAATAACATATTTGCTTGTTTTCTGTTCACTGTAACTGGTGTTCGAAATGGTTTCTGCCCTCTTCTAAGCACATTTCGTGCCCGTCGTCGTGAACTCTGTGTACTCCGTAGTATCTCTGCAGCTAGCAGCGACCGGCATGGCACTCTAATTCGGTCTTTCATTTCATCTCTCGTTGTAGGACACTGTTGATAAATAGTGTCTTTAATGCGTCTACAAAAAAAATTTCAAGGGGAGGTTAAGTCTGACGACCGTGGTGGCCAACACCGTGATGCTAGTGGAACATCTTCTAGCTTCTCAGGCAGTGCGTGTTGCAGAAATTCAAAGTACCGCTCACCATTTAAGTGTTCAAAAGACAAGGCCCGATAACTCAACGATGAGTCCTCACCAGGTATTTGGGCTCCAAATGTGCTGCTTGTCAAGCTGACGTAATCAATGAGAGTTTTTTGCTGACCAATAGTGAGTATTGTGGATATTTACATCCCCAATAGATTTGAAAGTTTCCTCGTCTGTCCACAATACGATATACGAGAAGTACAAATTTTGATTTAAAAATCAGTTGCAGAAGGGTATTCTTGTCTGGAAATCATATTCGCTTAATGCCCGATGGACATGAATGTGGTAGGTATGTAAACCACCGTCGTGTAGGATTCTCCAGATGGTAATTCTGCTCACTCCAGAATCCCGTAGTGTTCTTAGAATAGAAAGATGTAGATCTAGATTTATTGCAGCAAGACTATCTGCACTTCTATTGGCTCTAACACGTCTTCTCACTTGATTGTTACAATTGCGGGTCTGTTGCACTTGGCCACTATTGCGAATCCGTGCTTCCAGTAGCTGAAAAACATGTCGTGATCAACGTGAGTGATCTTGATACCTCCCTGCATAAATATGCTCTGCTTGTCGGTTATCCTGGCGACATTCGCAGAGCACCACGAATTACAGAAACACACTAGATGCCTTTCACAGTGCACGCACCGCCAAAATGTCTCTTGTTCGACATGACGAATGGCACAAACAGAGGAGAAATGCAAGTTCTGCTATCTAGCGTCAACAGTTCCATGCAAGTTCTGCTATCTAGCGTCAACAGTTCCATGCAAGTTCTGCTATCTAGCGTCAACAGTTCCATGCAAGTACTGCTATCTAGCGTCAACAGTTCCCGCTCGCCTCGTTTGGGTTGACGTGGCGTGGCACGATGCGATATAGGATGCGTGCCAGACAGAAAACGGTGAAACATGCCGTAAAACTTTCCAGAAGAAATATGTTCGGTTTTGCAAGCTCTATTCAACTATACTAACTTTGTACTACCTTCCCATTTGAAATTCTGAAGTTACATTTGTTTTCTCTGGTTTACCGCAGATTCTAGACACTGTAGTGTTCACGGTTAAATTCGTCCTTAAGGGCTTGCTTACAAAGCATTTAACCCGAAAAAGCTCGGACGCGCCGTTTTAGAGAAAAAAGGGTTGATACGGCATGTCTGAGACATCCCATATTCAGAGTAGAAACATAACACACTGAAGTCATAAAATATATATTTTTTTGAAGGCTGTGATCCTCTACAGATATCAATAAATTTGTATTCGGACATGGACACGAAACTTTGATTAACACCACAGCATTATTCGTCTCTCATAAGTATCAATATCGATGTAAACTGAACACATTTTCGCTTCCATTTCAGACGAAAATCTACGTTTCTTAAACTCATGTGGATTTGTAATGGCACACTATTAATAATTAACTGCCAATACTGAATATAATTCAGTTTCAGTACGCAAATTTCAAAACAGTACATAAAAGTAAACAATAAATCAATTATTTTTCGTGATGCAGTAAAAACTAAATTTTTGTAAGAATAATTAATAAACTCATGAAATATATTAGTGTTCGTTATAAACGAACACTCGGGAAATATGTAGTATTGAAATGGCTATAGACTGGATTTTCATTCGGGAGGACCCGTGTTATATTCTATCTCAGCTTTTCTGAGGTTTTTATTATCTAAATCACTACTGGAGGTTGCCGGAATGGTTCCTAAATAAAGACAATAGCCGATTCCTTAACCATTCTGTCTTTTTGTGCTAGACACTAGTAACTTGTTCCAAGTAATGAGCGCGCTGTCTACAAGACCTTGTGCCCTACCTACTTTCAATTGCTTTATAGGAACATAGAAGTGAACAGAGGTGACATGTTTTTGCCGGCATTTTTCTGTAAATTCATTTTAAGTTGCAGCATCTCACTAAATCATAAACACCCCTGATGAAACTTTTCTGTGATACAGGTCAACAAACGTATGCCCATTAAAGAGGAATTATTTCGATGATTGCAAAAAAAAAATCCACACCAGTCACACTCGTCCATTAATTTTAAATTTCTGAGCGTGTATAGTTTTATGACCTTTTGCAGTTGCTTGTAGAACCATAGTGTAGAACTTCGGGGCGAATAAACACTTTTTCGGTGAAAATTTTATCTTCCAATAGTTATGTACCATTAATTGTAAAATGGACGGGTTGAAAACTAGAAAGCCATACTTTACAGACCCGGAGGCGAAAAGGGTAGAAAGGTTATATTAGCCAATGGCTACAAAATGTGTAGGGAATTTTCAGTTGCAGACCGTAATAGAGTATCCACATTGTTACAGACCAGAGCTTATATATCATTACCGAACGTATTAATAAAACATAGGTCTTCAGGAGCTAGAAGGTAATGTGTATTACTAACGTGTGTTTCAGCTAATAACAAATGTTCTTATAATTACGGTAACATCATTTTAATTATTGTTTGGTAACGTGTAACTTTTTTATTTATCTGCACCTATTTGTCATAATTAATGTTATGCATAATACTTGTAATTTTACCTATGTTTCACATTTGTTATATTTTTCGTAAATTCTATTATGTTTATTTTGCATTTTTCATATGGGTAGGATATTTAAACTTAGATGTACGAATGGCAATAAAGAATTTTAAATTGAAATAGGTAGTTAGATTTTCTTTTGTTTATATTTTAAGTAATAACAAATATTTTTGCATTGTTGGTCTCGCCTTTATTGTGAATTCTTAAGGGAATTTCTTTTGTATTTTTGATTAACTTCTACGAGACTCGTAACTCTATGGAAAGGTATTTAGGCCGTTTGGAGAGTGTCATATTCGATCGTTAGTGACGAAGCCTTGCGATTAGCTAACAGGTTCAAATCTTGTACTCCGATTGGCTGGAGAGCTCAGCATAGGGTTAGGCCGCGCGGGCCGTTTGAAAGTTCGCTCTCTCTGCCACCAACATTCAACTGCACTAGACTTAAGTCTAGGACGCTCGTCCTTCAGTTAGACGTAGCGGAGGAATTTAAATTAGAAGTTAGGGTGTTTTAGCTCTAACAGCTTGCTACAGTTTTTATTTGTGTTCCTGCGTCGAGTTGAGAGAGTAAGCACTCCTCATATTTTTATTTCAGCGGCTGTTTAGGAGTTTAAGGTCGCTAACTAGACCTATAACGTTCGTGAGCCGCGAACCACGTAAAGTAGCACCGCACCCAGATCTGCATATTCCTACCTCCGTCCTTACTACAGATACTACGTCCTCACTTCGCCTACAACCTGGTATTTAATTAAGAACTTTTTTTTCACAAATGTTTTTAAATTTATTTCATCTCTGGCTTTGCTACGTTACTCCGTTGGTGTAGAACATTCTACACGACGCCATGTTGGCGTGGAACATTCTACACGACGCCATGTTGGCTAGGCGCCTATATTAGCTTCAGCTAATTTTAACTATAACTTTAACTGAGAGAGAAGTAAAATGTTTTAGCTAAATTGAGACAGTCAAGTTACATTTTTCTGAACTTAATTCAAGACATTTTCAATTTGAGAGGACTACGTTTATTTAAAGTGCTTAAGCCAGACTGTTAAATACGTGTCACGCAAGGGTATTTGAATATGACCGTTAATTATGACCACTTCCTAACGGCAGATTAGTTTGAACACTATTATTTTTCTTAGCTCATTGCCTTTCAGGGATATTTGATTATTTGAATCATTTTTTCCAGCATAAAAGAAACATATATTTAGTATTTGAACATTTTTAAATATTTTTGAATCATTTTTAGCTGGACACATCTGACACCTTTTCTGAGTATGCACGTTTTATCCTCTCTACCTACATATTTTCAGTTGAAAATGATTAAATAAGTGCCTTGGTATGTGTGTAATTATGTACAAGTTTCACAGCTGGTGTGGCAAATAATAGTTTGCCTGTAACGAGAGTGGGATTGTCGAAGGTCGGTTACTACGCATCTCACATACTGGGTCCTGAACTGAGTATAGACGAGGAAACACATTTCTTTGGAACAATATTCATTTCTTTTACTTGCGAACTGAATCACAAGTATAGCCAACATCAAACATAATTTAAAATTTTGTCACGTAGTGCATAACTTAAAATTCTTGATACCACAACGAGGTGGCCTAGGTTATGTATTACATGTTGCAAACGTTTATGGTTTATTTCAGAAGGATAATCAGTATACGGGTTACACACTTGCCTTAAACAAACTAATATACGAACTTCATAATGGAACAAATCATGTATCCACTAGGCAAAAGTTGAGGAGTTAAATAAACAATTCACATGCATCGCAGTGTTACGAATAAAATGTTCAGTTATACAAAATGTGGTTTAGTGTCAGAAAACCAGTATATTAAGTTATTTAACCGTTCTCAAGTCATTAAACGAGACGAGTAATCTATTATTACCGATAAATTAGTCAATTATACAATTTCCCTCTCGTGGGAAGCGACATATAGCAGTGTAGCACTTGTTACAGCAGAATTATTTCTCGAACCATTACAATAAATTTAATTAAGTTTACATGGTAGTTTATTTTAATGTATTAAGACATTAAATATTGTTACAGATAACACCAGAGATACGTGTAATTCAGATATGTGTACAGATAACACCAGAGATACGTGTAATTCAGATATGTGTACAGATAACACCAGATATACATGTAATCAAATATCTAAAGTTATTTGTATAAAAAAAATTATTAAGCAACAGACATCTTACTAAATTCTTATAAGAACATGAATAATAAACCACGCTTTTCAATTGTTCACTTAAACGTTACACAAAAAATAAAGTAAGGTAATGCTTTAAGCAAAAAACAGTAATCTTACAAAATTTAAGAACCTACACCAAATAAATGTCCTGACTACATGTAACATGCAAAATTACAAAAATAACTGTCCTTCCCAATTATACACCTATGCCAATAATTTTTTTTATTCTTCAGAATTCTTCGTTGATACCACTTTATAGCTGCATTATAAGATGCTGCACGTTAAATTAAAAAATAATAATTAACGGGATAGTTTAAAGTTTCCTGTGTCCTTTGATTTTTCTTAAGTTCTCGGCACGATAAATAATCGCATAGTCTTAACAAAGTACGTGGCAGCTGGATTGTCTCAAGACTACTGCAAGTACAACAAAAACTTGTAAGGCTTGGTAAATATGTCTATTTAAATTATGCAATACAAATTAGTTTCTGGCCTGGCTCCATTCATTAAGATTTGCCACAAGGGTCGTTTATTAGACGGTTTTTAGTATATTATTACAAAATAATATTACTCCTGCTCAGTCACGTCGATTAATTGGAAGTGTATACATAGAAAATAAACAAGCACTTGAAAGAAATAGATTGTTGTGAAAAAAAAAAAGACAAATTCCTCATGGAAGTTAAATGGGGCACACCACGTGTTGTAGAAAAGTGTCACCGACCCACCGCAATAGATCGGGTAACCCTACTTCAAAACACCAGATCTAAGAAACTATAATACATGCCTGTCATATAGCTTGTTTGACGCAACCAAATTAATTGTTGTATAGGGGCAGCGAAATCTTTTATAGTTGAAAACGAATTATTTCGTTGTTCTAGTTTGGTTGCTCCAAACTGTAAGATATGGTTGGTGCAAGTAAAGACATGTTTTGCTCTACGTCCATTCAGAGGAATGGTGCACGAAAGCAGTATATTTACCCGATTTTTGATGCAAGTAGTTTTACAAAGGTTTATCGAATTTTTTGGCTTGACAAGACTTAAATAATAATTCTCAACACTTATTTGCGTAGTTAGATTTTCACTGCCTTCGTTATTTTCGGCACACTGATGGAAGAAAAGAAAGGAATTATTTTTATCATCTTCAACCAGAGCTCAGAGAATAACAAACGCAGAGAATTTTTAACCATGTAATAAGGTGTTCAAAAAGGTTATTTACGTCTTGTAGAACCAAAAATTTCAAAGAATCGCCTGTAAAACAAATTGTGACAGATTATATAAATACACGATTTTCGTGCACCATTCCCCTTTAACAGTTTTGGTCAATATAAAAAAGTTCAAAGCCCGACTGAGGTTCGAACCTAGATCATTTGCACGAGTGCTCACCGTCCTAATAACCCCAGATAAAATGACTACAGTTTAAATTGGAATGTTTTTAAATATATACATAAAAAATACTGGACAACCTGCGTTAGTGAATATTTAGAAGTTTACAGATTTATTTTCGAGTTTCCCGACGAACTTTTTAATTAGGATTTTATACCATTATTTAGCATCGATAAATGCATGTGCAAACACTGTTATTATCCCAACTGCCACAACATATACAAATGTCGAGTATTATTTTTATAACGAAGGCAATGAAAGAACTGTCAAACAAATATTTGCATTTGTTTCAATCAAATAACTTCTTGTCAGCCTAACAATGTTTTGGCCAAACGTAGAGGTTTCGTTTATTCAAGCGTGTGTTTTGGTAGACGAACAAAATTAATTCTGTCGCTTTTCAATCTTGGTTTCTCCAGCAAAATATTTCGTTTAAGCAACTAAATATATTTTTGGCCTTATGAAAAAAAATTTCGTTGTCTGTAACAAATCTTGCACCCAGTGTGGTTTAACGTTGAAATGTACTGATTCGTATTGAATACACTGGCCTGGCACTACCTTCTCAGTACATTCTACTAACTCGCCCGTAATTACCTCAATATTTAATAAGAATAATTCCGCTGATTTAAATCACCGATTCATTTTTGGAGTGAATCTTGTAGAAATTCTAAAGTATCAAAATATTTTTTCAGTTAAACTTATTACCAAATTTTGCGTATAACACCCCTGGTATCAAAAACTAAAAATTCGTTATACGACTGTCATTTCACTTTATCGATTTGCAAACATTACTTTGAACATAGTGGCGTACAAAACCCGGAATTATCCTTCAGGACCACTGAAAACACTTCCACCCTTCATTCGTTGAGGAATAAGTATACATTCTTCCTTATATAAAATAAGATTAATTGTTGATTTACACAAAACTATTGCGGGAAACTTGTTTGCTTACTCTAATGTGTAATACGTGAATTCCATGTTCAATGTTTGTTTTCTTCGTAATATTGGCGACCATAATTTTGTACTAGAGCAGGCATCAAGGCAGGTGGTGGAATCAGGCTATGAATAAACGACAGTAAACAATATAAATGAACAAGTTCAAATTTGTCCAAAGCTTCAATACTTTTAATCATCACTTTTAATAGTGAGCTTCAAGATAAGAAACGAATACTTAAGGTTGCAGTCAGTTCTTATATTTTGTCCGCCTGTGAGGAATTAAGTTCAGCTAGATTGATTGACCTGTTATTTCGGATATGTCATATTGCCGCAGATGACTCAGAATATGCAATAATTTAGTGTTTTGTTTAATGACAAGTACCTAGTTTTCTGCAGAATACGACAAATGTTTGCAGTGGCGCGTGTCCTATATAGACTATCTACCAAACAGTAATTGCGCACACCGTGAATATAGGTAATTCAGTACGTCACTTCACTTGTGTTTCACAACCTTCGGCGTAGGACCGTTGGTGTTTGTCCTTGGTAGCATGAATACAGAGGCCTATTGTAACATTCTGGATAATTAAATGCTCCCAACATTGTGGCGTTTTTACGGAATGGACCCGGGTTACTTCCATGATGACAATGCCAGGTGCCATGTTTCAAGGGCTACTATGCAGTGGTACGCCGACAACAATTTTCGCCGATTGGACTGGCCCGCCCAGAGCCCCGACCTCAACCCTGTAGAACATCTTTGGCACGAATTGGATAGTCAGGTGAGAGCTCGTCAGGCGCGGCCAAAATCCATTGCTCAACTCATGGAATGGTTGCAAGAGGATGAGCGACGAATCCCCGTGGATGTCCTGTAAACACTCGTAGAAAGCATTCCAGACAGTGTGGCTGCTGTTATAGTCGCAAGAGGTGGCCCTACGAGATTCTAACGGGGTGACAACCACCGAGCAAACATTGTGGACAGGTGCCCAATTACTTTTTGGTAGATAGCGTATTACTACATTCAAACACTTGATCGAGTGCAAAAATTATCAAGCATTATGTTCTGCTAGAGCCTTGATAACTTAATAAACTTGAAAATAACGCCGTGTAGTTTATTTTTGAATGCGCCACGAATGGAAACAATTTTCATGCTGTATTATACTCTCTAGTAATGTCTATTTTATGATGGTTGACTTGTAGCCGAAATGACAAATCTGTACTCGAGGTGAAAAATATTGTAATGATGAAGCCGATAAAATATCGAGTGTATGTGTGAACCGTTCGAAAACATTGAAGTTAGCGGTCAGTAAATGCAAATTGGAAATTAATTAATTTTTAAACACATTCATTTACACAAAAAGTTTATTACCATGAACAAATCGCGCGAGTACAGCGAAGGTTGCCACACGCTTTCTTCATTGCCCGACATGTGTACCATTTTCGTTTGATGCGGTTTACTTCCGCGGATGTGCCACTAGGGAGCATATACGAGCAGTCACTGCTGCAAGACACCAAATCAGAGAGACCTGAAAAATTCGTGAGTTAATTGACCTGCAGGCTACACTGTACAGTCTTATGTACAAATATGCCGATATTCACTGCACATTGGTTGTCTGCTGTCACAGAGGAAGTCGAGTATTGGGCCAGCGTCCTCCAGGAGGTGTTAAAAACCGTGCGTACCAATGGATAAAGTTATATACACACACTTGTTTTGAATTCTAGCTTGTCTCTAAATGAATCCGCGAATTCTTCAGGCCTCTACAAATAAGGCCTTAATAGCAGTGTGAGCCACAGATAAAAGTTCAGTGAACACGCAGCATGATTCAACGGCGCATTCGACAAGCCTTTTCCCAGCTGGATGAATTCGAGAGGCGTATGGTCGGCCAATGCTCGGGTCGACCTTGACGTACCATTAGCAGGGAAACTCGTTTCATAGTGCGACAGGGTGTAAGCACTCCACGGGCGTCGCTGCGCACCATCCAGGGTCATGTCACAGCAGCTGGGGATACGCCTGTGTCCACCAGTGCCGTATCCAGGCGATTAGCAGGAGCAAGATCTGTCTTCACCGCGTTATTTTACGTCTACCATTACGCCCTGAGCATCACTGAGCAAGTGTGACCTTCTGCCGGGAACAGGCAGCATAGCAGCGCCGTGATCGATCCTTCATTGCAGAACGACACACCACCCCCAACGAGAGGTGTCGTGGTATGGGGTATCATTTTCTGAGATTCCCGCATCCTACTGGTGGTGATTGAGAGAACTCTGACTGAACGTCAACAAGTGCAGGATATACTGCGACCATGTGCGCTCCTCTTTCTGGTGCAGCTTGACAACCCCATTTTCCAGCAAGATAATGCTCGGTCAAACAAAGCACGAGTATTTCTGGCTTGCCTTCATGATGTCAACATGCTTTCGTGGCCAGCAACTTCCCCAGACCTCTCGCCTATCGAGAACGTTTGGGAGCAGATTGGATGGCATCTTCGACCAGCGGCAACTACGGCGGATTTGGAGGGTAAGTTGTGCCAGCTGCGATAGGATATTCCTCAGGAGAACATCCGACGTATGTGTGCCTCCATGCCCGAAAGCATAGCTCTCTGTCTCCAAGCTACGGGTGATGCAACACCATACTAAGTGCATGCTGCAGTACATGCCTGGTGTGGTACAATATTTTGATGTCTTCTGCATGTACCCCTATATATAAGCACCCTTGCGACAGAACTCCAGGGTGCTCAAATTTTGCAAATGAGTGTATATTTTTTTTCAAGAGTGTTGGCGATATCTGCTGAAGGAAACAGCGGGAAGCGAAGAGTTTATACGGGAGGGCTATTCGCAGGAAACAAGCAGGCAAGTGAGAAATAGGCGATGTCTCTGGGACTTCCGGTGCCCGGAGAGCCCCAGGAGAGAGGAGCGGAGGGCCCTCGTACCTCGCCCTGATTAATCAACTGCAAAACGCGGCGATGGGGCAGGCGCGCGGTCGCCTCGAGGCTGCGGGGATTGTTTATGCAAATTGTCGGCAGGTCTCTTCGTGGGCAACGGGGAGGGCGAGGTTCTCGCGCCGAGCAGTTTTACCCCTCTACAACCCCGAAACATCCTTCAATCGTTATCACCCCCACCCCGCTCCCCTCCGACACCCACTATTCCTTCACCCCACTGCCGTCCTTTGCCGCCTTACCCGACCCCCTCCTCTAGACTCCTATTTCCCACCTGCTACCCCCGGGGACTCAATTGAGCAAATAAGGGAGCTCGTTTAGAACGATTTCGGGAGGGTTTCCGGGCGACATCAAGCAGAGTTCTTCTTACTCTTTCATTGACCCATTACAGTTTCGTTAAATAATAATGTTGTTTGCCAAAGTGCCGGGAGATACGTGTGCTCCGCCTAAAGGTAACCAAGGAACAAGCGTTTATTTGTACCACACGATTTCGTTAAAAGCTTACCTTCTTGTCCATGGAACAAGAATACATTTATTAGAACACATGTGTTATACATAATCTCTTAAACAGTTAACTGAAGTGTACTTGTTTCTTACGAGTTATTACAGTAAAACAAAGGAGGCAGCCCCGGATGTGTTTATGCCAAATATCTGATTTAGCCAATAGCGTGAATTTTTTACATTTTACAAGGGTGCAGGATACTGTGGCAATTAATTGTGCGGGGCCTAAGTCCTGTAAAAAATCGAATGAAAGCTATTAGTCTTCCTCACTGCCTGTTGTTAAAATGTCTTATTATAGCTAGTGAAGACCTAATAGCTACGTTAAATATATCCTGTGGCTTCTTAATGCTGGTCCCATACAAAATAAGTTTTTTTTTTTTTCACTGGTCATTTTCGTAACAAAAACAAAAATACATATTTCGCTGGCACAGTATTTAAAAAAAATTTTCGACCCGGACTATTTTATACTTCATCGCGTGATTATGTATTTCGTATCCTCTTACCTTTGGTAAAGCAACGCCCAAGATATCTTCACTGGACAATGTTGGTTATTATGTGACATTTTGTGAGACCATCTTTGGTCACTTTATTTAATTGGCAACTCTCTAAATTTCCTGGAAGTATAATTTGCTGGGTATTTTTTTAAGGGAAAGGCTTACACAATTTACTAACTCATAATTATCATAAAATTAAATGCATTTCTACACCTACACGAATTTAAAACACTCAGACTTTGGATCCAAGGTTGCTTCACGAGCTTACTCAAATGGTCACATACTCAATGAGAAAACCCCTTTCGAATTTCCCAAATTTTAGCCTATTTTACGCCTATCCCCTCGATAAATAAATGTTTAATGAATACTTACACTTGAAAAATATTCACCTAAAATTTTACCTTTAAACACTATAATTGGTCGTGTCTTACCAGGAAGCTGTATCAAAAATGCACTGGATTTATTATTTCAGATTTTTCCTTCTTGATCTTGCCAGACTACAATAGGTATTTTAAGCTGAATCTAATTTTTGAAGCACAGATTAACAAATCAGTTTCGCTAGCGATCATACGTCAATTTGTTATTATTTCATTTTCGCATCCCTGAGGACCTGTAATATCTCCATATTACACATTAAATATTAATGAGCTCTAATAGAGGTGGTATCAGAGGGTTTTAATACTAGAACCTTCTTATCGAAAATAAACCTCATGGGGTACATATTTTATTATTTACGACAAACAAAATTGTTATTTATAGTCCAGAATTACAGTAGATCACTTTTCGTATTATAATGAAAAAAATTGGTAGTAAGCTGAATTTCGTCAGACGTATTTGAGACCTTTTTCTTCAACATATCAATAGTCCTGACTAATCCGACTAAAGTTTCGGCCGCCATATTAGAAAAATGGTGGTCAAAACAGTTTTTAGCTTTGTTCTCGCTTAAGGTTCATTTTTTCGCAAAATATATTTAGGCAAAACTACATACATAATATTTCCTATAAAAATGGTTATGGCCATTTTTGTCGTACGCCCCATAGTTAGTGAGATACGGTCTCTGGATGGACGCCCGTTCACCCACGCTTACACAACGATATACTTTCATACAAATAATGAGGAAAATATCACGTATATATGCGCATGTTATTTAACGTCGTCATTGCAATTCTTAAATTATGTACAAAATACGTATAACCATTTTCTCCTCTCTCCCCTACCCTTCATCGAACACCCAGGTTTCCTCTGTGCCCCAAGCCCTCTCCAAGAACCTATTATCAGTGCATAAAAATACTTGATTATCTCAAAAATCATAGACTTTTAGTAATATTTTCTTCGCTTGAGTTTCTATATAGAACTGTTTTTTCTTAAAGCTATCAGCTTACTGCACCTAACCATCTGCTTCTTTTTTCTTTTTGGACTAATGGAATATTTTTATTTTGTGCATTGGTAACAATGTGCCCGGTATTTTAGGCGCTACTCATGTGGGGTTTTATTTGAGGATGCTGACTAATGTGTTCTCCTGAAGTCTGTGGTGTAGAACGAACAAAGGTTTTCTATTAAACTTTATTACGTTTAATATGCGAAAGATAACTATGTACATTATAGGCAAAATTTTTGTCATAGTTTCAATAACAGAACGTGTGGCAAAGTGCTTGTCAAGCGAATCAGAACTACAGAAGTACGGAGTAAAGGTAACGAGTAGGCTGCTAGGTAACCAATAATATATACGAAAGGAGAGTAGCTCAAGTACTCACAGTATAGTACTTGTTAAAAGGCGCACACGCACTCAATGAAGGACGACTCAATTTTCCACGCGTTTGTTCGGTCGCGTCATTTCGCTTGCCAGGCCAGTTTCATCGAGCCGCTAGTTGTAAGGCACTGCAATATGGTGAAAGGGCGCTGTTGGCAGTGAAACTAGCGGCCAGGTGGCAAACTAGGATGCGACGGGAAAATTGAAATTTTGCTGCTTTAGCCGTGAGTATGGTTTTGGAGCAGTGATTACCTTATATTGAGGACCGGGGACTGCCTGGATTTTGTTAAGAATTGATGAACTAATTCCCACCGTCTGAGTTCTGAGATATTGCTTGAGGGTAGTAGGGCTTTCACAACTCTGGTACTGTAGCAGGAGTAAAAATTGTTGTTGTATGTTGCTGTTTGTTCTGCAGCTGGTTTGTCTTGTAGGTTGTGTATGGGGCCGGCCATGACTTGTCTACTGTCTTATTTAGTGTCTACAAAATTACTGTAATTTTGAGCTCGCATTTTCCCCGATTCCGTGTTTAATGAACATGGAATGCGCAAGACGAAGAAATACAAACTTTTGAGTTATTCGAACCTGTGAATGATGATGTAGAATATGATGCAAAGTAGGCATTAGAGAATTCTAAGGCCATCGTCAATGATGGGATTTGCTAAATCACGTAACTTGGAGGCAAGGTGTAGCGTTCAGTTATGTATGTGCCAGTTGCATCCCTTATGTAAAAATACAGTATGGCTCATGAGTTTTTGTTGTGTTCGATTGGTATAATGAGACTGGAACTAGTACAAAGGTAGCGGAATGCCAGATAAGATTTGCATTACGGCAGTCCATTGACTGAGTTGTCAGTGAAGACAGACTGCGTAGGCCTTATTTCATTACTATCACCTAAAGCGATTCAAGAAGGTTTTGAATTAAAATTATTAAAAGATGATGTTGATACTTAAATAACATAAACGGCATTATAAATAGAAACTTCTCGTCACATGAAGCATGCAGTCGTGGTAGGAGAAGCCATTGATTTCCTGGTTTCGATGGCAACCCTTACACACCTTCGATGTAAATTACATTTCATAAAGCCCGAAGAACATAATCTAGAGTGTCTGCTCAACAACAGAGCACCTACAATCGCAAGTGATTTTGCGTGATCACATTACACTTTCTTCATGCGCTCAGTTGATGCGAGTCCACGTCTGCTCTCTTCAAAAAGGGCGAGACGCAGATTTCAAAGTTAGTTAATGAGATGCCATTTCCGTTCATCAAGAAGGCTGGAAGTTTTTCAAGGCAGTGTATGGATCTCCAGAGAAATGCTGTTTTCGAATAAATATAGGTTATCAGTGATTTTGTAGATCTGCAGCATAACAACGACGGAACATTACCTCTTCACCACCCACAGAAGATACCGCAAGATAACTCTTCTAGATTCTACCATCAAGTGCACTTATCGTGATGAGTTGAAAATTCACCTGAACTATGGGTTTGGAAGATGATAATGAAATCTATTTGTTCAAATCCAACCAATAATGATGCAGCCCCTGATGTCCTTTTGAAAATGACATATTGCAAATTTACAAGCTAGCGTGGATCTTCTTGCGGATGTAAAACTACTGGATTGAAATTTTTCGAAATTTGAAATTGTTTCCAAGGAATTGCTTGTCTTAATAAGCAGTTTAGTGATAATAACCGAGTATGATGTTGAAGAAAATCCAGTTGACCTCCCTGAAATTACAGACAATGAAGCCGGAAGTACTGTTCCCTACTGACGCTTGTTGAGGCTGCATTATGGAAACAATGAGTTACAAAATAACGAAAAGCGGCTGTATGTCTCCTAGAGATTTCACTATAAAAATGGACACAAAATCCTACGCCTTGTATTGTATTTATGGATTTACTGTTAGTACAAGTTTATAAATAAAAAATGTGCCATAGTTATTGATATCGGAGGAAAAGGTACTTGTATCCGGGAACATTATTAGTGCCCCTTATATATGTGTATACATGATTGTTGAGGTCATAGAAGGGAACATATGGTACAAGGGGGGGGGGGGGGGAGTGAGATGTTTGGAGAGAGAAGGAAATATTTTGCGCTCGCTGCTTCGCATCTCGCGCGAGCAAGCGAAGGGGAGAACAGAGAGTCGTTATATGATAGCGGCAGCAGCGAGGCAAATGGATTGTTTAGAATAAACAAGATAGCGATGGCCTGTGGCCGCAAATTTTGTTACAGAAAGCCAGCCTATATGATAATTCTTATCGCAGCTCGCGCCTCGCTGACCCTGAGAAGCTCAAATTTCTCCATTTACCATGCAGGAATGGCGTCTTTATCCCCATTACATTTCCCAGAACATTTTGGATTGCCGAGAACGTTATAGACTGCACCTACCTCAAGTATAAATACCACATGCTGGCCTCTGAGGAGAGGATGATAAAGAGCCGAGAGTTTGGCATCACGTGCCACCTTAAGCGCCTGTTGGGTGATTCCGGAGCTGCGAAGGGACCATGGAAATAGACAATTTTAACTACACGTGTGGAGATAATTGGAGCAGTTTAAGGGACATTATAAAACGTAAGGATTGTAATAAAGATTTTAATTGTAATGGAGATAATAATTTAATATTGCGCTCAATAAGACTATTAATAGTTCATAAGACACTCAGACTGGTAAAAATAACAGATGTTTAACTGTTTGTAGCATTGATAATAAATATAATTTTTGAATTTAGTTCTTTTATTATTATTAAGACCTCCATCTCACACGAACTCTGATACGCCCCTCAGTCGTACGTGTAACAGTATATTACAAAGCCGTAAATTGTTGCAGCGCGCTAAACATCATGTGCATGTATGTACACACGATATTTTCCTCCTTATTAAAGTATGAAAGTATAACGGGCATCAGTTAAGAGCCCTTAGCTCACGAACCATGCGTCGTATTTCAAAACAATTAATAAGCAATTTTGTTGGGAATATTATGCAGATGGCTGTTGTCCAAACAGATTTCGCGAAAAAAAAAAAAAAAAAAAAAAACCGTAAGCGAGAAAAAAGCTAAAAAAAACTGGTTTTGGACACCATTTTTCTAATATGTTAAATATGAAGGTCTAAAAGAGATGTCTGCCAAAACCCAACTTATTATGAATTTCTTCCACTAGAAAACCTAAACTCACATGGCTACATAAAGCGATTTGAAATGCTACAAAACAGTATGTTTAACTGAGAGACCAATATGTAAACTTCCACTTTCAGCTGAGATATTGAATGAGTTCGTAACCTTAGAGTTGGGTACCAGAAACGCTGGTAGTGATATTGTTACTAATTTTAGACTTTGAATGTTGATTGTAAGAGACATAGACTGCACATGTCAAATGTATATATTTTTAACTCCCAGTAAAGCCCTGAAATCACTACTGAAGTAAGCGTGCTTATTTTAAATAACGAAGATATTTCCCAATTGATACTAAAACAGCAAACACAATATCCTTAAAAGCAATATCTTCAAATATTTTTTTAACACGTCTTAAATTTAATCCTCACTTCTTAGCATTGACAAGGCGTTACTTATATTATTGTAATAATTAAGGTTATTGTAACTACACTTAAAGCTGGTAATGCCACTACAAGAATATACAACAAAAAACTTTCTAAAATCTCATTAATGGCATTCAAGTTTTTTTATAATATAATGGTAAACCAACCATTAATATTAAATTTAGTTATTTAAATCTGAAATTTCAGTAAATCGGTACGATAATATTCACAAGATGCAATAGGCTATTTACAAAGCCAGCGTAAATAACATTCCGCAAATTACGAAACTGGTGTAGTTTTATAACAAAGGCCAAGTTGTATAATTCAAATGCACGTGGGCTGACGTAGTTTTGCGATTGTACCTCGCCAGAGAACTACGAGCAACTGCGCGACATGTAACAATAGTTTGCACTATGTACGACAGGATAAAACCCTAAAACCATTTCCTATAGAAAGCAGCAGTCATCGAACAAACGTGCGTTGCTCCACGTGTATAGGTAAATAAAAACTACTTAAATGAAAACAAATCTCGCTGGTTTATTGTGCGCCCGTTCATACAAATGCAATAGCAAGTAAACCCAGACGTACTATTATCATTGCTCATATTAGAAATCCTAGTTCGCACTCAGCGGCAAGCACTATTACTGATTTCTAACATGAAAAATCTAGGATTAGCCAAAGAGGAACGCAGTCGGCGGTGTGGCAGAGAGCAGCGCGACCAGGGGTCCAGACAGCGGCGGCGCAGCCAGAGTGTCCTGGGTACGAGACTCGGCCTCGGCGAGTCCTTCCAATATGAATTTACTTAATTACTCTTACCTCCTACTTTCCCTTTTTTTCTTCACTCAGGTTACCTCTTACTAATCAGAACCGCTTATAAACTGTAAGATGATAACGTCTAGTAAACTTGGCTCTAGCCAATCTCTAAGCAATTCCTCTCATTTAAATCACCTACTTCCACTTCCCATCCTTTTATTCTCCGCGCTTACGGTCTTCAAAACTAGGATCATAACACAGCCTCAGTGAGCAAATGCTTCTTCTAGAGTGAATAAGGCGAAGGCATGTACGCTAAACATAGTATACTCGGTGACTTTGACATGACTGAAGCCGTTAACTATGTGCATGAAGAATTTGACTATAAAGACCACAAACTTAAGAATACACGTATTGTCAGCAAAATCAGTAGATGAAAGAGCTTGAAAAGGATGGTACGTCATATAATAAGTAATTCATTAATAATACAATTTGTTCTATTCCTATTGCTTTTATACCCAATTGGGATGTAGTTGTTCCATAATATGAATTCAAGAACGAGTCCTAACTAATAAACACATTTCGATTAGGTTTGTTTTATTGAGTATAAGTTGATTTCATAAAACCACAACTTACAGTGATAGTCGATATAATGTATGGTTTTGAATAAAAAAATATTGACTGTTTTTCGAATAATATAGCACAGAAAACACAAAATTAATACATATGTCAAATAATTTATTTACATTACGTTAAATTTTATTCTGGAAACAATAATAACGAAATTTAAACTAAATATTTCTTAATATCAACCAAATCCAAAGCTTCTGTTTAAAATTTTGATTCAAAATGTATATTTTCATTATATATAGATTTAAGTATTAAGTAAATGCATATAATGTTATTTTGTTAATCGCAAGACCATTATTTTGGCACATTTTATGATTTTGTGTTTAATATCCCTCATTTTTCCCAAAGTTGGCAATTTTTAAAACTAAAACTAAATACTATATCAACTATTTCTGTATATAACAGCTTCCAACATTCAAATGTCTTGTTAATAAATCCATCTATTAATTAAGTATTTCAAATTCTGTTCTTGATTCTATGGTTCGGGAATTCGCACACTGCAAGTCGTTTTCATAGCCCTTCAGACGACGAAACATCATTATTTCCAAGCGTTGACTTACCGTTATTTTTGTAAGTATCCAATCAAAACAATTTTGGCTCCTCATCATAAATACGAGGGACAAAAATTACGTTTCTCATTAGCCAGAAGAAACTAAATACTCATTTGATTAAAATAATCGCGTGCAAATTAACTCTATTTATGCGAGCCTCTGAATACCTATCGCTGCTACGTTAAATATAAAGTAAAATTTCAACGAATTTGTAGTTTTTTTTTTTTTTAGGTTAGATTATGCATACAAGTGGCGTCGAGCGTCTCGCAAGCGAGATCGTGATTTCCTTCGTTAGGTGCTCTGTATCACGGGGATTAAGGTCCTTTGTTGGATCCTTCAACTCATCTGGTCTCTTTACTCGCGGGTCATTTGCTCCCTCCGCTTTGACGCCCAATTTCTTCCTTCCCGTCCTGTGACGCTGGCGTTTCGTCACAAGCCCTTCTTCCTTCCGCACTGAGGGAAACACCCCCGAGAAGCGAAACGCTTGCTATCCCCCACCAAAGTCCTGAAAATAGCACGTATCCCTTGGGAAAGTCTCCCGCCGAATATCGTGATAAGTGTCCTCGCTGTAGTTTCCCGAAAGATGTGCCTAAACGGCTCAATTTAATTAACTATGTTTCGTACTTCTGAACTTTTCTCCAAACTGAATTCATTCTAGTGAGTGCACGTTCAATAAAGACTCTCAGAGAATACATTTTAATGCAACAGTTTTACTCTGGAAGCTCACTGATAGCAAATTTATGGTTTGATAGATATAAAGAAATCTGACTTGTGTAATTATAATTTTATTTTGCTAGTTACGTCAACGTCCAAGATGTTTCAAAGGTTTTCCTCTTGAAACATTTGAAACTATTCAAAACAACTTTCCCCAAAAAATAAACCAGAACTACGAAACGGGCAGAAGAAGAATTTTCATCCTTCTGCCGAAACATGAATCGGACTAATGCCGACAAGGACACTGGGTAGGCGAGATTATCCTGCAGTTCATATCGCAGCGTTTTTTTTTTTTTTTTAAAGAAGAGGCGCAGCGTAAAATATGCGACACCGTGCAATAGCCAACGCACTGAAATATCATAACACTATTTTAGACAACATCCAAATGTTAAATATATTCTAAGAGGATTGATTCCGAAGAATTGTGCCACTTTAGAGATTACCAACACATCTATTTTCTCTCTGTTTTTAAACATGTAAATTATTAATTAAATTTTGTAATTTGTCGCTATAATATTAGTAAAAGTTTTTTTTAACCAAATATGAGGTATGCGATATTCACGGTAAAGCGAGGAGTTTAGAAATGTATAAAAAGTCACTGCCCTTGGATGAATGTATTTTAATGGGCACACTGAGTGACATTCGCACAGTAAAGTTGGTAAAGATGGATGGAAAGTAGTTCCATTACTTAACGTTGACTAACAAGTGTTAGGTAACCATTTGTGGTAACATAATATTAATTCGTTCACTGTCTGTTTTTTTTTAACTTATCGAAGTGTTAAAATGAGCAGATTTAAAGTATTTACTTTCTTGTTCATTTCACACTTTCATTTTACCAACGCATCAATAAACTGACGAGGCTCATAGCAATGTTAATTTTGCATAAGGTGGAGGAATACACAACGTGTACACAAGTAGATCTTAAGCAGGGCTTTCCAAAGTGCTCCTTTTACAGTGAACAGCCTATATATATATATATATATATATATATATATATATATATATAATGAATTAAACTCTTCTTATACATCACATATTAGGAAAACAACAAAGCAAGGTTTGATTCAGAAAGTGTGAAGAAACCGATATAGAGTATAGCACAATTAACGGTGTATAGTAAGATGCGAGAGTAGAAGGAAAGTGGGGTAGAGTACTCATTTGAGCTATGCTGTAACCAATCTCCATACCAAAAAATTTGATAGGATTTGAGCTTCGTGTAAGCAAGTGCTATGGGATGCCTGTAAGTTTTGTCTAACCTAGTTTTAATGAATCTGGATTAAATTCAATTTGGTTCACGTAAAATTGCCCGTCACTGTTAATTACGTGAACTTGGATTGTTTTACTGGCGAAGTGGTAAATTAATGTTGCGGGACCTAACACCAGAGGCTAAAAAAAAAAGGCTGCCACATCTTCAGTCTATGGATGAGCGTCACTCGCCCTGTAACTGACTGGAACACAGTCGCATCGGTATCAATGCTGCTTCAATGGGGCCTTCTAGGTGGCAGTGGACATCGATCAACTCCAGGGACCGGTATATTGCGCGGTATCTCGGACAACAAGAAGATAGGCGAAGACAGCACCGAGAACAATAGGGACGGGGTGGAGAAAAAAGAGAGAGATAAACATTTCAGCTTCGCCTAGGTGAACTTGGGGGGGGGGGGGGAGAGAGATGCGACGTTTAGGAAACAGTAGCCCGCAGCGGTAGGCGAAGTCGGGCTTGAAAAAAAAGGCAGCGAAGGGAGAGTTCGATGGGGAGGAGCTGGCAGAAGTGGTTTCAGGTGTTCCTTTCCCTCCTCCACTTTCAGCACAGCCGCACCAAGGAGACCAAACACGATGAGGAAAACTTCCCACTTCAACGATATACTTCCCGTCACGCGGCCTCCCCGAAGCCAAGCGCAAGTTCCCCGACGGAGGGAAAGAAAATATTTACCAACTCCCCCAGCTATCACCACTCGTGCCAACACTTCTACACGCAAGTTAACATCCCTAGTAGACTTCTCTCTCCAAGTTCTTCGAAAAACAGTTTTAGTCCATTTTTTAAATAAATTGTTAGATGAGAAATTTCTGACGTTAAGGTAATACCCATAATTTAAATATGAAAAAGCTTTTGAATAAATTACAGTAATTGAGAAGAGCACAGCCATAAGAGAGGGAAGATCTTTCATTATTTCAGATAAACGTCTTAAGTTGGGTAACTTCGTCAAAGAATACATTAAATAATTTTTGGTTTAAATAAGAGGACGATAAAGATTATTTTTAATTTTTATTGGAAATATTGTATATATATATATATACATATATATTAATTAATATATTATTATATATTATTATTAATATTATATAATATATTATTAATAATAATTAATATATATATATATATATGATGTGTCTGAAAGACACCGACAAACGCCGGCAGGTGATTACTTAAGTAAATATAAGACGAAAATGTAAGAACCACGTTTTCCGAAATGGATTATTAAGGGAGCTGAGCGCCCCATAAGTTGGATTTTGAAATACTTTAAGTTGAATATTTTAGAAACTACGTGCGACTAATCGACGAATAGTGTTTTGTATAATGGAGATCGTTCACCTCGAGAAACGTGGTTGGTAACAGTATCCCCTTACATTCGGGAAATGGGGGGGGGGGGGGGGGTTGCAATCATGTGTTTGCACGAATCGTGTTGACCAACAGTTGTAAGCGTTTTATTACATGAATTCATTAATCAACACGTCTGCATTAACAAAAAAAAAATAGGTCGTTGTGTTCGAACACTCTCAGGTGAACCGTTTGCGAGAAATCCGTGGCGACATCATTCACAACAGAAAGCGAGTGGCCTGGCAGGTAGGCATTCCACAAAACACGGGACATGGTACTATGATGAAAGATGGACAATGTTTTCATTGAACAGTTACGATAAATTTCCTAAATTCACGAATCTATACGACGCTTTGCGCGTGTAAACTACAATGGGCGCTATCGGTGTTATATCATGTAAAGGAGGTAGATTCATAAATTGTTCATCTCGTATTATGTACGCGTTTTATTTCGTGAGGTAAAAATAGAACGTCAGGATTAGTCTGAAACCACCGACAAACACCACTTGCATACTCCGTATGAAAACGTAAACAAAATCATACATGCAACGTATGGTCTACGAGGAGTCGTAAGGGTCGTAGGCACCATTGAAGTTGGAGCTAAAACCTGTGTTTACTGCAAATACCACAAAAAGTATTTTTAATGGAACAGTGACATCTAGGATAATGTGTATTTGGACGAATATCTGCAACCTCTGCAAATCCCATCGCTGCCATCACAATTTATCATAGAGCAAATAAGGGTTGCAACCTTGTTGTCGCATAACACTTCGTGACGCTGGAGCCTAGTCGATTTGTCAGTTATGGAGTATCAATCAGCATGCCTACATTTGCAAATTAACGTCATCGTGTGTCACCACTCTACCCTGCCGTTTGCAGGGAAGATGCATAATGGTTGCAATTAAGTCACTGCACCTTGTTGTGACCCCGAGGTCACGAACTAGCGGCACCCCGGTAGGTGTGCTTTACGTCGGCCATGATGTTGATGTCATGGCTCCGGCTGCGAAGGCGGAAGGCAGGGCGATTTACAGTGTGGCAACGATGTCATATGGGCTCCTATAAAGGGACTTTCAGTTCCGGGTCAGCACCCCACTCTGTACTATACTCAGGCGTGACGGACTCCAAGGCAGGGCATCTGCAAGTCGGTGAGCAGGAGACACCGGACGACGGAGGATGTCAGCCAATCAGCTGCGAGGACAACTGGATCATCCCACGACGGAGGAGCTTCTTAAGTGGTCGTCGTATCATTCAGTGGTAGGTGAATCCCGTTCCCAGTGCAGGTCGTCAGTTAGGGAAAGCTACGCGCAGCGAATTACGAGCATTTATGTATGAAAGTAATTTAATATCTCAGCTTTATTATTTCTCCTTTTTCTTGCAGAATCTCTTCTAAGACTTCAATCAAGCACTTTGCTACAAGCCATACTTGTTATTTTTACATTATTGTTATATATATATATGTAAACAATCTGAGAATAAACGTGTAGTTTTATATTAACAGATAATCATTTGTAAATCTACGAACTCGCACCCCAGGTATTTCCATAGTCAACTGAGAGTGGTTTAGAGTCAGTCAAGGCAGCTGTTGCATACCCGTGTGTACGCTGAGGTCGTAAACCTGCCGGCCGGCGTGCCCATTTTACTACTACAGCACACACGTGCTTGGCGCACACACAGGCCGTAGTAAGAAGTATCACTACATCGACACTGCTAACACCATCTCGTAGGTATACCGTTTTTTGTGTGCCGTTGTTGGAACATGAGTCGGTACACATGGGCGCCCCAGCACATTTTTCCCGGATTGTGCGAGAATATCTGGATATGGCATATCCTGACCACTGGGTTGGTCGAGATGGACCCATTTCCTGGCACGCGCGTTCGCCTGACATGACGCCTCTCAATTTTTTTTGTTTCGGGACATGCAAGATTATTAGTGCACGACACGCCCGTCGACAGTGAAGTGAACCTGCTAGCGAAAATCGCACACGTATTTGACTCCATCCGCCAGATGCGAGATGTTATTGGGAGGGTCTGACAGTCCCTGCAGCGACGCTGTGACCTGTGCGTTGAAGTTGGTGGTCGGCAGTTTGAACAACTCTTTTAAAGACTAATAGCCTATACTCAATGTGTTGTGTAATTCCATGTACTGTACTGACCGGATGTTAATAAAGAATCCCATGTGTAGCTTCCCAGGTCATAGACATACTAACCTGTCAGTGTAGGTTTCATTATCCGAACGCACACACATTAACACACTTTGGATATGTCAATGTTACGCCTGCACTGGCGTGGTATTCTATCACATTATGCACATGTTCATGACATTGTGCCAATTTGCTCGTAGGTTTCGAATACAACATACAATAATATCACACTATCCATGCCTGTTCAATGTATTTGCGGACCAACCACATGTTTTATGCGATTCTACACTTATGCCTAATTTGTGTTGCTTTAATGCCAGGTGGAGTGACGTAATGACAACCATTATACACATTCCTCGCAAACGCCAGGGTATAGAGTGGTCACACACGACGACGTTAATTTGCAAATGTAGGCGTGCTGATTAATAAATTCATGCAATAAATCGCTTACAATTGTTTAACACGATTCATTCAAACACATGGTTGCAACCCTCATTTCCCTAATGTAAGGGGATCCTATTACCAACCACGTTTCTCGAGGTGAACAATCTCCATTATACAAAACACTATTCGTCGATTAGTCGCAAGTAGTTTCTAAAATATTCAACTTAAGGCATTTGAAAATCCGACTTTTTTTTTTTGGGGGGGTGGGGGGGTGCACAGCTCCCTTAGTAATCAATTTCTAAAAACGTAGTGCTAACATTCGCGTCTTATATTTTCCTGCAGGCGTTAGTCGGTGTCTTTCAGACTCATCCTGTACAAAACATTTTTCTATTATGATTTGGTGCAGATTTAAAATTTTACTTTGGTTTTTCACATGGAATGTGGAGTGATAATTGCATTAAAAACGCTTTTATTCAAAGTGTTTATGAAATTCTTATTCACGTTAACACCAAATAAGTAAAATTAGAAACAGTTTTTCGAGTAGGATTGAGACTACTTCAAATAACCTGTTTACTGTGAGCTGGTGCTCAAAATGTGAGTCATGCGATATGTTGTTTTGATTACACAACAGTGCGGTCTTTTTGCCACGTAATTGTGACATCTTAGCGATCACACAATCTGAGGTGACCTCTTAGAGTTTATAAATGACACAGTCTAGTTGTAAATAGCGTGCATGCTAAGTTTTCGTAGTTTAATTTTTCTAACGGCATACGTATCTACGGTTTACCGTGTAGTATATCAAAGACTAAGTTGTCGACAAAGGCAATTGGGGTCACACGATGAATATTATTTTTTACAGTATTGATCCCACTTTTAATGTGGACAGTTTTGAAAAAAAGTAGTTTACAAAATATATTTTCATATTCCAACAACATGCCATATTTTCCTTTGATACCAGAATCTCGTCAAACAGAGGAAAAGAAGAAAGACTTGTAAGTAAAATGGAAGTTTGATAAACACTCCGGCAAGTAAAAACTAATATATAGTAGTGATAAGTGCTATCAAAATATGGAGAAAGGCAATGGTAGCTATAAGCGAAACAGGTTTTAAAAAATGCATAGTTTTTGATGTTGTAGATACAGATGGCTACCAGAATAATATTTGAGATGCTATTGCACACTGCTAAGGACATATTTGACGCGTTTGTTAGAATTCATTTCATATAAATTCTTTATTACACTTTGGCTTTACGTCTGCAGGATACACGCTAAGCCATGCCTAAACCTACTGGTAAAGAATAGATCAAAGTTATAAAATTTAGTATTTTACGCAATGTTAGCTTTTCATACTAAGATTGTTCAGCTAAGACGTTGACTCCAAGAACAACATAATTTTAATAAACTGAAATTACCCACACATGTACCAGTCAACATTTAATTTCGGTATGATTGTATTTCTGTTTATTTATTATCTCACTATACATATATATCATTATTCTGAAAGTTATAAGTGATTACACCGTCAACAATTTAAAGTAGCCAATAAATTACCACTTACCAAATTACTCCAGACATTTTCATTGCTTAGTATAATAATTAGACATTTTAATTTATTAAATCGGTAAAATTATCTTAATACATCTTTTGTTAAATTTAACAATAACTAAAATTCTAAGTTCGAATTTTATTTCCCACTAGGCCAACATATTTCATCTCAGCGTTTATTAAATAATCTTTTTTTTTTCTAATCAAACTGTATAATACGTTACGTGCAGAAGTCAGTAAAAAAATAGAACGTTTTGAACTAGCGTTTATAACAAGCTGTTGTATCATTAACCGTTCATGTCGTTTCCTTCTTAAATGCCGCACATTCTTATTTGCACCCGGAAACTTCACTTTTTTTTATAAAACTATGTTAAGAAGATTGTATAAAAGGATCATACAGTATTTCATTGAATAAAAATCATATTAATTTATTATTATTTAATTAAATTGTCGTAAAACGGAAAGTTTTTTGTTGACTTAGTGGTGAAATTGAATAAAATATGTTTTGTTAAAAAAAAAATTATTTCATTGAGTCAATGATTTTTGACAGAATATATAAACTTATAAAATCCTAACTGAAAATATGTAATAGCATAAGTGTAATGACGGCTTTGAATTCGACAATAGAAAAGATTTGAAATGAAAATTTTGTACAAATATTTGTTAATACCTTCAGTTAAACATATATTCATCTCTTTAAACTAGATTTTCTTTCATACGCGCAGTAGCATTTTTAGGTAGTAACGATTTTTCCGGGGGCGTGTAGTGAACTCGCGATGTTGCCCCTGCGTTATCCACATGAATTTAGGAACTATCGATGCTTTTGAACAAGGGATTACTCTCCTGACAACACGCTTCCACATTACATGATCGATAGGATATTTTACACTGGGATGGCCGGCCAACGTTCTGTGCTACTCTGATCTGCATTTTACCTTCTTATTTGGACTCATTTTATGGCTATGGTTTCTTCTACTTTGCCTTTTAGTTCTGCTTAGAGCACACATGAATGTATTTGAAAATGAATGATTCCTATCTAGATTCTGTTGGGGCTTAAATATATATATATATATATATATATATATATATATATATATATATATATATATATAACCAGTTACATTTACCACAGACAGGCATAGGAAGAAGGAAAATGTGAAATTATTTTAAGCGTAAATTAATTAGATATATATATATAATTAACCTTGTAGATATTTTCATTTCATCTTTGAGGAGTACTTAAAAAAAAAAGACTGATACATCTCTTGAGTAACAAAACTACCATATCTAGAATTATACAAAGCAACACTGAAACACACAAACAATTCTGACATTACTGGAGTGTCTTCAAAACAATATCTTTCATGTAAAATTAATTTCTGTCTTCAATATGAGAAGTTAATTAAACTGCAATTTTTAGTTCTGAATGTGTTGAAAATTATGTTTAGTAAAATTTCACAGTTAGTAAATTTTCTTATTTTGGAAAGCGTTCGTCTTAATAAAGAATCTGAACCTGGACCTATGCAATGTAGGAAATTTCAACAATTTCAACGTTTTCGAATTTCCATGTAGGTAGCTCGCAATTCATAAATCACTGACTAGAACTTAGTTAAATTATTATTATTGTGCTGATACTGTGTAGCTGCATAGGCTTAGACGCACCTTGAATACATCCAATACGCCCTGAAGTATGACAATCATGCTATCGAAACTTCGGAACAATGTACTTTATTAATCGAATCTACATTAACACTTTCTTTAAGGGATGGTAATGAACTAAATAAATGAACTGCAAATTTGATGCAAAATTTACATGTTATATACTCTTTTCTATAATATCGGTGTGAGGTTATACTGTATGTCGTTTCTAAAACACTATCAGTGAAAACAATTCTTAAATATTACTAACTAATTTTAGATTATCTTATTACCCCAGCAAATATTTTGCGGATTCCAAAGACTAGAACTGAATGAATGGTTAGCACACACGAGAGCTCTAGATATCTGAATCTTCTGGTCAGCAGCCTATCTAACCAAACACCAATATTCTTATTGGTATTAATATAAATAAAACATTCTTTTTGACTTTCGCACCAAAACATAAACATGGCATTATGTCGTCTTGCTACTCAAATATCTTTACTATGTGGTTTCAGCGTCACCTCTCTTTCGCCATCAGTTAAATAATGCAAGAGGAATTCCACGATACCAGGAAGATATTTAGTTACTGACGTTTAACGAACGTTTGTCCATAGTTGCTTACCAACATACTACCTTACGTTCGGCGTGTTATTGTACACACCTAAATTCTCAAATTTATGAATGTTGTATGATGCTGCATTAATCAATATCACTAATTTAAGCGAATATTCCAACCGCCAGAATCTTTCCAGAACATTATGAAACACATAAAGGTGGTGTTTTTAGAACTACTCTTTAAAAAAATTATCCACATTTATTTCCGATGGATTCGAAAGTCACAAACCGATTTTAACAGTGAGAGCCAGTCGATATAATTCTGTACTTAACGTACAGTTCTGTGCTGGAGAGCAAAAAGAACCAGTTTTATTTCTTGACGAATGTGTTGCAATGATAACATAATTTTAGAAAATTTATTTCACACCAACCGTTCAGTTGCATGTCGAAACTGGCATAATAAAAAAAAATATTCCTGAGACTTAATAAGCAATGCATATTACCGTGGATTAATTTACTAATGTATGATCCCCGCGCAAAATTAGGCAATACTCCAACCATGCTGAGTAAAATATGTATCGTATACTACTATAACCAAACACACCAATTCGGGTCAGACCGGGTGAATATTAAAGTTAACCAAAATATTAAATTCTAGTGTCTAGTTTATATTGCAGATGATTAGCTAATTTAACTTAGTTAATTGACTGCCGTGTATAAAATGCGGTAAATCGTGTTGGTACTCGGATCAAATATGAGATTTTAGTAAACATAGATTTAGAAAACGACTGTGTGATATTAACAATTTTATCTTGCGAAACTGTGACATAAAACAATCGTAGACATACAAACAACTGTGGGCAGAAAATGGATTCTACACTCCTTTGTCACTAGCTTTAAATTGCGTGTATTTTAAAGAGCACATAACCTAAACTTAAGATGCGAAAAAACACTAATGAGTGACCATCGAACATAGAAATCACAAGCAAAATATAATAAAGAAATACGTGTTGTATAAACCACACAAAATGGTGTACAAAATTTCACTTCGTAATACGCTGAGCCCCATAGACCTACACCACCCGCATAGGTTCAAGATAAATTGTAGCTTAAGAAATTCTATGTATATATTTAGTAATTTTGTCTGGAGAGTTATAAATTAGTTTTCTGTCTGTAAATAATATGTCATGGTGTTAATTTGAGTTGTTTCTGTGATATACACTATGGTTTCACAGTACTTACACTGGTGGACATGAAAATCGCTGCACCCGTAAGGTGTCATCCATTTGTTCTAAAATCAATATTACATACAGTATTAATCGTGCACATCATATTGTTAAATTGGCGTATAAGAGACGTCTCCAACTTGTGATATAGGGAGCTCTTTTGGCCAGTATCCGTTTATTACAAGGGCCATACAACATGTTGGAAAGAAGTAAACATGTTAAGAGACATAGCAGTATGCCACGGCGTAATGCTCGCCAATATCAACACCACCCAGACACATTTGAACGGGGTCGTACAATTCATATTAACCGTGCAGTCGCCACTGTGATACGATGTGTGCAGGCATTGATACATACAGGTAATACGTCACATAGAGTAGGTACGGGTTTTACCACACACACTACAGATAAAGAAGATCGTTGTTTCCGCCCACGTACAGTATGAGAACGCGCCACACCACAACAAGAGGGATCCTGCAATCTGTGGAGCCCACACTGCATTTGCCGGTCTCGGCAAGAACCATTCGTTGCCGTTTGAACGAGGCTGGCCTGCAGGTCCGGCGTCCTCGACGCCATTTGCCTTGGACATCTCAGCATAGTGCGGCATGCCGTCAATTGTGCTAGGAACGTCAACACTAGGCAGACGATTGGCGACGCACTGAGCCCCGCTTCGACCTTAGGGCTGTTTTATGCATCCAATTCGTGCCTTACGAGAGAAAATCACAGAAACCGGTCCGTCACTAAATATGCCGTACACCAGTGCTAATTCTGTCGGTCCGACGAAGTGTTATAGCTTTCCTGTAGATAATAGGTAGAAGGATGAACAACTTGTAGCAGTGCTGGCAATAAACTCGTTAGTGATAAACTCCATAATATTATAAGCTGCGTATGGGCAAATTTATTCGAATAGACGGAAAAGATGGTCTGCGCGTTGTTCCAGGTTTATTTTTCACTGTGCGAAATGCAGCACTACTGAGCAAGACGAAACCCTCAAAGCGATATGGACTGGTGATGAAAAGCGATTGGCAGCGTCAGTGCCGGAAGGGCCGCTACTCGCGCTGCTGCATAAAAGCGAACATCTTCTGCCATGCATATTATCGGGTCGTCGTGACTTATCGGCGCGTTAATTCAAAACACAAGTTTTCCGATAAGGAACGGGAGTGCATTTCTTCTCATACATTTATAAAACGCCTACTTAAACGCCGCATGTTTACGCATGGCACGAACTGGATGCGTGAAGGCAGATTCATTGCAGATGATGGTCGCAGCAGGGTTTGATGTCGTAGTAGGCTTTTCAACGATTCCTAGATGCCGTATGTCCGGACACCTGGTGCTACGGTATAGGATAACATCAGCTACGACTCCTGGTCCGATCTCGTGGTTGTTGCAGGTACGGAGCCAGCACATTGGTACACCGGATGTTAAAAAAAAAGTATTAAATATTTTGCAGGGAGGTATTAAGCACCAAAACAAGAAATAAATGTCTAATAAACATGGGTCCGAAAAACCCATACCTTGAGAGCTATGAGCACTTGTTCACCACCGGTACTGTGAAACTGCATATCTCTGTAAGTGCGCAAAATACGGAATACTTTTTCTTTAACAACCATTTTCGCGCAGCGTACCCAATGTTATCGATGCAGCGAGAAGATTCTCGTCCCCGTGCAGCTCGCATCGCCCAAGAGGCTCTACGCTGTGTCGACACCCATTTGCCATGTCTTCAGTTTTGCCCCGCCTTGAACACGCATGAAATATTGTGGTGCGACGTAGGGTATGCGCCACCGTCAACAACCTGCCCGAACATTGACTGATCGGTGTGCGCAGTTGCAGGAAGCATGGTGGCATGTGGCACAAGGTACTATCCGTCACCTGTGTGATGAAATGCCTCGTCTCATTGCTGCCTGTATAGCCGCGAGATGAGTCTTTACGCCGTATTCAGAGCGTGATTGCGGATGGTAATCAAAGCATCCTCTATGCAAGAAAGACTAACCAATACTCAGTTTCACAACCACTCATTTAACAACTTGTCATGCTAGATATGAGGGCGTAACAATTTTCATTTATAGCAGTGTACGTTATTTAATATCATGATATTTGGTATTTTAGATAGTTGCTTTCTGTTAACTAAATTTTTGAGCTGGTAAACAAGTATGTCGATATTATTTCGTATTTGTATTTTGACATGTCATTTTACACGCAAAAGCATCTGACAGCGGAGTTATGAATCGTATTTTATTAACTTGACACACACATACATACACACATATACACACACATGTATATCCAATTCGTGACAAAATGTTTAATTTTAAATTGTGATTTTCAGTTTACACATTTTGATTAATAGAGATTTGCACAATATTATTACTGATTTTAAACTTACTCTTAAATTAGTAGTAAATGTTTGGAAGTTCCGGTGCTAAATCAAATTTGTAAGCAAAAATAGAATTAAGATTTTGCTTGCAAACGTAAGAACTTTACTTATCCACACGGGAAAAAAAAACGCGACAAAAAATGTATGTATAATAGTTTAATTTACGTTTGTCTGAATTTCGTTTCAAAAATGCATTTGTTACTGAGAGGATATTTAGAGTTTTATATTATTTATAAAAATAATTTTGCTTACAAAAAAACTTTATAATTATAAGGCATATAACTTTCGAATAAAATAAATTATGGAATGCATAGTTATATTTTCAGAATCTACCATACTATAAACCATTAATATGTGACGCTCCTTTCTTCCGTGAATCACCGAAGTATATGTTACATGTCAAGACAAAATACAGACAGGGTAGCGAGAACCAGTCGAAAGAGAATTTGGGGGGGGGGGGGGGGGGAGTGGATCTTGTAAATTTCATGGCGAGGAAAAAGTAATGAAAATAAAAAGTATTTCGGGTTTGAAAAAATGACCACGTCAGTCAACAATAACGGCCGAGACTACAGATAGTAGAAAGAGCCCTCAGTGTGGTTTCTTTGCCTTTCTTTCGGCAGTTTATCCTTACATGGAGCTGGCATGGGACCAGAATACATCTGCCATCCAGTTTAGCTGCAAATCATCTTCAGTATATCAAAAAGCCGTAGGCACTGCGGAATTATACCGCCTCTCCTCCATTTTTTGTAATCCTCCAAAACACAGCCTTGTGCCAGCGTGGCGGGATCAATTTTTTTTTATATCGAGCACGACACGCCTGAGTTCCTATAATAAAAATTTCCGCGTTTATTTTCATTCTGCAGCTGTTTACATTTTAATACTTATATTAGTTGTTGTAATTATGAAAAACACAATCTCATAAATGTAGCTATTATCCAAGTGTACTTATCAGAATTTTACATTTTGAACGATCTGGTGTGCATCCTTTGGTGACAGTGGTACACATGAAAATACAGTACATGAAACAGTGGTAATCAGTATGGCATAGAGCTCATGTGTAGATAACGTCGAGCCGATGATGGTTTAATCACAAACCTTATAACACAGCAAAACTTCTTAGCACTGAATTTGCAATCAATTTATATTTTTAGAAAATCAATTATTATCAGTAGTATTCGTCCTTTCTAGCCGTTCAACTATTCATTTCAAAGCCAGCATTTAAACTTAACGTATGCGTTAAAATGGCTATGAAAAACGAACTGTTACCATTTGTAGTGGAAGTGCTGATTATATTGGCGGAATAGCATTTACCATTGTGTTAATTCTGAGAGCGTTCTGATTACTGTACTCGGTACGCATGTTTTAGTCATGTAGGTCACATCATTATTGCTGTATTGTAGCATGATGGCGTGTAAGCTGGCAAAATAGTATCCATTTATTAGACAGCAAAAAATTTAGTTATTTTTATTGGTGTCCGGTTATTTGTTGAACTTGAAAAGACGTGTTTTTAAAACATGGCAAAAACGTCCGGTAGGGTATTTCTGGGGGTAAACTAAAACGATTGCGGTACAACCTGTGGTGCAACTCAAGTTGTGACTGTAGTGAGCGTTAAATGTGCAATTTATTTTGTACCGTATGAAAATGCCTTAAAGTACATCAATGCGATTTTGTACGGTAATATGTTAATCTGTTGTCATCGAGAAGGTAAGGATGTTGAATGTGATACCCATTCCTATAATATAAATTATACTAAATACAACCTTATTACATTCAGTAAAATGTGTTATGGTATGTATTATCACACTATAAGTACAAATTATGAAGCAATGGGTCACAATACCGAACAAATAGTGTCTTGGTACAACTGCCTACCGTGCATAGTGTTTGAGATAATTACACTTATTTATGCGGGCAGCGCTTAAGTTTTCATTCATTACATTTAGGTACATTCCACAGCATCCCATTACAATCCGTCCCATTACACGTCATTTCATTACATTACGATTCATTACATGCCACTACATTCCATCACGTAATACATACCCCAGCACATTTTATTGCATGCATGACAGTAGCAACCCCTACTGTGTACATGATGGGGGTGGGTAACAACACTCAATATCCTCACCTTCTTGATGACAATATATGAACATATTACTTAACAAGATCCTTTTGATGTACTTCAAGGCCTTTTCATTCGGTACCGAATAAAGAGCATATTCACTTTGACTTTAAACGCTCCATACTGTTCGTACCTTTTGAGGTAGAATTTTTTTTGTATGTGTCTACAAATATATTTAATACATCTGAATATATAGAGGCTGCAGTGGTGTAGTGGTTTGATTACCCCCCCCCCCCCTAAGGTGAAGTGGGTTTCTATTCCCGAGTTTTCGAATATGGGAATCGTGTCGACGATGCACCTGGTAGGTGGGTTTTATCAGGGCTCAACGGTTTCCTCCACCCTTGCGTTCCGGCGCTACACCATACTTCACCTCGCTTCACCCTCATCGGCTGTCAAGACCTCGATGTTAAAGAGCCGCCCAAATCTCTCCCACTCACTCACTCACCTGTTGTATGAAGGATTTGTCTTCCTTTATCCACAGGGATATTCGTTGAAATAAAGTAAGGCCATGAATGAACAATTAGTCATGAAAAGAGGAGAGGTGCGCTGATTTGTAACAACGCAGTCGATCCCTGTTTTACTGATAAAGGGGAATGGTATTACCCACGGCATTTTCATATGTGTATGATATCCATTCTAAACACACTATTCACCCATTTGTTTCTTAATCGCAAGTGGTTCCCAGTATTTGTAGCTAAAATTATTTCAAATCTCGGCTATTAGAGGCGCATAGCCCCTTAGTAATCGCTTTCGAGAAAAATGGTACATAAATGTTTGTCTTACATTTCAGCTAGGAATAAGCTGCCGGAGCGTGTCAGTGATTTTTAGGAACAAGTTGTGGATTCGCCGTGTTTCTATAGCTGGTGGTAATTAAAACACTTCTCGTTACTCTTCCAGGCATGTATAAAACTGTAATTTGAGTCAGAGCAACGAACAAATTTTTTGTTTGGTGTGGTGCTAGTGTCACCATATTGCTATGTTATATTTCGGGACCAAAATAATTATTGTGTTAGATGTTATTGACGGCAGCTATTTATACGACTACGGAATATATAGTATATTCGTGGTTTATTCCCACTTATTGAACCAAGCCGCTGTAAAATTACCCCATGTATTACGTATTTGGTTGTTTCCCAAAATATGCCATGTATCACATGCGTTTTATACTTGTGTTAAAATTAATTTACCTTAATTTTGGTTAAATTGAATATTTACTTATATTTAATATATTATATGTTATAATATTCCATTTGTAAGTTGTAGGAATAAACAGGGATTAAATCGGTCGTTGATAATGCCTAGTGTTATATTTTTAATATTTTTATACTAGTGTATGGGTACTATGAAATGTTTATACTAATATGAGGGAAGAACTGAAGTTGATTATGAATACAAAGCAGAAATTTAATTGAACTACTATGATCTACATAATATATAAGTTACTGGTGAGGTAGGCCTTAATCAGTTACAAGATATGACTAACCTGAATGATACAGTCGCTGGAGGCTGAGTTTTGAGTCGGCAGGCGACGAACGGCACGCCAAGCTTCATCTTGATGGCTTCATCTCTGCGGGGGTAGACTGACTGACAGACCTCGTACAAAGTGTTGCCAAATATTATGTAGTAGTTTCTGGTGCCGTAATTGTCCCAGATACCGTGCCGCCGGGAGGGCAGCTCAGCTGGCGCTTCGCTGATGTGTTCAATAACATATCATTGTTGTAGAGTGTTCTGAATTCTTCGCCTGGTCTGGATACTCGACGCGTCGCAGCAGTTCGCTAGGATTGCCCGCCTTTACTGAATTGTTACGTTGTAGGCTATCCACGGTAAAATGAGCACTTTTGAAAGCCCTGCCAAATGTCTCCTTATATGTGCGTTGTGTATCCTTCCGCCTTATGTAAGTTAAACATTGTCATTTGTCTCATCACTGTATTCATGCGTCGGTCAAGTAAAACTGCGAGATTATTAACAAAAGCGCAGTTATCACATTGGTCACCTAACAATATTTATTCGACGTTAAGACACGGGACTTCTTCACATCCATCATTGCCAACTGTACTGGGCGTATGTCACTCAGGCTGCCCGTTAAAATATATGCAGGTAGGGGTAGTTACTTTTTTTTCAAAGGTTGATTTAAAAAGTGCTCACTTTATCTTGAACAGCTTGTAGTAAGATGGTCCTTATGTAAAATATTGCACTGAGCGCGCGTGAATGCGATACGTTGTCTCTTTGTTGCAATTTGATAGACTCTGTTAAACTTTGTTCTCATTAAACCGAGGAATATCCTATAAGCCGAACTTTAGCAGGGCTTCAAAAATGTTGCAAGTAATTGTGAATGAACTTTTCTCTAGACAACGCATAACGTTTCCCACGAAGTTATCTCCTTCATCGGATGCCATTTGTTCTATCGTATACAGGATAAATTAATAGGTCTGCTTCCTGCACAACGCCCAATTCATCAACTAACCGTACGACACAAACAAGAGTCTGTTTCGTGATGACAACTCATGGGACTCCCGCAGTAGTAAGAGACAGAGATCAGGCAGCGGTCGTCGTAAAGGTACGAGTATAGTCATTATTGGTTACCTCTGACTTTTCTGGAGCCCTCATAAATTAATACTTGCAATTTATTCCTGCGCATAGTGCAAGCAAAGCTCAACCAAGTCTAGCGAATTTCACCCAAATGGCAACGCGCTGCATTTGTGCGCTCTCAGTTTAGTAAATTTTTGCGTGAGAGCTATTTGATCTAGGCATTACGATCACGCCATTTTCTGTGTTTATTCTTTCTGATGATAGATAAGAGGTTATAATTTATAGATAATTTATAAGTAAAAGTTCAGTTTGATACACAATAACATACTTCTATGTTAACAGACGTACAAAACGCTTGTGACACGCGACATATAGACCTATTTAGGAATCTTCAAAGGCTTGTATCCAAAAATGTGAAGATATTAAGTGAAAATTTTGTGCACTTGTTACAAACAAATCTAATCTTATCAAACCATATGCCAAAGATGTTCTATTAACTATACAAGTGAAATATTGTATATTTACATACACATTATTTTAGAAAATATGCAGGAATTTTTATGTACCTAAATGTTTATAATATACATGAAGTCTTACAGCTCTTGACCGTTAAAATTCAACATCAGTTTTACACGTCCCACACAAAGGTTTGGTGAGATTCACTCAAAATTTATTTGCAGTGTTACAAAATTTTATGTGGCAAATAATTTTCAGGAATTCCTTGTAGGAATAAAAAAAAAAAATTACAGTATACTGCGAATAGACTATATAGTCAATTCGCGGTTACTTCCATATTTCCTGAAACCCTGGTAAAGTTCCACTCCCAGGATATTCCTCCGCCTTGTGCAAACAAAGCTCAACTGAGTCTAGAAAATTACAACCAAACGGACACCACACCGCATTCTTGCGCACGCGGTGGCAAATAATAGCCTATTTTGCATTAGAACTATTTATTACTGGGTATTACCAACATACCTATTCTCTCGCATTTTTTATTTATGTTAATTATAAATGTAATATTAAAATGTATAGATAAAATATAGTTAAAATTTTATTGTTAGGGAAAGTAAGCTTTTTTTTTTTTTATGTTAACGTTAGTGATACGTATAATAACATAATTAGTAAACAACCAAATACATCCCACGTAGGATGTTTTTTTTTCAGAGGTTTGAATCAAAAAGTGAGAAGAAACCGCGAACAGACTAGACATATATAAATAATTTTGCAGGGTGTCAGACGGCTGTGGTCAAAGACGTTTCACCCCTGTAGGACGAACTAATACAAGCGAGAGAGAGAGAGGACGCAGGACATGTTCGAGGGGCAAAGTGTTGCGCCAGCTCCTGAAAGACGCCCGTGCCCTCTGCACGCTGGCTGCATCTTGATTGTGGCCACCAACACCTTCGAGCGGTGAGTGTGCCCGAGCTTGCGACCGCCTGAGAATCAGCTCCCGATGTTTTACAATCGGAATGTATGAGACGTCGACACCCCACGCGCCAGCACTGCGTCTGCTGCTGCGTTCCGCGCCGGGATCGCAACCATCCGTCGCACCTGTCAGTCGTCCGTCAGTCCGTCAAACGGGAGGGGGGGGGGGGGCAACAGCCAATCAGGGGTGGCCATTAATTCTATCCGTCCGTCCGTAAAACCTTTGGCAAGCTTTAACTTTTGACGGACGGACGGGTGGAATTACAGCCTTATAAATTTGCACGTTTTGATACCCGTTCATCTCGAGTTATTAAAAGGCTGTATAGTGTGTGCAGTGTTTTATTTTGGCTGTCTTTTGTTTTAATTTTTGTTTATGTAATTGTGAAATGATATTATGTTACATTTTTCCTAAAGATTAATTGATCGTTTGGAAACACGAGCTTCTTTTGTGCAATGGTAGAATAAATAAAATCATGCTGTATATAATATTTCAAATTTTTTTCATTAATTAATTTCCGTTACGTACGTGTACGTGTACGTGCATGTGCATGTCGGGTACTTGGAAAACAATACCGCCCAAAATTTTCACTTTTTATGGAGAATTTTTTCCTAATTGTAAACAGTTTTGTTTGCATTAGTTTTCAGCAATGAACTTAACGACGGGCGTACGAAGTTTGGTTATAAATCGCTCGGCTGGGAGACGGACGGGCGGATGACGGACGGACGCGACGGGTTGTTTTAAATCCTGCCTCAGTCATCCGTCTATTTTTTCATCTGTCAGTTGAAAGCGATTCACGACAATCCGTCGTCCGTTAATCCTTCTGTACGGCAAAGTTTCACCGTGACAACTTAACATTGTGATCTTTCTTTCGTTGCAGGAATATTTTGGTTGAAGATACATTTTCAATACAGTAATAATATCTCAAGGGAATAATTTTTTTGCGTAATGATTTATACTGAATTATGGTTAACATTTGAAATTCCCAAAGATAAGATATACATATCCACCGCCATGCATTTTATTTCAAAGTGCGTACACGCATCTTTGGAAAGTCGTTAGAAGGAGGTGGTCCATCCGTCGGTACGTCAATAGTTAAAGTTTGAGATATATATGATGGATTGGCGGATAGGAAAAAAAAATTGCCATGAGAGTGGTCAAAGATCACGTGACGACCTGACGGACGGGCGACTGACAGATGAAACGGATGGTTGTGAGTCCACCTTTACTCACTTTCGCTCCGTTAAGAAAGAAAGCGATTCTGTTTTGTAATGCGATTCTCTTAAATTTCTCTTTATTTTTATAAAATAACATATACAATTATTTATAGCGCGTGTTACTTCAACGTGGCTCATGACTATCGCTTTGATGTGAAACCGACATGTACACCTATCCAAAGTGTGTTTAAAATTTTCGGTGAATGGTCTGATATCCCAACAGTAACACGGTGTGTGCCGCACAAGCTGACGAGAAAGCACACTGGAGGGAAACCTCTGGAGATGTCATTACCATGTGTGACAAGGATCCATCCTTTCTGCGAAACACCGTCAAAGGGGATGAGACCTGGTGCTGCCAGTTCGATCCAGAATCAAAGCGGCAATCGATGTAATGGCGTTCACCAACGTTCCCGCCACCCATGAAAGTCCAAGGTCAAGACGATGTTGATCGCCTTCATCGACAACGATGGCATTATCCATGAGGAATTTGTTCCTACGGGTCAAGCAGGGAACGTCACATTCAACGGCCAAGTTTTGAAACTGTTGCTTAAACGCGTCCGCTGTGTTCGATCAGAGTTTCTGAGGATTGGAAGTGGATGTTGCTGACCGATAACGCGCCTGCGCATTGCGTGATCCGCGTGCGTCAATTCTTGGTTCAGCGCTGCATATATGCTCTGTCACCCACCGTACTCCCCCGATCTGGTGCCTGCTGGCTTATTTATTTTTCCTGGTCTGGTGAGCATCTTGAAAGGCGCACGTTTTGCTACGGTAGAGGCACTCCAGCAACGTGGGACAGCGATTCTGTGGTAGATTCCTAAAGAGACCTTTGAGGGAAGTTTATAGAAGATTTGTGAAATTTGCCAAGCATGTATTGTAGCAGATGGCAATTGCTTTGAAGGCCAATAAAGGTCAGCTGTTTATATCTTCTGAATTCTTTCGTTTCGGATACTATTCACCGAGCTTATTAGACATACCTTGTACATGGACCATCTAGATCCACAACAACACAAGAAATTTTTTTGTTTCAAACAATCCCCCTCCCTCGGTACATGCAATTATTTTTAAAGGAGCACTTACTAAACAACAAACTTCCAGATATTATTGACAACTTGAATACACACGTAATAAAAAAAAAGGTAACACCCAAATATCATTTAACATACAAAAATTTCTTTATACTCAAAATTGTACATCAACTAAGTTAAAAGATAAAACCTCGGTATTTCAAGATACAAAAGTCTCATAGGCGGTAAATACAATAGTTACTGCTCATTGTGACCCAAGTCCTAACAGTCAAAAATCTTTCATAGATAAAAATAATATTTATTTATTTATAGGTTTGTTTAGTTTATCAGTCTAATCCTGAGAACTATTGCACTTCAGTGATTCTATCTCATAAATTTTCGATAGTAAAATTATACAGTATATCCACATGCTTCTATTATTTATGATTTTCAGGATTCTTTGACATGTCCAAATTATTTAGAACTTACTGGTATTGATAATCTATATCGAAGTAAATTTGTTTCTTGTAATATAACAAAAGAGGTTAAAACTGTTTCTAGTGATAAAACAAATGAAATATTGTATCTGCCGAGATATATGTTTGGTTTCATTCGTGATAACAATGAGGTTTTTTGGAAAGGTGGTTATAAAATTATTTTTTTGGTAATTCCTCTAATAACAATTGTTTATTTCTTTATGAAACTTTAGATCAAGATGATAAAGTCACGAATGACTCTGTTCCTAAGCCAACTTACTCAGGACTCACCGCCTCACCTACCAACAAACCAAACAAACCCTCATTCACTTTGTAAATTACAGTTTACTTCACTTGTTCACTTTATACCATTCTCTCTCTCTCTCTCTCTCTCTCTCTCTCTCTCTCGCCAGAAGAAGGGCATGGGAAAATGTCATTTCGCTGGCGGAGTTCAGCTATATTCTTTCGGGAAAATCGATTCTGGTGCATTACGGGACGACCTAGTCAAGGATGGAGATGGGAGTATTAGATAAAGGGTTTCTAAAATCCCACTCGCAAGCTTCTTTATGGATAAATACAGAAAACTTTTGGAACACAGGCGCTGAAATGCCTTCCCCAAACCCAAGTCAACACGTACGCTTTGCAAAAATTTCTCTAGCGTTCGTTCTCGATTTTGCTGTGATCTTAGCCTCACACCCTTTTTACATCTGATGGGTTAACACATTCCTGGCTTCCAGCTATACCGCGTAAAGTACAACGAAGTCGTCTGAGCAGGTACCTACTTAGTTTCTCCTATGTGAACCTCATATAAGATAAAGTTTTGATATATTGAGAAAATAGCAATAGGTTTCGAAATATTTTTTCTCTTATTCGAATATTACGGAACACAGGAAACAATTTACTCCAGTATAAAATAAAAAATATAAAACTAATATAAATACATTTCAGAACATCCCGTAGGAGTACACGTAGCTGCCCCAAAGTTGGTACACAAGAAGGAGATGGTATTTATAAGGGTAGGTGGAGAAGGCAGGGGCAAGATGGTGAGGAAGAAGGGAACTATAGGCCATCAGTGATGATGAAAGAAATGGGGTGGCGCTCATTGAAGGATCGCAACATCAAGTCCGTGAGACATCGACTACATTAAATCCATCACGCACAGAAGACAACTTAATAAGGAGTATAACGACCACTAACGGCCACACACGCAACAATTCCGGCATGAAACCCGTGACGTGAAATTCTGAATGCATCTCTGAGGTGCTGTAGCCCACGTTCGTTGCGTACTTCTTGGCGTGGTTGGGCGATATGCCACACGTGCTTGAAGGGCTGAGGTCTGGAGACCTAGCGGGCCATGGCAGTATGCGTACACCGTGTAGGGTACGCCGTGTCGCCCTAGTAACATGGGGACGCGCGTTATCGTGCTGGAACATTGGTTCCTGCAATGTTTCGAGACATGGTCGGAGGATAGGACTGACGTCACGGATGTACGCTGCACTTGTCATGCTTCCCTGAATGATTATACCAGATGCGATCCGTACGTGCAGCTTATGACCCCGCCCCCTTCCTACATACGATATTGTCATGTGTGGGTCATGTATGGCGAGTGCGAATACACGATGGATTGTTGTGCTCATCCACTCGTCTACGTACGCGAACACAGGAATCACTCTGTCCAAGGCAGAAACGTAAATAATCATTGAACCCTACTGCTCTCTGTTCGTCTATCCAGTACTCTCTCTCTTTCTCTCACTCTTTCTCTTTTATTATCTCTCTATCTCTCTATCTCTATCTCTCTATCTCTATCTCTCTATCTCTATCTCTATCTCTCTATCTCTATCTCTCTCTATCTCTCTCCCCCGACAACACCGGAGATGTTCACAGCGATGAGCCAATGTTCGGTGTATACGTGTCAGATAAACACGAGGACCTACCTCCAACAATCGCTTGTTCATCTTTACACACACATGTGCGGGGAGGGGGGGGGAGGCACAATGGCTATGATTGCACATGGTGTTGCTGTATGTGAGTAAGGAGGCAACCCGAACGATCCTTCTGTCAAAGTGTTCATCAGTGCAGCGAGGTGGCACTGGTGGGGCTAGGCGCTTGTGGGAACCCTCTATCACCCATCTTCTCCACCACCGATGTAACACTGACACGTCACGCCCCCAAGTGAGTGGCAATCATACGGAAGATTCAGCCACCCTCTCGGTGTCGCACGCTCAAAGGGCTGTATGCAGAGAGGAATCTAGTCGCCACTACCACTATAAACTAAGGAAAATCGGCTCTAGAAGGCTCGTTTAGTACGCCCAGCCAAATAAGTGTTAATCCGCCTTATTTTTGAAGTGTAGAAATCTTTTTACTGATCGAACTCCCTAAATTTGTAACTAGTGGAGATTTCTGCAACTTGGCGAGAGAAAGGCTTGTGTTAGTCCTGATACAGACCGGCATTTTTATTGTACTTTTGGAAGTTCCACTACAGGAAGTGGTAGTGCTGCTTATCTTACAGGTATGTCTGCGCATACGGGCCAAAGTCATTTGAACTGTTCGATTGGTGCTCGCCGTTGTCTTCGTCATTATATACACGTGATGCACACGCATAGACTAAAGATGAGGTAGACCGATCTCGCTGGCTGCGCACAACCAACCTTCGTGTATCAACATTGAATTGCTTTTCTGCCAACACGTCTAGCTATAATGGCGCGGTTTCAATTTTAGGCTAGAAAATTTATTTGTTAACAGATTCTTTTAGATGAATGCATACTTCCTCTAACCAATTTGTAATGCAATTTGATTAAATTAAAAATTGGTAAAAGTATTTATTAATATAATAGTGCTTGTGATTTCAAAATTAATATATGAACAAACACGTTCATCATTTTTGACCAAGTGACTTAGACAGTTGTGTAGGATGGGGGTAGGTCGATGTTTGGTACATGCGCAGAAGACGAATAAGCGGTCTACCTCATCTTTAGTCTAAGTGCACACGCAATGGAATCGCTCAGCCAACTGCACTCATCGCGTTGTTAGACGACCTACGGCAAGACTCTTGGTCTAATTAATGACTGCAGACCGGTGTAGGTGAGCTGCGCATTTCCGTTTACAATCAGTATGTGTCCTAAACCCGTTATCAATGGACGGTGTTTACTATAGCCCGTTCACTGTAAAATGTGCACTTTTGAGAGCCCTGCTTATGCACATTGAGTAATCTGACACCATATGTACAATTAATGTTACCATTGGCATAGTCACTTTATCATAGCGTCGGTCAAGGACAATTGTAAACATTTTTAGCAAAGTGATTTTATTGTTACACGTATATATTAACATAAACAAAAAAGTAAAATTAAATATTTTTGCGTTAACAAACGCTACTTAAGTCATATGGGCCTGCACGTTTTTTGTGAAATAGTTGTTTGCGTGAATACGCGCATCTCGATAAATAAATGTTCTGCAAATACGACTTTTTGTCAGAAAAGATAAAAAAATTATTATCTATGTCCCTATTATTTCACTTTTGTCATATTTAGTATATTATTGGGGGGGGGGGGGGGAGGGAATCCGTGAATATGGTCAAATATAGCATTTTTAAAGCTGGTCTATGCAGTTTCCTTAAGCGGCAAGAGAAAAGTACAAAGATACGGATGTAGTTAAATCTGTGGGTTTTCATCGCGTGTAATAAAACTCCACTGTTACAGATCTGAATTACACAGTACAGCGTCAAGACGGAAACACTGCACGCCATGCGTGTAGGAGCGATGAGGCACTAGGCGTGCACGTTAGCGTCGCCCGTATCGCTCCTCGCTTCTTGACCTAGGACGCGCAGCTCCGACTAACTCTTAACACATGTAATTTATGGTCAACTCGGGTAATTACTTTTTCTCCGTCGTTGCTTACTTTACTGGGCGCGGCACATTCAGTGTACCCGTTAGAATATGTACAGGTAGTTCAAGTGACATTTGTCAAAGGGGCAGGCGGTTAGCCTACTCGCCTTCCACCAAGGCGATCTGGGTTCAATCCCCGGCTGGGTCACTCCGGATTTTCGCATGTGGGATTCGTGCCGGACGATGCCGTTGGTCGGCGGGTTTTCTCGGGGATCTCCCGTTTCCCCGCGCCACTACATTTCGGCACTGCTCCATACTCACCTCAATTACCCTAATCGGCTCTCAAGATATCAATGTTAAGAACCGTCCAAATTTCTTCACTCGCTCACTCATTTTTCAAAGGTTGATTTCAAAAGTGCTCACATTACTGAGACAGCGTTTAGGTGTTCTTCAATGAATTTCCACTTGTGCATATTAGTTGTGTTTATTCAAGTTCGCAGCTTTCAGGCATTTACCCACGTCTCCATTTCAGCGTGCTTGAAATTACTGTGCAGTATATTTCATTCGGCTATTACTTTTCGCCAACATTGATCGAATCGTTTGATGTTAATTAATTGCAATAATTCTGGTTTTGATGATTTTACTCTTATTTGCTCTAACAAAATATGTGAAAAGAATTTATAACTATACAATTAATTACTTTTGTATTTCTTTAGTAAAATTGCAGTATTTTGATAAACATAGGACGCGAAACGTCTGCAAAAATATTTGTAGATAATATATGGTTGGCATTACTAATTTTTCAAATACTTACAAACCACCAAAATTTGTTTGTTAATTAATATTTAAAAGCGTCATAGGTTATACAGGGATTACAAGGACAAGGGCAATGATTATATAAAAGGCGTAACATTTAATAAATACGTTATTAAAAATGGTTTACTTTTTACAGTAGAGAAGAACATTCTCTTCTGTAATTTTGCAAATAGAGACGGTAGGAAATTATTTTTTGTTATTATTGCTCTCGGGAAAGCCTAATAAATGGATGTGTGTCAATAACCTCCGTTGAACGTACAAGGCGATTAAACAGTTCACGTTGGATGTCTGGCAAGCGGTGAGACTTAGCTGCCCTGGACCTTAAGGATTGAATAGTGTACTAAGGTAGGTGCAAGGCATGGAAATAATTTTGTTTTTCAAGTCACGTGAAGCTTGATTCTCGTTACAAAAAAAATCACTAATCAAAATCTTCGGCCCGAACCTACGTTTAATTGAACGAGCAAAATACGTGTTCTGGCACAAAAATGTAACTGCAGGTAGGCTGACCGCAAAAATTTTACACATTTGCCATAGTGACGCTCGCACGCCACATAACATTGGAGCTCTTCGCTTCTTTCATGATCAATCTCCTACGTGCCAGCCGTATCGTGGTAGAACTGTAACTACCACGAGATTGCAAAGACATCTCTAGGAGAAACGGGAAATACGTGGGTAAATGGGAGTCAAGAACCACTGCTGCGAAAAATTTACAGGTTCGACACAAACTTCATAATCTCTGGAAGTGAGACACTTTTCACAGAGAAAGTATCCCTTGGTGGGATCGCAGACTGGGATATGGATACGTGGCCCTAACGCGAATGCGAATTATTTTTGGTTGACGTGAATTCGGCGAATTATAAAAAAAAAGAGGGCAATATTAGGAGGGAAACAAGCCACGTCATGTATTAAGGGATAGTCCCGGAATTCGCTGACGTGTTTCAGAAAACCATGCAAACAAAAATGAGGATTGCTGGGCCGGGAATTATACCCAAGTCGTCTTGAAAACAAAATCATTGCAGTAGAGAAAATTGCGTCAGTTAAAAAATGTTATGGATAGTCATTTCAACCATTCTCGTTACTTGTTAAATTTGAACCGACGCAGTATCACATCGTGCGACAAAAGTAAATTATTTGAAGGTGGTTGTAGTGTAAGGGTAATCTTGAGTCCTTTAACGATTAAATTGAAATATTCGAAAATCAAACACCGAAACTTTTTCTAACCAATCTTGCGTACTTATTATAATGTTCTTTTCAAGGTATTCTGCTTTTTGATCTTTTGCGTTAACTCTGCTTAGCTAACGTTCGATTAAGCGAAGAAAATTTATCAGGTACACTGTGGAAACATACAAAACACAGCAATGAGTATTTCATTAATACACAAGGGGAAACTCGTATTTAATCGAGACTTTGTCTTAGTTTGGAACAGCGATACAGGCCTACATTACGAACTTAATATAACTTAGGCGTACACCCAAATTAGTTGCGGGAACCGCGATAGACGAATTGTTGGGAATTTTAAACATTAACGAAGTATAATTTTATTATGTTGTATTTATAGCATGTTGGAACGTTTTTGTTTTCCTAATAGATACGTTTCACAGATTTCAAAATAACTTTCTGACTCCTTTTCTCAAAGTATGGCTGTATTTAGAAATTTTCGTCTTCCTAGATTATCTGTATAGTCTGAAGCATATTTTAGAGAAATTTCATTTGAAAAAAATTTATCACCCACATTCATGTACATATTTACATAAGTTAAGTTTATATTTCTTTCTAGTGGCGATAAAGATGGCTATAAATTTTGATCCGATTCGGTATTCATATACAAAAAATATTTTTGCATGAAGACAGGAATATTGCAGACACATTGATTTAAGGTGTGATTTAATCTAATTTTATTTCGAAACTGATCACGTACTTTAGTGTAAGAGTCGTAATATATATATATATATATATATATATATATATATATATATATATATATATATATATATATATTATATATATATATATATATATATATATATATATATATATATATGTGTGTGTGTAGAGCTCAACTACAGTACATTTGTAACCATAGCTGAACCGTCACTCGTGGACACCTTAAATTATTACTGAACTGAAACACACTGCATACTGATGACTCCACATACACTTTCGCAGTAAATAGAATTAGCTAGTTCACTAACATAATATGTAATCTGCGAGTTACTTAGTACGAGATTCAGCTGTGATCCGCACCAGGTTTGGTAAACGAAAAATTGCAATTATTTCGTGCAGATTTCCCAAGTTTTTCGTAATTTTACCTACTAGAGAGCAGCTAAAGAATTTCTCACCTCGCCGTTACAAAACATTAGTTCACTATACACTTCAATGTTGTTTCACGTTTTTATCATGCAGGTTTTTCGTCAATGGGATTTCAATTTTAATCGCCGGTGGATCTGTAATCTGTTACATTGGTACTGACAGCGTTGATATGATATGTGAAATCTTGTTAAAGCGTTTTGTGGAACTGTCCCTGGAACAAAAAAAATGCATTTCATTTTAACGTTCGTGCGTCAAGCGCAAGTATTAATAATAAATATGCCTGTTATTTAATTCAGCGACGTTTTTTATACGTATTTGACAAGCATGATGAGCGAGCTGTTATATGAAAGATGATCACTTCAAATCTGGAGGATAAATGCAAGATATTAGAATAGTAAGATGAACAATTAAATAATTTTAATGAATTCTTCGATCTTTTTACTATACTGCTCAGCCATGAAATAGCTCGCCCTTAAACTACGACAAAACTTCAAAATGATACAGGGAGTTTGAATGTTTCACAGGCTCGTATAGTCAGCAGAATTTTGCATGTGTAATGATATACTTAACTGTTGGGTAAGATTGGAATAACGTGTTAATCATGAAGTGAGATCCAGCTGGGTTCGCTGTGATTTTATGGAAACTGAAGTAGAAATAAAAGAAATGAAGTAATGGCAATAAATATGCATGCGCGCCGAAGAATATTTGCTGTCAAAAATGGATAAAATAAGGTATTTTTTAAAGGTACTGCTGAGGACTGGCGTAATGGCACCCCACCCCCTTTTTCCCAAAACCCTAATCTCGCCCACCAACAAATGCCGATCACTCGCGTGTCTGGACAGCGAGACAAACTCAGCACAAGGGATAACATTGTACGTAGAAAAACCAGTAGAGCGAACTCGCTGGCTGCGCACAACCAATCTCTGTATCCCAACATTGTATTATGTTAATAAGGCTAACGTATTTATTATTTTTAAAGATAATAAGGTTAATATATTTATTTATTTTCATACGATAATGAGTTATAGTTAATTATTGGCATTGAAGTGCACTGCAGTGTGTGTGAAGGTTTTCTCCGAGTGCTCCCGTTTCCTCTTCAAATAGTAATCCGCCACTGCTCTAATCCTACTTCATCCCTTCAATATTTCTCTAAAGGGACGGAAAAGACAGACGTGTCTGTCGGGTAAGTCAGCAGACTCCCTTTGACAATAGCCCCCGTCCCCCTTTACCATTATATTTGTTATCCATGGTTATTCTGCTGGATGATAGGCTAATTTTACTTTTACAGTAACATAATATTGAAGAGTAATAACATATCTTGTTCTGTACAAAAATTATAAAATTAAGTTTGTATCTTATATTCATCTAAGCCCTCCATCCCTTCACAAGGACCAACGAAGAATGACGACAGCGCGAACTTTATTTAGTTTCTACCCATATTGCTGCAACTGTATGGAGACTGGCAGGAACGTGAAGTGTTTACCTCTTCGTGAGCCCAGCCCCAATTTTGGTAACTCTCAAGCACATGCTGTGCACTGTCTGCGAGCACATGCTGTGCTCTGTCTGCAATCCATGGAGCGCCTTTTGAGACAGCATGAGCTCTGTGATGCCTACTTGAACAGTGATAATATGGAATTGGTTGATCGCCCCCTCAAGGTCGACATTACGTATATTATATTCCTTAGTATGGTATCATCAAACCTGATATTGCAACAAAAACAACTTCGTGTAGTGTGCAATACCCCAACAAAAGCCAGCATGAGTGTTAGCCCCAGTGTTGTGCTTCTTCACTGCACTTATGCTTCAGACAGACATAGTTGACCTCCTTCTTAGATTTCCTTATCATCCAGTTGTCTTCATTGATGACAAAGAAATGTACCGCCAGACTGCAACTAAGCAGTATTACTAGCATTATCCATCAACACATTAATTAAGAACCGTAACCTGTGGAATGTATACATTTCCATATTTAACCATACAGGTACTGCACCAGGTTGCTGAGGATGGGGAGGTTGAATTCCCTAACTTTAGCTCAAGTTTTGAAGGCAGACACGTCATTGATGTAGTCACTGGGGCTAATAGTATTAGGGAGGCAGATGAGATGCGAAAAGAGTTGGCAAAATTGTTGGCACAGGATGATTTCAAGCTGCGAAAGTTCACCTGTAATCGCCGAGAAGTTCTGTTTGGACATTCTGGGGAAGAATGAAAATATCCATACTGTATCTCCTTCGATAAGGAAAGTTTGTTTCTGGTGAAGATTCTTGGGCTTTCATGTAATCACTCGCCAGATTCATTTTCCTACACTGTCCAACCTCTCGCTAACTATTTCAGTAAATGTGCCAGGTTCTTTGATCCATTGGGCTGGTTGACACCAGTTATATTGTTCGCCTAGCATATGTTTCAATAGATTTTGTGGGGCCGCAGTGCTGTAGTGGTCAGGCTATTCGACTCACACCAAGACAGTTCCGCGGGAGGGTCGTCTCTCAGTTTTCCGTACATGGGAATCGTGCGTGACAATGCTGCTGGTCGGCGGGTTTTATCAGTGATCTCCAGTTTCCCCTGTCCTTGGATTCAGACGATGCTCCATAATAACTTCTCTTCACACTCATCTTCTCCCAATACCCCGATTTTAAGAGCTGCACAAAAATATCCACTCCAAATAGCTTCGTCTTCGTGGATTAGGTTAGGATGATATACCTCCTGCAGACATTATGGAGAAGCATTGTCTATTCAAACAAGAATTGCCGATGTTGGGGCACAGCGATGTGCCATGCCTTCTCATTCTAACAGAGCATACTGTTACAAGATGCCAGAGAGGCGTATGTGAGTTCATGAGGGATGGAGGCCTTAGTAAAAATAACACTCTTTTGATTTTTAATTTAGACCTATTTATACTACTATAAATGATCACAAGTTATTAGGGGCTGCGGTGGGTGAGCGGTTTGATTGCTCGCCTATCACCAAAGTGAACAGGGTTCAGTACCCAGCCGGGTCACTCTCGGATTTTCTCAAGTGGGAATCGTGCCGGACGATGCCCGTGGTCGGCCGGTTTTCTCGGGGATCTCCCATTTCCTCCACCCTTGCTCCATCGCCACCTCATTTCACTCTCCTTTATTCTCAAGATATCGTTTTTAAGAGCCACCAAAATCTCTCAACTCAACACAAGCTGTTATTTACAACATTAAAATATCTATCTGCACTATTGCTCTTGTCGTTTCCAGGGAATGCAATATTTAATGTCTAACTCAATTTGAATTAGGATCTTTTTCAGTGTCTCTGTATTTGTTATAGTTACCTAATTCACACTCTTTATTCACACACATTTAGTCTGGTATATTCCCAACACTCCAAATGCCTGTCACACACATTCAGGTTAATAGTTCAGTGCGCTTGTTACACTCTCCACTACACCGATGCTCGCAGTCCGCAGAGTTCACTCTTGCCAACACTCATCGCGTTGATGGGTCATTGCTTCGCTGTCTACGCACACCTGGCGCATAATGTCGCACAGTTCTCGAAACTCTAAACTGTCGGCTCGGAGAACACAGTCGCGGCTTAAATAGTCTCGCTGGCCCGATCTAGAAGGTACTTCGCACATCGAATCTCGCCGAGAGGGGCTAGGGCAATGACCACAACATTCATTCAAAGACAACCCCCAGAAATTCAATCAGCTGAATGCCAGAAACGTGCAAGTTCTTATGGGCTTATCCGGCACGTGCGGCGACTCGCCTTTGTACATCACCCCACACTTCTCAGGTTAGTACCCTGACCTTGGCGCACTGTTTCACTAGTTTGAGCAAGATGATGCACGGGAAGCGATACGTGGTGTACCGTTTCCCTTTTCCCTGACTGTTATTCTTACCACTGAACTACGAGTCTTCTCCCTAGAGTTACTACCAAGACTGAACTAAGGGGAAACGTACTTGATGGGAGGCGTAGCTCTATCAGTTCACTAGCAACTCCAGTAATTCATAAATACAACTACGTTTATCGTACATCAAAACATATAAGAAGTTGATACAAACGTTACAAAGACAAGTTAGTAGTTAGTGGTTACACAAGATGGCACAATGCCGATTAAGTTACTATACTCTTAATTCACCTAACCTTGCCGGTTAGTAATATTTATTCATAAGGGGAAACGGGGTCACGAAGTAGACTGTTACACCTAACTGCCAGCTCGATAGTTATGCTCACCATAAAACCTCCGTAGATTGACCCAGAACTCCTCCAGGCTTCGGTGTCGTGATGTCATCGTGATAACAGCTCCGGCAACTAACATAATGGTGCCTCGATCGTCGTCGTGACGTTGCGTGAAGGGAGGCGGGGGGGGGGGGGGGGGGTTGGTCTCCTTGGCCGTTTTATACGCTTCGCCCAGTAGGCCATAGGCTATTGTTTTCAAGACAGTCTCGATTTATAGTCTGTCGTAGCTTAAGTAGTGTGCTCTCATTAGGCCGGCGTAGCTTAAGTAGTATCCTCGTGAGCGGCCCTTGTATGGCCGCTTTGAAAGCAGAAATCGTGTAACAAAACTATTAATGAACTACATTTATTCTGTAATAGTGCAGAGGTTGAATATGCATCTGCCGCTTATCTTGGTGTTACATTCCGAAGGTTAGTCTAAAGTTAACATTTTGGTGTCCAAATGCAAGAAGGCTCGTATGAAGAGACATTCTATTCAACGACTGGACATGTGTACAGCACAGATACTGACCATACTTCTCAAGTATGTGCTTGGAGTGTACCAGAAACATATTGGTATAAACCAGCCCAGCTTACCCATTACTCATTTTAGTGAGGTGGGCTTGCTTCGCTGGCAAGCCCTTGTTACATCAGTATCAATACCCCAGTGCTGATATGTTATTTCCGACAAGGCTGTAATTAATTAAAAACAGAGGTCACTTTTATAACGTGTACAACCTGTACTACTATACCAATATCAATCGCTGACTAAATTGCAGTATGTAGTATCCCATTATCTACGTTTTCACTAGAATTGCTGGCTGCATTTTGGCGTAGGTAAAGATGGTACAACAGACCAGGCAGAGTGTTGTCTTGAAAACTATCGGCTATATTCTCAAACATTTCGCAAGCTGAAACCTTTAATTGATTCTACTGTAATACTCAAGGTGGGCGGAAGGCAGGCTTAGTCATTCCAACCTTAACACGTAAAACATCTTATTCTGTTGCTAAAGAAACAACCATTGACCAAGTTAATTATCGAGTTTTACCATAATGTATATAAGCATCTGGGTGGCTCAGTAATAAGGAAGATGTTGAACAAGTGTCTGGCATGTTTTCTTACTAACGCCAAATCTAATTGTCCCGCAGTTGAACTACCTGCACATCGTGTTCAACAAGTAAGATCAATTGATCATACTAGTTGGTACTATGACGGCTCCGTCCCTGTCACCCAACACCGAGCTCGGGTTGCAAAACTAAGGCATATATATTTTTTTGTATGCTTGGCAACTAAGGCCCTTCATCGTGAATTGTATCTCGAATATCAACAGAATCATTCTTAGCAGCACTTTATCACTTTGGCTCATGGCGGGACCGCCTTGTTCATTTGTACAGTGATTGTGGTCGCAATGTTATTGGGACTCGGCGGCAATTGGAAAAGTTATCTCACTTGATCCAATCCCCAGATTTTGCCGCTAGAGTGGTCATTGTACTGGTCCATTAAGGCAATACTTGGCATTTTAACTTACCTGCAGCCCCAGACTTTGGTGGGTTATGGGAAGCAGTTATAAAATTAGTCAAGGCACACCTTCAAGTTACTGATCAATAGATACCATCATACAAGGAGCTGTCTATGGTCCTGACTATAATTGAGGCCATGTTGATCTCAGAAACATTGTACCCTCACTCCTGCTATTTTTTTTTCTCTCCAGCTCCTCACTACACTTCGAGGATATGATCTGAGCCCACTGATCTTAAATCGACTAAACCGATGGCAGCTAGTGCAATGCATCTCGCAAGATTTTTATAAATGCTGGTATAAAGAGTTCCTGCACACCCTACAACAGAACGGCAAGTAAACGAAGATAGGCCATCTTCTTAAGACTGGGGTATTAGTGCTGATCGAGAATGATAACATTCCTCCTGTCACATGCAGGTTGGCCCGGATCACTGATCTTCATCTAGGAGCAGCTAGCATTTCTCAAGTAACTACAGTGTGGACCGCCACTAGTGTTGCAGCATCCATTTGTGAAGGTGCGTCAGTAGTAGTGTAAAGAGATAGCTGGCTCACCCCAATATTTCATCCAAAATGATAATTTTTTTTACTACAAATTCGAGGTTTTTGAGACCAAATTTAAGCTTAAATTTTTTTTAAAAAAGGGTGTCTCAAAACTAAGATTATTACTCCAAAATCAAACAATTTAACCCCAAAATCAAGCAAATTTTCGCGTTTTCTATAAATGTTAATTTCGCAAGCAAGTAATCTAAAACAAGCCAATTATAAGCTACAAACAAGTAAATTTAAGCTAAAATCAAATGAAATATTATCTTATTATTCTTTTCAGCTTATATTCGAAGCGCTACTAATTTTTTTTAGAAACTTCTTCAATTTGCTCTAGATTTTCACCAATATCTCGAAGTTCATATTTATCGCCAGTTTGTAAATTTGGATGAAACTTGCTAACTAATTTTTAAGATCTTCAGACACATTATCTAATCTATAGGAAGGCGGTCTTGAACCACTACCACCTTTTAAAATGTTAGTCAGGCTGCAAGGGAAGACAGGCGACGTCATGTTTATTTATAAAGGAATAAATTTGTTAAAATTTCACAAAATTTGATCAAAATTCTTAAGAGAACTCTAGAGCATGTATAAATTTTTCATTTTTCATTTCTTTTAAGCCTCTATATGCTATAAAAACTTCCTTCTCATTTATTAGTGTTAAGGCACTTTTATCTAATATTCCCACATAGCGCTCTGGCAATGTAATTTTATACTTACCATCTACAATACATTTATTAGTGTTACGGCACTTTTATATAATATTCTAACGCAGCGCTCTGGCAATATAATTTTATACTTACAATCTACAATACATTTATTAGTGTTAAGGCACTTTTATCTGATATTCTCACGTAGCTCTCTGGAAATGTAATTTTATACTTACCATCTACAATACAATTTATTTTTTTGCCTAAATTAGATTCATCAATTTCAAAATCTGTGGCAGTAAACCATTAATTTTTTTCTTGACTTTGTAGTTTGGTTAATTCAAACGAATTGTTGAACTTGTTTAGCAGAGCCTCAATTTTTTGTTATTTATATAAAAAAAAAAAACAAATTACTAAAGAAAAATTTGTTTTCATTCTCTTAATAAATTAATTTTCTTGATAAATAAATTAGAACCGATGCTCGAAATGGAAAATAATACCATATGTAAGTAATGTAAGAAGCGCTGTGAAGTATTAAACATTGACTGTTTTGCATCACATAAACACACAAAAGATAAGCACATTAACACATGTAAAAATTGTACAACCTCTTATGCCAGAAATCTTTATGATTTAAATAATGAGAAAGTGTTATGCGAATGTGGAAAATATGTTTCAAAACTATATCTCAAAAACCATAAATATAGTAAATTACACAGCAGAAAAGAAATTCAACGTGTTGATTATTCAACTAATAGATGTGTAGTATGTAATGAGAATAAATTTATCGATTCATTTTATCCTCAAAAAGCAACTATAGACAAACATACAACAAAATGTAAAAAATGCATTAATGAGAAAATATAATATGAATGTTGAATGTATGTTTGTATTATATACCTCAAAGAGCTTAAAAACACTAAATCACACAATACAATAGATATTCTAAATGAAATTCAACATGATGATAACCCAACAAAACATGTACAGTATGTAAAGAGAATAAAGCTATAAAATTATTTTCTCGTCATGAAAATACTAAGGATAAACTACAACATGCAAAAAATGTTGTAATGAGAAATATTATCACAGGAGATGTTAAATATTTAAAAAATTACTATCAATTATTTGAGCACTTTCCCAACTTCATTCCAGTATTTTCATTATTTTTTTTTTACATTTATTCATTTCTTTATTTTATAAAATGTTTATACATGTTTTCTTACTAAATAAAAGCTATAATAATGGCAATGAACAATCTAATATCTGAGTTGAGTGAGAAGACAGTGAGAGATTAAGAATTATAGGTAGAGATTTAAAAATTAATATCAGTATAATCTAAGGAAAGATTATTTAATTATACGTTGGAATAATCTAAGGAAAGACGAATTGATTAGAGCTATTATAAACGAACAAAGAAAAAGAAACTTTGATAATATGCCTTTTTCAGAGACCAATATAAAATATATAAAAACTAAAAAAACACATAAAAATATTTCCATTCTCTAATAATCTATTAGTACAGCCTAGGAATAAACGTAAGCAGGTAACAGAATGGATAACAAAGACCAATGTTACAGATTCACCTTTATCAGACGCCAGTATCAATGAATGATACATGCAAGATAAGAATTTAAAATATATATTTCCTGTCTCTACTAATGTATTCACAAGCAAAATAAATAGAAGCTATAAAAATTTCAGAGTTAATAAATCTTTTAAAGGTAGAATATCAACTTATAACATTGAGAATTTCTTTACTTTAGTACAGCCAAATCAATTTCTAACTTCTATAAAAACTATGGCTTTTGAGATAATACGTGATTATCATAGAACAGTTAGTGCTGAAAACTAGCATTAAAATAAATACAAATTGTCGCAAACAAGATAACAATGAAGTAGAATTATTTACATTTCAATCACCCAACTATACAATATTGAATGAAGATGATATTAAAGGATTTATAAATTCATAAAATAAGAAATAATATAACAACTATCTGAATTTCAAAGAAAGGGTTCAGGAAGAACTTTATATAGAGTAATTGGTGTATAATTAGAAATAAATAAATGTAATCCATTAAATGGATCATCATATATTGAACTACTAGAAGTGATTAAGAATAAAAAGGTGTGCATAAATGTAAATAATGATGATCAAAAATGTTTTCTTTGGGCAATAAAATCTGCACTGTTTCCAGCAGACAAAAATTCGGATAGAGTAACTAAATATAAGAATGTGGGACATAATATTGGATAAGTAATAGATAAATTGAAAATCCTATATAAATTGATGATATACCAAAAATAGACAGTCAAATTGACACCACTATAAATGTATACTCTTTAGATGACCGGAGAAATGTATATCGATTAAAACTTACAAAAATAAAAAGGATAAGCATATGAATTCACTTTATTTGAAAGACGATAAATACTTGCATTACTGTTGGATTAAAGATTTATCGAAGTTGCTTTCTGCACAAAAACTAAACATAATGGTAGAACTAATATATGCGATATGTGTCTTCAATTCTTTTGTTCTCAAGAGAAATTAAATAAACATTCAGATGACTCTAAAAATGAATCGGTAAGATTAATTTTACCTTAAAAGGCCAACAAACAAAATTTAAAAATATTAAACATACAATGAAGGTTCCTTTCACAATATATGCAGATTATGAACCAATTCTAAAGAAAATATCAACCATTTAACCAAACCAAAGAGAATTAAATAAATTTAGCTTAATCAAAAAATATTCAGTTTTAACAGAGGACGATATTGATAATGACCTCTATAAGGAGATACTTAAAGAAAGGTATAATCTTATTAATAATCAAACAAATACCATTGATTTAAATTTGAATGATGAATCATATTCAAAGAAGTATCAATTACATGAAGCAGCTGGATTTTGCTATTATATTGTATCTAGTTATGGTGATTATAAGCCACTAGTAGAATATCGCGGCCCAAATACACTTAAAGTTTTTGCACAATCAATAAAAAGGAAAGTAGAAGAAATTGGGGAAATATATTCACAAATTGAACCAATGCATCCACTAACAAAAGAAGAAAAAATATTACATAGCAAATAAAAAAAAATACTGTATGTGAACGTGAATATAGGGAGGACAATAAAAAAGTACATCATGATCATTTAAGTGGAAAAATCATTAATCCTGTATGTAATAATTGTAATCTACAATTAAAATTACCCGATTATGTTCCAATTCTTTTACATAATTTACCCGGGTATGATGCTCATTTAGTTAGGATATGATGATAAAAATATAAATTTAATTGCGAATAATGAAGAAACGTTTATTACTTTTGGGAAAAACACAGAAAATTAAAAAATGAAATTTATAAGTTCGCGTGTAGACTAAATGAAATTGGTAAGAGCAGCGACTTTGCGCTGTCGTTCTTAGTTTGTCCTCCGGATTTCTAATCGGCTATTACGCTACAGCCATCGATGAATGTACAGTACTTGTGACTACTTGCGAATTTTTTTATATTAAGATGCACAATTTCATCTAACATTGTTTCAACTTATCTTTAATGGTTTTGGTAGAGCATGCTTACAAAGCAGCCAAGTTGCTCATTTTTCTGAGACTTCGTTTACAAATTTTGAAATTTCTCAAGGAATTTTTAAAAATTAAACATAACCTTTTTCCATCTGGAAGAATGTAGCTTTATAATAGTGAAAGAATTATAAGAATCGGCCGTATAGTTTCCGGGATTACCCGAGACATAAACAATTAAATAAACTCATAGTCATGTGTACTAATATTATAAAGAGGTAATATAACAAATTTCAATAAACAAACATATATTCCTAGTAGATAAATCTTTATGTAATATGTATATGACCTTAGCTAATTACAAACCTACAGTTTCTTGCTGTTCGTAAACTTCCAGAAAAATGCGAATTTATATGTAGGTAATGTTTATGGTAACAGTCGCATGTAACTATGAAGTGACATACATTTATCTGAAGCATGCTTTCAACAAGCTGTATACATTTATAACGTGAGTACTGTCTGTCAAAAACGAACACGAGTAGCCTTAAAAAACTGGTAAATTATATTGCATGTTTAACAATTAAATTAAATAGGTAAAACATTTCTGGTTTTGTTTAAAAATATATATATATTGGAAATAATTTTAATATTATGTTATTTAGGAAGGCTCAGATAAAACAAAACATCATTAATTTTTATTCCTATATATTTGAAAATGATAATGTATAGTAATTAGCTGCTTAAATTTAACAGTACATTACACGGTTATGGACAGAACGGCTTAATGCAGCGTAATAGTTGACCTTTACTGTGGATTAAGTACGTATACATAATATAGGCATTTCGGGGATGAGAACTCTTAGCCAGTTTTTAAGCCACCTCACCCAATAAGTGAGGCATTTCAGATATCGTTGCCCATGAGGAATTTTGAATGCTGTGTGCAATAAGCTAATGGAAAATGCTTTTAATACAAAATTGAAATACCTTTACTGAATCTTCGCCGAGGAACGCCACCGTTTCCCCACGTGCAAAAACTCAGATTTTGTCCGTACAGAATAAAACAAACTACAGCAGCTTATTTTCGTACATTAAATGACTGATTCACTACGGGACACTTTATACCGTCGCAAGACTTTCTAAGTTTCGGCATCCTGATGGCTGTGACTCCGTCCTTTGTTTCAAGAAATTAACACGGCCGTAAAATCTAGATACTTTTACTCAAGGATCGACCTAGTGCACGATTATAAGAAATTGTCAGGAACATGTATACGTTTCTAATACATTAATCTTTATTTAATGTGCATACGACGGACTCAAGCTTCAGGAATCCTTGATTTAAAGCGATCATTCAAAGGCGAAGGAGCTATATGTAACTTTAGGGTTCACCGCAACTTTGACTTTGACTAAGAATGTGTTTCAGTGCCAACAAATATATCTCTCGAAGTTTGTCTACGCAGGTGAAAATATACGTTTCATGCCAAGAGCTCGCTATCCATTGCAGGGTAAAAGATACTTTGGCGTTGGCTAGTCTCTTGAGAAATCTCGGTTTTTCTCTGTCTGTCTGTCTCTCTCTCTCTCTCTTCACACACACACTCTCTCTCACTCTCTCTCTCTCTCTCTCTCTCTCACACACACACACACACACACACTCTCTCTCTCTCTCTCTGTATCCCCCGAAACTGTCCAACCGCCACTTGTACTCCCTGCTGAATTTATCAACGGTAGATGGAAACCCTGTCATTGTTTGTCATCGGCCGGTCTGTTTTCTCCCCCCCCCCCCCCTTTTTTTTTACCATCTCCTTTTCAACCAGACTGGGCTGCTCTCGCAGGAAGGGCTTTAAGGACTACACCATCTCGTCTTGGGATTATTTCGGAAAAGAGGTCTTGACGGTCGGGTGCGGGCAGATGGGGGAATAAAATAAGTGGGAATGGGGAAGAAAAGTTTGTACATCGGCAGCCAGAAAACGTCACGAACTTTGCAACTTGTAAGAGAAACACGCTAGCTTTTCCTCTCAGCCGTGTAGCTACTTCCTGCCTGGTTCTTTAAGAGTGCTGTCAGGGACGTGAAAAAGAAGGCATGTTGGAAGCTACGAATCGTGTCGGCTTCCGGTGCGTTCGTTTCTGGTTCTTGGGCTCGTAACTAAGGATTCTGGAGTCGGAAAAGATAGTGACCAAACCCCCGAACGTTCAGGTAATTTTCTGAAGTTCTGGAAAGAATGATCGCATACTTGAATTTCGAGTTTTCGGTATATAAAAGTTCATGAATGGATATATTTCTTATTTCAGGAAATGCGAGTATAAAGCTCCAGCTAACATAAGAACTCGCCCAGATCCCCAAAGTTCATATACGAGTGCATATACCTGACACTTTCAGTCCTCCTGGCACAGTTAAATCGCACACACATCTTCGAATGAAAACTTGAGTAAATAAGCTCGCGCAGCAGACAGCGAACAGTATACTCTAGACTGTAACCAGTAACCCAAGACACATCTGAAGACATGATTAAGTATTTTAACAATATTCCTGGAGGAAACTCAACGGAAGAGTACATGTGAGTTTCTTAAGCACCGTGTACATAGATTTCCCAAGGGCAAGCAAAGCATGGAACCGCTTTATAAATATCAACTAGCGAAATTCCGATAGATATAATTTCTTCTTCTTGGAGATCACCACGCGAATGGGTACTTCACAAATCATATTTTGAGTTGTTCCAAGGCAGCCATTCAGTAGGCACACCAGTTTCCCGTGGCGATGACTGGTTCAATCCTTGACGAATGCAAGGCCGGGCATTGGAACGTGGGATTTTTATCCGACGTGCCTATTGGTCTCTTATCTCCTCAAAGTGTTTACACTTTTCTTTCTTCTGTTTTCTATCTTATCACGTGTATTAAGTCACTTTTTCTTCAGATACTACATTTGTGCACAGTGCTATTACAGGTTCACATTAACAAACAACTTTTACGAGCTGTGCTTAATTAATGTTTTGTGTCCCATCTATAAACACGTTTATGTTAAGCCAATCGTTAGGCTAATGCATATGTTGTAGTGGAAACTAAGGGGTGATGAAATAAAAAATTATTGTAATGTAAAATGATGAAAGTGTGAAACATAACACAAAGGTGAATGTACAACTAAATTAAATTATAGTAATTTAAATATGTCATGGGCGCCTTTACAGATGAATAGATGGAAAATATTAAAATCAGTAACGTTTTCAAGCAAAAATATGTAATGATAAGGACTCATGTTAAACAACCTCTTTAAAACTAGCGGTCATTCAATTGTATTATTGTGAAGAACTAGTGCAGCTCAACTAAGCACTCTACATACAAAGAGCATCAGACGATAAAAATATTCTACCATTTTTAATAAGACGAAACAAACTATTTCTATTGAAAAATTACAGGTTTCACATTAAAATAATATTCAATGATTAAACGAGCAAAGCGATGATTATAAAACTGCTGCCAGTTATGTAAAATAAATTAGATGAGTTTAGTTTCAATGACTTGAAAACGATTACCATCATCCTCACACACATTGATCCGTCTGCATGATTGCGAAATCATGTGCAACTGTCACTTTAATAATCTTGCACTGTTTCGTGGAAATTGGTAATAATTTAAATATGTAAGTGTCCGACCAGTCATAGCTCAGTCCTTTTTAGATTCACGATATCTTGTTCCAAGTCTCTAGCCTCTAGGTATCTTATTTGGTTGCTACTGTACTTTGAAACACATTCTTGGCTTTAAGCTGATACTGCATGCAAAATAGGATATTACAATCTTACATTAATTTGCGACGACCAGTAGACTAGAAGTTCTCGATGCCTTCGAAGTGCAGGGAACCAGAGCAGTTCTGAATAGGATTCAGGCGGACTACCCGGTCCATCTCGTCGTAATCTAAGTAGAAGCCGTTCTCAGCAGTTGAACGGAACTCCAGGCCGATGAGACATCATCCTTTTTAATCAGTTTCTGGCCCTCCTTCTCCGACGTGGAAACTACCCTGTGCAATCGTGCAGCCATCTCCAGAACGTAATTCCTTTTTTTTACTTCTCCAGCTAAAACGTTCTAATCAAAATGTTCCAAACCAACTCAAAGACAAAAGCTCCACTTAGCAACCATTTGTGAGATCGGCATTTTATATGGTCATAAAAGTGTTCTCCATGTCGACACGAAGTGAATGAGAAATTTAATAGGAATTCATCAGCTTGTATGTGCGTTGCAAATAAATCAAATATTTAGTTAAAAAACACACGGCAGAGTGTGGATAAATTCTGCAGTTTCACATAAACATCTTACAACGCAATTCCATTCCTGATATAGCCTTAATAAAATTATGTTTTAAATTGAAAACATACATGGATGGACATTTTAAGGATACGTCGATTTATGTTGAACCAAGTAAGATAAATGAATAATGAGTGAGGTGATAAGTGAGGAACAACTATGAGGGAACTCCTTACACCGCGAAGTAAAAGAAACCAATTCCATATACCATCATTTTCAAAATTGGTCATTCATCACGAAGTTTAGAGGTGAAGCTACTGTTGCAAATTCATTGCTGATGGCACAGTTCGTGTTTCAGCGTATACGTCAAAATTAAAGGCATTTGTGGCAGGGATTTGCCTATTTGTTATAAGTGCTCGTCGTATACTTTTAAGTTTGTGGGTGCTGCCGTATACGTGAGTACTGTTTTTGTAGAGCTCACGTTCTTGGTCGGGCCTATATTTCCTTTTATTTTATTTGTTACTTTTGCATTTCCCCATCTATGGGTGTATGCGCAGCTGTAGTGTCGTCTGCTGTTGAGTGGGAATATACATATATCGGTGTTTTCGCCTTAAGCTACCCACACACACGCACTCAAACAGACCGATCTTCCTTTCGCCGAACTTAGGTGAGAAATTATGTGCCATTTTACTTTTCGTGTTGCTAGATAGTTATCATACATTTAAAGCAGGCCTAGTGTCGGCACGGTATTTGAGCTTGGTTGGTCGTGTGGTATTTCATATTCTAAATTCGTATTCATTTTGGCTCTCCCTCGTGGTTTTAACTTGTAGGCCCAATTACGACACGTCCTGGTTTCCTTCAATTAAGTTTTGTTGCATGCTGAATTTAATAAATGCTAGGAAGCGTAGTGCTAATTACAGTTTCCGTGCTCCGCCTACCGAAGCCGATCCGTCTAATTGGTACTGCTGAAGCGCTCGCGAGAGTGTCTCCTAGGCGTCGAAAGTCCTCTAACACTGCACACATGAGTCGCCGATAGTTTATTTATTACACTTGGTGATTTTTAAATTATTGATTGCGGTTCCCTTGAGAAGGCCTCTTGTAATTTCTGGTACGGATGGCAATCGTTTTTTTTTAATGTTGGAGACACCATTCGAGGGAGGCTTTGCTGGGTTGCTCTATACACACCTGACTTATCTCGCACAAAGTTTGTGGGTTTGTCAAATTTAAAAAAAAAATGATTTTAATTTGTATGTCTTACTGAAACATTTTTGTAGTATATAAGCGCCTTGTAGAAATTACTTTGGAAGGTCTGAAGAACAAGCGTGTGATATTTTAAGGACCAGTTAAAAATGCATCTGAATGTTTACCTGAATAATTCCTTATAGAATGTTTTCAAACACAGTTTTATGATTTTGAAGATATGTCATTATTTTAATTAAATGTAAATCAATTGTCAACTGGTCTATCATTCATAGTACATGAAGAGTGAATATAAGGTGTAAGTTTTCACAGTAAAGTTTTTCAGGAAAATAATATAAATAACTTGCTGATCCCTGCGAATGTTGTTCCGCCGTTTTCACGTTCTATTTTGCCTTCTCAGTGCGTCCTCTCTATTACATCTGGTACGTCAACCGATGTTTGACCGTGGTATCGCGGGCATTTTTCTCATTTGGATCAACAAACATTTCCTGCAAGTATGAGCAAAATCGGCCAATAAATATAGAAGTTAGACTCCAGCGCCACCTATCGGAATGAAACAGAACTAAAACCTTACTCACCATCTCAATAACATATGGTGTGAATATTGTCTCAATTGGTCCAGTGGTTTGCCAGTGATGATGCGGTTTAATCACGCACAATGTATTATATATATATATATAAGATTTAGCTACATTTTAACAAGCGTTTCTAATTGTTTGTTCCACCAACCTAGCGTCACCGTACACATTATTTCCGTGGCTGGCATTAAACGTGTTCAATTAACAGCCAGAGGGCTATAGCAAAAATATTATGTCACTCCTTTTGATAATGTGTCCGTCTTACGGTAACCTAGTTTACATGTAATGATTATTGTAAATTTTTGCCTATGTCTGCCGCTGCTTCATGCGGCATTTAGCGATGAGAAAATTTACGCTTCCACAATCTGATAATGTCGGTATTCGACTGATCGACAAGCTACGCCCATAATTTCTTCCAAAAATATACCCTAATAAACAGTTGCCAATGTACCCCAAAAGTGTTCTTTCCATAGACAATATCTAATGGAAGTGAAATACATGGCTTTGTAAGAGACACTGGAAAATTTTTTGGTAAATATTAATTATAGTTTTTTTTCCCCGTCCCAGATGTCTCGGTATGGCTAGGTTTACTGACGGTTTCATAAAATGCGCATTATGGACCTGTGTTAAATAAGGGGTATTTGTGAGATACGTCTGCATTAAGTAAATATTATTGTGGATGTTACTTAAGGCGACACCCCAACTTAAAGTTTGACAGAAGATGAAGGCGAATTAATAGAAGTAATAGAACTACCGCTTATCTTTTATTAACAAATAACACGGTTACAAATGTTCAGGAAGAGGATGGGGAAGGACTGATGAGCGAATAACTCTCTTTCCCCTTAACAACTCGCCCCTGAACTGCCAGAGATCGGTGCTCTGCCGTATTGTGTCCTCCTCGCGTCGCTGACGCCCCAAGAAGACCTCCTTTCCTGGTTCGGATTCCTAAACCACTCTTCTCGCCCTACCTCCTGTTAATATTTCGCAACTCCTTCCTATTCGCCGATAGCTTGGCGTGGGCGGAGTTATGGTCGTCGGCCGATGACCATCCTTTTGTGTCAGCAAGACCTAATTACCGTGACTCAACTTGCAGGTCTTTTTGCCGATAGATAATGCTTTTTGCCGATAGATGTTTTTTGCAGTGCTGCCCGTGCTGCACCAGTCCCAGAGTAACTACCGTTGGCCGCCTTTGTCCTGAGAGTACCACGTAGCTGGTGTCGCAATCGTGACAGTATACCTATACAGCCCAGTAACGGTGCCTCATTTCGAGCTTTCCGAAAAGTGGATGGCTGTGCCAACGTCTTATGCGTACAAAGTTCTAAATATTTCCATTAAGTTTTTTGATAATCTATTAATGTTTTCCCGTGCCTGTTTTTGGCCGAGTGGTAACTATAAAGTGAAGGCGATATTCACAATTATAACGCGTGATGTAACATTTCTGGGCGGTATCTATCTGTTTTATAGGTAAGGGATAGAACAAATGTTACACAGTATATATTTTGAATTTCTATTCTTCCTGTTTTGCTACTTTATTTTATGACTATAGTTTATACACTGAAATTAATTATAATTAAGTTAATTGTGTATCAGGTGTGGTGAGCGGTAAGAAATTATCAGTGGTTTCCATGAACAAAATGGGACTTAAGTTGATAGGTTTTGGTCAGGTGGATTCCTTGTTTACGCGCATCTCGGCAAATAAATATCCTGGGGATGCGACTTTTCGTCAAAAAAGATAAAAGCCAATTAAGATGGTACCGTTCCGCTTTTATCATTTAAGTATATAACGAAAAAATCGTGAAAATGATAAAAATAAAACGCATTTTCTCAATGCTACCGCGCAGATTATTTAACATGTGGGAATGAAGGTAAAACAGTACAGTGGTAGTTTAATATGTTGTGTTGCATCGAGTTTAATAAAGTCACATTGTTACAGATCTAATTTTCACAGTCAAGCATAATTTATCAAAGAGAAATGTCTCAGTTCATGAAGTAACTTCATGTTATATAAAACACAAGAAAGTGGCATTGTTTTCATTCGAAAAAGTTGTTTCATACTTTTACATAGAATGTTGGTTGACCGATGTAGGCCCAACAGAAAAATGCGCGCCTTTAACCATCAGTAATTTTACCACCATGTCACCAACCCAAAACGAACCATTTAAAATTACACTTGTGATAGGTTACGCTATTTTATGATTTAGTGACGTCGTTGTCTGGAGGGTATGAGATGATCTCGTAACTAATTTCCGTTGGTATTTTCCTTTGGGCCAACGTTGTATTAATGTGTGGGATTCAACCCAACGTACAGACATCCTTTCCATTAAAGTGCCAACTTTGGGTCAAAGAACGTTGTTACTGTCGTATATGGGATGGAGGAATGTACCGGTTCTTAGATAGGGTCGTTTAGATATTATGTGTTATAAAAAGGGCAATCATAACACCCGCATTTCACGTGGAATGAGAGAGCATTACTCACAGAATTAACACTTTGTCTCGATTACCTACACAGGAGTAAATACTATACTATTAATTTTTAGGCCTTAGTGTACTATTTTTGGTTAATAACCCACACTTTTATTATTTTTGTGCTTGTGGACTGGAGTAAGGGCACGCATGTATTTGGGTTCCTGCGGATTGGGTAATAGTTAAGGTTATGTCAGTATTGTCCATTTCATGTAAGTGGAGTAGATTTTGAAAGGTCTAAAAAAGTAGCGCGGCCACAATGTATCCTTCCACCACAGCTGTTTTTCCAGTGAAGAAAATGACGTTTGTAACACAAATCTTTCAGTCAAATGCACATTCGCATTTTCCGCTTTCCTCGTGTTTCCTGTAATGCAGGCACTGACAGACTCCTATTAGCTAACTCTCGTCCAGTAATCTATGTAAGATATTATAGCTAGTTTGGCATTCCAACGTGTTTTATTTTTGTTGGGGTTCTGATTATTTTATTTCGTTAAAAAAAAAAAGGGAAAGGAAAACAGATAGGAAAAAAGGGGGGAGGATGGCATCTATATTAACGTCTTTCGTGAGACGGCATTGTTTAGAAGTTCTAAAGAATGTGTGGAATTTTGAGTCGCATATTGTTTTGATAGGGCAGTGGCAAATTTCGCTCGTACATAAATAAAATTCAGATTATTTTAACGTCCAAAATTGATTTTAACTTGAATGATAAAAAAAAAAAAAAACGCTATACATGCGTCGCTGTTCGTATTCGTACAGATGCAGCAATGGGTACACACACACGCTTTGAATTTACGATATCGGCAAATAAACAAATATTGCTTACACACTAGAAAAGTTTTGAATGCGCGGCTTTTTCAGACCACGTGAATTTCAATAATTATAGTAAAGGCTTACAAATGCATTATTTACAAAACATGAAAACTTGCTATTTGTAAAATCGCAACCACTTGAACACGTGTTTTTCCATGGTAATACTTGCGCAAGTTTTCTTCACTAATTAACGTTTGTTTATCATTATCATTAAATAATTTGCTTGCCGAATGAGTCGGTAAAATAAACACTGCGCACGTTCCCTGAAACCAACAAACTTAAACTTAGAAACGTTAATTATATTCGTATCGCTTCATTGCGGACGGCGGTTAAGGAAACTCGCAGGACACGCAGTTTTACGAAGCGGTAAACGCGTGCCAATTAATATCAAATTTCACTAGAGGAAACTCGCTAAAACGGCACCTAAAGCCAACGGTGATTACAGAAAGCAAATAAAAAAATAATTTACTACGTATAAATTATTCCTACAATACCAAATACCATCAAGATACTTGTGCCATCGTGACGGGGAAAACGCACATGCACAACTGCGTTCACCGGGCTGGAAACGTTTACTGTTCGTACGTGTCAACATGCTCTGCCATAATTGCTAAACATGTTTTTAAAATCAATTCACTAAAAAAAAAAAAAAAAAAAAAAAAAAAAAAAAAAAAAAAAAAAAAAAAAAAAAAAAAAAAAACACTAATATTGCTTAATAAATATAAGTTAATCCACGAGTGTTGTAAGTATAACAAAAAATTTTAATTACAACTTTTAGTTCTGAGTACTATTTTATTCCGAAGCCATCGCCATAATCGCCAACTTAACAACATGCATCCCGCAACAATTGATCAGCTTATACAGTACTTTACAACGAGAACATTTACTGTTTACATAGTGTGTAGGTTAGTCACATTGTGTATCAGATTTGACCCCACTTATATGAAATGGACATTAACGTAACAACGCTAGAGCACAATAACCTATTGAATTTAATTTTTTACAAACATATAGCAGTTTAGATACTCTCCTACGAATTGAGCGGTCTAAAATACTCTCCAAGTAATGGAGTTAAATGTTCGCTCAGGCAAGTAAACCGCGAATGTAAAACACGTAGCCGAGAGAGATATTTAAAATAAGGTAATTATAGGCGTCTTATTTTTGTTTTTCTGAAAAACTGTTACAAAAAATAGTGACAGTTTTCGAAACTACTCTACCTTCTACGTGGGATCCTTTATTTTTATCATGTAAGTACATGCTGATCTAACAGTTACAATTGCAGTATAATTTTGACTGGGGCTTAGATTTTAACATTATTTATGTAACCAGGTTTGAATGATAACGTGTGTGTTGGGAAGTAAACTGTCGTATCTGTGCGGTTTTTTTTTAAATATAATACATATTTAGATTTCTCATGGAACGTACTATAAACTTTTTGTCATTGCAATGGGCACTGTTACGCGACAGAAGAGAACTGCTATATCTCCGTGTTGTACGGGACCCGGTACGAAATTTACGGTATGGTCCACATTTCTTGTCATCACCTGAAATTATGTCTGAATATTGGAATACCTTATTATGTATTGCGATATTACTGGTTATGTGTGTATGTAATGGGTGACAAGACATTTGCAGGAGGTGACAAGACATGTGGAACACCCTATACATACCTGGCGATGGGCCTAGAGTAGACCATTCAACAGAGCAGCTGCTGCTTTTGCCTGGGCTGGGTGGCGATGGCATGAGGACGACGCGGGCAGACCTGCCCCCCCTCCGTAACCCTCCTCTAGAGTCTGCAAATGGCGGCGGTTGAAGATGTGACTTCACGAAGAATATGGACGATTAACGGGATAGAAAACACGTGGATTTTTTCTGGGTGCTACAGAATTTGAGTGAGAGCTTATTGGGGTGGGTGTGGGGTTTCTGTTAGAACACTATATAACGGACTTCCTGTTGAAAACACGAGGAGAACGATAGGAGATACGATGTGGGACGGGTCGTAGGGTTCCCACACCCCTGTAAAGTTAAGTAAACTTTTGATATTTGAATGTTTAGTATTAATAGTTTATTTTCGTCAAGATCTAGGAATTTTAAAAAGTATTAAATATTTTTTCGCCTGTATTCTAAGTTGTTTTTCCCCCATTATTTTATTGTTAGTATATTATTACTAGACGTTTGCATATGTCCGTGTTGGTACTGTCTAAAAGGTTCAGAAGTGCATGTTGTTATTAATAAACAATTTCTGGGTCAAGTAATAAAACAAGTCGTAAGACTATAAATTAATGTAAAAAAAATTGAAGTATTTGTTGGAAATTTCAACAAACCCCACCGAAGTGTAAAATAGCCGTTTTTGAACCTCTAGGACGTTGCCTGTGTTGAGAAATGTATGGTTTTGAAACAAAACATCGATGGAAGGGAGAAACGCAGCTGGGTTCCATGTAACGAAATTCCTCCGTCACATGGAAATATTTTTTATTTTATTTTTCGTGGTTATTTATAAACGAGAGATGTGTGAGAGTTCAATAAATACGTTTAATTGGTGCAAAAATATTAGTTTTAGATACATAACATTATAGCGCCCTATCAAATAGTCTAATGGTGTTCATTTGAATAATTATGGAGCTGTGTGGGAACCCTAAATAATAAACTGCCATTACAACTAACGAGACCGCGTATCAGCGAAATACTGTAATTTCAAAACATTGCTGTGTTGGTGACTTTAAGTTTTTAGCCGAAACGCTACAGCGAAGTCCGGAGCCAGGTAATTATAATCTGCTGTTAATGATAAAACACCGGGTCATTAATACCAAGCGCCAGCCAGGACGACACCATGCTAAAAGCTCCCGCACAGCGTCGCGAATTCTTGGCGGTTTTTGTGGTCGTTATATTGATTCCCGCTCGAGGGGGTGCTGGATCAACGGAACTGGCAAATGCAAAGGGTATGTTGGTGTTGGAGGGGCGAGGAGACAACACACCTCTCCCCCCCCACCGCCCCCCCCCCCGTCTTTTCCATCCAACGCGCCGTCCCCCACACCCAATCGCATGTCCGGGCGAGCCGCGGTCCGTCCTAATTGGGGCTGATTTATTTCCGGCAAAACTGCCACACCTGCAGCACCCGTAGGGCGACCACCCCTCTTCACCCCTCTCACGCTTAACCATCCCTTTTCCAACCCCTTCCTTTTCCACGATGATGTAGCGGTCAGACTACTGGCCTCCTACCAAGGCGAGTTCGATTCCCAGCGTTGTCGCTGCCGGATTCTCGCATGTGGCAATCGTACCGGACGATACCGCTGCTCCCGGGGGGGGGGGGGGAGGGGGTGTTTCTGGGAGATCTCTCGTTTTCACCCATCCTTGCATTTCGGCGCCGTTGTTCCACACTCGCTTCACTTCACCCTCATCGGCTCTCAGGACCTCGAGGTTAAGAACCGCCCAAATCTCTCCTCTTACCTCTCTCTTTCTCTCTCTCTCTCTCTCTCTCTCTCTCTCTCTCTCTCTCTCTCTCTCTCTCTCTCTCTCTCTCTCTCTCTCTCTCTCTCTTTTCCTTATCAACCACCCTCCATCCGCCTGGTATAGTCTATTCGCGGTTTCCTAACATTTTTTTAAAAATAAATCTTGGAAAAAACACACCCCATGTAAGACGAGTTTGGTTGTTTCTAAAATGCGTGTGTTAAATATGACAAACATTTTATACTTGTGTTTACATAAAGGTACCTTTTTTTATGGTTAATTAAACTTTCGCCTATTCTATCTATCAATTATAATGTTTCATTTGTAACCAATATAAACAAAGATGGTGAGAAAATACGTCTGTTTTATTGCCTGGAAAAAAATAGTTTTTTTTTTTTCAAATGTATTATTACAGCGAGAGCGCACAAATGCAGTGCGTTGGCACGCTGCACTGGTGCAATTTTCCAAGCTTTCCGTGCTTGAGGCGGAGGAATATCCTGGAAGTAGAACTTCAGCAGGGCTTCAGAAACGTTAGAAGTAGCTATGAATGCACTACAGCAGCGCATTGCTCTCCTAGCTTACATGGACTTAGCAGTAAGTAATTTTAAATGTCTCATGGCCTCGTCGGACCCGTAAGGAGGCATTGCAACGGGCCTTTCCAACACTGATATGCATTCCCGCCGAGATGAACTTCTCGCAAAATATATCCTTAATATTAGTGTATTATAACACGCGGTGTAAGGCAGTAGAATGAACGGCAGATGCCACTTCTTATAGGCTATTCACGGTACTGTGAACACTTTTGAAAGCCCTCTCACTTGGGATATTAGCCAATAAATATATTTTATTTTATTTTAGCCTTAGACGTTATCTTCAGTGTGTTGTGTAATATACACACTGTGTTTATAACATGCATGGCAATATCTATTTTAAAATGCGGCTAAAGGATAAAAAATGGCTGAAAGAAAAAAAATTATTAGGGTCTCAAAAGTGCCCACTTTACCGTTATCAGCCTTTACTTTTATTCTTCCCCTCGAGGCCGGATCTTTATCCCGCGCTTGAGGCAGAGAGGTGCAGGAGCTATAAGTGCAACACTTAAACATACATCAAGTGCGCCATCGCCTCTAAGCGCAAAGCTCTGTACCGGCGCTCAGCGTTCACATTTTGATGGTTGTAGATAAAATTCTTAGGGATTTCATTTGCAATTTATGTAGAGAGCAATTTTGTAAAATAAGAGTAGTATTTTGGTGTATCAGTATGTTATAATGTAAAGTCTTCAATCCTTGCAGGAAAAAAATGTTAGCAAAAGGTCACGGAGAAAAGATATTTTTTTTTGGTCTAGAAATCAAGGAAATGTTTGGGAATTTTCCAAAGGAAAAAAGGTGGCAACCCTGATGTATTTACTTACAAGCGTACAGGCGCATTCACTCACTTTACAGGACATATTTTACTAGACACCTTAACACTTCTGCAGGTACTCACTGAATATCCCTCTGGAGTGTGTGGTCGAATGGCCAGCAAGGCCGCATCGCTTTTTAGAAGGCCAGAAAATCGAAATTTACTGGCAGCACCTTAGGATCAATTTCTCCCCGCCTCTCCCCACCACGAAACCAACTTTCCCAACCGCAACTAAATATATCGTTTTCCATTACCACTCCACGGAAAAAAAAATTTCCTCTCGTGTCGAAAAGGCATGGAATTTATCTAGAGAGACGGACGTTGCCAAATGCGAATGGAGATAGTTTCTGATGCCCAATGTGATTTCTCACTTTAAGCTAGCACATTTTTTTCCCGTCCTATAAAACTGAAAAGGAGTCGTCAACGCAAAATCACCCACGGAGCCACTTAATGTTTCCGTATCGTATGTGAACACATTTGAATGGAGTGATTGCTGGTGAGAAACTTATTGTCGTATAGGCCGTTCACTATCAAGTGAGCACTTTTGAAGACCTGGTTACTTTTTTCTTTCAACCAATTTACATCCTTCCACCACTTGAAAATGTAAACCATACGATTTGAGTAATAAACACTGTATACATCCACCATACCGAAAACCCAAAGTCCGAGGCCACAATGAAATGTACTTATTGGTTATTTTGTGAGATGAAACAGCTTTAAAAAGTGCTCACTTTACCGTGAACGGCCTATATGGTTGAGAATTGACGAGACCAATGCTTGCACGTTAACGGGAATGCATATTCCGTTGGATTGTTAAAAGCATACCGATTTTCCTTCATAATTTATAAAAAACAAGGTGAGTTTTTCATGTAAAAATGAAGGCGCCTATTTATTCTATCCAGATCTTTAATTGTACTTATCTCAAATACATGTTCGAACACTTCTCTTAGACACGTGAATTATAGATACTACTAATTTTTAACAAATGTATAAGTTACATAATGTATTTACTCATATTATAAAGCCTGAAAAACAAGTAACCAAACGATTGCGTTTGGGGCTTCTAAACATTATCACATTTTGCTATAGCGCACTACCTCATTGTGGTAAAAGACTGTAGTATATTCAAAAGGTAAATATGATTTTATAGGCCCTAGTAAAATAGACAAAATAAGGCGTATTTTTGAAATTACATTTATTACATAATTAACAATGCTATTTATTTGTCATGCGTTATGTTATTCAGACCAGCTTTAAGTTGCATGTACAAAACTAATTTTTATTGTAACAAATATATAAGCATTGTTTTGGTTTTATTCACGTGTCCGCCATTATGGATGTACATGTCGTAATTGGTGAATATGTGATATGCTGAGGGAAACGTGAGATAATTACATTTATATGAGCGTGCATATGTGATGGGTGCGTATCGCACAAAGAACAGTGATGAATATAAACGACGAGCGGTACATGGGAATTCGTTCGCCACAGTAGTGCTATATTTTTCTTCGGGTTCAGGGGGATATGCTGTATGTAAAGAACTCTCCTGCAGCTATGATCTTGCAATCGAGGCATATAACTTCGAAGGTATTCTTTAAGATCGAACTATGGTTGTAAAACACTGCGATGCTTTATTATTTTCCTAAGACACATGACCCATGAATATGAATGTGGACATGAAACTGATTTTCGCTTATCAAAAAACTTCTAGGGGTGATATAAAGAACAACTTTTTTTTTTCTTTCAGAAAACGGATGTCCGGAGACATCCTTTTTAGACGCTAGGCGTTTTTTGTACATCACCATATAACGCCTGACAGGTTGTCACTTAGCGTAGCACACAAACTACATCAGTTACTTACCTCCCAGGTAACAGTGCTATTTGTAATAGTACTGCAGTTGTGGTAGTAACAGCAAGTAGGTAGACGTTTGTAGGTTGCAGTAATGTATTGACTGCCTAATACACGCCACCTTACGTTAACCAGAAACAGGTGCTTGAAATGTCGGCCCTCCCCTTGATTGCAGACGTTGCAACTCCGATGCATTGCCCCGCTGACAATCTCGAAGAAGCCACGAGTTGTCTGAACAGCAGTGCATGCCGCCTGTACGTCTCTGTTCTCCACAAGCGTAGAGTACACGCATTATATTGATGTGTTTCCAATGAACTTCCTTGGCCTGTATTCCTCTTCGACACGAAACAAAGGAGGAACGAAAGCCATTCTAAACAAATAAAAAACTACTTCTAACGTTGTTTCTATACAGACTTAGTATGGAAGTTTTCTTACGAAAGTAAACGTAATTTTGAACTAAATATTGTTTCAGATTCTTAGCTAGCGACGATGAGGAAAATCTTGAAGTAGATACTGTTCAGTAAATATGAAAGCGTGGTAGGAATTCTAGGTTTAATTATAGTTTGTAGGGGGAAAGTTGGCTGCGCGTTCTTTCATAAATTACTGCACTAGTCAATAAAACAAAACGTTTTGGAAAAAACAGAACAGATTTTCTTCCACTTTGGTTGAAAAAAATTTAGATCTGTACTTGTCACAGGAACATAATACCTACAAAATACATACTGCATAGTGTTTTCAGGTTAGTAGCATCAATAATTAGGTAATGAACTTTTTAGAAAGTGAGTTGACTCATGCCGTTTTCAAAAGTAATGAAACAACGAATGCCCTTTTCAAAACTAATAAACGGAAAACTAAAAATAGTTGTAATGCTTTGCATTAAGTGCCATACACAGTGGTAAAATGATTTAAGTATCTGATTCCATGTTACTGACAATGTTACAACTAATTTAATAAGCTTTATAGTTTGTGTACTGTTCATTTTACACATAATTACTCATTTAAATCAATTTTTAAAAAAAATTCGCACTTCCTTTTACTCTCCTTGAACAATGGAACAGATACCAATCTCTTAATAATATCCAATGAAGTTGTCAGTAATGTAGGATTTAAGCTTGTGCACGCCTTAGTCTTTTTTTTTTTTTTTTTTTTTTAATTTATCGGGCATATACCATCATACGCCTTCTGGATTGGGAAAGGAATGGCTGATAATTTCGCCTATCTGAAATTATAATATACCAATCCATCAATAAACTGATAAGCTTTTACCTCACCAGAAAAGCTGTTACTGAATTTAGCCATGCAGTGTTTGTTTATGTTAAAGCTCACATTATCACCTCGTTGGACTTTCTTCCCTAAAGAGCCAATGTCGTTTTCTTGTAATATTATTTCCACCAATTCTTGTAGTCAGCAGAAAAGTTTTCTTGGTGCCGTATATTTGTAAACTTGCAATTTCTGCTTGATTATGCCACCATGTATGCGTACTCAACTGGTGAGTAGATGCCATCAGTTCACCTAATGTACCTCTGGATTACGCCAACATTGCAGTCACATGGAAGAAATGAGTATCCCGGATCGGATAATACTGAAAGATACTTTCAAATCTTCCAGTTGCTAATAGGTTCATTAGATATCGATTCAGCGTATGATTTCTATTTTGTACCCCACATGCACCTGAAAACAAATGAAGCTCTTTTGCGGACTGAGGCACATTTTGTGTAGTGTATTGGTCAAGGAATGCAAAAACTTCGTCTCGTCCCCTCCTGGCTAATCCTTCGTGATACGAATGGCAGTCCGGCCTTCTATTTGCCACATCATGTATACAATAAGCGTAAACTCAAATCTGCCGGAGATAAAAGACGTTCTGAACTGGGATGTGTGGCAGTGGTAGATTTTGCATGTAGTCAAAGCAAAACACATGTGACATCTTCTCGCTGATAATACAGCTGACGAACCTCTTCCGTTTTATTGCAAAACTTTCTCGCGCTGGCACTTATGGATCATGAGTTTAGCCGCTGTTACACGTTTCGCAGTATCGTTAAGGAAGTTACTTCATAGTGTTGGGCCTAGGTCTTCATGTGTTGGGCACACATCATTCTGTGGTCTGCCGAATGCATAGTCAAAATGTTCTTTGAATTATATTAAATAAAACCCATAACTTACTGTAGCATTAGGGTATCTTGGTTTGAATAGATGATGTATTACTTTTACAATGAAATCAGCACTTAGGTACTCAAGATTTCGATTAGCATGAATTATATCCTTAATGCGATAATGAAAAAAATTAATATTTTGATTAGCATAGAGCGTATGCTTAGTAGGAAATGATACGATGCGCTCGTGAATTATCTGACACATGTCTCCTGGAATAGCTTTATTACCAGAGCCCTCGCTCTTACTTGTGTTTTCTTTTGGAGTTTCATTCGCTGCCAACAAGGATACAAGACGCCTCACTTTTTAGCAGTCACACCATAAGACTCGCTATTTTAGCAGTAACACCATACAAGATTAGGAAAGCCTTCTTGCATTCATCATGTCGATTCCCTTAAAAAAAAAAAACCGTATTATACAATGTGGGCTCTTGACTTTGGATCTTCTTTTCGCTGTCGCTTAGTTTTAACATTGTTTATAGCCAAAGCCCCTGAAGAAAAATATCCTGACCAGTTTTACTTTCAATAGCATTGAGATTTGCTAATATCCATATATTTTTTATGTCGTCAAACTTGACACACTTCATCTTACACCTAAAACAAAAGTTATGTCCAGACTTCACGATACGTTATTGATTAGGTAAGAATATGTAGTTAACGGAGCCTAGTAATAGACTAACCAAGCCATTCACGAAGTTATGTTAGGATAGAAGACCAACCATGCCGCTATAGTCTATAGTCTTTCTCTATAAAACGTAACAATAGTAGGGGCGTGGAGGTTTCAGACACAAAGGGATGCCGCCTTTTATGATTGACCTAATTAATTTGATATCAAACCGATTGAAGGGGTTAATTAAATCAATAGAAAGGGTTAACCAACAATTGAAAGGGCTAATTAAATTGAAAGGGTTAAATGTATTGGAAGGGTTTTTGGTTTGGGGCAAGAGTTTACTAAGGGTAAAATTTACTAGTTTCTTTCTTTCTTTTTATGGGGAGCAGCAGCAGCAGCAGCAGCAGCTTTGGTACGTCCTCACCCTTGGAGATCGGGCACTGACTGAGGTGTGGCGTGTTGGGGACGGGGTATGTATCTGGCGAGTTGTGTGCAAGAGTGGTACAAGTGTAAATTTTGTGTCGCGTAGAGAGTTTTGGTAGATAGGCGACTTTGAAAGATGAGATTTACAAACTATTAAATAGACAATGACTATTACCGAATGAAATTAAACGTTAGAGAACTTCAGAGTGTTTAAACGAGTTCTACGTATGAATAAAGAACACGAGAGAGAAGTATAACTACCTGGTCTAATAAAGAAACAAGAGTAATTACGTGAGTCTCCAGTATCAAATTATTATTTAATGAAAATCAATTAAATCTAAAGAGATGAATATGTCTACAATGCGATTTTACTACCCCGAGCTGTACGTTAGAAATAAAATTTACACGAGAGAAGCATAACGAACGAACACTCCTACGTGAATAACATCTGGTGTTTAGTGCTAAACGATCACAATTACCCGACTCTACAGTATGGAATTAATTAATTAACAAATCAAAAAAGTTCCTATAAATTAAACGTCTAATGAACACAATAACAAGACATATGGGAAAAAATGACACTACTTGATGCCTCTCGCACGCACCTGACAATATTTTAAAATACGTCCTGTCTGTGACACAGGCGAGGAACTTCTGAAACGGAATCAACACCTTAAAATAAATTAATTTATTGACACTTATAACGTATGTTTGATTAAAGACTGAGGTGAAAGACTCGGAAATTTGAATGACAATACAAAATGGCTAACGAACACAGGTACATGAAAATGTCTAAACACGTAATTAAATCACACCTCTCCCAAAACACACTCGTCCGCCTCGGAGGCTGGTGAATCAATGAAGTGAGCTTACAAGTAGAGCCTGACTATAGACACGTGGAGCGCAGTCGGAGGCTGACAAGCGACTTAGGTTATAGCTACTCGCAAATAGTTGTGAATACAAGTTACGTGACAAATGGATAAAAATTATGTGTACGACGCACGTACTAATATATAAATTGGGCTAGTTGAATTAACAACGAATTAAAAAAAAAACGTAATGATATCGCACCTCTCCCAAAACACATGCTTACGTCTAGGAGGTCGGTCAATGAATGACTGGATTGTATGACATGCGCCAGCTTATAAGTTGTTATATACGTGAAGCGCGGCTAATTTTAAATTTACGAGAAAAACTCTGAATATGTCCTACAACTATGTGAATGAAACAGCTACGTGAATGTAAAAAAATAACACTATTTGATAAAAGTGAATTATTTAAAATAACGGACGTACTAAAATTTTATTCCGTTAAGTCTATGAAATTCACGGCCTTCGACGTCGAGATTGGAACCTCTAGATTTATCATCAGTTATAAAATCAGGTGAGGCACATTTACAAAAAATTGCTGTGTGTTTGTGTTGCACTCCACTAGATTTAACCTCAAATAATGTGCGGGAATATATGTCAAAAAAAAAAAAAACTAGTTATACCAAGACTTGGAAGAGTTTTTAGAATTCAATTTTGTGTTTTCACCTGAGTCAAGTTTATCGTCTCCTGAATTATTATCATCATCTGAATCACCACAGCGTAAATTAATTTCCCTGCCTCCCCCTCCGTTCATACATTCACCACAGGAAATTATTTATACTCCTATAACTTCACCAATATCACCACCACCACCACCTGTTGTTCCGGTAAAGAAACGCAAAGCAGCTTACTCTTAACTCTAAATGGAAATTTTAATGAAAAAGTTCAGATGTACAGAGATGCTTTCTAATGCAACATAATTTAATAATCTTTTCAGTTTCATTATTGTATGGATCTTCAGATTTCTTATGGTGATACGATTTGCAGGTGTAATATGATGTGTAGGTTTTATAAATGTAAGGATTTTCACTGGTAATAGACTGAGAAGGGTTTTTTTTTTTACAGTTTTAATGTTTAAAAGTGTAAAGTTTGAACAATTTTAAGAAAATTTCATTCAAGTTGTAAACGATACATTACATTTTTTAACGATTTGTTAAAAAGTTTATTACATTTCTTTCAAATTCTAAAGACTTGTTTAAAAAGTTTATTAAATTCAATTAAAGTTTTAACGACTTAATAAAAATTTTATTCAGTTTATTAAAATTTTTAACGATTTGTTAAGACAGTTAATGATTTCGGACGTAAAATTTTGGAAGTTTTAATAAACTTTGCGATTTTAATCATAAAATGTTGGAGAGTTTTCAGTCATAACATACTCTGTTATGATTTTTTTTACAGTTTTATGACATAATATGGTGCTTTAGGTTAAAAAACCAGAATGACTACACATATAAATGGTAAATATGTTTAATGATTTTCAGTTGTAACATACTCTGCTGTGATTATTTTTAAAGTTTTATGATGTAAGGTGGTGTTTTAGGTTAAAAAGCCAGAATGGCTTTCACTGATAACATGTTGATAAACGTTTGTAATTATTTGTGTTATATGTGATGTAAGCTGAGGTATAGATTTTTTTTTTTTTTACTTTTAATTTTTTCAGTAGTAACATGTTTAAAGTTTTAAGATATTAACATGTTTGGTGTGAATTTATTTTACGAATGTTAACTACGGTATGTTTTATGATTACGAAAAAAAAAGAATTTTGAATAAAAATTTTATATGTTAAAATTAAATGCTGTGACTTGTTATTTATTAGTTTAAAAATTCCCGTTGTTATTATATAATATCTTATAAATGATTGGATGTGTCATAAGTACTTGTACATGACTGGATATTAAATGTTTAATTCTTGAGACGACTACGTGATGGTAGGTTGTTTGAGGTTTGTAAGGCGGAAGTTGGAAAGATTTTAAAGTCGGGTAGCAGGATACCTGTTTGCTCACTTTTTCAAAGGAAAAGTTTACAAGTTGTTTGTTTCCAAGTTGACGAGGGAGCAAAATATTATACATTAAAAAATAACATTTCAATTAAATCACACTCTGAAGAGCTGAGGAAAAATTACAAAAAAAATGTCGGAGAGAATCGAACACGTCGGAATGAATTTGAAACGGAAGGAACACACTTGTATCGCAAGAAAACTTTGCCGGGCTGCTGGTCAAGTTCAAGAACCCTAGGGAATTGAACGAAACTGAAAGTCACACAGACATTTTCAAGGTCAGGTAGGAAGAGCCTTTAGCATCACGCCACAATGTTTCCAGCTAGCCCGAGTTTCTACACCTGGGAGAATTCAATGAACTTTGAAATAAACATATTTTTCTCACAGCAACAATATTACAAATGCTGCAGCTGAAGATTCAACACGAAGGTGCTTGCTGATAAAAACACAGTCATTCTTTATAAAAAAATCAGAAAACATAATTGAAAACTTATAAAAAAATTCAACTATGCCACAAATCTGGTTATCATTTTCCTTTAAATTTGCATTAAATTTGGCCTTTTAAGAAAATCAGTTGAAATTTCTTGAAATTTAACATATTTCTGCTTCGATAACAGTCATTTCAAGCTGGCACATGCTATTTCAGTAATATGACGTTGAAAATTTATTTTCCAGGGAAAACAATTTGTAAATAAGTTAAAATATGTACGGATTTCATAGTAGATGTTTTATCTAAAAATTCTAGGCTAGGAAAAAACTACACGTGACACAAGCAAAATTATTTTAAAACAGAAGCAATATGAGTGTTTACTATTTGCCTTAATTTAAAGCCATTTAGTTTTAATGCGAGTTTGTTTTCGTGTAAGTTTCTAATGGTTAAAAAAAAGTTTCACTTGAATATTGCTTTAATCGAATAATAGTGTTCTAAGTTTAACTTATGCAGGTGGAAAGATACGTGTTTGGAAAAAGATTACTTTTCTTTCAATTTTTTCAATTTAGTGTGTTAAAAATATGTCTTATAGTTGTGTTGGTATGAAAATTAATCTTTGATTAGTTTAAACTTAAATAAGTTTGCTGGAAAATGGGCAAAATTTTCTGTAAACGGGAGGGGGGGGGGAGGGAATTGCTGAAAACAGTGTAAAGTTTATTGGATTAAACTTAAAAACTTTTACTTAAAATAGTTTATATTTTAATTGAATTTATTGTGTATTAAAGAAATTTGGAACGTATTTCTTAATGATGAGGAAAATAAAGTTTAATCGGCGGGAGTTGTGAAATTTTTATTTCTTTGGGTATACACTAGGCTCTCGAAAAATAGCAGCTTGTGGGGAAAAGGGTGGACTAGCTCAGGTCAGTTCAAAATCCGCTGCTGCCCCTAGGGATTGAGTCTTCACGACATTTTTGCCTTGGAGTAAATCTCCGTTCCTCGCCGGAGCAGCTCTCATGTCGCATAACATGCTATCTGGGGTGGGGATAGAGAGCTGGCCCTGCACGGACCGGGCATTTCTCCTGAAACACATTCTTGGTCGGTGTAAGAGGAGGAGGTGTGTGGCCTTGAATCAATAGTGGGGGCTCTGCAGCACCCTGCATGAACAGGGCAGTCATTCGAAAAATGCTTTCTGAACTCGAGGGAGCCGTGAGCATGTTTTACCAAACGCAGCGTTGGAAGGGACAGTTCTTGGCTGGTGTAGGCGGAGGAGTGTTTGCCGCTCAATAGATTTTTGCAGTGTTGGATCGATACCAGTGTGTATGGACCGGAGCTTTATAAAAAGGGCAGCCCTCCAAAAACTAACTCTGCATTGGAGAGGAGAGGCACAGATCGCCAAAGATTCGCTCAGGGGTGTTATTGCATGACCTTGGACAGAGTAACCCTCCAGTCAGCAGAAAAGCGAACTCTTGCTTGGTGGGAGGAGTTGGGGAGGGGGTGCAGTGAGGAGCGACTCGAACAATTTTAGCTGTCCGCCGCCATGTTAGTTCTTCGCAAACACTTGTCCAGGATACACGTATTCACCGGGCATGTCGGACTTCGTAATGCGACCAAGGGGTGGACGAGGTTTTCCGATTTGCGGTGTTGGTCAGCGGGCTTCGGAGAGTGATAGCCATGATTCTCGTTTTAATATAAAAAATGTTTAATTTATAGGGAATAAAATAATTTTCGTGTAAACCCCGTTTTTGTGTTTGATCGACGAAACTTGGTACGATTTTCAAATGTCGTTTAGCTAACTTGTACCGTGAATTTCACAGACTTAACGGGAAAAAAATTTGCAGCACGTACGTTATTTTAAATAATTCACTTTTATCAAGTAGAGTTATTTTTTTAAATTAACATAGTTGTGTGTTCAACTATCGTTTCATTCACGTAGTTGTGTGTTCAACTATCGTTTCATTCACATAGTTGTGTGTTCAGCTCTCGTTTCATTCACGTAGTTGTGTGTTCAACTCTCGTTTAATTCACGTAGTTGTGTGTTCAACTGTCGTTTCATTCACGTAGTTGTGTGTTCAACTGTCGTTTCATTCACGTAGTTGTGTGTTCAACTGTCGTTTCATTCACGTAGTTGTGTGTTCAACTGTCGTTTCATTCACGTAGTTGTAGGACAAATATAGAATTTTTCTCATAAATTTCAACTCGGCCGCGCTCCACATGTATAACAGCTTATAAGCTGGCGCACGACATTCAATCCAGTCATTAATTGACTGACCGCCAAGGCGGATGGGTGTGTTTTGGGAGAGGTGCAATTCAATTACATATTTAGTCATTTTCATGTACTTTTGTTCGTTAGCCGTTTTGTATTTTCATTCGAATTTCCGAGTCTTTCACCTCGGTCTATAATTAAACATACGTTATAAATTGAAATAAGTCCTATATCGAAGTCAGAGCTACAGCGACCTCCTGATCGAATGGACCTATATTAAATGTTCTATTTTTAACGCATGTTAATCAATTAATTTATTTTAATGTGTGGATTCCGCTTCATAAGTTCCTCACCTGTGTCACAGGAAGATGGAAATGTTTTAAAATATTGTTAGGTATGTGCGAGAGGCATCAAGTAATGCCATTTTTCACATATCTTGTTATTGTTTTCATTAGACATTTAATTTATAGGAACATTTTTTGATTTGTTAATTAATTCCATACTGGGAGTCGGGTAATTGTGATCGTTTAGCACTTGTCAACACCAGATGTTAATCATGTTGTTGTGTTCATTCGTTATACTTCTCTTGTGTAGATTATATTTATAACATACAGCTCGGGGTAATTTAATCATGTTGTAGATGTATTAATATATATATATACATTTAATTGATTTTCATTATGTAATAATTCCATACTGGAGACTCGCGTAATTGAATTTGTTCCTTTGAGACCAGATAGTTATACTTCTCTCTCGTGTTCTTCATTCATACGTAGAACTCGTTTAAACACTCTGAAATTCTCTAACGTTTAATTGCATTCGAAAACAGTCGTCTATTTAATTGTTTGTCATTACTAACACGTAAATCCCATCTTTCAGAGTCTATCTACCAACACCGTCTACGAGACACAAAATTTACACTTATACCATTCTTGCACAAAATTCACCAGATATATACCCCGTCCCCAACACGCCATACCTCAATCGAGTGCCAGAGCTCCAAGGGCGAGGACGTACCAGAGCTGCTGCTGCTGCTGCTGCTGCTCTCAACAAAAATAAAGAAAGAAACTAATAAATTTGACTCTTAGTAAACTCTGGCACCGAACCCACAAAATATCCCTTCAAACAAATTTAACCCTTTCAATAAAGTTAAACCTCCCATTAAATCTTACCCTTCCAATTTAATTAACCCATTCAATCAATCTGATTATCAAATTTAATAGGTCAATAAAAAAAAGGCGGCATCCCTTTATATCTGAAACTCCCACGCCCCTACTGCTGGTAATCTAAAACTTCAGAAAGCAATCCAGTGATACCCACACCCCATATGATCAAGTGAAACGGTGCCGGGAACGAAAGAACAGCAAGGCGTTCGTGCATTTCAACGTAGACACATTCACGCAAAACAAATGACCATGTTCCCAACAGCCAAACCCACATTTTCTATGAGATGTACGAACGCCTTGATGTTCTTTCGTTCCCGGCACCGCTTCACTTGATCATATGGGGTTTTGTGGGTATCACTGGATTGATTTTGAGATGCACTTTCCAACTCTATACGATTTCTGTATTTCGACTTTGCTTTTTGACGATTACAGACCGAAATTGTGTTACGTTTTCTTAATTGTGTACATTAAACTCATACAATTCCGCCATAACTATGTCACACAAATGTGTTTATACACGCAATCGATTGATCTTGCCGAGAGCTGTCGATTGAAACTTAACGAGCGTCATAGCTTCTCTTAGTCCAAAGTTGTACTACGCCGAAGTTATGAGGCGCGGCGAAACGAGCTCTAAATTGCGCTTCCCCCCTCCCCCTCTTCACTCTCTCTTTAGCACGCATTGATTCGGAGTCCTCACTCAACCTAACATATTCTTTGATCCTTAGGAAATCGAGTGGTGTAATTGAATTTTGAATGTAGACAATAGATTCGGAGATGCAATGCAAAACTCTATACCCCGATTTTGTTACCGTCGGATCTTCTGGATTGCCTCTCACTATGGCCGCAAATTAAAAAAATATATATATATTCACGTCAAAAATCATTGTAACACTTGCATACAGTCAGGTCCAGTAGCGCTTGCTGAAACCAGTTTCCAAACATTGTTCATATGTTGTTCTCCCTTCACTTTACATCTCTTGATAGCCTGTTGCTTGTATGTTTCTAGCTCCTTTTTTTTTTCAACATCAAAACTTTCTACATCACTTCCCACAACGATACTCTCTACGTTGACGGTAGTCACTAAATGACAGTAAGCATGTAGACCTTTGTGTTTCACAAAACTCCCGCTAGGTGGCACAGGCACAGTTGTTTTGAAAGGGCGTAAGTCACTGACGGATGCCCTTTTCAAAAGAACTGATTGAATTAGTGTTTTAGGGAAATAAACAAATATTCTTGTTGTTCGGGCATACAAATGTTTCTTACACTTTAAAGTATGGTTCTTAAATTTTTTCGCAAAATTTAGCTAATAAACATTGCCTTTGTATACACATCGTCTACATTCTTTAAGAGTAGGCATTATCATCCACGAATAGTAATCTCATACAGTAAATTTGTCCATGGTAAAGGAGTCTTAGTATCAGAAAACCCTAAACATTAACTCGATATTTGGCACGTGTGTACGCGAATATTTAAACATGAATATATATACATTGCTTGCCCAGTCATGATATTCTGAATACACTGAGTAGAAATTTTACAACGAATGGTAAAAGAGTAGTAATCGGAAAATGCCAGCTTTTATTAACAATTGTTATTTTTAAAAACAGGTTTATCACAGAAATAGTGTTACAGTTTCGAATTTTGTTTCAATTTAGATATTGTAAAAGAATTTTGTTTAGCCGCACTCGACGATAATGTACAGCACAATCTGGTTTTATTTAGAAAAAAAGATAGATTTCTTATCAGTCACTTGGAATTGAAAATTGTAAGAATTTCCTAATCACTATAAAAATAACGTTTTATAGTGTTACAAATTGCACCCTTATTCATGTTACAGTATCATTAAATTTATTGCTCTCCGATGTATATTTGCTATCCGTTATCTGCAATCCATGGCTACGATTTGCAAACGCCAAATTTCGCAGCACATTATAGTATACCGTTTTTTTATATTATAAGGGTTTAATAATATACTGTTATATAATTAAATAATTTATTATTGTTTGGGTATCGTATAGTTTATTATAACAAGGCATAATGTGTATTTTTGTCTGGAGCCTGTAAGCGGTTAATATAATAAAATAATGTATAGGCTGTTAACTCTAAACTGAGCACTTTTCAAAGACCTGCTTAAGGTCTACTTGTATGCACGTTGTGTACCCTTCCACCGTTATGTAAAATTAATATTTCCATTGGCCTCATAACTTTATTTATTCGTATGTGAAGTAATACTGTAAAATCATTTAAAAAGTAATTTTATTATTAATCTTATTATTTTTTCACTTACATGCGTTAAAATAAAGCGAAAGAAATAAGTGTTATCACAAATGTTTCGTTACCTAACACTTTTTATTCGACGTAAAGTTATGGAATTACTTTCCCTCCGTCGTTACCAACTTTACTGGACGCATGTGTCTCTGTGCGCCCGTCAAAATATACGCAAATAGAAGCTGTGGTGTTTTTCTGAAGTTGATTAAAAAATTATTCATTTAATCGCGAACAGCCTTTATAAGTCTCACTTAAAACGGAGAACGCATTCGCGTCTTATTCGGGTTAAAAAAAAATAGCGACTTTCCCACGACGTAAGCCAGCATGAAGCCAACCTCGCCACTGAAAACGACTTTGTTGTTTAACACCGGAATGGCTACCGCTGCGTAATTTTTGTGGCAACGTAGCATAAAAAAATCTAGATGCTGGACGAATACATTAAAAACTGCCAGGCCAACACCTCCCTAATTAACTCATCCTGTCTGATTACATTTGTAAACATTGGTTAAAAAAGACACTCATCTTGAGTAGTAATGCGCAACTATATAGTAGAGTATCTTAAAATGAATAACTCCGTCATACGAAAAATTGTTTTTCGGGATTCAACACTACAGCACGTATAGACCATTTACGGTAAAGTGAGTACTTCTGAAAGCTCACTCGTTTGAAATAATAGTTAATAAATACATTTAATTTTTGCCTTATATATTAACTTCTGAGTGGGGTGGTATATGCACACTGCGTTTTATTACTTATATGGCAAGACTTATTTAAAAGAGGTGGTTTAATGTTAAACAATGGCTGAAAGGAAAGCGTACTAGCGCTTCGAAAGTGCTCACTTAAACGTGAACAGCCTATAATATTGAACACTTCATTGTAATTTCACGGATATAACGTACGCAATACGAGCTATGGTAATAATACGTAAAGCTGCATGTAGATTTAGGTACTGCGCACGATATCAAACAAATCAGCAGTGTTTGCTCGTATACGCGTGCGCGCAGGCAAGGGAAAACATGGCCACGCTGGCTCGGCGCCGTCCAAACAACAATCATTAAACTGCTACTACTGCATTTGATTTTTCATCGCTCCTCAGTATTTACCTTCCCCGTTAACCCGAACGGTCGTGTGGAAATAACAAGGGCTTCGCCACCCCCCCCCCCCCCGACTTTCTTCCCCTGGGGACGCATGATCTCGCGCCTAGTTCCGGTAAAAATTTTAACAAACATCCCCCACTACACACGTGGACGATGTGATACATAAAAAAATAATCTCGCGTGCAGGAAAGGCATTCATGTTTAATTTCTTTCCTGTATTAGTATTATGGTAAATAATCTTCAGTCCACATCCCACATCACATTATTTATAGTAATTATATTGCAGGGTTAACAGCCTTTCGATGCAATATAAACTATAATAAATTTTCATGGGTTAGTAAAATTACTGATATGGAATAATATTTTCGTAGAAGTGTCCGTAGTAAGCTTGCTTCTGCAGTCGTCGGAGACATTCAAGGAAAAGCAAACTATAAAAATAAACTAAAAAAAAAATGTAATAAGTAGAAAGTACTCAAAGAAGTGTAACTTTGCATATAATGAACCAAAACTGAAATCAGAATTTAGAATAATGTAAAATTTTTTGAGAATTAATTGAAACATATGTTTAGGTTCAATTAATTATACATACACATTTTCCAAAGAAGATAGAGAGGTGTGCAGAATTTTCGTGATTACATAATGTTAAAATACTCTACTTATTTTTGTCCACACCAGAAGACAGAATACGTAAATTGGGTTTTTTAGAGACTTAAAAAGTTATAATGATTCGTTATCTTTATAAGAAGTAACTGTTTGCCAAGTTGAGTGGGTATTGAAGGAAATAATCTCATTAAAATTCGCAAATATATATTTAAGTTTTTTTCGCCTATTCACAAAGGTGAGCACTTTATAAATGAACCTTAGAAAAAAGTCACTGCCCCGCATGCATATATTTTAATGGGCGCACTCAGTAACATTCGCCCAGTCAAGTTTGTAACGATGGAAGGAAAGAGTGCCATATCTCAAAGTCGAGGAAAATGTGTTAGGTAAACATTTGCGATAACTTACATCTGTTTATTTTGCTTTCGGTTTGTTTTAACGCATCAAAGTGTAAAAATAAGTGTAAAATATATTACTTTCTCACCAACTCCACAGGTTCATTTGACCGACGCATGAATAAAGCGATGAGGCCCATGGCAATGTTAATTTTACATAAACCGGAGGAGTATACAACATGTATACAAGTAGATCTTAAGCAGGGCTTTCAAAACTACTGATTCTACCATGAACAGCCTATACATTTATTTATTGTTCATTCCCCAAAAGAGATTTTAAAAATACAAGTAAAAATTCATAAAAAAATTATGAGAAACTATTATGCTAAGTTTTCTATTCGTAATACATACACTGAAAAGCCAAAAAAATCGGATAGCTATATAATAGCATGTTAATTCGTCTCTGCAAAGTTTAAATTTTATAAAGATTAGAGATCAATGCTGCGAGTTTTCTGAACACAGAACCTTCCCAATAACGGAGCTGTGGGATATCTTTGCTTTCAACGGCGCGGGGTGTTGGAGGGCATTTGAATTACACTCAATGACGTTCACATATTATAGAATTTGTTACGCCATGACACCGAACTCGGATGACTGTCTTTATAACCGTAATGCATCACCTCAAACGTGTGCGTTGCCACGTATTCCCATCGGCAAAAGACAGACAGACCAGGATGAAGGCAGGACACGAATGGGCAACACATCTTCCGAAAAGATGCGGCCATACGTTGGTAAACGTACTCTGGGTCCCGAAACGTACCAGACGAGCACGGCTGAAACCGTTACCATTCCGTACAATTCCCTTGTCGACCTGCAGGATTCAGATACACGTGTCTGTTTCTCCACGCGCGGGCACTATTCGTCTGCCAGGATAAGTTGGCCCTCCAAAACACGCTGTAGCTCGGCTCTGTTTGTTTTCGTTTTACGGTTCCGTCGTGCCAAAGGCACGAATTACCATAATTAAAACTAATAGAAATTTTAGGGTTTTCTGTATATTTTTCTTTAATTGCAATGGCTATGTTAGCTTCATATTCAACAACAGGCCACATAATTTATAATTTTTGAATAACAATTTTACCTGTATCAAGTGAACCATCTGCTTTATTTTTTTGAAAAACAAATAAACTGTGGCTATCAGATAAATTACGAATAAAAGTAATTTTATAACCACCTTTCCAATAAATTTCATTGTTATCGCGAATAAAATCAAACAGATATCTCAGCGGATAGACTATTTCATTTGGTTTAGCACTAAGTGTAGCTTTTACCCGAGGATAATCAACAACACAACTTAATTCTCAATAACTTTCTTCACCTGGTGATCTTAACAAAGTATTGATTATTGTTGAGGTTATTCTGGGATTATCAACAGCTTCAATAATATGTCCATGTTTCGACATTTATATTCTAGAAAACTGAAAAGTAAAAATGTTAGAACAAACATCGATATAATCTGCTTTATCATATTTGCCTCATTTCATTCTTTATCCCTTTTTGGTAATCCAAATTGTTCAAAAACATAAGAATCATTCGGAAAAGAAAAGCCATCGCCTATAAGAATATCAAATTCAATTATATTATTGTAAAAATTAAAATTCCCCCTAGTTTAATCAGTTGGGGGAAAAGTTTACCTATCAAAGCTCTCAGTGCTTTTATAACTCATTTATAAGAAAAAATTATACATATGAAAAAAAAAAATATATATATAAATGAAAGACTCATCAAAGGGGATTTTCGGAATTAAATTATCCGCCGAAAGATACAGAAATTATTTAAAAAAAAACATAATACAGAATACGAAGAAAATATGAAAAAAGAGCAACCATTAATTTACGAATTACAAAATATCGGTTTAAAAAAGTAGAACAAGTTGGTGAAGAAAACAAAGATTAAATAAATACGTAAGTTCCCGTTGCAGCAAAAGATCTAGATTATCCACCAACACCAGAAAAAATCATCATTTGAAAGAGAATTATTCTCGAAATCTCCTAATTCTGAATAGCGAATGGGCATTGCACCGATTAAAAAATTGACGCGTGCCGCACCTGTTGCAAAAATAATAAATGTTGTTGAAGCACAATATGGTTTACGAGAAGAGGGGCAAGATTTTCTCACTGAAGATACAAAAGTAAGGATAAATTACAACTTATTTGTTAAGGATAATAATATAAATTAACGGAAGGATTCTCTAATTTGCTAACAAAAAATAAACAATAGGATCTTGAGGATAAGTTCACTGACAATGACTTAGAAAATTACAGAGATATTATTTTATCAACCAGTGTCGCATTCAAAGAATATAATCCAAAAATGAATGTAAACTCTAATAAAAGTTGGAAGTACAAAGATATAGTTAAACCTAGTTATGATAATTATATAAAAGAATCAAGATCAGAGCCACACACACCAAATATAGCTGAAGCAACATAGTTGAAGCAACAACAGCAGAAGCAATGTTTTCACCAATTGGAGTATTTTTATATATGTATTATAAACATATAAATGAAGATAAACAATATAACTTTTGATATACCCATTGATTAATTAACAGATTTGGGTATAGATCAATTTTTAACAAAAGGTCAACATGAGAGCGAAAATAAAAAATTGAAAGAAAGTAAAGGCTTCTTATTTGCCGTATCAATAACAATATTAAAAAAGATACTCAAAGAAAAAACAGGAAGTGGTTTACATCATGGAGGATTCATACCACTTATTTGCTGCTTTTAGTGCCCTTGGCGCAATAGCAGGAGGAGCCGGTGCAATTTATAATTCTGTTGAACAAACTAAAAATAAGTAGAAAATAATTAGAAGAGCAACAGACACACAATTAGCAATGTAAAACAAACAAAAAAGAGAACAACCAAAAATCTATTTAACATATTCATATAACAATATCTAATATCGATATTGAAAAAAAAATGTAAAAATATTAAACATAAAATTTTTATAAATGTTTATATGATTGACGAATTACCAAACAGAAAGCTCAAAAATGAGTGTGCTGTGGTTAATTTTGACATTTCAACAAACCCTGGTATACATTGGGTTTGCTATTTAAAAAAAAACATCAATGTTTACTATTTCGACTCATTTGGAGGCAATATTCCTACTATCTTAACTAATTACTTTAAAAGTAGAAATGTTTATTACAACGATAATCGAATTCAGAAGTTTGATTGAGTTATTTATGGACATCTATGTTTAATCGTATTACATCTTTTTTCGAAAGATTTTAAGTTTAATGATATAATTTCTTTGTTATTAATCGACATGTATATTTGGGAAACCATTAATCAAATATATAAATAAAATTTTTGACACTAGTGCTTATGCCTTAAAAACATATGTAGATTCACAAAGAAATTCGGGAGTTTCTGCTTTACAAAGTAAACTAAACACATGTTTTGATTATTCGAAATTTTATTTTTAGTTTTTAGGGTATAGAGTTGTTAATATAGATGATCCTAGAGATGATAAAGACGCAGCCAATAAGAAATTTTTTAATAAACAACTAGCTGATTATTCTTTAAAAGAAGATATAACTTTACAATTCAGTAACACAATGGCCAATTATATAAAACGGAAAAATGATGCAAAACAGGAATTAAAAAAGGATGTAAATTCGAAATTCAGTAATAATGTTTCTGCTTGCGCATTAAACACTTATGTAGATTCAGAATACAATACTATTGTTTCTGTTTATGCATTAAAAACATATGTGGATTCAAAGTACAAAATACAAGATCAACTTAGTAAAATGTTTGTTTATACAAAAGATTATGTATGTAGATGGAAAAGATGCAGTTAATAAAATGTATTCTGATAAACTGCAAAATTTAAACCAATTAGTTCTGAACTATGGTGACACACTTGTTAACACGAAAGCTGAAAAAAAGCAAAGAAGAGTCTGATAAAGTATTAGATGTAAAATTACAAAATTTAAAGAAATCAGTTGTGAAATATTGTGCTACACTAGTTAACTCGAAAGTTGAAGTAATGTCTCATATATTTCATTTAGCAACAAGGTGGAATAAAACAAATAATATTTTCACTTAGACAACAATGTAGTTTTCTTTATTTTTGTGATGGATTGCATTGTTTAGAAAATAATTACTGACAATTTACGTGTTGAGGATTCGACTGTTATTAGGGGGCTTGGAAAAATAGATTTCAGTAGACCTTTTGAAGGTGACAGAGGCAATACTTTAACTTTTAGAATTAAAAAAAAAAATTCTGAATATGTTGATGGATTGGTGACAATAGGAGTATTCGTGAAATACAAATATAAATATATATATATATATATATATATATATATATATATATATATATATATATATATATATATATATATATATATATATACATATATATATACACATACATACATAAATACATACATACACACACACACACAGTTAAATGGAGTATATTTGGTGTTTGAAGTGTAAGGAAGTTACGAAAAATAATTATAGAAAAAATGGAAATACTAAAAATGGACGATTAGTTCAGAAAAGTAACTGTTCTATATGCAATTCCAATAAATCAACATTTAAAAAAAATTGCCCAATGTAAGATAAGAAATAATCAATGAACAAATTTGCATTTACTATTCCAATTAAAGACAAAACAGCCAAGAATGTAGCAAATGCTTTAGAATGTATATTGTTGAAAAGAAAACCACTTAATTTTCAAAACGATAATGGTCCGAATTTTATAACAAAATATTTAATTAACTTGTGCAAAAATATAACATCAGTCATTATTCTACAATCAGTGAACTGAAAGCCAGTTGTGTAGAAAGATATAATCATACAATAAAGAACAAAATGTGGAAAAACTTTGCTTTAAATGGTAATTATAAATGGGTAAATATATTAGATGATTTAGTAAAAGAATACAACAATGCAAAACATAGAACTATTGGTATGAAACAAACTGAAGTTAATAAGAAAAAAAAAGACGAACAATATTTTGCGAATACGTTTATTAAACCGAAATATGAAGTTGGTGATAGTGAATGTGTGAGCAAAATTAAAACTATTTTTCAAAAGGGTTATACTCCTAATTATACAACATAATTGTTTACTATTTTCGAGGTTTTAAATTATGATGTGCCAACTTAGAAACTAAAAGATAAAACCGGAGAAGATATAAAGGATAATAATAATATTTATGTTAAATGGTTTGGTTTTGATAACTCTCACAACCCTTGGATAAATAAAACAGATTTAGTGTAAAGTTGAATATTTTTCTGTAATTGGTATCCACAAAATATTATGTTTTATCTAGAATCACTACGAACGATTAATTACATTGGCTATATCAAAATTTATTTCATCTGGATTAAATCTCTATATACTTTTGTCTATCTATTTCATAAATAACATCTCTATCTTCATGGTTAACTTCATCACATTCAATAACTAATTTTAGATCAGGAAAATATAAATATATTCTATAATTGTCTATATTATATCGTTTACAATTTAAATGTTTAAAACATTTTATAATGTGGGAGATAAATTTAGTTCCTTCCTCTTCTTCAAAAACATTTATGTTTATATTAAACTGTGTAGAAATTTGTTTTACCAATGGTTGATTGCTATTATAGATTTTGTCAATAGTTCCATTGACCTTTTTTACGCAAACTGTAGCACCATTATTATATTTACTAATGTTTTTAAGAAATGTTTTATCTTTATTGCCAATATTTTTTATCTTTTTTATGGTTTGCACAAACATGGTCTAAAATGGCTTTTGTTGTGTTGTTATATTGTGAAACTCCAGCTCTATATTTTCCTCTAAATCAAGACTCATCATTAACATCTAATACAACATTTATCTTTGTATATCTAAAAATCATACTCTTATATTTCTTAAACCAGGAAATTTATCACTAATTATACCAGTCTCTTTTATCCGGAAACAACGCTCGTCTATTTCACCATAAACAGCATTAATTTTATATTTATCTCGTAATCCAAATGAAGAAAATCCTTTTGGATATCCGTCAATATGACAATTACTTGTATATTCAACCATATAAATTTTGTTGTCACAAAAATAACTCGCTCGCCCAAAGTTCTTTGGAATATAAAATAATTATTGAAATTGCTTGGTAAATACACCAAACATTTCCGCTATCAAAATTGCCTTATTGATTATTTTCTTGTCATTCAAGCTTTTTATCCAAACATTTTTATTGTAAAAAATATACAAATCACTATCAATAATTTAAAATGTTTTTACATATTTGCTTTTACATAAATGAATTGGTTCATTGCCATTATAATTATTTTGTGTGTGTGGTCCATAAAAGTTTTGGTTGTCATATGGTTGCAAAAAAAATCATTTTTAAGAATTGGATACATGATTACATTTTTATTATTTGTATGTTGAAGACCTAGTTCATGACCAATTTCATGGATCAAAACTGCTAGTAAATAAACTTTATTTTCAGGAGTGTTTCTCCCTCCATTATGCCAATGTTCTTGTTTACTGCTATGAATTTCAACAAGACTATTTCTTTGGTTTGGAAAAAATGCATTAGCTAGTGCACTACCATGGGAAATAATTCAGTCTAACAAACTCCCGGTAATCTCTGATATCTATGTTGACCTTTTTTATATGATATAACAATGTCTGCAGATTGTGTATAGTAAACAAATTTCAAATTTGTGTGCTTTTGCCAAATGTTAAAAGCCTCTTCAGTTAACTTTGTAATTGATTTATTTGCATGTGCAAAATGTCATTTTAATGTTTTTTTATTCTGTTTGTTGGTGTTTGTGTAGCTACCGAGTATATCATCTTTAACACCACACCTTGGCTTGTTGATTAAATTCAGCATTTATTCATCGAGTTTACCATCAATTGAAGAAACATTATGATATTCTTGAAATACTCCTAAAGAATTTTCGAACTTCTCAGTATCAATTTTTGAAAGCAAATTTGCATCAACCTTTAGATACTCATATTCATGTAAAAAGTTAACACATTCTGTTTGATTCGCTTTTGTGGGCAGTGCAATATTAATTTTTGTGATAGCAAGAATGACTACGTAAATGTCATTTATATAAAATTTTTTTTAACAAATTGTAAGAAGATTATGCATTTCAAACATAGTGTAAAAACATATTTTTAACCCTAGTTAAACATATAATAAAATATGTTCAACATTTGTACATCATCCGTTTAATGTTCGTCCATCTTTCGTTCAGCACACATAAAAATTGCAAAAGGTTTACGAACAACTTAATGCCATGATAGTGACCTGTTAATATTTTTTTTTGGTTTACAGATAGTTCTATCATGCCAGTGACACAATTTTTTTTCTGGCATTATTTTAGCACCATCAAACTCAATTTGGAGAGCCTGTTATTTATTTATATTAGTGGAGAGGTGATGGGTTTTTAATTTTATTTATATTTATTTATCTTTTATATTTTTTTGTACTCCTGATTCATATAATGGGGCCCCTTCCACTATATCAATGACTCTGCCTATACATCTTATATACTACAGTATAGAATACAGAGTGTTATTTGGCTGGATATTAAGAAGTACCATTTATTTGCATCACTACTCATATATTGAATATATGGACAAGAGCTAGGTTTTTGGTTCAAATTTTTAATGATTTGGTGATACTCTAATAGTGCAAATATTGGTGCCTCATATTCACATTATTATATTATCTGCTCAGACCAGGGGTCGAAACCGCGACCTTCGCCTTTGAAGTCAAGCATCTTGTCGCCTAACCACCGCGACAAGACTGGTGTCGTGACTATTAAAAGCCTTCTTGTGACAAGCTGTTGCGAGTTGGAAGTTTGTTTATCGAAAGCCAATCGCCAAGCACGTCGCAACTGCACTGCAGAGCTTGTTCAAGGTTGAAGAGAGTGGAGTCATTCTCGAGCCGAGTAGATAACAGCACAGTACAACCATTTTTTCTGTCACAACTAGATGGCAGAATGCCAATGTCGAAAAGTGTCCATTTGCGATATCTCTTCTCTCTGCTGTCACAGACACACTTCCTGTTGCGAATAAATAGCATGTCAATCCCTAAAGTAGACAAAGAGTTTTCGCATACAGTTCACAAGACTGTGTTAGAATATGAAATATTTTACTTGGTTTCTTTACTTACCATTGGTAATTTTTCTGTACAAATATATTGTGATAAAACTGTAACCTTAATTTTAGCATTTGACACAGATCTCTTTAAATTTCTCATAAGTCGTATCTCCACCAATAAAATTGTTACAAATGTGTTTTAGATTTGTATCATCTTGTCTAAATATACACAGAAAATTCATATTACTCCTTACCAATTGCTTGGGCACTCTCGAATATGTTTGTGCCAAATAAAATACATCAATCTTGTTGTGTCTACCCACAGAAAAATATTCGTGAATGTCATCCTGGTTTTCTAAAATGACATTGTCAAATAGAACTAGACTTGTTTTCACATTGGTCTAAGGGAATCATCTCAGCATTATTGTGAAAAAAAGTAACCCATTTTATCATTAAACTTGTCGGCTATCACAGCAAAATCATTCTGTAACTATATATGTTGGTTAATTTAAATATACAATTTTATTAACATAAGACATCCTGGCCTATAAATAAAATTAATTGTCAAATTGGTTTGTTCACAATTATTGGGCCCAACTATAACTGCCTTCATATTGTCAGACGAAAGTTCGCCATTCGTTTTTTCTTAGCATCTCCTTTGGAAATAATAACACTGACAACCCAATCAATTTTTTTCAATTTAATTAGATAATTTTTATAATCAATGGAGAATAAAGTATTCAAGTTAGCAAACAACAGTTTTGTACTAAAGAAGAAACTTCACTATGGCATCATTCATCAAGGTAAATCTATAGCATTGATTAGTTTTCGTACAAAATTTGTAACCCCTAATATAGACAGTAATACTATAACAACAATTGCAACATTAAGTGCTGTTGTTGATAAATATGAAGTTACAACCATTCCTAGGGGCCAATTCAATATTGAATATTTAAAAGAAACTATAAATTCAATTCAACAATTTTTAACTAATAAAATTGAATTAACAGCAGACAATGTGAAAAACAGAATAACAATTAAATCTAAAGTGCATAATAAAATTCCCTTGGAAGGAAAACAACTTCAATCGCTTTTCTTCTCGAAGCTCCTGTGTTTCTCTTTTCTCTCTCTCTCTCTCTCTCTCTCTCTCTCTCTCTCTCTCTCTCTCTCTCTCTCTTCGGATTTTAATCCAAGCATTTATTAATTTTTGCCTAGTTTCCGCCTCGACCTTTGCTTTTGCGCATTGAGCATACACACGTTGATTTGCACGCACGATTTCTTCACACTTTCTGAATCAAACATTTGAAAAATAACCCATGTATGAAATATTTAGTTATTTCCAAAATATGCCATGTATCACAAGCGTTTTATATTTGTGTTCATTAACGTAACACTTTTCTTTGGTTCAATTGAAATATTGTTTATATTCTATATATAAATTATTATATTTAATTAATAATTAATATGAAATAAAAAAATGAGAAAACATGTGTGTTGGTAACGCCTAAGTTAGAAATAGTTCTCGTGCAAATATTATTAAATTTGATAATAGAATATCTTATATTCTTGGTTTTGAGAGCAATGTGCTTATTGGAAAAGACAAAATTGTTGTAGGTACTAAATTACCTAATTTTAATCCATTTAAAACAATGAATGTTCACTGTAATTTAGCATATGATATGTTCATAAAATATGACCACATATATCCAATTTTTTATAGAATAAATAATGAACGGTTAATTATATTGTTTTAGAATCTAGGGATGAAAATAGTAAACTTATTGATTTCAATGGTGTTGATATTGATAATGTTTTAGTAATTAAAGGTGTTGAAAATGTAAATTTTTTTTTTTCAGAAATTGGTGGGATAAAAAATTCATCCCACCTCTTATTAATAAAATTATACATTTTGATATCCCTAAGGAAAAGTATCTATTTTATTTTGTGGTATAACCCTTTTGTTATCACAATGCCTTAATGTGATAATATTATCTTCGATTTAAATATATTTTGTTTCTCTTGCTCCGTATTAAATTCATTGGTCTATACTGTATTTTTTCATCACACACACATTTCATGTAATCTTCAAATATAATTATATTGTTAACTACACATTTTTTCATGCCTTTTGTTCTTTGTTTTTCTTTATCCTTAACTCTATATGCATTTTTTTTTAATATTAAACCAACAAATTCTTTAATTATTTTACCATTACATTCTTATCTTATTTTGCCTAAAACTTTCTTATTTATTTGAGGCATGTTATAGATATTGTCATTTGTACAATCGCTTGTGTCAATTTTACCTAACATCGACTTCATGTCTTCTTAAAAGTCTTCTGTTTTATATTATAAAAGTACGAGTTGGTTTCATGAAAGCACAATTAAATTTTGTCTCCATATTTGGCTTTCATTACTTTATAATGGAAATTGCACATTAATTCTTTTGATATGTCGAAAATTGACATGCCAAGATAAATAGGCTTATTAAATTTTACATTCGTCTTGTTCATATTTATAGCTGCAAGATTCTCATTAAATATAGTACTTCTTTTGAAATTTGGTTTTGCTATTAATTTTTCGCAAAATTTTTTACTTGAAACCAGTCTTATATTCACTCTGTTTCTTATATTTTGCATTGTTTTACCAAACACAGAATTGTTCATTAGTTTATAAAAATCTTCTTCAAAGTCATTTTTGGCATTCGTTCTCATCAATGTATTAATATAATTATACTTTAACCAATCAGACTGCCAATTCTGGTAACGAGCATTCTTTATAAAATCTACGCAGCTTGGGGAACATATTTTCTCTCCAAAATTCGTAATCTCTTAGTTCTCTGTATTTTCCCATTTTTTTCCCCTTCAATAAAGAGTTTCTTATACATTGCTGCTCGCGAATAGGCACAGCCTATTAACAACATTTGAATTTACATTATTGTTGTGACAGACCATGTCACGTGAACTATGTCTGCCTTTAGATGAGAAAAGTTAATTAACGCAATAGTGAAATCGTTCAAGCAGTCGACATTCCTTATGTCTGTATCATTGAATAATGTGTATGAAGACACCAATTCGATACAATATTTTTTCCTCTGTGGTCCAAATGGTCGTATTCATTGTATTTTGTTATACAAATATTGTAACAATGTTCGTAAACTAAGGCATTATTATATACTACATTTTACAAACCAGCTTTGATTCCAAAACAAAAGAAAATATCTGCTGACATGTGGTCAAACTATTTATCATCATTGGCAACTATTTTATTTTCATAGGCTGTCTTATCACATATTTTGTGTTTTGAATACGTGAACAAAATAAGAAAGATCAGTTACTGTAGACGAATTACAAAACTTACTTTTGTCTCATAATTGAGATTCAGCACAGTTATAAATACATTTTCATTAATTTTCTATCATGTATTTAGATGTCTGTGTCAACAATTTTGTTTTAGATGATAGCTAAACAACACATTGCTTTACAATATTTTTTATTTAATGCTGAACCCTCATCTTACAATTATTCTAATTATCTTGGGAAAAGAAAACACAAGATAATGGCATTTAATACAGATAAAAATACTTCTTCAAATACTGTCAATAGATTAACATGTCTAACATTATAGTTCAAAACATTTGGAAATTTGAAAAGACTATGTAGATTTTTCAAGGTACCATGGCGTTCGAAAAATTTTAGGTATGGAGACAATGTATACAAAATGTTCAAAACACAGCGAATAATTGTAGTGTTGGCTGGTTCCGAGAACCATCTGGTATGAAGGTGGCAGTTTCCCCGTCACTTTCATACAAGCAATCTACCTGGCTCTGAAATCACAGGTGGCCTACTGTTAGGCACTTTGGTCCCTACCCACCACACCTCAACACCTTGTTTTCCTCTGCGAGCCTACGTAGTTCCATAACGAGCCTCACTGGCGAGGAGTGTGCCAATTCTCAGGAACTATTTGTCAGTAAATAGTTTGTCATTTTCCCATTGTATGTTATTTGAGCTCGATGATCAAATATACTTTGTATCAGCTATAAAAGAAGAAATCAAACACAAACATAAAGGAAAAAAAGAAAAAATATACCAACAATAATACTGGAAAAAAATAGAAATCAAGTAAACAATATCTACCAGTAATAATAATTAAAGAAATTAAAATAAAAAATAAACTTACCTCATAAGAAATACCTTGAGCAACAGACCGAAGACCACCTAATAATGAATAATTAGAATTAGAGGACCAACCAGCGATTATAATTCTATAAACATTTAATCTAGCACAACATAAAAAAATAATACACCTAATCTATAATTAAACAAATATCTAAGATTTTATATGCATAATTATATATGCAACATGTTTTTACCATCTTAATGTAGCTTTGTTATTTTGAAATCTTTTCTTCCATAACTGCTCGATTGAACCTCTCCATTGCAATGGCGTAAATAAACTGATGTAGTCACTCAAAGTACTCCTGTATTAACTCGAGTTTCCCCCTTCTCACTATAGGTGGTAACAAACCCATCTTTCCTTTAAAGGCCTATTACAATAAAACAGTCAAACATGGGTGTTGGTACGTATACTCTCTTAATGCCTCACTTTTATACTGTGAGCAAAACATTTGTTTCGAACATTGGGGAATATTAAACTGCTTTACTAGTGAATAATGTTTGGACATTCATAGTATGTTATAATGTTTACAACATAGGCACTAGTTAAATACTTGAAAATTCCCTTTTGTGTTTTTCCCTAAACATTAATGGGATATTCTTCTATGATTGCATAATTTGCGTGTTTGAATCTGTCTTCATAAACTACGAGCCCAGATTCCCACTTTAAGTCATGAACTTTGTATGCTTGATGATTTTATATCCTTAGAATTTCTTATCTTAAAACATACCACAGGTGGGGTGTTTTAAAGCTTAGGAATCTAGTGTCGTTATCATCATTGGAATAAGATATTGAAAGTTCTTTTACAATAAATAAATTCTCGTTGCGATTTTCAAACCCTACCACGTAACAGATCATGGTTATAACCTAATATTTTTTAACACATTGCAATTTATGATGTGGATTACATATGCATGCAAAATAATATTAAATACTTACAATTAAACCCTTGCAGAAAACTTTTACACAATTTTTATTATAACCTTCTCCTTCAATGACACTTCCTAAACTCAGTTCTGCATATTAAAAAAAGCTCTGCTGTCGTTTCTGAATCGATCACTTCGATAACGGAGTCTGGTATTGTTTCAGCGAGAGCATTGTTATTTTTTACAAGTTGGTTTACTTGTTGCATCCTACACATAATGCAGTCTCTCCTAAAGTGTTCCTGGTTGACATCATTGAAAAAAGCAGGTATGACATAATGACATCTTGACATGGTAAATAGGAGACAATGTTTTCATCTGCTCTTAGCTCTTCAGAGAGTAATGGGTATACATATTGTATTTCATGTAAAGTGAATAAAATTATAAATTCTTTAGGAAGGAACCAAAACTGTGAATGGATATCGAGACTCAACAATGATTTCGGGGATCCTAAAGCTAATATTGTGTTAAACGTGTTAATGCATACCTCATCGCAATGGTCACATCAGTGCTCATTATGCAGTCTAACATTGAAAGTGATGTTACTGTCTCGAGTGCTGATAGTTTCGCTTCTGCTGTTGATTCTGTTGATGCTGTTGGTTCTGTTGATGCTGGGCTGATGGTTTCGCTTCTGCTGTTGGGTCGGTGGTGATGATTGGTCTTCTGCGAATTGCGCTGCTGCTGTTCATGGTAATGCAAGCAAGTACTAAAGATAATGAGACACTTTATAATGGTGGTTGATGCCTTACAAGTTTGCAGTGTAACCTTGATGACAGCTGAACTTAGATTAAGAGAAAATTAAATTGTTCCCTCATTATACAGTAACCCGATCCAACATGGTGGCCGCATTCCTTGCATTTTCCCTAAAATACTCTTTGGCAGACCTTTGCTTGAAATTTCCGTATATTAGCCTATACACACTTTAGAGTTAAATTCACAGTGGGAAACATTCAAAGCAATGATAGGCAGTCTTTTTTTTTTAATAATGCTTTACTTTGCTGAAATGTTGGGGATTTCTATCGGGTTGAGATGCAAACAAGCTGATTGTAGTCGAGTGTTTCTTGGCCTGTGCATTGGTGTTAATATTGCTGATATATTATTAATTTTATTCTGGGTGAACAGTCCAGTAACATTTACATTACTGAATTTAGTAACACTTCACGAATAAGAAATACAACATTATGAAGTCTGAATTGTGATGTTAACAATGAGCGGTTTGGTAATTAAGTTTTTTTTTTATAAATTAAGTTTTTACTAACATTTACATTGTAAATAGGACGTAATATTGGTTAAAACGAATATTTTAATTCTTAACGTTTTCTTGACGGGATTGCATGTGTCGCCTCTCTTTGTTGTGTGTGAGAGAGGAAGATGGGTAGTAGTGCACTCTGGCGAGAGGCCTTGTGACTCCTGCAGATACATTGTCGTGGATGTTCGGGCTGGTGCTCGCTGAAGAGAGTGAAAGCCAATGCTGTGTGGCTGGATAGAATGGGTTTAGGTTCGGTTTTCGGGGCGGTGAGGTGTGACGTTTTGGAAATATTGCAATTTACCCGACTAGGTGCCAGACATCACACAAGGTGGCGTCAATGATGGTATGATGATGGTGTAGCATGATGACTCTTGAATGTTCTTGGGGTGGTGCGGGCCGAATGCTCTGGCGTAATTCGCCATCAGTGATTGCGATCTCCCCTTCTGCTGCCGTAGTTATTGTATTGTGAGTGATTGCGGTTGGCTAAATGGTAACCTATCCGCTTGTTATGCGCCTTTGTGATCAAAACAATTTTGGCGGCAAAATTGTTTTAAGACTTTCACATGCATCACAATGTCGACTATTCGGGTTGACCACTCGCTCATACATTTACTTATGTCGCAAACTAGTTATACATGATATTGACGCAGCAAAACACTCCGAAAAACTTTTTCACTGAATTAGCTGGTATTATGAGGGCCCGTGCCCTGACATGCCTTGCGGTTAGTGAAATAAACTACATGTGGATCAGTTCTCTGTGGTATTTATTCTGTTAATTAACTACCGCTTCATTCGAAGCAATTTACATGAAGGTGGTGGCTTTACCGGTTATCTGTGGTTACTAGTATCTGACCACAATAAAGCTAAACGAGGTAATAAGCTTCCCCAGGCAATGTAGGTTCTGGGGAAGTGAGGGTGATGTCCCAGGTAGTGATGCAAAACTGTTCCAATTAAACTAAAGTCTATTCCAAGCTAATGATTATGTTCAAAATGGATGTATGATGGCTGGGCATGGCAAAATACGAAATGTGGTCACACGCAGCCAACCCTCTCCAATGCTACATGCTGATGAGTGTACAACATGGCATAAGAGCAGGTATTAGCGGGTTCGCACGCCATTTGGGAACTAAATTCTGCACATATGCTACTGATCTCTCATCTTACCTGCTTAATCTAGGTGTTACACTGCATAAAAATTACCCACTGAACTTTGAATGATAAAACACTTTGAAAAATTACAACGGGACAAAATGGACATAACATGCATGACAATGAAAACAAACAAGATTGATACAAAACAAACATAAGACACTCAGCACTATTCAGGAGGTAGGAATTCTCAGTCTTTATTAAACTCATAACACCATTCAGCATGGCATGCACCACAAACCCTTGTAATTGCATTTATGCCTTTTTTATGTTTTGTATTACTCCATGTGATGGAGTTCCAGCAACTCGGCCAGGCATGCTATGTGTTGCGCTACACTGGCGTGCCTTGAATTACACTCGTACTTGTCATGCACTACACAACCTTGATGTGCACTGATGCACACTCATAGTCTGGATTCATGCCGCGGTGCTGTAGATATACGCGGCCGGACATACGGTCTTAGGGAGAGGGACGTAGCACACATCAAAGCAAGGCAAGAATATCTGCTCCACTGAGCTACCACTCGTATCATAACTGCAGACAACACAGTGTAGAAAAGAACATTAATGGGAACTTAATAATAATGAACACCTGATTACATATCTAACACAAATGTGACATATGTTTTAACACTATTTGAAAATAATAGTATCTCGTGAAATGATGATACAAAACTTATGCTACTACACACAACTGAATGGTATAACACACAGAAACGGAAATTAATGATTTTATTTTTAAATTTATTTACTAAGCAGCACATATGCTGTTATTTAAACTACGTGTTGGAGCAAGTGGGGCCTTGACATAACGAACGAGTGGGCTGTGGCATAGTACCGTAGCGAGGTTATGAGAGCTGATGTTGATGAAGAAAGGTACATATAGCGGAGGGGAGGGCACGGGGTGGCAGTATGCAGGTAGGCACGGTGTAAGGGATAGCAGTCTCATTCACAGCATGCTAGGCCTGCGGGATACAGATGTGAGCGGTCGTTTTGAACTGAGCTATGTGTGTAGTAACATATTAGTTTGCACGTAATTTTAATGGCATTTGCTTGCACAAGGAGATGTAGACCTAACTGAAGGAATATTTTAAACACATTCTTCAATAGATGATGTGAAAACAGCTATACAGTATGGGACATGTTACAAAAAACTTTACTGGAACAGAGTTCTTATGAAATAAAATGTAGATTTAACTTGTACTGAAAATTCATTTAGTACTATTACACATGATGGCATATCGATGACAGTTGGGCCAGGTGGTAAAATCTGGGCTCGGGGTTATAGTGAAATGTATACATGATTTTGATTTCAGTCGGTCTTCAGGAGCGACACAGTGTGGATGTGCACTTAGTTATTGTTTAATTAGTTTCGTATTGTGCATGCTCAAAATTTGTTTAATAAACGTCTTGTTTTCATTGTGGTTTTCATTGTGCATAAGTAGTATTTGTTTAACTGTGTAGGTTATTGTGGTTGATCATATTTCAATTGTACATTGTTTCTTGTTGCATTATATTTAAATGGTTATTGATTTAGTTGCACATGCTTGCAATTTATTTGTGTATTTATATATTTTATTATTTAAAGTTTCATTGGTATATTGTTATTTGTTGCGCGAAATTAGTATTTATTTAATTAAGTCAGTATTTGTGGTTAATCATATTTCAGTGGTACTTGGTTTCTCGGAGTTCATATTTTCCACTTATTTTATGGGTTTTCTGATTTGTTTAACTATGCACTTTATTCCTATTTATTGTTCGGTGCTTGTGATTAGTTCAAATTCTATATTTGTGTAGGTATAACATTTGTTATTTTCAAACACTGGCATTTTAACCGCAATCGCAGCTTATTAGTGTAGAGGATAGTAGAGACGACGAGCTACCGGCACTCTCCTTCCCCTCACCAGCCATCCCAGCTAATTCCTCCATTGACCTCCGAACAGAATGGACCTCTGCTGCTGCCGACGCCCCCTCCTTCCCCTTATCATGCCACAGTGCTCATTTAGTCCTGAAACTTCGAAGACGATGGACCTTTTCCGCTCCTTCTCCCCCTCCCTCCCCACATCTGCCATCCCAGCTAATTCTTCTACTCACCTCTGCCAGAACAGACCTCTGCTGCTCCAGACACCCCCTCCTCCACTCACCTGCCATCCCAGATCATACCCTCCCCCCTTTATACTAGAATTTCTCTTCCTGCTAAAAAAGAACATGGTCCATACCCATCTGTTTCCTGTAGTGTTTTCTAATAATGCATGCAACAATTTTGAATTATTTCCTGTCGACTGGGTTTTTACAGTGCCTCTGCCGGTTTTTCCCAGCAACTTTTTAGTTACAGTGTTAACTATAGGTACACTAAGGGAGGTGGCCATGGCCCAAAACGGTGCCCATGGCTGCCCAATCCCTCTCTACCACAATGCATGCCTCCTTGCATGGATTCCCTCTCCTGTAGGCATGAGGGGCTGAGCCCTGAGACACAATAGTTCCCGTCCCTACCTCAGGCGTACAACTAACTCTTAGAAATAGGGTATGTTAGAAAAAAATCCCAGCTCATGTCTCCACTGACCTCCGAACAGAACAGACTTCCGCCGCTCCCGACACCCCATCCTCCACTCACCCAGCATCCCAGCTCATTCAGTTCTCACACTTCGAAGAGGATGGACGTGATCTGCTGCTCTCTCCCCCTCCTTCCCCACACCAACCCGCAGAGCTCGTCCAACCACACACTTCGAAGAGGCTTCATGCTTCACTTATGCCACTCTTGCTCCAAGGTTAACACATATATATATATATATATATATATATATATATATATATATATATATATATATATATATATATATATATATATATGCTACTCCCACCCCTCAGATCTCAATCGACCACCGGACTCTAAAGAGACATCTACCCTTTGGGCACTCAACCCTTTCAACATACTTAACCCTTTCACGAAAAATTTAACTCTTCTAGCACTTAAGCCTTTTAATCAAACAATTATCCATTCCATGTAATTTTAACCCTTTGGGCACTTAGCCCTTTCAATTAACGAATTAACCCTTTCCATTAAGCAATTAATCTATTGAACACCAAATTGCAATTGTGCCTCTCTTTCACGGACGGTCCAGTAACCCGCCGCTCCCACTACTTACACCAACCAATAAGATTCCGTGATTTAATTTATTGCATTTTATTGTTTCCCTGAATGACACACAACACGTATGCCGTCACGTTCCAAAATAGCACGGACCCGCACTCGTGGCCTGCCAGTGGCCTCTGCTGTTTAAAACTGGCCTACGCCTTGATGGAAATCACGGTGATGTACGCGGTAGCATGTTATGCTCTGGTACGTTACTTCAGGGGCAGTCCCATTACCTCTCGGAACTGATGACTACTGACGTTCCATTATTTACTTGGCTATTGCGATGAAAATAATTTAAGCTTAAAGTGAGGGACCCGAGGGGGTCCGCCGCGGAACGAAACTCCCGTCCTGCCGATAGTCTGAGTGCTCAAGTCAGACTGACCATTATGGCCGCGGTCTCGGAGAAGGATGCAGAGGCCGCACCAGAGTTGCGAGATGAAAAAAAAAAAAACGTGTACATAATGGTTACTGTGAAAAAGCAATCGACTATAGGCTGTTCACGGTAAAATGAGCACTTTTGAAAGCCCTGCTTAAGATCTACTTGTATGCACATTGTGTATTCTTCCACCTTATGTAAAATTAACATTGCCATGGGCCTCATCACTCGTGTCGGTAAGGTGAAACTGTGGAATTATTATAAAAGTAAATATGTTACAAATCTGGTTAATTTTTACACTTCGATGCATAAAAAAAAAAAACAGCAAGCGAAAGGAATAATTTAAGTTACTATAAATATTCGCCTAACACTTTATAAACGACGTTAAGATATGGGACTACTTTCCATCCTTCGTTGCCAACTTTACGGGGCGCATGCCACTCAATACGTCCGTTAAAATATATGTCGGCAGAGGCAGTCACTTTTTTCTAAGGTTGATTTCAAAAGTGCTCACTTTATCGTGAACAGCCTTTACTACGGATACTTATGATTACTAATTTAACACAGGTTTATGACATACCCGTGCACGTCAAAACCCCCGATGTGGCCAAGAATGTGACGTCACGGGCATGGCATAACACTCTGGTGATGATATTAAATGACGTGGAGCCGTTTTCGGTAGTTTGCTGGTTGGTGAACACATTTGCATTCTTCTCAGTCTTACATCTCAACTGCTACTTGTGAAATAGACCGTATAACCTTACTTGTGTCCGTATTTCACCATTCGTGACGTTGCATCTCACTCTTCGTGATCATTGTTTACTCACGTTCTCTGTGGAAGTCGTTGCACTCCCTACGGGAAACGGGTAACCTCCTTAGTTAGTTTTGGCTTGACACAATACATAAACACTGGTTTTTCTTATTGTTACTCACTGTTGCTGTGGCACCCCTTTAAAGAAGGGAGATCACGCACTCAGAGGCAATGCGTAGACAGAAGTAAAGCACTCTTAATGACAAGATACGACTTTATTCAAGACTAAAGAAATACAATTACCGCTGCGCTAAGTGCAGCTTAATCAATTCAATATTCAAGAGAGTGGCAGTTATACACTGATGCTAGAACATAAGGTTAGATAAGCAGGCTTAGAGTACTCTCGCTCATAAGGAGCTTGGATAATAGCCTTCGCGTATCCTTTCGCCTCACGCAACCCATTTCGCCCAAACGGGAAGTATATTTACCCTGGGGTACGACGAAGGCTGCGTGGAGGCTCTCTCGAAGGCGGCAGCGTCTGGTGATGAACACAGGACCCCACGGTATGGCGGTCCTCCTTCTGGCGGCGGTCAGGCAGGGCCTCCGGCGGCGCTGGAGCAAGACGGCCACGAGCTCCCACGGTCTCTTCCTTATATACGATCTAGCGCGACCTTGTTTGAATACCTTTCCCTTGCTGTTGCCATAATTTGGCGGGCTGGCTGCCGAGGCCGCGCTACACCCAGAGTTAGCGTGCGGCCTGGCAACCCTTACTGGGGGCGTCCACAGCACAGTACAAAAGGGCCTCACTAAAACGTTGGCTATGCATTGGGAATAAGATTCCCCACATTTTGACACCTCTTGGGGCCACGAAGCAGTTTATATGCGGCCAGCAGACTCGATGACGTTTTGCAAATTGGGAGGGGCGTACAGCTTTGTGTCGCCAGCTGCCCCCACGTTCCCTTCGATTGCTCTTGCACCCATCAGCTGTGGCTTTTGGATAAACACTGTTTGTGGCCGCCTACTAATTTATTACAACAGTTACATCTTGCAATTAATTAAAGTAGGGTAGGCTTGCGGACCATGCATTACCGATGAGCTAGAAAAGTGTAGACGCCGTTCTCACAAGCCTGCACTTACGCAATCAGGACCTGATGTAGCTGGTGTGGTTGATACGACTGCGGTGGCCCAAGCAGGCACAAGGCGTACGTCGACGTCTTGTCTATGTCACTATATTATTTTTCTAAAATATTTATATCATATTAATTTGAACAGTAATATGCTCAAATATTCCTATAGATGCATTGCGCCATAAACAAAATTTCGTTTTTCACTGGTACATAGGTTTGTTCGCGTGGTATGGTTTTTCTACTTTCTGAGAGAAAGTGTTATTTTTCGTGAGCCGCAAAGTAGCAAAAACTGCAGTTACTCTCGGCAGGACGACACGAACGACGAACAGCAGAAAACTAGCACATTAAAAATAAATAAATAAAATTTTATTAAAAATATGTTGTTAATCATTATTGCCCCTGTGTAATTTATGTGCATTAAAAATTTTGGATACACAAGATGACTTACTTTCGAGGATAAATGTGTCTTAGTTATTTTTATTTCCCTCTGCACTTCTTAAAGGATACTCCAACAGCTTCTCTTCAATCATCTGCGTAAAAGCAAATCACTATTCGTAATCTCACTCTCAAGACTCGACACTTGCAGTTTTTATTTTGGCGGGCATATTTTCACCTTCCTAGTTTTACTATTTCTGCTTTTGGAGCCTCCCTTGCGCGCGTCATTTACCTTTCCCTGCTTCCACACTGTTGCATCATCGCTTTCACGCCCTCGCAAACTACTTCATACAAATAAGTATAGCTTCCTTGTTTAGAAAAAGAACGCCAGTGCCACCACGGACTCTTTTCTTGCCTTATTTTGTCTTATTTTGTTTCCTGGAATCTATGATGGTTAAACTATCAAAGGATGGTTGCAGTTGCCAGGTCATTAATAATGGCAGATCGGACAGGTTCTTGTATTCTATTTCTGAAATGTTGTTTATCTTGTAAAGGAATCTTGCTGACGTTTGGCAGAATGCTTCTAAAAAATAATAAATCGTCACTATTAGGTTTCCGTTTTCTGAAAGCGTGTTCCAAGTACTTGGCTTTCTTCATCTCTATCTCAAGTATAGCTTCATTGTATTTTGCGTTAACTTATAGCCGTTTCCTTTTTTTTTTTTTTTTTTTTTCCTCAAATTCCCCCGTACCTGTCTTTTGTTATTCCCTGAGGAATGATTCGTTTATTGTCATCCACATCGAACAAATCAGATTCATGGGTCTCATCCATAGCCTCATTCTCTTGTAAGTAGTTGTAGTTTGCATCATTCGTATTTCCCTCGCCTTTAGCTTCACCTTCATGCACTGGTATAGTTGCCGATTAATGGGCATTACATCTCAAATTACTTGGTGGAACTGTGGGCTTCATAAAAACCTTCAAAAATCACGACGACTTGAAATATGGCCACGTCGGCTCCTGCTCCTGGTACTCCCCACCTGGCTCACCAGAACATGTAGGCGGTCGAACGAAGTGAGTAATTGGTGGAGCGAATGTGAGAGACAAGAAAGAAAGGAAAGAAATGAAGAGAGAAAGGAAAGGGATGAATAGAGAAAGTAAATAGGTGAAGAGAGAAGGAAAGAGATGGATTGAGACATAGAGTAAAATGAGAGCACTCGGATAGAACCCATGGAATCCAATAGACAACATGGAATGATAAAGGATGAAAAATGACATACTGGCTACCAATGTGGCGGGTAAAATACGGCGTGTCCAATATGGCGACCGCGTGAACGGATTTACATTTGCGGGATGTCCAGAATTCAAGGTAGCGCCTTAATCCTCAGATCGTCACTCAAATTTGCATGCAACCGAATGCCCATAACCCTACTAATATTAGTCCCTTGAATATTTCAGTTTCTTCCACAATGCAGTACTTTAAATCAAATTAAAACATAACTGTATGTAATAAACATGTTAACTGTTACATTCATTGTCAATTAAGCATAATCATTATGTACAGTGAAGAACGCTAAAATGTTGATCTGTCCTACCTTCGACACCCATTTCTTGTGCAATGTCTTCCCATCTCTAGTCAACCATATTGTGGTTAGCATGCGCCGATTGTCTTATTTCCCACATTTCCAATCGAAACACATTTGCTATTAAGGTTTCCCTACCGATTATAGGCTGTTCACGGTAAACTGAGCAATTTTGAAAGCCCTGCTCAATATCTACTTGTTTACACGTTGTATATTCCTCCGCCTTGTGTACAGTTAACATTGTCATTGGCCTCATCACTTTATTCGTGCGTCCTTAAAGTGAAGATGTGGAATTATTAGAAAAGTAAACATCATATAAAACTACTCATTTTTACACTTCCATGCAAAAAAAATAATTTATATAATAAATAATTTAAGTAATTTAAATAAAATAAATAATTTAAGTTATCACACATTGTTATCTAATCGTTACCAAATTTACTGGGCGAATGTTACTCAGTGCGCCTGCTAAAATATACGCAGGCAGGGGCAGTGACTTTTTTAAAAGGTTCATTTTCAAAATGCTCACTTTATCGTGAATAGCCTTTACTATTGTTTACTCAGTTGACGTAACACAAATACCAACACATTAATATATGGTGAACACAAATACCGAACAAACGTAAACTGACCACCTTTAACACTACACTGCACAAGCGGAAAACAACTTGACAAACGTGACCATATTGTTACACCGTAGCACGCCGATTGAGCCTCGAGTCTGCTATAGTCCGTCTCACGCTTAGATTGCAGTACAGGGCTTATGGCGCTCACTGTTGCCAGATTACTTCAGCTTTGTGACGTAGCTGGCAAGCTGAGAAACAAATGGGTGGTGAAGAATACGGCCTGATTAAGATAATTTTTATTTGTGTACCTTCTTGCCAACTCTTAAAGAAACCAAATCCTGCGATGCATAGCTAAGCAGCTCCATTGAAACTGAAGCCTGTGAGAAACCCTACCATCGTGATTGCATGGCGCGCAAGTAACGAGAATGGCATTTTTAAAAGGCTGTATAGAGATAACACATCAGGGAACAATGCACGCAGGAACAAGGACAGAGTTAACGACAGAAGCCATGTATTGGAATGTCCATTACACCGCACACTGCAATCTAAGAGTGAGGCGCTCTATAGTAGGAGTGAATAATTCCTTCCTGCTTGCGGGCTGAAGCCGAGACCCGCGCGAGAACGCAGCTGCGTGGTCAATTCTCGCGCCGATTATCTCAATCGGTATCCGACTCGGAATCGGCCTGCACTCTGGCCGTAAATAAATGTCGTCACAGTTCCGTTTCATACGCTCGCAAAAAATTTTTTACCGAACGTGCTTTTGACAATTTCTCTCCATCTTTAATTATTTTTATACCAAACTCTCCACGTACGCCTTCTAACCGTCGTGGTAATAATTCGGGCGTCGGAGAGTGTTTGGCATTCATAATTCCAAACGATGAAAAATAATCATTGCCGGTTTTTCGACGGCCTGTGCTCAGTCTCCAACCCGCGCCTTTCCCCGTCTTTCTTCAGGACCGCGCACAACCCGCTAGTCGGTCGGGTGACACGAGGATTTCTGCAGTCTCGCCGCCATATCAACTAGAGAGGCGAATCTTCTAAGCTCCGCCCACATATTCAGCAACGCTTCCTCCAAGCACAAATTAATCTCTTCACGGAGAGATGATTCTTATTAGTTAGCGAATATTACATACAAGCATTATAAAAACCACTATTTATTATATATCAAGACCTTCACCGCTAAGCGTGATAGAGGCATATAACATGCTCGCAGCACGATGGTGCTATGGGCAAACGGAAGAGAACGTAGCTATTTGGTGTCAGGCAAGGTTGCGAAGACCAGGAACGTTCTGTCTACACTACAATTCATATTTCAGTGCTGCAGCTAGCAGTCTACTGGTCCAACGTACCACTCAGAGCTGTATAGGCCTACGTCATCAGCAATTCTTTCTTCATTTGTAACAATTCTACGAATCCCACTGTTGGAAAGAGATTTAAATATTTTAAAATTTAACATTGGGGTTCACGTCTTAAGCTTCTTTTACACGACGCAGATTGGATTTCGCACGAGGCCTAAAATATCAAGAAAATTCCATGAGGAACGATTCCGGAAATCAAACATCCAGCAAAATACCTCCTCGCGTGAGGAAAGTTGATGGCCTCTGGATATCTTAGCTAGCCATAGTTAATTTTTATATTATTCACACAGCTGTTATTTACAAAATTAAATCTTCTATCACCACTATCACTTTTATTATTCTCAGCAAGGACGATAATGTTAATCTCAGTTCTAAATACTTTTCAATGTCTCTACTGGACATAGTCACTTAATTCACACACGTTATCTACACATGTTCAGTCTGTCTGTCGCCATAAGTAAAAATGTCATACACTTACGCATCCAGCCGACCTCCTGTGGCGCAGTTGGTTAGTGCACCGCTGGTCTACGGTGCGGGACGCTCTAGGTTCGAATCCCAGAAAAGGAAGGCATAAGTTAAGTCTTGAGTTTGTAGGCCGTCCCCTGATAAGTCTTTAGGCATAACACCGGAGACGGTAATGAGCCTCTTCCAATACCAAAACTCACGCATCCTGTTCAACATTTCTACCCGCCACTCTCTCTTTCTCTATCTCTTTCTATTTCCCTACCTCTCTATCTTTCTCTCTATCTTTCACTCTCTTTTTCTCTCTGTTTCGCCCTATCTTTCTCCCGCTTTCTCTTTCTCTATTCCTCTCTCTCTTTCACTTTCTTTTAGGTGCCATTCGTCGCTCTGCTGGTTCGTTGCTTCGCTGTCTTCGAACACCTGTCGCTTACATGTCGCGCAATCCTCCTCACTCGAACGCTCAAAACTGTCGGCTTTGAAGGCCCGGTGTAGCTTAAATAATCTGGGCGGGGCAATCTGTAAGGTATCCTGCACCCCGTGTCTCGCTGAGGGAGGCAAATTGCAATGAACCAAAATATTATTTCAGATAACCACGGCAATACAAACCGCTAAATGTCAGTAGCGTGCGAGTTGGGATTAGGTTTATCGTGGTGGCGAGACGCGAATGATTGCCTTTGGACTTCTCACGGTATTAAGCCTGGTTCACATGTACGCCGATCACGCCGAACAGAGTGGAAAACTAGAACAGCCAATGAGAAGCCGTCCTACGTTTCCGCTCGAGTCGCGCAGTATGACGAGGACGACTTCTGATTGGCTGTTTTAGTTATCCTCTCCGTCTTTTCGGCGTGATTGGCGTACATGTGAACCAGGCTTAACTCTTTTCCTTCTATGCTGGCTCGTGCGGTCCGAGTCATGGGAATGCGATGCAAAGCAGCGAACAGATATAGGCTGTTCACGGTAAAATGAGCACTTTTCAGAGTCCTGCTCAAGATCTACTTGTACGCACGTTGTGTATTATTCCGCCTTATGTGTAATTATTCCGCCTTATGTGTAATTATCTTTGCCATGGGCCTCATCACTTTACTCATTCGTCGGTCAAGTGAGATTGTGAAAATGTTAAGATAGTAAATGTTTAACAAAATTTGCTAATTTTTGCATTTCGATACATTAAAAAAACAGAAAGGTGAAGAAATAATTTAAATTATCACAAATTGTTACGTAACACTTTTTATTCGACGTTAAGATACATAACTGCTTCTCCTTCATTGTTACCAACTTTACTGGGCGCGTGTCTCACAGTGCGCCCGTAAAAATTCATGCAGATAGGCGCAGTGACATTTTTCTAAGGTTGAGTTCAAAAGAGCTCACTTTATCGTGAACCGCCTTTAGCAATAGTTTTGGCGCTCGCGGTAGTGAATCAAATGCAGCTTTGTGTAAAAGCTGTTTACGGGAAAGTGACTACTTTTCACGCATGAAGTTAACATGACCTTTGACCATATCACTTCATTCATGTGTATCTATGAAATATTTATGATGGTATATATTTTACAAATAAACGAATATGTGTTTTTGTGCGCATGAGACACGCCGAAACGAAATTTACTAAATTCACTCTCCATCACTCTTATAACACGACGTCCGTAAATGGAACTAAAGGCTGCTCACGATAAAGTGAGCACTTTTGAAATAAATCTTAGAAAAAGTCACTGCCCCTACCTGCATATATTTTAACTGGCGCATTGAGTAACATGCGGCCAGTAAAGTTGGTAACGATGGATGGGAAGTAGTTCCGTATCGTAACGTTGAATAAAAAATTTTTGGTGGCCATTTTTGATAACGTAAATTATTTCATTTGCGTCTGTTTATTTTTTAATGATTTGAAGAGTAAAAATTAGCATATTGGTAAAATATTAACTTTTATAATAATTTCACAGTTTCACTAGACGGACGCATGAATAAAGCTACGAGGCACGTGATAATGTTAATCTTGCATAAGGTGGAATAATACATAACGTACATGCAAGTAGATCTTCAACAGGGATTTCAAAATTGCTCATTTAACCGTGAATAGCGTATACTTTTCTCACCTCGTCGCCAACTTGATAGACATCATGCCTGCCAGTACGTCCTTTGAAATAGACGCACCAACGGACGGTGATATTATTTATTCAAACGTTGGTTTCAAAAGCACTCACTTTACCGTGAGCGGCTTTTAGTGCTCCGTTGCCGGGATATATTGCGCAGCCCAGAACAGACCGCAAGTGCCGACTCGCACATAAAGGTTCGCGCGCAAGGACATCCGAGCGGGAGCTCCGCTATTTTTTTTTTTTTTTTGCCCGCGACGCCCGAGGAACGCAAGGCTGGCTGATAGACGGATCCGACACGAAACGCAATCCATTTCCATCCAGTGCCCGCGGCAACGTTTTATGCCCGTGCCGCCTCCCCTCAACCCCCGACAAAACCACCCCCATGCAACTCTGACGCGTTCCCCCACCCCCTGAAGCTGCTACAACCGTTCAGCGTCCCGTAATTCCCCCCTCTTGACCGATCCGGACAGGTCGCCATGTTATGCAAACAGCGGGTGCGGAATGGCAAACAAGAGAGTCACAAATCAAATTACCACTCCTCCTCCCCCCCCCCCCCCAATCACAAACACTCCACCACCCCTTTGCTAGGAAACCTAGCGCATGATTTATTTCCGCGACGCCACTTCTTCCTGGAATTCTTTCTCGCGCCCACCTGTGATACAGATCTGATTATCGGCGCGGGCCACGTATACTCCTAATATCTGTTGCGCTACGGTGGCGTACGAGCGATGGCCGATGTTTCATGGATGCCCCCCTCGAGCGGACGGCACATTTCTGAAATAACTGTGGAATTACTGTTTTGTGTTTACCCGACTACGGCGAAGCAAAGGAAGGGTTACGATTTTAACACCATGTACCCATGTATTTTGCATTCGAGATGTTCCACTGTAGCATCGCACCTATGGCACCGATTTCGATAAGGGTATATTTCGATTCCTTTTGATAACCTGAGTGTCATCAGCTGTGACACAATTAATAAATTTCAAGATGGCGCCCGTGACAAACTAGATGGCGCCAAAGGTGAAGTTAGCTCGCGCAAGCATTTCATTCGCGGCTTAATTTTTTGGAAGTATGTCTCATTAATATTTTACGATAACTACACTTTAAGATTAATAATATGATCATTATGAACCTATATTGGTGTAGGTAGAAAAATAATTGGTAAATAAAAAAAAAGTTAAAAATAAAATGAAAACCCGACTACTCAAAAGTCAAAAACAAGTCTTCATTTAAGTGTACGAGTATAATCAAAAAGCCGTAGCCACATGTCGTGCCATTTTAGACCTTTACATATAGGGGTGGTACAGGGGGTAAAAAATCTTAACTAAAGTAGGTATCTATGTACTAAATTTCATGCAGTTCAGTAGTGCTGTAGGAACTACATCACTGCGACACCCGAGGATCGACAAACGATTGGACATATAATTTTATTATTAGCCTATTGACTTAGTTATATTTTTTAAGTGACAAAAAATTGCAAATTTTAACCCCTGTAGCTCCCCTATATGTAAAATATATTAAACGGCATCACGTGTGACTACTGCTTTATGATTATAATCGTACACTTCACTGAAGACTTATTTTTAACTTTTGAGTAGTTGGGTTTTAGATTTAATAACTTTATTTTATTAAATATTAGATTAACTCACAATAAAGAAAGAAACGTTGTTACTCAAAATACACAAATGCCAATAATTATGTTTCGCACTCTCGGGCAGAATTACAAAAAAAAATAAAAAATAAAATAAAAAATAAAAAAATCGTAGCGTATACTTCAGCTTAGACGCAGACACGCCAATGTTTCTGACAAAACAAAATATATACGTAAGAAGAATTTATACAACAACATTATAAAGATGAAACCCATAGTTTTATAAATTCAAGATCATTGTAATATTTTAAAGGGAGTTTCTTCTTAAATTTGTACTTTGGGGGGGGGGGGGGGGGGGTATTTGTGAGAGGAAGGCTTACCTTCTTAACATTAAGTATAATTCAGTTACAATTAAGCTTACAATTTTACAGTATCTTAGAACATTTCGGAGGAGCTAGTTAAATACGAGTTTTATTAATATACTTGTGAAACCACCTTTAATGTTTACTATTGGCTCGATCTTCCCCCCTTGCATGATGCCGATGGCTGACTATGTAGGCGGACTACGGCTTGCGACACGTCAACGTCCTTCTGTCCCTCTGGAACATCTTCCTTGGACGAGAACAAGTGTCTTCGTAGCCGTCACGCTAGCCTATATTCGCGTGCCCTCTCGCCACCGCGACCACGCTCTTCCGCCCGCAGAGTGGAGTTTTTTCTAACACTGTGTTTGGGCATTCGCGCGTCCTGAATGTTGAAATCCGTTGCCCGATGACCCGGTTAAAGTTACACGTGAAATGGCGCGTTCACACAGACTGTAGAATTGAGGCTTGCCCACGCCATCATAACAACGTATTAACGTTTACAGTGGATGACCAGCAGTCCATTTCTTCTTTTTCTTTTATTCGAGGCTTCCTCTATCGCGATCCCAAGCGAGGCCCGCCCAAGCGGGCGTTTGTGGCTGTATTGCTTGTTCATTGTTACGATGGTGTGAGCAGATTGGAAATGGAATTTTATTGGAAAGGGCTTATTAACGTCCCCCGGTGTTATGCCTGATGGCCTATGAGGGACGGCTTGCAAACTAACTTATGATATAACTTAAACTAACACTTATGCCTTAATGAGGTTCAAACCCAAAACCTCCCACACCCCATACCAGTGGCGCGCCAACCGACTGCGCCACAGGAGGTCGGCAGCATGAGCAGACTTTAAGTTAAGAAACCTGTTTGAACTCTCGATCTCACATGAAGTATAATCAGGCTAACATGGATCAAATTCCACTGGAACGTTATTGCTCAAGTCTGCTGGTTGAAACGGCAAAAACCCTATCCACCAAGCTGGGAACCAGGGCACGATTTGGCGGGGCCCAGTATAGCTCAAAGGAACACCTTAACAAGATATTTTCTCTACATGACGTAGACTTAGCAAGATGGACCAAGGAGTTGCCAAGATGTCTGCTGTGCTGATCGCCGTAAATGCACGTCCAAATCATTATCTGGCTTCGAACTTAGGTGGATACATATTAATAGGTTAGGTAATCATTATACAGAATGAACGGAAACTTAAGGGACAAATTTCAGGGAGTGATCCCTGGCCGAAAAAGGAATAAAAAGTTTATATGAACGTATGTCCGGAACTGCAGATTTTCCAAGGTAGATGGCAGTGATGGATGACATCACTTTCTCACAACACTCACAGTGTGCTTTTGTGTGTAGCAGATTGTGTGGTTGAAGCCAAGACGAAGCACAATGATCCGCCATTCTTTACAGGAACAGGCCGAGATGATTTTCTTATACGGTCAAGCACATAGAAATGGTCGAGAGGCCGCACGGATTTAACAAGCCACGTACACTCACAGACAGCACCAGCCAAATCACAAAACCTCTGCAGCCATTTTTGGGCGTTTGTGTGAGCATGAATCCTTTCATGTAGGTCAACATGGAGGGTAGCCGCGGGATGTTCGTACACCAGATCTGGAGGAACAGGTTCTATACGATATTGAGACCAACCCCAGTAGAAGCTCCAGGCAAGTGGCCCACCAGCATGGTGTAAGCCAAGCGACGGTGCTGTGTATCCTGCATGAAAACCGCTACTATCCCTATCACCCGCAACATGTGCAGGGATTATCACCAGCGGATTTCCCACCACGGGACAGGTTTTGTCGCTGGTTTTTGCAGCAGGCAACACAATTATGAAATTTCTGTCGTCGGTCCTCTTCACTGATGAAGCGGCCTTTTGTAGAGATAGCATCATGAACATATGCAATCGTCATCTGTGGGCAACAGAAAATCCTCGGGAAATGGTTGAATCATCTCATCAGCAACGGTTCAGCATCAATGTTTGGGCAGGGATTATAGGCGACCATCTACTTGGACTATTTTTTCTTCCACAATGACTTAACGGACAGGCCTATTTGAACTTCCCGCGGAACACGCTACCTTGCTGCTTGATAATGTGCGATCGGCAATACGACAGGTAATGTGGTTGATGCATGATGGAGCGCCAACCCACTTCCTCCGTACTGTTCGTCACCACCTAAACAACAGATTCCCCGGAATATGGATAGGGCAAGGAGGCCCTTTTGCATGGCCCGCGCGATCACCGGACTTAAACCCCCTTGATTTCTACTTTAGGCAGGGGGGGGGGGATCTGAAAATGTTGTGTATACGGAGCCATTTCTTTATATGCATACCCTTGAACAGCGTGTTCATGTAGCTTATGACGCTATTCGGACACAGGCTGGAACATTCGAATGAGTGAGGCAATCCATGCTACGACGTGTGGACGCTTTCATTGCATCCCATGGTGGTCACTTTCAACAAATGTTGTTACCAATGTGTAATGGTAGTAGTTGCTTTATTACGTCCTCTCCATCCATTTCCTGATATAGGTATGTTGATATGGACGATTTTGTTCCTTTCATGCTCAGGAATCACCTCCTGAAGTTTCTCTTCCGTTCATCCTGTATTCATTACAGGCTCCCTGTATATCTAAGTAATACTACTTATAACTGTTGACTAGTGTATCTTTAATAGTATTTTCATTCCTCTTTTATTCGAAATGACCTTGCATTTATTGAGTGCTCTAACACTAGCTAGATCTATAATATAATGGCACTTTTTATGACAGTAGCTTTAGAAATCCATATAGAAATCATCAAACAATAGAAATATGTTGCAGACAGCGGGATAATAAAGAATCTAGGCCTTTTCCTAGGAGGAAACTACTTTGGCCCAAAGTTTGCATTTGGTGAATATGATTGGCCTTATGTTGAGGTGCTAAACACACATTAAGGGCCAATAAAATATTGACCCAAAGAAATGGCAACCGTAATTGTGCTAAAATGAAAATGTAACGACATTACTACGCATCACCCATAGAATGATGTCACTAAATTATAAATTGTCACAATATACCGCAAGTGTGTTTTTTTTATTTTTAAATTGTTGGTTTATTGTGGTATTGTTTATTCTGACAAAAGGAGTGTGTTTTAGTTTTGGGTCAACATTGGGCAACCAACATTTCATGTAAAACTATGGATATCCCTTTTAATTAAAAAAAAAAAATGGCACTTTCTTGTATTTGATCAAGTATTGTTACAATATGCCTCAGGAACGTATCCGAGTTAGTGAGGGATTGAGGTCTTAAATAATAAAATTTGATTTTAGTTTATTCACATAACTATTATTTTTCAGGAAGCATAATATTTAATGTGTATTTTATCTCTAACTCTTCTTTAATGTATCTATTTCGTTATAGTAAGTTAACTCATACTCATCATTAACACATGTTCAGTCACTCTGTTGCCATCATTTGTAATGTATTTCACTCATGCATCCAGTCCAATAGTCCAGTCCGCCAGTCGAATTATTCGCTGCGCCGATGCTCGCAGTCGCAGATTTTCCTACCGCTGGTCACTTCTCTCGCCGCTCTTTTCTCTTCTCACTCGTCGTCCCTCTTCAAAACTACGGCTCGGAGGCCCGACGAGCTTTTTATAGCCGCTGGCCTTGACCTGGAAAGTTCGACGCACACCGAGTCACACTGAGAAAAACTAGGGCAGCCAACCGCTAGAATATTTTCAGAATATCGCAGTAATTCAATATGCTGGATGTCAGGGGAGCGTGTCACGAAGCGATTATCGCGGCGGTACACTTTTCGTACCAGTATATGCGTGTCTGGATTATCGCTCGCCCGTCATTCCAAACATCCCTTGTGAGTCGCCGTGGCTATCATATAACTGTTTTGTCCTCCACCATCACTCACTTGCGCGGGGAAAATTAGCGATTGCATAAAAACATGAAAGCCTTTCATGACTTAAAATATCTCTCTTCAAAAACATGTTTTGTTAGATTTATGTTGTGTCAATGGTGCAAACACCATGATTGGTAGTTAGTACTAAGTAATTTCGGCCAACATTGTGTAACGAACATAATGCCATCAACAGTAATTACCTAATTCCTGTTGCAATAACGCTAATTCTGTACGATTGTTTAAAAGCCATGTTTTTAACAAACAAACCATGTCTTATTCAAAATAGACTTCGATGATGATGTATTGATTACATGTTGGAAAATACACCGTTGGCATTTGGTGTGTAAACTTTTGTTGGGCCAACATTGTGCAGTCTACTTCATTTCACTACTAAAAAATATTCTTTTAAAATAAAATAAAAATATTTACCACAACGTAAAATGTCTTTACAAATAGAATTTTATCTTTAAACTTTGATTTGTTCCTTATATGTTGAGAAAACGTTGTGAAATAACAGTTGGCGACGGTTAAGTTTTGTGAGGTTGTGCCAACGTTGCTTTACGAACATTAAGTCAACATACGAGATATTAATATTTTCCGAGGAGAAAAAAAGTAGTTCAGTTAATCTGCAAAATGGTTGAGGTATTTATTTAAGCACAAAGATTATTTAAAAATAATTTATCCGTTGTTGGTTGTGTATTTGTTATTAGTTTGGAATTATACTGTCGTAGCTGGTAGGTATTAGCGTATTTGGCCATCGCCTCCCACTGTGATCATTTTATTGGTAAAGGTGGGAATTACGTTGTGTTGGAATCAATACCAGGTACAGACATTCCTGACCGCTCGAGATCAATCAATCAGAGATGTTCCTCCCACTAGCTGGTGCCAGTAACCTATCACAGTGTTACAGTGGCTATCAGTTAGTCCAGCGAAATTTCCCTCAGTTGCGCTTAAAAGCCCTGAAACACTTTTACCAAAATTCAGTCGTGTTTTACAATATGCTTATTTTGCTGAACAAGTAGGTGAAAATTCCAAGTCTGTATCTTTATCCTTTCGTGTTTTACACTGTTCCAGAATGTGCATGAATTCACCACTATTTTTCAAATAAAGTATATTGTTTGTATACCGTATTATGTAGGTATATGTTATTATTTCCGCCTTGCTATACAAGCAGATGGTAACGAAGTCTCGACTCTTCCTTAGTCGAAACAGATAGTGTGTAGCACAACAGTTGCATCTAGTGTTTGCTCTAGTCCGTAGCCCACTGGCCAGTATCGCGATGGCCTTGGAACGATCTGCACTGTTTTTTTATTTGCTCGCGTGTTAAGTTTTCTTTGAAATTATGATTATAAGTAAACCTTGTGCTAGCATACGTTGTTGTAAGGGAAGTGGTTAAACTATTTCTTTTACCATCAATAATTTTTTTTTTTGTGAAAGTATAAATTCTAAACAAATTAGCAGTTTGACAGCAAGGGCGTGTGATTATGGTAAATGCGCAATGCGACTTACATGCATCGACGTCAAAAGTAATATATGTCGGGCTTAGTAAAAAAAAAAAAAAAGCAAGATTTTTCAAGAAACTAGTTAAAGATTTTTATGATTTTAACAAAGACTGGCTTGTGAGAGTGGCGTTAGAATTTTACAATAGTGGGGAACGTTTCAACGAGAAAAAAAATTACGGAAGATATGAGTGAGAAAATAGGTTATACGTTCTCAGCAAGTTCACGACAAGATATTTTCAAAGTGCGTGACTCGGGGTACGTTGAACCTTCTAGATGGTCAGAGCGAACGATATGAAAGTGTGACTTGTATCCGAATCGGGAGTTGAGTGGAATTGTTGAAATTATGAGTGGCTGAGTTCCGAACGATAGACGACGAACAGTGAGAGAAGTGGAGCGAAAGGGAACTCTGCGACTACGAGTATCAAGCAGTGAAGGGTGCGGCTGGCAGGCTGAGCTATTGGACAATATGCGTGAGTGAAATACATTAACAACGATGTTAACAGACTGAATACGTGTTAATTGACTCTAACGAAACATAGACATGAAGAAATGCGTTAATTATAACTGAAGTAAACATTAAATATTGCGCTCACTGGGAAATAAAGAGTAATAGTGCAGATATATCAATGGTGTAAATAATAGCTGAGTGAATAAAATTAAAATCAAATTTAGTTATTTTATTTTTGTTAAGACCTCCATCGCTCACGAACTCGGATACGACACTCAGGCGCCCATGTAACATTAGGTTAATAATTAATGTAAACACTGATAAGCAAAACTATTTTCCTGCAAGGCATTTTTCGCCATATTTCCCGTAAGAGCGGATACCATAGAAGTATGAATTTTCGCAAGCGAAATAGACCATATATTTTTCGAATCAGTGGGAAACCACTGATAGTTTCAATGAAAAAAAAAATTAACTGATTGAATTAGTGACAGGCGACTGCAATGGCGTATTAAAATCGTTTTATTTGAATCAGGGCAAATAATTACGTGAGATAAACGTATTTACGATAGTATGCAATATTTATATATTCTGTAATTTACCATAATTTAAAAAAGTAAAAATCACTTTGCAGGAGACCGGGATTGAGCTCACGCACATTTCGTTTCTAGTCCATTGCCTTGCCATCTGAGCTACCATGCTAAGTTGGAGCATGGAGAGGCAAATATGTGTGTTATGCTAACGCTGCGAAATCGTGTAGTTTAAAATGGATGCTCTTATTCGTTTTTTGTTTGAGTTGTACCGTTAGGATTGTAAAAACGAATAGTGTATATGAGTGTACTCTCCTCACCACATTAAATGCAGTTTAAACCTTTAAACAGAGCGCTGTGACGATTACATGGGAACGAAATGAAGGACTTCAAAACGGAATGAAAGGCTGTGTGTTCATGTTACCTCGTAAAATGGCCTTTTGAAAGACGAAACACATTTTAGATAGTATTTTGAATTGGTTTTATTTGTTCATTTGTTGTTACTTCACTTGATACACGTTGTGTAACGTCCATTTTAAACTATGCTCGACGGCTATTTTCACACGCAGTTTCACTGATACATCAGTCAAAAAATTAACCACTGAGAAAGCAGTGGGAAAAATGACTGATGAATCAGTGGGAAATATCACTGAATCAATCTGTGAAAGAAATAGGGAACGTTTTCACTGGTTCATCAGTTAAATTCACTGAAGTGACGGTTGTATCAGTCAGATACATTTGACTGATTGAACCAGTGAAGTTCTCACTGATTCAGATTTAGAGTGTATGTGTGTGTTTTGGCTTCAGTATTGTGCATGTCCCAGGAACAACGCAACTGCATGGTTCCCTGTACATGATATCGCTTCACTTGTAAAACCACGTGCAGTGAGGACGTCATATCCTGGACCACCCCCAGCAGACCACGCCATGCCCTCTGTAGGGTGAGATAGGCGGGAAATTTTAGGTGCACAAAGCGGACGCGCCAATTGCAAGTGATTCGTGACTGCACCGTCCAAAACAAAGCGGCGAAGTATGAAATTACTGGTTGGCACTGGTTCGCCAAACAAGCAACGGCTCAGCGCGCGTCACAGAGCTCAAGTACACTCACCAAAACCCAACTGCCTTTTACATCCCCAAACTAGAATCCTGAATCAAAATCTAGTCTGGGGTCAAGAGCACGTAATAGACTGGGGGTAAATAAAGGGATAATGTGTCGAACACACGCAGAAAGTAATCACGAAAGCGAAAGCATATTAAAATACTCTACATGAATCCAACAAAACATTAACCATCGTTAGGTGTGTACAAAAGCTAACGTAAGAACGCCCAATTGCTAATGAATATCAGGGGTTTCAAGAAAATAATACATTAAATTTATTTGATTTTGATGAGAATAATATTTTTTAATTACACTGACAATTTGAATGCGCCATGCCCATCGCCAAACAAAATAAAAAATATATATATACAAAAAAATAACACCATAACAGAACAGGACAGCAAAGAAATAGCAATCAGAGAAGATCCTATAGCAAAGAAATTGCAATAAAAGTGGAAATAAATGACTACAACAGAGAACATACAATAAAACCAACAACCCTTCCATAATTGTGATACCGCGTACCGTGAAATTTCCGACGAATGCATATTCCCCATTCTTTGTAGGGGATCACGTCCAGATTGATTTGAAGATTTGTAAACGTAGAAAGTATTTTTTACGTTACCTTTTGTGGGGTGGATTTTTATCGAATTGCTCCTGTTCCTCTCACATTTACCGACCGTCAACAATTCCTACGAAAATCTCGTTTCATGTGTCACTCAGGCCCGTCGTCACGTGTATGTTACGTTTGCACTACGGCGAACCAACTCTACATAGTGTGTATTAATTTTCATTTACTTTATCGTGCTAGTATGAAAAACTATTTCTGGAGTACTCAGTGACATCTCCTTCAAGTAACTTAACATTTAGTCCTTTGCTTGTGATACATATTCAATACTCGTGTGAAAAATAAGTTTCAAAAGAAAAATATTAACGAAAATATTTGCTTGCAGGATTAATTCCAGCCCTCTTTCTCCACCCGTATTTTGAATTACTAACAAACGTTAAAGTTTACATTTTACGCGTCTTTCCTCATGAAGCCAAATTTTTTTTTTTTTTTTTTCACTATCGTAAATGCAGAACGTGCCCAGAAGTGTTAATTGGTTCACGAGTTTTTTTAAACTATAAAGAACGCTCTTACAGTCAGAAAATCATATAGATCAGTCACATAACGCGAACCTATGCTGGCTGGAGCGATAATTGTATGTGCGAAGTGTTTGGGTTCGAAACTCAGGTAAAGCATGGACGCTAACGATAAAAAAAAAAAAAACTGCGCCGAAGGTCTGTACGGACATTGGCCACCATTGTGTGTGACGTGGTTGAGGGAAAAAAAAGGGGGGATATTCAACCTTCCTCCCACCCCCACATTGCAATGGAGAATTGCGAAACCTGCGTGAAGGGAGTGTGGGTATGTAGGTTCGCTGGGCGCCCTTCCAGGAATTGCCCATGAATTTTTTAAAACCCTGGCGGCCAAAACACCCCCCCCCCCCCCCCTGCCCCGGCCAATTGTCAACTCGTTCTCCCCTCGCCTGACCTATAGATATTCCAGAGGCCGCAGAATTCCGCGCCAGAGTTAGCTCTTTCTGGGTCGATATGTTCCTTTCTCCGGCAAAATTAGTGCCGGGGAGTCAAACCTGCTGGCCACACTCCTAGCGACTGTCCAGAAAGAATATATACAAGTGTGTGTATATTTTTGTAGTATATATGATATATAATTGGTTGCCACGGAAAAAAAAAGAGTTTAAATCACTAAATGGCCAAAATGATAAGTTAACAGACTTGCTCACAAGAAGGGCCCGTACATGTGGTATCAATATCCTTAAGTCAGCAGTTAACCGTGTGTACAGTATTATAAGTGATCCCAGTAGTATAAGTTAGCAGCTTCTTACATACTCCAGGAAAAGGAATACCAGTCATTACATATTATCTGTACTAAACTGAAAAAATAAAATCACGACAAGACGACTTACACTATTTAACCCAAAGCAACAGTATGAATCATGATGGTATGTTTGACGTGTTATCCACAAGTAATGAAGATACGTATCTCAAATGTTACTACACGTTACGAATATTGCAATACCTTAATTTGTTTTGCACTGAGACAATCACATTTTTTTGGGGTAAAAATATGCCACATAGTTATTATCGATTCTTCGATACTTTTTGTAAAGTAATAATTGAGTAAAATTTCATTTCTCCCATATATTTAATTATACGTTATTTAACACCGAGAAATAATGCAATAGGTGTTTATAAAGGGCGCACTGGAATTTACCTAAATTCGCACCTGCATACACCACCAAAGTTTGTATCAACTATTACAATAATTCAAGTAAAACTGTGACATAGAAATTTTTGAATTCCCAAGATGGCGTCAGAAGTTCCCCTTGATAAAATCTCATCTTATACTTCCACAGAATGGAATCCCTATGTATTATTCCACACTCTATGCATTATTTCAATATCCATGGACACTAGGAGTCTGACATATTAACAATCACGATATACCGTACGTGCAGTGGCGAAGCGTGACATTGTAGGTAGGGGAAGCGCTACACAGAATTTGTTCCCCCCCCCCCTCCCTCCCAAAACACTTTTCACCATTTTCCATTGTAAAGGTACAAATTTACACGAACATAAATTGTTTCTCTAGATACCCCTAGCCCAGATATTAATTTATTTGTATATCTGAACATAGGTGAATCTGGAACAATTTATTATTTATATTAGTTATTTGCTTATGCAAAACAGAAAAGTCTTACTTAATCTCACTTAGCAGAGTAACGAACAAAAGCACTTCTGTGTATTTTTAATAGAGTATGTTAAGATTATTGACTTTAATCCATCAATGTGCTAAGAGCAAATGCTTACTATACTGGTAATGTTGGAAATACCATTTAAATCAAGCAAAAACTATTGTTATGTACGAATAGAACTTTTTGCAGTGAACGAAAAGAATCAATTGCCCAGTGTGTGTGGTGGTAGAACATTTAATTTGAAAACCAGTAATTTATATTGAATATTTTATATGTTGCAATGTAATCTGGAAGATTTGAAGTCAACATGTGGAACGAATGTTATATGCAACTATTAATAGGCTATAAGAAGAAGCCTTATTTGTTCCATTTATGTTCCCTTTAAAAATCAAGAATCATCTTAGATGAAGAACGTAATTATAATGTAAAAGTTTATATGTATGAATCGAACATATGCCATCAAACTAAATGGTGAGTCGCTACTTACCTTGATCTGCGCTAATGTAAGAGTCCCAGGGGAGACCGAGGGTTTAAGGAGTTGCAAAAGCTGTGCATGTTAATTATATATGGAATTGTATGGTTATTATGTTTTTCACATTGTTATGTGTTAAAGTAGTATCTTGGTTTAGTTATTGATTTTGAATGGCATGTGTAGATGTTAGATGTAATGTTTAAGAAAATTAATTATTCTGCTTTCTTAATAGTTTGAAATATTAGGTTTTTCATAGAGTTAACAATTGAAAGATAATGTCTGAAATTTTCTGAATACTAAGGAGAGAATGATATTTAATATTGTCCTAAACATTGGCTCGGATATTTTATTTAATTGATACATTTTTTTTATTGTAACGCCCCCCCCCCCCCCCCTTCGTCCACAGTAATCATCTTATTCTCGTCCAATTATTATTTTCTTACAACACTTTCTCACTTCTTATACCATCAAGTGGTGAATGTAATTATTTTTCCTAGGCAATTTTTTCAAGACACCATGTAAGTTTATAATTTCTTATTAAATGTTTGTGTATGTGTGTATAAATACTTATATTTATACAACATAAACACATTTGTTTCAGTAAACCTTCTAATTTCGTGCATATCATGAGGTTCAGAATACACATGGCAACGTCCTTTACGCCACTAACCTGTGTTGAAAGATTTAGTTTGTAATATTTTTTAATATTTTTCTTCACAAAATGTATATTTAATGTTAAATATGCAATGGTTCTAATACAGGTTGGCGACTCTTTTAATCAAGCACAAAATCTGGAATGTTTTGTAGTGCCCAGCTTAATCAGAAAATTCGCCTGCCGCATTAACATCTCAGACTAAATATTAAGATTTGGTTCGTCTGGATTAATAACTAAACTAATTACCTTTCTGGCTATTACTTACAGAGAGAACCATATAGCCTCCTACCTCTCGATGAGTTAAGAAATATTTTAACATGCAATTGTGGAAGAAGTAACGTTAAAAACAAAATATAGATGTCAGGTGAATAGTAGTAGGCATACTTAGGTTCTGGACCACCTGGCGTCCGGGCGAGGAGCCGTAGCCACGGCAACCATCTTGGATGATGTCACGCCGAAAATCCTGCTCTATAATTCATCGTCAGCAGCGTCCATCTTGTTTTCCACTCGGAGTTTCCCCTTGTGTTAACTCCCAACCTCCTGCTCATCATTCCATCTTGTTTGTTCAAGCTCTAGCATTACGATTTTTTTTTACTTCATGCTCTGGCATTCCGATTTTTTTATTATATGTTCTCATATTTCCTGTCCCTCTATGACATTTCTCCCTTGCATTCTATCCTTTGGTATTCTCATTCTGGTCTCCTATTGTCTCTCTTGAATTCTTGTCCCCCACCCATTTCCTCTCTATCTTTTTTTTTACATCTTCCATATTTAGTTCCCACACCCGCTGCCAGACATTTCTGTAGGCAGCTCTATTTAATGCCGGGGGCATTCGGAATCGTTCCGGCACCCCTTGGGTCGGCAGTCGAGCGCCGTGACCACAATACTGCGGCGGTATCTAGGAATGGAGAATGTATGATGTTGAATATGTATATAGGGTAAAGGTATGTAATAACGCCATGGCTACAATAACGCCACTTTTTTTTGTTTATATCGAGATTTTGAAGGCATCTCCAACTACCTGCCCCAGGTAGTTACCCTCCATTTCCGAGGCTTCGGTTGTGATACAAAATTTTTGTAAGTAGGTCACACTCTTATTTGGACAACTCTTCAGAAAACACATTCTTGCTGTATACCGTTGATCCGAGCGAGAAGAAATTTACATTATCTTCAAGTTATTGGTTTATATTAAGAATTTTACGTCTGGGCGCGTCATACATTTTGGATATAAAGACTTTGACTTAACCTTAAAAATATGTACTATATAAACATTTTATATTTCGTGTAAGAGTTTTATATATATTAATTTAGTACAGCTGTATACAATAACACCAAACTTTTTGGATGCAATACCACCAGTCATTAAAAATGTGTGGTACTGGCTAAATATTACTATTTTAAAAAAGTAATTTGTTAAGCTTTTTAGCGAAAAAAACATGCAATACCTTAAATAATGTGAAGAAAATCTAGAATTCATTCTTGGTTTATTAAAAAATTATTTTATAGTATACTAGGAGAAAATACTGCTTAACAGCATAAAATTTAAATATAATATTTTTTAAAGAAATTATTTTATAGTTAATATGGGAAAATACTGCTCAGCAGCATACATTTTTAATATTCATTTTTGTTCTTAAGAAATAATTTTATAGTTAATAGGGGAAGTACTGCTCAACGGCTTAGCATTTATTATCCATAATTTTTTTTAAATATAAAATGTCATAATAGTTTACTAGGAGAAAGTTCTATTTAATAGCATAAAATTTATAATTCATTATTATTATTTTTTTTTTTAATAAACAAATTCTAGTTTACTTGGAGAAAATTCTGTTCAACAGCATAAAATTTAATTATCATTCTTTGTTCTTACGAAATAATTTTATCACTTAATGGGGTCAGTGGCCAAACAGACTATTATTGTGGAGATTGTGGTGGCTACTAATTTGATGATGCAGGGATAAATGTAAGCTGGATTCAGTGCTTAGAAATGCAATCGTTGGTTCCATGGAAAGTGCTGTGCAGTGTTAGAGGTCAAAACTGGTTGGTGTGATACCTGCAGTGACTACGACAGTGAATTATAATAATACCTTAATCTCTGGAATCTTTAAAGCCTTCTTTAGTAACTAACACATCATTTCTTACAGTGTAATTTGTTTAAATATGGCACAAGCTTTGTTTTTTTACGTGACGTTGTTGTAGCCTACATGGGTGCAATATCTCCACTATACATTTGTTATTATTTGTTTATAATTCTAAGGAACCAATATTCAAGGTAACATTATAATACCTGATACATTTTATTTTGTTATTGTCGTATGTGTACTCATCTCAAGAACTTTAAACTATGCACAATTTTTTTATTAAAATGCAATTTTTAAATCTAATGGTGTTATTGCATATAATTACCCTACTTATAACCCTCCCGGCATTCGGAAAGAAATTTGAACAGGCCCCGACTTTATTTAAAAAATCGGCCTATGCGCTCCCCAGATTATAAACTTATCATGAAAAAGGGGATGTTTCATGTCTACTACAGATAGAAAAAATTGCTGTCACCGCACATGCGCACACACTTTATATGCATTTATGTGTCAAAGTTATATGTATAAAATATTAATAGCCCTTGTACTATGCATATTCCGGTCAGCGCGAGAGCTCGCAACTAACTAAAACTGCATTCCCATGTGACATGCGACCTTATATACACATACAGAATTATGCTGCGATGCTCATGCACAAATTCATGCACGAGTACAGTTCTGTATGCCAAACTTGTCTGTTTCATTCGAGCACATGCACTTCTGTATCTTAAACTTGTCTATACATTCAGCACAGCACGAAGCGAAGCCGACCCACACACGCTATCCTAGAGTCGAACCGTGCGCGTCAAGTACACCTTATGCCCACTTATAAACATAGTTGGTTGTAATTACAGAACTGTTTAAGATACGGCCACCAAATTCATAATATAGTGTAGTGGCAACCAAGGCGCCGCATACGAACATCCTAAGGTTAGACTGAGTATAGATTGTGGGCGAGTTAAATATGTTTGGAAAACATGCTCCACATTACCAGCGAGCTGCCGAGTATTTAAGCGCTGCTCAGGGCGTCACCCTCCCCCTCCCACCATTCTCCAATCGCCCACGGATGGCCGCCACAAATTCAAGAAGTGAGTCAGTAAATTACTTGTCGGAGTTGACTACGAAGCAGAGGGCATCACTACAGACCAGGCCTAGAGGAGCTCAAAGCTACACTACTGTCTGCTAGATTGGTGAGCACAATTCTATGTAGCTGTTAGGCGTAATGGTACTTCTCGAGTCCCCGTTACCATTTTCTTAACATAGTAATACTGGCAAGGTAAGGCAGTTCTATGAGAGTCTTGCATTAGAGCAACTTGTACTTCGTGTAATTGCTGAAAGTTAATAATTGTGTAAGTAGTCATTGTGTATCAACAGTCATTATGTGCAGTTAATTATTGTATTAAAAGAGGTTGTTTGAATGAATGGCATTCTGGTTTACCAATCCGTTTATGTACCCCCCCCCCCCCCGAGTAGTTCGCCACCTCGACTGCAGGTCAAGTAGTCCAGTAAAAGAATTTGAATACAGAATGAAGTGTAGACTAGGGGCTAGGGCAGCAGAAGGTAGGACTGCTATAATAGGCATCACCCCGATGACGAAAAGGGCCGCAGTCAATCACGCCCTAAACCCATTTATAAGCACAGTTGCCCACCAATTTGTCACCCACTGAAGCTTTAGTCATCAAATTAATATTACAGGCATCGCTTCCGACTACTGTCAAAGAGAGAAGGACAGAGTAGGCTTTAAGCCTTGTTATAAGCATTGTTGTTATGCATTTAAAAAACCTTTGATGTTCGGGAATATGTAACAACTGTCCACGCATGTAATGAAAAATAAACTAGGTACACATACAAGCATGTCGCAAGGTTACTGTTGCGTGTAGGAGTTTAGGGTTTGAAATAGCACACATATGCATCGGCCTGCTCGCACTCGACAATCACCCACCTCTGCCCTTGTTTGCTACTGCAAGTGTCTACCAACTCGGAACCCCCTCAGTAATATCTAGCCTTCCTTCGCCCACCGACATAGAGGATATATATATAAACGTGAAAATATATATGCAAATAAATGTTAGCACAAATAACATGCAACAAACAGCCATATACGAAATAGTTAAGGTATATTCAAATGTGCTGCGAGCTTGATGTACAGTACATAGTCTTTGGTAAAGGTAAAAGTCATACATAGTAATATATACAAACACCGTCTGTTCAACACAATGGCCGACGGCCCGATGGATTGGTGCAATTGATAACCCTTAACAAGCAGTCATACATTGAAAAAAATAAAGGGGTATATAATTGCATCGAAAACAATAAATACGTGGTAGGAGGCTACATTAAAACACATATGCGTTAGTACAAATCAACACAGTCAGCCTAACTGGTGGGTTGGTGAGAACCAACTATATATAAGACCGGCCTGACCATAAAAAATAAGTAATGTAACAAACAATAAAGAACTGACTTATACACAAATACTTCATGAGGAAGATTTCATAACGAGTTACTACATATATATCACACATTGTAGGAGAAGTTAAGTAAAATCTTGAATGCTCGGCGATGTGAGAAAGAGCGAACGATTACAAGGAATAAACACACACATCACTAGCAGCAGAATGCAACCGACTCGTCCGGCGTTGTCCAATCAACTAACATCTTGAGAATCTATGAGGTAGCCCAAGTGGTCAGCCGGTAGTGCAGGCAGCATGCAGGTCTCGGCAAGTCGAAGGGATGGCACCTAACACTAACCGAGATATATATATATATATATGCATCAGGCTGCAGGGTGATGGATCAGCCAAGTTACACATGCACTTCTTTTTACGAGACCATAGTTATACAGTACACAGTAACAATATATTTCATTTTAAATATTATATACATGTACTTATTTTGAATACATGCCATTTTTATATTGGCATAACAGTAAATGTATGAACTTTGTAATGACGAGTAAGAAAGCATCACAACATATGCATTTCAAATATGTATGTACTCTGCTTTTTAGTTATCTCAAAACGTGTGTACCCAGACAGCACTGGAGAACATGCCCCGACCTTGAGAATAAAGTAGTATAGGTTAATTCCCATAGAAAGACCTATCATTATACAGGAGAAACATACATTATGTGAAATTAAAACTTTTGTCTCGTATACCGAACTCATCATGTAACAAAAACAATGTCCAGGAAATAAGTGAAACTAGGTGCATGCCAGTCTGGGGATGACATCATACCAAGCCTGCACATGCCTGCGCTGATTGGGGATGAGTTGTGCATTTATTCCTATTCTTAACACAATCACACACATACATAATATTTAATTCAATAAAGCATCTACAGGGTGAGTTATTTAAAAGAGGCCCCGTGCGATATGTGTGTAACGGAGCGAGGGAATGAGGAAATACAGACCAGTGGTGCATCAGCTGCTGGATGTGGACAAGGCAGCTCGAGTTCAGTCCTGTGAGTGGTTTCTGTCCAATATTGCTTCCGAGGTGTTGCAGGATGTATATGTATTATTTTCTGATGAAGCATGGTTCCATCTGTCAGGGTACGTAAACTCCCAGAACATGCGCCATTGGTCAGGTGATAATCCACACGTGTTGACGGAAGTTTCACTGCATCCTCAGAAACTCGGTGGTGTCTGGTGTGCCATGTCATAGCGCCGCATCACCCCCGTGTTCTTCCATGAGACTGTGAACACGGCCCGTTACGTCGAACACATTTTCAAAGTTTTGCAGATTTATCCGTCTCCGATTCATTCTTGTGGGGCGCTCTAAAGGGACGGGTTTACAACAACAACCCACACACACTGGAAGAACTCCAGGCCAACCTTATCACAACTATCGATGCCATCCCTTAGCATGTCCTCGCCCGTGCCTTTCACAACTTTCGGTGTCGTCTGCACACCTGCTTTGAGGTCAATGGCAGCCACTTTAAGCACCTACTCTAGGTATTTTGTTGTAACACTGGACTATATTTACTCATTCCCTCGCTCCGTCACACACACATCCCACAGGGCCTCTTTTAAAGGACTAGCCCTGTAGCTCCGAGTTCATCAATAATCGAATTTATCTCTTCACTGACAGAAAGATATATGGTTCTTTTGCAATGGAACCAACACCAGCAGTATACCAACCAGGTCATTGGAGTCTTCAGAAATTAAGTAGCTATACTGCACGACTTTCTTCGCAGAAGGTTCACGATACACGTCTGCATGTATGTTCTTCTGTGATGAGCATGTTGCGAGAAACCTCTGAACCATAGAAATGGGGTTAGAATGCGGATATCTTCTGCCTCATTTTCAAGTAGGCCTTGCCTTCAACAGCGTTGTTTGCACTGTTGCTTTGCGAATGCTGGCATTTCAGCATCAATATCTGTAGTATACGTACATTTCAGTATAGTTTTCACTTCATCACCGGCAGTCTTGGGGGGCCTCATTGCTTTATTGCCCTCTCTACTAGTTGTAACATTCTCGTTTTCTCACTTTGTGTGTTAGTGGCATATGTTTGCTGTTTACAACTTCTGTAGGGTCTGTATGGCTCACACTTCTCATAGTAAATTTTTGCAACACTTTTATTTCCTTTAACGCCGATTGTTTTGAAACACGATGTATGCCCTGGTAATGCTGCGAGCGCACGAATTGGCTGCCTCCCATGCCTTGAGTGTTTTCAAGGTAGTACTACCGTTACAGACACACCACATTCCAGGAGCTGGTGTAAGACAAATCGGGAGAGAGGAGCAGCAGTAGCTGCAGAAAAAAAACCTCGAACACTGACAATTCGAACACTCATCTTCTTATAGTTGTCCAGCTTACAATTTCGCAGGCTAGACAGCGATTGACCTGATAAACCAACATATTTAAATCCATCAACCATGCTGTTGTTTGCACCACATAGCCAGCAGTCGAGTACCGAGGCGACCTGAGACAGGTAACGTGAACCAACATGTAGTGTGAACAGTATACAAGTAAGCAACGTGTAAAAACTGTTGTGATTTCGTCGGCGAGCATGGTAGCAGAAAGCAGATCGTAACACCCGCATTCATCTACTACGATCGCGTACGCTGTTACAATATGGAGATGGAATGAACGGTAGAAGACTTACGAACTGTAATACTGACATCATCTACGACAGCAAGGGACCCTGGAGATTTTCTACAAACAATGTTACTACTGTGGAAATACTTTTAGTAAAAGCTGTACTGCACGACGGCATGAAATCAGCCATTGCATGTACAGCGCTGCATAGGAGATGTACTACTGCGATAACTGCGATGCGGTGTTTACCCGCAGTGATAGCCTGTATAGACATAGCAAGAAGTGCAAAGGCAGTGTTTGTCGTTCATCGGGATGCAAGTGCAAGTATTGCGGCAAGATATCCGCAAACAGCTCCAGTGTCCAAGGACATGAAGATAGTAACTGCCCATTTGCCATCGCCTACAAGACCTACTCATGTGTTACCTACAGTGTGGTATATGTGAAGGAGTGTGGCTTGAATGTTCACACCAGGAATTTTTACAAAAAACCAACAACATAATTGTTTTGCTCGAATGAAGAATTATGTATTACTATGTATTATTTTTATGTCAATTATCTAAAATAAAGGTGAAGTGTTTAAATTACTTCTGTGTCATTGGTTTATCTTAACCCATGCTAATATTAGTTTCACCTTCATCATAGAGACCTGAAACATTTACCCATCACTAGGAAATAATTACCAGATTTTATCTTAAGTCTGAAAGAGAATCAACATTTTTTGTATAGTTTCAAGTCTCGATCTCATGTCCATACATATATCTCACTTTAAAAGATTGTTTATTTCTATATATCAGCCACATTTTAAGCACGTAAACAGACAGAAAATCACATGGAAAACTAATCGGGCATATGCAAATTATGAGCACATAAATTTTATACACTTCAATTTCACACACACACGTCAATCGCCCTCATTCACCATCTTACCTTCACCATCGTCTGCTGACGTACAGCTCAGGTGACTGATGTCTTGAATTCATTGACGGCTGCTTGAGAACACATATGCTCCGCAATCTTAATTTCTCCACTCGTCCGCTAGGGTGCACAACCATCGTCTGCTAGGGTCGTGGTGGTCTTCGCCCATCTTTGTTTCCCCCTGTCACCTGTCAGAAGATCCTAACATCGTTTGCTTTACCGGCGGTGGTGGCTAGGAGCACTGGTGTCTACATGCTTGGCCGAATTTCTACGTGCAGCAGGCAGGACACTCCCCAATGCACGCAGTATTCGGTGCAAGTAGCTAAAATAAAACATGTCAGATACAGGGGGATTCGATCCAACCACCAATGACGGTTGCAGCTCCCCAGTGATGTGATGTATGTGAATGACTGTGGCTTGAATTATATACGGGAAATACGATCAGCTGCATGAAATCCGTCAATGTGTGCCGCCTCTCGTCGAAATGCTGTGACGATGTCTACCTCATCGCTGGCAACGAACCGTGGACAACATCGGAGACTACTTTGGAAGAACGTTAAGCAACACGTACACATACAGTACGTAACCGTTCGCATGATTGTACTCAGTTCGTACGAGAATATATCAATTATACGGTGATTTCATGCAACAATGTTTGAATTTGTTTCTTGCCGGTCATTGCTGCATCCATACCCTATGTGATGTCACCTTTGAAACGTACATGTACACTTTCAACTGTGCATGGAAGATTTCCTTTGTTGGCTCATTTTCAGGAGATAAACAATAGTTGCCATGACTTCTGAATCAGCCCTCATATGTGTGTGTATGTACATGTGTGTATGAATGTGTATATATATGTATGTATGTATAATATATATATGTATATGTGTATGAGCGCATTTGTGTGTGTGTGTGTGTGTGTTGTGTATATATACGTGTGTTGTGTATAAATATGTATGTGCTGTATATATATATATATATATATATATATATATATATATATATATATATATATAATGTATGTGTTGTGTATGTGTGTGTGCATGAATGTGTATGTATGTACAGTTGTATGTATGTACATTTGACACGTGATGCTAAATACTGTTTGTCGTTAACTACGTATTTTTAATTCAACCCCTGAAAAAAAAAAAATATATATATATTAATAATTTTACCGTAACCGCACATGTTGCGAAGTTATCACGTGTAGTACCTGCAGTAATGTTGGCAACAAAGTAGGGAAATTGTCATGCAGTATCAGATCACTATAATTGTAATATTTGTGTGAATAATGAGTGAAATCTGGTGTTCTTTATTTTGGACGTACTAAAATTAGAACTGATAACTTAACTTCACATAAGCATTGATAAGTCTAATATAAGTCATGCATGGTTATTTCACACTTTTCTGAAGCCTTGTTCACTGTAAACAAATTTTCCATAGGAACTATTTCTTACTAGGCATTACCAAAACATTATTTTCTGCCTGTTTTTATTCATATGAATTATACATTTAATATCATAATTTATAGATAAAATACGAGTAACATTCCAATTTAACCAAAAATAAAGTGCTTTTATGCTACCACAAGTATAAAGCACTTGTGATATGTGACGTATTTAGGAAACAACCAAGCACGTCATTCATGAGGTGATTTTCCAAAAGTTTAATTAAAAAAGTGTGAAGAAACTGTGAATAGAATTTAGTCCTTAGGGGGCCAAGGCGAACTGGGTTCAATCCCCAGCCGGGTCACCGGATTTTCGCAAGTGGGAATCATGCCGGACGATGACGTTGGTCGGCGGGTTTTCTCAGGGATCTCCCTCTTCATTCCGGCGATGCTCCATATTAATTTTAATAACCCTCATCCGCTCTCAAGATCTCGCTGTTAAGAGCCGCCCAAATCTCCTCACTCACTTTAGTGCTTAGTATAATGGAAGTATGAATATGTACATCTGGCGAAAAAAAAAAAAAACGAATACTTAAAAAAACTTGGATGTGTGTAAATGGAAGTTGAAAGGGTCAATGTATTAATACGCTGTTTACTTAACAAATAACCATTTCACAAAAATAAAATTATTTCGGAGTCATATGTGACTGTGACACGTACCGCTCCTACTACTTATCTACGATTACGACTCATCGCTCCTTACGTGACGTATACCCTTACGTCAACCTACGCAAGAGTTGTCTACATCAACCACCCACGAGACAGTTGTGCATGCAACACTTTGCACATAATTTCTCGGACGCATAAATCTCCCGGGCGGCCGAGCAAGTGGCCACATAGTTACGTAAAACGGGCACGCCGCCTCCCCTCCTCATTCTAACTCCCATCAACTTACTCGCTCTGAGAGCCTACAAGTCGCCCGCCACTGGGGAGGGCCGAGCGCCGCCGAAGATAACCGAAGCAGTATTGCGGACTACTGCTGACCAGAGATTTTCAACTCCCACGCCAGGGCAGGACATCATGCCTTCCCCGCACCCCGCTGCGGCATCAAAGACTTTAACACTATATAAGTCTGTGTGCGGATAACGCAGTTACCTTCAGCACTCCACCGTTCGGTAGGAGGGAGCACGGGTCACATGTTTATCGAGTTCTTAATAAATATATATTGTTCTCTATCCTTAACCTTTTTCTTTTCTAAAATAATTTTCTGTTTCACCGGCTAGAAACAAGATACGACGTGCACTGCCGACAGTAACCGGGAGATTGTTAGTTAACCGAATTAGTCCGACTACGGACCCCCTACCGGAGTCAGTGAGTCTGAAAACACACACATCAGACTGCCACCTGTTTCTTCCCAGTAACCCCAGCACTAATTCAGTGCTGGTGGGGAGAAACAGAGGAACCCCAATCGCTAGTAACACCTTCATCCAAGGAGGTGCTACAAGCCCGGTTTATATCCTCGCCTTCAGAACTAAGTTAGTGCAGAAGTGACCATAGCTCGAGACACGCTGCTCAACCTTGCCTGAACGCACAACCAGTAGAGGCTTGGTGGTCGACACGGCTCCGCGTCTCCGATCAGCCCGCAAAGCGTGGGGGATCAGTGGAGACCCTTACCGAGCTCAGGCCAGCAAGCAGCTATTGGGTGAACACTGTAGACATCGTTTTCGTCAAGGTGCACTACGTTAATTGTTAAGCTGCATTGCTCTATGTCTTACAAGGTACGGCGTGGCCCCAAGCGTAGGGAGCAATACCAAGCTTACATTGCCGCCAGAGAGTGGTCTGCACTACCACCTCCTACAAAGGAAAGGCAGGCGGGGATCGCGCCGCCGCACTCGCACGTCAAGCAGCCACGGCTGCTCCGGTCATAATTGTATACTTTTCACAGTCCTTCCGTACCAGCCAGGAGTACCCCCCACCCCCCCACCTCCACCGGTGTTGAGAGGGTTAGTTTATCAGACCGAGGCTAGGTACCGCTGGTCCAACCCACACTTCTGAAGCATAGAGTCGTCCGCCTGGAATCGCCGCTTCAGAGTGGGGCGAGCCAGCCGCCACTGAGTGAGACCAACACAGCATCACCAGCATCACCCAGGACGACGGTGTAAGTCGGTACCCAACACCCCTTCGCCAAACACCGTTAAACCTAATTAAAACCACGCTATTGGTCTAGCATTAAAATCCTAGACAAACGTGTCATTCAGACTTAACCGGGCACGCTTCAACTGGTTCAACACAATATTCACTACGAATAACACATTTTCCTTCTTGAAAGAACGCGTTCGTATATAGACCTCTCTTACGTATCGAAGTGTTTCGTGAACAAAGCTTAATAACGGCATGAACTGAGGGTAAACGCGGCAATTATTTAAACGCCACCTACCATGGTAGTGGTATTATTATCTACAGTAAGAATGAACACTTTTTTTTTTTTTTTCCATGGAGCTAAACAGACGCTCTCAAGAAAATTTCACCACATTTAATATTTCTTGCTTATTAAAGCTGTTGCTTGAAAACATTCACAATGATAAAGGTGACATTTACGACTTAACCACCCTATATTAAATCCAAGAAAAAAACTGTAGACGGTATGTCACCTTTACGACACCGATGATGCAGGCTCAAGAAAATCACATTTCTAGCACATACTAAACTAGACTCGTGATTGCCATCTAAGGGATCATCCTTGTTATAGGTTGTTCACGGTAAAATGAGCATTTCTGAATGCCCTACTTAAGATCTACTTGTATATACATTGTGTATTCGTCCGTCCGCTTTATGTAAATTTAACATTGCCATGGGCCTCGCCACTTTATTCATGCGTCGGTAAAATTAAACAGTGAAATTATTAAGAAAATAAATACTTTACACATCTGATAGTTTTTACACTTCGAGGACTTAAAAAAAAACCGAACGTGAAAGAAATAATTTTAAGTTATCACAAATGGTTACCTAACATCTTTTCTTTGACGTTAAAATATGGAACTACTTGCAATCCATCGTTACCAACTTTACTGGGTGAATGTCACCCAGTGCGCCCATTAGAATATATGCATACAGGGACAGTGACTTTTTCTAAGGTCCATTTCTATAGTGCTCACTTTATCGTGAACAGCCCTTAACATACGGATCTTATTTGAAGCAGTTGTGTCAAATCAAAGATTTTAAAAAGCTATAGAGTATATTGATGTAATATTTTTTCATGGCAGAAATGAAAGTTGATGGTTTGTTTCCAATTTATAAACATGGTAATTGAAATATAATTGTATTCGGTTATAAGTGCCAAATTCAGCAAAAAGTCGCAGCTTGTAGTATTATGTTTACGCTATTTATTCGCCTGTAAAACAGCGCTTTAAACTATAAAGACACTGCTGTATCTTTTGTGAACAGATTTCTGTGTTAAAACCCTTCAATAACCGCTTGAAATCCTGAGGAAACGGAACACACGCCAAGCCAGTTTTTGCTCTTTTTTCCCACCGCTGTTGCAATGTTTCCTTACGGGCGGATGTAGACATCGAGGAGTTAAAAATATTTTAATATGTTTGCTTCTTAATTAAGTTCGGGACCACTGCGCTACTGGCATGGCCCATATACAGTCGCATTAATGTTACGCGTAGCACCCAAAAGTCATAATAACGTCATCAATTTTTAAGTGTAGCAACAAGCGCTTGGATTTTACGTCAGTAAAAAAAATGGCATTTTTCTTCTACACAAAAAATCAACAAAAAATTTTATGGGAGAAAAAAAACAAATCTTAACCAGCTACTAAATTAATAATAAAACCCCATCATATGGGATTACAATTTTTGTGTATGCGTGATCAAGCATTATTGAAGTAGCAGAACGATACAGAAAGTATACTTTATTAAATTTTACTGCTGTGACGCGCTAAATAAGAGGATCGCCGCTGAAATTTTCACAGACGACGTTGACTACAAAATAACTGTATACTATGTTAGTGCCTTGCTCATAGAGGCGAAGAAGCATGCCGTAGATAATACAGGGTCTGCTCTAGGACTTACCGCACTTTTCAGTGCCCGGACATGCAAAATACTTACAACCAGAAACCAGTTTGTGGGGAAGAAAAAAAGTAATTTTGTCGAGATGTGCCCTACACTTACGACAGTGGCAAAATTATCTCACGAACACTTTACTTATCGGCACATGTCCCGTAACGAAGGATATGAAGACACGTCTGGATTTTTATTTGCTAAAGGGCTGGTCGGCGGGTTTTCTCGGGACCACCCGTACTCCACCGCCCTTGCATTTCGTCTCTGCTCCATACTCGTCTCATTACACCCTCATCGGTTCTCAAGACCTCGATGTTAAGAGTCACCCAAATCTCTTCACTCACTCACTCTTTGTTGAGAATCTAGCACCTCGGGTGCTTGAAAAAGCGGCCCTTCACAAAATTTCGTTTCGAAATAAATGACATCAATATTTACACTTAAATTATTTCCTATTCGCATATTCATCCCAAAATCATTGCAATACCATTGCAAAATTACTATAGTCTATTCACGGGATCTTCGCACATTTTTAATTAAACCTTAGATAAATTAATTAATGAATGCAGCATTTACCTAAATACTTCATCACAAGAGATTTATACTTCTATTAAAATTTAAATATCTTATTTTTGGTCAATTTTAACTTTTATTTATTTGTGATATTTTTTTATTTAATTTATAATTATTAAGAATAAAACCAAGGACAAAGTGTACTTGTTTGTAATGCCTAGTAAGAAATAGTTCTCACCCAAAGTATTAATAAATCGAGCGCACACGAATGCGGTGCATTGTCACTTTGATGTAATTTCATGAACTATGTCAAGCTTTGTTTGCATGAGACAGAGGAATATACTGAAAGTAGGACTTTAGCATGGTTTCAGAAAAGTTTTGATTAACCATTAGTATTTATCTCCATTCCTAGTTAATATGCATAAACTGTGTGTATATGAAACGGCGATTTTTTTATCTCATTCTTTTACAAACTATTAGGCGAATCACGTGCAAAAATTATGATTATAATTAATTTCCCTGTCAAGAGATAATCGATGAACTTGCAACAGTAGTAAATTCACGGTAAGTGCAGTTTTGAACATCTAACTGCAACGTATGGATCTGAATGGTTGAACGTGTTTTAGTGGAAGAGAAGGCATGTTGCTTTAATTTCGACAAAATAATAATATAGACGTTTTTTTAATCTAATCTGATGTAAAGTATGAATCTTAAACCTGATACAGAGGGATGGATATGTTAAGTAAACAAGAAGGTGGTCGCCAGATGGCGAACAACACGGCGTACCCCCTCTTGTATTGAAGTACACACTGTAGTAGTACTCGAATGTTGCAGCATGCCAGTCACTCATTTCTACCACAACACACAAAGATTTTACAAACCTATCAAATCACCAATACAGAGTTAAATCTGTTTCCTACGCTCGAATCAACCATCTCATCGTAAATACGTGTACGGGAAATACGTGAACGTATTAAACGTGAATGTAAACAAACAACTTGGACAAGAAGGTGAACGAAAAAAATAGAACTGCCTCTAAATGATTCCAGCTAGCACGCAAGCCCCTGCATGCACGCCAATTGCTAACAAGCTAGGCAGTTACACGGTGCAAGTTGATTTGAACAAGAAATATGTGTACACCTTCTTGAACGATATAGTGAACCGTCTGTAAAGATGTTCACGATAAAGTGAGCACTTTTGAAATCAACCCTAGAGAAAAGTCACTGCCCCTGCCTGCATATATTTTAACGGGCGCACTGAATGAAATTATTTATTTTATGCGTTTAAGTGTAAGAATGAGTAGATCAGTAACATATTTACTTTTATAATAATTCCCCAGTTTCACTTGACCGACGCATGAATAAAGTGATGAGGCGCATAGCAATGTTAATTTTACATGAGACGGAGGAATACACAACGAGCGTACAAGTAGATGTTATGGGCTTTCAAAAGTGCTCATTTTACCGTGAACAGCCTATAACAGGCTTTAATTTACGTGGTATTCGCGAGTCTCCCCCTTGTGAAGACATTGGCGTACACAAGTAATTGTTTTTTTTTTTTGTTGGTGAGGGGACGCCTTCTCTCCCCTAAATCCTTCCGGCGCCCCTGGTTATGAGAACGGCCCTGCCAGAAACAAACGCGCTGCAAAGAAGGACGTGGTGGTACGTCAACGGCTCGGAAACGGCGAGGCGAGAGAAAAGAGGCAAGAATGAAGTAAAAAAAAAAAAAAAAAGTGAAGCGCCCCGGTAGTGAGTGAAAGAAGAAAAGGGCGCGTAACGAAGCCACTTGCAAGATGGTGCCGGCATTTTCTTTCCCCTACTATTTTTTTATTTTATTAAAACCTTCCCTCAGGTGTCGGATAGCAGCAGGTCGCAGTTGACGAACGCCGTGATACGAAGCTCTCGGATTTTCCAGCTTTTTTTTTTTAGAGAGAGAGAAATAACGGGAAACCGACATAAGCGACGTAACTACTTCGCAAGACTAGCGGAAAAGGTTGACTTCTTGCTTGACTTATAAAGTGACGCAGAAGGCACCGTTCATTTAAATTTTCATTATTCTTACGGAGGTCACTTCGTCGCGCGGTAGCAATCTGGACACCCATACGTACGATCGTGGGCTTGATCTAGGTCAGCTGTGGTGGGGCCAACATTTAAAGTGATTTTTCAACCCTATTCCAATCGAATGCGGCTGAAATTGTTTCACATAAAGCTTATTCGTCCTTACAAGCACCTTTTAAGTACCTGCTTAGCACCATTCCGTGAAAGAACGAGAATGTGATCAGTTTTTGGTAAAATATTCAAGTTGATATTGTCTGTCTAATACACGACCTTAACATACGCATGTCGCGTAGGGACGCATGGTTACGAGTACATAGTTTAGGAGTTTACATGTTCTTGCCGTAGTGACTTTTTTTTTCGTGTCCATGCTGAGTTACTGGCTTCGTGCACCATTCCGATTGTCTAAGAGACAGCAACCTCAACACTGTTGAAACAATACAAGACAACTGCAAACGCTGCTGTTTACATGGAAATACCGCTTACGTTTTACTTAAACTTTCTCTTCAAATAGATTGAAGATAATATTTAAAAAGTTTTCTAAATGTGTATACATAATGAACAGCATGACGATACTCCTTTGTTATGCAACACTAATCCTGCTTCTTATTACGATCCGAAAGTCAGAACGTGGTACAGAACCAACCTCAGCCAATGAAATAATCTATACAACTGATAAAACAATTATAATGCACGCCTCTTATTATATGCTTCTCCTCGCTTACGAACTTCTCTATATAAGCAAGCAAACCGATAAGAAAGTATGATATGGCATGTTTGAACATGTCACACTGCGGAGTAGTGATAAAGAACATAATATGATTCTTCCCCAAATGTTTGCTCTTGCTCTTCCCTGCCACGCCCTTACCAGGAACAGCGTTATCGCGCGCTTTCACAGTAATAATATTTTTTTATAGGCTGTTCACGGTAAAGTGAGCTCTTTTGAATTTTGCTTCGCAGACATTATGTATCCTTTAACCGCCATTTAAAATAAATATTGCCATGTAAGTAATAAACACAGTGTGTTTATTCCACCGCATTCGAAAATTAACGCCAGTAGTATAAAAATGTGTGTTCTGGGACACCTGGCGTCTGGCGGAGGATTAGAGGATTGTAATTAGCATATTACCTGGAGTAAGGCGAAGGATTGGAGTTGCGAGAATTTCCTTTTTTCCCCTTTTTCCCGTCCAAAACGTGCGATTTCGCGTACAAAAACGCAATTCCCCTCCCCTGCCACCAAATGTATCTTATTTCCCTCCCGCCCCCGGGCGCCATCTTGACAGCCAGTGCTAATTAGCAAAATATGGGCAGTTGTCCATTTTGGCGGCAAGCGCCTCTCCGGTGGCGGCGATGGGACATCAAGCCATCGTGAATGATCGGATCTCTTGTAACACTGCCGCCAGTGGAGTCAATTATGTCCCATATTAACTTATACACATAGTTAACTGTAATTTCCGAACCATTTAAGTTATAGTTGTCAAATTCATAACATAGGCATCATCAACAACTAGTAGAGGGGTCTTGTGGTCAAGTACGCACTATGTCAGTTTACAAGCAAAGTTGGGTGTTATTTCCGAACCATGTGAGTTATGGTCGCAAGATTCATAATATAGACCTAACTGCGACTAAGATAGATGGCTGTAAGTTAAGAAGCGTTTGAGATACAACTACCAAAACATCATAATACATGCATAACCCCCGACGACGAGAAGAAATATGCGGACAGGTGTCGTCCTGCATGTCTACCCTTTCTTAGTCACCTCTGTCTCTCCTGTCCCCTCAGTGCCACACACCTGGCCACACACACACTTCCCTGCACACTCACCCTTCGTCACCTTGACCAGCACACTCCATTCATTCTTATCCTCCCCCTCTACATCCCTACATAAAACCCTGACCTTACATCCCTGCAAGCTCGCCACCACCTGGCCAGTGACTCGCTGTGTGCCGACCCACGAGCACTCATGTAACAGAGAGTAGACACCCTTTCTGACCCTTGTGCTCAGGATTGCCATCCACATGTGATCAAGTATGACCTATGTCTACATCCATATGCCCCCAGCATGAGGCCAGATGAGCCAGAATGTCACATTTGGTATACAAGCACACTGCCTCCTCCAGTGGCCTGTTAGGAATTATAAAATAAAAATTCTACTCGCACACCATGTCGCCAGCTTCCATGTTGCGACTGACCGCGAAAATATAACCCACTCACCAATGTCTTCTGCATCCAAGCACAACAAAGGCCACATCGCTACTGACCATCTGGGAGGGTCCACACGACAAAGCCACCCCACCACCAGGCAAACATCTTGGCTGTCAAATGCATAACATTGTCATCCCAATGACGAGAGGAGTCGCAGGAGCAAGTATGCAATATAAGCAGAGTTGGCAGTAAGTTCCGAACTACGTAAGATATAGTTGTCAAATGGATAACATAGGCATCACTTAGGTTTTTTCCCTTACTAGCATGCTACTACTACAACTCTTCCTAGGTGGCTACCATCTTGCAGACTACTGACCACCAAACATACATGGACCTTCAATAGTGTGTACTTACTTCTGGACAGTGTAAGGCTTGAACCAAAATGTCAATGTATGTATGTATGTAAGTATGGAATAAGATGTCACTCGCAATGAATTCACAGTCATATCTAGATGGCAGAATCTCCAAACATAAAACACCTGCTAGAACGATGAGCTTACTATTATGAAAAGAAGTAACCCCTACTTTAACTGGTGTAGCAGTGAATACTCATAGGACACAAGCGCATCTCCTCATTGTCGCCGTCTTTGTGGTCGACATGACATTGCTGGAAGCAGGGACCACAATGTCTGGTCCTACCTTTCTGTGCGTGATAGAACTACATCCCCACCACCCCCACACCTCTTGACATTGTATTTACCTATATACTATTGAAAGGAACCAATGCATGTAGCCTCAACCAACCCGAAGGTATCGCAGATTCGATTCGCGTATATATGCATCACTCTGTGTGCTTTCTCACGTCTCCCTCTAGAGTGGACAAAAGAAAAAAAACCTACCAACCCATATGTGTATATTGCACAAGTGACTGCTAGACAAGACCATACATCATATGGCATTCGACAAATGCCATGTAGACCCATGACTCGTACAAATTGTCAGGTTGGCTGAGCAGCCTAAGACACCTGATATAAGCTCTGGTTCCAGTAAAAGGGAGTGTAGGTTCGAATCCCCACACCTGACATATATCTTTATATTTTTGATGCTTCTGTACTCTACTCGAATGAATATGGATTCATAGGTTCATTCCCGTTGAGAGCACATGCAGTCATTCGTCGATCCCACTGCCCATGAAGATACTAGTGTGACAGTCATACTCTGTCTCCAACCTGCACTCATGTACCAACCCATTTGCAATTACAGATAGTGATACATCTTATAGTCCACTGTAATTTCGGAACCTTTTGAGACACAACTAGCAAAAAAATCATAACATGAGCCTACACACTCACCAGTATCTTTGATCTGCACTCATGCACCGAAACAGGTAATAATAATACAGATGGCTGAGGAATGGGTCAGTGAGTGGTCAGGGAGGGGTCAGGAAGGGGTCATCCTGCCCTCTAATATGAGCACCACACACATTCGTGCACACGCATACCCACTCACACACACTCATACAATGCAAATTATGCGAGGCCACTCTGGACAAACAACCCCCTTATAAACGGACAAACTAAATCATCTCCCACGACCAGACCATGACCTACACACTGGTGTTTTGAAGATTTTAATTACAGTCAGTCGTACCCCGTATCGAACCATCAATGACAACAATCATACTCCAACCCGCACGCACATACTGAACCTTCAATGCTCACAGCTAATCTGTACCCCTCTCCCCTAATCAACAACTGTTTACCGACCTGCACTTGTCATGTACCAAGATTACAATGTACATAGCATGCCCAACCATTGACGATTCTAGACAACTGAGTACAATAGAATTAGACATGGTGAGAAAGAAGATATCATACATATTGCAACTAGATACATACTCTGTTAGTAGAGCAGAAGACCTGTAGGTCGCGACATGAACTCACTGGATGCTCAGAGCACAATGATCGATCTGTCTTTCCATGTATGGTATACATTACCAACCAAGAAGGTACATCACAACCACTCTGTGTCAAAACACACTTACTTGAATGTAACTATTGCATGTAGCCTAACAACGATGGTGTATGATCCTTGAAAAAAAAATGTATCGAAGGTTCGATTCTCATTGAGTTTGTATGCTGACACGTCTGCAAACAATAGTTTGTCGTCGGTCCCACTGGTAATGAAGACGAGTATGTAGCGACCATGACAGTCATACTCTGTCCCCGACCTGCACTCATGTACCGAACCGTTGAAATTACAGACAGTCATACTCTGACGACCTTAGCTGCACTTGTGTATCGACAGAGACTCCGAACCTTCAATGCATGTACCAAGCCTTTGCAATTACAAGTTGTCAACACTTCCCGAACCTTTAATGCATGCACTTAAACGGTTTCATCCAACATTATATTTTCAACCATTTCACCATAACTGTGATTATATGTTTACCCATAATAAGTCTCGAAACCAGGTTTCCACAGACAGCTGCTTGCTCGCCACAGTCGAGTTTCGCCGGCTAGAATGCACAAAAGAAAAAAATAATAGATATAAACAAAACGACTAGTAACAAGCACATTGTGCAATGTATTTTCAGCACAAATACCAGCAGCCATAGGTTACACACACTCTGTGACAAACCGAGACTTAAACCTAGTAAGGAGGTATGACAACACAAACACATGACAACTATGTGTGTACTCTGCTCATAAATGATGCAGAGAAGAGGTTTCACCCTAACAAGTGTAGCTGTTTCAGAAGACATGCAGGGCATGAGCACATATCATCGTGAACTCACTGGAAGCAATGACCGCCATGCCTTTCCGTACACACAATAATTACCGATTATATATTCGCCAGCAGACAAGCATACATCGGAGGGGGAAGGAATGTCCTACTGCCAGAAACATTACAAAGAGACAGAATCTACAATCCCTAACCATACGATGTAAGCAAAGTGTGTGTTGTGTACCTTGCATGCACAAGCAGGAAGTGTTCAAAGGAATACTAAGTTGATCGTGCACGAGTGTAAAGATGCCAATTTCACAGCCAGCAGTCGAGACATCGCAAACTAACATACCATGTTCGTAATTGTAATCATACTCTGCCTCTGATCTACACTTATGTGCTGAGCCTTTGCAATTACTGTCAGTCATACTCCATCGTCCCAGCTTTTGCTCGAATCTTCAATGTTTGTACCAAGCCTTTCCAAGTAACTGCAGTCATACTCTGGCGACCCTGCAGTTGTAGCAAGACACGAACTTAGGTGCCTACAGACACCTTCTTGCACACTCACTCGCAGTCTCCACTTCCTTATTGGTGTATTAGCAATGTTAGATAAGGATGGTGTGGTTGTGTGTGTGTGTGCATATAACGAGTACATATACACAGTCACACGAGCTCTCTGGCTCATTCACAGTTAGCCTGTCGTTCGAGCTCGGACAGACCTGACAGTGTATCCATTCAGGTCAGCAGTTGTACCATAAGTACACTAAAAACTTGTGGAACACAGTGAAATTAATGGCATGTTTTTCTAGTGGTCAGCAGATTCAATCAGTTATTGTGGCATGCGGAAAGCATAACTCACTTGCAGCACTCGACAAAGAATCCAAGCTTGCATACTTGCCTAAAGAATTCCTTCTGTCATATGGTAGTCATGAAATACGATATGTCTACAAAGATCTACCTGCATATCTACAACAGGACAAAGACATGCACGACTGTCTCCTGTGTACAGAATGTTTGCAAGTGTGTACTACTGTTATGGACACACCACATTCCAGGGATTGGTGTAATGCACATCGGAAAAGCTTTGAAGGAGCATCTAACACTGATTCCTTTCCTTAGGAACTCATGAAGTACAGAGAGAGATGTGTACCTGGAGTAGCTGACAAGGTCGTCGTCATTCCGATGCAGGTTCGGCTGACAATCACCATCAAGCTTGTAGTTCTCTCGCTAAGAGGCCTTGGTGTAGTGTAATGGTAGAGATGTTTTGGTAGGGTGTGCTTTCGGAGTTCCTCCTCCTGGATGTGGTTGGCAATAGACATGAATCTCACAATAGCAGTTAAACTACCAATATGATGGTTTTAGTTGGCCAGCTCAGTTGTCATCCAGACATCGAAAAGTGAACATTAGGTGTGGATAACATGCTCGTATTCATCGATGGATCAGGAAAGTTATTCGTGTCGATACTGTAAAAAGGTATTTTCTAACAAAAACATCTACAGACAACACAAAGCTGGTTGTTACCAGAATGTAGGTCGTAGAATGTTCGGATTTGAAAAGTGTAAATCCCAATTTGGTCCTCGAAGTCACTTGAAAAGACATCGTGCATTATGTAAGGGTCGCTTTGCATCCTCTGTCACACAGTTTCTGAAGATATTACCAGTCCAATGTAAGAGTTCATCGGAGAGCAGTTCTTTGATACCGCCACAACATCCATGCAAATATTGTAACAATACTTTTACATATGCATACGATGCAAAGAGACACACAGTAAGTTAATGTAAAAAGAGTATCATTCAAATGTCATATCAATGTGCTAAGTATCGAAGAATGTGTGTACATATTGACACTTTTAAAAGACATTCGAAATTGTGTAAGTCACAACCAATGATTTAAATAGGATACTAATAGTACCTTCGTCAGGTTGCTATGACAATGTGGTATAAAACAGGCTAGAATAGTCCGATCAGTTCAGTCGCTGTTCAGACCTCGAAGAGAGAACATTGGCTGCGGGTAACGTGTTCGTATTCGGTGATGGAACAGGAAAGCTATTTGTGCTGCTACTGTAAGAAGACATTTTCTACAATAACCAGCGGCAGATGACATGGTACCAGTTCTCATCAACATAATCCAGACTGTACTAGGTTCACAGGTGAACAGTATAAATCGCAGTTTGTCCGATATGGCAACTTGAGACGACATATTGCAATCTGTAAAGGTCGCCCTGCACCACCTGCCCAGCGAATATTAGCAAATAAACATGCAGCTTCATCTACAAATTTCAAAGCTAGTTTTTTGCTCCCACCAAGACATCAATGCAACTATTGTGACAAGACATTTATAAGTGAATAAGATGCTAGGAAACACACACGCAGTATTTGTGTGAGGAACGCCATTCGCAGGGCATATAAATGTAGTCATTTGAAACATTGTAAAGGAGAGACCACTGATAAACAACCCAAAGGTTATTCACCATCTATGACACTTAATGATTGTGGCTTTTTCCTGAAGTGATCTACATTCAGGGGACTCTTGAAATATTTGGTTGCACCGAATAAGTCGACAACACCACATAATGTTTGCTATTTCCTGACAAGTATGAGCCCTAATATAATAAACCAACTTATCTATGAGGTAGAGCAAAATGGTCCTGTCAAATATAATATATGGCTGGACTGTAGCTGTACAAACCCAGAGCATCGCTACGATGAATATTGTACCGGAACCTTCAAGACTTGGGCTGTAGCTGTGTCGCATTCATCTGCAGCAGAAGATACGATTGTCGATAGTATATGCAATATATATCAAGAAGAGGAAGGAATGGTGGTCAAGGGTTTTGGTTGGACTCTGGCTTCGGTAAATGCTCTAGAGTTGAGAAGTAGTGGGTACGGCCCCCTTTGCAAATAGACACATACCGATGTTCCCTCACTACGGAGAATAAGATGACAACATAGCTTAGTCTTCAGCCTTTAGAAGGAGAGGTATAAATTACTCCATCAACAGTCATTCACACACAGTTGCTAAACTGACTTGTACAACATCGGTACTGCAAGGAGTCATCCACGAGGAGCAGCATCGAGGAGTCATCCGTGAGGAGTCAACACTATGTAGTAGTAGTACATGTGTGTTTGTGTACACACATATGATTGAAGAGTATGCACTCGAGTACAACTACATGTGAAACTTCCCCAATCGATCATCAATTACATAGTAAACAATGCAGTTACTGTGACAAATTCTTCAGTAGTTGAAATGCTCGTTGTCATGAACAGAACGACTGTACAAAGGCACCGACCTCTAGAATGCATACACGTGATATATGTGGTGCACCATTTGGTAGAGGTGATAATCAAAAGACATACTGTTTGTGTAAAGGTACCACACCTTTGCTTGACACGAGAAAGTATAAGTCCAGTCTTCCTGCTGATTCGACATTTACACCAATATCATTACATGGACCTGCATAGTGCTCCAAACTGGTGTGTGAAGAAGGAACTACGAGTGTGGCAGAACATGAAACATACAGGTCATCAGAAGTTATGATCAACACCACTGTACAGCTTACATGTAGAGTGAAAGATGAAGACGATATTACTCGGAATGTTCAGAACGACACTATGACTTCCAAGTCTGCTGAGAACGACAATGTGATCCCCAAGTCTGCTGGTGATGACGTGCCAAGATCTGCAAAGCGAAAGTGTGTTGCTGAGACCTACTCAACTCAGAAGAAGAACATAGATGCAATCGTGTATTGTAAACCTTCTGCGAAGAGTGATGCGAAGTCTGACTACTTGGAAGACCCCAATGACCTAGTTGACAGACTACGATGGTTGGTTTCATTGTAGAGAAGTGGATAACTGTCTGTCATGGGATAAATAAATTATATTATTGATAAACTCGGAGATGGAGGCTTTATTGAATTATATATATATATAATATATTAGTGTGTGTGTGCGCGCGCTCGCGATTTGGTTATGTATACAATGAATATAAATATCAACCATATATATTTTCTTTTTTTTTCTTTTTATTAATTCCTACCTTCTAAGACATGAACCTACCGCTATGTGGTAGCCCTTCGGACTGCTAGAACAGTATGTCATTATCATCATTTACAAGTGTTTGGCATAGCTATTGTACAAACTGCTGCTGACCTAAAAAAAGGATACACTCTCACATCTTTCAGAGCTTGAATGAGCCAGAGAGTTCATGTGATTGTGTATTTACGCTAATTTTATACACGTACGAAAACCTTATGTATCATGGGTAATATATCTACAAGGAAGCAGCAAAAATATTTGTCAGTTGTAGGATTCGAACCTATGATCCCACACAGGGAACAAGAGCTTAATTTCAGCACCTTAGACCTCTCAGCCAACCGACAATGTGTACTGTTAAGACAATTACAAGGCTTATTGAATGTTACACTATATGTGTGGTGACTTCCTAACATGAGCTATGGTAAGGTTGAATATGATACAGCACATGATGTACTAACCTTTTATGTTGGCAAAGGCTGGCATCATCTGAACAGAAGCGATGGCGGAGTATCAATCGAAGAACAGATGTACACTATTTACAGAGAGCATATGACTACCCTTCATTACGTACATTTAAGTTTGGGTACATGACGAACCACGAGAGCATGTCATGCCTGAACTTGCTACCATGGTCTTGGACCCCAGACTATCGGTGGTGGTGGTGCGGGACCGAGTATGGCCACAAAGGCTCGTAGCTTGGGTAAAGCATGGCTGTGTGTATAATTACAGACATGGAAGGCCGTGCATTTGGCACACAAGTACGCAGAGACTGCCTCTAAGTACACACAATGAAGGTTCGATGTGCGGGCTCGGTACACATGTGTGGGTAGGTCCATGTAGACAGAATATGACTACCTGTAAGTAAGTGTAGTCTGTGTATGATCACTGTTAATTGGAGGCTCCGTACACACACAAGTGCATCAACTCGTGAATCTGAAAGGTAGCCAGGTGATCGACAGATGGTGTAGCTAGCTGAAGGCCACAGCCACCATCTTGGACCATAACTTCTTGCTCTGTCAATCTCGTCTGCCATCTTGGAAGTCGCACTGTCTAGCAGAATTGTGGCGAGTGGTGGGCGCCCATGTTGGTGGTCAGGGCTCCATAAATGTTTATTTGCATAATGACGACCGGTGGCGGGTGCCCACGGTAGCAGAAAGTACACCACCGAATGTCGTTGTGTGTTGTTGTAAGGATGAAGCCTAAATGCTGAATATTGGAAGTCACACTGTCTAACTAAAATTACAGCTGTTCACTGGTGACAATGTTGGCGGCCAGTACACATGCGATGGACATTTGCAAAATGGCGGGCAGTGGTAGGCGGTGGTGGGCGCCCATGATGGCGGCCTGTATGCCGACGATGACCATTTTTGGAAATGTCTGGAGCCACCTTGGAACAGAACTTCCTTCTCTGTCAATCGGGTCCACCACCTCGGAAGTCACACTGTCTAGCGACATGATGGCTAGTGGCCAGCGGCCAAGTTGTTTGCCAGTACAGCTATGACAGCCATTTGAACAAATGGTATCTGCCAGTGCGGTCAGAAATTTGATTGCGGGTGGCCACATTGGTGGCCAGCACCCATTCACCAAATGGTGGTGGCTGCCAGTGGTGGGCGACCAGAAGGGCCAGCGGGAAGTACAATGTCGATGGCAATTTGCACAATGGTGGGAGTGTCACAAAGACAATGGTGGTGGTGGTGGTAGTGGTAGTGGTGGTGGAGGTAGGCGACTATGAGTGGTGGTAGTGGTGGTGGAGGTAGGCGACTATGAGAGGTGGTGGGCATGACCTTGATCTTGAATATTTGGCAACTATTTCGAACTTACAAAACTTTTACCCCAACAACCATGACCTTGACCTTGGTTGTTGTAATGCGACAGTGACCTTTACATTATACCTTGAGATTTGACCTTGACCATTTCATACCATTTCGAATAGAAAATTTTACACTTAAAAGAAAAAAATCATTGTTTTTATAAAAATTTTAAATTTCAAGACACTGGCGGAAACCGCCACCATCGCTTCAGGAAAAAGCCATTATCTTTACGCAACATAAATGGTGAATGACCTTTTATGAGTTGTCTCTATTTTACAAAGTTTCAAATGACTTCTTATATCCTCATCGCATACATATCTTCGATATTTAGTATTGATATTCCATGCGAATGGCATTCCTCACAAAAGTACTGTCTTCGCTTTCCTTCGAAAACTTCCTGCTGTGTGCATGCAAGGTACACAACACACACTTTGCTTGCATCGCTTGATTAGGGATTGTAGATTTTGTCTCTTTGGGACCTTCCTCCCCCCTCCGATGAACGATTGTCTGCTTGCGAACATATAATCGGTAATTTATTGCATGTATGGAAAGGCATGGTGGTCACTGCTCCAGTGAGTTCACGATGAAGATATGTGCTTGTGCCCTGCATGTATTCTGAAAAAGTTACACTCATTAAGGTAAAACGTCTGCTCTGCATCATCTATGAGCAGAGTACATACATAGTTGTCATGTATGTGAGTTTTCATACCTCCTTACTCGGTTTGTGTCTCGGTTTATCACAGTGTGTGTGTGACCTATGGCTGCTGTTATTTGTGCTGAACATACATTGCACAATGTGCTTGTTACTAGTCATTTTGTTTATAGATATTATTTTTTTCCTTTCATGCATTCTAGCGGGCGAAATTCGACTGTGGAGAGCAAGCAGCTGTCTGTAGGGACCTGGTTTCAAGACTTATCATTATGGGTAAACATATCATCACAGTCATCATAGTGGAATGGTTGAACATGTAATGCTGGATGGAAACCATCTAAGTGTATGCACTAAAGGTTCGGGAAGTGTCGACAGCTTGTAATTGCAAAGTCTTGGTATACGCATTGAAGGTTCGGGCAGGACTGGCTGAGTATGACTTCCTGTAAGTGTAAAAAGGCTCTGTCGGTACACGAGGGCAGGTAAGGTCGTCAGAGTATGACTGTCTGTAATTACAATAGTTCGGTACACGAGTGCAGGTCGGGGACAGATTAAGACTTTCATGGTCGCTACATGCTTATCTTAATTACCAGTGGGACCGACGACGAACGAGTGTTTGCAGACGTGTCAGCAACACACTCGATGGGAATCGAACCTTCGATGCAATTTTTTCAAGGATCGTACACCATCGTCATTCGGCTACATGCAATAGTTTCATTCAAGTATGTGAGTTTTGACACAGAGTGGTTGTGATGTACCTGCTTGGTTTGTATTGTATACCATACATGAAAGACAGATCGATCATTGTGCTCTGAGCTACCACAGAGTTGATGTCGCGACATGCACGTCTTCTGCTATACAAAGTATGTAAGTAGTTGCAATGTGTGCGATATCTCTTTTGTTCACCATGTCTAATTCGATTCTACTCAGTTGTCTAGAATCGTCAATGGTTGAGCATGTGATGTACATTGTAGTCTTGGAACACGACAAGTGCAGGTCGATCCTCAGTTGTTTGCAGGTGGTAAAGTCGGGGAGGGGGTACAGACCAGCTGTGAGCGTTGAAGGTTCAGTACGTGCATGCGGGTTAGAGTATGATTGTTGTACATTGAAGGTTCGATACGGGGTATGACTGAATGTAATTACAAGCTCTGGTACACGAGTGTGTAAGTCGCGGTCTGGTCGTGGGTGGTGGTTTAGTTTCAGTCGGTTCGTAAGGGGGTTGTTTGACGAGTGTGGCCTCGCATCATTTACACTGTATGTGTGTGTGCACGCGGGTGTGTGATTGGGGCTCGTATTAGAGGGCAGAGCGACCCCTCCCTGACCCCTCCCTGACCGCTCCCTGATCCCTCCCTGTTATTTTCATAACCTGCTTCGGTACACGATTGCAGATCGTATATACTGGTGAGTGTGTATGCTCATGTTATGATATTTTTACTAGTTGTATCTCAGTCGGTTCAGAAATTACAGCGAACTATGTGATGTATCACTGTCTGTAATTGCAAAAGGGTAGGTACATTAGTGCAGGTCGAAGACAGAGTATGACTTCCATGCTTGTATCTTCATGGGCAGTGGGACTGGCGAATGTATGCATGTGCTTACAATGGGAATGAAACCTACAATATCATATTTATTCGAGTAGAGTACAGAAACAACAAATGTGTCAGGTGCAGTGATTCGATTAAATCCTCCCTTTCGTGGGAACCAGATCTTATATCAGGTGCCTTAGGCCGCTCCATCAACCTGACAATTTGTATTAGTGATGGGCTTACATGGCTTTTGTCGAATGCCATGCAATGTATGATCTACTCTAGACATTGAATGTGCAATATGCACATATGGGTTGGTAGATTTTTTTCCCTTTTGTGCATTCTAGTAGATGACGCGAGAAGGTACACATAGTGATTCATCTTTATGCAAATCGAATGTGCGATACCTCGAGGTTGTTTGAGGATACATGTATTGGTTTCTTTGAATGGTATATCGGTAAATACAATATCAAGAGGGAGGTGGTGGGGATTTAATACTTGGTCGCTATCTATCATGTACAGAAAGGCAGGACCGGTCCTTGTGGTCTCTGCTTCTAGCAAGGTCATATCGACAATGAAGACGACGATGATGACGAGATGCACTCGTGGCCTGCGCGTATTCACTGCTACACCAGTTAAGGAAGGGGATAATCGTTTTGTAATAGGAAACTTATCATTCTAGAAGGTGTTCTTGTATGTGTGGAGACTCTGCTGTCTAGCGATCACTGTGTATTCATTGTGAATGACGTCTCGTTACATTCTTACATACACACATCGATATTTCTGTGCATGGTTCATGCTGTCTGGAAGTAAGTACACACATTGAAGGTCCATGTAATTTTTGGCAGTCAGGAGTCTGCAAGATGGTGGCTGCTTAGGGCGAATTGTAGTGGTAGCATGCTACTAAGTGGAAAAAACCTAAGTGATACCTATGTAAAGCATTTGACAACTATATCTTATGTCGTTTAGAACTAATTGCCAACTATGCTTATATGGCATACTTGCTCCTGCGACCCCTATCATCGTTGGGGATGATAATGCTGTACATTTGACAGCCAAGATGGTTGCCTGGTGGTGGGGTGTCTTTGTTGTGTGGATTCCCCCTGATGGTCAGTGGTGATGTGGCCTTCGTCGCGTTTGGATTCCTAGGACATCGGTGAGTAGGTGGCATTTTGGCAGTCAGTCGCAACATGGATGCTCGCGACATGGTGTGTAAGTAGAATTTGTACTTTATTATGTCTAACAGGTAGCTTAAGGAGACAGTCTGCTTGTATATCAAATACAACATTCTGGCTCACCTGGCCTCATGCTGGGGACATAGGGACATAGACACAGATCGTACATGATCATATGCGGATGGTTGTCCTAAGCACGAGGCTCGGAAAAGGTGTCTGCTCTCTATTACACGAGTGCTCGTGGGTCGGCTTGCAGCGAGTCGCTGGCCGGGCGGTTGCGAGTGTGCAAGGATGTATGGTCAGGGTGATGATGTTGGCAGCCGGAGGGGGAGGTCAAGGGATAAAGAGAGCACAAGGGCGAGTGGAGTGTGCTGGTCGAGGTGCCAAGTGAGGGAGTGCACGGGGAAGTGTATGTGGTTGTGTGTGTGTGGCCAGGCGGTGGCACCGAGGGGACAGGAGAATCAGATAAGTAAGAACGCGGAGACATGAAGGCCGACATATGTCCGCACGTCCCTTCTCGTCTTCGTAGATTATGTATGTATTATGATTTTCTTGGTAGTTGTATCTCAAACATTTTGTAACTTACAGCCATCTATAATAGTCGTGCTTTGTTGTCTATGTTATGAATTTTGCGGCGATAACACACATGGTTCGGAAATTACACCCAACTATGCTTCTACACTGACATAGGGCATACTTGACCCCTCGACACTTCTCCTAGATGAGGATGATGCCAATGTTATGAATTTGGTGACTATAACTTAAATGGTTCGTAAATTACAGCCACCTATGCTTATAAGTTGACATCAGGCATTCTTGGCCCCGTCACCCTTCTCCTAGTTATGGTTGATGCCTATGTTATTAATTTGACAGCTATAACTTAATTGGTTCGGAAATTACAGCCCAATGTGTGTAAGTTAACTTGGGGCATATTTGACCCCGCGGGCGGCAGTTACACGAGATCCGATCGTTTGCGATGCCTTGATGTCCCATCACCGTCACCAGCGAGGCGCTGGGCCGCAAAATGGTTGACATCCTCAGCTGGTCGCCAATTGTCCTGGGTAGACATAGGTCGATGATATCAAGATGGTCGCCGTGGAATGGGAAGCTCCGGTTTTGAGTGAAGCTCCGGTTTTGAGTGAAGCTCCAATCGATTCCGCCGCATTGGGCAAACTGCTGCCGCAAAGGGTAAACTGACCGGATTATGTTAATTAGCACTGGCTTCCAAAATGGCCGGCGGCGGCAGGAGTGAAATTAGGCACATTTAGAGGGAAAAGAGAATAAGTGACTTTTTTACGCGAAGCCACACGTTTTTGACGGGAAAAGGGAAAATAAGGGAAATTCTCACACCTCCAATCCTCCGCCTGACGCCAGGTAATATGCTAATTACAATCCTCCAATCCTCCGCGAGATGCCAAATGTCCCAGAACATAACTTTTTATACTACTAGCGTCTAAGGCTACAATAAAATATTCTAAATGAGAAGGCTTTCAAAAGTGCTCATTTTATTGCGAAAAGCCTATAGCTATGTGTGCGTTTTCTGCCAGTCATTAAATATTGTAGAGCCCAACGCTTCATGAAACTGTACCGGTATCTATCCGGACTAGATAAGTCAACATGAAGGTAATTAAATAACTCTACTTAGCAACGATAACACACCAACTTAAACACGTGGGTATGGGAAGAGCAAGCACAATTCTAGGAATGGGCCAAACAGTTTCTTTCATGTAAAGAGTTCCATCGTTCCAGTTCCTTGTAAGTAACATGTTATTTTTGTAAAATCATATTTTTGTAACAGGTTACTGTAAACCATTTCTTGCAAATTATACCAGTGAATTACGTCAGTGTATAGCAGAGATTAGAGAAGTAACAGGTGGAACATAAGCAGGCCGGAGCGAGGCCAAACGGACATTGTTTATTCAGGTCGCAATATGGCGGCATTTGTTTTTTAATCCAATCAGCTGTTTCTCTGTTGACAAACGTAAATTATGAATTGAATAGCTTTAAGCAGGTTCGATTATTTTAATATCACCGCTACTATTATTCTAGTACCTAATTCGGTAACTTTCCCCAAAACATATCGGCAATACATTCCTTACTGAAAATTACGTGTATATACAATAAGACTTGGCTAATCCCAAATACCTTCTACTGGGGATATTCACGCTAAAAAACGAATTAAGAAGAATGTATTCTTGTAGAACCAATTTAAAAATTCGTGAAATTTTATGTTAACAAAATAAACAAAATACATAATTATTAGAGGTGGCCACCTCATTGCATACAGCTTGTTACCTTCAGGTTTAGTGCATTTTGGTGGTTTTTTTAATGATACGGAAAAATAAACAAATGTGGTAGTTTTTTTGCAACTGCATTTTTCCATTAAAATGTCCAAGATTCCAGTAGCAGCAATGGAACGCCTGGCACATACACAATAGGCCCTACTATATGTACGTGGAGATGAAATTTGCACGCAACCAACCAAGATGTACAATGGCAGAGGGCTTACGTAGCAATGTTCAATAAGACAGCACTTTTTTTGTATTAATCTATAGAGACTGTTTTGTATTAGCCGTTATGTCAGACCTGGAGGCAAGAATGTTATACACGAGAGAATAACCACCGCTCGCTATTTTTGGGAAAGGAAGGGGAATGGGGATGTAAGGTATTTATAGTGTCTAACATGGTTGATGAATTCATGTTGTCGCAAACTGTTTGCAAAACGACAGTTCACGATTTCCAAAAATATTTTTAATTAATTTCGAATCTGCTACAACTTAAAAACATAATTAGGAATTAATTATCTTTCAATAAACCAAATTCGTGGCAGAAGCCTGTATTAGGCATAATTCCACAAAATATTTTAGTTTAAACAAATACTCAAATAGTCAGATTTGCATAGAAATTTACAGCAGTAAACTTCAATGTTAACAGTAGGCCTAAGTAAACGGTGTAAGAAGCCATGCCATTAAGATTTATCAGTATTAAATGTTTGCACATACTTAGCAATGTTGTCTGTGTTCATCTGATGGTCTATTTCCAGCATCTATGAAAAGCAATTTTGGTCTCCTGTACTATACAACGTGAATGTCACTGTCTTCGCGACTGCTTATTGTAACTGCACGTTTGGTATTTTTGTGAATGAACTTGCAAGTTACATATAGTCAAGGTGTGGAGGCCGAATTGAAAATACAGAATCCAGCCTTTTAAGAGTGGATATGTAAAGCACTCCTATATAATTTATTTTTCAATTATTAGTCTATAACATCGGAATTCTTACCTGTCAATTGTAACACCAAACAACGATGGCATGCATATTCAGACATTTCGCAGTATACTTTAGCATCTTATAAATTTGCATTGTCAGCATTTTTAAACGACTGGAAAATATTTTTTAACATTGCCATAAACCAGGGTTACTTTGCACCTGCATAGCAGGTAACTTTGCATCATTAAAATTGTTTGTTTTGGTGCCTTTTCGTGGAAGGAATATCAAATTTGACCTGAGTAGAAAAAATCCAAAGTTTAAAATACTCAGCTGCAGTTCAATGTTCCCTTTCCAAATGGCAAAAACTAAACATTTTGAGCTCTGTAAGGTTACCCCTGCAGGTGCAAAGTAACACCTGTTTACAGAACTTAGAATGAATTTGTCTTACCTTTTGTTTCCTTTTAAAATACGTTTGATTTCAAAATTGCAGTATGTGTATATCAAATCTTATTCAATCTAGGCCTACCTTCACTTTTTAACCTTTGGTCAAAATACTGCAACCCAGCAGGTGCTTGTGGTAATTCTGCTGGAAAAGCTATATGCCTTATGGAGGCATATTTGTCATGCTTGAAAGTCCACAGAAAATCTGTATGGCCTACTTATTAGGTAGTACTAGTAGTAGGTTACTATTTAAGGCATGGCCAAGCACAAGATACACGAAACACCATATAATCGAGCCACTGCAGGCCCATGCATCAACCAGAAAGCTGTACTTGAATGCCTGGTGGTGATTGTGAAAGAAAAACTATATATAAAATCATAAAATTTGACTTCCACCTTATTGCCTGTTGTAGGAGGTCAAAACTACTCAATTGAAAGTGGTGAGCAAATGTTTCATTTTGACCAGCTGTAAATAAATCAGTGTCGATTGTAAATTGTATCTATTTGTGTGAAACCTTTCTGCCTGTAAGTGGCATTACCACCAGCTGGGATAGGCTAAACGACAAAAATCACACTAAATAAAGAAAAATGCTAGAGGGACATACGTTTTATGCGTATCCAGTAAATTGTTTGATTGGACTCCATATCACGTGTCTTGTGTAAATCATTAGTAAAATATAGCCAAGTGGTTGGCCTTGACCTCATTCATCAATATGCGTTCTTAAATTATAAGCAAACAACTATAAGCAAACAAAGGCAGAACTTAATCATAAGCTTGTTGCACATTGTCTTTGACGGCAGTTGTCTGCTAACTCATTTTCTCGGAGTTCAAGTTTACCTATTTTTTCTGTGGACACAACAGTTTTTTAAGGAAGTGGTTGGTTGTGTGTGTCTATGGATATATAACATTATGGTAGATGTTACTTTATAAGTATTGCACTGCAAAATTCCACAGTTGTAAGAACTATAAAATACTGCCTCAGCCTGCTACAATGCCAATAAAAAGTAGACCCTAGGTCTATGAAATATTTAAAAAATGCATGTAATCTTTATCTTTAATTGACACTCGTCAAAATAACAAGGAAACAAGAACAAGGTAACTTAATATAAAATAGGCATTTTACTAAATAGCTATTTGCATAATGTTCATTGTATATTTTTCTTCTATAAAGTACAAAAATACAACCATTTTATTTACATACATCACCCTAGCAAATACAACAGGAATAAAAGAAGTTCTAAAAGTACACAATACACACAGCTGTGATAGCATCAATGATATATGGTAGGGCCTACAATGTAAACAAAAATTCAATTGGGGTGGATTTCATCTAAACAACTTTTGATTGACAAGCATAAAAACATGTCAAAATATCAACAAGTACGGTACTATCTTGCCACTAGCATACTTAAATTAACATTTATATTAAGTAATTTCACCAACAACAGTGAAAAAACCAAATCCAAAACCATTGCAGGAAGAATCCATCAAGTACAAAAAATTGCAATTCCACAGACTCGCTATAACAAAATATGCAATGTAGATAAGTGAGATTACAAAGGCTATGTAATAAACCAAATATAAACTATAATAAACAAAATGTGTAAATCAACTGTAGATTACACTGAAGATAATACAAGTAGGCCTACTCAAAAGTGCATTAAAATAAAATTGTTACAACAATATCACAAAAATGTCACTAGTTATACAAAAGAAACACATCACAGATATTAAATCATCGCTTACTCGCAACATATGAGTAATACAACTTGAATGGGGAAACAATTTTCAATATCAAACGTAGCCTAACTTTCATTACATTTACGTAAAAACAATTTTGAGTAACTAGTCACTCAATAGTATTTATAATTTCCCCTTATTTACGCCATTTTTTTTCATTTGCCCCTAGAAAAGCGTAAAAGAGGCGCTCTACTGTATTACCCTATAATGTTGTTCACACACACAAAAAACAAAGTGACTGTTTAAGAAAATATCCTTATTTTAATATATCAGTGTACTACAGTTAGTGCCCTTTAAAAAGAATAAGTTTGTTCCAAACTTGCTTTTTGCTTTCTGACCTGGCAACTGATTTCTTGCAAATATAATGTACACTAATCTGAAAATAATTTTCAGCTACTGCACGAATCAAATGAGTACAGTTGTTGTTCAAAGGTTCCTGATCGTTTGTATGTTCATCCAGGTGAGCAAAAAGATGCCTTTTATAAGTCGTGTAGTGTTCCAATACAAAATACGCAAGTCTGGACACTGTATATTTCTTCAGTAGAAATTTCCCACCACTTTCTGCAAGTGCAGTTTGAATCACTTTCTCGCATATTTTGCGTACCTGAACGACATTATGGGAAGGGTACAATAATCCACCCCTGTACTTTTAATGAATTAGTGAATCCAACTAATTTTCTGAGTTTCCAGACAGAGAGCTCAAACAATTTTCACATTTTATAACTAAACTCATACGACAAACAACAAATCCAGAAATGTAAATAATTACACGATGTGCAAATTCTGTACTTTTTTGTGGATAAAACAAATACAAATGGTCTGTTTCCTGATTGAATATCGTAAGCGCACTTGAGAGCTACCTAGTGTGTAATAAATGAAACTTACGGAATGGCATATAATTGTCATGTTTATGAAACAGTAATTTTAAGGCTGACAATTTACACTTTTTTTGCGTATCAAATAAGAAAACTTATATTATTTATGAAGCAACATTGCCATGACATATTGACAAATTTGTCATAGTTGACATAATTGTCGTAATGTCACGCCTGTCATATTTTATGAAATAGGGCCCTTATGTGGATGCCTGCTCGCCCTTAGCACTTCCACACATAAAGGTATCACACTATCCAACCAGCCAGATAGTGGCCGTGTAAGTTTCATATTCATTTCCACATGGACACATTGTTGCATGTTACCTACAACCTAAAAAACTCCACAGTAGGGGGGGAATGAGAATGTCAGGTAAATTGAAGGGTAAAAACGTAAAATGCAATCGCACAAGAAGCCTGTGGTTCCTCATTCCTTACTAGAACATAACCTCACAATTCAGTCTGCACACTTCTGGAATAAAGAAAATCTGAAATACATATGAATATAAATAGCAAAAACTGTAAAATAGAGCCACTACCTACCTGCTGAAAGTGTGGTTTATGTGCAGTAAATATTGTTGGTACAGCAATTTCTCGCAGTCGTACACAGCACAGAGATGTCACATAGAAAAAATCTTCAATGAAGTGACACGATCAATGAACACTTGCTTTGCTCCCTTTCTTGAATTCCTGTTGGTACGCATATACACTACACAGGACGACATTTCTCTTCACTTTTACAGGCCAATATTGAAACTGAAGTCCATTTCACTACAGCACTTTACACATGTGAAAACTTCTGTAATTAGGCACCACATGATATTAGGAACGAAAACTGATAACCTGTTGTGTATCACACACAAACACACACACACACATTATATATATATATATATATATATATATATATATATATATATATATATATATATATATATATATATATATATATATATATATTACTGCTCTCAAGCGACAAAAATGTTCTTAACAAAAACGAAACACTTTGGCGTCAACCGCTATACAACTCTAATGGGAAAAAACAACTTTCTTCACGTCATAATATGGCGGCCGTCTACTTCCCCCTTCCGTCTCATGACCTCAGTCCGCTCGCCTAAAAGAACACATCACGTTCCATTTGTACCTTCTCTAATCTCTGGTGTATCGGTGGCATTCGTGATTCTACTCGGCATCACCCCAGAATAAATAGTGACAGTATTAATACGCGGTATGACCGCAAGTTATTTCGTAGAAGACAACTAATGTTGCTGTACAACCCACAGCGACGAAAGGAGTTTTGCCAAAGCTACATAAATGTTGGGAATGCCTGTACAGGATTGAAAATCATATCAATGATGTGGTCTTTGGGATTCGTTTTCGAGGTTATGGAGAAACATGACACCGTGTACTAGTTGCCTTATTTTATCCAAATTTGTGAGGGATGGAAGCTTAAATGTAAAAATTGTCATATTCGTGATTCTATACACACAGAAGATATACTTGTAAGAGAAATGCATAAGTGCGATAGTTACTGATATATGAATCCTGCTGAATTTTAAAATAAATGGTTTATTGCTTAAAATGTTACTGGAAGAGAGATGAACACACACATCACCACACAGTAGCACGAGTTTATATCCCTGTATTTTAAGGGAAATTTGAGTGAGTGAAGTTAAATGGGCGACTCTTTAATATCGAGGTTTTGAGAGCCGATGAGTGTGAAGCGAGGTGAGTACGGAGCAGCGCCTGAATGCAAAGTCGGGGGAAGCGGGAAATCTCCGAGAATACCCACCGACCAGTGGCATCAACCGCCACGATTCCCGCATGCGAAAATCCGCGGGCGACGCCGCTGAGAATCGAACCCGGTTCGCCTAGGTGGGAGGCGAGTAATCTAAAGACTACACCACCGCGGCCCCAGAAATCGTTTTACCACTTGTGTTTTAAATTGGGATAACGACCTGATGAGAAGATGCTCGCCACTCGGCGCAGAGAGCAGTCACCGGACGACAAATATCACACCAGATGTCTGTGTGCGCGGTTCATTATCACGGCGTTGTAGTGTTCCGAGGAGCAGTTGCGTCATGGGAGGAAGGGTGGTCGCAGTGTCGCTCCTAGCGGCCACGTCCGTTTATATCCTGCACGCTGTGTTATTGGACGAAGTCCCGGCGTCGTATACGCGGGTCCGCGACAGGAGCGGCTCGGTAAATGGGACATCGTGTTCTTCGCCGACGACGTCCGAGACCGCAGGTTCTCCAATGACGATGTCCAACACCGCAGGTTCTACGCCGAAGACGACCAAAACCGTGGGTTCTTCTCCATCGGGGTTCAAAACCGTGGGTTCCACGTCGTCGACGACCAAAACCGTGGGTTCTACGCCATCGACGTCCAAAATCGCAGGTTCTCAGCTGACGTTGGGGTCGTCGGCTAATACATCCACGCCGGCGCGCCCCGTGAAGAAGATACTGTTCTGGAATCGCTTTTTCAACGCAGGTCACTACGGCTTCGGCGTCGGCAGGCGGCCGTTTGTGAACATGGGCTGCCCCATCGACAGCTGCTACGCCGTCGAGCGAACACGCCCGCGCGTGAGCACCGAAGACGTCGACGCGATCATCTTCCACGGGTGGGACCTGCGCGCTAACGCCTCGGAGCTGAATGAGCTTTCTACAAGCAGGCAGCTACACCAGAGGTACGTGCTCTTCCTCCTGGAAGCTCCTGGAGTCTACCGTTCCAGACTTGAGGACTTCCCCCACTTCTTCAACTGGACCATGACCTACAGGATCGACTCGGACATATACAGACCGTATGGTTTCTTTGTGCCCTTGAACAGCTCCAGTGCGTACGTGGATGTCCGGAAGACGTTTGACGTGCCTTGGGATGTCCTCCATAACATAACGCTAGCTCCAGCACCTTCAAAAAGAGGCTTAGTCGCGTGGTTCGTGTCCAGATGCAAAACTCCCAGCCAGCGAGAGTCGTACGTGAAAGAACTTGGGAAGTACATCAAAGTGAACGTGTACGGGAAGTGCGGGCCCCTCAATTGCGCTGGTAGGATGTCTGAGGAGTGCTACCGGATGCTCGACAGGAAATACAAGTTCTACTTGTCGTTCGAGAACTCTCTGTGCCGGGACTACGTGACGGAGAAGTTGTTCGCTGTGATGCAGTACCGCGTGGTGCCCATCGTGTACGGCGGCGCGGACTATAAGACTATCGCTCCTCCCGGGTCATACATCGACACCAGGGACTTCGCGAGTCCCAAGGATCTGGCAGAGTATCTGAAGAGACTGGACGCGAACCCTGACGAGTACAACGAGTACTTCCGCTGGAAGGAGACGTACCGGGTCAACAGGAAGCCCATGTCACACGCCATGTGCAAGCTGTGCGAGATACTCAACGATCCTTTGCAGCCACCAAAGAGCTATGCCAGCATGCAAGAATGGTACAGTGGTTTGGGTGTGTGCCACCGGGCTTCCTCCCATTGAACGAACGAGTGGTATTAAATTAACAGCCACTCGCAAGAGTATATGATTTTTGTGCGTAATAGAGACATGCCTCTTAAACAAGAAGAAAATATTTCACATTACGAACCAACAATAAGATACGCGTTTAACACGTAGAGAAAATCCTAACAGAATGTCGGTATTGTTCAGTTTTCAAAGTGATGATTTAAGTACTGTGTGACCCATACAAACAATATTTATTTCTTGTACATAATTGTTTCCCATTTTCGTTTACGAGCCGTCTTCCCACTGGAATGTGCCTCGCAGAAAAAATACAGCAACCAAAATTTTAGTCTAAATTACACTATTTACAGCTCGTACTAACCTGCCTAATCGAAACCAATATAGTCTATTCGCGGTTTCTTCATACTTTCTGAATCAAACCTTTGAAATATCACCCATGTATGAAATGTTTTATTGTTTCATATATATATATGACTAGTATAACAAGCGGTTTTATACTTGTCTTAACATAAAAGTAAGTTATTTTTGTATACATTGATGTTCTACTTATATTTTATCCATAAATTATACAATTAAATTTATAATTGTTATTTATAAAACAGAGATGAAATAGGCGTGTTGACAGTGCCTAGTATGAAATAGGTAATATGGAAAATGTTATTACACTGGCTGCGCAATAATGCGGTGGGCTGTCTTTTCGGTGTAATTTTCGAGACTCGGTTCAGCTTTCTTTGCATGAGGTGGAAGAATATCTTGCAAGTATAACTATAACAGGCCTTAATAAAAGTGTGAAGTAACCGTGAATGGATTACACACACAGATATATATATATATATATATATATATAATATTACACATTTAAAATATCCTATTTCTTAACTGACCAAAACAAAACGTAAATTACTCAAAATATATAGATGATATTAATTCTTCAATATTATAATCTCCACATGTCTGAGTGAACTGATGCATTAGCTGGTAACTACCTACAGGAAAGTTTCAAAACTATTAAGAAATTGCTGTTTAATGTTACTCACTTTTGTGTGTTGCGAAACGATGGAATTTGTTCTATTAGCACAATTTTTTTCTAACTTATCTGAATATTTGATTAACTCCTAATAAAGATCAACATTTTAAAACATATCATTTTCAGGCCTCGTTTTTAAGTGAATTTTGTGTGCTTGTGTAGTTGATATTGAAGATGGTGTAACGTAAAAAAGAAAGCTATAAGTGATGTTATAATTGCCTTAATTTTGCAACAAAATGATAGCGCATCTTAAGTAAACATCACGCAGAGGTGATTTGGCATTTAATGCGCTAATTGCTGCCGTCCTTATTATTGTAATTTTCATATTTGCCCCATAACGCTCTTCAGGCTGCAGTCATTACACTGGATGAAATTTCTAGCAAACAACAAATTTAGATTCTATATATCCTTCTTGATAGCTTTTAAATTCATAATTTCAATGCTTTGGATCATTCAAATCTTGTAAAACAGTTTACATGAAGTGATACAAGATAAATATTTAATGTGTTATTTTAATCAATTTATGATGTGTTTAGCAGATGTAAAGGCTAAATTACTAACGGACTAAACAAAAGAAATATAATTAATAAAGTTATGTTCAACAAATTAAAAATGCCGGGAAGATTTCTTTGCGTGACTTTTGGAGATGATTTGAGTTATAGTTTTTAATTGTAATTTTTTGCAATATTTTTACAACTTGTAATTTGGAAAAGCTGTAAAATTGACGTGTGATTGTGTACAAAATATGAAATATTTATTTCTTCAAAATGACGTAAACTCTGATGCGTGAGAGTTGAAGCAAAGACAAAAATACATAGTAATGAATATTTTGCAGTCAGTACTCTTAACAGCCATACGTTTCCGTATCGTGTAAATGGAAAATGGCTTCGTGTAGTTGGGAATTTAATGCCGTTTCTGTACAACTAATAAATTTAACAAGTGTGTATGTATACATGTACACACACACACACACACACACACACATATACATCACACATTGTATTCTTTTGAGTTAGTCCGATAATTTTCCAATTTACGTTGCTACTGTACTAAGAAGATACCTGAACACTATACGGCTTGTGTCAACAATCAGCTTGAATTAATATGTTTAAATTGTTAATAACAATCGAACTAGTCAAATAGAACCCTGTGTTAAATTTCCATCACGTAGTTTCGGCAGACATTCGAAAAACGCTTAATGTATTCAGAATATAGTTCCAAAGCATTGAAACGTATGGAGCTGCTATTTAAAATCTTTAACTTACTTTTAATGCTAGTGTAAACAAAATGTTTTCTAGTATGCTTAGTTGTTGCTGTTCTTCTCTGTAAGAAGTAAACTTTCGCAACACAAAATTATAAATTCGCAATATCTGTGTTTTAAAATGTGATAGAATATTTTACGGAATAATACCAATGCTGAAAATTCTTTTCTTCGTCCAAACTCGTCGTACGTATATCTGATTTGCGTAGCTGGAAAAATTAAATTTATTAATATTCATAGTTGCCTTTAAATGAAACATTGATATCACGAGTATGCCCAATTAGAACATTGCTTTACTACAATAGATCTTTGCCCACACATGTTAATATGAACAATGATATTCAGAATATATAATTTATGCTTAAAATCACATCATTTCGACAAAAAAATTTTTTTTTGTCTTTTTGAGGCAGGATAACTAATTTGTGATTAAAATTTGGTTTTCTACAAATTTTTATTAAATAGATTTTTTTGGCATGGTTTTAACAGATTTCATTGCCATTTATGTTTAATCGCAAAACTTCACATTGCTTCCAGGACTTCAGTATACTTTAATTTCTAAAAAATATAACTTTGTGAGGGGAATATATTCCCATGTAACTTTGTTTAATAAGATATTATGTATACTACATAAAAGGAAATCACATTTTCTGTATACGATACAAAACGGTTATATGATAATAACCATTAAAAATTCTTGTTTTTTAGTACTTTCCGCAGTGGTGTAGATATTAGCGGACAGTGTGAGTAGAATTTTAAAAAATCATTCACTTTTATAACAGCGCAATATATGGTTTTTACATTCCTAACCTATAAGAGTTATGAACCTCAAGTCGCCATTTCGTGTATTATACAACGTTGACCAGTATCCATGTACTAAACTTCAGGGGTTGATACCTTATAAAAAATAAAGTGGGGTATACATTGGTACATACTATCATATGGTGAATACCAAGGAGGTTTGAGGCATTGAAAATCAAAGCTTGAGTTGCACGAATGTAAAAATATCAGGGATTACTTCAGATGGGCTTTTTGTCTTATTTAATGTATTCTTGGATAAAACAGAATTCGTGAAAATGGTAAAATATCGCATTTTTAAAGCTTGCCTATGCAGCTTCCTTACGCCGCAAGAGAAAAGTACAAAGATACGGGCGTAGTTTAATCTGTGGGCTTTCTTCGCATGTAATAAAACCCCACTGCCACTCATCTAATTTGCACAGTACAGCGTCACGTCGGAAACACTGCACGCCATGCGCGTAGGAGCGATGAGGCACTAGGCGTGCGTGTTAGTGTCGCCCGTATGGCTCCCTCGCTTCGTCACCTTGGTTGCGAGGTTCCCACGGGGGTCCATCCCAATCTTAATTTGAAGGAGGACAAGTGTAGATAAAGGCTGTTCACGATAATGTGAGCACTTTAGAAACGAACCTTTGAAAAAGTCACTGCCCCTGCATGCATATATTTTAATGGGTGTACTGAGTAACATTCGCCCAGTGAAGTTGGTAATGATGGATGGAAAGTAGTTCCATATTTTAACGTCGAATAGAAAGTGTTAGGTAACCATTTGTGAACAATTAAAATTATTACTTTCGCTTTCTGCTGTTTTAGTGCATAGAAATGTAAAAATTAACAGCTTTGTAAAGTATCTACGTTCTTAATAATTCCAGTGTTTCATTTGACAGACGCATCAATAAAGTGACGAGGCTCATTGTAATGATAATTTTACATAAGGCGGGGGTATACACAATGTGTATACAAGTAGATACTAAGCAGGGCTTTCAAAAGTGCTCATTTGACCGTGAACAGCCTTTAAGAAGGAACGGAGTGCAACTAGGAGGAATACATGACACACGTGTACGTAGTACCCGAAGAACGTCCTGGATAAATACCGGCGTTCGCCTTGTACGACGCGCACTCGACCACGTCGCCATTTTCGTGCTTTCAAAAGTGCTCATTTGACCGTGAACAGCCTTTAACAAGGAACGGAGTGCAACTAGGAGGAATACATGACACACGTGTACGTAGTACCCGAAGAACGTCCTGGATAAATACCGGCGTTCGCCTTGTACGACGCGCACTCGACCACGTCGCCATTTTCGTGCTTTCAAAAGTGCTCATTTGACCGTGAACAGCCTTTAACAAGGAACGGAGTGCAACTAGGAGGAATTCATGACACACGTGTACGTAGTACCCGAAGAACGTCCTGGATAAATACCGGCGTTCGCCTTGTACGACGCGCATTCGACCACGTCGCCATTTTCGTGCCTTCATTCCGCAACCTCTCGTAGAGCCAATGCGAATGTCGCGCAGGAGAGTTGACGTCGCGTTGGGTAGCGCAGCAGGTAGAATTCCACTGCTTGCCTTGCGCTCGTGTAGGCTGCTCCGTACACGGGGGGCATGTCGGCCGGCTCCACACTCGCGCGCGAAACGTTCCACGCTTACAACACCAGCTCCAGGCGCATCGCGACTTGCCCGCAGTCTTAGCTCACACCTCCACGCATGTACCGAGTACATGTTCACCCGCTTCCTCAGCTACGCGCGTGGCACAAGAGGTAGTGATGCTGCCCATCTCTCGCAAGGTTACATCGCACATCCGAAATTCCGAGTGGCGTTACCCGGGCCGAGTTTGGACGAGAGGACCTTTATGTCTTCATTTGTCCATGGTGAGTAATACTTTGCCTCGAATTTTTAAATTACCGCCTAGAGTTCCAAAGTTACCTGCGGAAATAGGGCGACTACTCCTACTTAAGCAATGAAGGAGCACGATGATGTGACCAACAACATTGACAGATGTACAATATCCGTTTCATTAAACGCGATTACTATTTTTTTTTTGTCGTTCCATCTCAAGTACTTCATGATATATTTACATTAATGAATTTCAAACTTCGATTTTCAATTCCATGTACTTCATGCAATATTCTCTACACGATATTGTTCCTAAATTAATACCCTACCTTATATTTCATCAGTAATCACCTACCGCAGTTTGGCACATGATATCTTGTCAACGTTGTATAATATTCTTGACTTAACGTGACGCAGTGCTCACGAAATCACAAATAATGAAAGGAGAAAAAGATTTTCTATAGCAGAATTTATATTTACCCTAGTGAAAAAGTTAGCCAAGCCATATTCCGCAAAGCATTCCGACGCTGCCAAATATTTTTTGACTATTTTGGAGGAAGTTTCTCAAGTCTTAGAGACACACGACTTATGCAGTATCAATATTGCCTTAGTTAAAAAAATATCCAAACAGAGAGAAGCTCACAAGGTAAGAAATCAGTATGCTGAGTATGCACCAACAGGCAAAGAAGAGTATGCAGAGAATTATATAACATAATTCAGTGAAAATCACACTTAAATTGTTTTCATATTGATATTTAAAGAGTCGCTGCTTATTTTCTTATATATTTTATTAATTCAGTGTATCAGACTGAAGTTTATTCATCGTGATCAGAATCTCGATTTCGGAAATTTTATTTTTATTATTAAAATCTTTAGTTCATTAAATATAACTTTTCTTAAAATGTTTTGTCTGGCATTTGCAGTTAGTTTCTTAATGGTATTATGTTTACAAATCAACCTTCGTTATATTTTGAAGTTTATAAATGGAAGAAATCTTATAAAATTATGTTCTTCGTTTCATTACTTCCGATTTCCATTCTTGTCTGCAAGTATGACCAGTAGAAAAGAAGCAGTTCAGTGCAAGTTACCTAAAAACTAAGCAATGAATATAAAAAAGACGTAACAGACAGTTTTTTTTTAATTACTGAATGTATATTTAGCTGGAAAAAAAATCCTAGTGATAACGTAGGTAAATGCCATGGTTTAGGTGCTTCCCGTAAGCCTTACGTTAAGACTAGTTACACGTACAAAAAATCAGAATCCAGCAGAATTGTAAGCAAAAGTTACGGAACGTTGGTTGTATCTTATCGCCTTCCTTCCGGTGTCAGTGTCATAGTGATATGTCAGAAGTTTGCGAAACCCTGAGCCTACCTTCGTAAGTGGGACAGCTGATATACAGTTGATACGCGCAAGATGCTATTCGATCAGTAATTGTGACTGCAGAGTAAAAAATGCATACTGTTGGACCAACAAAATTTTACCTTTTTTTTTTTTTTTTCCTTCACCTTACGGAAGAGCACTGTTGCAATACTGCTGTGCCACGCAAATACTACAGAAGTAGTAAGTATTTGCCGAGGAAGATTTTTCAGCGTAAGTGTTTCATTCGACATGGAAACGCAAGACCATAAATTCTGTAGAATGGAAATTTGATGAAGAGAGAGCTGGTGCCGTTCTTGTCTTAGATCCTATTGTAAGGTGTTGCTGCAGAAGCTGTTAGTAGTTTGGTTGAGTTATTTTTTCGTCGGTCTAATTATCATCCTCAGCCTCAACTTTATTCTTAAAGACGTTATCTTCTTGAGAGACTTTGCTTAAAATAAAGACACGTCGTCTCAGACTCTTGCTTTTCGCGGAAATACAAGGAGTCTTTCATATGTAGGTATAATTCCATCTGAACGTCTCTGAATCTAATAAAACAAACGTCTTGAAATATCCATCAGTGTCTGATTCTAATGGCAGCACGCAACCCTGCGATAAGTCTTTCAATATATTCAGAACCCCCTCCACCCCCCCCCCAAAAAAAAATTTGACACTCGCGACGCACTGTTAATCGTCTTGCGTAAATGGGTGAGAGCGACCGACAATTATCGAAATCGCTGCAAGTACAGAAAGGCAACGAAAATGTAGGCTGTTCGCCGTTAATCGAGCAGTTTTTAAAATCAACGTTTGAAATATGTCACTGGCCCTACCTGCACGTCCTAGTATTATTATTAATGCGAAAGTTTGTATGTTTGTTTGTTACTCAGTCACGTCGTAACGGCTCGACGGATTTGGATTAAATTTGGTTGAATGGTAGATTCTATTATGGATTAGCACATAGGGTACTTTTCATCCCGGAAAAATGAACAGTTTCTTAGTGAATATTATATTTGCCACCAACCATTAAGATAGAGCTCTTGGTCATTATAATTAAGGTTTGAATTTTGGACGTGGGTGAAGCCGCTGATAGCAGCTAGTATTTTAATATGGGCACACTGACTGGTATGCGACCAGTGAAGATTCTAACGACAGAGGTACCTATAGTTCCTTGCCTTACAGTTGAAATAAAATTATTAGGTAGACATCTGTGAATATTGATGTTGTTTATTTTATTTTATGTTTTTTTTAAAGCATATAAGTGTGGTAATGAAAAAATTTGTGAAGCATTAACTTTTCTAATAATTTTGCTGTCGCATCCGACCAACGCATTAAGAAAATGATCAGGCTCATGGCAAAGTTAATTTTACATACGGTGTATTAATACACAATGTAAATACGAGCATACCATGAGCAGAATTTTCAAAAGTGCTCAGTTTGCCCTGCACAACACATATCGTGTTATTTACACTGCCGCTCGACAAATCGCATTGCCAGAAGCACAGTTAGCAATAAATGAGGATGGCAGCAAAATATCAGTACACACTTCATTGCACAGATCTCTTTTATATCGACATACAAAACATCCCTGCAGTTGTTCATATCGAAAATCATAGTTTATTACCTACACATCTGCAAGAACCATTCAGAGATAACAAAAGGTTGTAATTGAATTACTGTAAATTCGTGGCTGCGCCGAGTGAAAAAGGCCTTATAGTAATAGAATTTATCTAATTACAACGTGTGAATACGAATGCTGTTTTCCACTTAGAGTTCACTTTCAGTGGTATAATCTCGTTACTCTGACAATTCAGAGGGAACACACAAATAAAGACTATAAGGCATCACAAACAGCAACCCCAGAACAGGAACGACAAAACCTAGGAAACATCGCAGACGCTCAGTCATTAAAAAAAAATTGACGGACGTGCTAAAGTGAAGTGCAGAGATTTTGGTGGCTCTTAAAAGTGAGGTCGTGAGAGTCGATAAGGGTGAAGCGATGTGAGTATTAACCAGCGCCGGAATGAAAGGGTTGGGTGAACGGGAGATAACTGAGAAAAACCCGTTGACCAGCGTCATTGTCCGGCACGATTACCGTGTGCGAGAGTCCGTGAGTGTACCCCACCAGGAATCGAGCCTGGTTCGCCTTGGTGGGAAGCGAACACGCTCTAACCGCTGCGTCATCGCGGCCCCAAATAAGTCGCAGAAACCGAACCATTAAAATGAGACAGGACAATCATAATGAAAACGAGTCCGGAAAGCATATAATTCTGGCCAGTTGTATAACGAGTACTTTGAAGTTGAAAGTTTTAAAATTGTAACCAAACAATAATAATTGTGATACCAACATATGAGGGTACTAGCCCCCTGTCCGCTGCTTCTGCCGCGTGTATTACAACTTTTTACATCACTAAGGGATCAATTTAGAAACATTTTAAACTTGATATTTGTGAATAAATTATAATATATACGCATCCTATATATCGATGGTTTTTTTTACAAGATGCCAGAAGGGCGTGTTCGATTTCGTGATGGGTGGAGCTTTTAACAAAAATAAAACAACTAAGTTTTAATTTTAGTTTATTCACACCTGTTATTTTTAACACTAAAATATCATATCGGTGTATACGCACAGTGACAAAAAAACTAATTGTAAAATATTGTCCTATACTAGCATGGCAACGTTCCTACATTTGCCCTTGAATGAGTCAAATGGGTAGGAAAGTCCCCAACTTTGTATAGTAGCAATGCTAAACATTTGCATATTTTCAGGCTGACACATAGTAAGGTTTTCATACGCTGTATAGGTTAAAATATTCCATTACAGTGTAGGAAATTTACCAGAAATATTTTTACAGTGTTGATATTCTCAATGAGCGCAGCATTTACAATCTATCTCAATAATAAAGGCTGTTCACGATTAAGTGAGCGCTTTTGAAATCAACCTTAGAAAAAAAAGTCACTGTCCCGGCATGCATGGACATATTTTAACGGGTGCACCGAGTGAAGTAAAGTTGGTAACGATGGGTGGAAAGTAGTTCCATATATTAACTTGCTAATAAATAGTGTTGGGTAACTTTCCGTGATAAAAAACTATTCATTGCTTTCTGTTAATTTTTTTAATGCATCGAAGTGTAAAAATGAGCAGATATGTAAACTATTTGGCCAACGCATGAGTAAATTGACTAGGCACATGACGTTAATTCTACATTAGGCGGAAGAATACACAAAGTGCATAAAAGTATATTTTCAGCAGGGCTTCCAAAGTGCTCATTTTACCGTGAAAAGCGTATAATTCAAGCCCGTGTCTATGTATCCACATTGGCTATAATCACTTAAATCACACTCATTGTTTACACATGTTCAGTCTGTCTTTTTCCATAATTCAAAATGCCTTACACTCACGCACCCAGTTGTCATGTAGTCCCACCCGTCAGTCTTATTCTCCACTGCACCGATGCTTGCACTCAGCAGATTTCGTTCTCACTGGTCACTTTCGTCGCCACTCATCGCTCGTCGTCGCACAACCCTCCAAACGTTCAACACTCAAAAACTGTCGCCTCGGGGGCCCGCCGCTGCTTAAATATGTTCTCGGAAGTCAATCCGCTGAAAGCCAGGAGCACGCGAGTTGTGTTAGACTTATCGTGGTCGCATCCCTTTGTAAATCACCGCCCGCTTCTCTGGTTCCGCTCGCCTCAGATTCCTTCCCTCTCGCGAGTAGGGCGGGGCAAGGCAAGATGCGAAGAGCAGCAACATGTAGCACGTATATAAGCTGTTCACGGTAACAGGAGCACTTTTGAAAGCCCTGCTTAAGAACTATTTGCATGCGCGTTGTGTATTGCACCAACATAGGTTAATTTGACATTGCAACTGGCCTCATCACTTTAGTCATGCGTCGGTCATGTAAGACTATGGAATGATTAGACAAGTAAAAATTTTCAAATCTGCTAATTTTTGCACTTTGATACATTAAAAAATATAGAAAATGAAATAAATAATTTAAATTATAGCAAATTGTTACCTAACGCTTTCTATTCGACGTTAAGATATGGAACTACCTTCCATCCTTCGTGATCAACATTACTGGGCGCATGTCACTCGGTGAGCCCGTTAAAATATATGTAGGCTCGGACAGTGACATTATTCTAATGTTGATTTCAAAAGTGCTCACTTTATCGTGAACAGTCTTTAAACCAAATAGCATAAAGATATCTCATTGGGTTAAGGAGCAAATTTTACCCTTTTTCACCCTCTTAGGTGCCAATTTCGGGAAAAAAATCCTATTTCAGTGGGTGCCTGCAACTTAAGTGAAAGCCATACATAAATATTCATGTTTTTGTGCCCAGCAGTTTGGGCTGTGTTGTGACGAGTGTGTCAATCAGCCAGTTGGAACACCTCTTTTTATACATTGTCATTGAATCGTTTTGTTTTTCCGGTCGGTTGAGATGCATTTTCTTCATTGTTGTTTGTCTTATTTTTTCATTATTGCATATTGTAACTATGTTTTTTCTACAATCACAGCTGGATACTCGTAATTTTATCAAATTACTACACTCGAAGATATTATGTTATTTAACAGAGCAAGGTGTTATTTTTTTTGGATTGGTTTTTCGTTTTGGTTCTTTTCTTTGCAGTACGATATTTCGCAATTTCATTTATTTCACAGTTTAAAGTTTGTTGCCCATATTTTAAGAAACTACTATGTTCATCTTCGCTTCGTAGTTTTTTGTTCTAAGGTTGTTATTTAACTGTTACAATTCTTCGACAATGGATACCGTCCATTAAATTACTTTCCACCAAATACCTTTTACTTGTGCTGATATAAAAGTACCTGCTGTGTCTGTCCGCTACCTGGTATCTGCTAAATTAACGTTATGTCAAACCATAAACTGCTCCATCATAATCTTAAATTTGTGCTTCTTATTGAACAACGGAATCTTGGTGTAAAATCTTCTCGAATCAGGGTTGAATAGAATATGTTCAGAAACTTTGGATATGAGACGTGTGTTATGCCCGGATGGCTTAGCTGAGTCCGGCATTAGTGTCGTGTCCGCCCCTGTACGTATCTGTAATGTCGTCAACCCGAGATAACGGGATCCTTTTCAGAGGCGTTAAATATTAGTCCACGCTTGCTTAACGTGTGTGTGTGTGTGTGTGTGTGTGTGTTCTCTCTCTCTCTCTCTCTCTCTCTCTCTCTCTCTCTCTCTCTCTCTCTCTCTCTCTCTCTCTCTCAGGTGGTAATGAGTACGTAACACACGATGACTGTTCGAATTTCAGAGACAGCCGATGACCGTGAGGTGAGCTACCTACTCTCGGTAAAAAATTGTTAACGGTAAAGTGAGGACTGTCCATGTCACACCACTTGATTTTGTTGTTTTACAAACTTTGTCAGAAAACGGTAAAATAGAGTGCAATCACTGTGGACCGAATTCATTATCTATCAAGAATGTTGCTTGAGACAAGGAATCTCACGACTACAAATTTTCGCCACTCCGAAATTTTACCGTCAACCTCCCTGCCTACTACAAGTTTGCCTGTTTTGTCGGCTGATCGCCATCCCAGCTATATTATGCATTTTTGATGCACTTAACACTCCCTAATATGACGTGTTTATTATTTAATTATACTCGAAGACACACTACCTTTTGAAGAAATGATGTGTGTTGACACCGAACGAAAAAAAAAAAAAAAAAAACGCGTTGCTGCAGTGACATTTCCCGATGCATAGACATGCGACCACTTGGCTCGCACACTCGTGTAGGACTGAAAATTGCCGACGCTCTTTGCCTGTGTGTTTACTGATCTGCCCGTTTGGGGCGCTCGGAGCGCTGGACGGCGGGCAGTTGTGGGTAACAGCAGTAAAGAGAGCACTTCTGTGCCGGAAACTATGTGATCACCAGAAGATTCTATACTTGTAAAGCATCGTCTTGAGTGATATTTTTGATAAAGGTGGCACTAGTTTCGCCGGAAATTATTTTGATTAGAGCACAGGGTGAGCAAATAAGAAATTTGGTGGGGAAGTTTTCCCCTGTTAATTTTTTGACTATAAATTGTCCCTTCAGCGGGCCGGTCAAGCATAGAGACCTGGCCGTTGGGGGTTGACCAGTACAGCTGCAGAATGAGTTAAGTACAGGACATTAGGGTCATAAGGCCAGTTTGCTGTAGAAATGGGTGTTGTTGCCCAGTAATTTGCAGAGTATTGTAATTTCCTGATAATGTAAGAACTTAGCACACAATAAAATTGATTGTAGAAATTTCAAAAGAATATTATTTTCTTGCACTGTAAAATGTTAATGCATAAAGTAAAATTTTGTTGTGAGATAAAACCTCATGCTAACGCCAGACATTAAGCACAATAAATTCCACTATTACGGAATTAAAACAATTTGCAGTTTTTAGTAGATTAAAAAACTATTTGCAAAACCAAGATTTTAAAACTTTTATGTATTAACTTTTTATGCAAGAGATTGTATCTAAGTCTTATTAAATTATTTTTTTCTTGGATTTCAGCCTATTCTATGTTCCAGATAGAGGAGAATTTGATTGGCTATAGTAGTTGTTTTAACTAGCCAAAAATACCAAAATATTTAGAACTGTGGGGATGTCACCCGGATATTGCCAGTGAGATGTTAAAAGCTGTTATTTTGATATTTTGTATTTTAAGTAAATTTTCAAACGTATAATATTTCAAGCATTATGTGCAAAACAAATCCAATCGACATTTTGTAGATGTGGTGGATTTTTGTATCAGTGTTATATTGATTGTTGAAATATCTAATGTGGGTATTGAGAGCTTCGAATATAGCTATTTTATATCAGTATTATATTGATGGTAGTAATTGTAATGTGGGTACTGAGAACTTTGAATATAGCTATTTGTCATAAATCATGCGTTTTTACCTGGTAGAGAGTCTGTTCAACCCAGTTAAGCTATTAGCCCTTAGGTATTTATATTTCTGCTGTGACAACTTGGTCGTTGGTTTGTTTTGCTGGATGTATGTTCTTGCTTGGTTCTTACCTGAAGGGCTAAGCAAGAGCCTTATACTAAAACTAATCTTTAAAAAATATAAATTGTACCAGCAAATATGTTTCTTATAATGCAAGGAATTTTATGAAAACCATCAACGTAATCAACTACATCTGACCATGGATTGCTATTATTCCTTGAACAAAAATATAAAAAAATATAACACATGCTTATTTAACCGAAAATAAATTTCACGTTGAGCTATAAACGTAAGTTGCATAACATCTTGTATTCTCAAGGGTTTTAAATTATTTGATCTTGCGAAAATGCAGCCTGTATCCTATCCCCTTCTTGTATACGAAGTTGTTTTTAACAATACAGCACAAGTGATTATTTCTAACACAGCATGATCATCATTTACTGTACAAGCAACACTAAAGGTTGTTTATACAAGTTTATCATTTGGAACTAGTGTGCTCATATTTTTGATTTGGCTGTTATCAAAGATTTCTTTCATCATACGTAGAATAATTAACATCGCCATGGGCCTGATCAGTTTATCCATCCATCGATCAAATGAGACTGTAAAATTCTTAGCAACGTAAAAATTTATAAATTGTCTAGATTATACAGTCATGTACAAAAAAAATATACAGTTAAATAAATTATTTTATCATTCACAAATATTTACCTTGTCCTTCTAATCCAACGTTAAAGACTTGGAACCACATTCCCTGGAGTTGTCGCGAACTGTATTGGGTGCCTCACACTCCAGTTTCCCGTTAAATTATGTACAGGTACAGGCAGTGCAATTTTTTCAAAGGTTGATTTCAAAAGTGCTCGCTTTACCGTGAACAGCATTTAGCGTTCCTGAGTATGGTCTACGTTGTCAATTTCCGGTGTGAAACATCAAAAAATATTCACAGATCATTCTTTGTCATTCAGCACACGAGCGACGAAGGAAATTTTTATCGGGATACGTGATACGTATGGCAAACCTGGCATTATGTTGGATGACTGCGGTATTCTGTCAGGTTCCTTGTTTCCACTGTGTGAGGCACAGTATACGCTATTCACGGTAAAGTGAGCACTTTTGAAAGTCCTCTCATTTGGAATAATAGTCGGTAAATATATTTTCTTTTAACCTTAGACGTTGACTTCCGAGTGCAGTGGAATATACACACTGAATTTATTACTTGCATGGCAATATTAAATTTAACAGATGGTTAAAGGATAAAAAAATGGCTGAAAGAACAATGTAACTAGGGCCTCAAAAGTGCTCACTTTATCGTGAACAGCCTATAGTAATTTTTAATGCCGGGGACAGTTCTGCTGGCCCGCAACGGACGCGAAAATGCAAAATCTTCAGTGTAACGTAATATGTGGTGCGTCTGCTGAATTAAATAGGACATCATTTTGGCATTTTGTGAATTCGGGGCTTAAGTATAGAAAAGTAGCTTCTCGAGTTATTTTGAGTGCAGTGAACATTTATCTACATAGCAAAAAAAAATTGTAAATTTAAATTTTAAAATTAATGATAAAATGGAATTAATCCAAATTCGTTACATTCTAAAAGCGAGTAAAACATATCAAAAGCCGTACTAAACAATTCCGAGAGAAATAAATTTTATTCAACACAAAATTACTGCCGGTGATTAAATGGTCAGCTATTTTCATGAAAACAGAAAAAACTGTGTTATTTTGAACAGTACATTAACTATATATTACAATATTTTGAAATAAAATATTTTATGCGAATCATACACATCGGTACTTAGTCCGTAATAGAGTTAGAATGATTAAGTGATTTGCATACATGTTGTATATAGACTATTCGCTGTTTCCTCATACTTTTTAAAATAATCCTTAGAAAAATCACCCAATGTACGGCGTGGCTGGTTGTTTTCTAACTAGAAGGTAGTAGTTGTTATACTAAATATTATTATACTGAGTGCGCACGAATGTGGCGAGTTGTCACACAGTTGTAATTTTCTATAGAGCGTCTCGATCTTAGATGGCAGTGTGCGGTGTAATGGACATTGCCTCTCTCTTTCCAATGAACGATTTCTGTCGTTAACGCTGTTCTTTCCTGCGCGCACTACTGTTGCCTGATGAGGTATATTTTTTGCAGCCTCAAAATGACATGCCATTTTAGTTGCGTGCGTGCCATGCAATCACAATGATATTATCTCTCGCAGGTTTCAGTTTTAAATCAGTCGCTTAGCTTTGCGTCTTCAGGACTGAATTCAGGGAGGTAAACAGATAAAATTATCTTTATCGGGCCATTTCCTTCGCCACTCATTTTTTACTCAGCCTGCCAGTTACGTCGCAAAGCTAGAGTAATCTGGCAACAGTACTGCAATCTAAAGACCTTTCACGATAAAGGGAACACTTTGTAAATGAACATTAGAAAAATGTCACTGCTCCTGCGTGGCATATATTTCAACGGGTGCACTGAGTGACATGCACCCAGTAAAGTTAGTAGCGATGGAGGGAATGTAGTTCCAAATTTTAACGTCGAATAAAAAGTGCTAAGTAACAATTTGTAATAACTTAAATTATTTATTTTTCTTTTTTTTATATTCCGTCGAAGTGTAAAAATGAGCAGATTTGCAAAAAATTTTTTTTCCAATAATTTCACAGTTTAACTTCACAGGCGTATGAATAATAATGGGGCCCATGACGATGTTAATTTTACTTAAGGCGGAAGAACACATAACGTGCATACAGCTAGATCTTTTAAGCAGGTCTTTCAAAAGTGCTCAGTTTTTTGTGAACCGTCTATAAGTGTGGGACGCTCTATAGACTTGGTTAACATTGTTTTGATTGAGGCGGAGGAATATTCTGGAAGTAGGAGTTTAGAAAGGCTTCAGAAATGTTAGATGTAACCGTGAACGGACAATATCGACGCAATTCGAGGCGTCGAATGCGGCGAATTATAATATTTACGTACACATACTCAACGTTGCAAATATGTGCTTCTGGTAGTTGTTAGGAAAAAAAATACCTAGATTTACGTGTTATATCATTACTGTATTTTATCAACCGAAACTGAATATTCGTATTTGAGAAGTGAGAAATATAAATACGGCGCAGAAAAAAAATTGAAATGTTTTCATTCAGAATCAAGAATCGCGGAAGGTGCAGTGAGGCACAGGCATACTAAGCGTAGCTGAGTATGAGTTAAAGGATTTTAAGAAGTAGTTTACGTATGCTTAAGTACTAAATAATCTAGCGGAAAATATTGTTATAGTCCATAGGCACTTCTAGCGGTTCAGCGCTCCTACGCGCAAGGTGTGCAGTGTTTCCGTCGTGACGCTGTACTGTGCAAATTAGATCTGTAACTGTGGGGTTTGTTACACGCGATGACAACCCACAGAATAAATTACGCCCGTGCTTTAGTAATTTTCTCTTGCCGCTTACGAAAAGTGCATACACAAGCTTTAAAAATGTGATAATTGATAATTTTCACGAATTTTTTTTTCTCGCCAAGAATACACTTAATATGACAAAATAATAATAAAAAAAAAGGGCAGGGATAATTATTTCTTACCTTTTCTGACAAAGTTTTATTTGCAGAATATTTATTTCCCGAGATACGCATATTCGCCCAAACAACTATTTCACAGAAAACGTTTCAGAACAACCTCCTCTTAACCAAATCTATCAAATTACACCAAAGGGACAACGAACCGCATTCATTCGCACTCGCTTTAGTAATATTTTGTATAAGAACTATTTCTTAGTAGGCATTACCAACAAACATATTTTCTATATGTTTTTATTCAAATTAGTTATAACTGAAATAATATTATTTATAATATGGAATATATATATATATATATAATCTCAGTTTAACATGAAATAAGGTAGTTCTGTTATTTTATGTTAATATAAAACGTTTGTGATACATAACATAATTTCGAAACAACCAAATGCGTCATACATAGGGTGATTTTTCAAAGGTTTTATTAAAAGATGTGTGAATAAATCGCGGCTAGACTATATTATTTGTACCATAGCCTATTGTTGTAGACTCTGCACGCGATGGAGTTGTTGAGTTCAGTTGAGAGATTTAAGTGGCGAAGTCTTGAGAGCCGATGAGGGTGAGATGAGTTGAGAATGGAGTAGCGCTGGAATTATGATCGATGCCATGCACGCCCGGCACGCAAGTAGCGAGTCTAAGAGCACTGTGCAGGGTTGAAGAAGGGTGAAAATACGCGTGCACGGCCTTATAACACTTTCGTCGAGGCCCGTGACGTCAAGGGAGGGGTATATGAGTAGGGGAACGAGGTGGGAAGAATGACGGGCATCGAGCCTACTTGGAGGAAGTCACTTAAAGTGGAGCATGAAGCAACTCGGCGCGATGACACCAGGGGCGCTGGTGTTTCAAACCCAAGCTGCATGTATTGTTTTGAAGTGGAATTCGTCATAGAAATCTGGTTTGGCTTTTTTTCTTTACCAAGTTCCAGTGTTTCTTAAGCACATGAAAAGAAGGGGTTATAAAGCGTATTTAGGAAACATGTGTACAAACTCGGGCACGTGATTCGTGACCGAAAAAGAGGAATATTGATACAGGACACCCATGGTCCATCTCAAATACTAAAGGCTGTAGAAGCCCCCAAAGCTGGAGGGCGACAAGCATATTACGAGGGGATATTAAACCAATTACTTGTGTTAGAGGAGTACAAATTGGTATACGGATTAATTAACCAATATATTGGATGAAAGGACGGTATGGTCGGTCGTACACACCCTTATCATGTAAATAATGGGGGTTGGCACCCTTTGATTGAATGCAACATTTACACCGTGAGGTTAAAGTGATCATGGATACCATTGGATGAAGCAGGATGTCGTAGTTAGCAAATCAGCTCCCCCCCCCCCCTCTAAGCATCAACTTCCTAGGACCCACCGTTTCCGTGTAAAATGCAATATAATGGTACAGCGGTAGCAAGGTCATGGCCTGGTGAGTAGGCAACACGTAATGCACTAGGCTTAATCACGTGTTGGTGGTATGATGCATGATGTCACACGTCGTGCCGGACGATGCCACTGGTCGGCGGATTTTCTCGGGGATCTCCCGGTTGCCCCGTCCTTTCATTCCGGCACTGCTCTATACTCACCTCAATCACCCTCATCGGCTCTCAAGACCTCGCTATTACTCGCCGCTGAAGGGTGAACGAAGGGTTGCTTACTTACTAGGCCATGCTATTGTTACCGCTGTACCCTTCGTTTGCGATTCAACCAGAAACAGTGGGTCCTAGAGAGAAGCAACTGGAGTGGCTTATTTGCTAATTACGACGTCCTGCTTCAGCCAATGGTATCCATGATCACTTTAACCCCACGGTGTAAATGTTGCATTCAATCAAAGGGTGCCAACCCCCATTATTTACATGATAAGGGTGTGTACGACCGACCATACCGTCCTTTCATCCAATATGTTGGTTTAATTAATTCGAAAACCAATTTGTGATCCTGTAACGCAAGTATTTGCTTAATATTCCACGTAATATGCTTGTCACCCTCCGGCTTTAGGGGTTTCTATAGCCCTTATTATTTAAGATGGAACATGGGTGTTCTATATCAAACGTCCTCTTTTCCAGTCACGAATCACGTGCCTGAGTTTGTGCGCATGTTCCCTGAACACGCTGTGTGTTGCATGTTCCCAACTCATAATTCACAAAGACGTTAGAGCCTGACACAGCAAATGTTTTCCCATACAATTATACACATTTAAGCAAGCTATTACAGGTCTCGATGTTAAGAGGTCTGCCTTTCTATCATATCCTGTTTAACTTATGCAGTATACTACCCAGGAAAATCCCTTCCGTTCCCAAAAAACATATCATATACCATAGTACTCCATACCTGCCGCACCTAGAATATGTAAGTTTTCATACTCTACTGCAACACTAAATTGCATGTAAAATATGCAGGAATCGGTTGGTTTGGTCATCCAGACATGGTATAAATCCTCAATTTTTTTCATATCACGATTTTAATGAATGGAGTTCAAAATGGTTATGCATTAGCACATTCACCAAATTCAAACACAATTTTCATGCTAGCACTGACCTCCCGTGGCGCAGTCGGTTGGTGCGCCACCAGTATGGTGTGCGGGAGGCTCTGGGTTTGAATCATGGGTAAGGCATGGGTGTTAGTTTACGTTACGTTATAAGTTAGTATGCAAGTCATACCCCGATAAGCCTTCAGGCATAATACCGGGGGACGTTAATAAGCCCAATCCAATCCAATGCAATTTTTATGCTAAGATTATCTATTAGAAGTATCATATACACGACCTTTTTTAAGCAGCTTTGTAAGATAACTAGAAATAGGAAATAAAATTTTTTCTCATATATCAGGGACCAATAAACTATTTCTACTAATTTTCCTTCCATAGGTAGCTTTATGATAGGCATGCATACCTACGCGTTTAATTGGCTCAGAAACGTATTTTCAAAATGTTGACCCTGTAAATATTCGAGGATAATGAAACCCTATCATTTAAAACATTATACTGATTACATCCAAGTTGATGCACCGAATCCGACGCCTGTAATACATTTGATTGCACTCTAGCTTATCGTACGAGGTTTTCTGGGTTTTGGTTGGAGTCCCTGGTAAGGCAAGTGCGTATTTTCAATTGTCTCACTACTGTTTCATATGTTTCTTCTTTAATCTCTAATGATATTGCTGTCAACGAGACGTCAAGTACTACCTACCATCTGAACTTTTAAGAATTGCACTAAAAATATTTTCACCCATGAAGAGGAAAGTAGGCTCGTTAGTTATAACAGTAACTTTTAGCTATTTTGTTAAGAGTATCAAAAAAAATTAAAGTCGTAAAAAAAATTGTAATCTTAGAGCTTACCTACAAAATTTCCTTAAGACAGTACAACTTGTTCGCCAAGTTTGACGTGGATCGGTTTATTGTTTCCCGAGATATGACATAAAAACTTTGTTTTTCATGTGGGGCTATCTTACAAAACAGCGGATGAATGAGGCTGCGTATAGACGAATTTGATTATTCTAATAGATACTACTAGTATACAAAAATAATTCTAAATGTGTCATGTAGTTTCGCGTATATAACATAGGCGTACTAAGTAATACTACTTATATTGCCGCCATTTTGAAAATAAGAATTTGACTCTGTCGAAACAGTAATTTACATGGCCTTCCCTAGTGATATTTTTTTTTGCCAAATTTGGTGGGAATATCTTGGTGTTCTCCGTAGATACGACATAATGATTTGAATTTGTTATGTTATTCTGTCGTATAAAACGGCAGTAAAAGAAACTTTTTTTGCTAGTTGCAAAATATACAGTCAGCATGCAAAGTTAAATAGGAAATTATTTCATGGTTTCACGATATATAATGAGTAGTTATAGTTCTTTCTGGGGCACAGGCGCTTGGCGCAGGACACACGGCCGCTATCTTGGATTTTGTGCAAAAAATATCCGTGCTTTTCGCACAGAAAATTGCCATAAACGGCCAAAAAAACAGCAAAACTTCGCGAAATAATGTTTTTTTTTTTTCGCAAGATTGCGGAATGTGGATGCGAATTTCTCAATGACTCAACATTGTGGTTTTTGACTCATGTGGGATGTGCGGCCATCTTGGAGAAGGCCTTCCTGCTCTGTCAATCCTATCACTGACTAGTACTATGGCGGCGACACTGGCTAGCAAAATGTTGCCCTGACACTGGCTAGCAAGATGGCGGACAGTTTGAACAATGAAGTGTGCAATTATTGTGCAACCACTCCCGGCAGCCATCTTGGACCAGAAACTCCTGCCCTATAAATCTAGCGCAGGGGTTCCCTCGGCATGCTGCTGCACTATTTGGACGCTATCTTGGCACTGGCCGGCAGGCGGCAGGTCTAGAAGCTTTCCCTATCGATGTTAACTGGCAATAAGGCGGCTGTCTCCCTAAGATGGATCCTTTCACTGCACTGGTTCGCAAAAAGGTGGTCGCTATGTCGACACCAAACCAGTATGTCCCTATGTCAGGTTGTGTCCCTATACTCGGCACCACCCGCGTCCCTATAGTGACGATAACTTCCTGCTCTGTCAATCCTGTCCGCCCTCATGTTGGTGCCACACACTGGCTGTGTCCCTATGATGATGCTGGCTGGCAATATAGCGACTGTGTCCCTATAGAGACGCCACCCTAGCATGTCCCTCTCCCATGACTCATGTCACCAGCGGCGGCTATTTGACGACCAGGAAGTCGCACAGTCTGGCAAGATGGCAGCCGGTTCACTGCCTGCTGGCATCCATCTAGAATTTTCCGAGCGGCCAGGCCTGCTCTTTCGGCCATCTTGCCACTGGCTAACAATATGGCAGCAACAGGTTACCGACACCGACCATCATAGCACTGGCTGACAGCAGCTGTCTGCTCTTTCAATATGGTCGGCCACTGACTGGCAAGATGGTGGTGGCCATGCCAGTAGCATGCACTCTGCTCTGTCAATTCACTGACTGGCAAGATAGTCGGCCAGTACACCGACTCCTGATATCTTGGACGTCCTGCTCTATGGCACTGATAGCAAGATGGTGGGCAGGTGACCATCGACAGGGAAGCTTCTAGAACTTACTGCTCTATCAATCCGATCGGACTTTACTCACTAGCAAGATGGTGGCGGGGCGGCCGGGTTGTCGGTCGCATGCCGACATCGGATCAGTCACCCATATTAGCACTGACTAACAAAATGGTGGTCAGTACACCAACGACATGGAAATATCTTGGACGAGAATTTATGTCCGCCATCTTGGAAGTCGCACTGACTAGCAAGATGGCTGCCAGTGGCAGTGGGTATCAGCCAGTCGCAGAGAACTTTCTGTTTTTCAGTCGGTCATCTTGGAAGTCATACTAGATGGTGGCCATGACTGTGGCAGGGGGTCATGTTGCTGGTTAGTACGATAGCTAAATGCTGGAAGCTTCCTATTCCTGTCATGCAAAAGCTGCTGGCTGTCGTCGGTGTCCCTATGACGAAGCCCCAATGGGGCTGACTGGGGGCTATCTACCGAAGACGGAGCCCCAATTCCGCTGACAGGCGGCTGTCTCCCTAAGACAGAGCCCACTCGACGGTCAATGACGAAGACCCATCGGAGGCCATGTTGTCGGCCAGTGTGCCAGGGAAACGTCCCGCTCCATAAGTCTGTTCTGCCGAGCACATCGGCCACTGAATGGCGGCTGTCTCCCTAAGACGAAGACCCACTCTATGGCGTGTCTCCCTATGACCAGGCCTCACCCCCGACCAGCGGCCATGTCGGCCAGAACATCGGGGAAATGTCTGGAAGTTCCCTATGACGAAGCCTCACCACTGCCCAGTACGCTAACGAAGTATAGAAGCTTCACACTCTAACCCCGGCCAATAGAGCTGACTGACAAAATGGCATCGGTGTCCCTAAGGAGCCCCACCGCCAGCGCCAATGGAGTCTAGAAGCTTCCCGTTCTGTCGCCGATCAATGCCTCTGACTGGCGTCGGTGTCCCTACGACGGAGACCCATCCAATTGTCGGTGTGTGTCACGAAGACCCAATGAGGCTGACTGGTGGCTGTTTCCCTAAGCAGAGTCACGGACTGGCAAAATGGCGGCCATGTGTATCCCTATGACGAAGCTGCACCCGCTTGGTGGCAGCAGGCGGACATGTTTGTGGTCAGTAAGTGTCTGAAAGCTTCACGTTCCCTTCCATAAGTCTTAGCACATGCGTTCCAAACCGATGACTGTACTATATTTGCACTTGCATAATTTGGGTGCTCCCAACAAATATTCCTTCCTACCGAAAATGTGCACTTCCCGTGCACACATTCCATGTGGAGACCCCATTCCAAGATACCTTGTCAGGTAAAGTATGATCTTTGCTTACATATAAGCACATTTATCTGTAATTTCCGAATCGTGTGAGATAAAACTATCAAAATCCTAACATAACCCCGATGATGCTGGGTCATGTATGATTTATAATCATAGTTCCCTGTAATTTTCGAACAATGCAAGATATAGTTGACATATTCATAACAGAGGCATCACCCCATATGACGAGAATGCTCAAATGGTCAAGTTTGACGTATGAGCATAGTTAGCTGTAATTTCCGAACCGCTTAAGATATAGTTGACCAATTCATACTGCAATTACATACACACCCATTCCAACTATATATATTCTCTGCTTTTAGAAGATGTAAAAACATAAAGAGGTTTACCTGGAGTAGTAGAAAAACCTGGAGACCATGAGCGCAGCTACCGATGCGAACTTGACGAACACACAAACCACAATGATCGACTTGCTTATCCGTACATGGTATACATTACCGGCAAAGAAATCAATTCGTCACTTGCAAGAATGCTGCCCTTGACAAAATGTACTTACTTTTCTACATTTTAAGCATATTAAGTTGTAATTTCTGATCCATGAAAGATGTAATTGTCAAATTCACGACATTGGCATCGCCCTAGATGATACGTCTCATAAGGTCAAGTTTGGCCTATGTCTAATTATAAGTCATAACATAGGTATCACCTAAGATGGTGAGGATGGTCGTGGGGCCAAGTATGTATACTAATAGACATATTTGGCTGTAACTTCCGAAACAGTTAAGATATAGTTCCCAAATTCATTGCATATGCATCACCTCCAGATGGCGAGAAGGATCGTGGGGCAAGTATGACTACTTATAACCATAGTTGACTGTAAGCAGTGGATGGGACTAGCATACACATGACGATTCTACGATCAAATCTTCACCAAATTATAAATACACGCCTTTTATACAATATTGTTTCAGTACATATACATAGTATGTCCCTCACTAATGCATTGTCAGGTTGGCAGAGCGGTCTAAGGCGCTTGAGTTAAGCTCTGGTTCCCCGTGTGGGGAGCGTAGATTCGAATCCTACACCTGACAAATACTTTTTTCTGCTAATAAGACTATAGGTCCGCTTCCTTGCTGTTGTGTATAGCATGTTAGATAATGATTTCGTGTGCATACAAGGATGTATATAGAGAGAGATAGAGCTTGTGTCTCTGCATTATATATATATATATATATATATATATATATATATATATATATATATATGCAGAGACACAAGCTCTCTGGCTCATTCAGAGTTAGTCTTAGTTTGCAAGCTCTGACTGACTTGAGAGTGCAACTGAGGTCAGCAGCTATGCATCAACTCGACGTAGAGCACTGTGAAAATGATGACATGCTGTTCTACTGGTTAGAATATTCTATCAGCTATTGTGGCATATGGAAAACATAACTCTATTACAGCACTTGACAATGAATCTGAGCTCGAATGCTTACCTAAAGAATTCCCTCTGACATATGATCGATATGAAATAAAATATGTTTACAAACATCTACCTGCATATCTACTACAGGATGTAGAGATATGCGACTGTCTCCCATGTATAGAGTGTTTGCAAGGATGTACTACTGTTATGGACACACCATATTCAAGGGACTGGTGTAATGTACGTCGGAAGGAGCAAGAGGAAAAAAAAGGAGCACTGATTCATTCTCTTCGGAACTCACAAAGGACAAAGAAATATATATATATATGTGTACCTGGAACAGCTGACGAGGTCGTGACAACACAGGTTCGGCTAAAAGTCACCGTTCTGTCCCTTGGTGTAGTGGCAGGGTGCGCTCTCGCACTCTTTTGGAGTCGTCCTGGTGGTGGTTGGGAACCTCAAAGTAGTAGTAGTTAAACTAACAATACGATGGTTTAGTATAGGTTGGCCGGCTCAGTTGACATCCAGACTTCTTCGATGATGGTCAGTTGTTTGTGTCGCTACTGCAAGAATACCTTTTCCAAAAGCTGCAATGCCCGTATGCATGAGACTGGTTGCCCTCTCAATATGAAGTTTGCTTATGTGTACTGTAAATGTGACAGTCACATTTTCGACGATTTTATAGCTTCAAACAACATATTGCAACATGCAAAGAACTTCTTCCTGTACATGTCAGTAGGTTGTTGCTAATATTAAAGAGTGTCATATTTGGGGTAATACCTGTGAACAAACCGTCAACTGCATTAAAGCCATCATGCCCAACCATGGCAGGTCAGCTCCATGCAACATTCGTAACAGAACATTTGCATGCGCCTACACTACGAAGAGACACATTAAGCGTAATTGCAAGTTGAATCCGTATAGCACAGGATATCGACGTGATAAGGGTCAAGGTCTCTTCACTCGTACAGATAGTTTAAAAATACATACGAAAAATTGCAAAGACCTCATACCACAAACCTGTGACGATCAGGTGCCTGCCGCATCGAGTAGTGGTATATCAACTTCCAACCTGCACAATCCTTCAGGGAGGAAACAGTATCGCTATTGTGGTAAGATCTTAAATATAAATAGCAATGCACAGCAACATGAGAGCTCTACCTGCATGCCAGAACCAAATATACTAAATAATTGAATTGGTGCTTAATTCCCACTGACGATATATATATATATATATATATATATATATATATATATATATATATATAAGCCGTATGTGTTGGTTCTGCAAGAAATATTTTTTCCAACAGCTGGTATGCTCGTCGGCATGAGTCTGGTTGCAATCTACATTGACATGTGAACAGTGCAAATTTCAATTTGGTCAACATGACAGCTTAAAAAGACATCTTGCATAATGTGATGGACTCTCTCCCATGCCAGCTAAGACGTCTGCATTGGATATTGGCGCACTCCCACCATCGACATCATCAGATCCGAACATTGTAAACAGTTCTACACAGACATGGTCTGGACCTGCTATATTGGATACTAGTGCACTGTCACCTTGGGCAACACCAATCTTGGACATGTACAATTATCCGAAGAAACCAGGATATTTATGTTGCTACTGCGGCGAGACCTTTAGTGCGCGTTACAGTGCCAGTCAACATGAGAAACCTGGAGCATGTTCGAAGAAGACGAGTTGGGCATTGACACTACTCATTGTCATAAGTGTGGTCGCGAGTTCACATATTATCAAGCACCAGGAATCATTCCAGCCGAAAGGCGACTCAAAATATATTCCTACCTGGAAAAAATATTCAGGAAGGCAAGGAACAACCATATAAAAATCTGTACACAATGATGAGTTTAATGCGAGAGCCTTCAAGACCTCGAATGTTTCTCTGCATCACACACGTTTCTCTGCATCACACACACGACATCGAAGATAATGTTGAAACTAGTATACAGAAGATTTGCACAAAGGAAGAATAGTACATGGGAAAGGGTTCCGATTGGACATTACAAAGTATAGATTGGTTACAGTTGAGATAAAATTCATACAGACCATTTCGTAAGTAGGTGCATAATCTCTACGATATCTTCGACCAGCAGAATGAAATTACTACAACAGCAGAACATCACACATAGTGTGTGTGTGCATGTGACATCTCTACTACTACATGAGGGGTCAGCCGGAAGGGTTTAGCCCGGAGGGGTCAGTACTGTGTACGACCTCCAGGATACTGGCATATGTAGTGCAACAACAATTTTGGTAGAAGCGAAGACACCCTTCGCTCGAGACTATGTTGGATTGGCACACACGACGGAATAAGCGCAGTTTCCTGCAGTCCAGCTGGGTGAAGGACTGGCACAATGCTTCAATCTCGCTGATGAAATGTGTGTTAGCAGGTATAGAGCACAAAGGCTAGACCTAGTATATATACCCATGCTGCTACTGTGGGAAGAACTTCAGTTTTTTTTGCTTACAATTATGGTGCAAGGTGATGCTGTAGAGCATACCTTTATGGCTGTAACTTCCTCCACAGCTGGAAGAAACAGTGTTGTTCACATGGGAAGATTTTCAGCAAAATCTGCCATGCTCGTTGTCATGAGAAAAGCAAATATGTAAAAGGACCGACCTCCAGATGTGATACGTGTAGTGCGACATTTGGTAGAAGCGATAATTTAAAGGGACACACTGGTACATATAACGCACATTTGCTTGACACAAGCCAGCATGACGAGCTTCCTGCTGATTCTTCGCGTAAACTAACAATAGTCCGAGCGCCCATAACATTACACGAGCCTGCATGGTGCGAAGAAGGAACTACGAAAGTGCACGAACCATACAGATCGTCAGAGGTTGTGAACAACACTCCCACACTGATAACGAGTAAAGTGAAACACGACGATGCTAGCCAGGATGCTGAGAATGACCATGTGACCTCCAAGTCTGCTGGTAATTCTACTGATGAAGATGTGCCGCGAAAGTGTGTTGCTGAAACCTACTTGGGACAGAAGAAACATGGATTCGAACCTAGTACGCCAGTCCAGAGGTATCTCGCAACCTACCCATCACAGAAGAAGAAGAACATAGATGCTGACATGTATCGTGTGAAGTTTAACTACTATGAAGCCCTCAATAACCTAGTTGATAGACTATGGCGGTTGGTTTCATTGCAGAGCGGTGGATATATGTCTGTCATCGGAGAGATAAATTCAATTATTGATGAACTCGGAGCTGGAAGATCTATTGAATGATGTGTGTATGATTTGGTTACATATACAAATAAATATAAATATCAACAATAAATACATTTTTTTTCCTAACATCTAAGAAATGTACCTACTGCTATGAGTGTTAGCTGGTGTCTTGCTGCACTCACTTCCCGGATGAAACGACACTTGTTATGTCTAGAGATTATCAACACAGGTAAACACAGTGGACAGCCTTGTACTAAAAAGTAGTATTTCCACACACTTTTATGCTTGCATCATCTCTTCAGATGTCGACGCTTAAAGTGTTTGTATTTACGACATAGCTGGCTAGGATAGTCACGCACATGCCTTTGCTGTGAAGTGTAAAAATGAGCAGATTAGTATAATTCGATGCATGTATCGTAGTTATCACCTGCTGGACGGAATAGAAAACAATTTTCCCCTCCGACTGAGACAGTACAGAAGCACATGCTACCAAACAACATAAAATATGCAAGCATCGAGTGTCTCATAAGGTAATGATGGATGGAAAATAGTTACATATTTTAATGTTGAATATGAATAATCGCAAGGTAACCATTTGCAATAACTTAATGCATCCATGTGTAAAAATTTAGCAGATTAGTAAACTATTTACTTTTATATTAATTTTACTTAGATTGTATTAATTTACATATGTCGGAATAATACACCATGTACATGCAGAAGTGCTCATTTTACTGTGAACAGCCTCTCGAAAAGGCAGCCAGGTGTGGTCGACCGATGGTGTAGGCAGCTGAAGGCTGCAGCCACCACCTGATCTGGTCTTCGCACTGCCTAGCAGGTGGCGGTCGGGCAGCCAGTACATCGACGACGACAATGGCGCCCAGTGGCGGTAAGCTCTGAGTGAGTGGATCAATGCAATGGGCGTGTGGTCAAGACATCGGACTGGTAATTCAAGGGAAGCTGGAACGATCTATAGCACCATCTTCTGCATGTTTATTCGCCATCAGCCTGTCGTACGTAGCATTATTAATTAGCTTGAAAAAGTCCCGCTCGAAGGCATGGCAGCCTGACGGTGTTCAGCTCGATGTACAGCTTCAAGCTAGTGAACAATGCACTGTATGGCAAGCTAATGTAGAGTAAACGTGTAGGTGTTAGTGTTACTAGGGATAATTCCGGCTACTCATGGGTTACCAGTCTGATGCTTTGACTACACGACCACTATTGCATACGTCATGCGAGGAGATGAAATAGTGTACACGTCAGGCAGTGAATTCTCACTTACTAGACATGACATGACAAAAAAAAATGGTGCTTAAGTGTCTCTTAGTGGTGACTCTACAAGTCAATTTTGTATGTTTCTCTGCACCAGACAGATACTAAGAATGTGGCTATGTGTTCTTATCACTATAGAACACACAGTTAGCAGTGAAGAAATATATTAATATATTAATAATTTTATTACTAGCTATAGTATACACATGAAGTTATCAAGATATAAATCTGACATTGTTAACCTGCTGAGGTCTCTCTCTTAACATAAATTTATACACAGATCAAACATGAGAAATTTACAAGTTACTTTTAGTCTCTACTGCCACGAGGTCAGGTAAAACTTAAACACAGCAAAACATGAAGTTAATCTCTCTACAACGACAGGATCGGACATCATGCAACACTTACACTGAATTAAGAGTTGCTTTAAAGCCTCCTATGCTGCTGTCGTTAACCTGCTGGTGAGGTCGACTTCCACACTGGGGCGGCAGGCAGTGTCTGACGCCCACCGACCATGACGTCGGGCTGCATCGATGCATCTATGTGTAGGCGTCGATGTAGTCGCATCGAACTTACTTGTGCACTGTGCGGTGGTGCTGTTGGCTGGAACGGCATCGACACAAACCTGCTGCTGGAAGCTAAGTTGACAATGTCTGCAGGTCAAAGCTCACGATTGGAAGCTGCTTCCTATACATACTTGGCCACAATAAACACTTCACAGGCGAGTGGAGAACACATCGTCTTCCATGTCACTGCACGACGTTGCACGATAGTCGTATGCTGTTCGCCTGTACAAGACTCGGTCCATCGGGTAATTTAATTACTGCAGGGCTGTTCAGTTCATATGCTTTTGTCCACTGTATCCATACCTGACGAATAGTCTCTTCGTTTGCACACTCTAACAAAGCGACCTTGGTGCAAGGCAGTTCGGAGTCTGGGTGCAGGACAGGCGAAAATACTGCAGGGTGTTGGATAGAGGACTAGACATTCTCCTTCGGTTTGACTCACCCAGTGCTCGAGATGGGTACAGGTTTCCTCTTATTTCAGACATCCAGGTGGTTGAAATCGAACTCGGCGATAGCCGATCGTGACGCCTTAATACTTGCTTACGCTCAGAGGCTTAAATGCAGTGTATATGATGAGCGTGAGACTGCTTACATACATCGAGTGAGAGAGAGAGAGAGCAGACATCTGCATTTTTTAAAACAAAACTCGATAACATACATAGTCTTGCCATTAGCTATAGGCTTGATACCACCATACATGATATGAATGTCAGCCTTGTTCATCATCACCATATTGGCATCTGATATTAGTTAAATGTAGCAAGATGGTAGCCTCACTCTAAATGTACCGTCCAGCAAAAATGAGACACATTTTCCGTAAGTAGTCTCGGCCCGTTGGAACTCTGTTGCTAGATAGCGTTTCTCAGTTAAAAGTTTGTTGGGTGCCTTGTAGATTGCTTTCCCATTAAATTTCGTCAGTAACACATCCATGATGAATGAGCTAGGTACGATATTCTGCACTAATCGTCAGATGAGTATTTATGCATGGTCACCTGCAATTAACCCTCCCACAATCCGATGAACCACTGTCACACAATCTTTCACTGAGCCCTCCAAGAAACCTCCGAGCCTCTGTTGAGACCCTGTTGAGCCCCTGTCGAGCCCCCTGTAGAGCCCCTTAAGAGCCCTCGCTGAGCCCCTGTCGATCCCTATTGAGTCCCCATTGGGCCCCTGTGAACCCCTGTTGAGGCCCTGTCGACCCCTGTTGAGGACTTGCTGAGCCCCCTACGAGCCCCTGCTGAGTCCCTGCCCAGCCCCGGTTGAGCCCCTGTTGAGCCCTTACAATCCCTCTATGGGTTCCTATGAGCCTCTCTTAGCCCCCTGGAGAGCCCTACCTGCCTCCATGTACTGAGCCCGCCCACAGTTTCCACTCTAGCGATCAACTGGATAAAGAAGGATGGCGAGAGCATCTGTGTCAAATAATAATTGGTAGGGAGCTGAGTTCGAGACTTGACAATATTCTCTTTCAGACTTAAACAAAATCTGGTAATTTTTTTCTAGTGATGGAGGTGGACCTAATATTAGTGGGAGTTTTGTTAGATGAATAAAATAGGTATAATTTATTCACTTTACCTTTATTTACAGACATGACTTCATACTAATGTGCAATACATGCTCTCATTTGAGAAAAAACAGACAGAACACTTCCTGCTGTCAGGTACTCGTATTCCTATGCAGCATTTGACACATAGGCAGACAGTGGCGAATGGACTGTGAAGCCTGGCACTGGTGCACCTAGCAAATGTCTTACATGCGCTCACTTTCCGATGAACATTTTCTTTCTTGTTATGTCTATCGCTGTAGCTAAACTCAGCATCGCAGTGGAACGCCTTGTATGCTGGGCTGAACAAGCAATGACTACTTTAATATCGATGTGCATTACAACTTTTGCTGAAAGTATTTCCACAGTAGTAACATTCGTAATGTTATGGTTGCAGCGACTTTTCAGGACCCATTGCTGATTTCGATGCTGGTGGTGTTATAGATGGTAAGTCTTCAACCATTATTTCCATATGGTAGCAGAGTACTCGATCGCAGTGGGAACATGGATACCGTAATGTGTCTAGCGATTGTTCAGGGTCCCTTGCAGGTGGCGACGTAGGCTGTGTTACAGGTGACAAGTCTTCAACCATTGATTCCGTCTTCATGTAGTAGCAGAGTATATGATCATAGTAGATGAATCTAGTTGTAATGATCCGCTTTCCACCACACTCACTGACGAACTGATGTCTGTTTTATATTATGTATCTCTATATACTGTTAATGCTAGATTGTGTTGCTTGTCTCAGTAGATGACTGCTTGGTGTGTGATGCATACATCGGCATGGTTACTGGACTGAAATATCTTACCTTTCGTTCGCTGTTTAGCCTGCGAAGTTGTCCTCAACTTCATTACATCCATGTTCAACTTAGTCTTCATTCCCCTGCTGTGACATATCAAGACACACATATTCCCAAATAAAGCATTGCAATTAACACATGTATTGAAGTTGATTTCAAATGAGCAGTTACAATCTTCTTGGCACTGGTGTGGTTAGCGAATGTCTTGCTGCACTCGCTTACGATGAATGACAAACCTAGTCTTTACATGCTATCACAGGAAACGAGCTGGGTTGAACATGCAAGGGTAACTTTCATGTTGGTGTGTACTAAGACTTGTACTAATTCCACAATAGTAGCATTGGTATCGTAATGCTGTTGACGATGGTGGTGACAGCTGGTATGTATTCATCCATTGTAGCAGAGTACATGCCCATAGTAGTCGTAACGATTCCACAAACCGATGAAATGTCAACCATGTTTACATGTTGTTTGCTTAGATACTGTTCACACTACATGGTAGTTTGCATTGATGGTTGCATGTGGTGCAAATGCCAGCATGGTTGGTTACCATAGCCAGTCGATCACTGTGCGACGTTGTCCTCTTTAAATTCTCATCTTTCCATGTTTTTTTTTGCTGCTCGCTCCCGTTGTGTCAGCTCCTGGTGTGTGTCTGTGATGGTAGCACTACCTTGACAGCCAATAATCTCTCTGTTGCAGGTAGGTGTTTGTAGATGGAATTCGTCTCGTGCATATGCGAGAAGGTCTTCTTTAGGCATGAAGGCGAATATGACATCATGTATTACAGCATTTACTAAAGGTACTTCCATACTGGTAACATTGGTACCATACTGCTTGTCAGGCTCTTTGCTGTTGACGATACTGGTGGTGTATGGTAAGTCTTAAACAGATGATTCCATCTATAGGTGAATGTAGCGATCTGCTTTCCTGCCAAACTGGACGACCAAGTGCTTTTATACGATTCGGATTATCACTAATGGTTCGTGTCACAGTGTGACCGGCTTGTTGACTGGCAGGCTGCAAGTATTCGTGATGGTATGCTGGGCTGAACATGCAATGACTACTGACTGCATGGTTGCTAGACTGGTTACATTATCTGGCAGTTCTCCATCTCTAGCCTATGAAGTTGGTCTCTAAAATTCGTTGTACTCGCTCGCCTTACACAATCAACTTAGTCTTCATTCGAACACTTCCCGCTGTGTGCATGCAAGGAACCCACTTATTTCGCCCACACTGCACAGGTAGGTCTTGTAGTCGATGGTAAATGAGCAGTTGCTATCTTCATTATGTTTGGTAGAAGGGTTGTTAGCGAATGTCTTGCATCCTGGCGAATGCCATACATTGTCTATTCATTGCAGGCAAAAATGCAATTACTAATTTCATGTCACTGTGCATTACCACTGATTACGTGTGAAATTATTGGACTCTTTATGAGGTTTGAACTTACGATACCTTATTTTCAAGGATGGTGCAATGTCTCCACTGCCATCAGGGTACATGCATTAGTCCATTTCAATGGCATATATAACAAGTATGTATGTTTTGTCAAGAGTGGTGGTGATGTACTTGCAGGTGTCGAGTTGCTTCCTTAGTCGGCAATGTGCAGAAAGGCAGAACGGTCACAGTAGTCTCTGCTTCCAGCGAGTTAATGACGATGGGATGTGCTCGCAACCAACAGGTCTTCACTCCTATGCCAATTAAGTTAAACCTCTGCTCTTTATGTTTTTGTATCTTCTAATTCTGAGTACGTACATAATTGAAATATGTGTGTGTTCTGTTACCCCCTTACTCATCATTAGAAGGTTCGTACATTTGTGTCGAGTTATTCATGCGTAATTCGTTTCATAATGGAGCTCACAGTTCTAGCATTATAAATGGTTCGTATGCAAAATATGTACTATTTGCTGTTCTTGTCCCAGCATGTATGTGTGTCATCTCTCTTGCATGAATAATTGTTTACATGTAGTTTCATATGTACATACAGTTCAGTCACTAGGTACTGTATAACTGAATTCCTTTCGTAAAAGTGGGAAATGTATTTGTGACTCGACTGGTCTGCCACCCTGGTGTATCTCTCACGACTAGTGTTATTTACCACCCTTCCACTTCGCTGCACGACACTTGCGATGTCGATCGGCTGCTTGAGGTAGCCTTACAGGATCTCGCGTTGCTCGTGTGGTAGGTCGGATGCGTTCTGCTACTAGTGTTGGCCAGTTTCGTTTCACTGGGTTCGTACAGAATATGTTCTGGCCAGGATGGTTTGGTCATGTCTAGCATTGGTATGTACTTACAGTAATTAGAGGTCACATATACCATGCATGGAAAGGAAGGATGGTCATTGCTTCCATCACGACGATGAGATGTGCGGCCTTCACTGCTACACCTGTTAAGGTAAACCTGTGCTCTGCATCTTCTAAAAGCAGAGAGTGTACATTGTTGAAGCACATATGTGCATGTTGCGATCCCTCCACTTTGCTCGAAGTAAGTGTATGTATTATTTTTTAATCCTTGCCAAGAAATTCGTGTCCATGCTACCCCCTGGTGGGATTCGTCCCTGCCGAGATGCCAGGTGAATGGATCTCGGAAAGAGTAAACCATGTGGAATTTGTTCTGCCCAGTACAGTTTAGTCATGTCTAGCATTGGCGATGGCTGCAACAGTACGAATTTATATGAGACAGAGTGTGTGTGTCCTTCATTACACATACTGAATGCTCGGTACATGACGAACCATAAGTGTGTTGAGAGGTCAGTTATGTCCGAATGTGCTACTACTAGGCCAATTATGTCCGAATGTGCTACTACTAGGCCAATTATGTCCGAATGTGCTACTACTAGGCCAACTATGTCTGAATGTGCTACTACTAACGACTTGTGCCCTGGACCCTAGTGATGTGAGGCACGACTTAATTGAAGGTTCGGTACGTGAGTGCAGGTTGCAGACAGAGTATTGTCTAACACATTGCAAATATGGTACATGATCACAGGCCAGAGACAGGCATGACTCTCTGGAGCATTGGTACACAAGTGCAGGTCGGATACTGCATATCGCACAATGCAAGTCGGGTCGGCCACTGCTAGCATTGTGTATGATGGCTGCATGTGATGATTTCGTAAGGAACTCGTTCCAGCACACTGACCAGGGTCTTGTGTAGCATAGTTTCACATGTGCTCTCTGCCTGTATGATTATGCTGGTTGGTATATACTTATAACTATCATTTGCATCGATGTGTTGCCCCTTAGTGTTCTCACAAATGGTACTTTATTTTCGCCTAACATACAGTGCTTGCACTATACATTGGTTGGAAAATGCACCTTGGTGCGTAGTGCTGTCTTGTCATGATGGTTTCGTTCGTAAGGACAGCCTGGTCGTGTCTAGCACCATTGGTAGCACCCAATGCTAGCACTGGTTGCCAAGTACTTGAATGTCTCTTGTACATCTATAACTCGGTTGGTCTCTGGAGCCCTGATACATCCTCTCTGCTAGTGTTCTGTACCATCCCTTGGCGAGACCTGCACTATCGGTCAACTGGTTCGTGAATTATGGCCATGTGCTTAGGGTGCATGCACAGTGCGACTAAGTGTCTGTTGCCATGATTCGCTCCTTCTCACGCAGGTGGAGACCCATCGAGACGCCAGGACGTTTGGTGAATGGGTCTCGGAAGGAGTAAATCCTGTTGGAATGGGATAGGAGTGGAATGATAGACGTAGGACATACTTAGCCCCACGACCATTCTCGCCAACTGGGGTGATGCTTATGTTATGAATTAGACAACTGTATCTTGAATGCTTCGGAAATTACAATCAATTATCCTTATAAGTAGATATAGGTTATACTTCACCTTGTGAACCTTGTCGCCATCTGGGTTGATGCCTATGTTATGAATGTGGAAACTATATCTTACATGGTTCAAAAATTTCAACCAAATAAGCTTACAGGTCATAACTTGGCCTTGCGAGCCTTCTCATTGTCTGGGGCGATATCTGCGTTATGAATTTGTTAACTGTTCGGAAATTACAGCCAATTAGGTCAAACTAACCATTGCAAGACTTCTCGTCATCTGGTGTGATGCATATCTTATGAATTTGTCAACTATATCTCATACCGTTAAGAAATTACTATCCAACTATGCTTATAGGTCATATTGACCCCGGGTCATCGGGGTTATGTTATGATTTTGATAATTTTATCTCACATGGTTCGGAAATTACAGCCAACTATGCTTATATGTAAGCAAAGGTCATACTTGACCTGACAAGGTGTCTTGAAATGGGGTCTCAACATGGAATGTGTGAGCAGGAAGTGCACACTTTCGGTAGGAAGGAATATTGGTTGGGAGCACCCAGATTGTGTAAGGGCCAACATAGCGCAGCCATTGGGTTGGACTGCATGTGCTTAGACTTATGGAAGGGACAGTGAAGCTTACAGACATTGTACTGACCACCAACATGTCCGCCCACCATTACTAGTCGAGTGAGGCTTCGCCATAGCGATACACATGGCCCCCATTTTGCCAGTGAGTGGCTCCATCTTAGGGAGACAGCCACTAGTCAGCCCAATTGGGGGTTCGTGACAAACGACGATGGTCGAGTGGGGCTTCGTCTTAGAGACACCGATGCCAGTCAGCGGCATTGGTCAGTGACAGAGCGTGAAGCATCCAGACTGTTAGCACCGGCGGTGGGGCTCCTTCTTGATGACACAGACACCATTTTGCCAGTCAGCTGCATTGGCTGGAGAGAGAGCAGGAAGCTTCTAGACTTCGTTGGCATACTGGCCAGTGGTGGGGCTTAGTCATAGGGAGCTTCCAGACATTTCCGCGATGTACTGGCCAACAATATGGCCGCTGGTTGGGGGTGGGCCTTCATCATAGGGATACACGCCATCGGATGGGGCTTTTTCTTAGGGAGACAGCAGCCAGTCAGCGGCCGACATGCTAGGCAGAACAGACTTATGGAGTGGACGTTTACCCGACATACTGGCCGATAACCTGGTCATCCCACCACCACATTGCTAGTCAGAGATTGCTGACCAGATTGATAGAGCAGGAAGCTCTAGATATTTCCCCATTGTTGGTCGCCTGCCCACCATCTTGCTAGTCTGTGCCAGAGAGTAGGACATCCTAGATGGTGGGAGTCGATTGGTGTACTAGCCGCCCATCTTGCCAGTCAGCAGATTGACAGAGCAGGCTGCTGCGACTGGCATGGCCACTACCATCTAGTCAGTCAGTGTCTGGCATGCCTGTTGTTGCCATATTGTCATCCAGTGGCAAGATGGCCGACAGAGCAGACCAGGATACTGTACAAGTTCTAATTGGATGCTGCCAGGCAGTGAGCCAGCCACCATCTTGTCAGACAGTGTGACTTCCTGGTCGTAAAATGGTCGCTGGCAGTGACATGAGTCATGGGTATGGTACATGCTGGGGTGACGCCTCTATAGGGACACAGCCGCCATCTTGCTGGCCAGCTTCACCATAGGGACATAGCCAGTGGGTCTCACTGACTTGATGGTGGACAGAATTGACAGAGCAGGAAGTTCTCGTCCAAGATGGCAGATAGGATTGACAGAGCAGGAAATTCTCGTTACCATAGGGGCACAGGTGGTGCCGACATAGGGACACACTGGGGTGGCATCATACTAGGGTACGCCATCTTGCCAGCCAGTGCAGTGAGGGGCTCTGTCTTAGGGATTCAGCCGCCATATTGCCAGTCAGTATCGATAGGGAAAGTTTCCAGACCTACTACCTGCCGCCTGCTGGCCAGTGCCTAGATGGCGTCCATATAGTGCAGCATGCCGAGGGAACCCCTGCACTGTTGATTGTGCATACTGTCAGCCATCTTGCTAGCCAGTGTCAGGCCACCATCTAGCTAGCCAGCCAGCATCGCCACCGTCTTGCTAGCCAGTGATAGGATTAACAGAGCAGGAAGTTCTGCTCCAAGATGACCGCACATCACACATCCCACATGAGTCAAAAACCACAATGTGGAGTCATTGAGAAATTTGCATCCACATTCCGCAATCTTGGGGAAAATGTGATTATTGCGCGAAGTTTTGCAGGTTTTTGGCCGTTTTCTGTTCGTATAACACTTTTTTTTTTTGCACAAAATCCAAGATGGTGGCTGTGTGTCCTGTGTCCTGTGCCAGGCGCGTGTGCCCTAGAAGGAACCATATCTAACTTCTATAATACTAAGCCAGAATTGTTACGTGGCCGCGATTTTTAAAATAACTGTCTGGCCTACATAAAATATAGCCGTTTACATACCTGCCGCAGTATTACTTGTTTGGCAAATGTAGTAGGAGTCGGTCAAAGGTTTTCTGTAGTATGACATTAAAACATAATTTTCTCGTGTGGCATTATTTCACAAAATGGCTCAAAAAGTCTCTATGTGTTGGCATATTTGATGGTTGTAATAGATACTTTCAGTATACAAAATTTGGTCTGATGTGGTCGAGCGGTGCGGTAGATATACCAAACTAACGTACAATATCTGTGCGGCTGCCATTTTAATAATAAGTGCCTAATCAATTTAAATAAATACTCTTTTACGTGGTCAATCATATTGTTATTTACTTGTCAAATATGGCATGGTTGATTGAGTATTTTCGAGATATCACATGTCATTGGATGTCATTATGTACAATATGTATACTGATTTTAGTGACATTCGGATTGCGCATTCAAAGGATTTTATAGGTGATAAACACACAGGCGCACACAAACACACACACACACACACCCACCCAGAGACAGGAAAGTGATCTCATAAGCATTTATATTCTTGGGGAAGTACGCTAAAAACAAAACCATACGGTCTTAGTTGATTGATTTTTATTTTCTCTGGCAGAAAAGTCGTGGTGTCAGGATTTTTACAGCATTCGGAAAGAGGCGCAAACGGCGAATATACAGAAAATGTGACTGCCAACTGCTACCAAATATTTACTTAAAAGTTAATCTCGCGTAACGCATCGCACAGTTGACGTAATATCCCAGCATTTCTGACTGATGAGCGTTCGAATCACGCTGTGGCACCAATGAAAACGCGTGCTCACTGCAGCTTCCTAACGTGTTTGATGAAACGGTGCGAGTGTTCGCTATACTCCAGACACGGTTACTTCATACCTTTCTGAAGCCTTGATAAAGTTCTACTAACGCAATATTGCCCCACCTCGTGCAAACTAAGCTTAACTAGGTCTAGAAAATCACACCAAAGTACAACGCACCGAATTCGCCCGCAGGTACTCAGTTGTGATAGTATTTTGTTTGAGAACTATTTATTACTAGGCACTACTATCGCATATGTTTCTCACTGTTTTTATTCGTATTTAGTATTAATAATATATTACAGTCAATAAATCAAACATAGGTAAAACTTCAGTTTCACAAAAAATAAGATACTTTTATATTAACAGCGGTATAAAACGCTTGTGATAAATTACATATTTACAGAAACTGCTTATAGATAATAAAAATTTCTTCATTCAATGCTTGGCTCTTAAAAATCAGACTCTTACATTCGTATGACCAAGCAACATGCTTAATCCACCAGTATCAATTACTTAAAGGAGCTGTGCTCGGAAATAAAATATTTCTTGGTTTTAGAGTTAGGCGAGTTAAAATTAAACCTGCTGTGTAGTTTCGTAATTCGGCAATTGCGTTCCCTTTCCTAGAGAAACGTGCGATTTCTACCACAAATCAGTCTGAATTGTTTTCATTTTTTAATGGTGCTGTCATTTGAAAACAATATTTAAACACTTAACAAACACGTCCGGAAATTTACAGAGAAATTCATATCCGAGAGTATATAACGTGTACATATAAGTGTTGAAACTGATCACGGAATCAGCAGATTGTTAACATCGTTGGGACCGTTTTATCTCTACGCAGTAAACAAAGGAGGACATATTTTAATGAATTTCTGTAGCACCAATAGATATTTCATTAAACTTCAATTCTTTTTTTTTTTGTGGATGAAACACAATAAATTTCTGGCGCACAATTACGAATTGTGCCAGGAACGTGCACATCTGCTGAAAATTTCCTGCGTTCTGCTTTGCCAGTATTCACTATTTAAAGAGCCGTAAGGGTAATGAAGTGGGGGGGGGGGATGACGGGAGGGTGTAGACTCGGCGAAATTGCCTAACGTCAGGGCAAAGGGCGCGGCGCGTCTGACAAGCCCTTGGAAAGCAGCAGAATGGTTCAGATTAAATTCTAACTGCTGCAGGCAACCATTTGGTCTTATGTCCTGGATGGTTCCGTCACCTGGATGCTCCCACCAAGTCGCTTCGCCGTGAATTGGAGTTAGTGGCACCGGTAATTTTTTTTTTTTCATTCGTAGATTTTGTGCTGTAATTAAATATTTTTTGAAATACAACTTTTCGTCAGAAAAGTTAGAAACCAGTTTTTTAAGTCCATTTTTTTTTTTTGCATTTTTATAATACGGTGTTGAAAAAATTGTGAAAATTGTAAATAAATATATTTATATATAGGTTAATCACGGTAAAATGTGCGCTTTTGTAAGCCCTGCTTAAGATCTACTAGTAAGCACTGTATGTATTTTTCCGCCTTATCAGAAATTAACATTACCATTGGCCCCATCACTTTATTCATGCGTCGGTCTAGTGAAACAGTGAAATTATTAGGTAAGTAAATATCTTACAAATTTCCTCGTTTTTACACTTCGATGCATTAAAAAAAAACAGACAGCTAAAGAAAATTAATTTAAGTTATAACAAATAGTTACCTAACACCTTTTCTTTGGCGTTAATATGTGGAACTACTTCCCATCCCCATACATCATTACAAACTTTACTGGGCGCATGTCACTCAGTGCGCCCGTTCAAATATTTGCAGGTTGGAGCTGTGACTTTTTTGTAAGGTTGATTTCAAAAGTGCTCACTGTATCGTGAACAGCCTTTAAGTCATTTTTCTTTTGGGCAGAAACGATAGTCTATATTGTGTAGCCAGTTTATACTTTTGGTTATTGAAACACAAACGTCATCGTCGAGAAGTCTCAAAAGTCATCAATAAACATTGTGAGAACCATTGTATTTACGATATTTATTTGTCTGTAAAACAGTGTTTTAAACTATCTTTACTGAACGAATTGCCCTATTAAAATCCTTATAATAACAGCTTAAGATACTGAGTAAACGAAACAACGCGAAGCTTGCTTATACAATTTTCCCGTCGCCATCGCAATGCTTTATTACAGCCGGACGTGTCCTTGAGGGTTTTGAAAATTTTGTAGGGAAGCGCCTTAAACGTAGGGCCGAGCCTCAGCTGACTACGGATTACAACTCTTCTCCTGCCTCCGTTCGCCGTTTCCCGCTTGCCGGGTTGTGATATGAACTGCAGTCCGCAGTAAAAATATACAGTTCATCTATAATCCATTCACGAATACTTCACACTTTTCTGAAGCCCTGATAAAGTTATACTTCTATGATATTCTTCCGCCTCGTGCAAACTATGCGTGACTGTCTTTAAATTTTTAATAAAGAACGACGCACCAAATTGGTGTGCAGTTAATTGTAATGATAGTTTGTATGAGAGCTAATTATTACTAGCTACTTGCTACCAATAAACATATTTCCTCACAGTTTTTCTTCGTGTTTATTATAAAAGAATGATAAAAATTTATAAATCAAATGCAGGTAAAATTTCAATTCAAAGAAAAATAACGTAATTTTATGTTATCAGGTGTATAGAACGCTTGTGGAAATTAGCATATTTAGGAAATAACTAAACACGACATACATGGGGATTTTTCAAAGGTTTGATTCAAAAAGTGTGAATAAACGGGGAATAGACTACACATATTTTACCATACAGTACTGTGAGCGAATTCGGCACCCTGGTGTCATTATGATGCTCTATTGCAATAGAAGAAATTCAAACCAGTACATTGAGAAACAGTACACCACCTTAGTGAAATAATACTACTATTCACTGACTACGGAAATGATAAAAGAAGAATTCAAAAACTTATGTTGACACCAATTAATTTAATGTAATGTAATAAATGCGAAATTAAACTCGCTATGCACCACTACTTCTTTGAAAAAGTAATTATGTGTGAGTTGTGGAATTAAATTTGTTGCAGTTTATAGCAAAAGTATGTTAGAACAGATTCCGTAAACACTTGTGTTCTATAACAAACACATGTAAAATGACAAGTAAAAGCATGCGTAATCACATTAGCTAAGAGTTTTGCCACAAATAATAACATAATTCAAGTAGTATAAAAATGGGCATTCTGGGACACATAACTGCTATCTGAGGAGCCAAGGAGCCTAATTAGCATATTACCAGACTACAAGCTGAGGACCACAGGAGCGAGAATTTCCCCTTTTCCCCCCTTCCAAAACGTCCGATTTAGCATCCAAAAACGTAACTTTTTCCCTTTATTCCCTCAGAATTTCCCGAATTTTCCTCCTGCCACTGGCGGCCATCTTGGTAGCCAGTGCTAATTAGCATAACCCGAGCAGTTTGCCCTTTGTGGTGAATATTTGCGCAATGTGGTGGAATCGGTCGGAAATTGAGAAATTCCTGCCAAAATGAGAATTCATCCCCTGCTGCCATCTTGGTATCTACAACCTATGTCTACCCAGGACAATTGGCGACCAGCTGAGGATGTCGACCATTTTAGCGGTCAGTACCTCGCCGGCGGCAATGGTGGGGCATCAAGGCATCGCGAATGATCGGATCTTGTTTAACACTGCCTCCTTCAGCCTGTCTGTGTGTGTGTGTGTGGATAACACTTATAAGCATAGTAGGCTATAATCTTCGAACCATTTAAGTTATAGTTGTCAAATTCATAACATAGGCATCCACCCCTACTAGGAGAAGGGTCGCAGGGTCAAGTTTTCCATATGTTGGCGTATAAGCATTGGTGCATGCAATTTCCATACCGTTTGAGTTATAGTTGGCATATTCATAACATAGACTTCATCCACGACTAGGAGAGGGATCTTGGGGTGAAGTATGCCCTATGTCAGTGTATAAGGATAGGTGGGTGTAATTTCCAAACCATTAGAGTTATAGTTGGCAAAATCATATCATAGAAATCCGCCACGACTAGGAGAGGCATCAAAAGCGATTTCCTATTACCACAAAGAGTGCATACGACAACTGCGGCGGCCATTTCGCTAGGCAGTCTGTAATCGCTTAGGATTGCGACGACCAGGTTGGGAGCCAGTGGCGGCCATGAGGCGGGCGACGACATCGCGCGCACTAACAATACCGCCAATGTCAGCCATCTTGGCAGTCAGTTGGAGGTCACCCTGACAGAACTTCCAGCTCTTGCATTCTGGTCGGTGTTCTCTGAGTGCTCCCAACTGATATTAGTTTTTCCATCATCCCAGAAGTGTGCATCTCACACTCATGCATTCCGTGTAGAGGGGGTGAGACCCCATTCCAAGACATCCTGCCAGCCACAGGTCTGTATAAGCTATGCTTGCATATAAGCATAGTTGGTTGTAATTTCTGAGATGTGTCCGAACCATTTGAGATACAACTACCAAAAGTGTAACACATGCATAAACCCCCAACGAGAAGGTGCGCATGGACAAATATCGCCCTACCTGCCTCCCCTTTCTTACTCAACCTCTCTTTCGCTCTCTCTCTCTCCCCCTCCTATCCCCTCGTCAATACGGCAAGGCCACACACTTCCTCGTGCGCTCTTTTCCTCGGCACCCCCACCTACCTCCTTCTGAACTTCCTCGTGCTCTCTAGCTCTTGTCCTCCTCCTGCCACCCCCCTTCCCAACCCTGCCCCTACTTTCTCATCTGTTCCAGCTATTTCGCCTCGTGCCGACCCCCGATCATACGTGTAACAGAGAGCAGACACCACTTCCAACCCTCATGCTCAGGGCATAACATAGGCATCCGCCCCGACTAGGAGAAAGGTCATGGGTCAAAATGTCCTATGACAACATATAAGCATATGTGGCTGTAATTTCCGAACTGTATAACATAGGCATCAATTGTTGGTGTGGGAAGTCATTCTAGTAGCACTTCTTACTCGTCGGCCTACAGGCTGCCATCATGGGCATCCACCACCACCGGTGAGCGTCATTGTACAATTGGCCGTCGTCGGCACAATGCCTGCCCAACCACCAGCTACCAATGTGTAAGACAGTGCGACTTCCAAGATTCAGCATTTATACATCATCCGTACAAAAATTGACAGTCTTCGTCGGTATACTGCCTGCTATCATATGTGCAAATGGACACCAGTAGATGTCTACTGCACATCTTGGTGCAAAAATCAATAATTTGATTAAAATTCAAGCAAATTTCTAATTTCCTGTAAAATCTTTCAAGGCGCAATTCAAAATCAATCGAATTTAAGGTCAAAAACAAAATCAATTTTCAACTTATGAACTCTTTGCGAGGGGTTCTTTAAAGCCTTATTTTCAAGCTAAATCATCATGTTTTTTGATGAAATTCCAAGAATTTCCATACTTTTCTTGTGATATTTTTTTGACTAGTTGATTTAACTTTCAAATTTAGAGTCAATTTAGCCTTATTTAACCATAAATTTGACCGCATTCACTCCCGAGAAGGACACTGATCAAAGAGCGAACACAGCATGTTTAAAAAAAAGTGCACCTGATTGAGAATGCAGATTCGAGTCAAATTAACTTGATTTTTGGGATGAAATAGAAGAGAATGGAATGGTACAGACTTGCTCTGTTTACTATTGCTTGAGGGTTACCTGATATCGATATTTTTAATTTTATTTATGTAATGTATTCAAAGGTTTTTAATTTAAATATATAATTTTTCACTATGTTTGTAGGAACAAAATATAAATAAGATATGTGACTTGTTCATTTAAATACCCTTCGGTATCACATCATATTATTTTCTATATATTTTTTGTGCAGTTTATTTTACAAAGAGTAATCATAAAAATATATGTTAATCTGTGATAAGGAAATGACGTGATTGAACAATCGCTTGGAAGTTCGTTACGAGTTACAATGAACCAGGAAGCGGTTGTGTGAAAATGTCTTTCACATTACAACCTGCGCCATGTACGGTGATTACCGTACGAGGAGAGGCTCCACGACTTCTTCAGGACCTACAGCTGTTCGTTTGAAGTTCTGTGCGGATATCACTTTAATATCTGCCCCTAAAGTTGTGTGACAGCTATCTCGGAACGACGCCTTGACTTCAAGTAAGATCGAACCTGGTTTTGATATTCAATCCACGCAGGATCTTACGTGAGACATGAAGATTACAGAAATGTTAATTGGAATAATGGAAATGTAACAAATATACTTTAAGAAGGAAGCCAAATTTGTTACTTGTAGAAAATTAAACACCCAGAAGTCTCAAGGAGACTCGTTGCATAAGAGGTTTAAATCTGTTATTTTAACGTGTGAAGACAGTAACTACAAAAATTGTGCATTTAACAGGATTCCAGGAACTACCAGTAAAATCAACCAATGCTCACATAGTTCCTATTGCTCCTACACATTTTGAGACATGATCATAATCAAAAGATAGTATCAAAGTTATAAACAGTTGTTCCACTAGGAAATTCTTTTTCTAAAGATTGCCAATAATGAAAACTACTAGACATTTTAGGGTTCATTTGTTTTTAGCACTATGAGTAGCTTTTACTCGATAACAAACATCAACACAAGATAATTCAAAATAATTTTGTTCACCTAGAGATCTTAACAAACTATTCATCACTGTCGAAGTTATACCCGGATTATCAATAATATCAATTATATGTCAATGTTTTGAGATTTCTACTCTATAAAACTGAAAAAGAAAAAAGTTAGAACAAACATCAATGTTACCTAACTTTAGTTTGCCGCATCTCCAACTTTATCTCTCTTTTGTAATCTAAATTGTTCATAAACATAAGAATCACTTGGAAAAGAAAAGCCATCTCCTATAGAAATATCAAACTGAATTCTATTATTGTAAACATTTAAATTCCAACTAGTTTGATAATTTGGAAAAAAATGGAGGGGGGGGGGAGAATTTATTATCACGAAACTCCCAATACTTTTATAACTCATTTGCAAGAAAAAATATGTATAAATGAAAGAATCAAAGGATATTTCGGGAGTTAAATTACTCATCGAGAGGTTTAAAAATTTTCAAAAGCACCATGAAGTGGAATATGAAATAAATATGAAAAAGGAGCTTCCATTGATATATAAATTACGAAATATTGTCAAAAAAAGTAGAACGAGTTAATGAAGAAAACAAAAATTTAATAAACACACTTGTTCCTGTTGCAGGAAAAAATTTATATTGTCCGTCAACGCCAGAAGAAACCTCATTTGAAAGATATTTATTCGCGAAATCACCTAATTTGGGTGATTAAAAGATTAAAAGATATGTCACCTATAGCAGATTTTTCTACTATAAATCTCGGAATAGAAATTACACAAATTATTAATGTTACTGATGAAAAATATGGTTTACGTAAAGTTGGGGAAAATTTTTACATCGTTGATACAAAAGTAATGTTAAATAAATATACACTATTTGTTAAGGATAAATGATATAATTTAACACTAGGACTTTGTAATTTGTTAACAAAAAAAAACCAGGTCTTGAGGATAAATACAACACTAATGACCTTAACGAATTTACAGAAATTGTTTTACAAACCAATGCTTTATTTCAAAATTATATTGCTAATCCGAAAGGAATAACCCAAGTTCGAGTAGTGGTTGAAAATACAAAAATATAATTAGTCAAATTTATAATAACGATATAAAATCTTAGTCAGCACCAAGCACAGACGATTTCGAGGATTTTATAAATGATTTTAAATCTGAAAAAGGAATAAAAAATAATACAATTTACCAAAAGAATATGTCTGGATGGATGATGTTAGAAAATAGGTTGAATGATTTTGTTGTTAATAACCGGAAAAGAATTTCATATCTAATAAGAGTTTCAAATGTAATTCCACGCTCATTTCGGAATTCTGAACACCATGGAAAACTAGTTATAAATTGATAATTTAACAATTTTAATTTGCCCGAATTACATTTTCCAGGTTATAATTATTGCGGGCCATTCACAAAAACGAATGAAAGATTAGAAAGAGGAGACTCAGGACTAAATAAATTATATGAAGCTTGAAAATATCACGATATTGCATATCGAGATCATACATATTTAGAATCTAGTCATGAAGCTAATAAAATTTTACAAAAAGAAGCTAAAGAAATTATGTTAGTTAAAAATACTCCAATTGGAGAAAAAATTGCTTCTTCTGCTGTTGCTTCAACAATGTTTCCAAAAAGAAAATTAGGTTGGGGAATTGGAATATATATATATATATATATATATATATAATATATATATATATATATATATATATATATATATATAAAATCCATTTATAAATGAAGATAAAAAGCTTGACTTTCGATATGCCCTTTGATCAATTAAGAGATATGAGTATAGATCAATTTTTAACAAATAATCAACTTGAGCGAAAAAATAAGAAATTAAAAGAAGGCAAAGGTTTCTTACTAGCTTTATCAATACCAATACTCAAGACAATATTAACAGAAAAAACCATTAGTAGTTTACACCATGGAGGATTTTAACCAATTTTATTTGCAGCTTTAGGTGCGTTCGGTGCTTTAGCTAGAGGAGCTAGTGCAGTTTATAATTCTGTTGAACAAACTAAAAAATAAAGTAAAGAATTAGAACAGAGACACAATTTAGCAATGGAAAATAAAGATGTAAGTGGTGTAGTTGCTACAAAAAAAAGAGGAAGGCCAAAAAAATTGAATATCTACCCACTATCTAATGTCGATATTGAAACATTTGTAACAATATTTATTATTAAAAATTTCAGAAATGTTTATATGATTAACGAACTATCAAATAGAATGCTCAAAAATGAGTGCGCTGTGGGAAATTTCGATATTTCAACAAATCCTGGCACTCAATCGGTTTGCTATTTTAAAGAAAATAATTATGTTTACTGTTTTGATTCATTTGGAGGCAATATTCCTACTAATTTAACCAATTACTTTAAAAAAAGAAATGTTTATTTCAATAATGACAGAATTCAAAATTTTGATTGAGTTATTTGTGGACACCTATGTTTAATTGTTTATATCTTTTTTGAGAAAATTTAATTTTAATGATATAATTTCTATGTTATTAAATCACGGATATATTTGGGGAACCATTAATCAAATATTTAAATAAAATTTTTACACTAGTGTTTATGCTTTAAAATTATATGTAGATCAACAATTCTATTTGAGTGTTTCTTCTTTACAAAGAGAAATATCCAACTGTTTTGATTACACAAAATCGTATGTTTCTTTTCTAGGATGTAGAATTTTTAATATAAGTGAACTTATAAATAATAAAGACGCTGTAAATAAAATTTCTTCGAAATACGTATATAGCAGACTATGCATTAAAAAAAGATGTCGATTCAAAATATAAAACTATCGTTTCTGATTATACATTAAAAACCGATGCCGAAACAAAATACAAAACTAGTGTTTCTGATTTAAAAACATACGTAGATTTAAAATATAATACCAATGTTTTTGCTTTACTAGATCAACTTAGACAACGTTTTGGTTTATACAACAGACTGTGTTTCTATTCAAAATCTTAGAATTAATAATATGGCTGATCCTGTAGATGGCAAAGATGCTGTCAATAAAATATATTTTGATGACAAATTGCAAAATTTAAACAAATTGGTTTTGAATTACTGTGATACACTTGTTGACACAAAAGTTTAAAAAAATAAAGAAGACTATGATAGAGAATTAGATGTTAAATTACAAAATTTAAACCCAATCGTTAAAAAAATTCAAGGAAGAAAAATTTAATATATTTTATATATTTGGAAAATAGAATAAAAATAATAATATTTTTCGCATAGGCAATGATGTAAATTTATTTTATTTTCATATGCATTGTACTGTTTATAAAATAATTTACTAATGAGTTATCTAATGATACTCTAACTGTTATTGAGGGAACTACAAAAATAGATTATTGTGAGATTTTGATGTTAACAGAGGCGAGTTTTTAACATTTAAATGGAGAATACTTGGTGTTTGAAGTGCAAGGAAGTTACTAAAAATAATAATATTAGAATTGAAAATACAAAATATGGACAGTAAGTTTAAAAAAGTAATTGTTCTATTTGTAATTCAAGTAAATCAACATTTAAAAAATTAATTGTCCGAAGTCATAGAGGGAATAATATATAGATGATATAAACCAGCACCAAAAAATTTTCCAAGAGGAAAAGTGATTTCGTATGGAATTGTTAGTTTATGGCAAACCGATCTTGTTAAAATGGATACTGGTAATTTAAAATGCATATCGCATATCAACAATGATTTTAAATTAATTATGATAATTATTGACGGTTTTTCAAAATTAGCATTTGCAATACCAATTAAAGATAAAACAGCAAAAAATGTAGCAACTGCTTTAGAATCTATATTGATAAAAAGGAAAAAAAAATTTACAAAGCGACAATGGCTTAGAATTTTTTAATAAAATATTTAGTGAACTTATGCAAAAATATAACATCAATCACTAATCTACATGCATAGAATTAAACACCAGTTGTGTAGAAAGATTTAATCGAACAATGAAGAATAAAATGTGAACGAAATTTGCATTGAATGGCATCTATAAATGGATAAATGTTTTTCATGATTAAGTTCAAGATTATAACAACACAAAACATAGTACTATTGGCATAAAACCAATTGAAGTTAACAAGAAAAAAGAAAAAAAAATAAGACCAGATTTTGTAGACACGATTACTAAACCGAAATATAAAGTAGGATAAATTGTCCGCGTGAGCAAGAGTAAACAATTTGTTTAAAAGTGTTATAAGGCTAATTGGACAACAAAATTATATACCATTTTTGAAGTTTTAAATTTTGATGTACCAACTTACAAACTGAAAGATGACAAAGGAGAAGAAATAAAAGGTAAATTTTATGAATACGAAATTATGAAAACAAACTATCCTGATGAATATTTGGTTGAAAAAGTCTTAAAATCAAACGGCAGTAAAATATTTGTAAAGTGGTTGGGTTTTGATAACACTCATAATTATTGGATTAATAAAACAGATGTTTTGTAAATTTAATTTTTTTCCCTTAAGGTTGTCTGGTAGGCGCCATTTATATTGTACATAAATGCACAATAATACGATTAACCACATCGGCTATATCAAATATATTTCAATAGAATCCAGTATTATAAATTTAAAATTTAATTGGGTCTCTATATATTTCTGTCTTTCTATTTCATAACTAAGATTTCTATCTTTATGGTAAAATTCGTCACACTCAATGCCTACTTTTATATCTGGAAAATATAAATCGATTCTATAATTGTCTATTGTAACTGTTGTTTATGATTTAAATGTTTAAAACATTTAATAATTTGGGAGATATATCGTTTTTATTTTTTCTTCAAAAGCTTTTATGTTTAAATTAAGCCACTTAGAAATTTGTTTTACCAGTGATTTAAAGGCTAGTCTAGATTTTGCAAATAGTTGTATTAACCATTTTATATTTATTTAAACTGCAGCACCATTATTAAATTTCTTAAAGTTTTTAAGAAATGTTTTATCTTCAATACCAATGTCTTCATTTTTCTTTTTGTTTTATAAGTTTTTTTTATGGTTTGTACCAACATGGCCTATAATGGCTTTTGTTGTATTTCTATATTGTAAAATTCAGTAACATCTTTTCCTCTAAACCAAGACTCTTTGTTAACATCTAGCACAATAGTTATCTTTTTATTGTTAAAAATTAAATTATTAAAATCTAATAATGTAGTATTTCCATTATTATCTTCTAGCTGTAGGTTCCCTAGTTGTTTCTCTAGTTATTCGGCCATTTTGTAAGTAGGAGATCTGTTTTTCATATATATACTTTTTTATAAAAAAATGAAAAATAAAGAAAATAAATTTACATAATATAGGCCAAATTCATTTATAGCACTGGTTCTTACTTAATTCGACCAAGAATATTAGTATCATTATCAATTGTTGTTGAGTATCATTATTTCCGACAATATTAAAATAGTTAACGAAAACACTCAACCTGATCATTCATTGCTTCTTCCATTCTTTGATATAAATTGAAAGAATTTGGATTATAATCGAATATCAATGATTCTTCCCAATTTGAATGTCTATCTTCATTTCTATACAATTGTCTTCGAGCATATTTTCTTTGAGTTCTTATGACGTAGAAATCATATTCAAAATCATCATCAAATAATTTTAAAAGAACAAAAGTTGAATTTAAATTTTGATGTGTTTGTTGTACAACACGAGTGGCAATGACCTCATTTTTGTGAGCTATTCTATCTAATTCTATATGAACTGACTCTCTTAAAATTTCTATACATTCATCTTTAATTTTATTTATATCTCTTAAATGATCAAGTTGGTCATCTTTAATGTTGTTCATTTTTTAAATGTACTCTATTTGATCTTTATATAATTTGCAATAAATAATTTTGAATATTATATTCACCATGTTTTCTAATTGAAGAAATAACTTCGTGTGTGCCAAATTGTATTTTTACATTTTATGTTAGACTCGGCGTTCGGCCGGGTCTACTAATTGCTTCTAATTTAACTTTATCTTCCACATCTATATGTTTCTTATAGCATCATCAGTATCTTTATACTCTAATATTTCAGCAACATCTTTGGCTTTAAACCAAGGCTTATTATGCTCATCAACAATCATAAAAACTCATTTACCATTGTAAATAAGTTTGTTATTAATTATGTCTAGAACTGACTCCATTTTTGTGTGCGAAACTATTCGCAAGTGAAATTGGTGAGTTGTAATAAGAATTTCTATTGATATTATTTTTTGTAAAGGAAATGAAAAATTTAAGTATATAAATTTATAAAATATAGATAAAATTCATTAACAAATTTTTCTGTAATTATATAGCTCTTAAGGAGTCAAATTTTCGAAATCAATAACAATATCTTTCATTTCATTTATGATTTCGTTATAAGATTCATACTTTATACCAAACATGGCAATGTTTTTACCAACTCTAGTTAATTTCTTTGTAAATTCGTTAAATTCCATTATGGTTCCGTTGGGAAAGAAATACAGCAAACCATTTATATATCTAAAAGCAGACTATCATATTTGGTAAACGAGGAAATTTATTTTACCCGGAAACTACTTTCGTCTATTACACGATAATGCTCCTTTTCAAAAAAGATAAAAAGTTTTCCCTGAATATGAATTAAAAATAGCGTTTATTATATATTCATTTCTTAATCCCAACGAAGATAATAATTTCGGATAACCACTAATTGTCAGTCAAACTTTTTGTCCAAACTTTTTTATTGTAAAAAATAACAAGCTTCATATCAATAATTAAAAATATTTTTATGTATTTGTTTTTACACAAATCAATTGTTCATCATCATAAAAATTATTTTGTTGGGGGGATCCATAAAAGTTTTGAATGCTTTGGATAACGAGTAGTAATTAAAACAAATCATTTTTAATAATTGGATACATGACTGCATTTTTATCACTTGTATGCTGTAAACCCAATGCATGGCCGATTTCGTGTATCAAAACTGCTAATAAATTAACTTCATTTTCAGGAGTGTTTTTTCATCATTATCCCAATATTCCTGTCTATTGATACGCATTTCAACAAGACTATTTTGTTAATTTGAAAAAAAATGCATGTGCTAGTGAACTACCATGTGTATAAAATCTAGTCTGACAAAACTCAGATAATTTCTGATTTCTATCTTCACCTTTGTATGATATAACTATGTCTGGAAATTTTGTATCGTAAACAAATTTCAAATTTGTGTGTTTTTGCCAATCGCTGAAAGCCTGTTCAGCTAACATTGTAATTGATTTATTTGCATATGCAAAATTCCATTTTATTTGGTTTTTAGTCCATTTTGTGGTTGATGAAAGGTCAACAATTAGTTCATCCTTAACGCATCTTAGCTTGTTGATTAAAATAAGCGTTTCTTTATCGAGTTTACCATTAACTGCAGAAGTGTTATCATATTCTTGAAATATTCTTAAATAACTTTCAAATTTTTCTTTGTCGATTTTTGAAAGCGAATTTGCATCGTTATCTAGATATCCATATTTATTAAAAAAAATTGATGACACACACTGCCTGGTGATCTTTTTTTGGGTAGCACAAAAATTATATTTGTAAAAGCGAGAATAATTCTATAAGTCTTCATTTATGTACAAAAAATATTTTAACAAAATATAAGAATGGCTCAGGGATGCTTACAAACAATTTTCAACATGCTTCGGGCTCTTAGAGCAGTCTATATTTAAGCCCCAACTGCAAGCTAAATTCTTAATAAATTTGTTCTTTCTAAATAACACAAAAGAAAGAAATGGATTCTCTGCTCAACCAGTTGAACAATTTTCTTGAATCCGCCAAACTACAAGACCTAGAAAAAATAAATGGTTTGCTGCTACAGATTTTGAAATTTATGAATCTAATTTTAGTAAAAAAATTAATTGTATTCTAGATGGCAAATTAAAACTTTCATAACCAGAGCGCTATGTTAAGATACTTGATAAAAATTCTTTGAAACTAATAAATGAGAAGGAAGTGTTTCTATTGTATAAAGGTATAAAAGAAATGAAAAACGGAACATTTGTCCATGATCTAGAGTTCTCTTAAGTACATTTTTAAAGCATTAGTTAAAAATGTTTTTATTCTTTTTAATAAATCTGTTTCTTTATAAATAAACATGTCCTCGCCTTTCTTTCCTTACAGTTTGACCAGCGTTTTAAATGGTGGCAGTGGCTCACGATCACCTTCATATAAATTAGATAGCGCGTCTGACGATCTAAAAAATTTAGTTCACAAATTTCATTCAAATTTACAAAGCTTACAAGTATCACTCCTAGATAACATTGACGACAAATATGAACTTCAAGAAATGGGTGAATATGTAGAGCAAATTGAAGTAGTTTTTAAAAAATTAATAGAGCATCGAGTATAACATTATTGTTATTGATTGTGTCCATTTTATTTGTTATGTGAACCCGGCTTTGTAGGCGGGGTTATTTGGAAACAAATAATCTTACATATTTGTTAATAAATATGGTTATATAAAATATTTGACTTGTTTTTATTTTTATTTTTCTTAATAAATTTCTTGCCTTATAAATAAAAATGGAATCTCTGCTTAACTAAATGGAAAATAATACCATATGTAAGCAATGTAAAAAATGTGGTGAAGTTTTAAACATTGAATGTTTTTCATCACATAAACACACAAAAGATAAGCACACTAACACCTGTAAAAAATGTATCAATCAATATTCTAGAAATCGTTATGAGTTAAATAGTGAGAAAGTACTGTGTGAATGTGGAAAATCTGAATTTGGAAAAGCACGAAGACACTAATATTAATATATACTGAAAAATTACCCAACCTGAATAAACCCTTATGAACTACCATTAAAAAAGGTAAAATGTCTCCCTGAGTAAAGCCAGCACCATTACAACTTTAAAAGTAAAAGTATCCTTGATGATTCACTAAAAAGTACAACATGAAATACTAATTTCAAGAATACCATTGGGAAGGAGCAAAAACCTTCTTTACACTTAACCATGAGCATAAAGGCACGCCATTAAATATCCACTAAACTCCTTGGTAGTAAAATTTTTTGGCAAATCGGAGGTTAGGAGACCAATCCTACAACACGCCAAAAAAAAGGAGGAAATACACCTCTTTCAAACATTCCCATAAAATACCACATTGAAAATGCTCACAATCGAAACAGTGAAGAAACACTTTCCTACAAAAATCCATATACACACAGAGCGCTAAAAAAAAATCACTACTAAAAGGGAAACTCTACCCCCAGCACAACAGCAACTGCGTTCATTGCAATACTTAACTTATGTAGTACTCATATTACACGAAAACGCGTCTAGCATGCTGAAGCCCCGAAGAACGAAGTGGTGTAGACATGATACAGCGTCGGCCAGCCCGCGCAACTGGAAGAGGAACACTGCACACTTGCTCGGGCTGGGGACGAACATTTATACGCGACGACGCGGCTCGGGAAGGTTAAGGAGGCGGCGGGAATAGCGGAGAGGCGTATGGAAGGTTCCAGAGTGTGCGAGGCTGAACTCGTTACCAGTAGTAGCCACCAGACAGCGCTCGGCCGTGCCAGGAGCGCCGTGTGCCTCTCTTCACTATAGCTCAGCACTTGTAAGCGTTCAGACGCGGGCCACTTCAGTAAATTGTAGGTTTTCTCAAAAAGTTTGAATCAACCCATATATATATATATATTCAGTTACGAGATGACTTTGATGCAGTATCCAGCAAGTTTAATAAAAATATGGCATACTTTTTTATACTACTGAGGAAATGATTCCACTAGTCCAATGTGAAAATAACTAAAGAATTATTTTTGATGTAATTTTAAATGAACAAAATGTCATCCGCGAGTACTTTACTAGAGGTAGGCATATAAATATTGATTTATTTTATCTTGCACAGACATATTCGAGAGTTCCCAAACAATTGGTACAAGACAATGTAAATTTTCTATGTATATTTAGACAAGCCGACATAAACCTTAAACATATCTATTGCGATTTTGTTGGTGAGGATATGTAGCGCAACTCATTAATTTGACTGAAATTCAAGCAATTTCAAGCCAAATCCAAGCAAATTAATAATTTCCTGTAAAATATTTCAAAGTGCAACTTAAAATCAATCAAATGTAAGGTCAAAGTCTAAATAAATTTTCAACTTGCGTTCACTCTTTGTGCAGGGTTCTTTAAAGCCTTATTTGCAAGATAAATCACCACTTTTTAAATGAAATTTCAAGAATTTTCATACTTTGCTTGTGATATTTTTTGACTAATTCATTTAGCTTGCAAATTTAGAATAAATTTAGCCTTTTTGACCTAAACTTAGCCTCATTCACTCCCAAGAAGGACACTGATCAAAGAGTGAACGAAGCATGTTTTTTAAATAAAAGTGTGCCTGATTGAGAATGCAGATTTGGGTCAAATTAGCTTGATTTTTAGGGGGAAATTGAAGAGATGAATCATGTTTTCAGAATAAAATTTAAAAAAGTTGCTTGAAAGGGAGAAATTCGCTTGAATGTTAGTCAAATTATTGAGTTGTGCCAAGATCTGCAATAGACATGTACTATGCCGTTGACAGCTTGATAAAATATTGCCTATTCAAAACACTTTACAAAAGTTTGTAGGCAAAATGACATAATATTTATATCTTTATTGTGAAAAAGGGCCATGTGTCTGAAACTTTAGCTGGCCGGAATAAATAAGATGACGGCCAGCTTACCGAAAAAATAAAGATGCTATATCAGAATCGGGCCAGAATATAATTTTTGCTATTCGCGACATGTTGGCTGTCAGATTTCACGCCGACATAATTAAGGTGATATACATCTGTTATCCTAAAAAATACAGTGGGACCTTTTCTAACAGCAAACGTACTGTCTCAAAAAAGACGACACGCCGTCGTCACATGGCTATCTTCTGGCATTGAAATTACAGTTGCTGTCAGTACTGTTATCGGGACGACAATCTGCCGACAGGTTGTGCTTGCTGGGATGCTTCGATTTTGAGTGCGAGTAGTACCATTTACCTTTATAAAGAACATAGATCTCGTTCATTTGTCACAATGTATGACATGTGATGTTAATACACTGACAGCTGGGTCAGCATGCATTACAACTGCGACCAATCTTACCAAATGTTTAAAAAAATTGTTTAAGAGGAACTAATTTAACATTACATGTGTACATATAATTTTAGAGATGTTACATTTCTTATTCACTGCATGTAATATTATGCATACGAAAACTGAATATTTACTTTAAAATATAAACATTCGCTAGTTTAATAATGTAAAATATAGTTTTTGAAAGATAATAATTAAACATAAACTACGTGTGTGTAATTTCATTTATAAACGCTTTGCCCACACCTGCAATCTGCCAGCATATTAAACACTTGAATTATAGAAAAAAAATACATGTTTAAGTGTCCAAAAAATTCTTCTTAGCAAAAACATGTTTACTTATGTATAGGAATAAGCATATGTCGTTAAAATTAAGATTTTTGTGTGTACTTGGATGGACAATTGCCTCGAGTTTAAAAGCACAAAACATAAATTTTTGTTGATTAAAAATACAATTTTAGATAGTCGGTTAGCAGAACATGTAGACCATTACGTCAGCAAGAGAGATAAAAGAACGGATTTTCATGGAAGTTAGTCCTTGACATTTCTCTGGACACTTGGCGGTCAGTTTTAATGTTTCCAGCACCACTCACGACCTTTGCTACGTAATTTCAAATGATACGGCAGATGTGTCTGGAATTAAATGTTATTCCAAATGGCAAAATTATATTTGACTTGTCGATTCTAAGACGCGTTGAGGTGTATTTACACCACAAATATATAAAAATTATTAATTAAAAAATATAAAGAAATGTCTACAAGCTCACAGAAACAACCCAATTTCTTTACTCAAACAACGTGATATCAGTATTTTTGAAGGAAATACGCAATTAAAAGCGAATTTTTTATACACAGAAATTACAGAAAAATTACAGCCGAGAGTGTTTCTGGCGGCCTTCTGTACCTTCAGATTGGAAAATTATTCCAATGTGACTTTACATCACATGTCTATTAAAGTACTTTGAAATGCTATATAGATTTTATACAAAACATTGGCAATATTATTTTTAATTTGCACCAAAAAAGATGTATAAAATAGCATTAAAAACGCAAACAATCAGTCCGCTCTAATTTTATGTAAACATGACTTATTTTATACGTCATATTAATCGAAAATAGGCCTGCTACTCTAATGAGTACATAGTATATTTTCGATAGGAAACGAAGGTGTAAATTTAACACTTTTGTTAATTTATCCAAACTCGGTAACTTAAAACATGTAAAGATGATTAAAGAGTAGATTTGGTCAATGACACCAAGAAAAAAATACAGATCCACTATATTTCGCTCTACGTCACAACATGCGTTCGTGATACAGGGAAGGAAATTTCCCAACCGTTACATGCTCTACGAATGTGAAAGTAAAAATAAAGAACTATACCATGCTGCTGACATCAAGTGAACCCCAACAGTATTATTTCCTGTGTGTGATTTATCGGTTTGACAATGTTTATTAATTCCATCGGCCAAACACGAAATGGGTATTTATTCCTCGCCACGTTCGTTTCAGCTAACGTACAATAGTTGAAAACGCTATCAATGATGGGGTGATCTATCTCTATAGGCTAAATTCCTTCGTGTAGCTATTAAAATTTTCAATATGTTAGAATGGACCAGTAACATTTTTCAGAATAAACAGATAGAGTTTTACATTATTGTATTTTTTCTTAAAATATTTGTCTCGGGGCATAAATAAACACGGCCAGTGCAAATGATTTGCGTTTTTCCAGTGAATCTCTCCAGGATGTCACGGCGCGTGTTGCTTGCTTACAGTAGTGAGTACAGGTTCCCTGCCCCATGCTACCGGCCCACCTAACTTTATCATGTTTGCACATTATTTCTTGGCGTTTCTGTGTTATTTTCCATTTCATATGCTATATCACTGAATTCCTTTTACACGTAATTTCCGCTACCGTTGGAATAAATGCGTGTTTCCAGGATAAAAATCGTATGTGATTTATTTATTTCTCTCCATACACGTGTTACGAATAGTCGCTTTGCGGCAAATCACTTGCCCTCGTACCTAACTCAATTTGGCGAAAACAGCATTTCGTGATCTGCAACCGTTCAGGAAATTTTGGGTGCGTCCACGTTAGATATAAAACTGTTATACATGTATAAATTAAATATAAAATGTATAATTTGTAATGATCAAATATTTGCACGTTTCTTTATTTGACTTTAAACTATTGTCAATTCAGTTTTAATGAGATGAGAATTTAGACTTACGTACATTTGGGCGGTAGTGGAAAATGCAAGAATAAAATGAAGTGTCTGTTAAGTAATCAGTCACCTGGAGAGTGGAGAGTATTGACTAGCAGCTTGAAACTCGTAATGCGGTCATTTACGGTTTTAGTCTAAAAACACAATCTCTGTAACATCCAAACTATGCTCTGTTTTCTGCATACCAGTGACGGAACATTGAAATACTAGACACGAATGCAATGGATATAGTAGATCTTAGCGTTCCTCTACACCAATATGAGCTCTAGGATAAATTACAACACGCAAGATAAAAAATATAGTTGGATGTTCTATTTCAACCACCGAATTTCATCATTGATATTATTTCCATCAACACAATGAGCGATAGTAATTACAATGGAAATTTATTTCATTTACTATATCAGGAGATGTATTGATGGGTTTTTTTTTTTTTTTAATACTAGCGCACGCCAATTACCGAGTATCTGCTTTTCGAACTCAACATTTAACATTCACCGCCCATATCACATGCGGTCATTATGTATTCATTATCTGTTAACAGCGCTCTGTAAAAAAAATCGCTTCGAACGTTACTCTGCTGCACGTGGCATCATTGGACTCGTATGCCCGCCTGCCAGATACCTGTGTTGCGCGAGGTAGGCAGAGCCAAGTCCGTTCTTTGGTCGGCATGGCGCAACAAAACTGACAGTTGATTAGCTTATTTGACTTTAAAGTGTTTTTTTTTTGTAGAATTTAAAATACACTTTGTACCATATATTTTTGCTAATAAAGCAATAATATTAATGACCGTATTATTCACAACGATTTAAAAGTTAGTTTCCATTTCTGGAATTATTCAGTGAACCATTTACTCGTAATGTAGTTTATGTAGATATTAGATACATTTTTTTTATTTACCCTAGTGTGTTTTTCTTGCGGAATTAATTTCTTCTGCATGAGTATATATTGTTAGAGACTGTTCACGATAAAGTGAGCACTTTTTAAATCAACCTTAGAAAAATGTACTGCTCCTGCTGGCATATATTTAAGGAGAGCACTGACTGATATGCACCCAGTAAAGTTGGTGACAATAGAGGGAAAGTAGTTCCATATATCAATACTGTAAAAATGTTAGGTAGGCCCTAATAATTTGCGATAACTTATATTATTACTTTCGCTTCCTGTTTGTTTAATGCATCAAAATGTAAAAATGAGTAAATGTGTAAAACATTTAATTTTATAATAATTTTACAATTTCGCTTGAAAGACGCTTGAATAAAGAGATAAGACCCGTGGCAGTGTTAATTTTACATAAGGTGGAAGAATACACAACGTTCATACAAGTAGATACTAAGCAGGGCTTTCCAAATTGCTCAGTTTGTCGTAAACAGCCAATACATGCTTCCTGCTCTGAATCGCTTTCCTTTCCCCGACCTGCTTGCGAAGGAGAAGGAATGTCAGGCGAGCGTAATGTGAGAACCGGGCGGCGTTTCACAAAGGCAAGCCGCCGCGTGCCGCTGCGATAAGCCTATCGCGACTCTTCCACCCCTAACCTTCAGCGGATTGAATTTCTCAGATTTTCTGTTAAAGAATGTTCTGGTTAATATCCTAGGCTCTATAAACATGATTCGGGGTGCGAGGAACCTTTTAGAATTGGCCAGCGATGCTATTTAAGCCAAGATGGACCACCGAGCCGAGAGTTTCGAAATTTTGGAGGATCGTTCGACCTCGACTGCAGATGTGCGAGGACGACTAGCCAGCAGAGCTTCAAGTGACAGCGAGAGTGGCCAGCAGAGTGAAGTCTGCGGACTGAGAGCAAACTGTACAGTGGAGAGTGAGAGACTGGCGGGCAGGACTAGTGAACTGGGTGAGCGTGAGTGTAAGACATTTGAAATGATCGCAATAGACAGAATGAACACGCGTAAATAATGAGTTTGAATTGAGTGACTGTGAACAATACAGACACCTTGATAAAGATTTTTTTTTATTATTATATTTGAGATAGACATTAAATATTGCGCTCTCAGAAAATGACAAGAGTAATAATCGAGACAGATATTTTAATGCTGTGAATTATTGCCGTATGTATAAATTAAAAATTAAATTTAGTTATTTTATTTTTATTAAGACCTCCGTCCCCCCTTACCCGTTCACCGAACTCCGATACGGCCCTCTAGTGTCTTGTAACAATATTAATGATTCAATGGAACCAAAGACTAGTGTCTAATGGAATAAAAAATTGTTAGATATGAAACTATGCTACTTCTATATTACTTTTCACTATAAAGATAACACAAATACAAAATAATTTCAACCTAAGCCACATAACAGGTTATAAAATTATCTCCGAATTAAACAATTTAATATATTTCCCTTGTTTAGTGACAACTATACTTTAGAAACGTCAGTTACTAATTAAATAAAGGGGTGTAACTTCTCATTATATGACGCATCTAATAAGCATTGTTAAATCTTACAGTGGTGCACCGTTAAAAAAAAACATCCTTCATTTTACGGAAAAGTGCTGGTAAACACTTATCCAGAAGTGTCCGTAATGTAACATCTGGAAATTTGTAAATAGTTTTGTGTACTTGATTAGTTAATTTCAGATAGGATAAGCTAATAATTTATTGAATTTCTTTATGTTTAAAAACATTTGCGTTAATCTCTATGAATTTGGAAATATTTTGCGAATGCAAAGAGGCGACACAATTTTGTCCTGCTCAGCATTTGTTTGTTTTGTAAGGATTATTATTATTATTCGTATTCAGAAGGTCTAATAAAAACGCCGAGGAGTCGGCCAAACTGCCATGATATAGTTGAGGATACAATTATCTTTCTTGCCCAGCCCTGATTTAAAGAAGTGATGGCTTCGATATCATTGGTTGGTATTAAGTTTGGACAGTTTAAGATCTAATGAAGGACCGTGAAGAAGTGGTTCCAATCCAGGAACTGACGATGGTCCAAGGAAGGATGACCGTATGCCACTACCAGGGATACACCGCTGCATCTGGAGGGTAACAGCCTACCAACACTTCGAGCCACTGCGGAAGTCCAGGGACAAGCGTTTCAAGCAACGAGCTAGAGTGATAAACGGACACCGAAGTAGAATCATCTTCATCCCTTGGCGGTCTTCATTAAAGGTTATATATGACCGTATATCTAATAAGAGATTAATCAAAGGTCGATTTCATCCTTTTATGAAAATAAATATATTTTCTTTTCTCTCACTACGCTAGGCAAATTATTAATTCTAATCTAATCTCAAAAAAGTAGTGTCATCTCTGAATTATTATTTCAGTACAAATGTTGCTTTTGAATGTGGCTTAGATAGTGAACATATGCCACTTTGTTCATATGAAGGTTTGATAGGTAGAACACAATTTTTTCTTAATAATATCCAATAAAGTTTCCTAACATATTCACCTTATTCTAGTTATTGTTGTTGGAAATCTTAAGAAGTGTTATTAATTATGTCGATATTTTTTGTTTAATAAATGTGTATCAGTATCTTCTGTCCTATTGATGAACTCGGGAGGTGGTACTGTCGGTGCTGTATTGAGTGTTGTTTCCCCACTTTTGGAAAGGTTCTCAAGTTAGCCGAGGCAAAAATATATAGTTAAATTGAATTTGTGACGTTTGAGAAGTGAAATATAAAATTCTCAAACCTTATACATTACATAGAAAACGTGTCGCCGACTATACGTGAGGTGTGCAACATATTAAAAACCAATCTCTTCATCCTATTTGGTACAGTAAACTCTCCGTAAAATCACGGACACATTTGATTTTCAGAAACAGATTTTCCATAAATTTCACAGAACTTCTGCATTAATTTCCAAGTTTAGTTTTTTGTGCTTTCCGTTTACAATAAAAAGAGATAATGGACATTTCTTAAATTTTCGTTATATGGGTGTTCTACTGTGCATGAAAATGATATTAAAAAAGTTAAAATATTTTGTATTAAAGCTAGGTTTGAACCCGAGTAAAAAAAATTACCAGTCCACGACTCTAACCATTCACCAACAACTCTCACTTGAAATTTTTGGTATAACTTTTATATTTGTACTGAAAAGACAAAAACAAAAATCCATTCTCTATTAAATTTAGTGTATTTTAGTGTTGTCAAATGTTACAGACGTCTGATGCTACTTTTTAATGCTTGAAATATTAGGTCATAGTCGCGTGGATGACTAACTGCCGCAGAAACGATAATTTTCTTGTTACAGTGGCGAAGAAAGCTTCGTGTAGAATCGGCATTGTTCGTCTCCGTAACTCGAAGCCAAAGGGAATACCGAGACTTCGCGTATTTTGTATTTACGGACTTAACTCCGTTTTTCGTCATTACGGATTGCCTTTCCTTATGTACACTGTAAATTTCCGTACAACATTCCGTAAATATACGGACATTTTTAACAGTATATGACAATTCTAAGATACGAGTACACACATGTTTTATTGTATATAAAATGCTATTGTTGTGATGTGTTCTACATATAAGTTTATTATTCAGTATTTTTATTTTATTTTGCATATTTACTATAACACACGCAGCAATTGAGAGGTAATTAGTCATACATTAAATATTAAGTATTTATTTTATATTTTTAAGTTTTGGGTAACATGTTAATTTGTGTAAGTTGGGAATGATTGACAACACCGTACGCGATTGTAATCATAAAGAATGCACCCTGATATAAGCCATATATCCCACAGGACAAATCAGGTAACCGACGCCAATAATAGGTGTTGAAAGAATGTTCTGGTCTCTATCTTTTTTGAAATGGGTCGTTAAGGTACCAGGTCAGGTAGACCTGAGCTCCGTATAATTAGTGAATAATTGTAATTTAAAGTGAGTTTGACCCCGACAAATATGCTCCGTTTTGTGTTGATAGCCGACAGTGTGTCACTGAACTCTCTGAAGACGACTCAGGAGCTTAGTAACTTCATTTATTCATCAGATATGCAAAGTATGCTTATCACCGCCATCCTAAGTAACCTTTGGTCCAGCTGTGAAGTGGTAAAGACGTTTCTTGTTAACTACATATTGATTTCAACACTTTCTTGCTGATCATACAGTACCTGAGAATAAGAACTCGTATTTATTCTACCATAATTTGACATTACTAGCCAGGAAATTTTTTTTATTAAGTTTAAAAGTTTAGGAAAATGTTTGCAATTTGTTACGTGTGAGTGTGATTATCATTTGAACACTAGCCAAACTTTCTGCGCACTAAAATATTTTGAATTTTGATTATGGTTGCCAAGAACTACGCAGATAATAGATATTTTGACAGGCATACTGAGGTTTATATATTATATTCTAGTCCAGCTACTGCGTGCTATTTGTACATATTCTGTTGTCACAATATAAAGTTGGGAGCATTATTTAAATCGAGGAAAGATTTTTTGTTTGCCTTAAACTTCACTTCACGCTTGGACTTCTTTGGTTGAAATTATATTTTGGTATTTGGTTTCCTTGTTTTTCCCAGAGTATATTTACAGTGTGACATATATGTAGCTATGTGGAAGCAGAGCTGAGCCTGGATATTAAGGAAATATGTTGGCAATCTGAAAGTCTATTGTTGTTTTGTGGTCGTTTGCATCGTATTGCAGTGTGAGTTCTGTTACGTTCACATTCAGTGGTTTATTTGCTAACCCTGCCTGTATGGCGTATAATAATTGCACCTATTAATCTACATACTTATGCGTTAGTCTTTCATATGCAATTACCATTTAATATCATTTCAATGGTTCGCATATGAGGGGCATAAATCAATAAGATAATATTATTTCTCACGCTATTTCTCAGTAGAACCCCCAGAATCCTTTACAGGGGTATACAATTTTAATGTATAATTTATTCATGTCCCGATGAATGACATAAATTCCTGAATCAACGGCGGACAAGATGTAGCAATAAATTAGTATTTAGAATACAATTAAATTGTTTAGGCAACGACGACAATTTATCATTGAAGTATACTATGAATATGTGTTATCGTAACACCACGTTATGAAAGGAATTTAATTAATTAATTTTTGCACTGTTAAAATTTCAAGCAACTGTGCATCAACCTGTAAGCTAAGTTGGCGAGGTCTTGGTTTACTTTCTTCTGGATAGTGACAGTATTTATATAATACATTTACGGACTGTAACGCTCGAGAATAAATATCATCGCAATATTTAAAATTGTTTCGGTGCACTACATGCAATTATTATTTGTAGCAAGTATTATAATTTCTACGAGAGTACTATAATATTTACATTTTTAAAAGAATTATATTATAGGTTTCTCTCGTGCTTCATCAACGAATTGCATGTTTTGCCATTTTGAATTTGATAACTGGAAATAACAATTATGAGAACGAACTTGCCGCATTGTTGAAGCCTTGAAAATTTATTTCAAGAAATTAATCTACAGGCAAATCACTGCTAAGCAAAGTATTTGCGGACTTTTTTTCCTTCAAATTAGGCCTATTTTATATTATGTAGATTGCAGTTAAGTGAGCAGAGTAACAGCTAAAGAATCATTCTGGTGCAAAAACATTTGCATAATACTCAAACTTGAAAGGATCGCTAAATCGCACTGAGTACTTAGCGTGAATGACAGGTTGTATATAAAAAGATAATCGGGGATTATGGGAAGACGTGTGAGGTAAGTGACCGTCGAGTAGTATAGCAACACTATTCCACGACGAAATAAATCTTTTATATTCGTCATAGGCCAAGGGATTTTTCAATGCTTTTTTTGGTGTAATATATATAAATGTGAAAGTTTGCATGTATGTTTGTAGCTTTATGCATGTCCCGTATATAAATCTACGCTGTTCGACAGATACTAACCAAATTTTTATCGGTATTAAATTCAGTGACCAACTTAAAATACTGCATGGGCATAAGTGGGTTCTGGTTTCCAATCCCCCCTACCTCCCCCCAAACCAACAAAAAAAAAAGATGCCCTTAAACGGGGTTGTGAATCTCAATTTTACACCCTCCAACGGATCTGGACCAAATTTGGCAGGGATACCCCTCAAGAGCCAATTAAAAATATTGTGTATGACGAAATTGGCGCCGGGCCCTTTTTGTGCTGGGAGCACCTAAAACCGGTTCGAGTATCCCCGGACCTCTATAGTGTCCGAAACCCATAAATGGGGTTTGAGTATATGGAAGTGTCCTCTTTAACTCTGGCAACGACGGATAGGTCTACGTTCAAGGTATTTTTCCAAAACATTCAATGTAAGTTAAGCTGAAATTTTTACACTGTTATATTGACATTCAAAACACGAAATAAATAACACTCTGTTGGTATTTTTTTTAATAAGCGGACAGAGAAAAACAGTCCGATGAAAGGAAGAAAATCTGGAAACACATGCGCCATAGGAAAAAAATGAGAATGTAAATAAAAATTCTTGCGCCGCGCCGTTGTGACATAAGCATTGGAAAAAAATTTTTAATATACAGTTTTGTACCATAACCTTAAGGCACTGTTTAGCCAACAGCTGTGTCAAACTGAAACTTGAAAGTCAATAGCACATTTTAATACGAAAACGTCGTAAATACACTGTTATTTATTTAGACTTCTAAAGCAAATGACGACCTTGTGTGGGAACGTAGAAATATTTACGAATCCGAGGGCACGAATTCCATATTACAAAAAATAATTTTTCGAAAAAAAAAAAAAAAATAATAATATATTTTAATAACAAGAATTTTTTATTGTAAATATTAAATTTCGTTGCTCATTCCCATTAATTCGTGTCTGTATTAGGATATGAGAAAATAACATAGTAAGTTACGTTACAGATATACCTGACAAAATACTAAAACTTTAATTTGTGCACGTCAGCGTCAAATGCATGAAGTGTGATATCTCACCGATAGTTTCACATGTCCGCCCGAATTATCTTCTGTCTCGCTTCCCCGATAGTCTCGTATATTGGCTGCGTCCGGAGTCACTCGTTAAAGATGAGATCAGGTATTGGGTTACGAAGTCATCAGTGTCGAATTTGCCGGTGACCACACGCAACACTATGACGCGAATTATGACACCTATCTGGATTTGGTTGGCAATACTCCAAGCTCGTCGCCATCAGCCACCGGGAGAGGATGTCGAATAATTTCACGTCAAGACAACACAGCGATAATTACTGTTTTTATTCCTCCTATTTTAGGTATTAACATTCTTATAGTGACTAGTATCCGTGATCTGAACAAATGCAAATTAACCAAATTTAGTTACTACCAATTTTGGCACACAGTTAATGAGGGCCTCAGTTACACTAATGGCTTAACACATTACTGTGAATATGCTACTTCGGAAATATTAAACGTTTACAGTTCAATGGTTGGTAAAATGCACATATTCACATGACTGCACCCCGAGAAAACCCGCCGACCAGCGGCATCGTTCGGCACGATTCCCGCATGCGAAATTCCGGAGTGACCCGTATCGCCTTGGTGGGAGGCGAGCAGGCATATGTAAGACATATGGTCTACAATTAAATGTAAGGGAGGTACACATTTTTGAAGTTACAGTAGTAGAAGAAGTTTATTGCAGTAACACCGTAATACATCTCTCTCTGAAATCTTCCCCTCCCTTTAATAGCCGCTAAAGTATGTTATTGGGTTTGTGTACCCCACCTGCCAGATATTGGTAAATATTATTTTAAAAGTAAAACACAAATTACTCGAAAACGAAAATGTTTAAAGTATTTACACAACGTGACATTTTTTGTTAATTTTGATATGAGGATAGATAATCCATCCTTTAAATCCCGAATATGCTACTGCGAGATGGATGTTAGTTCGAAATAGGGGTAGTAACAGAGATTATTTACATGAAATAATTTGATGACATCAACAAGAGTTGGGGTACTTGATCTTTGTTTAGTTAACCACTATCCAGACAATCGGTGTTCCATCTGAAATAATAACTCGAATATTTGCAATAAATAAATGTTTCAGGTCCGACTTCAAAGATGTGTACCTCCCTTAGTATTCACTTTAGACCATAGGTCATATATATGTTTTCAACTTGTTTTTTTTTTTTTTTTTTCGTGATTAACCTGCAGCTGAAGTTTGTCGGGCGAAATTTTGATACATTCTGTATATAGTATTGCCGCGGACCGCAGCACTTCAACATAGCGACGTGCCGTTATTGCACCCGTAATGTGTATTAGGAATGAGCTCTTGACAGCGCCCCGAATCATGATCAAATGTTGACGGGATGCGTGGCGCTGTACAACGGCAGAGGAGAGAAATCCACCTGATGGCCGCCATACTCTCACCGAGGTGATCATTACTGGCGAAGGCAGAAAACGTGATTAGTCGGTGAAGGTAACACTGTTACATTCTGCAGCACGCACGCACGCGCGCGCGCGCGCACACACACACACACACACACACACACACACACACACACACACATCCCGCGCGCGCGCGGGTCTGGTTCGAAGTCACAGACGCCATTCTAAGGGATGACGACGATGGCTCGCTGTTAAGGCTAAACTAGACAAAGGACTGCTGGACAACATATCCACCTCAGCCACAATGAAAAAAAAAAAAAGTGTTCAGTCAAACAACGTTAGTTTGGCGTAACCAAAATGAACTTTTTATAGATGGGAAATGAGATTTTGTTGTTGTTGATAACAAATTATTTTGTCGCTCTTATTGGGTCGCAGCAATCAAAGTATTTATTCGGTGCAACTGAAGATTTGTTCAACTGTACGCAGTGCTGTCCGGACCAAGGATTGCCACGCCGTGCGAGCAGCGAGAAGTAATTCGGCCATGGCGACAATAGTTTTGGCAACAGCCGGAGGAAAGGTATCCTAAACAAGGCCGGGCGGAGCAGTATAAATGGCGCGAGCGCTGGAGGCCCGTTTCCATATTTGTTCCTGCCGACGCCAGTGGGCCACCTGCATCAACGTCGCTGAGAGGGCCGCCAGTTCCAGCGGACCAGAGTTCGACCCCGTGGGGGTGCTGCTTCCGAGACGAGCCTGAGCGGGCCCAAAACGACTATAGTGAGTAAATATCCTTCCTGATAGGGCGTCTTCGGGTAAAGTGAGGCGAGGGCGAGCGAGGCGATTATTATGAGCTTTCTCAAAGCAAATTCTAATTAATTTAATTTGTAACTTCCAGTAATTGAGTAAATGATTTATCTTGTGCTGAGTTAAAGAATAACATAATGAACTGACAATTGCTTGATTGTATTCTTGAAAGAGTTAATAAAACGCAGCGTTTGTATTAACAGGTATTTGCTTTACTAGATTACGTCAACCCCCCTTATAAATTGAATGCGTGAATAGTTAGCCCAGAGCGGGGTCACTGCAGTAGGCTACATCCTGCAGATACGATTGACATAAAAAAAAAATGAACCAGGTCGAGATTCGAACATACATCACCTGCGCCCGGGCGATACGCCTTAGCAACATCGGCTAAAGTAACTACTGATGAAGCTGGAAAATTTTTAAACACATTTTCAAATACTGGACAAGGTGTTTCAAGTTTTACAGCTGTACTATTTAGTTTCCTGTTGGAAGTAGTTTTATTGGGGGTGTTTATGATATTATTAAGCATCAGTGAATGCACTAACAAACACTATTACTATTCATAATTGTTACAGAAATACGAGCGAACCCTCTAGCTATATTTTAGAACGAAGGTAATCAAATGAATGGTGAAAAAAAAAATACATACAGGTGATTAACACGAAATATTCTGTTCAAGGTTTAGTTTATTTTGTCCCAACATAGAGGTTTTGTTTAGTCAAGCGTGTCTTTTGTTTACCCAACAAAATATTTTGTCAGGGTAACTAAATGTTTGTTTTTGGCCTATAAAACAAATACTTCTTTTTTTGCTAGAATAAATCTTTCTCTCGGTGCAATCGGTGCGACCTCCTCCGACCTTCGGTCGCACTACGACGATGCACATTTCCTTCCTGGGACCACTGTCAGCAAATGCGTGTCGGCCATTGTGGTGTCGCATTGCGTTTATTCCTCAATACGGTCCAAGGACCAACTGGCAGTACGGAGACACAAAGGATGTTCATGATAGTGAGATCCTCTGAAATCAACGTTAGAAAAAAGTCACTGCCCCTGCATGCATGCATTTTAATGGGCGCACTGAGTGACATTCGCCCAGTAAGGTTGGTAATGATGAATTTGAAAGTAGTTCCATATCTTAACTTCAAATAAATAGTGAGATAGTAATTTGTGATAACTTAAAATCATTTCTTTTTCTTCCTCTTCCTTTTCTTTTTAATCCACCGAAGTGTAACAATGAACAGATTTTTAAAGCATTCACTTTCTTAATAATTTCACAGTTTAATTTGAACGACGCGTGAATAAAGTGATGAGGTCAATGGCAATGTTAATTTTACTCAAGGCGGAAGAATACACAACGTGTGTACAAGCAGAACTTAAGCAGGGCTTTAAAAAGTACTCATTTTACCGTGAACAGCCTATACTTAATCGTTCGACGAAATTGCATACTACGGCGTCGTACAGGCATAACATCGCCTTGTTCGTTATCCAGGCACAGTGACAAACCAAAACGCATAACTTCGCGCTGTGGCTTCCGATCTGCTTGTCTGCCTGTATCACTCGAGCGTTGTGTTATTGGCCAGAAATGGACATGTACAACACGCAGGGGGCGCGCTGGCTGAACGGTTAGCCTGCCCGCGCCTCCCAACTAGGGTTAGTGGATTTCTCTTGTACTTCCTGGAATTACTTGTAAGTAACTTTAATAATACGCATTATTGTTGATAGTGCCGTTGGAAACAAAATTTTGTAGATTGTCACCCTTCTAAACTGAACGTTTTTGGAGATGTAATTTTTCCGTGTTAGCAACTGTTCCCGATATATTCTGGTGGCCAATCTTACAGAATAAATCCGATCAGCATCATGTAACCAAGCTACAATAACTCACCTAGCAGCCTAGAACACTTCCCAGACGAGAAGTTCCCTATGCTGCAATACTCCAAGAGGCTTGTTGCTGTCTCCATCACTAAGTGTAAAAATTGAGGATTGGCTAGCACTACTGTGCATGCCCTGAAAAAAAGGATTTGTTCGAAAAATAATTGGCGCAACCAAAATAATTCTTTGGGTAGGTGTCAATAGATATATATATTTTTTTGCTGAAACCAAATTATTTTTGTTCTTTTTTTTGGTTGACCCGAATGTCGAACTTTGTAGGTGGAGTTGCTGATTTGTTTGTCTTCAGGTTTATAAGGGTGTCTGTCATTATAAAAATAAGTGACAGGAGGACAGAGATTAGAATATAATCTTCTTGTGTCCCAAATACTACGCCTTAGTGACCTCGATAACGGTGACTGTTGCTGAAGTGGGTATATTTGTCCTTTTTTTATGCTGTATCTAATATGTGGAATTTATGCCATATATTTTGAAGACTTACAGCTTTACTGTATTGTTTTAAGTTGTGACTGAATTAACGGGACCTTCTGGGCTATTATTAAGCATAAATAAACACGCTTACAAACACTGTAATATCCAATATTCGAAGATTTTCTATAAACCAACGTTCTACCTTCAAACTTGGACGAAGGCAATATTATAAACCGATTACTTTGGAGCCCTCCAAATTATTCTGCTATTTTACCTAGCTGATTTTCTTGCCACCAAAAATTCTGTAAAAAACAGACATACCAGTGTGTTACAGGTAAACAGTTTTTATTCACTGCAAATGAAATATTCATTTGAATCTACCATGGTATTTTTAGTATGTATTGCATCCAAACCGATTTGTTGAACATAGTTTTTAAATGGATATGTGTAGTAGGACAAAATACATGTTTGTGACGACGAAACGACTTAATAAACGTTGAATTCAGTAAAGTATTCCTAAATTGATTATTTGGTTCAAGGGAACGAACGCAGGTGTTCAGAGAAAAAGCAATTAATCTAAGTGAATACAATATTGTTCAACGTAACGAGTAAATATGTTGGAGTCTGAAACAAAATCATTCTCTCGGTGCGTGGTACTTGAGGGGAAAGAAAAGAGACGATCCACCTGAAAACAGGATGCATACAAAATCCGTGTACCTCTTTCAAGTCCATATAATACAATTACGCATGAGTGAACGTTTCACAAAAGGTGGGCCATATGTGTTAAGAATCTAAAACATCCTGTTGTGTCCCTGCGCGGCCATATTCTCTTTCATGTTCACGTTCTCTGGGTCTTTTTCTCCAATTCTGTGCGCATTGCATTTTTAAGGCGATCGTTCGTTGATGAAATAATTACACTCCCAACACCCGTTTTCGGGTGTTGTCATAACAGGGCTTCTTGGAGGCCACGACAGAGATGCTAGATCCTCGTCCTATCCAACGATTTCTAAATACTGCATTCAGAATTTGTCGAACGGACTTTGTTTCCGTTAATCAATTCAGTTATCTCCAAATGATCTACGACTGTTTCATCTCACAACTGCGGTACATGGGAATCCTGTGCAGTGTTTATTTTCAACATGAAATGGCTCCGGCACATTCCGTAATATGTTACAAGATAAATTAAACTATATGTATCTGTACGTCATACAGAACTTTTGCGAATCTAAATAATTGGTAAGGATTATTTTCGTAACATCACTGAACACAAACTTACTGAAAATCAACCTAAAGAAATAAGCGTACCTAAATGTCTAGAGTAATTAAGAGACCAGCCATGTGATACATTAAAACTGGTGTTAAAATTTATGTACTAAAATCACGGCCATAACGGTTTTTTTTTTGTAAATTTATGAATACTCCGATTCAATAGCTTTATTTGTTAACTAATTATATACCTACATAGTAATTAATAGGCAAACATAGCTTTTATTTTTCATCTCTTACATCGTTGTTTTATATTTTGCTCCTCTAATTTTCCGCCCCTGCTAACACGGCTGTAGAGAACAACACCAACAAATATTGTGTTTTATTTAATGTAACTGTAATTCAAGATGATTTCACTTCGTTAGGCAATATAAATAACTTATTACTAGTATTCCGAAAACGTTTATCCTCTCTAGATAAATGTAATCATAATACTTATTAAGTGATCAGTTTTGACGCACTAACAAACTTTTAAGTTCTACGAAATCTGGTAACATCGATTATATAAATACTAAATGCCTTTCGTGATTCCACAAGGCTATCAGACAGTTTTGTTTTACATATCAACTTCCTGCATTGCAGTCTACACTGAACTTTGAATTTATCTCTGTTGAAGGAAGTCCAATGGCTCTATCTTCTAATCTTGAGTGTCATCATTCCCATGATATGAAATGTTATTTTCTTCTAAAAATAGATATAATGCCATACCTGCAAAAATACAGCCATTGTTACCTGCATATATTAAACCAACGTTAAAGCCCTATCACGAAGCCCACATTAACGTGGGTATACAGCTATCTCTGAACAAAAATTTTGGCACTTGGCTTTTCCTTGTAGGGTTAAAAATGTTCCCTGATTTCGCGGTAAAACTAATTAAATTTTTGACGTATTTTTTAGAATATTACAGAGTTAAACTGCATTGTTGTTCCAAAAAGTTGTAGGCCAACTACTGGATCTACCAGTAAATTAATCCTCGTTTGGCCTGCATAATAGAAGCAGACTGCCATAATTTCATTAGCAAAGCGGACGTAGCTTGCCAGTGGAATTTCTTGCTAACTTTGCGCGAATTGGGTCACGTAGAGCTGCCACCGCACCGGATTAAAATCCGGCCAACGTAAAACGACGGCTGAAAAACGGCCGAAAACACGGTTTGAAACAGTCGACGGCGGCCAAGCAACCACCAAGGAAGTTAGTTTGAAATATAACTGTTGTAGAAGTGGGATGACGTTCATAACAAATGAGCGAGGGCAGACGAGAGGAAGGTTCTCGTATTGTGCGTTGGCTCGTTCTCTGCGAAGGGCATAGAAAAATACCCAACGTAAAATGAGCCGTTTACGTACAACGTTACAAGCGCTCTGTTCTTATATCGAGCGGCCCTGATCCCCTCACATTTACTGATGGAAAAATTTTTCTGACGTTCTTAGAGAACAAACTCGGCAGGATCCAAATAGGACACAGTGATTGAAAAGGTTAACATTACCATTTCTTATAAAGATTCGAAACGTATAAGATTCCTAAAATATTTTCGGTGACCATGTCTTAATTTTGTCCATAGTTGTAGTCAATTCCGTAAATTTGTGTTTATTTCATTTATATATTAAGTTATGAAGGGAATATTCGTATGTAGTTATGGAAAGGCTATTTTCGTAAAGAATACCTAGTTTCATTGACATTCGATTCAAAAGTTAGAAATTAATAAATGCATTTATTATACAAAAAAAGTTATCTTTACTTTCAGCGTAAGATGCTGAAATATATATTTTTTTCCTGGGGGTCCAACAAAATAACTTTCACAAGTACCACTATGGAATTTTCGATTTGAAACTTGATTAGTAGATAGACTAGAGTAACTTCCACCGATAAGATATTTTTGATATATTTTCACAGTATTCTGTATGTGTGTTCGTGTATTCCCACTCTAAAATCCCAAAGTTCCATTTCCAAACTTTACATATTTTGAATGAATCTCCGTATGTACAAACCATAATACCATGCGCATTAGATATGTAGGATTCTAATCCATAAGAAAACAATGGTATGACACAATACAACGTACTACAAAGGCAGCAATTTTGCTTCTATTTCGTATGCATTGCTTTCAAAAGTAAAGACATTGTTTTTTGTATAATTTTAATTACATTTATGTACTTTTAATTAATGGTTATAACTTAAGCTAAAAAGCTCACATTTTAATGCAAATGCGTCCATGCTAGTGGCACAGTAAACTAACACTCATTCTTAATCGGCAGAATCTCTCTTCCAGTCGGTATCTACTACCGTGCCTTACATAATGGTTTTAGGCTAACTTGGGAATGACAGAAAAACCATATTTCATCAACTCATTACTAAAACTGAGACATTCACTTATACCTTACACAGGATCTGAATTTGGTTCCTTCAAACCGCAAGACACCTAGTGAACGAATTGGCCGAGGGGTAGACTGTAAACTGATATAAAAACACTGTCCTATTTTGATATTGGATAATAAATGTTGTAATTCCTCAATCAGCCTATTTTGTTTAATGCTGTTTAAATGAAGCAAATTTCGTCTGGCAAATACATGCTACAGTACAAGACAAGTTTATACTTAATAAATGTTAAATACCTGTCACGGAAGAACTTATTACATAATCAGTGAGAGCCAATATTTAAAAGCTCACTATTTTAGTAAATTTCTTCGTTCAAATGACACTACTTATATTATAACCTCTTTATTATAAACACCGAGTACAGCTTAATAATTGATTTAAAAGCGTGTGGTGTCCAAGTAAAGAGATGTTTAAATATTATAGATTATGATGAATAGCATCAAAATAGGACCTGCATACCTCTTAGAACAACTCAAGTACTATGTCACCTCAAAGTTTTGGGGGCATTTCTGATACTGTTAGTTTCTATTCTGCTGTATTAATGGTTGACCTACGCAGCCTGCAATAATGGGAATGTTAAGTGATTTTGTTTTTCACAACATGGCAATGAGTTGGGACCAGTCATTTTAGTCGGCTCAAAACGCCTTTTCTCGAAATCGTTACTCCATTTGAGACTACGTGAATTTATATATCTCCAAGCAGTTATGTAAAACAACGCCAAAGAGTAAAGGGCATGAATTTATGTCTATGGACCCATTCGCATTTACCATGACGATGTAAAATTCTCCAGTTCCCAGAGCAGACAAATTTTCCGATATTCCCCTCCAGTGGGCATGCAGCTGCTAGAAAACTGGTGTCAATATTATAAACAGTTATTCTAATATATTTTACTACATCTGACATAAAGACAAGTTTCTTGTCTTTATTCGCCACACAAAGAGATAAAAGACACACTGGAAATATTTCTTTAGAAAATAGAATTCACGTACATTGTGCTTTCTATATTGTTTGCGATCTTAGACCAAAATGTTTTCCCAAGTCTGAAAGAGTTCAGAAGTTGAGTATCTGTTGTCTGCAAGGGTTGGCAATGCACCACTTTCTCCACTAGCTCGTATTACATAACGGAGTAATCTTTGAGAGCTACATACTAGCATCATTTTAAATAAGGAAATGTGCGAACAGAAACTCGTGTTTTTGTTTTCTTAAAAGTGTTTACGTTGAACAAACTTGACATATCAGTATGAACTAATGCACTAGAATGGAAAAAAAAAAAAAAAAAAAAAAAAAAAAAAAAAAAAAAAAAAAAAAAACCGAAATTGGGGTTAAATATTGCCATTTTCTGTAGTTAAAAATAGCAAGTTAAACTACTTAATAACGCGTGTGCTCAAAGAAGTTTGGTCGAGTTTTATATTGTTTGTGTTTTTTTATAACTGCTTGCAAATGATAATTTTTGCTTTATTCAATAAATATGCAAAGTCTATAAAATCATCTACCGTGTACTGCATTTCTTTTAGTAGTTCTCATTTTCTATGCTTTATAAGCTACTCAATGGAACGTTCGTTGAATGCGATCCTATGCTATAACTATGTTATCAATATAACAAACTAACCAAGCAATTCACCTACAGGTATCTCTGCCAGTCACAGAATGTTGAATTCCTCATAATTAACCAAAGAATAACAATATATTTATTTAAATACTGATATTGTGTTATGAAAGATGTCGTGGAATATTTCAAATTTTGCTCACGCAAACAATTTTGAATAAAGTTTGTGAATATTGGGTGTTAATATGATAAATAACGGTTTAATAAGGATGAAATAATTTGTAGCTGAACTTAATTTAAGGCGCACCGAAAAAAAAATGAAGTAAACTATTTCATGCAATCTCCGTTGAGTAATTGCAATAGAAAGAAATTAAACTTGCTGCTGGTATGAAGGGTCCAACCTAATTTCAATTTCCAATTTGGAGCAAAGCCAAACATTAGTAGAAGCGAAAGAGAGGTGACACGCGGTAATCGTATCTATGTGATTACGTGTTAACTGTTCCAGCAAAGAATAGGATCCCCCCCCCCCCCCGAAATACGAATCCGGTATACACGAACGCGACCCGTGATTAGAAAACACGGAAATGCTTTCCCACGGCGGCTTTAACAGGCGATAATTTTCACATATAGTTTCGAATACTGGTCACATCGAACAGCAACGATGGTTGACGCTGTTGGCAGCGACCCACACGAAATCTCGGGCACAGGACTGACTTTAGTACAATCCACATCACAAGACAGGACTGCTGAAATTCCGAAATCCAATCATTTGAATCACACAATGTGTAAATAACGCAAATTCCTTTGATTTCAGTTGTGTGACAACTTTTTGTCTCGCGGATAAGTAAACCGTTTGACAGTGTATCAGAATTTTAAACGAATATTGGTTTCGTGTGATTAGGATTATAGTTAGGTGTAAGTGTTCTATATTAGGTCTGTTCAACCTTTAAATTCGTGTATTTCAGCGTGACGTATTTCACTGGTAACGCTCTCTTTGTTAGTAAGCTATTGAATAATTTACGTTGCTCAATCCTCGTATCATATTCTTCTATAGTAATAGTTTTATTATCTATTCGTCGATTCACTCCAGAGTATTAATGCTACAGAAGTTAGGCTACATCATAACATTATTCCATCGAATATAAGCTCTGATTTTCCGGGAAACCAAATACAAATAGACGTCCCCGCCATTGTTATAACAGGTGATTTTGACAGTACTCTAGCTGATTCGCTAGTTTATAGTTCTGACAGTACTGACTGGAAAAAAAAAAGTTGCAAATACACAGACTTGTTACCCCACAAACAGTATGGACACTACATCTAAATTTACTCTGCATCCTAAATCACGTTCGAAATAATTAATTCCTATATAAAGTGGGATTTAAACACGTAAACAGGATCTCGTATGGTAAAGGACACAGCGTGATGGGTTTCACTAACCACGCAGTCTAGGAAAATGAGCTGTTTAATTATCGATTCTGCTAGTTCTGACGTTTCCTACAACTGTAGAGGAAATTTGATATATATTTTTACAGTAAGTAAATTTTCCCTTAGTATAAATAACTCTTTCCATTCGGTAAATTTTTACAAAATATATTGGTTTGAAAGTTAGGCACACAAACGATGTCACATATATGTAATGTACTCGAAAACACGCTATAACCCGCTCCTCCTCCTCAAGGGACTGAGTCTAGAAAAAACTAAATTCGTATTCAAGTTTTTAAACAGCCAACCTTTACCAGCAAGGAGCATATCGATACGTTATTGGATATATGAGAGCTATCGAGAGCCCTAAACAACACGCCTCACTCATTTCCAACCTCATCGGAGTTAAATTAAAAAAAAAAAAAAAAAAACCTTTATTGTGGGTACCTGCGCTCTATGGAAAAACCATTCCCAAATTATAGTGTTTCTCCGTTTAGCGGTTAGCGTTATACGTTGATGAGTGAGTCTGACGGGACGCTTTATTTTATACGTAGCGATTGTTTGTACAATTCCTTGTACATGCTGTTCATGGTAAAGTCAGCACTTTTGAGACCATAGTTAATTTTTTCCTATCGGCAATGTTTTATTATTCTGTCACTTTTATAAAACAATATTGCCTTGTAAGTAATAAATATAGCGTATATGTTTCACTGGGATCGAAAGTTAACCGGTAAGGCTGCAAAAAGAATATTTTTTTTTTTTACTATTAATCCAAATTGAAAGGGTTTCAAAAGTGTTCACTTTACCGGGGATGGCCTATATGAAAAATTCAACGAGAGCCATTAAGGAGAAGCGCCTGGGAGCGAGGTCAGGAAACCGTTCATTCTTCAATGTCCCGTCACTGTCGTTCTCTCGTCTACTCTCTTCTCTGCTTGAGTTCGTCCGTGCCGAGGGGAATAGCTTGTAGCCAAGTTCGCGGCCATCCGTCGCGGTTATTACCCCCTCTTTTATCTCCTCCCCCCTCCTCAACGGGTACGAAGCGGGGACCCTGCACTCAGCTGAGTAACTGGCGGTTACTGCGTCATCAATCGCACGCCTCGGGGGAGGCAGCACTAACAAAGCGCGCTCCCGCGGCTGGAAAGAGAACTGGCTGCGGTACACGACGCCGATATTTTCTAATCTGGCGAGTTTTTTTCCCCTTGCTGCCGTCGCGTGCTCGCAGTGCTGCCAGGCGGAGGGAAATTTCAGTATCTGGCGAGAAAAGGGGAAATTCCTAATCTATGACATTTGTTCAAACTTAATTTTCCATAATCATTTTTTAAAATATCTGAAATTCATTCTTTGAGGATAATATGAGAATCGATATTTTCAATAAACCTACATACTCTTTTTTATCTCGAACATTTCCCGTCTTCATGCCATTATTCGTCATATGCACTTACTATTGTGGTTCGAGAATAAATTAGAGTAAATGAGCATTAAAAAAATCTAACAATAAAGTACCTACACGTGTCATACAAATTATTTTTTAATTTTACGAGAACGGGAATTTTGTGGGTAAAACGGGAATTTTCGGCCAACTTTGCGGGAATTTGTACTCGGTTGGTCTGGCAACACTGCCTTGCTCGGCTCGCCGGCACCAGCCTTAAAAATACGGTAGCCAGCTGGTTCAAATCCAAGCGGATTCAGGAATTTCACCACGTCGAAAATCTAGTCTTCCAAGTATACCATAACCTGGTGTTCGCATGCAAGTAGATGAAAGTATGTCGCACTGAGTGCGAGATAATTATGTCTGAACAATGTATGCTCTAAAGTCGTGATTTGTTTCTGCAGGAGAAAAATCAAGACTTCCAAGCAGCTACAAAAATATAGGAAGTCTACTGTTGTCTAAGCTTTTAACGTAGCTAAAATCGGTATTTTTTAAATCACTACGCGTAAGTTTCCAGAAATAAAATTTGCATGAAAATGGTGAGGGCGGTGGCAAAAGCATTTCTAATATCTTGAACCAATATGCGACGGATTTGTGTTATTAAATGCAGGAGTCAAATTTGGACTCTTACCTTCTATGCATTACCAAAGTATACATACCTTGCACCTAATGAATACAGTCGAGCGTAATACAGCATATGACTCAACTAGCCAGTTTCTTATATAATACCGTAATTCAATTGTGCTATCTATGTAATGACACTTCCTGTAAGAAAAACATGCACAAAGTTCTTGAAGCTGATAGCGTCTAAATATTGCTTGCGTAAATGTATAAGCATGAAGGAATACAGTATTTGGATGTCGCTAATTAAAATTCGGAAAGCTTATTATTGATAGACATTGAAAATGTATGCTGATGTATATGACGAAAATTTTACTTCTGCTACATCCATCTCGACAGAGCTTAATGACGGGAGAAAAGATATTTCATTCTGACAGTGGCCTCGAAAATTGCTATATTCAACAACAATGTATAGGCTATTCATGGTAAAGGGAACACTTCTGAAAGCCCTCTAATTTGTAAAAATATTCAATAAATATATTTTATTTATTCCTTAGATGTTAACTTTCAAGTGCGGTGGAATATACACACTGCGTTTATCACTTACATGGAAATATTTATTGGAAAATTTCCTTAAAGGATAAAAAATGGCTGAAAGAAGAAAACTATAGGACCTCAGAAGTGCTCACTTTACCGTGAACGACCTATACTGTATTAATCTTCCTTGAGTCACAGAGTATGTGAAGATACAGAGGCGAAATAGCCGCCTGTACCGCGAACTCTCTTGCTGCACACGCCAGTAAAATGGCGTCACTGGTCAGCAACGTTTCGTAATGCCGATCGCCGGTCAGAAATTGGTAACCTACTCGCCAGCCATCATCCTGGCCAATGGGGAATCTTCCGCGGCACGTTGTAGCCAATCGAACGTTAGGGCCGTTTCCAGAGGCTCGTGCAGCCAACCAGCGGATGTTTACGCCCATCATCAAAGTAACAGCCACGCTATCTCTACTCTGTATGTTGAGCTGTTCTTTGCCTATGGACTGTGTGTCGAGTTATTCGCTGTCACGTCCGTATGAGCCATTGAATCTACGAGGATCGGGTAACTACATGCTATTCACAATAAAATGAGCACTTTCGGAAGCCCTGCCTAAGATCTACGTGTATGCACGCTGTGTATTCTTCCGCCTTATATAATATAAACATTGCCACGGGCCTCATCACTTTATTCATGCGTCGGTCAAGTGAAACTGTGAAATTATTAGAAAAGTAAATATTTAAAAAATCAACTCATTTTTACACTTCAGCATATAAAAAAAACGCGAAAGAAATGGGTTCCTAACACTTTTACTCGACGTTAGGATACGGAACTATTTCCTATCCATCGTTACCAACTTTACTGGGCGCATGTCACTCAGGGCGCTCGTTAAAATATATGCAGGTAGGGGCAGTAACATTTTTCTAAGGTTGATTTCAAAAGTGCTAACTTGATCGTGAACAGCCTTTATATCCACGAAACTTAAGTTACAATCACTGCGGTGTAATTTTAAAATTAATTTTTTTTTTTTTCTCCAAATTTAGTAGTTTAATATAACATTATGTCTTGCAAAAGAAAACGTGAAAAGTTGTAGCTTCACCGTATAAGTGGACGGACGATTCACAAGAATTCCTGACTTCAACGCACATTAAAAAATTTTTACACTTTGTATGCTTCATTCCCCTGTTTAATTTAATTCCTGCGATACATCCCGCCCTAAGTGAAATAAATAATGTGCTCCAAACGAGGCACATGGGAGCAGGGAAGCTTGTATTCTCTCAGGGTTGGCGTTGTGTATCACAAGAGCGTACCTCATTCAGAATGCTTGTGGTAAAGGACGAATTGTGGATGCTCACGCATTACCTTTAGGCTACTGCTGAACCCCGCCACTTAAGCCCCCTTTCCCCAAACACACAGATCCATTTTAGTTGGCGCGAAATTGGCTTGGCTTATGAAGCTCGGCTTTAACTACCATACCCCCTAACTTGCTCGCTATTACCAGCGCAGGTATTCTGTTGTGAGTGCTGGTGTTTAATTATAGATGTGCAAGCTTGGGTAATGAAATTATACTTTTAATTTTGATTATACTTAGAAAAAGAAGCAATAGAAATTTAGATAGAAATTCAGATACTTTAAATTACGCTGCTGGAAAATCAACACTTCACATGTGCGTTGTTACGAAACATATTTCGGGAAAAATTAATAAATAAACTTGCAAATACCTCTTAACAAAGTTGCAATAAATGAACCCTGCTAAACAAAACTTGTGCTTGTAATTTGGGGAAGGGGTGTATGACAAATGGATAGTAATATAAAAATAAAAATAAAAACAAGAGAGAAATTTTCGTTTTCTAGGGTTACACGGATTTTCAGTAATCTATTAAGCAATCAAAAATGTAATATTATCTTCATCGAAATCAAAAGAGGCCGACTATTTTCTCTGTCTATTTTGTGTGAATATGTATATTTGTATAGAGCCAACACATGATAAACACGAATCATAACAATAGAGATTTGAAGAAGTTTGCCTCAAGACCAAGTTGCAGTTATTTAAGGAGGTCTTTGCTAGCTAGAGTGCCAATCCGGGAACACCCACGCCGAAAGTATAGTGAGAAATATACAGATTGAAATTTATAAACAAATCAAATGTAGGTGGAAATTATCTGCTAGCATTCAGTCTTCTTCCGTGTAAAAACAACCATTTTTGAACAAGTCACCATTGTCACCGGAACTCCCTTTCTAAGAACGTACGTTTCCACTCTTATCTTCGCCATGTTCACTGTTGTTCTCGGTCTCGGTTCACAGACAGATCCCGTTTAATGTGTTCCCAAGAGGTGTTCTAGGTGGAGTAATTGTCCCGAATAATTTGCCACAGACGGTTCGGTGATATGTTTTCCAACCAATAGTGCCTAATTTTTGCAACGTGTTTTGGGTCCTTCAGCTAGCCTGTATCCTGACGCCTCCCTGCTGGTCTGTTTACTTGACTTGTCCACGTGTATATGTGAGCGTATACTACATATGCCCTTTCCTTTTCTTATTCCTTCAACTGTTCTCAGCTCTGAAATAATGTTTTCCATGTAGAGCAACTTTTTCCATCGCAAGTTGATTTATGAGTGGAATTTCCAAGAAGGAAAACGGTGGGAGTGTATTGGAATAAATCAATGCAGCTTTATTGATAATTTGAGAATGTTGGACAAGTTCTCAATCATTCATATGCTGGTAATGACTGTACTTCGCCAATTTTGACGAAAAATAATAGTGAAAGTTTGAGTTACCTATTCCTGTGAAATAGTTTTATGGCAGCACCGGATTTAGTAGATAATACAGATCTTTATAGAGGCATACTTGATACAGTGTTCTATTTAATATTGGAAAATAAAGAAGCATTATATATTAATAAAAGTTTCGCTAATTAACCAATTTAATAATAGGTAAAACATTTCTCGTGTATGAGCTTAGTCTTGAACTTAATCGTTTCATGGCTATCAGTTCTAACGTATATTAAAATTGCGGGAACACACAATGCGCAAACACAATATTTTTTTGAAAACCAACAAAATGTGTGTATGACGGTGACCTACAATACACCCATTTTTGCACCCAACTTTCTCCATTAGTGCGAAGTGAAGAGAATGAATCAGACAATACATAACTAAAAGAAATATAGATTTTACACACACATTATATGTATACGTACATATAAATGTATATATATAAAGTTTGAACCGTTTATGTTATTTCATTCGCTCTGTCTTGTATTATAGTGCGGTCGTACATACAAGCCTAATACTTATAAATTTAAATCTCTGCAATAATGTTAAATTATAAAATTAATATCTATATGTTATTTATTATAGGAATGTGGCATGCTATTTTTTGTATAAAGTGCTCATAAAAACACAAGGTCAGTAACCGAATCAAATAGCGCTTGTATAAATTAGGTATCTGTTTTGATTGAGTAAAAAGTTATTTGATTTTTAAATATAAAAATGGATCCCGGTATTGATGAAATCTTTCCGAAAGAGGTAATTGTGCATTAAGGTAGTGAGTTTTGATTTTTAAATGTTATAAAAATGTATCGTCTCAAAAATAGGTTTAACTAAGTTTTCAAGCAAGTAAGTATTTATTGGATCGCTAAAAATATTTATATAATGTTTAGGGTAAACCGCGCCGTATTAGCAACATACCACCTAATGTTTATTGTTGGCTACTGCTGTTTGGACAGTACAGGAAATATAACGTGTTTTTTTTTTTTTTTCGCTCCAACACGTTATAACGGAGCATATTTATTTTTTTCGTTGGTCAACCCTTTCTGCCTTTTTAAAGATCCTTCTATTTCCACCGTAGCCTTCCCGGTCTACTGTCAGCTGAAAAGTGGCCAACTACAAACGTCAGTAGATATTGAAACTCGCTCTCCCCAAGCATGTCGTAACGCATTACGCAGTCTTTTCTAATTCACTTTCGCTTTGTCTCTGTCAGCTTCGCCTCGTTCCAAACGAAAAAAATAAATAAATACCAAAGGTCTCTAGTACGCAGATGTTTCAATCGCGTCACACATATCCCACGCCACTATTTGCGCTTGAATTATCTGTGGGTGGAATGTAATAATCTTCGTCTCAAATTATTAACATCTTGTTGACCGAAACCCTGAGAGAAGCTGCGAACTGGTGTACTGTGAGTTGGAGATACAGACTTTACAAAAGTTCCCGTGTGTATTACGAGTATCCCTAATTAAACTTCTGTATTAAAACTGGCACAACTTCATTATAAGAAAACCGTACATTCAAGAACAATATGTAAACAATGCATTAAGTTTCACATTTACATTTCGTGTTAAAAATGTTCTAAAAGCTATAAATTTAATGAAGATTCGTAGTTGCACTTACTAACCCGTAAATTCTCGAACGCACTGGAACTCTCTGTGAATTCCCACGATTCAGCGTACTGTTAGATACGAGAAGTTGCCTCTCTTTCGGCCTAATGGCTCCGTTGGGTACTGATAAAGAAAAACAAACTCCATGTAGCGAAATGTACGTGAATCTCGAAAGCCTTCGAATATATTGATCTGCGAGTTACTAAACTCCCGAAATTTCAGGTTGCAGAACTGCAGGTGCTACAGCGACAAAGCCTACAACCCGATCCCACAAAATTAAGTAAGTCGCTATCTTATCTAACGGGGAAATATCCGAGGAAGATTGTTAGTTGAAAGCCAGTAACTAAATTGAACATTTGATAACTTTACTTAAAGTTTAGGTTCAGTTCTATGATGTTGTAAAGAATGTTGCTGTCTAACTGTTTTGTTGATACGTCTGCTTAAATGCAGATGTTATGAAACGTAGATACTTTCATTACACTGTACGTTACTGCTTTTGCAACATAACTTGTGGTTGTACGATAGCCATCCATTCTTGTGTAGCAGATTACGGTTAATCTGTTCCTGAATATCCAGCTAAATTTATCAGATTCCTCTAAAAACTAGCCACTTATATTATACAGAAAACTTTACTAATTTGCATGGAGTATTGAGACGTATGTGACTAATAGGAAACATTTTAGCTGGTCTGGAATTAAAAAACAAAAGAAATTTTGAAAAAATAGTAATTGAAATAACTCTCAACGAAAGAGAGTTAATAAATATAATGCTTCTATTTCTTACGATGTATAGTGTAATTATTTATCATCTGCGGCTTCGTACATAAATATGCTTATGGCATGTAATCAAATAGTATCTGTGGTTCCTTAAACCTTTGTTGGATGAAAATATTGTATTAATACGGGTAGAAAATTTTTCGATTTACAAAAAAGGAAATATAGTTTTGTAAGGTAAATCTAAAATATGGATATCGTTGCATCAACATTTTTTTACAATTTCTTATTTCTTTACAAGGAAACGCCTTGTAAACGAGTATCCATAAGAGCAGAATATTGCAATGAAATATGCTACGAATTTACGCTTATAATTTTCCTAGTACTGCCAACCATACGAATCATATTTGAACATAGGCCCTATGTTAAGGTTTTTTATGTTTGCGTCATTAATAGTGTGCAGAACATTATGAAAGTTAATCAAGCCCCCAGAAAACGTTCAGAATATTTTAGAACCGGAAGGAGATAAAAGCAGTATGTGTGTGTGTGTGTTATGTATATGTATATATATATACATACTGCTTTTCAGATCAACAGAATGAACGGTTTCAATTAATCTAGGTATTTTACTGGGATGAAAAGATAATACATTAACCTAACACATCGCAACAAAATTTGACATTTACTTCTCTGAGGGAACTTGTGTCTATATTGTAAATTTAGTATGTAGGACCGAACATCTTATATTTGTTGGTCGGGAAGCGAATTAACAGTAAAATGATCCTGAGCTGAAATTCCAGACGATAGGACATGGAAATTTGGCCGCCTTATAGTCGGCCAATATAGCTACCCTGACAAACAGTTTAACAAACGTGTTTATGTTGATGTATGTGTCTATATACATTTAAAACACCTTAAAGAGTGTAATGATTCCTATCAAGGTGTTCAGAATCCCTTACAAACTCATTTATAAAATAATTACTACACACACACGCCCGCATTATGCTAAAGTTTTGAGCCTACCGAAAATATTAAGTAAACAAAGAATTTATTGCGCATGTAACTAAAGTCCTAAACATTATACGAATATTTCACCCCAATCGAATCAAAGTTGACTTTTTATATAACTAGTAGTTATATCCTATGTTTTCTGATGGTGGTTTACTGTACCTTCAACTCAAAAAGTTTCTCTTTCTCCTTCCATTTGATTAAATCTATCTAAGCATGAAAGCAAAGGCCTATAAGGCGCCACTGTACTATACAAAACAGGTAACTGGGTTAAGAAAGAGATTAGGATGATCGTACATGGGTAGGTAGGAAGAAAAAAAATTAAATAAGTTATATGAAACTCGGCGTCCTTAGATTCTAAAGTTAATTTTTTTTTTTAAGTGTTAGAATAAGATTAGTAGACTCTTATAGTACCTAATAAACAGTATAAGCTCAAAACTGACATAAAAATAAATTCGATTTATATGTAAAGCAAAAGTTTCGCATACCAAATGTTGTACACATTAGTTAGTGAAAAGAATAGCTTCAGTAATTACTGCAAGGAATGTAATCCTGACACGGTCGTTCGTGACAGCTATCGCTCAAGTAGAACGAGTTAAAACACTGACGAAATTCATGATGGTCGTCGAACTATAACGAGAATACGATAATCCAGAAAACAATATAAACGACGTTGCTAGAACTAGCAAGAACTAAATGTAACATTGCCGCTGTTTGTCCAGAACTGCAAAAGCATTAGAAACTCGCCTGCGCTAATCTTCAATAACTATCCCGTGTAGCAGAAACTTACAAACTTACACTTTATCTTGGTAATGAATTTTTGAACAAATACGTCAAAGGTTACAGTATAAGCCAAGTTCTAAGTGTTTGGACAAGACTTTAATTTAAAACCAGTTATATTTACCAAATCCAGACTCGAACGAGCAGCCTCCATCTTTCCGCTTCGTGATGGCACTGCCAAGTAATCGTTTGTGATTCGCATTCCCCGAGATTGATTGCATTACGAACTGCGGCAAGTTCGTTATTTGCAAGGCCGGTGTGATTGAAGTGCCATATTTTAGCGCATTGTAATGTATACACATGCCGATCCATCATGCTATTAGATAACAATTACCAGAAAGCACGGGAAACTATTACCATCACTATCTTGATAGAGAGACAACCGTGAGAGATCGAGGCTCGTGGTTTGAACAATTCCTGCACAGGTTAAAATTTTTCCACTTTTACTCAATGTCTACCGATATTTTAACTTAAAAGAGTTTATTCTGTGAAAATTTAATTTCCATCCACTTTCCGCGGTTGATTCAGGATGCCGTCATTATTGTTAAAATGTCATACATTCTTATATTATTATTGTTAATAATAATAGTATAGTCGAATTAGCCTAATTAGTAACGTGGGCACCCATGATGGATATATTAATTTACAATTTGCCTTTACAGTAGTAATTAAAGGAACAACGCATATCGCGTAACTTTGTCTTGTAGGTCTAAATCGATTTCCGTATACAACATCGTGCAGTTACTGAAAAATTTTTACCTGCGACGACAAAAAAAAATACGGTCGAAATATTTCGTGGGCTACGTTCTCAAGGAGAAAATGCGCTTAGTTAAAAACACAACCTTTTTTCTTATCTTTTAATGAAAAAGTCTCCGCCCATGAACACATCTTTTTATTTCCCCCACTGCCTGCTGCTTGAGATAACAAGAGAGCCCTGGCCTCAGTTTTCGTAACTTGCTCTTCTTGATTTGAATAATCTCGCCATCATCTAAATGTTTTGAAGCGTGCATGTTTGGCACCAGAAAAGTAATTTATCTCTCCGTGAGAATATTTCGGGTTTCTTGTCGTGTTTTCCTTTCCCCCCGTTTTTTATTTTTTATTTTCTCGTCTTGGCCCTCTCGCACTTTCACCGCCGTCCCAGGAAATAATTCACAAATTTCATTCTCGGCTCCTTTGCGGTCGCAAGGTGTATGAAGAGAGCGCTATAAATAATCCCGCGTTTCAGAAGGGTAATTTCGAGTGTGCGTGTTTATATTTATTACCTGGGCTCAAAACTGTGGCGAACAGTTGCGGTTCTCGAACTGAAGGGGAACGGCGAGGTTTTTGCGAGTATCGGAGTGCAATTCTGAGGACGATATAGTGACGTGCTGTAACTATTGCGCCAGACTATTTTGCGGACATGAGCCACAGCGCCAAGGGCGAGAATGTCGTACTTAATAGGTCGATAGCATATTTTAAAAGTAATTGGCCGTCCACAGTACAACCACAAACGTCGATGGACGACTCATCATTTTATTTGTTAAGAAATATTTATACATGTGAATTTACTTGTCTCGTTAAGTTTATATACGGGAATACCACTCTGAAGAAAAGTCTACCTCCGCTAGGTGTAATTCTTTTCCTCAAAATAGAATACGCGATAGGCAAGAAATAAAATAAAAGTTTAATTTCGCACCTCGGAAGGTCTTATTAATTTTCTCAAAAACATATTTCGATAAATGTTATATTATAAAAACCTTTTATTTTTTTTCGCAACATATTGTTGAACTTGCAATCATTTCAGGTCATTATACTATCTAAAAATGGAAAACATTCCGATCCTAGGCTTTTATGTTGTTACATTTCAAAGACACCATTTCACTGTGTTTTTATCTTCTAAATAATAAATACTAATCCAAGCGTAGAAATTAGCTAATTTACATTTTAAACGTTGAGAAATTTTTTCACTTGTCTTTTAAAACAATCGAATAAAGGAAATGTTTACACAATTTGTAATTTGCTGGTGCTGTCTTTTATTTTCTTTGAGTGGCTTCAGCTTCGCACGCATGAAAACCTTTAAAGATGTTCTCATTCTGTCATGCCTAACTTTTTAAGTGGTGTTTTATCACACTGTTATAGCAGAGAAATAAGAAAATAAAATAAATATAAGTACTATAAATTTTCTGCGCACAATTTTTGCGTTATTTCGATAAATTAAAATATGTTTGGCAGATTTTAAAAATACTCTGTTTTATCATAGATCCCGAAACAGCTTTTACACCATATTTGCGGGTGGCTTAATTAAAGTCCTACGGAATTCACACGAAATGGGTTCATTGTATGTATGAATGTAAACTATTTATAACTTTCACTATTTTCCACATAGAATATGTTAGTAATATGTGATCTTTTCCCATCATCTACCTATTTAATATTACTGTTAGTTCTGTCTGAGTAGTGTGAGAACGTGTGTGAATAAAATATATAATTGTCCACAATATTCGTTTTATTTTGACTTGCAGATTACTGAAAGTTCTCACTATGATAAAAATCATGTCTCCCAATTTCTGCATTGACAAGTTTGTTTTTCACAATTTTATGCATAGTTTTGGATAAACATGTTACTGTTAATAACGCGAGGATTTATTAAGGTTTTTTTTATTTAACTAGAGTGTAAAAATATCTTGTTGCTGAGATAACGTAGTAAAAACATTACCTAACCGCAAATAATTATGAAAGTTTTATAAAGTAATAATCTTGCAAAATTTACAAACATGCCGTGAAATAATATAACAGCACACCAGAAATAAATATACGAGCGCACACACCAACGGCCTTTGCACGACCAGTTTTGGTAGTTGATACAAAGTACAGTGAGTACTTTTGAAAGCCCTCTCTTTTGGAATAATTCCTAATTACTACATTTACAGCCGTAGACGTTAAAAACCACAATTTTACTGTTTTATAAACGTACAGATAATGAAAACTAACTAACATGCAGAAATGAGATAATTTACACCGAAAGAAGATAAAAATAGCTTTTTCAAGACCTTTATAAAATCACATAAGTAAATGTCTCACAGATAAAAAAAAATTGCTGATGAGGACATTTTTGTATATTAGTTAATTTCTGTCCACTGAATTTTTGTAAAGTAAATTTTGCAAGCATACCTTAAAATAAATGATCACAAGACCTTTCAGTTGCCCTTGTTAAAATTACTGCAAATATTTTAGTTTATTTTCTTTCTACATTATAAAAACAGTAAAGTTTTTACTTTGACCTGTCGTCTTGCGAAAACCAAGCGAATTAAAATTAATTTGTTTGAGGAATAAGAAGTCATGGATGTTGTCTACGAGTTGAGGAGTGTGCGGTACATATATAAAATAAATCCACTTATGGCTAATTCCCGTAACATTCCTATTGCTGTCAGTGTCATTTACCGTCTCCTGATTTCAACAGGGTTTTATGAAGTTTGCCGAAAAAAATTCGTCCAGTATTCTTTAGACGCTTTGGCGACGTGCTATTACGTCGATCATTTTAACACATTCACGGCTACTTCACACTTTTCTGAAGCCCTGCTAAAGTTCTTCTTCCAGAATATCCCTCCGCCTCGTACAAACTAAAGGACAACTCACCGAATTCGCGCGCAATAAGTTGCAATAATATTTTGCATGAGAACTATTTCTTACTAGGCGTCATCAACACACACATGTTTTCTCACTGTTTTATGCACATTTATTATAAATGAAAGATTATAATTTATAAATAAAATATTTGGTCAAACTGCAATTTAACGAAAAATTATATAATATTATGTTAACAGAGGTATGAAACGATGGTGCTCTATGGCGTATTTATTAACTAAACTAGTCTTACATGGAGTGATTTTTCGGAGGTTTTTATTGGAAAAGTGTGAAGAAACTGCAAATAGAACTATGGAACATAATTTTACGTTGGTGGCATTCGAAGTGTAAAATCCCTGAAATGAACAGAGTTAGTTGAATGCCGCGTTTCCTAGGACAGAACGTTTCAGTGGAACACTTGCAATTCGGCAGTATGTTGGTTGGTAAGTGACCAGTAATGAATACTTAACTATAGTTAAAGTTAACGGCAATGTGTGTACTAATAGGAGCGTGATAAGTATGAATACATATGCCAACTGAACTGGTATTCACTTAAGGTTTGGATATAGGTAAAGGCTGTTCACAATATAAACACTTTTGAAATCAACTTCAGAAAATAGTCACTGCTCGTACCTGCATACATTTTACCGGGCGCACTCGGTGACATGCGCCCAGTAAAGTTGGTAACGATGGAGGGAAAGTAATTCCACATTATAACGTCGAATAAAAAGTATAAATGTAAACATCTGTGTTAACTTAAATTATTTATTTCGCTTTCTGTTTTTTTAATGCAGGGAAGTGCAAAAATAAGCAGATTTGTAAAATATTTCCTTTTCTAATAACGTCACATTTCCGCTTGACCGAATCATGAATACAATGACGAGGCTCACGCAAATGTTAATTTCACATAAGGCAGAAGATTACACAACGTACATAGGTAGATCTTAAACAGGTCTTTCAAAAATGCTCATTTTCCCGTGAACAGCCTATAAGGTCAATTTTCCCCATGTTAGGAACAAACGAAACGAGTTATAATATATGAGAGTTTGGCATAGGAAAAACTTGCAAGGTACGCTGGTGTCCCAAAGAGGTCGCTTTTAAGCTGGTGGTAAGTTAAGAAATATAAAATATCTTCGTGTAAAAGTAAGTGTTGCTCTAATTGGAATACACATTTTCCCCAGCCAACATTTTAAGCACTAACTGTACTTATTATGAAAGTATTATTCACGCCTTCCAATGGTGTTTGCAAGGGCAAACAGTAAAAATCCAACTTGTTATTGGCATTGGGCGTTCATAAGCAAGCTTAATTGAATGGGGGAAAAAGTAACAAATTGAAGTGCGAAAAAAAGAGGCTTCATCAAAAGGAACTTTGTACTATTCTCCTTTAGCTTAAGGAAAATTCACAGGAAAGCTGTGACAATTATATTCTTAATCATTTTACCATTATATTTTTGGATCAGTTGTGATATTTCAATAAAGTAATTTTGTAAGTGTATGTTTTACTAGATCCAATTTAAGAAGAACATTTAACAATATGTGAGTTTATTTCGTTGTATTCCTGTGCTAGGCTGTTCACGGTAAAGTGAGCACTTTTTAAGGCCCTTCCTAAAGGCATCAAGCCTTAATAAATATATTTGATTGCAGTCACAGGTGTTAACTTTTAGAGAGTAATTAAATGTGTACACCATGTTTATTAGCCATATAGCAATGTTTACTTTAAAAAGTGCCGGAAAGGTAGAAATTAATTGAAAGGAAATCTTTAGCAGAGCCATAAAAAGTGCTCCGTTTACCGTGAACAGCCAATAGTGCGAGCAATAAAGTTAATTTTACTAAGCAGGAGCAAACATATTATAACTTTGTATATTTTACAAAACTACGTGTATTTTATGAAAATTGCAACTATCCCGTTTACCCGCATAAAAAATTTAAAAAACAAAAAAAAATCAGGTGCACATGCAACACCAGTTACAACCTGGCGGGAAAAAAAATTAGTTGCTAAACTAAAAACATTGAGCTTCCCAACACGAGTAGAATAAACCGTTGTATAGGCTTTTCACGGTAAACTGTTCGCTTTTGAAAGCCTTGTTTAAGATATACTTGTATGTACACTTTGTGTATGCTTTCATCATACTATTACAAGCAGACGCTTGAGGGGCGTATCTCAGTTCGTGATGGGTGGATGTCTTCATAAAAATAAAAATTAAAGAACTTAATTTGATTTCTACTTTATTCACACAGATATTATTCATAGCATTAAATTTTCTGTCTCCGCTTCTAAACTTTCTATTTAACAGTGCATGCAATGTTTAATGACTATTTCAAGTCTAATTAAAGTCATTCTTAATTGTCTCTGTTGGGTTACAGTCAATTGACTCATACTGAACACATGTTGATAATGTTGCCATCATTTATAATGCATTTCACTCATACATATAGTCGAATACTCCAGCCTGCCAGCCGCGCACTCCGCTTGACACTCGCAGTAGCATACTTCCCTCCCACTGGTCTCTGCTCGTTTTCTATCACTCGCAGTAGCATACTTCCCTCCCACTGGTCTCTGCTCGTCTTCTATCACTCGCAACTCAGCCACTCATTAATGTATCAACTCCAACGCAACTCACTCCACTCCCGGCCCGGAGGCCTGTAGCACTATTCATAAGGCTGCGCTAACAATCTCGAAGGTTCGACGCACCCCGAGTTACGCTGAGAGAACGAGGTCTGTAATCCAGAGCATTCTTCAGATTAACGCCGAAATCAATACTGCCAGGGTCAGCAGTGCACGCCGCAAAAAGAGATTATCTTGTCTGCTCGCTTTATGTGTAACTGATACGCGGCCACCGGCTTATTACACGACTGCCATTCAACACATTACACTGACGCGCCACCGCCACTATTATATAACTGCCATACTTCTCTTCGCTTGTTCGCGTGGATCGGACAACAGCAGCGGCGCAGACCAGCGATACGTAACAATATGTAAAATTAACATTGTCATTCGCCTAATAACTTCATTCATGCGTCGGTCAAGTGAAATTGTGAAATTACTAGCAAAATTAAATATTATACACATTTGCGAATTCTTTTACTTGCATGCACAAAAAAAACCCAGAAAATGCTCATTTAAGTATTCACGGAAGTTTACCTGACACTTTTAATTCAAAGTTAAGACACGGAACTACCTTCCTTCTGTCGTTGCCAACTTTACTAGGCATATGCGACTCGCCGGGCATGTTAAAATATGCGTAAATAGGGACAGTGCCATTCCCCAAAGGTTGGTATTAAAAGAGCTCAATTAACAAACAGCCTATATATAGGCGATTCACGGTAAAGTGAACATTTTTAAGGCTCTGCTGAAGTTCTATTTTTATCATATTTCTGTATTCCTATCAATTTTTAATATAAATATCGCCATCATACTAATACACACAGTGTATACATTTCACCACTCTCAAAAATAATGTCTGGAGATGCAGTAAAATTTATTTATTAGTGGTTGATGCCTTTTGGAAGTGCCTTAAAAAGTGCTCACTTTACCATGAACAGCCTATAGGACCCTATCAAGTATAACTTTTCTTAAACGACTGAAAATAGGTGCCGCACTCAAAAGTGCTGAACAATCTTATTCTAAAGCACCACAGAGACGAAGAGGGGGCTATCCCTAACAACAGTTCTATCTCCTACGGACTCCGACGCTTGTTGAACGAGGTAGGTAAAGCATCTAGCGCGAGGGTCGACGAGAGAAATGCAAGACGTTCGGATCTGAGCTTCATTGCGATGCTGGAGGCGGAATGATGGTCGCGAGATGTGCTGACTCTGGAAAGGGTTGAAAGGAGGACGGACTGACCCCTCTCCCCCTCGCCAACACCCCCCCCCCCCCCTTCCGCACCCTCGTTGGCATTAGCATTCCCATCGCGTCGTGCCACAGTAAGCGGGACCATTACCCGCGCGTGCGACCGTCTCCCGGACACTGTCGCCAACACCCAGTCGGGGAATTCCACTAGGATACGAGCGAAAAATAACTATAGGCCATTCACGGTAAAGTGATACTTTTCAAAGTCCTCTTGATTGGAATAACAGTGAATAAATATGTTTTATTTTAGCCTTGGACGTTAACTTCAGAGTGCGCTGGAATGTACACACTGTGTTCATTATTTACAAGGCAGTATTTATTTTAAAAGTTGGTTAAAATATAAAATATAGCTGAAAGTAAAAAGTAACGAGGGCCTCAAAAGCACTCACTTTACCGTGAACAGCCTGTACCAGAGTCTACTAGGTCATGCATAAATTTACTTCATCATCCATCGAATAAGGACCACATTGCACATACTTTTTATTCAACTAAAAATTATAGTTTACCCTTTTTTAAGTATCCCTTTTTTAACACAGTTATTTTACATCGATGTGCATGGTACGGGATTATAGTCCTGATAAAACGTACTAATAAGGACCTGAAACGGCAGCGAGTGTCTGAAAAATAAGCAGAATGATGCAATAACTCCAATTCATGAATACAATTACAGAAGTAGGCTAGAAATATTTACAACTTCTCCATATACACATTATTATTACAAATTTTGAGACTCATAATTTTAAATTATGTGTTTCCTCCCACAAAATAGTCATTCACATTTCAACTACAAATAATTAATTTTTAGTAAATTACCCTCTGACCACTAGATAATAATTCAGTCCGCTATCTAAGAAATAAAATCCACTCCATCTGGTGGGAAATTCACTGAGTTGGCAACACTGGCAAGTCTCGGACCACTTTGCCACGCTCGCGAGGGTGATCACAGCTTCTCCATCTCTCTCTCTCTTTCTTTCCCCCTCCCTCTAAAAGTCTCCCCCGCCACACTCCCAACCATCTCTGCCTATGTAAATTGCCAGAGAATACTTGACCCGTTGCAATGATTTTGCTGTTTTGCCGGCACGTGATCGTAATCGCAAGTACACCACCCTGCCTTCAAATACCTTTCGAGTCTGTCAGTAGAATTTCTGGAAGATAACAGAGGTGAACAAAAAAAATATAAATTTTCGTAGCCAAGTGAATATATAGATACCATTCTAATTTTTTGTAGCCAGCTAATTAATATTAAAAATTTCACCAAAAGATTTCCCCTTGAAGTTCGTAATTTATACAGTCAGCGAGCTCTGCGTAGAAATATTTGTTGACATGATTCCGCCCTTGCTTATATATGCACTTCCTTTTTAAATTATCTAAGATGATTAAATAAATATTTAATTTACAGTCAGAAATCTCTGAATAGACTTAATCACACAGTACTTGTGTAAGAAGTTAAAAACATTCATGATGGTAACGTTAAATCTGATAATACTCTGCGACATGTTGAGAATATTGAATTAAAATACTTACCAGCCGCTTGAAACACAGTTAATTATCTGAAAATTCTCAATCCCGTCATTCCCAGTATATTTAGTAAAATAAGAAGTTGAATATGAAGGCTTCGCCACGAGGTATCATCATGTTTTGTCGTGGAGAAGTTATTATCCAATCGGCTGACCGGCCCATGTCATAAATAGCTTCATGATGTAGTATTTATGATTCTTGACAAACATATAACTGCAGGAGTCAGTAAGCAGGAGTAAAGTGTAGGAGTTCATGTATGCTTGAAGATACAGACCACTGACGATGTGAAATCGAGTACCTATATCATGTACAACTACATGCATACCTTCGACTGCTCACAAATTACGTGGAAAACTACGCTGTTACTGTGCCAAGACCTTTGGTAAGAATTACAATGCGCGGTGCCACAAGACGAGTGGTTGTCTGAGGAACGCATTTCATTCGATTTTCAGCTGCTAGAAATGTCCCAGACAGTTCGCTCGACGAGATAACTTAAATAAACACATTAAGGCCGACAATTTTGGAAAAATTTTAATACCTAATATTAAAATTTTTCTCGGTGTTTTTTTTTTTTTTTTTTTTTAGTTTATTTTAATTTTTCGGTACTGTTTTTCTAGTTAAGGTTATTGAGATCAATGTCATGGCCACCAATTTTTTTTGCCGATTTTCTCAATTCGTTTTATTCGAAAAGTGGTTTTGAGGGTTTGGGGTGTTGGTTAGCGATGTTGGGGTGGGCGGGTGAAGGGATTGTCGTAACGTTATATTTTCCTCGATTTTTACAATTTTTTTTGTGAATTTTCTTGTGATTTTTTAATATATTTTTTTATGATTGGAGTGCGGCAGAGAAGGGTGGGGGTGTAGGTAATGGTGTGCGGCGTATGAGGTTAATGTTATACGTACCTCCATTTTTTTTAAATCTTTGTTACATATTTTTGCGATACTTCTTGAATTCGTATGGAAAGGAAGCGGTGAGGGAGTGACGACCATGACGAAGGTTGGTGTGGTGGGTAGGTGTGTACGTTGTGGGGGGGAGAGGGAGGCGAGTACGTGGTAGGTGAACGATTCTGGTCGGGGGGAGGGTGACATGTCCGCTGATCCGCTTGGATCCGCCGAACCTTGCTCGGAGCGTCTGATTGTCTTTTACTACTCTGAGGATTAAGTGGCTCATTCCGCTAAGAGCGTCGAATCAGCTGTCTACTTTAAGGATTGTTTTGGCTCTCGTATCGCAGGGCTTCGAATTCACTTGCTCGTTTTTTCCATTTTTTTTTTTTTTTTTTTTGAAAATCGTGTGGTGAAAAATATGATTTTCGGGATAAAATGTGTCATTGTGGAAGTAATTTTTTGGGTGAAACAGGCCGTTTTGTCAATAATATGGCCGTCCTAGGCCGCCAGCCTCAACCTCCGTCTGTGGCGTCATAAATGGTGGCCACTGGATCCTCATGCATAGTACCTGCGCTAAAATTGGCTAATGTACGGGTTGATACAAAGCACCCGTATCACCCTCTCTTCTCGGCAACAGCACGACACTGGGGCTTCGTGAAAAACTGTGATAACTCTACCCTATATGGATCATCAATTGGTAGTAATTCCAATCCCTCCCGAACATACCGGGGGTAGGAGTTACGGGGGGTGGGCTTTTAAATTGCAAATGTGAACATAGGTCCCATAAGGTATCGTTGGATAGATCGTCTAAAAGGAAACAATATTTACTAACACAGTTGTTTTATGACGTGCGTAGTTTACGCACAATGAAACTGAACGAAAATTAATTTTATTTTTGCTACGATAAAATATAAATCAACTAAACACGTTGTTTTTCTGGCGTGCAGGCCTATTTTACGTACAGTCAAAACGCCGTCGGGTGTGCTTTAAATACCGGTATGCTGTGAGAGAACTACCGTGAAATAGAAACTGGGAACACTCATTCTAACTCATAACTTATCATAAGTTTCGTAATGCTGTATCAGACACGACTCTGCTCTCCTTACATTCTTAGTTGCTCGACCGACTTCAGCACAGCTGACTCATCCACGTGCAGCTCTGATTCTGCCCTTCGTGCTTTCCCTCGTTGGACGCACGCCGTAGACGATGAATTTAATTCTCCCCCACGAAAAGAAGTCATTTTGGGACAGGTCCGGAGAACTTGGTGGCCAAGCTACAGGACCCATTCGTCCAATCCACCATCTGGGGAATAACATGTCAGCAAATAGCAGATCTCTACGTGAAAAGTGAGCCTGACAGCCATCCTGTTGAAGCCACTGTGTTAATCTCAGAGCGAGAGGGATATCTTCGATCAGCTGATACAAAATACTCTCTAGAAAAATTGCATACGCTGCACCATCCAATTACCCTTTAAAAAATGGTCGTATGACACGATGTCCAAGAAGGCCACACCAAGTATTAAGGCTTCGCACATGCTTGTTATCCACTTGACGGAGACAGTGTGAATTGATTGCAGACCAGTAATGGTCGTTAAGTATATTAATGTCACAATTGCTCTGGAATTTAGACTCGTATCCCACAAAATGCTGTGGTGGAAAGTACAGTGCTTGCTCAGGTACCAGTTAAAGAAATCAATGAGCCTAGGAAAGTCATTATTCCCAAGTTCTTGGTGCTGCTGATAATCGTTTACATCCATACAACTGTATGGATGCAAATGATTATCAGCGAGGATTCTCCACACTGTACTTTGAGACAATCCTGAGGCGTGGGCAATTCGCCTTGTAGAATCATGAAGATTAACTACCACGGCAGTCAGCAAGTATATCAACAGCCCTCTCGTCTTTCACAGGTCGTCTGATGCGACATTTGTAGCATGTCGGTTGCACCAGCCCGGTTGTGCACACGCGACATGCGAGATGCTGGAAGACATTGTGCGCATGATGGACGCGCTGTGGGTATCTCTCCGCGTACAAACCGGTGGCAGCTATGTAGTTCCGACGACATTCTCCTAGTATCATCAGCGTGTTAATGATTCTTCATTTGTAAACGAAATTCCGATCAGAAAGAAACACCACAGACAGGCAATGCATGAAACTGAAACAACACACACGATTAATGGTTGCAATGTATGAATGAACGATTCACTGAATGAACGACCTTTCGATTGTCAGATAACTTGCATGCAAAGCCTGCAGTTCCTGTAAGTGGTAGATGGTTTATCTACTTACTGCGTTTTTGCTCGGAAACAGTCTAATACCTGCTACACGAGTCCATGCATTAAGGCACACAAATCACTGCTGGTATCAAAGCGAGTCTCACACTCCAACCGACAGTACCGTAATTGCGCAAATTTTGTATCCGACGTGCATAGTTTACGCAGAACCAATGATAATTGGATAAACTTAACTGTTATTATTACTCTGTTTCCGAACAAACGCGGAGAATAAGGCAACACTAAGCAGCAAGCAGATAGGTCATCTGCCACTCACAGGAACTGCAGGTTTCGCATGCACTTTAACTGACAATCGAACGTTCGTTCATTCAGACAGTCATTTGTTTTACATTGCATGAATGACAGAATCAGGGCAGCAAGTGGATCTCTCATCAGCAACCGAGGATGTCGGAAGGAGAGCAGAGCCGTGTCTGATACAGGATGGTCAGCATTTAGAACACTTATGAAGAGGGCTGTGTGCGAATGAGTGTTCCCAGTTCCCAGTTCGCGGTAGTTATCTCACACCATACCGGTATTTACTGTACACCCGACGTCATTCTAATTGTACGTAAACTAGGTAACTAGGTATGCACGCCAGAAAAAATCGATATGTTCCGTTGATTGACTTTTGATTGTAGTTAGAAAACCACGTTTGCGGTCAATGTTCACTGTGTGTAAACTATGCACGTAACAAACCATATGCTTAAATGACTTAATTTATTGTGCTTAAACTAAGCACGTCATAAAACAACTGACTTGGTAAATGTTGTTTCCTTTTAGACGATCTATCAAACGATACCATATAGGAATCCTGTGCTCAATTGCAATTTTAAAGCTCACCCCCCCCCCCCCCCCAATTCCCCAACCCCTGGTATAATTATAATGATAAAACGTCTTTATTTTTTGGGGCGTAGTTAAGTTATTATCACCTTCTCTTACACTTAACCACTTTTCATAATAAAAAACACTTATTTTTTGAAAAGAAAAGGAAATAAAAAATCAACAAATGAAACAAAACTTAATGTTTACTATAAAATTAGAAAGTACCTTACATGAAATATATAAAAGCAACGTACGTAAAAAATAAGCTATAAAAATAAATTACAAGGTAACATTGATTAGCAAAAAAATGTAAAACAGCAATTTAGTTCAAGGATTTCCGAAGGGGAAAAAAAAGACAGCAAATAACTATATACACACAGGAACTATATATAAATAGGAAAAGAAAACAAAAAATTAATATGACATTTTATGTTTACTACTTCTAAAATTGTGTCAATTGCCTAAAACTAAAATCGTGTCAGTTGCCTTAAAATATATGTAAAATAAAATAGCAATGCAACACTCACTCGCACACGCTTTCTTTAACAAGCAGATCTTGTGCAATGATCGTACGTTTTTTTTTTAATTAAGCCATGAGAGAGTATGTCTGATTCGGTGATGTGGTCTTTCTTTTTAAGATTAAAAATAAGACGTGCACAGAAGTTTTGTATTCGCTGAAGTCCCTGAGCCAGGCCCCCACGCAGGCCACCGAAGACTATATCAGCACAACCAAGGCGTGAAATCAGCAATGATTTTGCCAATGTCCCCATCAATCCCGTGGGTAAAAACGCTCAAAGTGATATTCGTCCGCCTACAGATGTGACATGTTCTCTCCATGTTGAAGTTTCACTTAATATTACACCTAGGCTCTCCCCCACCGACCTCGACAGAGGAATCGGCCCGCCATCAAGTATGATATTAGAAGCGCTAGTGACATTTGACATGAGTAATTTCTTGGGTCCAATCATAATGCTCTCGGATTTCTTGGGGTTTAATAGTATCACGTGCTTTATTGAACATTATAAGATGTTTGACTTTCCATGGTTAATTGTGTCAATTGCTGACTTAATATTAGCGAAATGAGCTGGCAGGTAGATTTTAACTATGCGCCAAGTGGATTGTTGTACTCCGCAGACAACTCTCTGATAACGATTACCCGAGTAACTTTTGATCCATTCTAACGATATTTCAGAGAGACCAAAATATGATTTTAGCTTTGCAAGTAATATGGTCAACGGAATCGAATGCTCGGCTAAAACCTAATAGTGTCAAAAACGTTAGCAAACAGTTATCCGTGTTATGTTTTATGCTATGTTAAGTTTTTATGATTCTCGACCATCAGGTCATTTTCAATAATGTACCATGTTATCTGTTGGTGTGCAATATATTCAAGGGCTTTGGACATAGTGGGGAGAATGCTTATGTGTCTATAATCACTGGCACGTTGAGAATTATTTGTTTTCGGGATCAATACTACGAAAGCAGATTGCCCCTGAGTTGGAAAGCTGCCTGTGACCAGCGAATAATTAAATATTTTAGACATTGCTTCTAAGTTAAACGGCAAGGCTAGGTTTATCATGTCAACTGAAACTCTTTCATTACCTCGGCCTGGGTTTTAATTCATGTGATGGTTTTCAGAATTTTAACAGGCGTGACATCAACGTAAAATCGTTCTTCTACACAGAGAATGTGGGCTTTCGCAATAGAGAATGTTTCGTCTTTTGTTTCAGGATTAATACGAGCACATGGAGTTGTGAAATGAACATCAAGTTCGTCAGCACATTTGGTTCTAACCTCAATTCCGCGGTTTTAGGAGAAAAAAAAAAGTATTATGCCTAACCTGATTATTAATTATTTCCTATTCGCCAGGCAGAAGTAGTAAACCAGCATGCCACAGCACTTTTAACACCGTGATAATCATTGTTGAATCAAAGTTGTATTTTTTTTTTTTTACAGCTTTGTAGGAATAAACTCATTTCAGGGCGGAATTTGTCCTGCAAGATCGTCCAATTAGGAATTACCACCTTTCTGGCCCAGGGCATATACAGTGGAGGTAAAAATGTCCCACAGTGCCTCGAGAGGTATCATTTTACTGTTTATAAAATTATCTATATTTACGTATAATTGGTATATTAATTTTCGTGAATATAATGCAATAGAAGTGTTGTAGTTTATATAATTTTTAATACAAATATTAACCTTTTTGTGTTAATTTTCTAGTCTTTTAAAATTAGAAAAATTTAAATTTTTCATTAATATTTTTGTGCCTTATGCTGATGTTATAATTATAAACTCCTACAAAAAGTCAAGTTTACTGGTACTCATCTCTATTACACATAGTAGCATACATTTGTACGTTTCATCAGGACGCAAGTTATCATAATCCAGTAGATTTGTTCAGGTATTTGGCAGATGCCATTATATGACATTTACCTCCCTTGGTTTCCTGTATTGGCATCCAAAGTCTTGTAAATTCAAATTTAATTTTTAAGCGCGTGTTGTATGCCACGTGGCCTTGAAAACGCCGGTCTTAAGAAAAAATTTATACCATTAACCAGATAATCTTCGGGCTTTATCTCGCGATAGTCTTGCTGCCGCGGATTTGCAGGGTTACTCGCTTAAAGTTTGTATTTTCAAGGCTCGTTCACTATATATGTTGCATATCTTAAGTACTTCAAACAATCAGTCCCTAAGGAACGTCATTTAATTACACATATTAAAAAACGAATTTAAAAAAAATGTAATAATATACAGTCACGATGTCCTATTACAGCATATAGCTTCTTACCCAGGTGCCCACAGGCATGGTAAAAAACACTAATGGAGTCAACCATATGAATGCTGTGAAAGCGTAATCTCAAAAGGCCATGAATGAAACACTCGTCTTTGCATAGTAGCGGAGATGCGAAAATAACGCAGCGCATGGGACATACGCACAGTAATTACACAATAATGTCTTGAACTATGTTTTGAGAGAATAATTTACAACAGCAGATCGATTTGAGATTTGTTATCTAGGGTGAGTGAGTCTCGGATGATTTGGGTATGGAACGACTCTTAAATTAAAACTAATCGTTAATTTTCAAAATTTGAGTTGCAAACAGCAAAATAAGTATTGATTCCGGAAAAGAAGTCAGTGTACTCTTGAAAAGTCTTCATCTTGAAAAACGAATGCATATGCAAATAATAAACATTTAGTTTATCCCAGAGTGAAATTTATTTCTGTTCTGTTTAGAATAATTTCATAGTGTTTAAGGATCAAAATATATGATTCACGTAACCTGTAACAATGCGTATGATGCTATTCTTGATTAGCAATAAGTACTCCATACAAATAAATATAAATAATAAATTTAACGACATTACTGAATAACAGTGATTTCTCGATAAAGGTCTGGACGAGCCAAGGAGTGGTTTAAGAGCGTTACTTAAAAGATAAGCCAAATTTTTCTTTGGCCTTGTTTACAGTATATCTTTTTATCAAACTTTGTTTTGCAGACTTTGGGAGGCTTCAGTTTTTATCTCGACGCACAACTTGAGTCATTATTGATGTTTACACCTTCACAAGTTTCAGATTACTCAGTAAAGTCATGTCAAAATCCATTAATCTTCTGGCGTCACCGGCTGCCTTGAGTTTATGGAAAGTGTCGGTTGTTATAAAGACACGGTACTTACAAACAACTAATTATATATATAGTACATTCACGACTGGAACAGACTTAATGAAAATCAACCTTTGAAAAAATATCCTAGCCATTAGATGCATGCATAGCTCGTAAAAAAAAAATGGTGGGTGCGGGTACTTGGTAACTTAAATTATTTATTTTGCTTTTTGTTCTTGTAATTAATTAAGTAAAAAATTAGCGGTAAGTAAAAATTTGTAAAATATTTTCTTTTCTAATAAGTTCACGTTTTCGCTTGCCCGACGCATGAATAAAGTTATGAGGCCCACGACAATGTTAATCTTACTTAAGGCGGAAGAATACACAACGTACATGTAAGTAGATATTAAGAATGGCTTTCAAAAGTGAATAGCCTTTACCCATTAAGTCATAGTTATTCAAACACGCCCTGTTCCTAATGTGAGCCACTTAAGAACAGTGAAACGATAGTTTTATCGAGTCCGGTTACTTCGAAGGTAAACATTTCCGTGTATGAACGGAAATTTTTTTTACGGCAATGTACAGTAAATTAACGGGAAAGCGATCTACGATGACGAAAAACGGAGTTTCGTATTTCCTGTATCTTTGAATTTCGAGAGCGAAGAATGCCGAGTATGTACGAAGCTTGCTTCGCTGCTGCAAACAGAAAATTATCGATTGTTCCGCAGTTACGATGACTGCGCCACTCGTGGCTATCGATTTAAACATGAAAAAGTAGCGCCAGGCTCCCGCAATAGTAAGAACTTTGTTAGGACCTGAAAAGGTTGCGCATGTCACTTTCCAATAGATTCTATATTTATACGCGACATTGACACAAACCGGTTGTGAGAGTGAGTGGTAAGGGTCATGGGCTCCAAACCTTTCAATTCGTGTAAATCTCGGCCCATAAGGTCGATAGTGAGAGCCTCTTCTACGAGTGTGCAGCCGCAGGTTAGATAGATGGTGGGACCCTTTCCTGATTTTCGGTCCTATGTCATCCCCATTATTCAGAGGCCTCCTAAGGAATGTATGTGTCAGAACGTATTAACAAAATTGAACTTATAACGAGAACCGATTCAGAAATCACACCAACTAATGTTTATCTCCCGAAAATTGTCCAAAACAGCTAGTGTACTTTGTACAGGTGAGAGTCTATGAAAAGTACGTTTGAAAGGAGACACCATATTGGGTACTGACTCAGGAACATCCGGTAAAGAACAGAAACAAATTTAGCTGCTTTAAATCACCGATTTATTTATTCTCGTACATCAAGTATACACTCGTTTGAACGGGTACGTATCGTAGGTGTACGAGCTGTTCAACATCCTTCAAAGTGGCCACCGAGGTTGTCCAAGGTTCGTTGCAACGATGAGGCAGGTGGCAAACACCATTGGCTGAAAGAGATCCGACAGGTGCGCAACCTCTCGTCGGAATGCTCTGACGATGCCTGGCTCATCGCTGGCAACGAACAGGAAGCCTTTACGAATGACAAAAAAAAAAAAAAATAATTGTGTGACGATTATTTTGTACCGAATGTAAAGAATTCTCTTCATTGCGAATATTTAACCGAGATAAACGTAGCTTTCGTAATTTGAAAGTGAAGTGGGCGTAATTCTGACAGCATAACGTTCATGCGTTGGTGAACTTTCCAACTGCGCGGACAAGCCAACTGTTATAAGCTGTAACCTTATTATTGATACATCACAGTACAAAAAATCTCTTGCACCTATTATATATTTTTGCCTTTTCTGTTGCAGAATGAATTCTTCGAGGACTCTCGAAGGACAAAATATTTATACATATATATATATATATTTATACATATATATATATATATATATATATATATATATATATATATATATATATATATATATATATATATATATATAGCGTGTGTGTGTGTGTGTGTGTAAAAGTTTTTCTGGGGATTTTTTAACACGAGGCATCTTCGCTCTTCTGTGCACATGAGACCCTAGATTCTGTACCAACTAACGTGCGCTGTCTGAGAGAAGAACATGCGTTCTGCTAGCAAACTTAATACATACAGAAATTAATAGCAATATTTCATTAATTTAACCCGTATATCAGCGGTAAATAAATATTTTTGACGTGCGAGTGACTTGGTGCCATAACAGAAGTATTGCATGGATTACAGCTATTTATGTTGTCGTAATTGGTCGATTTTTGGTGGAGAGTGTGTAGGACGGCCAGGGGGGGAGGGGGGGCAGCACGCATTGCTTAGGGGTCCAGAATTTCTCTTGGTGGGCTTGGTTTTGGTTAATTTATTCATAGGAAATTGTTATCCAAACTTTAACCATAATCACGCTTGGCTTAGAACTAAGCGCACTTAGTCGTGATATAACGTTCGTTACAATCATTCGGAAACTCGTGGATTCAATTCCACGTGACTGAATGCGAAAAATAAAGCGCGTGGAGGGGGGAGGGGTCGTTCAAACAGTTTTGAACACTAGTTTACAAATATTTTCGCAAGTATATTTTAAACCACAGACTGAAGAATGCATGTTCTTCCAAAAATTATATTGAAAATTAGAAACTAATTGTACTAAACCTATTGAGTAATTTTGCGATACACCCGCCATGATAATAGCTGTAGAAAGTCGTATTCGTGGTATTAAGAATTTGCAGGTGTTCGCCTCGAGTATCCCCCCGCCTCACAGAAGATCCGCTTCACGTCCATCAGTAAACTCGGCAGGGGATGACGGCAGCAATTTGTTCCCCGAGGGTGTTGCGGATGGTGGTAGAGGGGGGGTTGCAAGTCGTCTGACACGTGACCTGAATCTCTTCTCCCGCGCCACTCGCGACGAAGGAAGGCGGAGAAAGTGTTCCCTCATTAGGTCTCCGTCCGAGCAGAAAATAATGCAGTCTTTTCTTCGTTCTTCTCGCGCGCGTCCTTTTTTTTTTTAACCCCCCTCCAAACCTAACTTCTCGACGGCAACAAAACGTGCAAGACAGGAGGAACTGTTCAAAATAGCTGCCTCCTCGACAATGAAGCGCGAGGGTTGGCTGCATTTTTCAACTCGACGGGCGAACAGAGAGAAAATCTCTGCTAAAGTTGTTCACAGTTTTAATTTTCCACGGAAACTTTCGACACTCGCCTCGAGAAATAATTTGAATATTTCGTTATGTTTTAATAGTACCTTTTCTTGCACGTTCAACTCGAACCGCGTGGAAGCAGTAATCCACGAAACGCGAAAGCTTTGTTGGCTCAGACCAGAATATACCTATTTATTATAGAAGATACCTATTTATTATAGCCTTGGATATAAAATACTATCTGTTACCCACGGCTCTACTCGCGTGCAAAATTCAAACCTTAATTATATTGACAAAGTGCTCGATCTTAATTGTTTTTTACTGTAGGCGATCTCCCGTGGCGCAGTCAGTTGGTGCGCCACCGATCTGGGGTGTGGGAGGCTCTGGGTTCGAATCCCGGGTAAGGCATGGGTGTGAATTGAAGTTAGGTTATAAGTTAGTATGTAAGCTGTCCCCTGCTAAGCTTTACAGCGTTAAACCGGGACGTTAAAAAGCCCTATAGAATTTCGGTTTACAATTTATTACTGTAATATTTTCGATTAGCACATAGGGTACTTTTCGTCCCGTAAAAATTAACATTTCCTTAATGAATATAAAAAATAAACAGACCATCAACCAGCACCTACTTAAATGGTTGGTGGAAAATTCTATATATTCGCTAAGAAACTGTTCCTTTTTCCGGGATGAAAAGTACCCTGTTATGTGCTAATCCAGAATATAATGTACCCCTGTATCAAATTTCATCAAAATCTGTCGAGCCGTTGCGACGTGATTGAGTAACAAAACGTACAAGATTTCGCATTTATAATATTATTAGGATTTCGTGTTGATTTATTCCATTAATAGCTAGAACCGATAGTGTGATTTAATATATTATGTAGGACGCTTTGATAAGTACCATATCATAATCGAAAAATAATATTTTGTGGAACTATAAATTACTTTGAAATACTAGTTTTAGTTACTTTATTCATGGGAAATGTTTATGCAAACTTTAACCATAATCACACATGGCTTAGAATCATGCGCACTTCGTCGTCATAGACCTGCAATGTTCGTAATTATCATTTGGAGACACGTGAATTTAATTTCACGTGAGTGAATGCGAAAAATGAGGGGGCTGGGGGTTTGTTGAATCATTTTTGAACCCTCGTTTACAAATATTCCGGATCTTTAATATGTGTATGCCGATACCCCCTCCCCCTTTTCTAATCTTCTTCCCCCTTAGACTTGGTCACACGCCAGGCAACGTGATTTGGCCTCGTCAGTTTACTGTAATAAAAAGTTTTCAATGAGCTGAACCTAATTCAAAGACACGTTGTACGGTATATACGTGGCTTGAAATATTTGTGTTGGAGATGTGCAAGCACCCATTTATGAACTGGATCTCGCAAAAGACATTTACAGAGGGGGAATACATTAAACTTCCCGGCAAGAGGAATGCCTCGAGATACCCTCGATACTGTATTATGGTCTATACCGCTGCATACATAAGCAATATGTTATAAATAAAAATGCAGTAGTAATTTAATACCTTAAAGTTTTTTTTTTTTTTTTTTTTTTTTTTTTTTTTTTTTTTTTTTTTTTTTTTTTTTTTTTTACCAGAACTGGGTTCATAGAGGAGAGCAGATTTCAGTGCAGTTGGCCGATACGCCCTCCCCATAACTAGCGACATTTGTATTTCTCTGTTATGCGCGACGTGAAGTATGGCGTGGCACGAGATGAAGTATTGGCCAAACTATCTCGTGGGCCGTCGTCTTCGCGGGTCCCCCCCCCCCCCCTCCCCCAGTGGCGCCAACACCCAGACATAAAATTACACTAGTCCACAAGTGAAAATCCACCATAAATCACCACGTAACGGAAATCTACGGAATCATTCTTCTGATGACTGATAGTAAAATTCAACTGAATAGAATAATATAACTCTTTTTAAAACTATTTGTTTTTAAGGTCGCTAAATTTGCGTATATGCGCATGTTGCATAGTGGTAGTTTTGACAAAACTGACGAGGAACAGAAACAGCAACGACAGTGTGAGAAATAAGATTACTAATTCAATAACACCAATTAATGAATTGCAATTACAGGTGTATGCCAGAAATTCGTAGCTATAACATCAGCCATATTGATTTTAATTTGTGATAATTCACTTCAGATAATTTTAAGTCACTGTTCGACTCGGCTTTATCAATTATGCAGAAATTCTTCGTTTCGTGTCATAATTTCAAATTTTGGAGGTGTTATTTGAAAGTTTGACTACATAAAATTTCAAATTTACTAGTTGTTATACATTTGTATTTAATTGTTCACTGAGTGTAATTTCCTGCCTGCAAAAAGGCAAGAGGCTACTGATAAAATATTGATAAGTTCCTAACTTTTCACAACATGCAGATAACACACAATTAAAATTACCCACAAAGTTATTTTAAAAACTCGTAAGATTTGAATTTTCTACTATCGCATATTGCCAGTAATTACTATGAATCCGAAATTATGATGCGAAAACGAAGAATTTGTGCAAAAGTGAACCCAAGCCTTAAATTATGTTTTCTTTTGGCAAATTGTCCACATTCCACCTACAATAAAAAAAAATCCACTGCATTAGTCTCTGATCACTAGATAACAATTTCTCCCACTAAGTAAGAATTGAAATACACCCAATCTGGTGGGGAAATCCACCAAGTTGGCAACACCGGTTTCCCCACACAACCATGGAATGTTATTGTAGGCTGTTCGCGATAAAGCGAGCCCTTTTGAGGCCCTAGTTACTTTTCCATTTCAGCTATACTTTACCCTTAACATCTTTTTTGAATAAATACTGTCATGTTAGTAACAAACACAGTGTGTGTATTCCATCGCAATCGGAAGTTAACGTCTACGGCGAAAATTAAATATATTTACTAACTATTATTCCAAATGAGAGGGATTTCAAGAGCGCTCACTTGACCGTGAATAGCCTATATTTGCCATCGTGGCACGAACGTGCTGTGCGAGTTCTATGCGCCGGTACCTGGAGTCACGTGGGCGGCGCCTCCGCGCTCAAACGTGAGCAGGACATTTATCAACATTAAAAAATCGTTGCAGCCGGAAAAGGGGTCAGAGGGTCGGAAGAGAGGGTCGGTGAAGAATTTTTATTTCCAAAAGTAGTAAAAATATGGTTCGTGGACATTTGTCACCGCACCGACAGGAAATATACCTCTTTAGTCCCGTTTGCACGATGTTCCCGAAGGCGAGCTTATCACGTTAAAATGAGAGAACAATAAAAATAAATATACCACCGTATATTAAGTTTGAATTTTGGTTCAGACGAGCGAATGATTAAGTTCGCCGAGCAGGCTTATTTTTGTGCAACCCATTCAGCGTTTTTTTTTTTTTGCGTAGTCCTGATAAGGTTTACCGCAGACTGTCTAGTTGACCTGGAGTAGCAAATAAACGTGTCAAAGACTGATTTGTGACCACGAAAGATAAACAAATGTACAATAAATGTATTTGTTACAGTTAATTCAACTATGAGTTCACGATCTAAGCTAAACACCATTATGGCTGTCAGCTTCCAGAAGTAATATTCTGCGGTGAAAACCCGTCTGCAATGTGGACATAATTCCGGAATAGTTGGTCGCTTCTCTTTATAGCAAGACACACATAAATTTTGTCAGTCAGGAAGTAAATATCTTACAGGCAATGCACACGCGTGAATTCATTTTAAATGCATCTGAAACGATGACAAAAACTTAGTATTTTGAGATTTCGGGCGATGATTTATCTGAATTGTCAATGGCATACAAAAAAAAATTAGTTCGTTAATGCTATTGTTCTTTTATCCCGCGTCTTCTATGTAATCTTTCACGAAGACGGAGTATAACTTTTATGTTCAATAAGCGTGCCGACAATTATACATTGTAGTAGCTTAATGGCCTAGGAAATGAATGTTCGCTTATACTTTTCGTCGAACACGTTTGATCCCAAAATATCTGGCTCAATTCGTATTCATGCATCAGCTTTAGTGTGGCGTCGTTACGTTAATTACATCTCATGTGAAAAATTGCGGCATATCGTCTTTGCTAAGCAGAGTGATTGAAGTAATGTCCAAAGTAGTTTATATACTCTGCTGGCATTGGTAACGTGTTAAATATGTGCTAATTACACTGTGAAAACAGCTGCAAATTTGAAATGTCATTATGCTGTCGTATGATGTCATCAGCCCTAGTTCAATAACAGAAAAAAAAACTCTTTTTGCAAATGTCGAATAAGTTACCTGATGCGCACGATACTTAATTAAATGTAAGTTACTTGTATTTGTATTAATTATATATATATATATATATATATATATATATATATATATATATATAATCTCTATATGTAGAGATCTGAAAAATTCGCGAATCAATTTTGAGACAAGCTATATTTGGAAAACTCCTACATTTGTGTCACCTTTTCCATTGGTCCAAACGTTTTTTGACACCTCCTGGAGAATCCTGGGCCAATGAGAAACGAACAACAAAATGCACGCCCAATCATCGTTCTCCACTGTGACAGCAAATAACCAATGGGCAATCGATATCTGCACGATTGCACATAAAACCGTGGAGTCTAGCTTGGAGGACGTTGAACACGCGAATTTTTCAGGCCACTATCTATATGCTGTCACAAGTTTTTAATGTCTGTAGGCGTAGCCAAGTTCTTTGAGGGATGGAGGTCTTGATTAAATAGAAGGAGATTATATTTTCCAAATTGATATGTAAAATTTTTTAAAAATACTTTAACTTACTATATCGACAATAATGGCTATTGCTCCTATTTGCAACTAATATGTACATATTCGTTAGAGATGATGGTTTATCGCGGGCAAAGTTGACTAAATGCTGTTCACGGTAAAGTGAGCACTTTTAAATCCCTAGTTACTTCTTTCAGCCATTTTTTATCCTGTAACCACCTTTTAAAATAAATATTGCTATGTAAATAATAAACACAGTGTGTATGTTCCGCCGTACTCTTAAAGTTAATGTCTAGGAGGGCTAAAATAAAATAAATTTATTGATTATTATTCCAAATGAAAGGTCTTTCAAAAGTGCTCAGTTGACCGTGAACAGCATATATTAGCTATGATTTAACGTACTATGCACATGTCAAACAGTTTTCATTCCTTAATGCCTGTCATTCATGTATGAAGCTACTACCGCATTTCACTTGGTCAATATCGTTTCTAATTCTATAAGGCAGAGCGTTCGTGATTGGTCTGCAAACATGTTAGCCGAGTAAAAACCTTGTTCATCCAATCACGAAAAAATAAAGTAGTTAGAGTGTTATAGAAGATATGTTGGCTCAAAATATTTTTGGGATTCTTCATCATCTCTAAAATCGTACTTCACCTCGTCATGGGCGAAGGTGAGAGAGGCTGCAACGGACGAAGTCGCGGCGACTGACGATGTGCGAGATCGCTGCGGACGGCGAGTTACCCAGCAAGAAGAGTGCCCCACGGCAACGATAATTTTACACAAGGTGGAAGAATACGCAACGTGCACGCAAGTAGATCGTAAGCGGTGCTTTCAAACGTGCACATTTCGCCGTGAACAGCCTGTAAACGAGGAAAGTAAGCATATGCCGTAGGGCGAGGTGGAAAGCAGACCCAGGAGAGCTGTGACAGCACATGCAACCTGTGTAGCGCCGCTCGGGTCGGCAAGTTCGTAGCGCCCGATGGCCGTAGGACCAGCTCCAAGACAGTGTGCGCCGTTGTGTTTCCGGTCTGCGTTTCCAAAAGTCCGCTCCCGAAGTAGGCCCACGCAGTTGCGCCCGAGGGCCGTAGGACCAGCTCCAAGACAGTGTGCGCCGTTGTGTTTCCGGTCTGCGTTTCCAAAAGTCCGCCCCCGAAGTCCGCCCCCGAAGTAGGCCCACGCAGTTGCGCTGAACACGACTGGCGTCAAGCCAGTTTGCAAACAGCGGGCTATGCGTTTTCTCCTGAAATATGCATTCAATCACGGCTAGGGTTACCAGACTTCCGGCAAAAGGAGGATATCTCCTTTTAAATAATTTTTTTTTTGCGATCGGTAGGATTGTTTGTGGCAATCAGAAATGTCCGACTTTTTCGACCACATAAAATGTATTTTTCATATTAATAATTTTTGTGCAATAAAACTTTTTAAAGCGATATTGTCAATATGGCTTATCATTTAATTACGTCCGTAAGTTCTTTGGTATTGTCTTAAATTGTGTTTACTAATTAATTCTCATTTAAATTCATTATTTGCAATAGAGCTAACGTTTTTTTGTAGTAAAACAATTAATTGTACGCATAAATTTATCCCCCCGACTCTTAGATTTATGACGGTGTGAACATTATTTCATGCCATTAATAAAACTTTGGAAAATTGTGTCTAAAATACTAATGACTTCATTCAACTATTACTTTTTAATATCGTTAAAAATAATTACATGCGAACAGAGTTCATGTATGCTCCTCCAGTAGGTATAATTTGCGGCTCTAAAGAAATTGCCTTGTCATTCATAATGAAATGTCTTTTTAAAGAGAGAATGTAATTTTCATCCTGAGTGTCTGGTAATCCTAGTCACGGCCATGATCCAGCTGTCGTATGACTGCTGTGAAGTGGGTGTAAAAGGTGCGTGACTACTTTAAATTCGGATGGGAGGTAAATGAATCCCATATACGTTAAGTTTAGGTTTTTTTATAAAGTCAGTATTTAATATTCAGGAGAGGGATATAGCTGATGGGTAATTGTTCTTACCAACTTTGTGAACAGATATTTTTGCCTGATTGATACATTTACGTTCAGCTACTTGTAACGCGGTGAATTTGTACATTATGTTGCTGCGCAAGACAATATGTTAGAGAAGTGCTGTGTAGGAGAGAAAGTCTGTTCGAACGTGATTATGTACAAGAGTTCTTCAAAATTACCTGTTATTATAATATTGTAATTTTTTTTTTGCGACAGTTAACAAGAATGTCATAAGCAAAGTGACCAAACGTGTCATGTCCTCTTAAAGACAAAGTATCTTAAATTATTGCCCTAAGGTTTTTATCAATTTCCACGATTATCCACTGTGATATGAAGTAATAGCGCTGATTAAAAGTACGAAAAAGGATGAAAATATTTTTTTTTAAACAAATTAAAGTGATTATAGAAATTTTTAATGTATATTGTTTTTTGCACAAAGTTCAAAACTGGACAAAATAAAAAAGTTAGGCTACAGCTCAAAGTAACTGTAAGTGCTATTTAATGTTTGTGAAGAATATTATTCGGAAATTTGTTATGCGGTTAGTCCATATTTCCAATTTATTTTTTTTTTCTCGTAAGGTTTGAAAATAAACGAGCCAGATTTCTACATACCGTACCGAAGATGAAGAAAGTGTCGGATTTCAAAGAAATTGCTGTGTGCAACTCCTAAGCGTTCAATAAGCACTTAAACGATATTGGAACTTTATTGTACCAATTACCATTTTGAAATTCGTGATAATCGAGATTTGAAGTCGAGATGGTAGACCAATTTTCTATATGCGGACGTGTTTCACAATCTCGCAGTATCTCAAAATACATATCTGGCCAATAAAAGCCTGTTTTCTCGAAATAACCAAAATAAAGATCTACTTATATCATTTCATACTGCTGTTTAGAGACAAATTATATTGAGAAATGTTTCTGTATTCTAGCTTTTCAAGAAATTTTCCCAATATTTGAGGCCCTAACTACGCCCTTCAACCCAGGACGACGCAAGGACTCAAGTCATACACACAACAGATGGCTCTAGCAGTATTTTTACATTTTTATTAAATACGCAGAGAAACGCACATGAATATAGGAAAGTATATTTTGTATATTTTGAGATCAACACACCAATTTACATGCCTCTACAAACACCATAAAAGTTTTATAAAACTTCTACCAAACATACAAATTATTATACAAAATTATTACTGGATTCTATACATAAGTTGAATAATTACACAATTGAAAAGTTCCCTAAAATGACCCAACATCTAAGGCTTTCTGACAATACAAGTCAGGACTAGAATTTACCAAAATGGTTACCTTACCTTCACAATGTAGCATTTTCTGCAGGCTAGTAAAACAACTAACATAGCCTGATAAAAATCCACAATCTGGATAATACTGATATTCAAGGCTGATAATAAATTTGACATAACCACATAGCCTGATAAAATCTCGAAAAGAATATTGATATAACAGGCTAATAAAACATTTAACAACCAAACAGTCTGATGCCATGATTTTTTTTTATTTACAGTAACTTTCTCCTACTCTGAATTGGAAAATTTGGTCAAGCTAAAATCTTTTATTTCTAAAAGTTTTTTTAAATCTTCTTCTTAAGGTACCACTTTCCATTTTACTTTCATTAAAGCAGGGAACTATTTCGCTTTTCTAATAGTGACATCTTTGAACTTTATCATGAGCTATTATTTGTCTCGAAATATTGCGAAACAGCATTTTAGCATTTACTCAAATTTTTCTTTCTGCACCAACAGTTTGCAAGGCGCGATATTTTGAAAATTGATAAAAAAAAAAAAATTATGCTTTCAAAATTCTACAAAATTCAATATTTTGCTAAATACATTCCAGCAGTCATCAGAAAATACATTCTTGAATACTCTGGGCTTCGAAACCCATATTTACTAGTTTTGGCCAAAAGGGCCCTAATTCTGATGAACAGTTACCCATCTCGTGTTGTGGCTCTGGTCACACCCCGAATGGCCGAGTCTGTCCACAGACCAGTCGGCCGAGAGGTCTATTTTACGGGAAAATTAACACAGAGGCGAACATCCCACATAACAACTTATTGCCAAAGCCTTTTCGCGAATCACGATCAATTTCCGGCGAAACCAGCGCCACCTTTAAGAATTGCTTGAATGTACCAATCTTTAATAAAACAGAATACTCTGGTAGGATGGGAGTACTTCCGGCACTCGTGGCGCATCCTATATCATGTTCAAACTACCGCGGGGCAGCTACAAGCAAGCGCCCACTACTCCTGGAGCCCCAAACGACCGCGCCAGTAAACATCACATCAACAGCACACTGCGGTCAAATAGACTAGAGACCAATACCAGTCAGCTTGAAGATTTCTGCCAGAAAATCCGCCGGTGTTGTCACCTCCAGTCTTGAGAAAGCAGCACCTCTGTTTAACACTAGTTTCCATTGATATTATTAATACAATACCAACAGAGTGCGAAAACAAAACTTTCTTTTCATTCTGTAAAGTTGATTTAACACAGACCAAAACTTAAACTGCGAAAACTAATTCCCCATACGGCAAATATTTCAGAGGTGAAAATATTTACTGACAAATAACGATAAAAATAAATACAGTTTAAAATATTTCCAGAAATACTGTAATTGTAACACCTCTTGCCACTAGGTTATTTTTCACGCACACCCCTATGGTATTTGTATAGAGTTGTACGGTATTTATCTCTAGTATATTTTCTGCAGCCTTTTAGTCATGTTTGAGCTTTTGTGTCGGGCTGCCGGGCGTCGACGATGCCACCTGGGAAGCGCTTCTCAGGCACACGTCGATGTCGATTTCGTCAAAATTCGGGGAATCCACGTCTAGTTTAAAGTATTCGTAAGTCCACGTGTGTAGGTATTATTAGAAAGAGTGACTGTGAAAAGTTTTTGCTTCGCAACGCGTAGCAAGTCGGGCAATCAGCCGCTGGTAGGCCGTGACATAGGAGGCGCAGACGGTAGAACTGGGTGGTGCGCTGGCGAAAATTTACAGGTTAATGAGACTCTCTGCCTAACATTAAAAAAAAATAAATTGTGTAGAGAAGCAGTTTAAACAACAGTCGCACTATCGGGTCCCTTCTTGTGTGGAGGTGTTTTACCCATTTCAGACAGAGAAGAATGTGAGCAGTAAGTGTTACAATGCCACGAATATGAAGTGCGCCAACGTCGTAATGCGCAAGGCCCTGAAGTGACATGCAGCGTTCTCGTCGTGTTTGTACCTACGGAACTTTAAGCAGTGACGCTGTGTATTAATTGGTGTAAAGTCTGCAGCATAGTTCAGTGAAGGTTCCTCGAGTACTCTTATATGTATCTGATCAGGATATCTTCAGATACAGTGCTCTAAATAATACATTTTTAGCTATTTTAGAATAATCCAAAATGGTCATCCCAATGTGCGTGATGTCTTTAGAGTAATCGATAGCCATCATTTGAAGAGTGTGTTATTTTTATGGATCAGCACATTGGATGCAATTTTAAAAGTTTCGTAAAGAAATAAACTGCATCGGAAATTTTTTTGCAAAACAATTACACCATCCACTAGGCAGCTGCTTATTATCACTAATTGCCCTAATAACAAAGCATTATAAGTAACTGTCTAAAATAAATCCGTCAATTATAAGAAACGTGAGTAGATGTTCATTGCAGATCTTGGCGCAACTCAATAATTTGACTAAAATTCAAACAAATTTCTCACTTTCAGCAACTTTTTTCAATTTCTTCGGAAACATGATTTATACTTAAATTTCAACCCCAAAAATAAAGCTATTTTGTTCCAAATCGGCATTCTCGATCAGGCGCACTTTTTTTTAAACATGCTTCATTCACTCTTTGATCAGTGTCCTTCTTGGGAGTGAATGAGGCTAAATTTATGGTTAAAAAGGCTAAATTACCCTAAAATTTCAAGCCAAATCAATTCTTAAAAAAAATATCAAAATAAAAGTATGAAAATTCTTGGAATTTCATCAAAAATCTGATGACTTAGCTTGCAAATAAGGCTTTAAAGAGCCCCTCACAAAGAGTGGACACAAGTTAAAAATTGATTTTGATTTCGACCTTAAATTTGATTGATTTTTAATGTTTTGCTTTGAAATATTTGACAGGAAAGTAGAAATTTGCTTGAATTTGGCTTGTAATTCATTGGATTTAAGTCAAATTATTGAGTTGTGCCTGTATCTAGCTTTCTACCCACATGAATAGTAAACACAAGATTTACATCACCATCAACATTCTCAAAAACTACGAAAAGTTTACAGATATTTATATTGTGCTAGTCCTTTTTTTTTTATTGTGGTTTAAAGGTATTTCTATCATGCCAGGGACCTCATTATTTTATTTTTCTGGCCTTGATATTAGTACTAACAAAACTCCAATTGGAGAAACCACTCACTTCACCACCGGCCGACCAATTTTTTTAAATATTTTCTTAGTGGTAAAATAATTTTAATGTCAATGAACTAAATGATTTATGCAAAAACTGACATGTAAAAACATTTTTAATTATGGATGATAAATTGCATATAAATTGCATTTACAATAAAAAAATTTGGACAAAAATTTTGAATGACAACAAAAAAAAAATCAATAAACCAATTTTGATAACGAAAATGTTTCAGTATTTACCAAGTGATTTCGATCATTTTTTTATATACCAAAGACCTTCGGGCGAGTTAGGTCTGTTTGTAGATGATTAAATTTATATGGTTGGTTATCCTAGTTATAATCTTATTAGTGGTTATCCGAAAGGATTTTCTTGGTTTCGGATTAAGAGATGATAATAAAATGAACGCTTTTTTTTTATATTTATATTCAAGGAAAACTTTATCTTAATTGAAAACGTGTATTATGGTGTAATAGATGAATGTAGTTTCCAGGTAAAAGAGACTGGTCTAATTAGCAAAAAATTCCCTCATTTACCAGATACCAGATATGATAGAGTCTGCATTTAGATACACAAATAGTTTACTGTATATCTTTCGCAACGAAAATATTATTGAATTTATCGTATTTACAAAAGAATTTACTACATTTGTTAAAAACAGCATTTCCATGTTTGGTATAAAGTGTGAATCTTATAACGAAATTATAAATAACACGAAATATATTGTCAATGATTTAGAAAATTTGACTCCTTAACAGCTATATAATTACAGAAAAATATATAAAGAGGGGTGCTATATGGTAGCACCCCAACACAAAATTTATCAATGAAATTTGGTTTATATTTTATTCGCATATAAAAATGGAGTCAATTCTAGGCATAATTAACAACAAACTTATTTAAAATGCTAACGAAGTTATGATTGTTGATGAGAATAATAATCCCTGGTATTTTGCTAATCAAATTGCTCAATTACTTGGTTATGAATGACCTAGAAATGCTGTTAAAGACCATATTTGCGGCAAATATTTAAAAACATATGAAAAACTAGGTAGCAAAAAAATATGCTACCTGAGGATATTCAAAATACTACTAAATTTGTTAATGAAGGTTGTCATTTCAACTTCTAGCAACATCTAAAATGGAAATAGCGGAAAATTTTCAAAACTGGTTATATGAAGTAGTTCTTCCGTCCATTAGAAAAAATTGTGAATATAGGATTCAAAAAGATATAGAGCGATTATGCAAAGGTCGAATAAAGCAATTAAAAGATATAAATAAAAATAAAGATGATCACATTGAAAATTTAAGAGAATCAGTTGATCTGGCATTAGATGGAATAGCTTACAGAAATGAGTTAATCAGAGAAATGACACCACATGTTGTAACACAAAATCAATATTTAAATCCAGCTTTTGTTCTTTTAAAATTATTTGATGATGATTTCGAATATGATTACTACGTCATAAGAACTCAAAGAAAATATGCTCGAAGACAATTGTATAGAATTGAAGATAGACATCCAAATTGCGAAGAATCATTGATATTCGATTATATTCCAAATTCTTTCAATTTTTATCAAAGAATGAAAGAAGCAATGAATGATCAGGTTGAGTGTTTTCGTTAACTATTTTGATATTGCCGGAAATAATGATACTCAACAACAATTGATTAATGATATTAATATTCTTGGTCGAATTAAGTAAGAACCAGTGCTATAAATGAATTTGACCTATATTATGTAAATTAATTTTCTTTAATTTTTCATGTTTTTATAAAAAAGTATATATATGAAAAACAGATCTCCTACTTACAAAATGGCCGAATAACTAGAGAAACAACTAGGGAACCTACAGCTAGAAGATAATAATGGAAATACTACATTATTAGATTTTAATAATTTAATTTTTAACAATAAAAAGATAAATATTGTGCTAGATGTTAACAAAGAGTCTTGGTTTAGAGGAAAAGATGTTACTGAAATTTTACAATATAGAAATACAACAAAAGCCATTATAGGCCATGTTGGTACAAACCATAAAAAAAAGCTTATAAAACAAAAAGAAAAATGAAGACATTGGTAATGAAGATAAAACATTTCTTAAAAACTTTAAGAAATATAATAATGGTGCTACAGTTTATATAAATATAAAATGGTTAATACAACTATTTACAAAATCTAGACTAGCCTTTAAATCACTGGTAAAACAAATTTCTAAGTGGCTTAATTTAAACATAAACACTTTCGAAGAAAAAAATAAAGACATATCTCCCAACTTATTAAATGTTTTAAACATTTAAATCATAAACAACAGTTACAATAGACAATTATAGAATAGATTTATATTTCCGGATATAAAAGTAGCTATTGAGTGTGACGAATTTAACCATAAAGATAGAAATCTTAGTTATGAAATAGAAAGACAGAAGTATATAGAGACCCAATTAAATTTTTAATTTATATGACTGGATTCTATTGAAATAGATTTTGATATAGCCGATGTGGTTAATCGTATTATTGTGCATTTAAGTACAATATAAATGGCTCCTACCAGACAACCTTAAGGGAAAAAAATTAAATTTACAAAACATCTGTTTTATTAATCCAATAATTATGAGTGTTATCAAAACCCAACCACTTTACAAATATTTTATTGCCGTTTGATTTTAAGACTTTTTCAACCAAATATTCATCAGGATAGTTTGTTTTCATAATTTTGTATTCATAAAAACTACCTTTTATTTCTTCTCCATTGTCATCTTTCAGTTTGTAAGTTGGTACATCAAAATTTAAAACTTCAAAAATGGTGTATAATTCTGCTGTCCAATTAGTTGTATAACACGTTTCAAAAAATTGTTTACTCTTGCTCACGCGGGCAATATCTCCAACTTTATATTTCTGTTTAGCAATCATGTCTACAAAATCTTGTTGTCGTAATTTTTTTTTTTTCGTTTTTCTTATTAACTTCAATTGGTTTTATGCCAATAGTACTATGTTTTGTGTTGTTATAATCTTGAACTAAATCATGCAAAATATTTATCCATTTATAAACGCCATTCAATGCAAATTTCGTTCACATTTTATTCTTCCACATTCGATTAAATCTTTCTACACAACTGATGTTTAATTCACTGCATGTAGAATAGTGATTGATGTTATATTTTTACATAAGTTCACTAAATATTTTATTAAAAAATTCTAAGCCATTGTCGCTTTGTAAATTATTTGGTTTTCTTTTTATCAATATAGATTCTAAAGCAGTTGCTACATTTTTGCTGTTCTATCTTTAATTGGTATTGCAAATACTAATTATAAAAAAACATCAATAATTGTTATAATATATTTGTAATCATTGTTGATATACGATATGCCTTTTAAATTAAGAGTATCCATTTTAACAAGATCAATTTGCCATAGATCGTCAATTCCTTGCGAAATTTTTTCGTGAAGTTTTTTATGATTCATTTATTATTCCTTCTCTTACTTCGGGCAATTTTTTTTATGTTGATTTATTAGGATTACATATCGAGCATATAAGTTTCTGAACTAATCGCCCATTTTTTAAATTTTTTAATTTGCATAATAATATTCTCAGTAACTTTCTTACACTTCAAACACCAAGTATTCTTCATTTAATAGTTATATATATATATATATATATATATGTATATATATATATATATGTATATATATGTATGTATATATATGTATGTATATATATGTATGTATATATATGTATGTATATATATGTATGTATATATATGTATGTATATATATGTATGTATATATATGTATGTATATATATGTATGTATATGTATGTATATATATGTATGTATATGTATGTATATATATGTATATATATGTATATAGAGAGAGAGAGAGAGAGAGAGAGAGAGAGTGTGTGTTGATCTTTATAGTTGACGAATATTCCTATTGTGATGCCATTATGCAATCAGAATATTAAGTTAATTTTCTGTTTTTATTTTAAAAGACAAATGATCAGCTTTGTTAACATCAAAAGTCGTACCGTGGTCTATCCCTAAATAACAGTCGTATCTTTTTTTGATAAATTGACATTGACAATAAAAACCGTTTTATAAACAGTCCAATCCATTTAAAAAGTAAAGAAATTTTGAACAATATTTAAGTGGAAAATATTTTTCGATTTATCCCACCATGCATGCAAATAAAATAGTTGGGATTTTTCTTCCATGGTTTTTCAACTTCTTCCTTATCTTGTTCCTTAACAATTGTACCAATATAATCCACAAATGATTCATATAAATTTTGTAATTTTTACATTTGTTTTTTGATCAATAGCTTCTTTGCTTTTTTCAACTTGCAAATCAACATGTTTATCACAATAATTCATAACTGATTGGCTTACATTTTGTAATTTTTCATCGAAATATATTTGATTGGCCGCATCTTTACCATCTACAGGATCAGCCATATTATTAATTCTACGATTTTGAATAAAAACATAGTCTGTTGTGTAAACAAAACTTTACTAAGTTGTTTTTAAATCGGAAACACATTAGTGTTGTATTTCGATTCCACATCGGTTTTTAAAGCATAGTCAGAAACAATAGTTTTATATTTTGAATCTACATCCTTTTTTAATGCATAATCTGCTGTACATTTCGAAATATCTTCTGTTAAATGCGTCTTTATTATTTATAGTTTCATCTATATTACCACTTCTACGTCCTAGAGAATAAACATACTATTTTATGTAATCTAAACAGTTGGCTAGTTCACTTTGTAAAAAATAAAAACTCGAACTGCATTGTGAATCTACATATGATTTTAAAGCATAAGCATTGGTGACAAAAATTTTATTTAATATATGATTAATGATTTCCCAAATATAACCGTAATTTAATAACAGAAATTATTTAATTAAACTTAGATTCTATCGAATAAAGATGTAATATAATTAAACATAGATGTCCACAAATAAATGAATCAAAATTCTGAATTATATCATCATTGTAATAAATATTTCTGTTTTTGAAATAATTAATTAAATTATTAGGAAAATTTCTTACAAATAAATGGAAATAGTAAACATCACAATTTTCTTTAAAATAGCATACCCAATGAGTGCTAGGATTTGTTAAAATGTCGACATTTACCACAGCACACTCATTTTTGAGCATTCTATTTAGTATTTCGTCAATCAAATTGACATTTCTGAAATTTGTAATATTGAATATTTTTACATATTATTCAATATCGACATTAGGTAATGGGTTTATATTCAATTTTTTTTTGGCCTTCCGTTTTTTTATAGTAACTTATCATTATTTTCCATTGCTAAATTGTCTCTGTTGTTCTTCTAATTCTTTTTTATTTTTTATAGTTCAACGGAATTATAAACTGCACTAGCTCCTCCAGTTAAAGCACCGAGCGCACCTAAAGCTGCAAATAAAATTGGTTAAAATCCTCCATGGTGTAAACTACTTCCTGTTTTTTTCTTTAATAGTTTTTGGGTATTGGTATTGATAAAACTAGTAAGAAACCTTTGCATTCTTTTAATTTTTTATTTTTTCGCTCAAGATGACCTTTTGTTAAAAAAAATATATCTATATCCAAATCTCTTAATTGATCAATTGGTATATTGAAAGATAGTTTTTTATCTTCGTTTATATATGTAAAAAATACATTTATTCAATAAAACATTCCAATTCCCCAACCTAATTTTATTTTTGTAAACATTGTTGAGGCAACAGCAGCAGAAGAAATTTTTTCTCCAATTGGAGTATTTTTAACTAACATAATTTCTTTAGCTTCTTTTTGTAAAATTTTATTAGCTTCATGACTAGATTCTAAATATTTATAATGTCTATATGCAATATCGTGATATTTGCAAGCTTCGTCTAATTTATTTATTCCTGAGTCTCCTTTTTTGAGTAAAAGCTACTCATAGTGCTAAACCAAATGAAATAATTTATCCACTGAGATATCTATTTAGTTGTATTCGAGATAACGATGATATTTATTGGAAAGTTGGTTAGAAAGTTACTTTTATTCGTAATTCATCTGATAACAACTGTTTATTTGTCTTTCGAAATAAGAAAGCAGATGGTATGCTAGATAAGGATTATGCTGATCCAGGTGAAATTGTTATTCAAAAATTAGAAATTAAGTGGCCTATTGTTGAATATGAAGCTAACACAGCCATTGCAATTAAAGAAAAAATATACAAAAACCCTAAAATGTCTATTAGTTTTGATTATTGGCTATTTTTAGAGAAAGAGGTTCCTACTGGATCAACTGTTTTTAACTTTGATACAAAAGATTAGTTTATTAATAAACAATTTGACATGCCTGCTTTTGTTGGGTTTCAAACTAATAGAAAAAATCGCACTGAACAGTTTGTCCACGATTCTATGTTTGACCATTTTAATATCAAAAATATTTATGTTTTAAAAATTGTAGAAATGAAATTTATCCAAAAGAAAATTGGAATCTAGATATTGGCAATAATTTTTGTGATAAATGGCTATTGTATATAGAAATAATTAATTTTATTACATGCCGGTTCTAAACTTTGATGGTAAAACCAATTATTATTCATTTTGGGGTCCAACACCTTTGTATATTATTGATTGCTTATATATGAAAACAAATGTAGTTAAAGAAAAAACAAATATAAAAATTAGCGTTGATTTTGATAAAGCTGTTGAAGCACATACAATTTGTAATGTTATTTTAACTGCCAACTGAATTTAACTTATGATTATATGGAAGAACGAATTACTGAGAATATATAAATCTTTAATTTTATTAAATGGACCATGTAAACGGTTTTACAGAAACAAGAGACGGTTTCGACATTTTAATACAATTTTTCGATGTATTGTTAAAGTGATTGATCGAATTAAAATAATCTATTTGATAAATCTAAGTTAGATTTTTTCTTTCAACATTATTTGTGCCAATTTTATTTGAGTTTTCTTTTTAAGAGGGCAATTGTGTTTATATGTAAACATTTTTTATAAATCAGTAGATGTCTATTGGAGATCTTGGCGCAACTCAATAATTTGACTAAAATTCAAGCAAATTTCTCACTTTCAAACAACTTTTTTCCATTTTTTTCTGGAAACATTATTCATCTCTTCAATTTCACCCCCAAAATCAAGTAATTTTGATCCAAATCTGCATTCTCAACCTATTCCTGTTTACACATGCGTAACTCTTGCAAGAACAGCTATCCTGGACATTTTTACGATCTGCGGTAGAGATCATGTAAACTACGTCAACGTATTCATAATAAAAATATTGCTACTTGCAGGTGTCGAAAATGTATCCTGAAATTAAAGTCGTAGAAATCAACCAGTGTTAAAATTGTAAATTTTGTACAGACGGCTCAAAAATTTTTTGCACTGCGTGTAATTATGTTGCTCGCGAAGAAAGTTCGCCGGTACAGTATGTTGGTATTCTGTGCATACCGTGTGTTTTTATTCCTTACATTCTCTTGGGCTGTGAGGAACCTAATAACACAAGAAAACCCGATGGTGCAAAACTTTTTTAAGGTGCGTGTATATACTCTACGTGTGCGTGCATGTATTACAAAATTGAAGAATGAAAATGTTAGGAATGTTAGAAGAAGCAAAAATAGGTATATCTTACTAAATAACCATATGTCGGCAATCGAAATTTGAAGTAGATTTTGACTCGATTAAGGATGAGAATGAAAGCATTATATGTCAGTGTAGTTGTAATACTTAAATAAAACCCTGTTAAAATTTTGTCTCCCTGCTCCAATGTATTAATGAAGACATGACCTTATAGTCACCCTTGTTAATTGTTTGTGTAAATTATTACGTTAATTTCATTTGTACGTGTTTAAAACAACTAAAACTGTGATATTGACATACTATGATACAAACGCTATGGAATAATTTCGAACAGTGCATACAAGTAATGTCTATAGGTTAAACGATATTCCGCACAGGCAAAAAATTATGAATATTTTAGACCTTTAATGTAGATACGAGTAAACGCTTGGAAGATGTTCTCAACTGAGAATGTAAGGAATAGGAGTAATCATAACATTGGCTCTCAGAAGCACTTAAACATAAATTAGAAATTCGTCTGTCCTAAACTTAGCTATAGTCGCGAACCATAAACTATTGAGCGTCTCTAGTGACATACGTGTATGCCTTCGAGATCACCTGTGGTAAATTCGAGATTGGAAAGATTATTCGGCTATAGATTTTCTGGACAATATTATAGCGTCCTATCATTGATATTTCATACATTAACTTTCCAAATAAAATATTTAGTCTCATCCCTCATTTTGGGGTACGATAACGTGTTGTGTGGGGGGCGGGGAGGGGAGTTAGTTGGAAAAAAAGGGGGGGGGGGGGCTGATCTGTAGGATTAAATTTTATGTTCTAGAGAGAAGAAAATATAATTTTCTTTATTTATGTCTAGTAATTTGGTTTCCTATATGGTTGAATTATTTATCGCTTGCATTAATTAGGTTTTATTTGGCAGAAGTTAAAATTTTAAAGGACAAAATATGATCATGTAAAGTGGGGAATAGGGTGACAAACACAGGTGTCGGAGGGCAGCAACGGTTTCCAGTCGATGTTTTGTCATAACAAAATTTCGTCTTGTTATGATACAAGAAAAAATTTAACCTGAACAAATTAAGTTTATTTTACGATTGTTAATTTTGCTTCCCCCCCCCCCCCCGCGGGTCATTCCCCAACAGCAGTGGTATTAAACCAGCATCAAAAAAGCCGGTTGTTGTTCGGCACAAGGTGTGTGTGTGTGTGTGTGTGTGTGTGTGTGTGTGCGTGCGTGCGCGCGTACCTTGGGAAATGAGAAATGCCCAACGATTTCATTTTCAAAACTGTTCAAAAAAGTGGGGGGAGAAGGGAGGGGGGTGGTCTTTCTCCATTCAAGCAAATGAAAGGAACTGTTTGAATACGCCTGCTGCGAACTCCAAAACACACCTTCCCCCTCCATAGGTCTTTGGCGGATCGTCTGCTGGGATTCCAAGGGGCTGTGCGGTTTAAAGGAAAGAGAAGCTGGGTCGGTAGAGTAGGGGTGAGGGGGGCAGTTATTAAATTTTAACGGGATCAGTCAAGTTCTTAATAAGAAAGGGGGCAAGTCTCTCGGTTGGTGCGGGGGCCCACCTGAAGAACTTCTTGCGGGTGGCTGGCGGCTACGCCCCGCGGAATTGAAAAGTATCCCCGCCAAGAGGGACGAAGGAGAAATGCTCGTGAAACTTGCATTCGGCGTCGGTCGTCTTGTCGAGCCGAGAAAACTCAATTATGCATATCGACAACGGCTGCGCGCGGGGGCGGGCCGAGGGTTTGGTATTCTCCGCGTGGAGAGGTTCCTTTGGGGGGAGGTTCCTCAAGCCAGCCCCCCGCTGGCTTGAGGACGAGGTGCGGGGCGCAGACGTTAGCGGGTTAGAGCAACAATGTAAGGGGGGGGGGGTCCGTGATCCCCCTCCCCTCACACACCCGCCCACCTTGCCGCCGGCGATAAGAGTGAAATATTCAAATGGGAATGTGCGTGGGGGATGTGATGCGGGCAAGCTCTGGCGCTGCTTGGCGATGGTAACTCGGTCCAGGACTCAGGAATGACCCGTGCTGGCGGAGGGGGGGAGGAGAGGCGCAGCTATCCGGGCGCCCAGGTTTGCCGAAACATTGATGAGGACGACCCTTATCGCAGGGCGAGGTTTCTTAATGAACGCCACCCCCCCCCCCCTTCTACAACCTCTTGAACACTCCACGGATATTGTGTGCCGCTCGCCGTCGGTCTTTTGTCTCTTGCTGCTCCCTTACCGATGTGCGCAGGGCGATCGCATTCGCCGCTGATTTACAACGGCGGTCCTGATTACGGAGGCAAATGAGCACGCACGCTAGACAAAAGACGAAAAGTCGGCTTAGATACGAGATTATGAAGTTCTATGCAAGTCTCGTTTGTAGTCAAACTCTAGCAAGGCGGGGAGAATCAACTTTATTTTTTTTTTCACGCCTACAAAATCTTTGTTCCAGAATTATTTCGTCATATTTGCTAATAAGTTTTGTCACGAAACAGACTTCAAGGCTCCAGTCTGCTTGCAAATATTTTCCGCTTCTGAGGCAGAGAAGTAAGGGAGCGATAAGGCCGATACTGCCATACTCATGAAGTACCACATCGCATCTACGTGCAAGGCTCTGAACTCCGCGGCAAGCCTTTTGTTGTGCTACATTTAATTAAGAGACTTAATCAGAGACCTTGCAAGTTTTTCATAGAAAGTTTCTAAGTCAATGCAGAGTGCTACACAAATTGCGGCAGTATTCACAGTGTGTAATTTAAAACATATTTTTTGTCTGTGTTGTAAATTTTTTAAAAGTTTTCAATAAGCGAAATATTTTCAAAATAGTTTTTTGGACTGCTATGAAGTGTAATATGTTTGGCATAGAAGCAACCTATGAATACGTTCCGTGATTTATTTAGAAATCTGCATTTTAAACACTTTGCAGGGCAACAACCTCACAGTTTATTGGCGTCTTGATTTGCACAGTTTAATAAGGTGTGATTTCCGTGATCATATTTGTTCCAAACGTTATCAATGTTTCGGTTTACTTATGCTATCGTAACCAATTAATATTTCTTCCGAAATCTGTAACCAACATCCGACCCGTTGCCTTTACGATAGCATGCATAGTATAGCCCTTTGGAAACTATCTAAAGCAAAGATCGTTCTGGAATTATTGCTGGAACAAGCATACGTCTGGCGTTATAGCAAATGCGATGAATGTAAGCTTGAGAGATATTTTGTTTCTCGTAAGGGTTTTGACGTCACTTGAATTAGTTTTTTAAACTAATTTCACAGCCTACGCTTCGAAAGCCTTATTTGAATATTCTTAAAAAATTGAGAAAATATAACATGAGATACTGTCAACAGCTGACATAAAAATTTAATTATTTATGTCGTTCTGCAATCAACGAATCCGTAAACTTGTCGCATGAACTGCTTTGCAGTTTTTTTTAAAATAAAACTATTATACTTGCACTTAACGTTATTATATACGAAAAGGCCACAATCTTCAGACGAGGCCTTTTAAGTGATTTTCTTACATCACGCAAGTTACATGCCTTTATGGTTGATACATACAAAAATACTCGCGAGACATACATCGAACCTTCCTGCAGACATTCCTCCTATAAAATGAGAGAGCCCGTAGGTGTATAGGCAATACGACGAGAGCATGCATGCCAGTTCAGAGCATGTCGCATAGAGGCGATGGCGTTCTTGATGCGCTTTATAGTCTCCTCCTTATCGCTCTCGCGTTTCTATGCCTCAAACGGGGTAAACAGTTCCGGTCCCTTCGGCTATTTAATGCACCCTCTTTTTACACTTGAAGTCCTATTGAAGGGCGTCTTTCTTGAATTTGAAAACGACACACAGATCCACGGACTATACGGTGTTCGAACCCGGAACCTCTTATTCTGGGAAACGTCTTGGTGATTGGCGTGAATTAAGAGCGCGGGCAGCCACGAGAATTTATTCGCTGGGGCATAAAGATAACGGACGAACAGTTTTTTTTTTTTTTTAAAGTCTGTTAAAATATTTACCTCGGCGTTCCTTTCAGAGAATAATGTGAGAAGTGAGGAGCAGTCGGGAGGTCGGAAAGGAAGAAATTTAGTTCGTCGGAAACAATGGCGTTATGTCCCCCGCGCGCCTAGCCCGTCTCCCGAGAAGCGAAAGTCAGAGAGAGAGAGATGCGGACTGCAAGCGCAGGACTTGTTTCTAATAACGCGGTTAATATCCCTACCTCACTCCGTCTGCCGAGGGGTGAGTGAGTTCACTGGCAGAATCGCGCAAAGCCCAGTTTACACCGGAGCGAACAGAAGCGAACGTCTGCGTAGGTCCGCCGCTCGCGTGCGTTTGCCGCCAGGCGCTGTCTCTCACCGGCGCGCGGGCGCCACGTGCAGTTGGCGTGAGTGGAGAGATTTGGGCAGCCCTTGAGGGGACTACAGGCGTTTTTTCGCGGTTGAATTGGTAACGCACTGGTCATAAGCGTTCACAACGAAATGATCACAACGCGAAAATGCTTATTGTAAATACAGACGGCGAATCTCAGTTGGAGGGAACTTCAAAACTGCGCGATAGCTGCAATTGTGTTGGAAATAGACATGGAGTATAAGGACGTGTTAATGTAATTGAATGCCGAGAGTAACATGTACTTCTCACCTGGAAATAATGCCATTCACAAGTCAGAAATGCCGTTCGAGTTACAACGAAGAAAAGCATATACTAAAACTTTACTAAGACAAGAAATATAATAACTTAACCCAAAGTACGTACCTTATGTACAGATTAAGGTTAGCCACGTACGTAACACTCATCTCCGACCCATTTCAACAAACATTCCAAATTTCGTCCCGAAATAAGGTACCATCTTCATTTTTAACTACCGAATATCCATCCATTTTGAACATTAAAATGCAAGAATGTGGTGATGCAAGTTGAAAATGTAATAGAGAAACTCGGAATTCAAGACGATGAGCAGCAACCATCAACATCCGGTTAACAATTCTACTAACGTGCTCCTGACTGCGTTAGCCAAAAATGGCGAACGCCGGCTACCCCGATCACCGTGAGTTCACGACAAAGTGGTGAACAGGAGCGCGAAACCACCTCGTTGTTACCAATTCAACCGCGAGCATACGCATTATGTATCTGTCACGAAGCGAGGGAGCTATACGGGCGAAACTAACCCGCACTTCTAGGGCCTCGTCGCTTCTACGCGCAAGGCGTGCAGTGTTTCCGCCGTGACGCTGATACTGTGCAAGTTGTACCTGTAACATAGGGCTTTTATTAGACGCGACGTAAGACCACAGATTTAAACAACGCCCGTATCTTCGTACTTTTCTCTTGTCGCTTTAGGAAACTGCATAGGCAAGCTTTAAAAATGCGATATTTGACCATTTTCACAACTTTTTGACTAAAGTCGTGTTTGCAGGACATTTATTTACCGAGATACGCGTATTCGCGCAGATAACTATTTCACGAAAAATGCCGGTGTCCGTCCCATTCTTGACACCCGTGTGAGAACGCTCGGCGCGTGGGATGTTCACGCGCGCACGTGCTCGCTTCTGCTCGCTCCGGTGTGAACGGAGCTTCACAGCGAACAGCGCTGCATCGTCTGCCGGCGTTGCCGCGCTATTACGGCGCGAATGGCGGCTGACAGCTGCTGCCTCAAGCGCTCGTGTCAATGAAAAAAAACATCCCGAGTAGTAGCTCGGTTTAAAAGCATTGCGTTTTAATTGCCGGAACTTCGGAGAGCTGTAAACTTTTGTAAGTACCCGAGTTTCTCTTCGCATTTCAATTTGTTTTGTACTCTACACTGGGGCTGTTCTGAAATCGAGGTAATACCCCTAGTACATTTCAGGAGGAGAATAATTGAGTATTGCTCGTCAGGAAGTTTGTGGTTAGGCCGCCCAGAATGTGTCTTTATTTATTGTTTTTAAATTTAAATTTAAGTGCTGCCCCGGATTATTAGCAGGGACGTTCATTGCGAAAGTAAATGCCCTTTCTATAACGACTTCTGGAACTTCCTGTCAGTTTATATGTCAGTTATACGTTGTTAAACTATAAACGTATATTTTCTTAAATATATTTATATCGAGCATGTCTCAATACTAGCATGGTTAATGATTATAGTTGACTTGCATTCAGTTTAATTAAATATTCTTGATAAAATTGCATTTCTTTAAACCTTACAGAACTACACAAATTTTAATCCAACATAGTCATTTCTAGGAAGTTAATTTTAATTACCAGTGGATATTTGCGAGGGCGAATCAAAAATTTAATGCATTTTCAATATATCACCTCATCTTTCTTATGTACATTTAGCTTTTCTCCGTACACTAAATTCGAATCAGTGAAATTCAAAGTCCCTAATCAGTGAAAATGGCCCCACTTAGAATCAGTGGACGTAAAACAAGTTCACTGATTGAATAAGTGACGGCCGACTGCAGGGGGAGAATAATTACGTGAAATAAACATATTTACTATAGTTTAACATTTATATTGTGCAATTTACCGTAATTTTAAAAAGTACTTGAAAATTCGCAGGTATCCGGGATTGAATTCGCTTACCCTTCGACTGTCGGCCTTTGCCTTACATCTGAACTATTACGCCAAATTCAGATAATGGGAGGAAAATGCATGTCTTATAGCTCCGTTGCGAAATCGTGTAATTTGAAGTTGTATGCTCATACTTTTCGTGTTTGCTTTGATTGGCACCGTCAGGATTGTTAAAACGAATAGTATCTATGAGTACACTCTCTTCGTGTGCTCATGTTACCTCGCAAAATGGCGTTTTTGAAGACGAAACACATTTCAGAAAGTATTGTGTATTTGTTTTGTTCGTTTATTCGTTGTTACAACACGTTGTTTAGCGGCCATTTGTAAACGATGTTCGGCTACGACTTTTGCACGTAGTTTCACTGATACATCAGTCGAAAATAATTAGAGACGGAGCAAGTTGCTCAGATGTTTCACTGGTCCATCAGTCAAAAAATAAACCCCTGAGGAAACAGCGGAAAAAAGGACTGACGAATAAGTGGGAAATGTCAGTGAGTCAATAAGTGAAGGAAATATGGCAATTTTTCCATCGGTTCATTAGTGGCATTCACTGAAGTGATTGTTGTATCAGTTAGATACGTTTGAATGATTGAAACAGTGACATTCTCACTGATTCAGATTTGGAGTGCACTATAAGCTAGCTTATCCGGCCCCTTTCGAAAAGAAGCGTCTAAACGGTTAAAACTGCTCCGAATCATCAACTAATTTGACCGCAAATATATTAAAACAGCTGCGTTTTAATGAGTAAAATTGTACCGGTCATTTAAGTTCCTGAGTTGCATTGATCGAACAGAGATTTTTACTGGTTCATATTAGTGTTCAAATGGGTGAACATGTAAAAAGAAAAGAGGGGGAACAAATACCTCGTTAATATACTCATTCTTATTTTTTTTAATTCTAACATATGTTATGTATCATTCTTACTGATTTTTACGTCAATTTTAGTAACTTTGGTACCTTACGTGGTACTAGGAATTTCTTGTTCAGCGATAACTCTGTGGTAACCTTACGAACTAACAGGCATTCAGTATTTCACAAATGAATCTCAAAATCGTTTTATGGATACAATAATATTGTCTTTTCTCGTTCGAGAGTAAACACAGCAATGCAGAAGTAGCGGGGGAAATTCCAGAAGGGGAGAAATTTCCCTGCTTCCCCTCTCCATCCTCTTCTCGTCAATTCAAACACTGGTTCCTGGTGAGATAATATTACTAATAATAAGTTTAGTGATATATACAAACGTGTTTCAAAAATGCCGAGTAGCATACTTATACCTATAAAAAACAGACAAGGCAGTGAATAATGAGACTTCAAAAGAGGGACTGGAAATGTAGTTGAGAGACCTTTGCATGTTTACGCAATACCGTACGTTAAATTGATATACAATATGAAAAAGAAAAATTTATAATTTATAATAAAAATTAAAATCGCATAATTGATACAGATTTACGATTTGATATACCCCATGCCTATAAAACCAGTATGGCTGCCAGAAACAGACATATATGATTGACTAATTAGAGGGGCGTAACTGCCGAAAACGTTCGGGTACAACAACAACAACAAAAAATAAATTACAAATTTGATCAGTGCTCGGTCATTGGCCATAACTGAACTCTATTATAATTTTTTTAATTTAAGTTAATTATTGTAGTTCCTATATAACGTTATTCATTTCTATTCTCGGGTGGTAGCCGAAAAGGGGATCGTTGGACATATTTTAATCCCCTCTCCCCCACTCTGATCTCAAAAGTCGTGAAATCTGTTACATGATCAGTTAAATTTATATATTTTATTTGGAGGGAGGGGGTTTAGTTTCGAAGGAAGTTATTAAATAATAATTTTGTTAAGAGATATGAATGAAATATATTTTTTAAATTGTTGAAATGATTGAGAAGCCACTGTCAAGAGAACGTTACTACAAAGGGTATTGGGATGATGACTGATGGGTTAACATATAAATGGGATACTATCGTTTGTATGGGCTTCTAATGGGTCCTGAACTCTGATGTTGTGAGTTCAGGACTTTCGGGTATGCCCCCCCCCCCCCCCCCCGAGACGAGCCGAAGATCGCCAGCCGCCCAGCAGCACACAAGCCGCAGCGGCTGCCATTAAAAATGCATCGCCCCAGACTCCCCCCATAATCACATCACCGATTCTGATTAAGAGCGTTCGGTTGCTCCCGATGTCGGATCCGATGCACAGCTCGCTGGCGGAACCTGCGTCAGCGCCTTTTCTCCTCCAGTGCAATTCGTCGGAGAGAAGGAGAACTGCTGTTCAAAAAAGAGTTCTAATGCTCTGCGATAATGCATGACACCATCGGCCGGCACTGTGCACCGGCCGGAATTTAAATAATTTCCGCAATTCTCCTTCCAGCCCGGATATAACGCCGACTGATCTTCGCATCACTGACGCACGCGTCTTTGCCAGGCTCCTTTGTTATTAAAGTGTCTTAGCTGACCAGCGTCTATTGTACGATGTTTTTATGCCTAATTCGAATATTACAGTTTAAGAGGCGTGGACACAGCAGCTGCACAGTAAGTGCTATTATCACGTTACTGAGACGAAGAGCGCTACTCGTTGCTTTGACGTCAACGGAGCCACCGCCAATATGAAAAGGTTACGCGTTGTAATAGTAAAAGACCACATACTGTTTTTGGTTTTTGTTACAGATCACATTCCTATACACCAGCTGTACATTCCCACAAAATATCACCAAATATACGGATATATATATATATATATATATATATATATATATATGGATGTGATCTTCGTGTGGACGACTCCAGATACGTGAGTGAAAACACTTGATTCATCGCACATTGCAGTTGTTTACAATTGTGACGAGCAGACTTGGATAATTCTGTAAATCAATCCATGTCATGCAGGGGCCAATAAAAAATTTACATTTTTTTCATTTACATGTTAATTTTTTTTGTGTGGTGTATAATACACTAACGACATGTAAGCTCGTAGATTATATTAGTTTTTTTTTTTCGAGTGACATCAGTTGTTAACAAGTGTACTGGTCTGTTTGAAGTTAAAAAAAAAACTTGCATGTGTATTTAATCGATTTCTTTATAATTAAATCGGCTTTAGGTAACCAAACATGGGGCGTTACTTTGAACACCCGAAAGTATCTAAAGCCACACATGGTACAAAAAAATGTTACCCTTACAATAAAGGCCATATTGTGGGGAACGTTTATTATTACTTCTTCCATGGTATTATCTTTGTAAAATAGCCATATTGCACATCCAGGTCTACTACACTGTTTTTGGAACAGATATGCATAGTGCAGTCGGTAAATAATTGAAATAAAAATGAAATTGTCAGAAAGTAATTAAACTACATTCACACGTAAAGAAAAAATTAACATAAATGTCACAGTACAAAATATGAAATAAAAATAATTTTCCCCGATTACAAAGGAAAATTTTTGAAAACTAGGCATGACCGTTAAACATTAAAGGGAATTTTCCGTATGCTTTAATGGTGTTTCCTTGGTAAGAAATTAAGGTAAATAATGTAAAAATGTTTGTAACATAACAATAACTACGGAGGGGCAAAATTTTACATCCTGTAATCAAAAGTTCTTATTGAGATTTTAGTACACTACTTGCCCTCTCTTGTCAAAGTCCCGTGTTACTCATATTACCACAATGCTTTGTCATTTGGCGAAAGTTGTGGCATTGCAGTGCAATGAAGAACGTTCTGAAGTTTACATCAACATGCGTAAATAACAACTGCACAAATGTATTAAGCAATCACGGAAAAAAATTATGTATAACATATGTATAGGCTGTTCACAGTAAAGTGAGAACTTTTGATCCATTAGTTACTCTTTTATTTCAGCCCTTTTTTAGCTTTCAAAAACGTTTTAAAATAAATATTGCCAATTTATTAATAAAGACAGTGTGCAGATTCCACTGCGGTCAGAACATAACAGCTAAGCCAAAAATAAAATATGTTTATTGACAATTGTTCCAAATGAAAGGGTTTTTTAAAAGTGCTCACTTTACTTTGAACAGTCTATACGCAACCTTCAGTGAATGGGCTTTAAATATTAAAACAAATATCCATGCTAATGATTTTAATATTTCTAAAAACTCCGTTAAGTAACCCCCCGAACTTCAAATACGTGCGTCAAAATTAACAAAAGTAATTAGTTTCTGTAGACGTTCTCAACTACCAAATATGTCGCGAACTCAGTTTAGGCCAACTAACTATCGGCATTGTGCGTTTATGTTCTTCGTGTGAAGTGCGTTACGTATTTCTATAGTTTTTGATTTTAAAGTAACTCATAGCCTTCTATTTTTCCCATTTATTCTTATCATTGCCTTACAAAGTTCGCGATCAAAACAAGAATACACAAAGCATTTAATATTCCAATCGATGTTTGAAAACGCAGACCGAAACGTATACTGGTTTTGCATCAAGAACGTTCTGCCATTCAACTAGCGGCCTTGCAAACATATGCAGTCTTCTTACTAGGATGCAAGTTTCTATAGCTAAAATAAGTTATATATTCCCCTGCGTGACAAAATTTCAAGTGGTACTCCTTCGTGAGATTTGTATATGATATTCATAAAGACTATTATGTTCCGTTTCGATGCGCTCTTAAAGTAAGCATAAACATTGCATATTGGAACCAACACTCGAGAGATGAGCGGAAAGTTTTGCGCAGAATCTCGCGTAATTTTTTTTTTTTTCACTGGATTTACGTGAACAGTTACATACTTCACTGAACAGTTACGAAATATTGCATTTTGAGAGAGTTCCTTGTACATAGTCCGTGGAAATTAACGTATAATTTTCAGAAAATTTGCAAAAATCTTTACATTTTAGAGGTTAATTATGGTTTTAAGACTTTTATTTTCATTAAACCTACACCATGTAGAATAGTTCATTTACAAGTGATACAAATGGCTGGATACTTGAAGACGTGCGATATTTCTGTCAAAAGCAGATATACTTTTTCACGTGCTATTCTAATGTAGCAACTGCGATAAAAAGAGCTAATCAATTTTAAAAAAAGTCAGGAAGAACTCTGAAATTAGTTTGTACAATGAAAACCAGAGCATACAGATAATTGCTGCACACACTAATATACGAGTATATAGAGGAAGGTGGGAGAATCGTGCGCACCTCGGTTTCTCGGAAATGCGTGGATATTATTGATTCCGGCAGGAGCTGCGCTCTACCGATGGATAAGCCACCTAGTACCAGGCAGGAAATCTCGCATCATTTCAGTAGTTGTGAATGTGAGAGGTGGAGAAAGAATGTGTGCTGTTCCGTGTTACTTTTTACTGCCCGGAAATATGAAGGCGTGGTACAGTTCTTGTTAAAATATTTCTAACTAAACATATTATTAAAGTGTGTAATTTACTTGTGTGGTCGCATGAATGCCACTTGTTAAATTGATAATATTTTTCGCGTGACGGCCATGTTTCGTTCCAAAATCGTAATCGGGTAATGGTGCACAGTAAGGCAGTAGATGCACACAATTCCCCCTCGAAAGAGAGTTAGGAAATTCGCACGGTCCCCCCCCCCCCTCATACGAGTAAATTAGAAATGATATTAATGCCAAGTTCTAGTTTTTTTTTGTTCTCAGATGACAAGCACGTACTCCCGAAAGACGAACATTAACTCCTACACTCCAGGAAATATACAGAGAGCTTTGCAAGCGATTAGAGATGAGGGTAGGAAAATAAGGGAAGTAGGGAGATGTTTTAGTATTCCGGAGCCAACTCTTAAAAAAAAACTTTTGGAAACACGGCCTGTTCCAACTCGTTCAGGCCGTAGAGATGTGTTCCTAAAAGAAGTTGCGACAGAGTTGAAGGAATATATCCGGACGCTTTCCAAATTATTCTATGGCGTGACACCAACAGAACTCAGGCTCTTGGTATTTAAGTATGCTGAAGAGAAAAGCATAGGCCTATCTCATAATTTTAATAAACAGAATGATTTAGCTAGGAAGGATTGGCTTTATTAATCTTTAAAGAGAAATCCTGAGGTAGTGCTGGGACAGCCAGAAGGAACTAGCTTAAATATAATTGTGTTGTTTAATGCTGCGGAGACAGGTCTATTCTAATCTAACCTTATATATAAGTTCGAACAGAGTAGAATATTTAATGTTGATGAGACGTGACTGTCAACTGTTCAAAATATATGGCCAAAAGTCTATGCACCTAAAGGAGCCAAAAGAGTAGGGGTTGCTATTTCTGCTGAAAGATGTCGCACTATAACGGCGGTTTTTTTTCTGTGAGTGCCTCTGGGAACTACATCCCGCCAGTGCTAATATATCCCCGGAAAAGAATGACTCCTACACTTAAAAAAATGGGCCTATTGTTACAACCTACAAATGTTCGAAAAACGGGTGGATAAATGGGGACCTTTTACTTGAGTGGTTAAATCATTCCACACATGCCAAGCCTACTGAAAGTGATCTGATTCTCCTCATTCTCGATAATCATAGCAGTCATATTTATGTTGAGATCTACGACTTCTGCAAAACAAACTCCATTCATACGGTTTCACTTCCACCCCGCACATCACATCGCCTTCAGCCATTGGATTTGACATTTTTCGGCCCTCTAAACGGTGCTCTTTGCAGGGAACATGACCTTTACCTAACTAAATCAGGTCATGAAAAAATTACTTTATATGATGTAGCAGTGCTCTTAAACAAGACATTTATGAAAGTAGCCACAGTGGAAAAGGCAGTTGCAGGTTTTCACTCTGCTGGAATATTCCCACTACACCCCGATAAGTTTAATGAGGACGATTTTGTTCCTGCCAACCAAGTAAGGACTGTCACTGTTGAAGGTAGTGCTGAAATTTGCACCACTTCTTGAACCTGCCCATGATTCAGGCAATGAAGCTGGACCATCAACATGTGTTGGGCGAGATAGACAGCCAGATGAACAACCTGTTCAAGATTCCAAACCATCAGGATCGAAAACTAACACATTCTTGGCTCATATGTCTCCTAAATCCAAGAAGGCAGATCATAAAAGTCAAAGATAACCAGGAAAAGTCACATAAAAACAACGTTCAGAAATACTGACAAGCACAACAGTGAAACGAAAATCATATGATGCTCAAGAGAAGAAATAAATGAAGGAAGTAAAGAAAGTAAAGAGGAAAGAATAACTTACAAGTAATGTTCGAAAGGGCATTGACCAATCATTGTCAGCAAAGAAAGGGAGAGGAAGAAAAAAACCGAACAAGCAAACAACACTAGTGTCATCTGACGCATCTGAAGAAGATGTTTCCTACCTCTGTGATGATGGTGATGATGAACTGGATGAAATGTATTGCAGTGTTCTACCCACACCTAGCAAAGAACCTAGTGAATTAGGTTCTATCTGTGGAGAAATAGGGAGGGACAAAGAATTTTGGTATAGATGCGTGTTGTGTTCTTCGTGGAATCATGCAGATTGCACTGGTGCGGATATTTAAAGATTATGTGTGCGATTATTATGCATCTGCAAAATTAACTAAAAAAGGAACAATATTTTAGTGGCTTAAAATGTATAGAACTTGTTTGATATTCCTTCTATTTGTAGTAGGGCCTATATAAAATTAATAAGTCAGTTGCCTTTGTACTAACCTATTACTTTCTTAAAGTATGTTCCCCCCATTCCACTCCCAAACTTGGCATTTACTGCGCACCATTACACAACCCTTGCGCATCATTACCCCATAGGGTGGGGAATCAAGCGCAAATGCATGTCTGTACTTTTTGCACTATCGTATAATTATATTCCTGTTTGGACGAAATATGTTTTAACTCAATGAAAGAAGGATAACGAACGTTCACTTTCTCATAATCACATGTATGCTAAATACAATAACTTTACCTTTTCTACCTATCTGGCTTAGGTGCGCACAGGTCCTCCACCTTCCCCTGTACTTAAATAACGCGCACTTAAACTAAGTTTCTGCCCGCGACTTCGTGCGCATGTACTACACTTTTTCGCCTTCTCAGCTGATTAATTTCGAAAAATCATTATTAGTTTTTTGGCATCAATATAGGCTGCCTTACAAATCAAAAGGCATACCGATATCTCATCGGATTAATCAGCTATTGAAGAGTCTTTGAAACCACACCTACCCCATTTTCATTCCCTTAGCGGTTGAATTTTAAAACATTCTTTAACTAAACTTAAACGAGATTTATATAGGCAACATTTTGAAGCTAAAAACAGGATATATCATCGGGTTTGTGAGATACTCGAAACCAGATTTTTCCAATTTTCGCCCTATTAGGGGCTTAATTTAAAATATCTAAAACAGTGTTTTAGGCATTTATAAAGGCAGCCTTTTAAAGCATAGAGCTAAACGACATATCACCGCGTTAATGAGCTATTAAGGAGTCCTCGAAAAAACATTTTCCTCATTTTCACCCTTTTAAAGATTGAATTTAAAAAATACTGTAAGTACTTTTTAGGAATTTCTATAGGTAACTTTTTAAAGCACGAACATAACGACACGTCTTTCTCATCAGTTTTTAGAGCTATTGGGGAGTCTTAAATATAACATTTTATCCCTTTTTCACCCTTTCAGGACGTAATTGAAAAAATAAAGACCTGCAACTAATTTCTAGCCATTTATATACGTATCCTTGAGCATAACAATTATTCATCGGGGTAATAAACTATTGTGGAGTCTTCGGAAATTTATGTTTACTCTTTTCCACCCACTAAGGTGTCGAATTTCAAGAGATATAGTTTTTTGTAGGGACTTATATTCTAAGATAAACATTGATTGATACATTTACTATATTTACACATTAACGAATTATTAAAAACGTGTAATTTAAGTTTTTTAAACCAATTTTTTATTTTCCTTTTGTGCATGCGATGGAGAGAAAGTGATATGAAAGTAACATATAAACAAAAATAGATTCTCGTTATCGACGCGCGGGTATTAAATAGCCGTTTGGTCGAAGGTAGAGTCGATTTTAGCTGCGAGGTGGAAAGATGCGCAACGACCGGAAATATGAAAATGGACGGGATTTTGACAGTGTTTAACTTACCGTGATTCAACTATGTGCGATATTGCGCCGACAGGATGAAGTACGAAGGTTTAGCTTCCCGCTCTATTCGCTTCTCCTTCCGAAGAAGCGCCTTCTTGTTCTCGGTCAAAAGACGCTGAATGGGCGCCAAGGATTAAACATCTGTTGCACTAACTCCCACATAGTCTCATATATAAGAGCGTATTTACATCGTGATAGTAGTTACCACGATAGTAGCCATCACGAAAGTGTGCGAAAGTAACTGCCGCGATAGGTCCTCTTTGCCCACACGATCGAGACATAGTGTGATAGTTAACCTCAAAACGGATATGTCTGAAAACACTTGTGTGAATACATTGATAGGCCCTACATTCATATATTTTTGTTAAGAGGGTGATATTTGTTGGGGTAGATAAAAATCTGATAGAATATTAATAACATGTAAACCCTATATTGTTCCCGTGTTTTATTATATGACAATAAATATGCTGTCAACACTGTCGTGTCGTACCTATATGATAATATACGCCCTGTTATACCACCACATAGTGTAAGAACCACGACAGACATCAACAGAATCAAAATAATTCTGCAATGTTAGGCCTACTGTCAAAGTGAACACATGTACGTATTTGTGACCCACGCTATCACGATAGTGATGCTACACGGTTTGCACTACGATAGTTACATGTTCTGTCGCGAAAGTTACTATCAACTATCTGGCTCGAGCTGATATCGCGACGGTGCGACAGTGACTATCGTGCAGTTTACACGGCGATAGTAATGCGAAAGTAGCTCTCGCGATAGGAACTATCGCGAAGTACTATCGCAGCCTAAACGCGTCCTGAGTCTTGGCCCAGAACAGACGTCATGACGGTCAAGCAGCTAAATCATATTTGTCCTCGGTGTTTAAATGAATAATTTCAACACGCCTAAGCATAACTATAAGCGTACAACTTACAGCTGTCGTCTATCGTGAGGTATTTCAATGGGGTCGCGGTGGTGGTAGTGGTCAAAGTGCTCTCCTCCCAACGAGACGAACCGGGTTCGAATCCCGGCGGCGTCACTCCTGGACTTTAAGAACGTGTGAATTGTGCCGCACGATGTCATTGGTAGGCGGGTTTTCTCAGCGATATCCCGTCCGACGCTGCTCCATAATCACTTCGCTTCAACCTCACCAGCTACCCAAGTCTCTCTTTACAGTCCACTTGAGCTGTTTCTGTGTTCGAGGCCCGGACTCCTGGTGAGCGGTAAGTCACAATACCACGCTCATCGAATTCGCCGTCATCCCTACGCAAAATGCCGTGAACTGGCGCCCAGTTTTTTTCATTGTGTTGCGTGCACGCGCGTATAAGTTTATTAATGGAACACAGGACAGGTAGCTGAATTAAGTACATACTCCTATCGTAATTTCGCTCGTGATTGTGTAGTATGCTCGGATTCGCCTAGTTTACAGAAATTCTTCGTTTTCGCGTCATAATGTCGGTTTCAGAGGTATTATTGAAAATTTTTGTTTATGAAAAACCGTAAGCTTTTAAATATATGTATAACAAAGTCATCCGGCTGCGTGTATGTGTATTCGACTAAGACTTCTATACTACTTGATGGATTTTGATGCGGTTTTTACCATAATTAGAGAATTACTTGAGGAAGGTTTAAGTTAATAATACATTGATTTATAATGTATAGACAGTAGAGAAATGTCCACGTTTTATAATAAAGACGGGAAAGGCCGCTTTTCGGGCACATACGTGGCTTACGCTGACTCAATCATAAGAGATACGTCAAATTAAGGTGCTACAGAATTGTAGAACTCAAAAAGGTCAACGAAAAGTCTATGACAGCATATGTTTATCTTTTAAGGATGACTCACAGAAAACATTTCTGACTTTTAAAAATTGAACAAAAATTGGGGCTCACTTACGAAGACTTTTTGAACAACACGGTATTAATCCTATGTTTATACTTGCAGTAAACTTAAGCAACGCCATATTTGTAAATCGCACCCGAGCGAGGACAGAGCGGGTAGCTTGTGTGTATGTGTGTGTATATTTATGTGTGTATATACATAATATATATGTGTGTGTGTGTTATTTCACAACAAGCAGATAACACACGATTAAAATTTCGCAGACAAAAACATTAAACATCTCGTAAAATGTTAATTTCTATAATCGTACAGCGTCAGTAATTATTATGATTCCGAAATTATGACACGAGAACAATACATTTCGGCAAAAGGGTTGAAGCCGAGCATTAAGATACCGTAGCCTGCAAAAGGAATTTTTGATGATTCTGAAAGGCTACAGTGCAATATAAATACCATGCGGGGTTATCTTGAAACTATCATTCAGTCATCGTATAGGGTGGGTTTTCTTTTCGCAGGTAAACGTATTAAGAAGTCTAACATTCTCGTTAAAAAGAATTGTTCGAAACACGCTTTAATGAAGTTAAAGCACCAGGTGAGCGATACGCCATCCAACTATGCGTTCCTTGAAAGCGACCTTGCATGTCTCACCACGAGGACGCAGCAAAGGATGCTTATTGCTCTCCGTCACCACAGACTCGAAGAGACTGCGCTTGCTTCAAAAAGACTTAAGAAGCTATCCAACTCCGCTTCAGCATTCCGCTTTTTTTGTTCGTCTCACTCTTGCCCTGTTTTACAAAAGAAAATACGAGATATCTCCGGACCGATAAAAGTTCCCAGGCCAACTCCGTCGTTCGTATATAGCCAGTTAAAGTTTTGCTTGTATGTACGGCATCAATAGCACGGGGGGGGGGGGGGGGAAGAAAAAAAACCCAGAAAGGGTTTTTAGTTCTGTAACGAAATATAGCCGGCGGACACAAAATGTTTCACAGCGGGCATGGTTTGTGGTACGGGGGAAGAGAGGGATCTCTCCGGAATTTATCCGCAGAACAGGGAAAAGGGAAATTTCTCTTTGCGAAACTTGTGACTGAGAGTCGGTCCGGGAGGAGTGAAGTTATGCCGACGCCTTAGTGGCGAGGCTCTAATTCGTCGTAATAATTTCCTGCGAGCCAAAGTGCCGACTGGCAGATCGCAGCTGCCGCGTCCTTATCCCCGTGTCAGAGATCCCCCAGCTCTCAAACAAGATTCTGGAGGAGACCTCTGACTACGGGAGTAGAGAGCAATTGTTTTCTCAGTGGGGATCAATCTTTCAAAGCTGATTTTTTTTTTTTTTTTTTTCCTGCTCGGCATGTGCGCCCAAGCCTATTAAAGTGCGAAGCAAGAAATGTATCAATCAGGCTACGTGGACAACGTATTTTAAAAGGGAGTGTGCGGCTTTCTAAAGGCTGTTCAGGATAAAGTGAGCACTTTTGAAATCAACCTTAGAAAAAAGTCACTGCCCCTACCTGCATATATTTTAGCGGGCGCACTGAGAGTGACATGTTCCAAGTAAAGTTGGTAATGATAGATGGAAAATAGTTAAATATCTTAATGGCGAATAAAAAAATTGATAGGTGTCATTTGTGATAATTTAAATTATTTTTTTTCGTATTCTATTCTTTTAAATGCGTAAAGTCTAAAAATGACGAGATTTGTTACATATTTACTTTTACAGTAATTCCACAGTTTCTCCTGCCCAACGCATGAATAAAGTGATGAGGCCCATGGCAATGTTAATTTTACATAAGGCGGAGGAATACACAACGTGCATACAAGTTGATCTTAAGCAGGGCTTTTAAGAGTACTCATTTGACAGTGAACAGCCTATAGTAGTTGTTGTATAGGGCTTTTTAACGCCCCCCCCCCGGGGGGGGGGGCGGTTTTATGCTTGAAAGCTTAGCAGGGGACGGCTTACAGACAAACTTATAACCTAACGTAAATTAACACCCATGCCTTACCCGGGATTCCAACCCAGAGCCTCCCGCACCCCAGATCGGAGGCGCACCAACCAACTGCGCCACTGGAGGTTGGCTGTGTTTCTAGTAGTCGTATTACTTTTATAGGCATAGGGTATGCCAAATGGAATATCTGTATTTATTATTCAATTTTAAAAATTATTTTTTCATCTGGCAGCGCTTCTATGCATAAAATGTTCACGGTGTAAATTTTTTGCTAGCTGGATTTAACGTATTTATTAAGTACATTTTTTTCTTTAGAAAACTTGATGCAACTGACTGGTAAATTTTTTTTTAACAAATAAAACATTCAGAGATTTTTAAAATTCGTATGTGCATCGAATTTTGCGAAACCGTGCAGCACTATTTCTCCCCCCCCCTTTTTTTTTCTCGCTTTCTTGCTTTTTTTCTTTCAGCTTCTCCATTCACACCTGTTTACTATCAAAATCTATATTTTACTTTAAAAACTTTAATTGATCGGGTTGCCTTTTTATATTCATGACGATAGATCGTTTTTTTCTTCAAATAAGTAATAATTGTCTCAATAACTTAAAACCGACAACCTCCCAGCCTCGACACGTGCTGTAAGCATAAACTGTAGATTAGAATCAGTGGGAAACCACTGATTCGCAGTGGAATTCCACTAATATAATCAGTGAAAATGGTTCCACTTAGAATCAGTGGAAAACCACTGATTGTTTCAGTGAAAAAAAAATTCACTGATTGAATTAGTGACGTGAAACAATTTTACTGATTGAATAAATGACGGCCGACTGCAGTGGCGAATTAAATATTGATTTTATTGAATATAGCCAAATAATTACGTGAATTAAACATATTTACGACAGTTTACTCTTTATGTTGTGAAATTTCCCGTAATTTAAATAAAGTGAAACAAAATTCGCAGGTGGCCGGGATTGAACTCGCGCACTTTTCGACACTAAGCCATTACCTTATCGTCTTTATATATATATATATATATATGTATATATATATATATTTACTGTCACAAACAAAACAATATACAGAGGCATTTACGCTTAACCTATTATTCAGTACACATTCAAACACACAATATAAACAATAACGAAGTATTCAATAAATATCTACACAATTCTTACATGGGGCACAAAACGATATGAACATTTGGTGAACTGGTTTTACTGACGAAGTCGAAGAACCAAAATTCAGTGTTATCTGACAATAATGGAATATTATTGTTTTGGTATCCTCAGGTGTTGAAAACTGCCTCAGTTTTGCAGGCAGCGCACAATCCACTACACGGCACAACCGAGGACATTTAGCATGTGAGGCGCATGTGTTAACCACTTATTTTTGTGTTAAATTTCTCTCTATTGTATGCTAAACATTATATATATATATACACACACACACGCCAAGTCGAAATTAAGGGATGAAAATGCATGTGTTATAATTTCGCTGCGAAACTGTGTAGTTTGAAGTTGTATGCTCGTATTGTTTGTGTTTGGTTGGATTGGTACCGTTAGGAGTGTTAAAACGAATAGTATGTACAAGAACACTCTCTTCGCCACATTAAATACAGATTAAAACTTCAAACAGAGCGCTGTGACGATTACATGGAATTGAAATGAAAGACGTACAAACGGAATGAAAGGCTGCGTGTTCATATTCACTCGTAAAATGGCGTTTTGAAAGACAAAACACATTTCAGAAAGTATTTTGTATTAGTTTTATTCGTTTATTCGTTGTTACTACATGTTTTTAACGACCATTTTAAACGATGTTCGACGGCCATTTTTACACGCAGTTTCACTGATACATCAGTCAAAAAATAAACCACTAAGTAAACAGCAAAACAAATGACTGACGAATCAGTTGGAAATGTCACTGAATCAATCAGTGGAGGAGATATGGCATTTTTCACTGGTTCATCAGTTAAGTTTACTGAAATGGCTGATGTATTAGTCAGATACGTTTGACTGATTGAAACAGTGAAATTCTCACTGATTCAGATGTAGAGTGTAGTATGTTTCCCGATGTCCCTGCATGTCAGTATATACCTACATGCCCAACATTAAAAACCTCAAAGGTCAGCACCAGCAAATTAATACATATATTTATATATGTTAGTATCGAAAACTTTTTTTTACAAGTTTCAAATTCGTACTTATTAGAACCTTAAAAATAATATCCATGCATTTACACCATAGGCAGCGAAAAGTCACTAGCAACCACTGCCCGTAAAAGTAATACGGTAATTTTTTTAAATCTAGAGAGGAGATAGAGAGTCATATGCAAAGCTTTGGGGTTGGCACTTCAGTGTAAATGCACACTGAGTAAAGTGCGCGAATGCGAAAGTTTATTTCTCTTTCTCCATACTTCCATGCCAGCATTCCATGTGTTTGTTAAGGAATAAACAAGAGGCATGGTTTTTTTTTTTTCCTCATACAGGTGCTTAGTTCGATGTTCAGTGTTCTATGGAGTTAAAAAATATATTTTTTAAAGACACTGTAACGTAACCAAGTGTAAAAAGGCATTGTAACTGACGTCTTCATCAAAAATTAATTCAACTGTGAGTCTTTCTCTCTCACACTTTTTCTGGGCACAAGCAACGGTAGGGGGCAGACAGTCAGCAGGGCATTGAGGTCAAGCTCATCGGTTATGTAACGTCTGTACAGCATAACACAACCATGCTAACATGAATGCGTGCGCACTCATCCCTTTCATTTATAATATTTGCCCGACTGCCGCAGTTTCCATCACTTCTAGCGTGATTGCGTTGATGGAGAAAAAAAAATTATGCCACATTGCTCGCTCGTTTCATCATAGACTCTACGGATATGTAAGGCGATCAGTCGCCGAGCTTCATAGCTCATCTGATGCGAGATCGTCTTTCCTTTCTTGGCCTTCGTGGCTAACATTATGGTTAGTTGGTTTAAGCTGCACTGCTCGCTTTTGATTGGCTGTTGGTCACGTGCAGGTATATAAGACAGGCAGAATCGCGTATCGTCTCGACTATTCGTCTGATGAGACAGGTGACAGATCGTCGTGTCTCTCGTAACCTTCTTAGCGATCATTTTGGAAAGTTACATTGAGTTTGGCTCATCCATCACAGTATGCATGTTATAATTGGTTTTGCTCGTAATTATGCGTACATATTTTCGCACCAAAGTAAAAATCTGCTAAAAGTTCAAATACCTGCCCGAGCCAACGAACCATTACAGCATATATTCCGTTCGTAGTTTTAAATCAAACTGACTGCAACATACATATTTAATTTTCTATACTTGACCATTTATTTAGCTTCCTGTGTCATGTGTTGAAGTTAATTTATTGCGTAGCTCCCAAAACACTTTTACAAATTAATTATGTTTTTTTTTTCATTTTCCTCTTAGAGCTCAAAATGAAGTGTAGATTTAATTGTCTCCCTGCGACTGGCGTCCGGACATCGTCTTCGTCTGTATGATCGCTGGCTCCAGCTGAAATACCTACGTCACCAGCGATGCTATTCGTTCCACCATAGACTGGATCTGTCAATGCGCTACATCGGCACACATGTCGCTTCCGCAATAAAACCTTCGTGTTCAACCACGATGATCAAAGGAATGAGAATTACGACTGCGCGAAGAATGCAGATCAAATGACATGTGTGAGAATTGCGACATGACATTTGCTAGAAGCGATAATCTGCAGAAACCTGTGAAAACTGTAAGCGAACCTGGGAAAGTATTCAGACTTGTACCTGATGACAGATGTGTTCATCCTGGCCGACATCTTTGAAAATTTCAAGGACCTGTATTTCCACGTACAAGTTCGACTGTGGTCACTATGTCAGCGTCCCAGGGTTCACGTGTAATGCCATGCTTTGGATGATAGGGGTAAATCTGGAGATACTCATCGATTACGACATCAATATATTTATTGAAGAAGGGATCCGTGGTGGTGTGGCACAGTGCGTCAAACGAAGTGGCAAACAACATCTATGCGCCGGAAACCTATGATCTAAGCAAGCCGAAGTCATACCTGCAGTACCTGGACGCCAAAAAAAAAAACTGTTCGAATGGGCAATATTGATGCCGCTCCCGGTACGCAACTCAAGGTGGGTCGGTACAGACATTTATGTAATAAATGTGCCTGATAATGGTAACACCAGATACATCCTAGAGGTCGATGTCTAGTACCCAGCAGCCCTGCATGAAGACTACAAGGACCTGCCATTCCTACCTGTCAAACCAGTATCTGCCAGGCGACAAGCATATGAAACTGGTGACTCTCGAAGACAAAAAAAGCTATATCGTACACAACCATCACCTGAAGCAGGCACATAATAAGATTTTCCTGTTTTACAAAGATTGTCAATGTTAGACGGGTGGTACGTACTTATATTACATCTTCAGAAAGACTCACAAATTAATTAATATTTGATTGCCACTGATATTATATGACACTCTTACAAACACTCTGGAGCCGCGGAGTTTAAGAGGTAATAATACTCGCCTTCCATGTAGGTGAATCATGTACGATTCCTGACGAGCTCGCTCCTGGATTTTCGCATGTGTAAATCGTGCCGGGCGGTGGTGGCATGTGGTGGAATTGTTTGCAAGGTAAGCTGGTGGTAGCTGTGCGCTGTACCCTGTTGCTTGCTAGTTTACACTCCCGGCACTGAAAAGTAGTTCCATAGGTGACGTCACAGAACATTTTTAATGGGTCTGTTGCCCTCTCGTTGTGAATTGTTGAAATACATTTTATTTTCTTATGCTCTACAGTGGTTATTGGTACCTGTTGCGTGAACAGAGCATGTGCAACAGTAAGCAAGCACCAGCTTACCTAGCAACAGTTCACCACACGCCACTGTTGCCGGGAGATGCCACTGGTCGACGGGTTTTCTCGTGGATCTCCCGATTCCCCCACCCTTGCATTCCATCGCTGCTCCATACTCACCTCGCTTCACCCTCATCGGCTCTCACGAACACGATGTCAAGAGCCGCCCATATCTCTCAACTCCACTCCAACTATGTTAATATTTGCAAATAGTATCAATTTTTCTAGGATCATGTCGAGATTACTCGGCGTCACACACTACTGAAGAGGAATCGGTGGTGACCCATTACACCTTCTCATTAGGACGACTCACAGAGTCTCCATATCTCTAACCAGATGGTTACTGACCACTGTAGCAATGAGTTCCTGTAGCCCTCTCTGTAACATTTTTTAAATTTAAATACGGTCATCGCAAAGCAATTCATCTCTGGCATCATTTCATGCGAGCGATCAAGACTTTAGCTGCTCTCAATCTGTTTCTGTCGAACAAGGTTATGGTGAACACTCTGTTATACGCCCAACAAGTCCCCTCTCTCGGAAGTGGGCTTTTAAGGGAATTGGGGACCTCAAGACACCCCCCGCAGTTTGCGCACCATTCAAATCCTTCAGGTCTACCCTTGCGAATATTTTATATGAATAAATAACAGCGCAAAAAAAAAAAAAAAAAAAAGGAGGGGAGCTAATGCAGAAGAGCCAAGTGGGGAACACTCGCTTCGTTTCAACAGTGCTGCCGGCACTGATGTAGGATCAGTGGCGTAAGAGCATGGGGAGAAACAGGTTGTACGTTGTTCCCTTCCAAAATACGGAAATAGAGGCAAGCTACTGGACCCAAGCCACGTTAAAGGGAGTGTAAAAGTAAGCAAGGCGTATAATGAGCATCCTGAAATCGAAAAAGTTAAAACTGCTCGTAATCAGAGTGTTTGACTGTAGATATGGTGAAACTGCACCACTTGACGCTAAATAATACTTTTATATTTATATGTAATATATTATATTATCATTATTTAGTATTACATAATATATATTATTACACATTATTAGTGTTATATATTATATATTAAATATATTTATACATTTTTAATAATTATATATAATATATTAATTCTACTTACCCTTTTAATTGCTGGTATTCACTCGTTTCGATAACAGTGATTTTTAATGATCCTTGGTTATAGGCTGTTCACGGTAAAGTGAGCACTTTTTAAGGCCCTGCTAGATTTTTCTTCAGTCAATTTCTATCTTTCCGCCACTTTTTAATATAAACATTGCCATGTGACTAATAAACAGTGTGTATACATTCCACCTCTCTTAAAAATTAATTCCCGAGGCTGCAATATAATACATTTACTAAGGGTTATTGCCTGTTGCGAGGGCCTTAAAAAGTGCTCACCTTATCGCGAACAGCCTATAACTGTGATATCCTGGCAGTAAAACATCAGCGCCTTCCACTTATTCGCCAGTAGATAACAGATCATCAACTGAGCATTCATTTAAATAATTATATTGATTCAAATTGTTGATTAAAATTTATAGTGTGAGGATACTGAAGCTTGACTGTCTTGACATTAGAGGTGTGTCGTGAATTAGCAAATAATTACTATGATTTTATTGTTTCAGAAAAGTAATTCTGTTTTAATTAATTTTACATTTTTTGCAGTAAATACTGTTCACAGCGTTTTTCTGGTTCATGTTATCCTCTTCACTCGCAGATTAGAATTACTGGTGTATCTTTCAACCGCATGTCATTTAGGCATAGATTGTGCCAAATTAAATTTTTAAGGCAAGGAAATATAGCTTAAAGAGTGCTTAATGGACTTAAGTTGGAACTGTTGTTTCGCCGCTGCGTAGAATACGGGAGAGGGGGATGAGTATCTAATTCCCCCCCCCCCCCCCACCACAAACTTTCCACGGCGTTTTGAGCTGAAGATATCGTTTCCTACACCCCAACTTTCTACATTAAATCATGAAATATTCTTTTTTTTTAATTTATACGGCTCTGTTGTTATAGCTACTTTCTTATGCACATGACCTAATGCCAGATAAAAGATATGTCTTCACTTCGCTGCAGTAATTTTTCATTTATACGAACTCTAAAATATTCCATGTTTGTAAATATTAGAAACCAATTTACTACGTTTAAAAGTGTTGGATATTAGTAAAGGTAAACATGGCTTTTACTCCCTTCCCACCTTGCATCATTACATTTTGTTTTTGTTAAGGTTTCCAGTATATGATGAATATGATTTGAGATGGCAGCATCTTTTTAACCGACCTGGCGCTCGTCTTCTTTTCTTCCTATTTGCGACTGCAATATATATTACAATGTTAAAGGAATGTGCTAAGTTCAATGTTTTTTTATAACACCGCATTGCGATGGTAACAAATAATGTGTACAGGATACTCAAAAATTATCATTGCAGATTTGATCCTCAATGAAACAAAAAAAAAAAAAAAGAGAATAAGTTAAAAAAAATACCTTGTGCATATTTGTCACACTCGAGAGTTCCCGATTCCAATATATTTTCTCATAAGCACCTTCTTTTGCAAGATTAATGTATAGACGGTATTCAACTTGATGTCATACTATTATCAGCACATCTTCAACAGTTGTGTTGTTGGCCGCTGCTATCCTGAGTTTCAGATAGGCCACATCCCTAACTTGTATGTGGTACATAATTTCTTTAACAAAACCCCACGAGAAAAGCAATAGGGGTAGTAGAGATGGGTGAAAGGGAGGCTAAGGAATTAGAACTTCCCGTGTAGGAAATAAGTACACACCTCAAATATGTTTTGCAGCACCGAGATTTTTGAGTTACTAGATCGCTCACGGCCCAAGAGAAACTACAATGTAATTCGCACTGTCTGTATAGCTTATCACACCAGAATTCAAGAATGTTTTTATAATGTGCTGACTGTTCAAGCGGACAACCGTCATGTGCGACATATAAAAGGTTGTGCAATATTTTCTTCAGGTGCGTATTTCATTAAGAAACTCAGGAACACAGAGAACCCAGTGCGAGCGTGCACCGTACTGCTGGAAGATGACGTCCAACGGCATGCTTTCCAATTTGGGAATAACAAATTCACCATGAGCAAAAAATCCATTGGATAAAGCTGTTTATTCGGCGAAAAATAATGGGCTGATGCACCAGATGTTTACCCTACGGCTATCGCATTCCATCGTAAGGACTCGTGTGGTTTTTCAGATAGCCAAATTCTGCAGTTATGTCTGGTGGCACATCAGATATGAAACGTTGCTTCATCGCTGACTAATGTGTGTTTCAGGCAACCTTCCTAATCGTCTACGCTGTGTAGGCTATCAGCAGCAAACTGGAAAGATTTTGGTTTGGCTTCGGGATGCAGTGACTGTACCATTTACAGTTTGCAAGTAGTCAGTTGCAGTTTTTGTAAAGGAACCTGTGTACAATTGTTAGGTGGTAGCTTCATCTCCCTTAGTGCCATACGAATGGACATATTTGGACATCGTACGAAACGTTGACGAATATGTTCCTTATCCTCTGTACGTGTGCTTGTCGACTACTGTTTATGAAACACATTACCATTGTGTAAAACACAAGCATCTTTGGTGTACAAATAAGTGTTATGCTGCGTTGCTACATGTAAAGAAAGAGAAATTTGCTACCTAATTAACCTACGTTCCAGATTGTTCCTCGAACAGAACAACTTCAACAATATTTGGATGGTTCCCGCATCATCTAGGATTGCAATAACCTAACAGAATGCTCTGTTTCTGGTGCAGAACAGTTCTGTGTATGGGTTTGAGGGACGCAGGAAAATTATCTTATGTTAGGTTATTACAGTTCTCGTTGTTGTGGGTACATTGCAAATATTGTAGAAGTTCTCTTGGAAGGACTATCTGTTGTGTAATAGGAACGCAGTTCTCTGCTGTAGCAAAAATATGTACAGTAGCTAATACTATCGCAGACAGGAATACAACAAAGAGTTCTGTTGGTATTACTATTGTGGCTGTTTACAGTAAAATGAGCACTTTTAAAAGCCCTGCTTAAGATCTACTTGTATACATGTTGTGTATTCCTCCGCCTTATGTAAGATTAACATTGGTATAGGCCTCGTCACTTTATTCATCCTTCGGTTAAATGAAACTGTGAAATTATTTAAAAAGTAAATACTTTACAAATCTTCCCATCTTTACACTTAGATGCATAAAAAAAAAATAAAAAAATAAAAAATAAAAATAATTTTATGTTATCACAAATTGCAACCTAATACTTTTTCTTCGACTTTAAGATACATAATACTCTCCATCCATCGTTGCCAACTTTACAGGGCCAATGTCACTCAGTGCGCTCGTTAATATATGTGCATGCTGGGGCAGTGGTTCTTTTGTTATGTTCATTTCTGAAGTGCTCACTTTATTGTGAACAGCCTTTAACAATATTAATACGGTACCTATAACCCATCAGATGTCTGTCACTATTTTTTAGTAGTCTAGATAGTTGCCACAACCCACTGCCCACCCAACAGCACATGCGAGAAGCTGCGATCCAAGATACATTTCCTGGACTTTTTTGACTCGCTTCCTGTGACGGAATTGTCATTCTCTCTCCTGCTTATCGAGTACCCTGATAGCGTGAGCATAGCTATTCGGGTGTGACGGAGTTTACGATATGCTGACAGGGCAGGCGACTACTACACTTCCTGCCATTGCTACTTCAACCGCGCTTGTTGTTCCCACGACATACATCGGATCACGATAAGCGGGAAAGTGAAGATAGCGCCGCTGACCACCTGAAAGACAAAAAGAGTCCATGTACATGTAAAGACTGTCGTCTGCTAACCTGGCGATTGAAACCCACTGCACCTCAGTTCACTAAATGCCGTGGCCGACTTATAATGGGCGCTGCCGCGCGTGATGGCTAGTGTGTTGATGGAACGGTATTTTTCGATATGGAGAAACATAGCGTTTACTAGAATAAACTGTGTAGTTTAAAGGAAATGTCAGCTGTTACAACTCCAACTTTTCAAAGATAAGGTTTAAAAATTTGAAAGAATAACAACTATATAATGAAGAACGAACAGTATTCTATGGAGCACAATGATCACTACTAAAAGACGAAATATTGATTTAAGAATCAGAGTTATAAGTTAACAAATTTTAAGGAATTATTTTCCTGGTATAAATAAATGAGTAACGTAAAGAGAGTCAACGCACTTCGTTCTGTTAGGCCATTCTGTTACTCATATCCGGATTCTTCCCCCAGGGATATTTGTATGCAATTTAACAAATTGTTTGGTTATTACAATGTATATTTTCCCCCATCGGTCATTCTTCTCTAACTTTTAGTCTTTGTTTTCCGCTAATTTGGACTAATTTCCTAGACTTCATTATATCTTGAGCCTTTTATATGTTGCCATACTGTGGATCATCTTTCTTTCGTGTTCATTTATACTATTTTTCAGCTAATTTTGGTCAAATATTAATTTTCGCTGTATGATTTTATTTTCTACATTTAGTTCACACAGTATTTTATACTCGACTTAAGAAATTGTGGGCCACTCCTGCGTGATATCTGTTTATAGGAATATCGCTAATTATTTTCTAAAAGTAACACTTAGAAGATTAGATACACCCATTAACCTTAGACGATTTGTCTCGAACGCCTCTGACAACCAATGCAGTTGAAGTACGACAATTATTTGTTCAATGCTTGTAATTTACCAAATCATAATATATAGCTTCTTTTTATAAAAAAAATAGACACACTAGCCGAACGCAGGTGGTGGTAAAATGATCCTTTAATGTGTGCATATTTATTCGTTTATACTCTGGACTAACACGTTTAGATTATCAAGCAAACGTAGCTTCTCTTAAATAACTACACCCACGCCAGTGACAATCAAGAATTCTCTTACAATTAGTCAGATTGTAACCCATATGGATCACGCATTTCAGCTCTTGTTGTTATAGTATTTGCGTGTCCGGGAAGCAGAACATAGAGCAAACACATAATTAGTAGAAGGACAGTCCATTACACGTGCACTAGCCAATAACCTGTTAGCAATTTATGACGCTGGAACGCAGCTAGAATAATTCATTTATCACTGTTTGTTAACGCTCCCACTCTTAATGGCTCAAGGCTGTTACTGGAAAGCCCTAGTTGTAAATTACGCATTCGACCCCGCCAGCCCCTGCGGTAGCTTTATGAAATTTGTGCGCGGCATGGAATCATGCTACGTCATCTCGTTACCGTTTGTTTACCCTAATATCACATGCAGCTAGATATAAACTCGCTCCGACGCGATAGTAAAACCATCCACTGGACTGGTTAGACACCACTTGTCGAGTTCTTCGCAAGAAGTACACAAAAAACGAGCCGAAACAAAACCATTATCCGCTAGGCATAAACATTGAGTAAACAATTCCGTATTTCTACCTTACTGCACTAGGTACAATTTTTTTTTAATTCCTGTGTTGTTTTGATTAAGTATCATTAGGAGAGGAATGAATAAAATATTATCATAGATATAGTTTGGATGAAAGATACAATTTTTATTGTTCATAAGTGGCTTATGTATAGCTACTAAATGTCAACTCCGTGACCTGTCCAGAGTAAGAGACAATGTTAAACTACTTCATTGTTACACATTGTTACAACAAATACCTGCTGCTAATTAAACTTTTAATTTTAATTCGCATACCCTACAATCTCTTACATATACAATGTTCTAAGCATCCATATAACAAAATTAGTAATTTGTAGTATGTTAACTATATGGCCCATAAACATGTGCAGAGCAACATGGCCACCACTTCTAGTTTACTGAAAGTTTTAAAAAATACAGCATTTCATATTTATCTTTGGCATATGTGTGTTGGTAACCGTATTGTATGTCAGTATCATTGAAGTGAGAATAAGTGTTGTGTAGTGTGTTTATTGTGCAATGTAGAAAAGTGGAAACTGTTTCAAACATTCGTCACTTCCGTGCCAGTTTTATAGAGGTAAAAATAAGAGTGTATTTAATTCAGTATGCCATATTTATTATTGTATATTGAGTGCTTGTTTTATAACCACACACAGATTTTGTAACCTAAAAATATAATAGAATAATATAATTTTAATAATTAATAATAATGAAATAGTATCTGTGAAACAGAAACTTAAAATTGGTCACCTTCGTGGCTGTCAGGTGACATATTTGCCATGGAGGTGTATTTGAACTCGTACTTGGAACCGAAGCTCCGTAACTATTGAATACTGTTTTAATGATTCCATTTATTTGTTTCAGCTACTAATTTCAGAATGTATAAAATGAATTTGCTTCTTCTAAGGTAGCTTATTTTATGTTCAAAATATCGACGAGATCTTTATGATTCTTATGGGCCTCAAAAGTGGCGATTACTAGTGTAACGATTGTTAAAATACCATTTACTCTGCTTTCTACAAACTACATCATTGGAATGAAAATTTTATTTTTCTGTTAGATATAGGGAAATTTAATTAATTTTTTTTTGTATTGTTTTCTGATGTTTGAATATTTATTTTTATTTTCGTTGCCGTAATCATTTTTCTTTATTGCCTAATTTAATAAGTGTACTGATGTTATTGTAACTGTTCATTATTTTCGATTGTTTTTCATTTTCCTTTATTTCATTGTGATTAAGTATGTAGAAGACCGTGGGCCGTTGCCAGAGGCAACAGGAGTTTGTTTATTTTAGTTGGAAGGTCGAAAACTGGTGCCAGGGGCAACGTAAGTTTTGTTGATTTTAATGGAGGCAGCCACCTTGTGTTCGGCTAGTTCTTGGTGTCGTTTTTAAAGCCACTTCTTTGTAGGATAGCATGGTGTGTCTTATGGTGGTGCTAGGCGAGGCGTAACACGTGTTGCGCTCTCGTTGTTATTTATTTTTGATTTTATAGGGAAAGTTCGCGAGTGTTGCAGTGATTTAAATCGGACCATGTAGAAGAATATACGGGACGACGGAATCCGGAACAGAAGAGTTTCTGGGTGAGTTATTTCTCCAGTTAAACTTAAATTCACTCTTCCGCGTGTGGTACTGAGAGCACTTTTGTTATGTCGTTGTACCAGGACCCACGAGTCCAAACTAGGGAAGATTTTAGCCGACCAGAAGAGCTCCACGACTTCCTACTCTCATTAATCTACCGAGACCTGCATTGGAAATTGTGTGTTAAGAAATTTAGTAAGAAACTCCTCAAGCATTAATTTTTTTTAAATACTATGGCGGACGATTAAGTTTGATACGTAGCTACGCAAGAGCCATTTTGTTGAGTGACGCAATAGACTCAACCTCATTTTTGACACCTAGAACCCCCGAGTCAATATAGATCTCAGCTCCCGAAAGGTGTGAGCATTTATTTGAATTAACTATTTGAAAGAAGAAATATTTTTAATACAATTTAAAGACTTGAAGTAACCAACTTAATATGCATTCCAAGATTACCATATCACAAGGCGACACTTAGATCACGGCCACTTACACTAGTTCGAATAATGACTGAAAAAATTGCAAATAATCTAGTTTCGATCAACTACTATTTTTAAATTAGCCTTCAATGATTTTCCTTTCGATTATTTGCAATAAACATATTTTTGAATTTTTTTCAATTTGGGTATTTTTCCAGTAGACGTTTAATAAATTAGTTGAAGTGGCATGTGTTTGGTCCATTTAATGTTCTGGTATCTAGCTGTTGTTCCTGTTGCGTACTATCTAGACCAATGGTAAGTTTGAGTTACAACTACAGGGAAGCTGGAATTCGTAAGTTTGGTATTAAAGGTATCTTATTTTTAACTACTTTTGTTTGCGAAACTCATAATTCAGAACACAAGAAATGCTCACACCTATATATATTTCAATTTCTCCAAACTCTCACGTAAATTTTACATCATCCACACGTACAGTCTGTTTGCCATTACAGAAATTGGCCTTCCCAACGTCCGGGCTATAACGTTACCCACAAGTCGTGCCCATTTAACTAAGCTGTTAAGCGTACGCACTACAGAAATTGACGCCCATAAGTGTGGCGATAATGAGCAATACCAGAAGCGCTGTCTTAAATATTACACTAGTGTCTTACAAAAATATTGCAAGGGTTTGTGTAGTTTACGGCAATAAGCATGATGGTTACGGCTGTGTCGATCTTATCATGACTTACCCATTTTAACAACTTTATGGATCTTTCTACAGTTAAAACATGGGAAGGGTAAAAAAAAAGCCTGATGATCACAGGAAAAAAACGAAAGGGAAAGTATGAAAAAAATTAAAGAAAAAATTAGGGAAGACCCTACGTTACATGAAGAATCTAAAATTAAAGGGATGGAGAGAGAGTGAGAGAGAGAGTGTGTGATATATATACATACATATATATACACACACATATATATATATATATATATATACACACATATATATAATTCAAGCCTATAAACGAAAGGAAAATAAAAACTTTACAGCAGATGACTGAAAGAGAGAAGAGGAGTGTGAGAAAGTACTAGATGGGTAAAACTAGAAGAAATCGTCAGTCGAAAAATAATGTAGGCATTCTTCAAAGATCATTGGATGAATCTTCATCTCCATCTACTCCTATGAGTAACAAAGTTGGTGACAACCTATAAGACAACGTAGTTCAGCCAGTTGAAAGTGAAAAGAATAATAATACAACAATCAATTCTGATAGAAGAAAATTGTGTGAAAAACATAAGTCACGAAGAATAGGGAAGAGTTAAAAATAAAATAGGCAGAAATGGGGAATACTATAGGTATAACGACTAAGAATATGGATAAATACAGGAAAAGATTTGCGAGACTTAAGTGCAAATATGGTGCAAAGGAAAAACAATCTCCTAAACGTGACACCCAAAGAGAACGGTGCGTAATCTTTTGAAAGAAAAAAACATATCTGCCGATTTAGTAGAAAGTTGTTGCTCATTGAAGTAATTTCTAACAATATAATAGGGGAATCTAAGAAATTAAATTATGTTAAAAACCGACGGAAATAAGTAACTAATTTATCGAGTGAAATACCTAATATAAATGTCTAAGCCGTATGCAAGAAGCAAGAACTCACTTCACGATGATGGTGCAAAGGTTTTTTTTAAGGGATAGGGGGGAGGGGTAGATTCCTATTTTTGTGTGCTGGCCGTTTAGTGTTTCTGTGTAAACTCTTTGTTGTGTTCAGATGAGAGATGGGAATTCTTTATTGATACTGAGCATTGTTGTGAGATTATGGGGAGATAGTTAGGGCTTGTAGTATTGCATTTCGTATGACCAGAAGTTTTTCCCCTTGTGAGTCTTGTCTTGTAGAAGTCGGGCTGTTTCTAAGATGTGGGAGTATGGCGTGCGACTGTTGATTAGTGTGCGAATTGCAGTGAGCGAGTCATCTGTGCCAGAAGAAGCTTTGGAGTTGAGTGATTGCTGCGCTGTGTAGTTTGGAGAAGTTGAGGTCTGGCGTTGGTGTTGTAGATCTTGGCGTTGTTTGGAATCGGATCGTCCTCGCAGATCTGAGAATTTCCCTGGTGTCGCTGCTGGGGCCTTATTTATCTGTGTGGCTTGGTGAGATATCTTGATCTGTCGGTGTCGTAGCATTACCTCCTTTTCTTGTTGTTTAAGGAGAGTCTTGGAGCCACCCACGGGGTCTCCACCACAGTTAGTGCAAGTTCGACGGTCTCCTGGTTTTAGGAGACAATTAGCCTCGCTGTGTTCGTTTGAGCATTGCCAGCATACAGGTTGACGGTAGAAGTAGCTGGCGACGGGGCCGTAACATTGGCATGTGCGGAATCTCTTAGTGTTAAGCGACAGGTAGGGCTCAACTCTGATAATGTAGTGAAGGACGTTAATTAGTTGGGTGAGCTTGGTGGCTTGAGAGTTATCTGGAAGAATGACGAGCATTGGCATGCTGTCGTAGATTGACCGTCGTATTTGTGGATCATCTAGTATCCTTGCCTCGGGGTTGGTGAAGCCTTGTTGTCGATGTCTTCAGGGTTGGTTCCCACAGGTAGTTGCCGGATGACCATGTGCGGTTGAGTGTGTTGAGATGGGTTGAAGGTGTTGAAATCTCCACCCGCTTGCTTCATGTGTTTGGTTACTCGATGATAGACGGAGAGTGAAGCGGGATTGTAGCGGACGCTATTCCCTTTCACGTGAACCTCGAAGGAGTTACATTTCTCTCGGAGTTCTGAATCGTATTAGTACAGGTTTTGTAGGAATTTCAGGCTTTTGATGAATGTGGATGGGACTGGGCGGTGATTGGGTGACTTTGGGGTGGGAGTAGATTTTTCAGGTGTGTTCTGAGATGAGTCTGACATGCGTACCTTGGTTGGAGACATCATCGTCAGGCGGTAGAGGGAAGTAGCGGGTTTTCTAACTGCAGATCGGTAACGACCTCGTTGTCAGTAGCATTTTCATGTTGTTCAGTGACAAAAATTTCGTCAGGTGTGGTGTCTCAATGATTGGGTTGTAAGGGCTTGTAAGGCCAAGAGATATTTAGAGACAAACGAAAAACGACAAGCAGTAAAATAATTTTTTAGTGAAAGACAAGTCTAGCCATGTATATGCAGGTAAGAGAATGTCACAATGAATGTGAAAAAAAAAACAAAAAAAAAAAAACAACGCAGACTGCTCAATAACACAATGCAATCATTATATACAAAATTTACTGTAGAACAGCCAGAAATGAAACTCGGATACAGCGTCTTCTGTAAACATCGCCCCTTTTAGATTTTGTCTCCTACAGCTGTCAACCGGAATACTTGTCTTTGCATAATTCATGCAAACATGTCAATGGTGTTTAAGAAGCTGATCAATTTAAAGATTGTTGGTTATTGTTCACCCGATGACGTACTGAAATACCTGTGCTGTGAAGATCAGAAAGAATATTACCTTGAGAGGAATTGCAAGTTATTTGAAACTACAGAAATAAATATAAATGACTACTATGCGGAAGAAGAAACAAGTTATGGGAAATTAATTAAAAATAAAGTGAAGATTTCACGGAGAAAGAAAACATGCTCATAAAGATGGAAAAAGTAGAACTGAAATGTACCAAAATAAAACTTGTGATGTTATGAAAGATTCAGTAGCGAAATATATGAGGCATGTTTCAAATATAAGTCACCAATGCCAGGCATTGAACTTCATTAAAAAAAAAAACGTTCTTATTCGTTTTGATTTCTCGGAAAACTGTAACTTCAAATATGCAGCAGAAATACAGTTGGCAAATTTTGGTGGCTCCAAACCTGAAGTAAGCCTTCACACCGTGGTTGCCTACCTTTTTCATAACGTACACTCTCGGGCATAGTTCAGCATGACCCAGTAACTATATGTAGTCATCTAACACCAGATATTGAAGATGTGAGGACTGTGTTGTGTGGTTTGAAAACTGTTCATTTTTTAAGTTATGGTCGCACAAATCAATACCGAATTCGCAAAATGTTCTATTTAAATGGAAGCAACTTAAGAGAAAGGTTAGAAGCTGATTATATTCAGTGAGGCAGGTTACGGCAAGGGAGCACCAGATGGCGTGGGAGGTTCCCTAAGATGACAACAGATAGATTAGTGGCAACGTGCACTGACGTCAAATTTTGACAGATCAGCTGAAGAACTTCAGAAACATAGCATAGGAATAAAATTATTTGTTTCGGGCCCTATAATCATTCCCATTATTCAAGAAAAACTTCCAACCGATATTTTATCATTCGAAGGTACAACACAGGCACATAAGATTACGTAGTCGGAGCAAACGCCATATATCTTTCAAGTCGAAGACTATGCTGTTTGACTGGTTTGCCTGGAGATGACTGCCGCTACTACGGTTTGGAGAACATTGCTTTGGAGAAACAAAGCTGTATCCTTTAATTACTTGCATTTGATTGTATCTATAAGAGTATTTAAGACAACAATTGAATACCTAAAGAATTGCCATTTTATTTAGAATACATTACTATGCAGATAACCTCTTAATTGAGTAAAATATGCAACATGTTGATAGTCTTTTGAATCCTAGCAGCTGTAACACATGCAATGTAATATTTTATGGTTAGATGCTTTTCACAATGTTTGTATTGTTGGCCAGACGTCCTTAACCTTCATTGCTCAGGTCCGTCCACATATGTCCAACGAACTATATGAAAGCTCCGATACGCAGATGTACATTCTTCCGACAGTGATGATAATGCTGACATGGGTGTAAATTACAACAGTGAACAGTCTGTAGTGCCAAACATGAATGACTTTGTGGTGGTGAAATATCTTGAGAGTAAATGTGTAAAATATTATGTAGCTTTACTGAAATTTGTACACGATAGTGCAGAATATACAATTAAATATTTGAAGAAGTCTGCAGGCAGAAAATTTTTTCCCCCAAGTAGGTGATGTAGTACAAATTGATCGTAATGACGTTATTCACATTTTGCCATGTCCACTAAAATGCAAGAGGGGTTGGTGCAGTTTTGGTGAAAGCATTTCAAATGACGAGAATGTGTGTTGATTGGGCCTGATTTGGCAAAATTCAAATGCAATTATCCATTGATATATAGTAAATAATTTGAATATATTTATGCTTGGTATTAAAATACCTATAATCATGATATTGATAAAATATTGTCCTATTCTAACTTTTGTATAGGTCAAGCTGAAAATATTTTTTTGTCACTGAAAAAATTAATGTATATATTACTTTCTTGTTGCTTAATATGGTTTAAATATAAATATATACTTATTATTGTTGAGTGAGTTGTAGAATGTGTACCTTATTTAAAATTAGGAATGCATTTGAGTTTCACTGTTACCTCCGTGCCAAAGTATGTTATCTCGGTGACAAAATTTTTTCATTATAATTTTTTAAAATTAAAAATATCCATTAAAGATTATAGCCATTGCTGTCATGACTGTAAGGCACAATTATGCACAAGAAACGGGTACAATTTAATAAAAAAAAAATTTCCAACATTTACATTTACAAATTGTACATTTTCATGAGAAAGGCCCACCTACGAACTTGTAGAGTACTAAATGACACTTTTAAAAAATAAAAACTTTATTTGTATGATTTTTTAAGGTCTTTATTTACACTGTATTTGTAAGAATATTCATAGCTTTCCATTGAAAAGGCAAACTTCGTATTTTAAAGTTTTACTTAAAAGCACAGTAGTAACACTTTTAATATACCTACATTTCTTTTAACTTTGCAACAAATGTTGGCATATGAAACTGGTTTTCTATGAATTTGAACTATCGGTTAATGTCACACATCAAATTACGTGTAATATAATGATATTAAATAAATACTCTCAGTTAAACCCGCTTGTTTTATATTTATGGTGGTAGACGTTTTGCCCACTACAGGATTGAACTTAACCAAGCATCCGCCTCGTCGTATTGCCAAGAGGGGAACCCAAAGTCAGCACGATGACATCCCTCAGTCATATATTGGATCTAGAGCTATCTTGGCTTTCGAGGTCGGGCGAGTCATTGCAGCAGGCATCATCAGGGTTGTAATACAACTGAGCAGCAGTTGATAGTAGAGTTGTGTTTATACCTTCACAGGGCTCATCATGCTCAGCCAATCACAGCGGATCTCTGTCACCTACTATTCAGGCATAGGCGGCTTCCTGGTTGACTTCACGAGGCTCGGTAAAACTCGCTTCGACCCCAACAACAGTCGGAAAAATCCCAAGGGTAGCGTCAGGAACTGAACCCCTATCACGAGGTTGACATGTATAGTCTATTCGCGGTTACTTCGCAATTTTTAAATCAAACCTCTGAAAAATCACCCCATGTACGACATGTTTAGTTTTTTTTTTTTAATATATCATATATCATTTATGTTTTATAATTCCGTTAACACGAAGGCGCTTAATTTTTGGGTTTACTTAACATTTACATTTATTTTACTTATTAATTAAAATACTTAATTTATAACTAACGTGAATAAAACGGGTATAAAATACGTGTGTTGGTAATGCCTACAAAGAAATAGTTCTTATACAAAATACTATAATACTGAGCGCGCACGAATGCACTGCATTGTCCCTTTAGTGCAATCTTGTAGACGCGGTTAAGATTTGTTGGCGTGATGCAGAGGAATACTGTGGAAGTAGAACTGAGCAGGGTTTCAGGAAAGTTATAAGCAACCATTATTTGACTATGGCAACATTACCCATTTCCTTCTGGCACTTGCATAACTGAATTACAATCTTCGAATGACCGCATTGAACCAATGAACAGTCATAAATAATTTTGCGTGGTGGCCAGAAAATTTGTTGACATACCCAGGGGAAAAATTTTAGGTTATGCAGTGATCTAAGATGTATTTTTTTGGAACAACTTTGTAATGTCGTGTTTACCTGTGGTGGCGTGTATCTCACTTATATTAACTATATCATACAAAATCACGTTAATTATAATATGTGAAACTGTTTCACCAACTTATAGAGTATTATGAACTAATTTGGTATCGTTACTGCAGTACACAACAATAGTATGTATGTGTATTATAATTCACATTGAATTTACCAACTTAATACATGTATTGAAAAAATAAATATATGTTCTGTATAAGTAATAAGATGATTTTGAAATATTTTCCTTTTAAAAAGCATATTTTAAAATTTTTTTTATATTTGTTTTTAAAATAATTATTTTGGGAATTAGTCTTCAGCAGTACAGAGAGATGATTATCACAATACGGGTTCGTGTTCATTCCGTTGCAACATTCAATCTGCTCCGACCTCATTAAGACGTGGAACATTTTCGAACAGTGGCATGGATAGCGACAATGTGTTTCTAATAGCTAATATATCAGCTCTGCATTTGAAATTATACACTGAACCTAAAAGTGTCGCTTCAAACTCTCCTGACGCAAAATTACCGATATATCGTCTGGTAACAGACGCACACATGTAGCCAGACAACCACAGATAATTTGAAAGCGAGACGGTGTGTGTATGTGTCAAAGAGAGAGAGAGAGAGAGAGAGAGAGAGAGAGAGAGAGAGGAGAGCAACATTTTATTGACACTGATGAGCTGTACAGGAGTTCAGGTTTCGGAGTGACATTGACTTCGAAGACACAGACAATGCTACTGTAGTATTGCGCGAAATGACGCTGGTTACTTAAATTATGACGAGTCCTGAGAGAGATGGTAAAAGGAGGACATCGAATGGATCTCCAGAGTTCAAGCACACAGTAAAATTATTTGTTATGAATCTCATAAAATCTAATGAAAGTTTCCAGCCCATACGTCGTATGGAAAATTCACCAAAACATCAGACTACAAAAGAAAAATATAGAAACGCTACCACACGCAGTTACAACCTTCACTTTTGATTCTTTCCTGAACAATTGCAGGGAAGCTGCCATTAGATATTTAGGAACAAATATTACCATTCGTACATTCTCAGTTCATGTGTTCATTAATGTAGCAAATTTGAGAAAATTTTGTACAGTGCAAAACAAACAAAATATTCAATAAATATAGAACAACTACCAAGACATTCGCCGTTGATTCAGTTACATCAAACCATAGCGAACATCTTAGGACCAAAATAACGCATGGCAGCCGGCCAGTAGAATTTATAGAGGCGTTGGATTTAACACGCGTTGATATAAAACCTTAGAAGAGGAATAGAAAATGCGCGCTACTCCTGGTACGTTAGCATTCGAAATATTAAGCTGTCGGGTAGCGACGGCTCAGCGCACATAAAAGCGAGGTTCACTTCAGCTGCCAGCATTGGGATTAAGTAAAAATCTACATGTTTCTGCTGAAGGAGGTTCTAGCACGCTGCTGCCATTGTGCCTGATGACGCAGGAATTGGGATTCAGCCGCTATACAGGCGTAGAAAGTAGAAGGTCGTTAAGTGCCGGTTTTTTCGGGCGTAAAATACATTAGATAATTTTAACAAAACTGTTTGGACATATGTTACTTGTAATCCATTATTTTTTGCGGTAAAATTCTGTAAAACGAAGAAAAAAGGTCCCCCCCCCCCCCTATGTTGAATTGTACTACGCGTTGTCCGTGGATTCAGTTTAGCAATGTATGTCGTTCGCACTGAAAAGTAGAATCTGTCATTTCTGTCTGCTACTAACATACGCGCTTCCGAGTAACATTGCCTCAAATTTTGCTGTAATAGCATATGGAAGGGATGTGGCGTGAGCGAGTGAATATATTTGCGCGGCTCTCAACGACGAGTTCCTGGGAGCCTTTTGAGGGTGAAGCGAGGGCAGTATGGAGCAGCACCAGAAAGAAAAGGCGGGAAACTCGCGGACCAACGGCATCGTCCAGCACGATTCCCACATGCGAAAATCCGAGTGCGACCGCGACGGGAATCCAACCCGGTTCGCCTAGGTAGGAGTCGAGATTGTTCTAACAACTACACCATCGCGGAAAGAGATTAGGGTTGGTGGGGGGGGGGGGGGAGAGAGCACAACGCCCTAACGTGAACTCTGATGGCGACCATTATTTCAGCTCTCGGAAGGTCAATGTCGGGTTCTTCTTCAGTGTAACGCTATCAATGACGTTGGTGGCCGCCGCTGGTTGGTGGTGACCAAACCTCAAGAAATCGTGTATTGATGACCTCCTGCATATACTCAACGTTCGCAATTTTTCTGTTGCATAGTGACGATCTCTATGCCGTGGTGTTGGCAGGTATTTTGCGACTTCTTCCTGTTCGGTATGTTTCGGAATATTGTGGATCGTGGAGTTATATTTATTAAAAGTTTTGTTTTATTTCCGTGCGGGGGAGTTCGTGATCAACCGTTACTCTCGGCGTACCTCCGCTGCAAAGCACTAACTTTAACATTCAGCTTTTCTCAGTGAAGGAAGGACTTCACACGATCGTGGGCGACGTAACAAATAAGTTTAAGTTTGTAGCCAGAAAATATTACATAATATTTTTGTGCTACGCTTTGAAATACTTTTACCTGCGTATGTAATTGCTGAGTGGGCAGTAAGCTTTTCTGTTAGAGCAGCAAGATAACGAACTGCGAAAAGCGCAAGTGGAATTTTGGTTCATTGACCGGGCACCTCGAAGGTATAAACTTTTCCGGTCAGCATATTTATTTTCAGTTACCAAAGATCCTTTGTTCAAGTCCTTAGGGTAATTAATGTTAACTTAGGTTAGGTCAGTTTAGTTCGGTAACCTTAATCACTACAGGTGGGCTTAAGTGACTTCAATCGCCATATACCATTGCCTATATATATATATATATATATATATATATATATATATATATATATATATATATATATATATATATATATATATATATATATATATATATAATGTATATGGTAAATGCAGGGGACACAAAATCACTTTTCATATTGCATTATTTTTTATATATATTTTTTATTTTTTATTTTTTATTTTTTTTCAAAATATTAACATTCATTTATGTTAGTGTTTAACATTGTGTGATTTACTGTAATAGTTGTTGCAAATGGTTTTATGAGTCCCGAAAAGTGCCTAGTATTTCTGAGGCGTGTATGTGTTTTGCTGATTGGTGTGTTTGTACTTTTTGCTGAGAAATTGTTCGTAATTTTACAAATGCTTGTAACAGGAACAAATGCTTGTAACAGTCCAAAGATTTATTTTGTGAAACTACTCGTTTGCCAAACTACAAGGGCCATGTTTGTAATAGACCTTTAGAAATGTTTGTACTACACTGAAGCCTATCCACCAGCTTCAGAAAAATGGCGAACACTAAACAACGTAAAACTCTAAATATCTGTTTTGTGGAAAAACTATTGGTGGTTGCTTGCAAAAAAAGAAATGTTTGTACTATACTGACCCCCATCCACGAGCTTCAGCAAAATGTCGGATACTTAACAACGTAAAACCGTATATACCTGTTTGTGCAAAAATTGTGGGTATTGTAAACTGTGGTTGAGTGCAAAAAATAAATATATTGTAATTTTGACTAACGCAAAACACGCCAAACAACCTAAATAATCATAATGAAAAGACAATTTCAATAAAACGTGATTGTATTACTCTTTAACTGTTAATTTCTCCTACCTACACAGAATTCTTACAATTAAATAAATGTATTCTTCTTAATAAAGTAACTTATTTAATATTTTGCATGCTCTTGCAGCTATAGTTACTATAAAAATAAGAGCTAAGCTCCTAAGTCAATTTGATCTTGTAGTTAAGGTTGAGGGATAACAATACAAGGGATGTAGCAAGTAATCACCATGCTGACAAAGCGAAATTTTTTTTTGTAAATTCTGTTTTGAAATTTTTTTTTTTTTTAGTTATTCGCTGTTATTAATAAATCACTTTAGTTTTATAGAAAAAAATAATAATTTTATGTACACTTCTCAATGATGTAAGTTGTAATACAATGCTATCATTTGTAAAACTACAAATAAATTCTTTGCAGATTTGACAAGGAAACTGTTTGTACTTTTACAAAGTATTTTCTTGGCAACTGGGTTTTCAACGACGGTTTCTAAAGTTTGAGGTCTGGGTGTTTTTTCTGGGGCGTGTGTTTTTTCTTCCTTAGGTGTGCATGCGCGCGCGCGCGCGCGCGCGCGTGTGTGTGTGTGTGTGTCAGCATAAGCGTGTGCGAACTCAGCCGGTACCTATACTCTGGTGTGCCAATGCGACGCACTTGAAATGGTGCTCAGCCAATGAGACTATGATTTCTGTACGTGTTTATACACGTTGGCAGATATTTTACTGAATATTTGTCCTAAAATAAACAAATTGCCCTAACGAGTTTAATGAAATGAAATAGTGTTCTATTGTGTCAATTTCCGCAAGGACGCGGTTAATTAATGGCGTGCCCTAAGTAAATTGGGACAATTTATTTAGAATTTTTATTTATTTACTTATCCAGTGGCCTTTCGAGTAACAGACGGGATGGTGAAAAATACACGTCCCGTGAACTAACGTAAATAAACACGTAAACCGTGAAAAACGATCTAAAAGGCGTCGGAAATAACTGCGGGTCAATACCTGGCAGAACACGCGCAAAAAGGCATCATTTTTCCGTATCTCTCTCTCTTTTTTTTTCTACGAGCATTTTTTTTGTATCGTTGATAGCAAATTGTATCCGTAATAATTTAAAACGTTTGCGAGTCAGTATTTATTCTCCAATTTCGAACGCCGGTAAATTTTTCACATGTCTGTTGACCACAATTTTTCCCTCGCGGCGAGGCGCTAACTTTTTCAAGAGGCGGGGTCCAATAATTGAACGAACTCGTCAGTGGCGGAGAGAAGTTTTGTGGGGAAAGGTTGGTAGGTTTTTTTTTTGATGGGTGGAGGGGGGTGAGGTGCTCCCAGGCTTGCGTGATTTGCAGTAGCGAAAATAATTACCGCCGGCGGGCAAGAGGGTGAAAGAGGGGCTGTAGGGGGATGGGTGATGTTCGGCGTCGGGTGGGAAGGGGAGGGTAGAGGTGCGTCGGTGTGGGACGTCGCGGCGTCGTTAATCTTTGAACCAGCGCCCAGCTCGCATTGGCGTAGCGCGCCAACAGCCTGTGACGGTTCCCGTCAAATGGTGATGAGATCCGCCCCGACGCCAGCATAGCAAACGACCACACAATGTACGGATTCACCGGGCAGTCCCATTAGAAAGAAAAAAGAACTTACCTTGACATCTAGTGTCGCCTATGTTTAAAGACTAAAAAAATCGTGATGGTAGTTTTTTTTTTTTTTTTTTTTGCGAACGGCATTTTGATCTTTCTGCAAATTTCATCAACAAACACTGATCAGATTTTTCAGCTGGTATCTGTAGCTACACAAGCACCAACATCTTCATTGGTTGTGGAGCGAAAACCCTTCCAGCATTTTTTTTCTCTGACATTTATTTGACTATTAAGAATACCTTTGGTGGAACAAGAAAATAAACGAAAAGAAGGAATCAATTAGAGCACGTGTAGTTTGTAAACATGCACAGAATATAGTGTATATCGCCTGTAAATAAATGGTGTGCCAATGAAGCCGATAAATTGGATCTCGAAATATTTTATGTTGAATATTAGTTACTGCCTGGCTCAAAATATGATTCCCGTTGAAGCTTCCATGCTTAAATCTTTTTTTGCGTGTTATCACACGCCATGAGTTTTAATTTTTGCGCCGATGTTGAATTTTATAACATCAAATGAAACATTTAGTCAATATAAGCAAGTCCCCCCCCCCCCTCCTCTGATCCTACAAAATAAACACGATTCTCACATCTGTTTAAGTTCTAACACATTAAAACGTGCATGTATCAAGCTTTGTTGCAAAAGAGCCCGGGTATTAAGTTTTGTCAAAATCGTGTGCAAATATGAAGGTTTTTTTGCAGCCTGAAAATCGTAAAATAATGAGGTAGCCACAAGAGTAAATATAAGCATATTACTACGTGTGTAATAGTTTTATGTATTACAAACCACATTATTATTAGTTTTATTATCTTATTAATGAAACGTTTCATTACGACGTGTTCATTAAAAATTGTGGTAATGAAAGGCTAAAGCTTTCAACACTTCACTACAATAAGGCAAAGTTATAAAATTCGAGACTTACACATAGGCATATAACACAATATGATGATAATGCCAACAGCTGCCCAGTGCTTACTTTGATAGTAAAGTATTCCTAGAAATATAGGTAGCCAAGAGTTACAATCTTCATTATCACACCCCTAAGTCAAGATTCTCTTCATCTCCGTGTTCCACGAAATCACATTCCTCCACAACTTCTTCAGCGACGTCAGATTCGCCATCGATGATGTCCTTTTAGAATTTGAAAGCCTCATTTTCACACCACTAATCACATAAGTTCTTTTTTATTAGAGAATCGACGTCGTTGAGTTTTATGTGCCCTAATGGGTAATGGCTGTAAGATGATGTGGTTGACGTTCTTGTTTTTTGAAAACTGATGCAATTTCTGCAGTGTTGGTACAGTAGTGAACTTCCCTTTCCACTAGTATGTTTACTTTCCCACGCACCCCTTCCTTCTTTCTTAAATGCAGTCTCTTTGAAGGAACAAACTTGAAATGGGGTTGGACTGTACCTCGTACCACAGACTCAATTACATTCTTCCAGTCGAGTACAGAAACGTCATCCCCAATGCTCTTGCCAGTGTACCAAAGGTGTCAGAATTTTATTGTATTCCGGTGGCGAAACAATTGTATTTTTCCAATAACTTGGTCGTTATTTCGGATCTCATTTATACACTCAGAATCGACAGTGGTCAATGCATTTGAGGTCACACCACACTACATGGAATAGCCAGAATGTATGCGCGTGTCAGATTAATAAGAGTTACCAAACTTATATTATTTGGCTAATATAATGGTTAATATTATTCAACGCAACGGGAATGTATGAAGCGGCACTTTTTTTTATACAGTAAGGGACAAAGAAACCAAGTATTTCCTTTATGACGAGTAAATATCGGAGAGTGGAAAAGAGATAAATGTTTGAAACTTATTTCTACAGAAATTTCAGATTTCGTTGTTTTTAAACAAACTCATTTATAAACTGCCGAAATTTTATATTCCTGGTTATTTTAGAAAAAAAAATGATCGATAATGTTCCCGGGTCCCGTTCCGCTATGAAGCACAATTAAACGTGGGTTTATAATTCATACCATCTTATATGAAAACTTACACACGAACATTAGTTAATGTAGAGGTTTTTCAATAAACCCAGAAATATTTAATATAGTTTTTGCATTGCCCGCTGGACGATTACACTCTTGAATTGCACCCAAACTCGGCGCCACAAACCGATGAGTATTGAAAACATCAATGAAGATATTGCTCTAGTATATAGACGCTGAGTTTCACCGCGAAGAACAAAAGCAAGTGATATCAGGCTGTTTAAATCAGACGCTATCACCTAGAATACATGTAATCCTCAGTATCGATCTTCTCAACCATATGATATAACGCATGACATTGTAATATAATGAGAAACCGTCACCGAACAGTTGATATACCGACCTATTCGCGGCAACACATATTACCATTTTACTAGTCGCCAAAATACGCGTTTCAAATTTTAGAAAGATTTTTTCTAAGAAGTCGATTTCTCTCAGAAGAAATAGCATTTAACTAAAATAACACTGGAAGAAAATTTCGACAAACTTCATAAATTGAAACCACCAACGGCTATGAATTTATAGTACCAGCCTTTGAACTATTCGTAAATGTACGGTTTCTGGTTAAACGTACGAACATAAGCCTCCGTATAGTAAAATGAAATAAGTAAAATCGAAATAGTATTATGATATGAACCATTTGATTTTATGTTATATATACGTTCATATATTATTTGGGTAGCTACTAACATGACATATATTATTCGGGTGACCTAGAACAAGAGTTTTTCGTGGGCGAAATTGCGTGGCAATCAACTGAACTGCTCCAGACATATGAGATGGAAAACTCTATTATACCAGTTTCTTACTAAATTGAAAATAAGAGGAAATTATGAACTAGCGTATTTAATGCTGTTTAATACATCTAGCATATCAATTTTTATGGGTCGCTAGGTAGAGCATAAACAACGTAACTTAATTATGTTACATACATCTCGAAAATAAATATTTGAGTTCAAAGTTAAGTCTGTTCAGGTTTACTTATGATAAAACTACTTGAATACAAAATTTAGCGGTAGTTGGTTTGAAAGGTTCCCAAGGTATGAATTATGAAGAGTCGGTAATTATTTTAATTGGTTGCATGGTTGCTGCGATACGACGTAGCAGCCAAAAGTTCAAAATGGTTACCATTCTAATAACAAACGTCTGATGAGGCTTTAGAGGATTTGGCTAAAATATCCTTGCAGTTTCCTGCACCGAGTTAACTTCCTGAAAATATGGCATAAACACAAGTTTAAGAATTTATTTTCGGTTCCAATAAATTACTTGGTTAATGTAAGTTTTCTATAATCTGGAATAAAATTGTTAAACGCATTATGGTTCTTAGGATGTGATATGTACTCTTCGCAACTCTGCTCCTTGCACTGCTATAGTGGACATAAAATCAATAATCGCGAGGGCGAATACGTCTGTTAAAATATATAAATTAATATGCTGCATTCCTGCCAGAATTTCCACCCTGTGACATTTGACACGAAACGTTCCCGATATGAAAATGTTTTGTTGTCTATCGATTCCAGACACTGGGTGGTATATAAAAGGCCTAGGCTATCACTCTTTTTCCTGGCAACCAGTTATTAATGACTGTAGCGTTCATTTTCCTGCGAAACAAATTTCGTATCGCATTGCGACTATTACAAGTACCCAGGGGTGAACAAAGACAAGCTACACTGTAAAACACTGACGGCTCGTTTCCCACAGCCGTGTGAAGTAATAACAAGAAATCATAGACATAAATCTTTGCTCTCTATGAAACATTGGTACCTCTCCCAAATTGTCCTGGAATTATTTAGTAAGTTATTAAGTAATACAATTCTAATGGTAAACTTTTTTCAAAATTTCTATACTTAAGGACTAAAATGTGATCGGTGTCACAAACTACATATACTCTAGGTTAAAACTTCCATTACACAGGAACTGTAAAGGCTGTTCACGACAGTGGCGCATAGTGAGTTTTTTACAGGGTAAGCAATATAATAGCCCCACATATTTGAATGTTTTAGATAACATTTAGTAAAATGCCATTAAAATATGATACGTTACACACTTTACAATCCCGCGAATGGTTGATATAAGCCGGGCTGTGGTTCCATTCTCAATCTCTACTAACAAACGCAACTTCCAACTTTGCTCATCCTCCACATGTATTTACCGTTTTATATTACCTAACCTTAGTTATAAAAACGGAAACGAAATGAATGTAATTATCATTGAACTTAATATTATTTAGAGAGCATATTACGAATTATAAGAAAACTTCCGTTCTCCCGAACACTTTCATGCAGTTTCCAAGGGAAAATGTAGGACTGGAGGACGCAAACAGAACGCTCGATTACCTTGCCCGTGTTGTTGCTTGCGAGTTCGATTCATCGCTAGTCGCTCCCGTTTGTGGAAATGAATACTAGATAGCAGCACTATGCGTTTACACGAAAACTCTGTTTCTCGAGTCGAAAACGGGAAACTTAGAATTAAATGTGTTTAAAGTTTAGGGGGAAAACTGTAAAGGGTCGTACATTTCCAATATGTACAGGGTAAGCCTTGCTTACCTTGCGTTTATGGTATAAACGTCACTGGTTCACTATTAAATTAGCACTTTTGTAATCAACCTTTGAAAAAAGTAACTGCTCCTACCTGCATAAATTGTAACGGGCGCACTGAGTGACACGCGCCCAGTAAAGTTGGTAACGATGGATTGAAAGTAGTTCCAGATCTTAACGTCGAATAAAAAATGTTAGGGAACCATTTGTGATAACTTAAATTATTCCGTTCGCTTTCCGTTTTTTTTTTTGTTAATGCATCGAAGTATAAAAATGACCAAATTTGTACAAATATTTTCTTTCCCAATAATTTCCGTTTCACATGACCTACGCACGAATAACGTGGTGAGGCCCATGGAAATGTTAATTTTACATAAGTCAGAAAAATACACAACGTGCATACAAGCAGATCTTAAACAGGTCTTTAAAAAGTGCTCATTTTACCGTGTACAGTCTATACCAAGATTTTTACTCGCGGTCGTTCTGAAGCATCTCATAAAAATATAGCAGCTTAATACCAGCAATAATCTAATAATGAAGTAATAACGGCACTGCGTGTTGGTAAATTTCGAGTAAATATTAACAAATTCAAACGATACGGTAAGTCACTTAAGTAGTTTCTAAGCGAACGTTGGAGGTGTAAGAAAGTAATCTGAAAAATAACTGAGTTACTTTTGTGGGTTACGGATAAATTGTTTTGTTTCTTGGTTGTGTGTGATTAATGTTTAGATGGCCACTTTTCACTTCATGTAACTACAAAAATGGGGATCTCGTGGACTAAGTGTTTGTTAAAAGCGCGCTTGATTTTAGCCTACAGACGTTTCGACGCCGATATTCGAAGAAAACCAAGACAAGGGAATTTTAAATAATTCATTTTACTAAACTGGCCGAAAGACACATTTAATCCGAGCTTCATCTTAAAAATTTGTATATAATGTATGGCGCAAGATACAGAAAAGCAATGCATAGACAGAAAAGAGTTCTAAATCACCAATTGCTAAAATATCCTTAAAGTATTTCTTTTTGCGACGGTTAACAACACGGTGTTAGTTTAGAAGAAACATTCCTCGAGAAAGTGTTAAAAAGAAATCCGAAATTTTCTTGAGCCAAGTGCAGCAGGTTATGTTAGTTATATAATATATTTTAGAGAGGTTGCAACCTGCTAAGGCGCATACCAAAGTTGCTTAAGTGATTCGGAATTCAGGGGTAGTTAAAATATGGGCGCTTCGAGGTTTCAAGGATAACTTTGCGAAGCTATAAAGGAAACGCTCAGCTTTACGGAATTCGTGAGTCTGATAGCATAGCAGGTGCTGGAGGTACTAACCGTTAGGTTAATAGCATTCCAAGTTGGTAATGTAAGTTTAAACAGCAGTGGCTACGAGGAGATAAGTAAACGGTCGGTGCTCTGTAAGAACGTGTCGAAAAAGCATCATTCTGATGACTAAAGCAGTAGCAGCAGCATGCAGCCTTTTGTTTATTCCGCGTGGAGGGAACTTAATAGAAAGACAGCGATAAAACTGTAGCTGAAACAATGAAGACTATGAGTCTCGCTAGAATTTACTAATACGTACTTGTAGCATTCAAGCACTTTTGAATTGGTACTGGACATTCAGTACCCATTCCAGCAAAATTCCAGTATTTGTTTAGAATAAGTAGTTAACCAAATGGGCGGACCTCCTAGGCATAGTTGGCTGGGAAATCAGTTAACGTTGTAAGTTCAGGGTCCAAACACGGATAAGACGTGAAGGGGCGTGTCATTCTAAGATTATCGTTAGCTTTATTTTGGTTTCTTGACCTTCTGCCGACCATCACCTTGGCATAGAGCAAAGTTTCAATAAGCGTTAGAGAGGTTAGTTTTTTTTATATTTTTTTTAATTCCATCACATGATATGTAACAACTGCAAGCGTGAGCATCAAAGCAACTGCGTTATTTTAACGTTTAAAGCAGTTTCATAATTCGGCGTCACGAAAATTTTTAAAAACTTGCAGCAATAAGGTGAACTCAATTTTTTTATGTACGTTGGGGATACGAGTTCCAGAATAACAAGCCATCACAAAATCATGTATCGATTACACATTCTGCACAAAATAGTAATACTTACGTTTCCCTTGATTTCTCCCAGCAGCTGGTTTGTTATGAATATATTCTTTACAACCGTCTGAGGAGCGTGTGACGTGTATGTATCATTTTAATAATTTTGTAGAAGTTCCTATCGCGTTACTGGATTACTTCCACTGCCCCTCAGAAATTCGTTCTGCTTCAAAACTAAGGCACGTTAAGTGGAAATTTCCTAGCAAACAATATTTCATTCCTCTAGGTCACGTGTGGCCATAAAGAAGTATTACCACGGCGATGGAAACATGACACAAACGAACTTAGCATGTCATCCGTTTCCTGAGAATTTTACTATGGGTTTTAATACAGCATTCTGTTCAGGAGAATCGTAAATTGTCGCTTCACAATAAAACACTACTTACAGCGATTTATGCTGATTTTGACACCGCAAAATAATGTCAACTTTCATTTCTGCCCTGAAAAAATATTTGCATTTAAATATTTCATAGTTTTTTTTACAATAATACCAATACAGTAGGGAGGCTCCTTTAAGTAGTTCTAGTGGTGGCACATATTTAACTCGGTTCAATTCCATTATTTCGGGTGCAGGTGCAGTGCAAATATTTTAAAGATGTGAGCTTCGTGTGCGAATTCCCCACAAAACTGAAAATACTCCATTTTAAAAAGAAAATGCTGAAGAAGTGTTGTGTACGTTGTTGTGGAAGCAATTATGATTTAGAAACATGTTCAGGCTACACTGTAACCCTAAACCTCTTCTGTAAATGGAACTTGACAAATTGTGGTATAATTAAAAAAATAAAAAATTGATTCGCGGAGTTATCTTTTGTAAATCTACATTGTTTGTGCAAATGAAGAAACAAATTTGTGTTGTTACAAATGTATAGTAAGAACCACGCGTCACTAATCACTTCTTGGAATTCCACACATTCCAAGAATAGCCTACCTGGCGCTAGGAGTGTTGCACTTTTAAACAGTGTAATAATTTGAAGAATGGTGTTGCAGCTTATTGGACGGCAAATTATAATGCGACTAATATAAAATAGTTTATAGACTTTAATTTTGCAATTATTCGAAGTATTGGAAAATTCTTTGTTAAGAGTATGAACATTGGATTAGGGGCTTAAATTTTAGATAATGTATTACAGCAAAACCATATAGTGTATTCAGGCTTAAATTATTTTATCTCGTCTTATCGTTATTGCACAGTAAAAAAACGCATGAGAAATATTGGAACATACTGAATTGAAAAGTTGAGAGAATAAATTTAAATATACAAGCACAATAAAATTTTTGCAAGCGGAGCTGAAACATTTTTGTATGAAAAAAAATTGTTGTTCATTTAAAAAAATGTTTTGTAAACCAGTCGTATTTGTGTACTTACATTAGCAACAGCTGTATTGTAGCGATCCGAGCAGTCCTGGCTCGCCTATTAGTTTTTGTACCATTACAAAATAATGGGTATCATGAAGGAGGGAAATAACCTTGTAGAAGGTCAAATAGTAGCTTGTTATTTTGCAGTAGAATAATTTGAGGATTTCTACTCATAAATATTGTAATTCTGCAGGATATCCTTGACACAGTAATTTTGTACAAATACTTCAGATATGTCGTACACTTTTCAGGTAGTTTCTCGCAAACTTTACAAATTATTTTTGTAGTGATACGTAGACTTCTTTTGGCAACTATTTTCCAAACATTTTTTTGTAGAAGTACAAAAATATTGTTAGTGATTAAAAGCATTCCTCGGTATTACTAAGCACCATTTGCAAATTCCGTTGTGTGTAAAATATTTTAGTACATGTGACATATCAAATACTGAGCTATATAAGAATGAAAAGGGGTTTGTGTAAGTTATCCTAGAAATTGCCCCACTTTCAAACAAGAAGCGATACGTAATATTTATCCATAGTTACCACCTTAATCACATAAGCCATTGGCAATTCAGCGATGTGACCCTGAAGAATATGATATAAGACAGCGTATGTTGCATAGGTATTTCCTTAAAGGTCTTGCTAAGTTATTAACATTCTAGGATTCCAGGGTCAGGTTGAATATAGATATATTTGTATAAAGTTCCAAGTAATGAGTAATAGCGTGTTCTTCTGCAGAATTACATGTTAAGACATGTCATAAAAGATGGCTACTAATAAGGTTAATGACACTTAAAAAAAATTGTTGCGTATGCAAGCTTTTTTTCTGCGTCCGATATCACACTTGGGTGTTGCAGTCAAACATTAAATTAAGTATTCTCAATTTCAACGTATTTTGTGTAACTGTCTTAACTAATTTACCCTATCCCTACGATCTGGTTCTTGGATCCTGAGCGAATACATAGAAGTATCTTGGCTAGATCGTGATAAGCTATTCATTGAAGCTTATGCGACACAACTACAGTGCAACCAGAATTTAGGGACGTCCCTCAGTTCTTGAATATTTAAATGTATGCATATTTAGAATTTAACTAATACATTTCATCATCATTTTTTGTAAGTGTTTTAGTATATTTTATTCAAAAATATCATTAACTATTATTTTGTTACGTGATTATAAAAAACATGGAATGAAATGTTTTAGAGAAAGACGTGAAAAAATACAAAGTCTAAAAATTAAAACGTTTGAAACGATTGAAAAAGAAGTTTTTTTTTTTTTTTTTTTGCCATTCTGTGCCCTTAAAGACCACAATTGTTTTGATTAAATTATATGGCGGTATAGCATGATGAAACGAGAGCATTAGGTACACGTCTGCATAAAGAATATACAGAATTTAAGTAAATTCATGAACTTTGTACAATCATTTGTACATCTCGAAACAAGACAACGAAATATAATACTGCAGCCATATTACTTTGGTGAGACAGTTTGTTGGTTACAAGAATCCGTGGTAAAAAGTGAATTTTTACCATTTTTTGTTGCATACTAATACGATGCATTTGAATATAGTTTGAGAAGACAGTAAATTAATTATAGATTTAGGTCGGCGTCTAATAGCGAGGATTTTGTGCCGTTGAGGGTGAAATAAGATGGAAATAGAGCAGAGATGGAATGCGAGGGTGGGAAACGCTCTTATATAGTGGCCTAAGTGTCGTTTAATTTAATAAACTAGGTCAGTATAAATATATTTACGATTAACTTAACCTCGATGGGAATCAAAGCAGGTAGTAGGCCAGTATGTATGTAATTGTGTTTCAATTACCATCGGGCGGGAATCGAAACCATCCAATATAGAAGCCTTATAACATAAATGTATTAGCGATTCACACCTAAAATACGTTTAAGCATTGGTCGGGGTAGAATGTGTACTTAGGGCTTCTAATAAATCGTAATTACATTCGATATATTTATTAATCGTAGTTACTATCGGTAAATTTATTACTCTGGTTATGTGAACTTATTTGCTACACAATTATTCATTACGCCTTAATTACGTCTACTTACGTTCGGCGGTACTCGAAACAAGGAGCATATCACCATCCCTCACCACCCTGACCATCGTCGCCATTGGGTGGACATGTGTAGCCTACTTGGTGGGTAGTTACAATATAATTACTCTCTTCTTACATGTACTTGGCCTCGGTACATTCAGTACACTCGGTACTCGTAATTATTATCACGCACTTGTAATTATTTATTATATAGTAATGACACACTAATTACAATTGCACCTAACTACCTTCTACGCGACTCGAACTGAGGACTGACCATCTCCTCAACCCTCCTGGTCCACCCCTACACCCCTTTTCCCCTCCCCAAGCCTCTCGCCCTCAACACTTCCTGGAAACTTTTCAAAGTCCCGCAAATGTCACTTAGGCGCTTAGTCCACCGAAAGGGTTACCTCCAACAAGCCAAGGGCCATTCACACCACACCTCAGAAGGGTGTTGAGAACCTGTCAGCCAACCACAACACACCTCTCAGAGGGTTCAAGCGAGGGGGGGGGGGGGATATCAGTTTCCCAGGTTAAAAGATGCCTCTAATTAAGGTCCACCCACCCGACACCACTTCACAGGTTAATCAAATGGCATTTCGGCCACTAATGTCTCCGTAACATCGTCAAACATACATACTACCCCTTCTAATATCGTCGTTTCAAACCTTGTGAGGTAACTATGTTTTGTTAGGATATGCTCCTGTCGAGATTCAGAATAGTGCGCGCACTTGTGTTTTGGGCAATTCTTCGGCAATTTTTGAATCATTCTTGCGGAAAATGCTTCTTCCGCACCGATCCTTGATTTTCTCTGTTACCAGTACCAGATATCTTGTATTGTCTTCTTACGTATAAGTAAAATTTCACGATATATGACTGCAGTTCCGTAAAATGCAGTATAAAAATGATACTGCCTTAAAAGAACCGAACAATATACCAGATAGTTTGGTGCTTTCAACATGATGGTTTAACATGTTAAACCATGGTTAAAACGAGCTACTTGATATCTTTAAAACAGAAAGCCAAAGAAATATATTATTGCTAATGCACAATGTAAGCTATACTACAGTAATTTTTTTTTAATTATCGCCCTTAAACTCGTTTAGTGCCACTAGTACTGGCCATAGTACCAGTTATTCTAATTAAGTGTTGGAATCTCAAGATTGCTGTACAGTTTACATACAATTTAAAAGGACGGATTCATACACCACTATAAGGTGACTTTATATTAGTAGTAATTAGATGTAAACGGTTTTTGTTTAGTGATTGTGATAAATTATGAATTAAATTAACAAAGTGAACGGTTATATTTAACGCTAAATCAAAAACAACTTAGGAAATAATGTATTTATTAATAACCTCTGATTTAATGTTCGAAAAGATTATAATTAAACATCTATAAATGAAGTGATGTGAAAATGGCAAACAAAAGGTTTTTTTTTTTTAATACCAGAAAGCCTTTCTTTTCTTTTTTCCGCTTCAGGTATTTCATCCGCGTTTCTTTATTAGAGAACTTGTCCGCTGTGGTCATTAAACTTTTCTCAATATTCATAGCTAATAAATATTCATGACTTGCCACAGAGCAAGCTCAGACAAAATGATTTTCAAGTCGATTGTCGAGCCTCACATTTCGCTGTACTTAATTACTCAACCAAATTGTGTGGGACAAAAGTAATTGCTCCCAGCCAATTACCATGCTAAATTGCCTGAAGTAAATTACATCCAGTCAAAATAACAGCAGATGTGATTGTTCAGAACATACAATACGTAGAATATTGATGTGACTCTAAATGAGGCGTTGTCCAAGATTCAGACAAATTTTATTACAATACTCTCGAGCTGTTTCGTTTTTCAGCTGAGTTAACATGAAATAACCTTTAGTCCGTGCTAACGTGAATCATCACACACTTACGCTACCATAAATTACCATCCACAATCTAAAATAAGCATAGATACGAGGACTCTTAATTTTGGCTAAGAACGTCAATGTGGTAAATGACCCGGTAATATCAAACCTGTGAATAGTTTCTCAGCGTCAGTCTATAAATTTCAACATATGTATTAATTGTGTCATAAGTTTTGATAAGCGCATCTATTGAGGTAGTAAAGAAATATCTGTTAGATACAACATTAAAAAGTTTGATGCCACAGAGAAAAATAAGTTAGTGGCACCAGTATAAAAACAAATTTAACTTACTGGAAGCATAATATTTCGTCTCTTTTAGTCTACTCAATTTAACATTTTCACTTCAACAGTATCATTCTTAATTCTTAAACGTACCTGCAGACTTTTAAATTTTATCTGTAAATAATTTTTCAGTACAAGTACAATTGTAAGTTTTTAATGTTTTTCGAGCATTGTTGATACTTTCGGACCTGTGACATCATTTGTGAATGGATTAATACCTCGCTGATTTTACCTGTTGTGCAAACCTCCCAAAAGTGACTTTTTATCAGTTACGGTGCTTTTATTATTATCATGTGAAAATAAAACCATAACTTGTACGAGTATATTAGGCCCTGAATCATCATCAGACACTCTGCGTGCTTGTGTAGCGTACAAACGTGATTAACGGTACCCGATGTGATATTTCTTTGGAAATTTCACAACGACGCTATCTCAGTGCTAAGCGTCACTCGTTATATGCATATACATTATTGGTGGGTACATGGTTAATAGTAGGGAAATGGCGAGTGAGGCGCAACGGGATTTGGGATAGGAGCCAGGAGCCGGCCAACGCCGTTTTGAATTTCTCTTTTTCCCCTTTTCTCCTCGAAATTTCCCTTTTTACCTTACAGTTTCTCGTTTATCTCTCAAAAAGCACCGAACTCCTAATTTTCAAAAACGATCCCCTTATTTAAAAAAAAAAAAACGATCTATTGGAAGGATTTGGGCGGATCGTTTTTTTTCCCTTCGAGTTTGGATGACCTTGAACACAAAAATCCAAAAAATTGCAGAACAATTATATAACCCCCCAAAAATTTTTTTAAAAAATTATAAAAATGTTAAGATGTGGATGTAGGAGGGCCGGAGTTCGATGGCAGGTGGTTCAACTAAGCTCCAGACACGATCGGCTGGGTCGACCAGTTTCCATCTCGTCAGCCATGTTGTATCCAGATGATCTTGACCGTGACTCCATGCCCATGACCTTAAATGAACTTGACCCTAAAAAATCTAAAAAAAAAATGCATAAAAAATTCTAAATAAATATAAAAAAATCTTTAAATGTATGTAAAATTTTATAAAGAAATTATTGAAACCTGCTATTAAAACATTTATTTAAAGATTTGTTTAAAAATTTATAAAAAAAACTTACATTTCTGGAGGTTTCACCAGCACCATATCCAACAGAAGACTGACCCGCCCCCAATGTTTCTTATTCCATCGTATGCAGGCATCTTGTTTTTTTTCTTTTCGTTTGTCATTTGTTTACGCTTTCAACTCCTAGATGACACTGATGACTCTGGCCAACATTTTAGAGCTGTGAGACTTCACCTTGACCTCGCATCTGTGATCTTGACCCTGTGCCAATGACCTAGGATAACCTTGAGCGAAAAATAGAATCTAAAAATGTTTGCAAAATCCAAAAAATTCCAAACACATATATTTAAAGAAAAATTGTATATAATTATTTCTTTCTCGATCATTCAATCAATCTCGCAATCTTTCCATGAATGAGCAACGCACTTAGCACCACATGCACCACAATCAGTACCACATTCAACACAATCAGTACCAGTCAGCACCAGATTAACCACACTCAGCACCACATGCACCTGAATCACCACCACAATCAGCACCACAAAAAACACCACAATAAGAAATTTAAAAAACCGATCCATGTCAATCCTCCTCTGCAATCCAAAGCAATCCACGACAATAAATAGATTAATCCCAATCCTCCGATCAATCGTAATCCTTAGCAAACCTCCCCGTAATCCACACCAATCCATCTCGATCCTCCTAAACAATCCACAGTAATCCACGACAATCCTTCGATCAATCCCAATACTTCTGTCAATCGTTCGATCGGTCTTGCAGTTTGTCCGCCACCCATATGTATAGATATTACATTCGTTCACCAATTATCTCCTAATTTGAACATGCCGACATAATTAATGTTTTGTACGAGTCACAAAAATAATGAAAACGAATTATTTTAAAACATCTTACTTAACAATATGTTATGTAAATATGTTTGTAGGCATATGTATATATAAATATAGAGATATAAAACAATGTTATATTCACATATTTATATATACATAATGAATAAAATGATTTAAAAATAATTTTATTTACATATTTATATATATACATATTTATGAATAAAATTAATTAAAAATAGTTCTTCATTTCTGTATTTATGTGTACACAATTCACTGTGTTTTCTTCTGGGACAAATGAGTATGTGGGTTTTCCCACAGTGCTCCCATTTTTTTACATATCAATTTTATGGTAGAAGGCCTTTTATGGTCATAAACTAGGCTTTTAAATTTATATTTATATAGAAGAAAACTGAAATTTCATGTTCTGACTCTGTGCGGTGAACATCGATTTGGAATCACACTCTTGTCATACAAAGAAGATGAATTGTGAACACGAAAGCCTGTCTTTGACCTCAACGATCATGGAGCCGGGACCTGCATCATCGCTAACTAGTTGTCGCCTGTGCCGATTCTGCGATCGAGTTTTCACCTATGGTCAAAATGCTCGTCGGCATAAGAGAATGGTCTCTACAAAGAACCCTTTTCGCGCGATGAAGCATTATGACATTAGACCCATGCAGTTTGTGCATGGCGATACATTGAAAGAACACACCGAGATCTGCAAGGATTCGTCTAATCTGAGTCAGCAAGTGCTGCCGGCAATACCTCTTGCTACATTGATGGGTACCGATTCGACAGGCGATTATGAGGAGACATTTAATGCTAAAGATAGAATGAATGCAGTAGGGTCTTTTTTGTGTGGAATGCACACTTGCAAGAATTTTAGGTGAAGTCGACGAACTTCAAAATAAACGGTTGTCGGCTCTAATTACTGATAAGTATGCAACCCCTGGTATACAAGAAAATTAATATAGAATACAAAACAGGAGCAGAAGATGAGCACGGAGAGAGCATTGATTAAAATGAACATAAAGACATTGATCATGCTGAAGACAATTATGGCTATTTTCTCGATGCACTGGCACACCTCTTCAACACATTTGCTGCCACAAGCGACATGAAGAAGGCAGAAGACGCCGAGAATACTGGCTACCTATTTCCCGAAGACCCGAATGAACTTGTTGATGGACTCAGATATTGGATTGATCTTCCAAAATGCCGGTATCTCATGCGCATTAACGAGATATCTTCAATGATTAGTAAACTGATGGCTCTGGGATATATTGTATGACGTGATGAACAGTTTTTTTTTATGAAATTGCAATTACGAAATAATTAATATAACATTTAAATTGGTTTCTTTATTTTTGTGTATCGTATTCTTTTCTCCTCCACAACTTTAAAGTGGAAAGATATGTGTATAGAATGATAATGAAGACTGCATCCATAAAATTGTGTTGTCATGTACAAATTTAGAGATAATTAGTGAACGAATGTAATTACTACACCTATGGGTGGCGGACAAACTGAAGGATCGATCGAAGGATTGGGATTGATCAAATGCTTGACATGGATTGCTGTAGATTGCGGAGGAGGATTTCGGAGGACTGCTAAGGATCAGTTTTGATCGTAGGATTGGGATTGATAGAAGTATTAAGAGTGATGGAAGGATTAACATGGGTTGATGTGGATTGTGGAGGAAGATTGCTAAAGATTGTAATTGATTGAAGGTTGGGATTGGTCAAAAGATTGGGAATGATCAAAGGATTGACATGTGTTACTTTGGATTGTGGAAGAGGATTGCGAAGGATTGGTGTGAATTGCGGAGGAGGATTGCTAAGGATTGGGATTGATCGAAGGATTGGCATGGGTTGCTGTGGATTGTGGAGGATTGTGAAGGATGGGTGTGGATTGTGGAGGATTGTGAAGGATGGGTGTGGATTGGTGTACGGATTGGTGTTGATTGCTTATTGTTGTGTTTATTGTGGTGCTCATTGCAGTGCTGACTGTGGTGCATATGGAGCTGATTGCTGTGTGTGTTGCTGGTTGTGGTGCATATGGTGCTGATTGTGTTGTGTGGTGCTGATTGCAGTGCATGTGGTGCTGATTGTGGTCATTCAGTGTTGATCGTGATGTTAATAGTGGTGTATGTGGTGTTGATTGTGGTCCATGTGATGCTGATTGTGGTGCATGTGGTGCTGATTGTGGTGCATGTGGTGCTGATTGTGGTGCATGTGGTGCTAAGAGTGGTGCTGATTGATGGAAATATTGCTAGATTGATCGAAAGATTGTTGAAAAGACATCTGTATAAATAATTTTTTTAAGTTTAAAAATACATCTTTTGAAATTTTTGGGATTTTATAAAAAAATTAGAATTACTTTTTGTTATAAGGTTATCCGAGGTCATGGGTAAAGGGTCAATTTCACAGATGTGAGGTTAAGGTAAAGGTCACCCAGATCTAACATGTTGGTTGGAGTCATCATTTCCACCTAGGTGTTGAAAATGTAAACAAATGACAAACAAAAACACGATATGCCTGCATATGATGGAATGAGTATGGGTGAGGTGGATGTAGGTCTGCCGATTAATCAACCAATGAGAAACATTGGTGGCAGGTTAGTCGTCTGCTGGACATGGTGCTGGGCAAACCTTAAGAAATTATTATTTTTTAAATAATTTGTTAATAATTTAACATAAATTTTATTAATAATTTTATTAATAATTTTTTAATAATTTTTTAAAAATTTTTTACTTAAACTTTTTAAACAGGGAGTACGATTTTTAGGACATTTAAATTTTTTAGAATATTTTGAGTCATTATTTAAGGTCACAGGCATGAGGTTAAGGTCAAGCTCATCTAGATCCAACATGGCTGACGAGATGGACACTGGTCAACCTGTCGAGGGCCGGTCATGTCGGGAGCATAGTCGATCCACCTGCCATCGAACCTCGGACATCCTATGTGCATATCTTTAAATATAATTTTTTTTATAATTTTAAATTTTTTAAATTTTGTATAGTTTTTATTTGGGGATTTTATAATTGTAATGTAATTTTTTTATATTTTTTTGGGTTCAAGATCACCCAGAGTCAAGGTCGAAGGTAAAAAACGATCCCCCCAAAACCTTCCAATGGATCATTTTTGCAAATAAGGGGATCGTTTTTGAAAATGCGGCATTCGGTGCTTTTAGAAGGTTAAACGGGAAACTTAAAGGAGAAGAGGAAGATTTTGAGGGAAAAAAGGAAAACTTGAAGCAAAAAATCGTCAAATTCGAGGGAAAATGAAATTCAAGATGGCGTCGACCGGCGCCTGGCTCCTATCGCAGATCTCTATGCGCACGACTCGCCATTTATATAGTTTAAAAAATTTTTAATCATTTGTTGGTTTTTGTTCAGTTCGTATGGTGGTAAGCAGCCCTAGTAAGTGAGAATTATTCCAACTCCTCTTCTCATAGGAACAAGCACGAAAGAAACTATACTACTGCTATAGCCATTCATGGTTATATAACACTTTTCTGAAGCCCTCCTCAAATGTTGGCTCGGAGGCGCGTCGTGTCTTAAGTAGTATCGCTGGCCGGGTCTACGAGGTTCACCGCACCCCGAATTTGGCTGAGAGAGGGAAGGGCATTGACCAGAACATTCTTTGTAGAAAACCTCAGAAATCGAATCCCCTGAAGATCAGGAACACGTGGGACGCGATAGGCTTATCGTGGTGGTATTGATTGGCACGCGGTGGCTTGCTTTTGAAAATCGCCGCGCACTTCTTTGTTACTACTCTGTCCTCCTTCGCTCACTCGTGCAGAACGGGTCAAACGCAGAGCAGCGGACGCGTGACAATATGGTCACCTATAACAGTTCCGTAGGGGTGCCTTGCCGACGCCTGAATTTTCGCCTCGAGGCTACGGTGTCGCTTGAGGCATATGCCTGGGTCGACCTTAGCTCTTCCATACTTCTAGGCCTCGGGTGTGCAACGTACCTCAAGCCAGGCGGCCACCTTAACAGATGGAGAGATGAGACAGTCTATCCCTATTCTCGTGAAGCGGAATCGTGCAGGACGAGAAAAACCCGCAGGAACATTTCCTCGTGTCCTGGAACACTATATCCGCTGAAGGAACAGCGGACAACCGCGCCTCGCTTGCTCTGGTGCCGGAAGGTGGTGGTTTGGGAGAGGAAACGCGGGGATAATTGAAGAAGTTGAAAGAGACGCGCGACAGAGAAGAGACACGGGACGAAGTAGAAGCTGCACCAGCAGGAGGAGAGGAGGAGGAGGAGGGAAAAACAATCTGGCGTGTTTTCTTTTGCTGGGGCCTAGAAAAAGGGCGGTGGGGGGGGGGGGGGGTTGGAAGGGTTTCGTCGGACGGGCGCCGTTAATTTACTTGGGAACTGATTGCGGGGCTGGGTTCTTCAGCGCTGCCTCGGCCGGGACACTGCAGGAGCTTCGGGCTGCGATAAATGTTTGATGGAGACCGGCAGACAGGCTGAGGCGGTGCTACAAACCTTTCCAAGCCTACCCCCCCCCCCCCCACCCACACACCACTCGAGTCATCTGCTCACAGGCATTCTAGTTGCCACGCCGTCAACTGCTACAGCTTCTCGGTCATTCATCGAAAAGACCGAGCACAGCCTTTCGTCCATAAACAACCTAATCATTATTGACGTTCCTCCTCCAGCTTCTTCCAGCGTAAACAAATCGTAATCTCTTGGCTTGGATAAGAAATAGGTTATCTTTTACAGGCCACGACGTCGATCTATCACGTCTAAGGCTCATCAGCGATCTCTCATGCGCTAGGTTCGACCAACTGTGCAAAAGCTCCCGCAAGTGGAAGCATCAAACGTGAAATCCATAGCATAAACGATTGTTTTTGACTGAATGTTTGATAAACCTTTATTACAGTAATATGAAAAATACGGTATTGTAATAAAATACGAATTCTGGAACCAGTGTACAGAATCAACACACCAGCATACATAATTGCTTTTCTGTTGACGTGGAGGTTACGGTAAAAACACACACTAACGTTACTGATACAAAGAATAAAGTTTAGTAGCTGGTCGGGGAAGTAAAATAAAAGAATAGTATAACATATGGAACGAGGAGTTATTCAAGTACAATAAGAAAATTACAATAACAAAGAGAACAAGGAGAAAAATTGTGTTGAAACAAACATGAGAACATTAAGAAAGGCAGGTGCGTACACTATGTGTAGCAAGGTTCTATGGCACCTCTAAACCTTACGTGCAAGTGTCGTACGAACAAAAAGAAACCAAACAATTAGAAAATGCAACTAAACAAAAACACTATAGCGTGTGTGTGTGTGTGTGTGAGAGAGAGAGAGAGAGAGAGAGAGTATGAGAGAGAGAGAGAGAGTTCCACAGTTACACGGCACTGTGAAACCATAAGTGTGAAATTGTATCTTAAGAAAATAAAAGGAAAAGGCATTAAAAAAAGGGAAAGTATGTGTTGATGTGCTTCACAGTTATTAACCACTGTGCAATCATAGATGTAAATGGCGTCGTTAGGAAAAGGGATGAAGAATAATTAACAATAAGTTACTGATAACTCATCAGCTTAATTTTCTCTACATGATTGCAAATAAATGTTGGCGAAGCTCTTAAAAGCTTATATAATAGGTAGGCATTGACGTCTCATTGACAGCAATATCTTTAGAGATGAAACCATAAACACGCGAAACAGTACAAAAAAAATACAAATAAACGAGTCACCCGGGATTCAAATTTAGAAAAACTCGTAAAAATTAAGCTAGCTTGCAATCCACTGCATCACGGAGGTAGTATTCGGAGCATAAACTTAAGATATAATCAGTGTAATGTTTTTAATAATAGGGTTCACTAACCTGAAATATTTACTCGGCCGTAATTTTAAAATAAGTGTCTAAGCCACTAAAGCACATAAGTTTACATGGCCTACCATAACGCTACTTGTGTGAAAAATTTGATGTAAATTGGTTTATTGGTCTCCGAGATATGGCATAAAACATAAATTTATCATGTGACGATCTTCATAAAATGGGTAAAAGTCACATTCGATTTCTGTCATAGACTAAATATACGAAGTTAAATTTTAATCAGTTACATCGTTTCGTAGATATAGCACACTAAGCTTAAATGTTTGTTTACGCGACATTCAGAAAATAAGGCACTTACGTACTTAGAACATGTAAATTATTATAGCCTGCAACAATACAACTTCTTTGCCAAACTTAAAAGAAATCGGTTGATTGTTTCCCGAGATACGGCATACACACTACGTTATTTCATGTGAAGGTATCTTCCAAAATGGCTGACCAAGAACAATATTCACCTCTGAATGAAATGCGTACTACTCGCGTTGTCAGAAAACAAAATTTGGTTTTGAGCTAAAGTGTTTATATTGGCGCCATTTTGAAAACATGTATGTCTAACCCTATCAGAATTTATCATTTTACATAGCCTGCCATAGTGCTAATTGTTTACCAAATTTGGTTGAATGGTTTTCGAGATATAACATACTGCCCTAAATTTAAAGAGGACTGCCATTTTGTAAGTAAGTGCCTGGCGTGGTCGAAAACTATAAAAAATCCTGTTTCCTTATTTAGTACTATATGCGTACCGAGTTTGGTGAAATTAGGTTCATGCTTTCAAAAATTGAATAACACAAACATAAAATTGATCTCATAAGCCTTTCTTTCCTTCGGAAAGTATGCTAAAACCTAAGAGAAAAGAAAATTTGTATCGGGAAAAGTTTTCTAATCCTAAAACGTAGTCCGGGATAAAAACGCAATGTGATTGGCGGTGCTCCCAGCCAACCACAGGCTAGTGGACACACAGGAGAGTAAGGCATGTTTCAAGCAATTTTGACAGAAAAGGAGGAACTCGAAAAAAAGAGGAGCACATGGAAACAGAACACAAAAAACCGGGAAGGAAAACCAACCAACCATCTTGTCGCTGCATCAGGGCACATTGAGAAAATTATTAAAACATACCACACAACACAAAGGTCGAAAAATCCACATTTTAAACGGTATTACCAGGATCATAGGTATTAACGTGCAAGGAATTTCCAAGATGCATGTAATCACTGAAAAGGTAGACAACGAAGAACGAGGCTGGCCAAAAATTTTTCCATAATTTACTACACAAACAGGAAATTAACGAAACAGACATTGGTGCCTAGATATAAAGAACGGCTCCGAATAACCTTTATATCGTTCCTTCAAAGAATTTACTATGAATCAACAAAATTTTAATGTGTAATTTTTTTCTGCTAACAATGCTGTTAAATCTACTTGAAGAGCAAAACATCTAACATAAAGCGATACATATGCTGGATATTAATGGTATAGGCTGTTAATGGTTAAATAATGACTTCCAAATCAACCGTTAAAAATTTTTGCCGCCCACATCTACAAATATTTTAAAAGGTAAACTGGCTGGAATGCGTCCAGTCTCCAGTCGGAGAGAATGTACTTCCAGTCAGCGTTGAATTTCGAGTGTGTGGATGTTTCTATGGAATAATGCTGGCATGCCATATTTTCTGCCGCATAAGACGAGAAAATTTGTTGTTACTTTACTTCTACAACTGTGGTTTAGGAACGAACTTCACTCACAATTTCTGCAGTGAGCCGTTTATGGACAGGGCCTAATCGTTTCGTTATAATAGAACATTTTGTGAAATGAATTGGAAATTTTTACACAATGTTGTTACATCATCAGCGAGCATTTTCGCTGATTTTATTTACTATTTATTCTTATTTAATGGTCTTATCGTAGTTTCGGGGCCACGGTGGCTGAGCGATTATCACGATCGCCCCCCACCAAGGCGAACCGGGTTCAATCCCCGGCCGGGTCACCGAATTTACGCGAGTGGAAATCGTGCTGGGCGATGCAGTTGGTCGGTGGATTTTCTCGGGGATCTCTCGTTTACCCCGTTTCTCAAAATAAAATAAAATAAATTCCGACTGTCTTCAACGTCACACTCAAACACACACTCTCTATGATTGGCTAAAATTTCAACTATGTAGGAAGCCTTTTATCAGAAATCGCACACTACAAATTACGAAAATTCCCATAATAGCGGCCCACAGCCGGTCTAATCTTCCACAGAACCATCCATGCAAGTTCGAAGCAAACGTCGATCATTTCACATGGGCTTAGCAGCGATGTATTTAGTTGAAAGGGTGAACTGAGGTGAATATGGAGCAGTGGCGGAATGCAGGGACAATGGAAAAGGGCCAACAGTAATGCTAACTTAAGGGCTGTGGAAAGATCTGGTTGTACAGCCTAGAACAGAGTTGGTAGGCCTACTACTTAACATTTTTGATGGGGTTTAATCTGTTGACAATATATCTCAATACTAGTAATTATCGTATAAGCCTACAGCAATAGTTGATGCAATCTGTTGTTTTTTACTTGAAAGTTGTCAATTTTTGTAAAAAATTTAAATCATGAACTAAAAAAAATCAGTAAATATTCCAAAGTAATTGTTTTAAAATGATAAAATAACAATATGGACGCAAGTTAAATTTATATACCATGAAGTAAAGGTACATATGTTTTTAAAAAAGTTTTCACACAAATGTTTTCAAGAAATCAAATTTTGTTAAAATTAAAAAGAAAATAGTTTTTATACAAAATAACATTCATAAAATTTAAAATAATTATGTTAGCATATATACCGATTTCGTAGCTTCTTTGCGTCATTATTTGCAAAAATATCGATATTATATATAATATCAATTGTCGTTTGTAAGATGCTTTTAGTTCAATAAAACAAACCCTATCGAAATTAATATATATTATTTAGTAGTTATGAATCAGTCCTCGGTTTTATATTTGTAAAATTCACGCACAGCAAAACTTCTCCATAAGTCTATAGATTGAACCAGCGTTAGTTTGTGAAAAGTAGCGGAATACATTCTCGCTATCTGCCTGGCAGGAGCGTACTGAAGGAGGATATGAGGGAATCATAGGCATACATCCTCCTACCTCGAAAAAAAAGTTTTATAAATATGTTTGATTATTTTAAAAATAATATATAAATTTAACTAACTGCATTTTACAAAAAAAAAATAGGGAATTGAAGAATAAGTTTAGACTTACAAAGGAAAATGCTGTGTGTGGACTGTAGCAGATTTTATTATACTCTGGAATTAAAATGTTTAATTTCATAATAAAGGCTGACTATTGTAAGATTTCATAGTTTATTTTTCTCCCCGTTCAATAAGTATAGTGCTTTAACCGAGTATTTAATGTAAATATAAATCAGTACAAGAGTAAATATTCCCCTCTTTTTTTTTTCAAACGAAATAAATTTCCGACGTTCTAGCGGTGAAAATCAGGGAGCAGGCATCATTCGCCGCTGGACACCGCTAAACAAGAGACTGCAGGCAACACAGGTATACGTAGCTGCCAATTTCCGCCGGAAATAAAAATCTCACGTTGGAAAGCACACCAGTTCGGACCCCAACAGGAAACAATAGGACAGGTCATGCCGGGCAGTTTAACTCGCTTCAGAGAGTACAGTCGTGCGACCCGCTCGAAACATATCTCGCCACTATGCTTGGCAGTGCCCCACCATAGGCTGACCACGTGCCGGGTCACAAGAGCCGCCTGATTGGCAGAAGACGAGATAGATGACAACGGTGGTACGGCACAAGAGCCGGTAATTCTATCGGCACGTAAACAATACCCTGGGGAACAAAAGCGCAGCGTGGTTCCGCGTGGCTCTCAATGTAAATATGAAAATCCTGCCGCAAAATCCACACAATCCGTGGCATGATGGAATTGTACTAATAAGTTTCGTATCACAGCGTGCAGTTCAATATTCATTACTGTGCAGATTATTCGAGCACAGCAATGAAGAAGCCTAAGTTTATCCCACACCAGCTGATAAGGAAAATTTCTAAAAATAAAAATAACGTATTGCTTACGATCAGCGGTTTGACGACACCTAACATTCGTGCCAATAAGGTATCTTACAAAAATAATGTGTAATAAAATTCTGTTTTACCCTCTAATCTAATGCTTCATAAACTGAAGGACGTTATTAGAATTCCTTGGAAGGGGAGGTGCAACACGTGCTGTATAAATCCCACACATTCATTAGCTCGGATAATATGTGAGCCATTACTTACGCCTCCCAAACCATTTTGCAGTATTGATGTTTAACTGGCCGTTTAGTGCAAATTTTTATACTCTCTGTGTTATTAGAGGGTTGACATGTATTCCAGTACTAATTGTATTATATTAAGGATTGATTTAAATTACGTTTGTAACCTTTGAGGTTGCAAATAAATATACTTATTTAAGCCACTTTTCGAATTGCAATTTAGTATCATAATTGCTTTAAATTTTGCATATTTAAGTGGTGTAATATATGGAAATATATTTACAGGATTTTTTACGCATATATATATATATATATATATATATATATATATATATATATATATATATATATATATATATATATTAAATCAATTAAAAAATTAATTCTGAGAAATAATCACGAGAATATTTGCAACGATATATTTCTTATTAGAAATGTGATCATTATGCAGGAATACTCATGCTATTAATGAAACTGTTAGGTGGGCGTAACGGAACTAAACAATTTGTACAAAATTAATGAACTGCGATGATTTGCAGTAGGAAAAATTCGATGATCGCGAGTCGTCGTGTAGCATACAGCAACTGTACACCTCCCACCACTATTTGCAGTCTATTTTGAGGACTTGTCGAGCAGCAATTCCGGCTGTAGCAGGGGACGGTGATAATGGAAACATCTGCTATGCACGAGCGCCCGCAGTGGCATGTGAATGTCTAATAGTCTACTACCGAACATGAAAACAATGAGACTTTCTAAAACTAACGTTTTCCTGCCATACATTTGGAGTGCCCACAAAATGCTTATAGGTATTTATGCTCGTTATATAATGAATTATCCGACCTGTATAAAACGGAAGTGTTTATTTAATTTATGAGAAGGACAAGAAAACTGCATATCCGTACGTTTTAAACTTTAAACTTTGCCCAGGACCTTGACAGACTGTAATTGGAGAGCATGACATGGTAATAATTGGATACTCAAATCCGTATAAAAAAATGTAGTTGAGAACCTCTTCAGATTTCGTGTTTCAATTGCTAAACGAAACGTGGTTCGAAATTATGATGTGATTTCTGTAGTATGTATCGTGGGTGGAAATACTGTAATCTACGTACGAGGTACTTAAGTCAGTAACAGTAGCTGAAGATGCTGGTAGAATTAAACAAAAATAGCTGTAGAAAATATTCCAAAACCAAGTTCTTTTTTATAAATGCGCTGAAAAGAGAAAATAATTATAGCAGTTACACAATTTGTAGAATTTGTAAGATGTGGTCGAACAGCCGTAATAAACTTTACTGCATATTAATATGTTTGTATCAATTTATATTTAGTATATAAAAGCTTGGCGTGGATAGTCAAGAGCCTTACGCAATATATGTGCTTACTACGCATATGCAACTGAGGTATATTCTATATTGCGCCAAGCGTTTATTTACAAAATATAAATTGATGCACACACGTTAATTTGTGGTAAAGTTTATTACAGCTGTTTGACCATATCTTACCAGTTCTAGAAATTGTGTAACTACTATAACTATTTATGCTTGGGTTTAAAAGTTTTTTATAGTTATTTTGTTTTTCACTTTTTATTTTCACCAGTTTTTTTATTATATTATTTAGCAGTGCACATCTCGCGACAAGCTTTATGTCTGTTAATGAGCATTGCTATATAATTGCTACATACCCTGGTCACCATCTACAATCAAATTACTCATCGAGACAAGTCCAACTAGGCCACACTCTATAATTTTACTATGTGAGGAGAGAAATTAATTTAAATCAGCATTTCCAAGACATCGAAGTTTATCTAAACTTTCGCCAGCATACTAAAACATTTTTGCACAATGCATCAGTAACGCAATACGAAATCCCAGCATTAATACACTAGACGAGGGCGCAACTCGACTCTGTGAGTGCACGTGCGTGCGAGCACACTTGATCGGACGCACCAAGCCACCCTGCCTGATCGAGGCAGGCTTGTGCCGCCCACACAAGGGCGACAGTCAAAGACAGGGAGGTCTGGCAACATTGCTGCAGCAAGCTCAATAGGATAACGGGGAGTGGTTTAACATCGACTTGCAAGATTTGACTTAAACACACTCACATACATACAAGTGAAGTTAAATGAAAGCTTGTAATAATCAGGGTTACTTCAGCAAGAAGGAATGCTTAACTCACTGTGGCAAAGTGGGAGTAGGCATGGTACTATATATTACAGTACCCCGAAGAAAGATGACATCGCTGCTATTCTTGAGCAGTCGGGAACAGCGAGAACTTAATACCGTGGTATCTACCCGGACAAGTTATTCCAAAACAAGAGAAGCTTAGCTTCCATTATGCAAACGAGAGAAAAATGTACTCCAACTGGGCATTGAGATAATGCAAACGACACAGGTGGTAGAATTCCCTACGACTGTAAGCTACTGAGCCAATCTCACGGAACCATTACTTCGGCATGTACTACCGGGACAGCTTTTATACAAAATTCCACAAAACCTCTGTATGGCGGATCTCATAGTTTTATATGGCGCAATATTGCGGACGAAGAATTTGCAAAAAAAAATTACGCGGTGTTGACGGCATTCTGTATGAATCCTACAGAATCACAGATAACTAAATACGATAGCATTGTGATTCACAAAAGTAATCAGAGAACATGTATGGCAAGCTCAGACCTACCAGGGCTGTGGGGACGGGGTCTGTTAAAGCATGGCGATTCCGTGATTAAAGAACTCATTTTGTATTACACACTTCTTTGCATGTGTACTTCCATTGACGTTAAAAACCTTTTCTTTGGTTGAAAATTTAATGCAATATTAATGTGCGTCTTTTTTTTATGTAAAATTGAATTTCTTTGTTCACCCAGTGATGATATAATGCCTTATTAAATAATTTTGCCACCCTATTTTTTTTTTTGGGGTTTGGAATTTGTAATCAGAGCTGCAGCCTATGTCGGAATCGGATTGTGTAAAAACTGAGGAGTCTGAGTTCGAGTTGAGAATTTGCTACACCTACTCGGCAGCCCTGTTGTTGACGTGTTCTCGAAGTGATTTGAAAGATAATAGTTACTGTAACTTTATCATCGTTTCACGCCTTTCCTTCAATAGGGTAGGGGAAGTTCGAATTACGTCTAGACTGCCAGAAAAAAATTGTAGACTTACGTAAATGTATCGGTATAGTAATCCAGAAATCTTCGTAATATTACGGATACTTTTTTTTTTTTAATAACTGGCTTACGACTACCACTGTATTATCATTCAGTAATATTTAAATAATGGCAGTTCTATTGAAAGTCATAAGGGATATCTATAATGATTACAACCTTTTTATCATAGGTAATTATTTTAGCTTTCCGTTTTGATTTGGCCAAGAGGTTATTCATTTGCTGAAAATATTTTCAGGTACGTCACGATATGTTAATTTATCATATAGCAACAAATGTAATCTCACTACTTGTACATATCACTGTTTATACTCGTAAAACTACCTACACTATAGAATGCAAGATGAATTGGTGTAGTGTTTAAGAACATGTGCTCTTTCCAACGGGACCTTATTGATGGATGATTTTTTAGTAAATTTATCTGGAAAGATATGATATTTTTACGTTATAAAGTCGTTTCCAAGAGCAAATATAAAAAAAAACTTGTTTAAACTTAACGGCTTAACCATGTAAATTGAAAACATGAGGCTATAATTTGTCATGATATTGCCATAACGGGTTTCCGTGGAACAGGAATATATACGTTGAATTCAAACGCAGTAACATATCACTTTTCCACCATTTAAAATTCTGATAACGCGAGAATGATTATTTAGAAGAAGATTAAGCGTTCAACTCGCGCCCCAACAATCCCCAAGAGAAACAAAGAAGCAAATATTGTGCTTGCAAACCCACATGTGTGCTTAGTAATTCTGATTTAATGGAGTGAAAAAACAGTGCTGTTGTTCCTGTGATTCGGAATTGCTACCAAAGATCACTTACTCGGTCAGAACTCCAGACACTGCAGGAAACGGGCTGGAAACTCCTAGAAACAATTCACAATCTTTGTTGTATAAACACAGTTTGTAAACTTGGGTTTGTGACCAATCACAGATTAAGATATTGATCTGACACAGCAAACTAACAAAGCAATTTATGTAGTTGAGTCCGGTACGTATTGTTATGGCAAACGAGGTGTTGCTGGGTGCCAACTTCGATACGAGCGGCAGGGTGCCACCCAATCACCGACGAGAGGAGGATAATTGGGAGCGTGGCCGGACTATATAAACGGGGTCGCCAGAGTGTCGGCCATCTTTATCCTTCTCCACACTCCGGGTCACAGACGGGGCAGTGTGCTGCCGCCGCTGACCGACTTCGAGCTCCGGTGACGAGAGACGACAACGCGAGAGGAGAAGATCCACCACGAGTGGATCCTGAGAGGCCTTGTCCGCGGTGCAGGCTTGACCAACCCGTTCTGTGTATTAATCCAGCAGTGAGTCCAATTTGTATAAAGGCTGTTCACAATAAAATGAACACTTTTGAAAACAACCTTAGAAAAAAGTCACTGCTCCTACCCGCATATATTTTAATGGCCGCACTGAGTGACATTCACTCAGTAAAATTGGTAACGATGGATGGAAAGTATTTATATAGTTTAACGTTGAATAAATAGTGTTACGTAACCATTTATAACTTAAAATTATTTCTTTCACTTTCAGTTTTTTTTAATGCACAGAAGTGTAAAAATTAGCAGATTTGTGAAGTATTTCCTTTTCTAATAATTTTACACCTTCGCTTGGGCGACGCACTAATAAAGTGATGAGGGCCATTGCAATGTTAATTTTACATAATGCGGAGGAATACACGACGTGTATACAAGTATATCATAAGCAGGGCTTTCAAAAGTGTTCATTTTGCTGTGAACAGCCTATAGCTGTGAATATCGAAGAGATTGTTAGATTGCTTCAGTAGCAGCTCAATTGAGGAGCATTTACTATTGAGAGTTAATAACGATTGATTGCAATAGAGTACCAAAATAAATAATATTTTATATAACCAGAGGAGAGTTATTTATACAGAGAGTATTACTGATTAATAGAGTCTTTGCCAAGTGTGTTGTAAGTCAGGAACATACGTCCAGCTGAGAGATGCTCAAGAGTAAATTATATCTGCGTCCCTCGTCTATTCCCTAGGGCATTTTTTAAATAGTTTAGGGTAATGAAGCAGTATTGTCTCAGTTTTTGGGACGAATGGGCCAAAACAATTAGCATTAATTATGTCAAGTGAAGAAAATAAAAATAAATTCTAAACAAAGAAACCTACAAATATTGGACAAGTAAATCATCAAAGAAAAGAAAAGCACGCGGATAAGAACATAACATTCGCCAATCAGTATGAGTGAATTAGCTGAAGAAAGAAACGATATTTGTTTGGACTGTCTCCAGAACTATCATCTAACATGATAGAAAATATACTGGATTCATAGTGTTATATGTAGAGAGTGGTTGCGTGGAACTTTCACTACGCATGGCATCTCCAAGTGTATTTGAGGCCGGGAAGCAAAACTTATAAATATTGCGATGCAATACAGCAGTTACATCTAAAACTTTTGGCCTAGACTAGACCTATGGTTAAGCATTAAACAAGTGGATTATACAAAACATTATTGTTAAGGTATTTTAAGTATACTTTATTCATGTGCCATCTTTTCCACAGGAGGAAATTCTCCCATGTATATATTGTGGCATCTCACCAATAGCAGGAATTATTTTGCCAAAAATGTATGATTACGTATATATTAATATTTTAAGAAATGTACCATGGTAATAAGTATTTTTCCTTTGCTCTTCAGAATATTCTGAATGCACTATAAACATTGACAGTCCTGTTTAGTTATTGTGTGAATTTTTTAACAATGTGTTTCTTTGCGTGGGTGTCTCTCACGTATACACACGAGTCCGTATTTTAATGCATTACCCTTTTATATAGTAATTAATTAACATTTTCTTACAAAAAACCAAAATAGCAAATAAGTGAATGACTTTATTTTACTGATATATCCTCCTCACGTCCTCCTCTTTGTGTTTCTAAGGTAGGCAAATGTCGTTCGTTTTGCTATAAAACTGGTATTTCTGAGGTATTTTAAGTGTGGTACAGGCACAATTACTATTTAAGCTTTTTGTTCATAGTAAGGAGGCCACACATCTACTTCTATGTACACGTCAGCTGCTGCTTTCACAGTCTTGTCTTGACAGGTCGACGCCCAGTATCTTTACATTTCTAGGTGAGATGTATTTGACTACACTCTTTTTTTTACTTTTCTATCCAGTGAACAAATCTAAGTAAAGGGGCCTGCGGGCTGATTACGAATATCGAATATTTAGTTATTTATTTTATTTAAGACCAAATTCAGTCAGTGGCTGGTTTACAATTGGTACGTTTTACAGCTTAGTGTATTCTGCATATGTTATACAACCTTTGTTTTTTAGTTTTTAAGTACTACATATTATACTTAGGGCGGAAGCCTATATTATAATTTTAATTTCAACCTTAATTATAACTTTAACATTAATTTTAATTTAACTTTAATTTTAATCTTTGTCTATGTTCACAAATTAAAACTTACGTACGACAGCTCTACTTAAACTGGCTCTGAAACAAATACGACTTAAACGTCACCCTGAACGAGTCCAGCGAGGTGGTTTTCAAATCTCCCGGAAGGTCATTCCAAATTTTGCTTGCCATATATGTGAAAGATTTTTGGTAAATGGACTTCGAAAAACGAGGAACTTGAAAGAAACTTTTATTATGAGTATTTTGGTGATGCAAAGAGTCGAAGTTAATAAGTTTTACTGGAAAATATTTTGGCTTTTGCGTACCAATAATTATTTTTAATTGAGTGGCTGAATGATAAAAACACCTATTTTCCATATTCAGTCATTTGGATGTGGAAAGGGTGTTGATGATGTGGACTCGCTTTTTAAGATTGAAACGATATTTAATCTACGCTTTTTGTACTTTCTGTACTCTGTCTTTGAGTAACCGAATTTGGCCTGTAAAATCATGCACGCTCACCCTCGAGAGATGATAATGTTCGTTACGGACTTGCAATAAATCCTTAAATCCATGAACTTCAGTGTGCTCTTTAGAAGTTGATCGAACTGAAAGTATAAGCAAAATTACTTTGTCTCAGTAAGTAATTAAACTAATAATTTGTTTTATATATTTTAACATGCATACAAATGCAGAACATTAAATACTCTCGAAAATTCGCCAATGTGTGTTCTTGTGATACTACACTAAAAGGAATTTGAGTCATTAAGTACACCGAAAATAGGAAACCAAAAATAGTTTGTAAATATATAGTGAAATAAATATTACAGTGTGTATTGGAGTGATTATGTGTGATTACTACTAGGGAGTAGTTGTTAACAAACCAAGTTGTCATATATGTAACTTGTATATTGGAGTGAAAATAAAAGTATTATAAATTGCAGTAGAATGACCACATTAACTAGAGATCAGTAATATTCAAAACTGCAATTAAGTTATAATAAAAAATATACTACTACTGAGCAAACTACCAACCAATAAAGTTGTTCGGTCGTTGAGTAGCGTTTAATATTACGATGGAAATTTTTGTGAAGAAACATATGTATGAAGATTACATGCAACTCAATTTCAAAATGCTCAACTCAGAATATAATTATATTTACAGATGGCATTTGGCAACCTAACAGTCTTTTCACACTAGGGAAAATATTATTCAATGTCCAATATACAAAAATACCTCACTTGGTTCTAATCCATTAATCAGTAAATACCTTTACTTACTAGGCTTCTCATATATATAAAATATTTATTTAGTAGGCGCATTAGATATCTACTTCTGAAGCAAGTGTGCGCAAATTTTAAAAGTAAAGCTATGGAGAAAGGGTTATGCAGAATTCTCGAGTACTTTATTAGAGAAATCATATTACATTGAACTGTTGCCATCTGCAACTTATTTCAGTCTGTACTTATCTGTAACTGCAATTATTCTGGAGCAAGAAGTTCTGGTAGTCCATGATAGCAATTCAGAGAGCCCTTTTCTCCTAAATAATCACCCGGGAATTCTTCTCTTGCACCACACGCACACCAGAGTCCTAAAATAATGTCCTGAATAAATATCGACTATAGGATCCACAATAAATAACCATTTTACAATATATTTTCAATGAGATTCAGGATGCAAGTTGCCAACTTTAAAGTTCCCAGAAATGTGATAAGTTTTCAACCCAGTACAGTCTGCATTTGTCATAACACAATAGGCGAAGCATTTCCAGAAATTCCCTTGCAAAAGATTACATATTGTACTATGCTGCCAACTATTGACCAAAGTTTGCATTCAAATAGATTTATATTAGAAATATGTTTAACACTGCTATCTAAAATACTGCAGTAGAACAATAAATTTATTTAACAATTCTGAAATTATTTCAATCTGTGGTCATACTCAACTCTACTACTGCAATAAAAGACGTGAACAATATAATTAACAAATATTTGAAAAACATTGCAAACACATCAGAGTAACTAAATAATAATACAAAGAATTTTGCCAGTAGAACTGTGTTGTAAAAAAGTAAATATAGACAATGAATTTGCAACGGAAAAATAAATAATAATTGGGCAGAAAGATTAGATTATCATACATTAGAACAGGTTACAGACTGTGAGCAAACGTGTTTTAGTTCCCAAATTTCAATTTTGGCTGTAAAATCAACTTTTTTTTTTTGACGACAGTGGACATATCTCCCAACTGTGGGAGAAAATTCCAGGTTTAAATTATTTTATGCATAAATTCATAGCAAGAAGTTATTTATGGAGCAATATTATGGTATTATGCACGGAAATAATTCCAGGTAGAGGGTTGAAAAAAAAAAAACGTATTATTTTCAGGGAAAGGCGTGTTTTTCAATAGAGAAATACTATGTCAGGATTATGGTTATGAATTTAATACCTATACGATTATTTTCAAACAATATTACTTAATACGACCTTTATCAGTTTCTTTTAAATATTTTATAATTTATGCTACATATTTCAGTATGGCTTTTTTTTATTTATTTTTTATTTTACCCATTGGTGTAGAATCATTTAGGTAGATACCTGATTCCCTAATAGTTGCTCTCTATTTTTAGAAACTCCTAAACAAATGTAGCTTTGTAAACATCACTGAGAGAAAAGTTTGTTTGCGCTAACAAAAAACATTTATTGTATATGGCCAAACAAATATGTAGTTGTAAAAACAAGTTTGTTGATTCAACAAAAAAATTTTACTTTCAGCAACATTAAATTTATTAATCTAACAAAAAATATACTTGAATTGACCAGAAAATATTCTAGGCTACCAAAATTTGTCTGTCAACAAAATATTTGGTTCATACAACTTGATCTCTGGTTATAGTCTATTGGTGGTTTTTTTCACACATTTTGAAACCAACCATTGAAAATTTACCCCATGTATGACGTGTTTGATTGTCTCCTACGTATTCATTGTATCAAAAGCGTTTCATACTTTTGATAACATTTAAGTATCATATTTTTGGTTAAATGGAACTTCTACTTATAATTTATTTATAAATTATAATATCTAATGTTTACTTAATACGAGTAACAACCGAAAGAAAATAGGTTTGTTCGTAACGCCTGGCAGGAAATAGCTCTTTTGTAAAAAATATTATTAAACTGAGTACGCACTAATGTGGTGCGTTGTCCCTTTGGCTTAATTTTCTAGGCGCGGTTAATCTTTGTTTGCAAGATGTAGAAGAATATCCTGGAAGTGGAACTTTATCAGGCTTCAGAAAAGTTAGCAGTAACCGTAAATGAGCCATATATATAAACTAATTAACTGTTGGTTCAAACTAACTTTTTTTTTCTGTCACATCGTGAGAATAATTAAACTATTTTCTTTTAATCATAACCTTTTCATACACATTATAATCAGCATAATCCTCTCCCGTTCTTCCAAGTCGGCAAAACCCCTCCGTTGCTCACGAACATCTCCCCGCGCTTTTTTACTTCCGCACTACCCCTTAGCACCTGACCAACCCCCTCGAACACAGCCGAAGACACTCCATGAATACGAGAACAGCTGTGCAATGCCGAAGTTCCCAGTAATCGTTACACTGTTCCCCCGGGACCCATTTTCCTCGGCGCCCGTAAGGCTCACGTCGCGGCGCAGACCACCAAGTGTCCTCGACCTTAACGCCGCCTTCTTTGCCCGTGCTCCCTCCCAGGCCATAGCCGGCTGTGATAACAGTTTTCCGCCACCCTCCGGAGACCCGTCCCGCTCCCAACCCCTTTCTATCTGGCTCGTCGCGGCAGATAAAAATACTGCAGTTTATTCTCTCGAAAATGATTTACCTCTGGCACGACATTAGAACTATGACTCGCGGGGCGGGGGGGAATTCGTTGCCGGAGGGGTGTGGGGAGGGGGGGGCGGCGACCTTAAGCCTTTTGTCGTCGCAGCCCGACTTCTGTAAGGTCTTTACAAAGCACCAGAAGCAGCAGTCTGTAAATCAACGGGCGTTCCGTTCGCGCGCGCAAAAAAAGAAAAAAGAAAAAAAAAGAGATATGGCAAGTTACCCCAGCCCCAAGTAAAGAGAGTGAAAATCACGTGTGACTCAGACGAAGAATATGATCAAGGTGGAGTGGGTAATGGAATAGTTGGCGGGGAGAACAAAACCATTACAGAACTAAATATCGTTTTCTTTCGTGAGCACCTATGTTATTAACTAGTTTTATAGGATTAATTAATGAAAAAAAAATTAGAATGACTTAATTTTCCGTAAATAGTTACTGCAAAATCTATATAATACGGCTTATGAAAAAGTCTAAGTAAATTTGAGACATTTTTGTTATTCCCAGCGAGTATTAAATCATTCTTAAAATACCACTTTTGGCAACTTATGTGTTAAAAACCGAAAGTAGATATACATAAAATCAGGGATTTACAAAGCAGGGGTAATTATTTTTATTTCTAGGTTTATATATTTAAAATGAGTTAAATATTATTAGAACAGAATAATCTCGTGTTTAAATAAAATGGCAGGAATTCTGGAAGTTAGCAAAATGAATATTTTAATTTCTACAATTATTTTTCTGTTTAAAATCTTACTTCAGTGAAAATGATTGAAAACGAAGGAATCTTTTGCCAGTTAAATAGTTTAAAGACGTATGTCAGAAAATTATTGCTTTTTTGGGAATACATTTTAAGAGTGCTGGAAACTTTCCAACATCATTGTCAACTATCTTATTTATGTGAAATAAAGTGATAAGCCATATCGACGATGTCACAAACGAATTAATAGTTTATTATATTGCCAAAACACATTTTAATATAAAATAGTATACGAAGTAATTATTGGAGTGGAATTTCGTAGAAATATATTAAATAGCTGAAACCATTAATAAATATCTTAAACACGTATTTTAAAGCTCAAAATGAGAGCACGTTTTTGTTATTTTATGTATTGTGAATATTCTGTGATACTAACCATGTAGCAGGACACAGGCGGGCGTCTGTGGTTTTACTTATGGAACTACTGGATGACTGCTGACCCAGAAAACTTACGGTTTTACACAACTGGTCCTGTTAATTGCTGGAAACGGGACATTTGGCAAGTTGACGATAATGGTAATCATGATCGGCAACTGATAATAGTCCATTATAGTCTCTCCTTTAATATCATGGAGCCTCTGAAAGAATTTTTTTCTGGATTTAGAAAATACATTACGGTTTCGTGACGTGATTTCAATAATAACATCATAAAAATATTCATAAAGCTTCCAAATGTAAATACGAGCTTTTAGTTCAAAATCTAGAATCGCAGAAATTTTTAAGGTGTTTTATTCACGAAGATTATTATCACCTCAAGTGTTTCAAGTAATTTCAGGAGTGGCATTTCGCAATTCCTTTCAAATCTGACACTTGGTTCACCTGCACTTAATTTTTGACTTCTGAGTATTTTGACTCTAAATAAATCGTATCCAAAAGTTAAAATTGTAATACGTAACAATTTTGCAAGAGAGTATTATTCACGAAATTCCGACGATACAGACTATTATTGCAAGCTACAGCCTGCCTGATGTTTTAACGTTGTTAAATTGTGAGATTTGAACGAAAAAAAAATATGAATTTATAATTTCTGTAATATTTTCATTTGTTTTTATAAGTAATTTTCCGCTGTTATCATTCATTTTCGAACTTATATTTTATTTTTATAAAATATGTAAAAATGCAGAAAGTTATTTTAGTCCGTTGAACGCCCTTAACTAGCGTTTCTTGTTATAAGGGAAACTCATAACATATACCTAAAACTTCGAAAATTAACAGCACTTTTTAAATTGCTGCAGAGATTTGGTTTACATATGCTTCACATCTTGGAGGTCGTGTGATCGATTACGTTGGTCTGCATAGAAGGCAGTTATTCAAATGGTTTCCTATCCCTATTTCAGGTAAATACTGTTGCGTTTATGTAACGCGTACCTTTGCAGTCGTCAGCCATCACGGCACACTAAGTTTGTCGAAGGTGGGAGTTCAATGCTGGATAGGTAAACAACACATGCTACATCCCCAGGCGAGATGTACACAGTGCTCTTCCTGCTGCCATGGGTAAGGGAAGCGATCTAACCGAGTTGCAAAAAGGGATGATCATCGGCTTTGTATCCTAGGAGGGCAGCAGTTCGGAAACAGCGACGTCTGTGAGCTGTTCACGTGCCTCTGTGGTAAAGGTGTATCGTGAGTGGACGAGTGGCATTGGGAATAACAGTCGTGGAAAATGCGGAGCTCCATGCACCATTGATGTCCGAGGTGAACGTTGGCTACGACGGTGCGTCAAGGCCAACCGAGAGGCTACAGCAGAACAGCTCACCGTCCAAATGAATCAGAGGGCATCCAGACGCGTTTCTACTGCAACACTTCAACAAACTCTTCTGCGAATGGGGTTCCGGAGTAGACGGAGGGTGACTGCACGCACGTTAACACACAAGCATAGACGAAATCGTCTGGAATTTTCTAGGCAGTATGGCAGCCGGACCGCTGCTGATTGGCGACGGGTAGCCTTCTACCAGCACCTGACTGAGTCACTGCCAACTCGTCTAGCTGCTGTACATGCTGCAAAGAGTGGTTACTCTGGATGTGGTCATGATAATGTGATTCGGCTGTGTATACATCTTCTGTATAAGCATACCGAATATATATTTATATATATACATTCGGTATGCTTATACATATATATATATTCGTTATGCTTATACACACATCCTGTATATGTGAATAAAAGTTTTTCTTTTACATCTTAATTTCGCAGCGCAAGCTTGACGAACCGGTTTTAGGGGAGGGGGAAGAGGCCCAATAGCGTCACTTCTCCCACCAGAGAGGCGCCCAAACACCTCTCTGGTTACTGCCGGCATCAAGTTAAGAATAAACAAAGCTCCCGCCCTCTCTCTACTAGTCTTTCCTACTCTATTAACTAAGAGCATTTTTTCCAAACACTCCGTCTCCTGTAGCATTCTATTTAATTGAATTAAATCTTATGCATGCAATAATGTTTGAAATTTTTACTTCTCTGTCGCAAGGGTTTATATGTCTCTCTTGATGGTTTTTCTCTTGCTCTTCATAGTTAAGACTAAGTACACTTAGGGAGGTAGCCACTGCAGGTAATGGCTGCCCAATCTCTCTTTGCCGCGATGCATGTCTCCTTGCATGATTTCCCTTCCTAGTAGGCGTAAGGGGGTAGCCCTGAGACGCAATAAAATCCCGCCCTACCTTCGGGCCTTGACTTCACATAACACTCAGAATATGGTAGTTTAGAAAAAATAGAAAAAAAACCAGGTGAACATATCCGTCGGAACTCCACACTGCTCCACCAATTCCTTGCAGAAAATACACAAAATTTGTTTACATTTCTTTGTATTTAACTTCTGATCAGTAAAAAAATTATAAACCAAGCTTGGAATTTTGTATACCACGAGTATTATTTAAGTACACTAGTTTGCTGCAACATCGAGTTATTTCCCGTTTTGCTATAACTTATTGTTATTGTACCTGTCATAATATAACAAAGGCTATATTATGAATCTGCTAAACAGGTACGGTCGCGGCTCTGAACTGTTGCCGAAAAGGCATTGTTAGGCCTGCAGAAACGTAAAGATTCCGACGACTGGATGGAACTGTTGGGTTTCGGAGCTGTTGCAGACTCGCGAACGGTTCCGACGAATGAACCGGGCCCACGGACGGTATCAGAACTGTTGTGAACTGTTGAATAAATATGAAATATAATACGAAACCCACAGTGGATAAGAAAATGTAATTCAATATCCTTATCTGAATATGAACACAGCAACAAGTGTTTATTACGTTCAAAATGTTTCGTCCAGACTTGCCAGTAAGGATACAATATCCTGGAATACATGTTTTAGATAGTTTTTTCCCCCTCGAACTAGTCCTCTCTTCTGCAGTTTTATCCACCTTTGTTTGTATGGACATAATACTGTTGTGCGATGTAAGTTGTGGCGGGAAATATTTCGGCCTTAGAGAGTAAATACGAAATAATTACAGTGTAAGCAAATGTGAAAACGACTGTAATTTCTCAGTTTTCTGCGGTAATTTAAATTGCGACAAAATTACGCGAGTGTGAATGAAATTTATCTCACGATATATTTTCTTACATACTGTGAAGTAGTAGTTGCGGTCGCATCACAGCAGTAATGCTTTTATTTATTCGGGATATTGTGCAATGCATATACCTCCCTCCCTAATTACTAAAACCACTATTACGTACAGAACACGTCTAGTATGTTATGAACCGTTCCGAAAAGAACAGTTAAAGTTTCTTTTTTGTCAACTGGTGCGTTCCGGAACCTGTTCCTGAAAGTTTTGAACGGTCACCATCTCTATCGTGTAGTCATTTCTGATATACAGTTACGATATTCCACATAGAATATGATAATAAATGAGTATATTTCGCGCATATTGAAGGTACCTGTTTCTAGTGCCTGCACAGCTTACGGCCGGTGCAATCGTATTACTTATCCTTTTTTTTTAACTCGTGATACTGTATGTGCATGAATTATAACCGATGTATTTTGTATGTATATATATAACTCGCGTGTCTTATGTTTAATGGTTATGGCCTTCACTCATTAATACGCTTAAAATTTCTGTGCTTTAATCTCGGTGAGTGTATGCAGTTTTCCGGCTGTGACTAAGAAAATCCTTATCTGTTTATTTAAAGAGGACTGTGTGTTTTGTAGCTATAGTTGGCTTTTCTCGGTGGAAATAAACAACCCACATTTATGTGAGTCACAGCTCGGTATTATAATTTAGTTCTCGAATGTGCTTATTTTCGGTGGTGCCTCTTTTCTCTCTCCGGCTTTAAATTTGCGAGGGAAAATAAATTTCCCAGTTCTTTTCCATTTTCTAATTCCGTGGCAGCGTGCTTGCGAAACTCTGCATTATCGCTGCAGTCTAGTTCATTGTAACTTTAGCACTAATAGGTTTGCTGTCCTCTGTCAACGGACCATAGATATTTTGGAAACAAACTGACGCTATAAACAGCGAACTGACAACTACACCTATATTATAAAGCGTGCTTATCATTACATGAACCTTTCTACAGGCGTTTGTGGAAGCCTGAAGAACATTTACGTCATTAATTCTTGATGAAGTTACCAACATCGCCAGCTTTAGTTGCGCTCGTTTCCGGGTGGACTCTTGGATTTATCTAATGATTTAGGTTAATGTTAATTTATGTCGTAATACAAACCCTACACCACGATTAGATTACAGGCATCAAGCGTAGAAATAAAAATTACTAAATAATTTTTATTACAATAAAATGATTTTTCCCCGATTTAAAATTATGCAATTTGTAGACATTCATGACAAATGTTAGACGATATAACTTTCGAATGAGGCGCTATAAAACAGAAAACCCATTTTTTTTTATAATTCGTAATTTTATATTAGCTTGTTAATATTATCTTATAGAAAAAAAAACTTTTAAGAGTAATGCATTCTTAATTTTAAATATCATGAGTGACATAGCGCATACACTAACGGTGTAACAACATGAAATGAAGAGACTAATGCTTTACAACACGCAGGCTATACTTTCGGATACCGGAATTAACTCTTCAATTTATAGTTAATTGTACCGTAATCTCAAGGATAATTTAACCACGCGTTCTTCATATATCTCTGCATCATATTTAATTCAGAGTTATATACGAAACATTTTTTTCCTTTAAACTGTGAGCGTCTTGGTAATTTCAAAGTAAAATTTGATTAATTGTTTTACAGGCTATAAACACAATCATGAGTCATTCATACAGATCATTTTTATCTTTTTTCTGAAAGTTAGCTAGTTTTCACACGTTTCAGAATACTATTATTGTGAGTAATTTACTTCATATAGTACCACCTGTTAAAAGTAAGCAAACGTTATCACTCGCGAATATGACATAATTTATAACGACTTATATATCTCCCATTCTTTCACTTCTCAACTGATATGTGTATGCATAAGTAAATACATACTTTAAAACGCTGTTAAACGAACATAACCTTTTTCTACGTTACTCAGTTCATATGTTTTCGTTGGGTTGAAACTCCGCTGCCACGAAAAATATACCAATTATGATAACGCAATATTGCATGAAAAATATACCAATTATGATAACGCAATTTTGCATGAAAAATATACCAATTATGATAACGCAATATTGCATGAAAAATATACCAATTATGATAACGCAATATTGCATGAAAAATTACCTACCTGTACGCTTTATAACTATTTAAATTCCTCATTGAGAATCACACCATTATAACTTAAATTTTATATTTTTTGTGGTACATCCGTCGAAAATACAACTCACTAGAAATCTTAATTTTTCCTTGTTCGGGTATTTTACAACTTCCCCAACCACAAACTGTACAAACATAGGTAATAAGTTATACGTAATGTGTTGTGTCTGTTGGTCTGCCTTGGTTTGCACAGCCTTTTGTTGTTATTATTTCTCATTCCTGCCACGACCAATAGGAAACTCGGTTTTCCACAGTTATTCACTTGGGCGTGGTTGTCTCGCCACGACTCGAGACAGTTTACTCATCGGGGTTGGGGCAGCACTACTGTATAGGCTGTTCACGATAAAGTGAGCCATTTTTTTAATACTTTAATCACCCTTTCAAACACGCATTGCCTTGTAAGTAATAAACACAGTGTACATATTCCACCCCACGCGGAAGTTAACGTCTAAGGCTAAAATAAAATACATATATTTATTGACTATTATTATAAATGAGAGGGCTTTCAAAAGTGCTCACTTTATTAGGAATAGATACCTCGAAGTGATACACCCTGTTTGCGGCTTCTTCACACTTTTTCAATCAAACTGTTGAAATATTGACCCCATGTATGACGTGTTTTATTGTTTCGTAAATATATTCCATGTATCACACGCGTTTTATACTTCTGTTTCCAGAAAAGTGTCGTATTTGTGTTTAAATTTAACTTTCATATATATTTATTTTATTTGTTTGTTTGGTTTATTGCATGCGTAAGATCTTTTTCAATACATAGGTGTACAAAAATATTCGACAAATCAAATTACAGTATACAAAGTTTATACACTGGACATAGCAAACACATACATATATACGTCAGATTGCACGTACACACGTAATTTATTTCATCATAATGTGACTAATCTTCTTCCATCATGCTGTGGGGCGTCGTCGTTTTGCTGAAACAGAAAAAAAAAAAAAAGGAACGAGAAAAACCACAGCAAGAAATGTGTACGATGAAATGTTATACAGTAACTTCTTAGTTTCTGTAGTTTAGATATTCATCTACGCTATAAAATGCACATTAAATAAAGAATTTTTTCAGTTATTTTTTAAAGAGTTTTTGGTTGGAGAAGCAAATATATTGAAGGTGTTGTAATTTATTGAAAAGTTTGCTACCAAGGTCGGACGGCCCTTTCTTGACTAGTTTTAAGGTAACTGAATCCATGTGTTAAGTGTTTTCTATTCTAGTGTCATGCTTATTAAAGGACCTATTTGTCTTAAAGAAGTGACTGTTTTTGGACACGAATATATAGTAAGTAATGATAACGTGTACTGACATGCCAATGTTAACATCTCTGAGCTCTTGAAAAGAGGCCTACGTGAGTCTGACTTTATTTTGCCATTGATTATTCTTTTAGCTCTCTTTTGCTTGTGAAACTTCTTCTTACTGCCAGTGGAATAATAAAAAAAAAAAAAAGAAAAATTATACCATAACACATGATGGAATGAAAATATGCAAAATATAACTTTTTTTTTTTTTGTTCAAGACCCCTACAACACCTCGCAGAGCGAAACAAGCTTAACTTAGTTTGGGTAAAATATCCGCAATGCGAGATTTCCAGTTTAGCAAACTTTTAAGCCAGTAAACTTAGTCACTGCTGTTTCATTAATTTTGTCTCTATTACTACTATCATATAAATTAGTGTTTTTTATTGTCTTTGTTAGGAAATTCATGGGAGATGAAATACAATATTTAAATCAGAACTAATATGAACAAAGACTGGAAGAAAATAGGTATGTTGGTAATGTCTAGTAAGGAATAGTTATTATGCAAAATATTAGTACATCGAGTGCTCGCGAATGCGGTGCGTTGGGCCTCTGCTAAAATTTTCTGAGTGTCGTATGTATGGGGCGGAGGAATATTCTGAAGGAAGAACTGAAGCGGGGCTTCAGAAAAGTTGGAAGTAATCGTAACCGTGAATGTACTAGGCTGTCCATGGTAAAGTGAGCACTTTTTAAGGCCCTTCTGACTTTTTCCTTTCATCCAATTTCCATCTTCCTGCTGCTTTTTAATATAACATTGCAATGTGACCAACAAACACAATGAATGCATTCCCTCACCCTCAAAATTTAAAGCCAGAGGCTGCAACAAGATATATTTATTAGTGGTTAATGCCTGTTGGAAGGGCCTTAAAAAGTGCTCGCTTTACCGTGAATAGCCTATATATACCTGCCTCCACTCGCAAGGCGAGCGTAACTTCAGGGTCAATTAGCATTTGGCAGCCGGCGGCGGCGGCCACGTAGATAAATGAAGCCACTGGCGGGGACTGCTTCGTTAGGACGATTGATGCGCCGACGTGGGCGGGGTGGGTCGGTTGACGGCCGTGGACACGTCGATCGGTCTGATGGGGCCAGCGAGCCGGGAGCGTCAACAGCGCACGTGCTGCTGGGGACGGTAAAATGGGTCGACTCCGCTCCCCCCAATCAGATTTCGTTTTTATTTCCTCCTTTCATACCGTAATGACCTCCGACGAAAAAAGAAGACTAAGCACTCCTGGAGAAACACTGCGCTCTTCTCGAGGAATGATGTGTCAACAGCAGAAACATCGGCCTTGTGATGTTGACGTTGCGCTACTGCATTATTATCTCGTTAGTTCTGTAGTGACGGCAGTTGAACTTTGTGGCCGTCGTGCACATGTGGCGTAGAGAGAAACCCTGGAAGCATAAAATGTTTGTTTCAACGTTTTACCTCTTCACATTTTACTTTTTTTTTTTTATGTGTTCTAAAAGAAAAGCTAGAACTACGCGGTTTCGACTCATACAAACTTCAAAAATACTTCCATACGAAAATAATATGTGCCATATTTTATAATTTCAGCTACACTTTGCTTGAATTTGCTCTTTGCACGTTGCTTGGATTTTCTTGTCGAAGAACGAGGACGGCTATAGCAAGAAACTCAAGATAGATCTGCAACGAAGGACGTGAAGAAAGAGGTCAGGAGAGCGACACTATCGCTCTAGCAGGAAAGGTGGAACAATTTGGAGAAGGGCAGTGTCACACAATCTTTCCAAACATAATGGAACGTTACCCTGGGCAGTTACAGATTATCATATATCACAGTTACTAACTGGACACGTAAACTATAATGCAAAATTTCATGGATTTAATTTAGTTGACTCTCCCTTCTGCTGAATCGGTAGGGTACTGCTTAACATATACTGCAAGGATGTCCAACGATAGAAGATATAAGAATAGAACTTTGTAGGAGGTTTGAAATAGTAGAAATTAGAAATATCATGGCGAATAGAAATACTTCCAAGACAACGGAAGAGTTTGGAAGAAAAATAAGCAAACGTCTGGAAGAATTCGAAGAGTGGATTCGAGATACTCCACAAGAGTTAGTGAATGATACTCCTCCATATATAGATGAAGGTTTCCATTACCGCTATAACAACATTGCGGTGGGAGCGGCCCCACCACACAGTTTGGGAGTTCCCAATCCACGTACACTATAACTTGTAAAGGAAACATCAGAAGGCGACTGATTAGTTGAGGGGCCTCGCGCCCCCCCCCCCCTCCAACTCGGAAGAACCCTAAAAGGTAAATCAAAGCAACGGACAAAAGGACATGAGAAATCGGAATAGCAATGACCAAGGCTAGTAAACAGGAAATGAATCAAGACGCTGAAGACTTAGGCAATGTACAAGGACAAATAGTAATGTTATAACAGAGTTCCAGACCAAAGGACCGGACTATGGGGGAGGGGGGGGGGAGAAGATCGAAAAGGAGTCCACAGGCCCCCTCTCCGCTGGCAATTCCAAAACTGATGGCTGGAGTCGATATATATATATATATAAAGTAGTAGTAGTTTAATACCGCTATATAGGCGAAATATAATCATCAATAGAATAGAATGTCAAGAAATTGACCCCCAAACTGCTAGGGGAGTCAGTGTGGAATGCAGGAAAACCGCGCCACTCTCACCTTCCAGGCAACTTGGTGTAGATAATTTACAATATTATATTAAAATGTAATGGGAAAATAAAGTATCAAATAAAAGAAAAAAAAACAAATTAAAAACCGACATCCTGTATCCCTGTATTACCCAGAAAGCGCACAGGTACAGCGATGATAAGAAAAATGCGTGACCGGCATTTGACTGGGCACGAAATATATGTATAGATATCACTTTGCTGGAGACGTTTGCTAGCGAACACAATGTGAACGTAAGAATTAAAATAACAAAAATAGCATTCAATATATGAAGGAAAACGTAATATTCTACGCCAGAAATATTCTGTACAACATGCGTAGACTATTGTTGTACTCGAATTTCCATAAAGAGTAATGCTACATAGGACTTGTTCGGTTACTGCTTCACTTAGTGCAAGATGTGTGGTAAAAGCTAAAATAGTCCTCATGATAAATGGTCTATAAGGAGGGCTCTGTAGACACTATGCTTCTCGTAGAGTGATCGAGGCCTTTTACAACAAGGAGTATTCAGTATGTTATTAGGATAGCTCGGTAGCTGTGAAAAGACTTGCTTCATTTCCCGGTGTCCATATTACACTAAAGACTATCAGGAATCCGCGAAATGGGACGTAAGGCAAATTCATGTAGCAAGGAGCTCTTCGTCGGCAACAAGAACGGAAATCTGCGGTTGGAATTTTTTTAACCTGTGTACATATATCGTAAGACGTTTGGTGTCTTTTGAGGTGAAAGCAGGTTGGTTCCGACAGGCTGTACTTTTATGACGTAAGCCAAAGCACTGGGCGCGAAATGTATATTGTACTACGGCGAAGCATGTAGGAAAAAAGTGTAGACCTAATCGTTTAGGGACGTTTGAAAAGCGCTGGCGTTAATTAGACGTTGTTGAAGGGATAGCTTAATAATTACAGAAGATTGTATAAACACGCTTCCGGGCATTTTATGGAAAAAAAATATTTCTCATGATAGCTAACTCATCAAGCAGTTCGTAAAGACTTTGTACTTCGACAAAAGACCGTAAAACCCAGAAAGGATTACTGTACATAGCACTTCGTAGGTTACTTAGATTCCATTAGCACCGAGCATGAGTAAAATTAAAAATATTTAGTCCCCATTGCTGTACAGTTAGTAAAGAGATTTGGGAGGCTCTTAACACAGCAAATTGCACAAGAATAAAGGAAAAAGACGTGTTATTCACGACAAGAGTGAATCGCCACTTTGGAAAGTGCCTGGGACGAAATACGCGGAAAAACGTATTATACTTATTTTATAATGTCCCTAACGTGCAGTTGGAAAGTTGTACATGACGGTACAATAAGCTTAATACCGCACGATGACCCTCTAAGTGCCAGGAGCAGAGTTAGGTTTGGAAATAACGCCAATCGTTGAAACCGCCTGTGGAAATATATTATTCCCCACAATATTTTGATAGTGCGATGAAATAATTAACTATAACAATCATTGCATTGCAAGGTTTGCGCAGGGTTTGTTGGAAAAACAATACATGAGTAGAAATAGAGAAACAAATCAGATATTAGAAGTTACCAACAATTCAAAGATTTTGTAGCAGAAGTTCAGTGCGTTAGCGTAACATGAAATTAAATATCAAATCACTTACCTACATGTTTTCGCTGCCACGCCTTGGGTTTATCATAATGGGACAATCATATTGTAACACTCAAAAAAATCACATAACACGGACTAAACATCAACATTAATTCTTTAGAGACAAAAAAAAAAAACAATAGTCAACAGACAAGCTCATCACAGCCAACCACCGTATTCATGTTTTTTCTGAAAACTTAAAGTTTGTTAGCCATTTGAGCGATTTGTAGTAGACACTGAATGCCTGTCAAGTATCGAATCGAAGCGAAATGTCAGTTCGAACTGAGGACAGCGCGAATTGAGGCTTACTAACGCAATTTTTTTTTACCGGGGTATTCCACTTGTATGATTACATTTCTGCGCAGAATTGACATTTTCCCGTGTTAACTTCATGTCGTTCAGAGAACGATAACTTTTAGTTATTGCAACGACGTCTTTTCACCACGTTATTTGACGAAATAACGTTTCCAGGAACGTACAGCGAAAGTGTGGTATATATTTGACACACACAAAAGTGTGAATGCTTATTTGGTTACTGTATAACACACGAGCAAGATTCCTCTTACATAGTTTTATCGATTCTTATGTATTTTATTATTGTATTATGTATTTTCCATGTGTCTGTTAATAAATGTAGCTGCGCATTAAATCTCTTCCAAAGCTATATTGACTTTTGCTTATAAATATCTCAAAATCATGTGACTGCAACCAACGTCAGATGTTCATTTTTAAATAAATAAGTGTTTAGAATTATTGTACACACCCGCTAATAAAGTTTTAACTCAACTAAGATGTATTCAAATTAGCTGAATATTTTTTTCGGTATAAAATTATGAGTCTGCTATAAAGCAGAGTGTAAAAATATATGCTCGTCACTCTTTGGAGTCGTAATTTTGAGAGTTCTGTAAGCGAGTCGTTAGAAAATACTGGGCACACACGCTGAGTACGAAAATAAATTCACCCACGTCTTAGTCAGCTGGCTCATGCATATATTTTGCCATTCGTCGGAGCTTGGTAACATTTTGTTCAAACACATTTAGATGACGTGATAATTTTTACTTAGACCAAAGATCCGAAATACTATAATGGTTTACCATTGCTTCCAGAAATATGAATGCCAGGCCCAGCAGAGAAGCAAACCAGAAACCTATATGTGATTTTTATGCAAGGTTCTACGGTTTGTAAAATGGCCCACCAGATTTGTATGAAAAATATTTATGCGCAAGCAACACTTTAATATTCTGGAGAATTTACTTCATCCTGCACGTTTCTTCTTTATTGTCAATTCTCCTACAGAATTTCCTAACTATTTTACCCAGATATGACCTCGGTTTATGTTTACTGGGTGTCTGATCGCTTGTTCCTTTACTCCTTGTAATCTGCTTCTATTAAAGCGCTTATGACGAATGCCTGACTTTTATTTAATGCAGAGTTATGCCTCAGTAAGACCCCAATATAACGTGTCTGGCTAGGTGTGAGTTATCTTATCATTGTTACCCTTTTGTAGCCTAATAATAGAGCTTTTGTGCCTAATTTTATGTTTTACGTTGAGAAAATAATGTTTGTTAGGGTCGAAGATTTTCATTTTATTATAATTTTAGTTTCGAAATGACGGTAGGTAAGTTTAGAGTAATATTATTTTAACATCCGTTCAGTCGGTCCCACCTTAGATGCAGTTTGTGAATCAATTTTCTTTGACGCCTTATTTTAGGCTTAAGACTTTCAAAATATTTACTCATAAAATCTGCAGTTAAGGTGTGACGCTGGTTAAGTTTCAAGATACTGGATTATGCATACAGTTTTCAGCTCATGATTTAACTTTGCCAAGTTTCAAAATTAAAATCCATCATTTTACCTGGAATCATTGTTTTACTGCGCTTGCTGTGAGGTAGTGATCATATTGCCAGAACTTATCATTACAAAATACATGTATAAAATACACAATATTACATGTAGTTACACCAGCAGCTTTCCTTTGGTTTCTTCTTAGCTGTAATAATTTACATAAAAATAATCAGTTATATATTACTAAAAAAAAATTGGGTAACGTCACTGCGATTCTAAACGTCTGTGATTCGCCGGTAGACATTTCAGTCACGTAATAATTAAAACCATCCAAGCACTGAAGTTTATTGTAGCTAAATTGTTTTAATTGATAGAAAAGAAACATTTCCTTTTAAATAATGTGTATTATAGTGTATAATTATTCATACGTAAAACCGGGATATGGGAAATCATGTATTTGAGTAAGGCTTATGCATCTAAAAGAAGCGCATTCGATTTTCAGGTCATAAAAGAAAATAGAGAGAATCGTAGAAAAAAATTCATGAAAATATTAAATACATAAATTAATTTTAGTGTGTGGATGATAATATAACCTTGTAGTTTCAGAACACGAGTTAAATGTTTACTTAAAACATTTTCATAACAAATATTTTATAATATCAAAGGCAAAAATGTGAACTAACCTTATCACAATTTTTTACATTACTGATGGGTTGCTATGAACAAATTTTCGTTGATAGAGGCTTCAATAAACGCACAAACTTTAACATGCGTGAAATATAAATATTCTGTTGTTACAAATCTCTAATGTATGAAATAGCTCGACGAATATTTTCCGTTGTGTTGTTTTCACTCTCATGAGCATCGACAGAACATGCCTAATGGCTCGCTGCTTCCATTTCGCTCCAATAAAACAAAAGGTAAAAGTGATTATGTTCACAAACATGGGTTCGTTATCTAGTAACTCTCGCGAGTGTTTCGAACAACATTTGCAATATGTTTTAGTAATTAAATAAATATTCTACAAACTAGTCCAGGCTGCGGCTTCAAAACATCTCGCACACGACGAAAATAAATATGAAGGACTTGAACACAGCAAAAACTGACATATTAAAATTGGTCTATTTTAAAATATTTTACGTGCACTTCTGGGAAACTTTCAAACGGTTAGACATTGAACTTTGTTACAACATGTCTACCTCTAAAACTATATGGTCACCTTTGCCACACGCACAAAAGTGAAAATCCTGCACGTCATTTCAGTGCCCGTATCGTGTCTCCAATAGAACGTGGTACAAACGAGTCGACATCCTTAATGCTGCATTGCTTGTGTTCCGCAGAACGGAAAGGGCATTCGCACATAAACCTCAACCAAAAATTAATGTGTCTGGCAAAAACATAAAGCTTTGTAAAAATAAATCAAATACCACCCGTTAGATTGGTTTGCTAGTGTGGACACTAGGTATGCCTAGTTGGTATTGTTGACTGGTACGTTAAATTCGTACTTTCGGCTGGTATTGTCTGCTCGTATGGTTGGCCCGTATGGATAGTATTGCTTATCAGTATGTCCAATGAGCTTTGGTTGGCCAGTTGACCTGGTTGCTATGGCGTGTTCGTATGACTAACTGGTGTGGGTTGTTTGTTTAGTTCCTGTGGCTGACTGGTGTGGCTGGTTCGTATAGTTGGTTGGTATTGTCGGTTCGTATGTGTGGTTCGTATAGTCGGTATTGGTGGTTCGCAAGGTTGGTATGATCGATTCGTTTGGTTGGTATGGTCAGATTGTATGGTTGTCTGATATTGGTGGATGATTTGATCAGCTGGTACGAACAGTCTGTATGGCCGGTCGGTAATGGTGGTTAGAAGACCACTCTTGTCTGTTAGTTTGCCTGATCGTCTGGTATGGTTTTTTTTTTGTCTGGCTGGCCTTGTTTATTGGTTTTCGCAGTTGGTCGGTCTAGTCGGTTGGTATGCACAGTCAGTCTTGATGATCTGATAGCTAGTTTATGCAGTTGGATGAGACTCTATCGCCATTTATTCGAAGATAGTGTTCAACTATACTTACAATGGGCCTAACCAATATAAGATATATCAAGCTTATTGATGTTATGTTAGCATTGTACATTAAAAACTTCAAGAGCCTAGCCCTAATTGTTTGTGAACAACATTGCCAACAACGTAAGCAGTTCAGCTGGAGTCAGCGTCGAGGATAATCCGCAGGACCCACGGAGTGCACATCTTGTACACGGAACGGATGCAGTAATTGCTCGTGAAGCGCACTACTAATGGTGCGGCGGCTTCTGTTGAGTACTCTTGCAATAGTATGCATACTCACAGGTGGGTTATTCTAAACATGCCTCAACACATCCTCTGCATACCTGGTTGCCCTCGTTCTCCATCTGTGCCCTGCATTCGGACGTGTCACCTCCAAACTTCCACTTTCTCTGAAACGTCGCTCTACAGGCGCAAATGTGATGTGGTGTGGTGTGGCTTCTGTGTGTGCGGAAATTAATCCCTTGACGTTCTTTGCACTTTTCGTCCATTTTCCCTCGGCCGCACCGTAGACGAGTAGCGTATCTGCCAATTCCGGCCACGTGAAGCGTTCCATTTTGTTGACACACCAACATGCACCATGACTAACAGAAATGTAAGTGATACATTATGAAGTGCTGACATATTTTTTACAATTCGTCTTTGTGTCAAATGGGCCGCATTCGCTACATCGCCTTTAGTACCGTGATACCTTCCATGTCAGGCGTGGAATTGAACACGTCAAACTGTACGTTATTTTTAACAATTTCTATTAAATACAACGAGAGTAATTGTAATCGTAGTCTTGCTTCATTAACGTGAAAAATGGGGGAGGGAGGCTGCAAAGTTGCAAAATGGGCTTTCTGAATCAACCAGAATGGAAATACGCTTAAATTGTGTGTACTTCCTCTTAGTGAGTTCTGCATTGTCGGGTAAAGTTCACCATTTAAAGACACTCTACTACTATAGGCTGTTCAAGGTAAAATGAGCACTTTTAAAACTCCTGCCTAAGCTCTATTTGTATGCACATTGTGTAACCTTCCATTTGACGTACAATTAACATTACCATGGGCATGATCACTCTATTGTGCGTCGTCGGTCAAAGGGCAGCTATACAAAATTTTTAGAAAAAAAAAATTACAAATGTTTTTGTATTTAAAATTATATGCATTAATCAACTAAACAAAAAATAAAATGAAATATTTCAGATTTTAAAATGTTTACCTAACCCTTGTAATTTAGCGTTAAGACGCGGAATTACTTTCTCTTCGTCGTTGCCAACTTAACAGAGCTCGTTTCGTTATAGTTAGCAGGGCCGTTAATATTTACACAGGTAGGGGCGCGGTGAAATTCTTCAAGGCTGATTTCTAAAGTGCTCACTTGCGAATAACCTTTGCCTTAAACAGTGAAGTCCACGAATCTACACGAAAGCATTGGTTACAGTCAGAAAACCTGGGGCCAGTGAGAGTCCGAAGTATTGCCGTGCCTCGTTTCGTGTCCAGAAGCCAGTGCATCAGACGGGCACCAGACGTCCGAGAAGATCAGGTGTGACGTTAACGCCGCCGGCAGATGGTCACGTCACTCCGCTGCGGTGTAGAGATGCCGCCCCGGGGTTCATGTTGCAGCATCCTCTGCCAGCCTTCGTAAAGGGGAGGGGGAGGAGGAGGTAGGGCGTCCGTGCGCGCGCACGTGTGTGCATCTAATGTGCATTAACAGGTCGTGGAGGCCAGGGTTCTGTGACGATGTGACCTTCCCTTCCTCCCGCGACCGACCCTGATCCATATACATTACATTACTGAGCATATAACAGGGTTAGCTGTACAGAATTAGCGTCGTGAGGTCCGTGAAGTGACTCGGCTCGCTGTATATCACCTAGCCTGCGCCCGCCATCGACCGTCTACAGTGCATAAACTCACGCTCAACTAAGTTCATTACGTCGCGCACGATTTTAAAAGCCAGTGCCTGCAAGACTTACGAAGCGCAACCACGGATAACGACTTTATTTTTAACACCAATAATAATTAATGAAATAATTTAACCCTTTGTTTCCCCACATTAATCCATAATTTCTTGTGTTGCAAATTACAAGTTTTTGATGCTTGCTGTACTTGAAATGGCAAAGATCTTGCTTCGTTATCACGACCAATAAGCTGGAGTCTTTGTGTTGGGGGATCAGTGATAAGAACAAGTAATAACGTAGCGTAGTACCATGGTTTACTCACAGCGTAGATCATTGGGCACTAAGCCTCTTGAAGGCTGTTCACAATAAAGTGAGCACATTTGAAATTAACCTTAGAATAAAGTCACTGCTCCTAAATTCATTCATTTTAACGGGAGCACTGAGTGACATGTGCCCAGCAAAGTTGGTAACTATGGATGAAAAGTAGTTCCATATCTTAACGGCGAATACAAAGTGTTAGGTAACCATTTGCGATCAACTTAAATTATTCCTCTTGCTTTCTGTTCTTTTAATGCAACGAAGTACATAAATGAGCAGATTTGTGAAATATTTCCTTTTCCAATAATTTCACGGTTTCACTTGTCCAACGCATGAGTAAAGTAACGAGGTCAATGGCAATATTAATTTTACATAAGGCGGAAAAAAGTACCCAACGTGCATTCAAGTAGATCTTTAACAGGGCTTTCTAAAGTGCTCAATTTACTATGAACAGCCTATAGACTACAGTATCGGTCAAATACGATTGTTTACAGTGGGCGTAAAAGGGTTAAACCGTTACGAAATACAGTATTTATTTCTTACGCAGCGATGTGAGGAAAGAAATACTCTAAATGAAAGTGTTGAATATAGAATGATTACAAAAGAATTTGTGTTGCCTCTTGTTATCAGCTGGAGGCTGATAACAAAGTAAACAAACCTGTTAACTGCAGCAAAACAAAATATCCCATGGGCGTGCAAATTCGAGCGCACTGTTAAGTGAAGGTACAATAGCTATATGTCTAAGCAAGACTTTTTAATTTAATTGATGCAGGAAAGTAAATTGGCTGGTTTTATCGACAAAATAATTTCGTTGTAAGATTCTCAACACACTAATTACGTGTGAATTTCGTACTTCGGTATTTTGCATACGGTACCTAAAGTGCCTTACAAAATTACGAATTTACAAAATTAGACTATGCTGAAAAAGATCATATCCTCAAGGTATACATACACAGTAAAAAGAAAAAAAAATATTTACGATCACAAAAGTTATTAAATAAAATTAATCAATACATATTATTAATATACTTTTTGAAAATTTATTGAAAAATATTAGTGCTGTTTCCCGTAGTGTGGAACGTATCTTCTATTGTAGTATTAAAGAGAGATTCATTAACAAACTTACAGGTCATTCATTATTAAGTCTTATTTGTATTTATAAATAAATATTTTAGTTATGACCACATTACATTGAAATCCACGCATTTTGGCATGCGTACTAAACACTGGTTATCTTACGATAGTATGCCAGTTGTAGCTTCCTCAAATGCAGAATTGCTTCGTAAGACGTGTTTATTCTATGCAAACCATCGAGCGCATTGTTCATATTCTTAGCCATGAGTTTGTTGGTATCAATCTTTATTTCATCTTTTGTTTTTATTTTCTGATGCTTCGTTTTATCAGTTTCCAATAATTATGACATATGAGGTTGCATAAGCTAAAATATTTACACTAAATGAGGTATATATATACGGTTAGAAGTTATTGAATTCAACATGAGCAAAAATAAATATTTATAACCAATTTAAAAACCATGTAAACGAAAAATAAATTTCCAGCATGTTCGTCTTTGTTATTATATTTTATTACAGTTTTGCCGCAAATATATATTATATATATATATATATATATATAATATATATATATAATATATATATATATATATATATATATATAAACAATGCATATCTTCATGCCTCAATACATTTTATAAGTAGCACTACATGAAATTTTTTTTTGTAACGAATAGGGTAAAATCAACTGATTCCTACCAAATATGGCAAACAATAAATAATAAGGCATACCGTGTAAACTGATAAGTTGGTTGGACAATTATTTTCAAAATGGCGAACAAATAAACACTTTAATCTCGCGTCCCTGAGGAAAGAAAGGAATGCGAGATAACTTTCCTTACTGCATACCTGTGTCTAGGTAAATGTGTAGGTGTGTGTATCTTGGTGTGTGTTGTGTGTGTGTGTGTCCCTAAAAATATTTAAAAACGCGTACCGAAATTCACCGATCTCGCTTCGCATATAGAACTAAGACGGAACATTCGACTTTTGTAGTTTTTGACGACGACGGGTACTTACTTTCAAAACGACAGCCTTTTTTAATTTAGGACGTTATGCCATTTCGGGAACCATTCAATTAAATTAAACCAGAATGTTCATCTTTGCAGTGTTTCATGAAAGCATCGAATTTAGAGACGGATATTATTGCCAGTCCGCTATTTTGGGATGTAGCGCTGCATTAATAAAAAAAAAAAACATTTTACATTGTATCTCGAAAACCGTTTAACCAATTCCCGATAAAATTGGCATTTTAAGAGTTTACTGTGCCAAGCAAAAATAACATACGGGAAAATAAAAGATATCTTGAAGTTACATGAATTAACAAATCATTAGAATTCTGCATATGGCCAAAATCCAAGACGTTACAGAATGTCGTTTCTTTGGTGGAGGGGGGAGGTAGGGCGTTATCTCATCAGTCCCATAAGAGTTGTAGATAATAGCATTTCCAATGTCATTTAATTCAATTTAAATGTTTAGAAGTTTGTGTAGCTACTTCCGTGCAGAAGAATTGGCTCGAGGTGTGGGTCATTCCAACTTACGCAAGTCTGTAAAAACGAAGTTCGTCCCGTTTACTGTGGCTTCGTCTCACTTTAATTTCTAATACTCCGAGGCCAAAGCCGAACTGCTCGTTTACATTATGTGGTTTACTTAAGAAAACAGAAAGAATGAAAAAATTTATAAATCATAAAAACTTTTAGAACACGTGAAATATGTTCAATGCAGTGCATGGCTGCAGCACTTGAAGCACTGGATTAAAATCTTGACTGTTATGTTTACGTTACGTGTATGATATACATATTTTAAAGGAGCAATTATACTTAACTGTAATTTTTATTGCATTTAGTGTGTTTAGAACGCTTGTGTCGTTAATGTCCGATATTGAGAACACTAGTCTTTTCTGCATTCGCAATTATTTTCCATTTGCATACTTAGAAGACAGAAAAAACACTGCTTACAACGCTGGAGCGAAGCGAATTAATTTTCTTTTAGTACCCTCTTAAATATATTTACTTCAATATAAAAAAAAAACTACTCTGCGGCTGGCCATCGTTCTCCCAAATGGAATAATTGTTTTTCAAGTGAGAAAAGAACAACAGATTTTATGAATATAATGCTTTAAAACGATAGACCAAAGGGAATAAACTCAGCCTTCGTAGATTATGCAAATGAAAACTGCAGTTATCTTTAAATGCATGAGCGGTTGTGAGTTGTTTATTTTCTTGAATGCTTCGAGGGTTATCCACTCGGCATTATCATATAAACTTCGCTTTAAGCCAGTATCATTACAGTAATGACATAAAATATGCTTTACGCTGGCGAAATGTTATGGATAATAACATTTATACTGTCACACACCGGTGCCAGCTGCAAGAAAAAGAATGATCTGTCGTCCTGCCCTGAGCTATAAAGCGAACTGTTTTGAGACGAAAAATGTTGAAATATAGGTAATCAATTTTAATCTTTTTTCTACGCATATCAAAGTTCTCGTAAACATATCGCGGAGAAACCAGATGCCTTTAATAAACCCATAAAGATTTCGGTTTGTTCACGTTGTTAAATATCTGTCGTGAACGTAGAGCTACGCGTGCTTTTCACGACGTGCAGTTATTCTGGAAATAAATTTTCGTTCCCGTGGTTGGTAACATACGTCTTTCCCGGGGAAATGTAAGGGACCGGTGCGGGTCGAAGCCTTAGAGGTACAGAGGAAGCGAACAAATGTGTTCTTATCTCCATATCAATACGGGCGGGCAGGCCTGGGGTCCATGGCAGCAAGGGTTTTGATTTGTCTGCGCAGCTAACCCTTCCCCCTACCGCCATTCCACCATCATAACCCCCAGGACTTGGTAGAGGGAGGGGGGAGGCTTATCGGTCCTTCGTCTAGGGGATAAAAAGGCAACGGGAGAGTAGCTGCAGGGTGGACGTAGGGCAAAAATGGGGCGGGGCGGCGGCCCCACGACCTAGCGATCCCCGAACGCTGAAATAAATATCGTCCGGGGCATGTGGGCGGAGTTTTCAGCGAAGGATCGCGCAGCCTGTAACGTTATTCAGGATCGGCTCCCCAATATCGCGTCTCATGCGGGGGAACCAATCTGGCCGCCGAGCCAAGGCCGTGTACTTACGCACGACGTTGTGGATATGGACACTCGGCCTCGGCATTTGGGCAGTGTCCGAATTCTCTCCGTGTACGTTAGTGTCTGGATCAGCCTAACCCCGATTTTACGAATTTCCGTATTTACCGAATGCCGACGGAGCGAGAACCGAAATTTTAATTTCAGCAATTTGCAAATGTTTATGGACAATTTTCAATGCAAGGCAATTCCGGGTTAGATGCTCCACCTAAGGGGAAAATGGGCTGTCAGATTTTTCAGGTTAATGTAAACAAATTTTAGTTCACTGGAAAATATAGGAAATTCAATTCTTTTTGTGTGTCATAACAACAAAGCTCTCGCAAATTATAAAAGTATCACTTTTGAACATAAAAGTTTAACACTTTGTAAAATATCCATCTCTCCCGTGTGTCCGGTTGAGTTTCCCCACGTCCTCGGGATATATTCCCTGTTGAATTCTTAGAAAACAGTCACAGAGTTAGTGTGTCTGAATGCGCAAATATTAGGAAAATTTTCACTTGAGCAAAGTATACGCATCAAATACTAGTTTGATATTTAAATGTAACTGATATTGTTATTGACAAGCCGAAAACTGAATTAAAAATATAATATGAGAATTATTTAAAGTTATCAATTAAAAACATTGTAAAATACAGAAGTTAACTCATTAAAATGTTTAAAATTTATAACTAATTATTTATCTAAAAACCTGGATCAGATTGCATTGCAAGATAAAACATTCCACTTAGTTCATTATTTGTTTTTTGCTCTCCATTCTTTCCTGCCACAAATGTTACACATGTTGCCGTACATTGTGCACGATTCGTAAAACCACTTCGCACAAACCGAGCATTTTATCCAGTATACTTTTTCCTTTGTTTTGTAATAGTTTTCGCCGTAACTCGATGCAGTTGTCATCTTCACTGCAGCTACTGCTGTCGTCTTCATCGTCTGGAACTCGAAGAGATTTCCTTTTCCATGTTTTCTCTGTTGACTTTCCCTTTTGAAGTACAGTAGTCAGATTTATTGCTGCACACTTCCGTTCCAGTGTTCCGTTTTTTTTTTTTAACGCTTTCGAATGTGGTCTTCAGCTGTGGGAACTGTAGCAGTTTGTTTTATTCCTTTTCGGTACCTTGGTTTCATTGCTGGAAGTGGTGAAATCTGATGCAGTATTTTCGTCGGGGGTTTCTTTTGACGTTCCAGCTGTCTGCTGTTGATCACAGAACCGAAATAAATTTATATAAGTATTTGTAGGACTGTTCATTTCGTCACCTATGCTAAAGAAGCGTTCAGAAATAGCATTTTGGTCCAGAGGGAACACGCCTGGTTTTTCTGAATCCATTAACCGCGGTATTTACTGAAGTGGCTTTGTTCCAAGCCCTGCCAATTAAATCGCCAACCTGAATTCGAGAAATCGTTCGTCCTGGAAGATGGAGAATCCACTTCTTGCTGGCTTCTTCGTTGAAGTAGTGTTTCGAAGGCTTAAAGAAAGAGCGGTCGAGTGGTCGAAGAGCCTGCGTAGTGTGACTCGGAAGTAATAAAATTATAATATCATGCTGGTTAGCCAATTCGAGCAACTCGTACCAATTGGGCATGAGAAGTATGCCCATCGAGAAGCAGGAGAGTCTTTCCGTCAGGTTTCCGGGCGACAAAATGGTTTTGCGACCATTTGAGAAAAATCTCAGTGCTGATATATGACGATTTTTCATTCATAAAAACCGAAGACCCAGGGGAGAGTCCATCAGAAAATTCCTTCTCTTCTCGAACACCCTTGAAAATTATTGCAGGGTGAATAAATTTCCCCCTCAGCATTGCAACAAGCTATTACTGTCACCTTTTCTCCTCTTTCAGTAGATGTCTGTCGATACGTGCACGTCCTTAGAACCTTTGGTGGCAATAACCTTGCCTGCGAAATTGTTGAGTTGGAGGCCTGTCTCGTCCATGTTAAACACATGGCCTGGTTTTGTGTACAAGTCGTATTCTTCATCAACTTCTGACAAAAGTTGAAACAATTTTCCAACAGGTTCTCTTTTTAAAAACGGTCGCTTCTTGCTTCAGATAGACCTTGATATTGATTGATGCTCAGATCCGTATTCCGCCTTAAAAAAATACTGTAACCAATCATAGCCAGCCATTGCAGTCTCTGAATTGAACCGATGATGTGGTCCAAGTGTGTCGGAAAATTTATGTTTTCCCGAGTAGGTGCGAAACCAGCTTTTCCCAGGTGTTGAATATGCCTAATAAGACGTTTCTCATTTTCAGTTCCAAGTACACCTTGTGGACAAAGAGAAAGCTTCGCCATGTTGCCAGACTGTTTCCGGCGTAGAAGAGTTCGAGAGGGAATGCCATAATACATTGCAGGTTCATTCACTCCCATTTCTCCTGCTTGTAGTCTAGCGATGGCTTCTTTCAAATTATCTTCTGTACATGTCCCTTGGGTTGCTCCAATTTTCTGACATTATTCGGTAGGAATAACTATAACCAAAATAAAGTAATATAAATTATCTTATAGTAAATAGGTAAACTTTCCTGGAATTGTCGATGAAAAAGTTAAATACTTATTAGGTAGGCCTATATTACTAGAACGCTCCAAATGTCACTTCAAAATAAATATTTGACTCCTTGTGTATTTCCAGAAAAAAAAGTCAAAAATTAAAAACAATTAGTCGGGCATTTCTCTCAAGTGTGAGGCATCTGTACGTAAGTCCGGGAGAGATGACCCAGCAGATGCACTGGACGGTTAAAAAGATGGCTGTCATGACACCAACAGTAACTATGGAATCCCCAGTGTGCGTTCTCATTGATTACATATCAATTTATAATCAAGGAAACAAATCCCACGCAAATGTTTAAACGTTTGTCTTATAACAAGTGAGTAAAAATGCTGCCACGCACCTCAATTCATGTTGTAAAACACGTAAAAATACTTCTAAACGAACGAAACTTTTACCGTGGCTCCTTTTCGCTTCGGCCGACTTGGCGTAATGGAGACAGGAGCGATCTAGCGAGTACTTCGGAAACTACGTCGACTGAGACATCTCTCCCGGTGGGGCGTCTCACCTTGAATTACCTTATATAATTATAACATTTAAAATTCAAATTATATGAATTATCGTACACGTATAATAAAATAAGCGGATACTCTTACTCAAAATAATGAAAGACTTAAATGTGTAGGTGGAGTAAGTCCTTGTTTAACATACAGGTTATGTTCCCGCCAGGTGTCCACTATACATACCATAAACAACGTATTCAGCTAAGGTTAGATTCCTCGATCATGCAGAAACTACTACATTTCGCAACATATAACAAAAATGGCGCGCTTTCGAAAATAATTGTAAGTGGAAAATGTTTAGTTTACTTTACAATAATTTGTTATTTAAACATGCCAAGCACCCGTGTTTCCGGTTTAACCGAATTTTGGTTTAACCGTCTCACACTTGGTCCCATCCAAATCGGTTAAACATGTCTCAAGTGTACACACATGGTGGATTGATAGATATTTTGATAGAGTATACCATATAAACAAATACCTTAGGTATACTTCAATCAAACGTTATCTGCTGTCAGAACGTGTGGCGAGCCTCATTGGGCTATTATTTTTAATACGGTAAACTAAGAAATGATTTATGGTATTGAGCCATATATACCGAGCCACTAAACATGTTTCTACCAATCTCGCAATGCTGATAATACTGTTAAATAAGCAAAATCTCAGCATTTTCCCCTTCAGTTTGTGGAAAAGTGCCACCTGATCATTAAAGACTTTATACTTTATCTCGTACTTTTATTGAAACTCCCAGCAACAAATTTCCCATAAAAATACTTTGTTGTACAGTGGCAGCGTACCTTAAGTATTGAAATTGAAATAGATAAGGCTATGACGCTTGAAACTAAGGTATTGTTTTACTTTGAGTGAACTGCCATGCTTTCTGATCTATTTAGTGAATTCAGAGCCCAATCGACGTTACGATTTCTTTTTGTGTGCACGAAATACGCCATTTGAGAATCTCTAGTCTAATATTTTGGTTGATTAGTCATTTAAATAGTAGCTTGAAATGATTTCAACTGCGTCCCAAAATTTATTATATACTAGAATTATTATTAAATAAAAACTTATAAAGGTGACTTATTAAAAAAAAAAAAGGCGGTTGTTTTAATTTAATGTTGAGTGACATATATCGGGAACAATAGAAATGATTTAAACTATACTTGGAATGCGGAAAAACTTACTGCGTTCACTAATTCACTAAGAAGTAACTTGAATCGTTCACCCTTCGCGCAAGTAAGAGTATCCTAAAAGTCATACCATACATCATACCAAAGGGAAATGCCTCTTAGATTACCACCAAATATGATGGCGAGTTTCCCTGTTCTAAATATTTTAGCACATGGTCATATTATCCCTTTTTTTAAAACCACAATATATTTTTAGTTAATATAATCGTAGCGAAAATTCGGCTAATTAATTATGGCTACAGGATGTTTCTAAATTAGACCAAAAAACTTCCGCTGCAGGTTAATAGCGAAAAAAGGAGAAAACATATGACTTATGGCCCAAAGTGAATCCTATTAACGGTTCACATTCTTGAAGTTGGGCTTGAAACACAAATTTATTACAAATATTGGATACAATTTTGAGATGGAACATTGGGTGCGCGGATAATGTGAAACGGAACAAAAGTCTGCAAACACAGCAGCACCTGTCTGTTGCTGTCCTGAAATTAATTAATGGAAATAATCAAGGTTACTGCCCTTATTTCTACTAGATCTCCATGTCGTTGTAGCATGCTTGAGTTTAAAAGGATGGATTATTAACCCACACGTCACAATTTACTTTACACATTACACAGACACTCTGTGTTCAATCTCCAGAAGTGTAATAAACCAGTGTTTCAGGCCCAAATTCAGATATATAAATAACACATATACATGTAAATTATTCATATACATAAAAATTATATATGTATAAATCATACAATTATATAATATATGATATTACACATGTATAAATTATATATCGTCCATAGTATTAACTTTAGATAATAGGTCGTTTATGCGTGTTCACCTTTTTTTCATGAATAATCTGAAACCGAAGTTTGTCGGTCTAATATAGAAGCATTCTGTATAAATTCATGTTCCTTTGGAGATCGAGACTTTTTTTTTTTAATATACCAACTTTTCAATTATGCCTTGTAGCTTTCTACTGCCTATTCGTGTCATGCTATGATTTACGTCATTACACTTTACAAGTGCGTAAACATATAGGTATAGGCTATTCTCTGTAAAATGAGCATTTTTGAAAGCCCTGCTTAAGATCTACTTGGATTCACGTTGTATAATCTTCCGTCTTATGTAGGATTAACATTGCCGTGGGCCTCGTTACTTATTCATGCGTCGGTCAAGTGAAACTGTGAAATTATTAGAAAAATTATTTTTAACAAACCGGCTCATTTTTACACTTTGATGGGTAAAAAAAAAAAAATAAATAAATAAAAGAAATAATTTAAGTTATCAGAAATGGTTACCTAACACTTTTTATCCGACGTTAAGATACGGAACTACTTCCCATCCATAGATACCAACTTTACGGGGCGCATGCCACTCAGTGCGCCAGTTAAAACATACGCAGGTACGAGCAGTGACTTTTTTCTAAGGTTGATTTCAAAAGTGCTCACTTTATCGTGAACAGTCTTTACTGCCAAATATCATACGCGTGTGAATAGATACTGCCGTATTTTCCTGCAGATCGTACGCCGACCGCGATCACGTCTGTATGTAATGTGCATAAATTGTTCAACTATTCAGCGGGCCACTGTAGAGCTGAGCGGCGCGACAAGTCGTTCCCTCACTCCTCCCTTTGTCGGCAATACGTGAGCAGAAAACTCGAGGGGCTCATTCCCGTCAATTACTTGCGAACGACGGAACGGCTAGAAGAGGGTGAAATGTACTTACGTGAAACTCCGCAGAGCGTGCAACGTGAAATAATATGACTCCCCGTTGCAAATTAGTTTAATTTTCCCCCTATCTTTTTTTTTTTTTTTTTTTTTGTTACTCCCTCAGCGTTCACTCCAACTATCGACGCTTAACGCGAGGCGGAAGGAAGACGGAACGACTGAAACCCCTAACTTTGAGGTACAACAGAAAATATAAATATTGAAGTGACTTCAGACTGCTCTCATTAAACGGAAAGAATGAAGTCCTTAGTGAATCGTGGAACACTGGACGAAGAAACAGATTACGCGTTGGAAGAAATCAGTGGAAAATAGACGAAGATAAGAAATTATGCCGGGATTAAGCGAATGTCTAAATTGTTTTCCACTTGCCAGTTAATTGTTTTCTTGACAAACATTGAAGTTAATCTCTACTCGGGTAACAATTACGTAAATCATAATTAGGAAAGCGATGCCATTGGAGACAGAGCAATCTGCGTTAAAAGCAGTCGTGGAGACTGAATTAGCCTCTCAAAAGGCGTGATTTAGGAAGGTAACAGGAAACCGAATTCAGAATGGCCGGAGCGGGGATTGAACCTGGATCCCCTTGAATTCGAGTCGACTTACTCCTGTGCCACCTCTCTGTCAAATCACAATCAGAAATTTTGTAATTAATCTTATTTAGTTAGGATAGTGGAAATAATATAATAATTTATGCTATCAAAAGAAAAGCATACGAACAAATTTACTGAGATGTGCTCACTATTTCTTATTATAGCTTAAGGCCCATCCGGTGACAAAATTACGGCCTAGGTTTTTGTTTGAGTCGAATAGCTCGGTGAGCTATATACGCTGGACGGTAATGACACAAAACGGAAATGGAGACGGCAAATATTCTTCACCTGTCATATATTTTAAGATTTTTTTTTTAAAACTAGATTCGCTGAAACGAGATGCAATTTTGGATGCCGTCACAACAGAATAAAATTTCACACGTTACTTCACAAAACGAAACGAACAGAGTTTTTGAAACACATTTTTCACAATTGCCACGGGAGACATATCGTACAAATACTCATGTCACTACATTACGAGTCCCGAGGAAAACAGACTGATATTCGTGTTCTGAATATATAATCAGCATTTTCTTTTTTATTGCCACAAAAACTTTGAAGATCACGTTCTCGAACAGTGTTATGGCGCGAGACCAGGATAAGTTGTTACTTTGATCATCCTAACATAACATATGATGAGTGTCTTGAGGAAGATGTATTGAATTAAACCTTCACAAGACCCCACTGATAAAACATACAAAGTCATCAATGTATGCTAACCTGACGTGAGCACAACCCTTTGAAAAATAAACAGGAAACATACATACAGTTTTTTTTTTCGGAGGGTGGTAGACGCTCCCGAAAGGGAAGAGTGGAAATATATTATGCAACAATAAATTATAAATTACTTGCGATTAAACAACGGAAAGTGGCATACACGGTAGGTAACCACATACAACGGTGTTATCGAGTGTGTTAGAAGGGGTCCGTCGTAAATTAAATGAGGGTTGCCACCCTACTATGGTTTAGAACTTAGTAACCCCCTCGCTCGAAGCAATTTGATATAACGTGTTAGTAATCAGCATGCAAAAATCAATAAAAAGGTATCCTTGGTATCATCTGCTAATCCGACTATTACCTAGGAAACAACTTGTTTAGATGGAAAGCAGAGTAGTCGTTGCCTGGAAGGTAGGCAACCTGTACCACTTTTAAATTGAGAACCTGGCTCATATTCTGGTTATACTTCAACAGGCTTCTATACCAGACTGTGGATGGCTGAGAAATTACTGCGGAAAAGTGCCCCCCCCCCCCCCCACCGCGCCATTTCATTGGTTCCTGTTATCTTATCAAGGAGCTACGAGGTAACCAGTTTGCGAGCAATGCGTTGGTAGTTTACACAGCAGGGAGTTCCCAGCGTGTACGATGGATTGGAGTAATGAGGAACTGACAAATATGCGTCTCATATATGGTGAAATGTTATGTCGGTTTAGTGCAAAAATTGCACGTCGACGATACGCGGAAAAGTTCCCAGCCCGATATTTACCAGATGCATGCGAATTAAGGCCAGTTCATCTGTGTTTGTGTGGAACATAAACTTTACGCACAATGTACCATGATGCTGGCCGACAACGTGAGAGACATCAGACACGATGTGTTGGACTACAGTAATGCTAACTCAGATGCGAGCACTCGAGGAATTGCTAATGTCTACAGTTTGTCGCATCTTACGGCGAGACGGGCTGCCCACACACCACTACCAGTCAGTGCAGCTACCTCTGCCCTCTGATTGGCCTGATCGTTTACAGTACGCTGAGTGGTTTCAAGGCCGGAACGGGTGAGCCCCATCACTCTGTGGACCTTTACTTTTCACCGACGAAGCATCCTTCATGAGACACGGTGTCATTAACTTATACAACGAGCATATGTCGGCACACATCAACCCATGTGTGACTATGGGATTCCCACGTCCAACATTGGTTTTATCTGAATCTTTGTGCTGGTATTACTGATGCGATGCTCATTGGACTACACGTCTTTCCCGCATAACCAACAGCCTATCGGCGCTTCTTGTACGACTTGTAAATGTAGCACTGAATGTACGAGATGACATGTGCTACTTGCACGATGGTGTAGAAGCACACTTTAGTCGCACAGCGAGGCCGTACATTGATGTGTGGTACCCAGCGCGATGGATTGGCAAAGGTGGGCAAGTAGGTTTGCCACCCAGATCACCGGACCTAAACTCAGTCATCTTCTACTTATAAAGTCACATTGCGACGGCGCCACCGTCGCGAGCTTGGATATGGCTTCTATCTCTTTCTGTCTAGGCAATCAGCTCCGTGGCCTGCTTGGTTCCCCTCCTCCGCCTTCCTATGTTTATCCCCCCTCCCTCTAACACCATCCACCTCCTGCATGTCAAGTTCTGGTGGGGCTGTGTGGAGTTTGTTAACACTGTCTTTTACACCTTGCCCTCGCCACTACTATGAATTGGGACGTCTGCTGATTTACCATCGTGATAATTTGTGAGTGTAATTGATGGGTGCTTCTACGCATAGGATATTTTGTGAAACAGAAGTTAGCTTTTGCTGTAAATTTGTTTGAGGCCTATTGTTTCTGGTTTGTTTGACTGTTTGTCATGGGTTGAGTTATATGCAGATTATATTAAATTTAGGTGTTCATATTTGCCTCTTACTATAGGAGTTTGTTCTCCTGGTTTGCCGTAATGTATTCTCAGTCAAATGGTGTGTTTGCTAGGGGCCACAACTCACGCAAGGGCTGATGGTTAAGTGACTGTGCTTAACTCTATTTTGTCGGAATTTAAATTTATGTTCGTATTTAATTATATTGATTAAATAATAGTTCACAGTCAGGATTTGTAGTCTCATTTGGTTCATTTGCATGAAGTTGTTCTTCAAATGCGGGAGGTGGGTCTTACTGTGAATCCTGATCAGGTGATGCTAGCTTCCAATAAGGTGACGTTCCTGGGTTACCTTCTTAGTGAGGGTCAGTTGATGCTTAATCCCGACAGAATTGCTCCGGTGGCAAATTTTCCGTGACCTAGAAATCGTAAGGAATTTCAAAAATTTCTGGCAATTCTCGGATATTAGTCAAGATTCATAGAACACTATTCGGATTTGGAAGCACCATTTAATTGCTTGAAGAGGAAAGGTGTATCGTTTTGTTTGAAATCCGGAGCAGGAGTCAGCGTCTCTTCAATTATGAAATTAGTATCTCCCTCGGTTATTCTTCTCCCAGACTTTTCTAAGCGTTTCATTGTTCAAGTCGACACGTCGTCTCTGGCCTTGGGGACGGTCTTGAGTCAGGAGACTGAATTAGGATTGGCACCTGTGGCCTTTGCCAGCTGTATATTAAGAAAAAGCGAGCGGAGACTACGAATTTATAAAAAAAAGAGACCTTGGCATGCATTTTCGGGTTCGAAAAATTTGCTTCATATATTGAACATTATAAATGTGATTTATATACTGCTAACTAAGCGCTAAGCTGGGTTTTGAATCATCCCCAACCACTTGGGAAATTGATTCGGTGAGTTGCACGTCTTTCCCACTTGAGGTTTAGAGTGCATCATGTAAGAGGCTGGGAAAATCATGTGGCTGACGCCGTATCACGCACGTATGATCCAGAGGATTTTGAGATCAAGGGACTTATTACAGCAGAGGCTTATTTTTCTATTATCCACGGTTTTCCCGAGTTTTTTTTTTGCCAAGCTTCGTCAAGCTCAGGGCGAGGACGCCTTTAGTTCTCAGGTGTTGAGAGATACATCTTGGGACGTGCTCTCTCTTATGTTGTGGAAAATGGGAATCTGTATTTCACAGGCAAAAGTGGCCGAGCTAGAAATATTTCAATCCACACCGTGTTGAGACCTATGATTTTGTCCTACTTATATGATTCAGTGTTTGGAGGAAACCTGGGAATTCATAAGACAATTAATAGAATAGCTTCGACTTTTGCTTGGCCATCTCTAAGAGGAGACGTCTCAGAGTATGTGCGCGCCTGCAACCTGTGTCAGAGTTGTAAGCAGGGTCGTGGCACGGATGTTGGCTAGGCTGTGGTTCAGATACCTCAGGCTCCCTGAAGTAGGGTCCATCTTGACATTTATGGTCCCCTCATCAGATACAAGAATACAGTCAAATTAACTACCTCACGTACGCGACATTTCGACATGTCGCATAAGTGAGGTACTTAATTCATCGTATTTACCATTTTGAAAAATTTTAAAGACATATGTCATATTAAATAAAGTTTGATATTTTCATAATCATATGCGAAGTTGAGAGAACTTTTTGCACTGTTCCGATGTACTCTACATACAGTTTCAGTGCAATTTAAAATAAAATAAAATAAAATTGAATTCTTAAATCGAATAATAAATACAAAATTTTTATTTGACATACCCCTACGTCTATAAAAAGTAATATGGTTGCCAGAAACATATGCAGGGGCAATGTCAATATTAGCATCTGTAGTTGGGTTAATTTTTTTTTTTTTGTGTTCCTGCAGTTATATATTTTAATAAATGTTTAACATAATGTGTAATATTTTTTCTTATTAAACCTATATCATTATCAGTCTGTCAAACTGTTTTCGTTACAAACATCACTATGAAGCAAATATATAGGCTAATCACTAAGGTTATAAAGGGCTTAAGCATACATTCCTGGAGCTGGAAATGCTGCTTGAAACTGAATTTCACGAGGCTGGCTCCTAAAAGTTAGAAAATTATATTCGCATATACATGTACATACGTACATGCTTACGAGCCGACTTGCGAATAAATGTGGACCGCTACATAAATATTTAAAATGTATATATAAAAACAATCAATGTGAGCATGGTGTTGTGATTAGCCTTCGCGATGGGCTATCGCACAAGCTGTTCGGGAGGTCGTATACTCGAGGTAAGACACACATTAAAGTAATTCCGTCATTTATATTTAACCATAAATATCTCTTACAATAAGATTCGTACGACACATTATACCTACTACTTTACATTGGGCCCGGGGAGCGTATAAGTTATCTGACTCTGCAAACTTCTACATTATTTAGCAATGGTACCAACGGCCGCGGAATTAAGCTAAGCCGTCCCAGTAGCATGCGACATGCTACTGGGACGGCTTTACCTGCAGTGATGCCGTAGGCTGAAGACTCTGCGTTTACGGCTGTTCTAACCTCTGGAGCTGGTCCATCTTCCTCGTCAGCGGCGTGGAGCCCGCCGCTGTGCGCTCCGTAAATATGGAGGCTGTATCCTTATTGTCGGATCTGTTTTCACAACTCGCTCGGCGACGCCTCGCCTTCGCGACCTCGCCCTCTTTAAGTTGGTGGTGGATTCATGTTATTGCCAAGCCGAAGGCTTGGCCGCACCACAACAATAGGCACATGTGATTCTGAAAATATCGAAACGTTTTTAATACAATGTTTGTCTGAAAAACGTTTTTCAAAATGGTAAAGAGGATGAATTTAAACTGAAAAAAGCTCTTCAATAAAGGTCATGCGCCATATATGCATCGATTGAAAAAGTGTAATACATTAATATAATTGTATGAGGGAATGACAGCCTCTTGGTTTGGTGGCTATTGTAGAACCTTAAAGAACACCTCACTGTTGTTGGATAAGTATTCCACTGGTCAGCTTGCCTGACTCATTTTCGAGAGGTCATGGGTTCGAATTCCCATCCCTCCATGAACATTTTTTCCGTATTCAAATGTTAGCAGTTGGTATGAGAAAGTGTGAAATTTACACAATTTAAATTTTCTTAACCGATTTTACATTAAAAATATAATTTATTTACAGCTAATTGTTTTTTTTTTCCGCATATTTCAAATTATAAGTAAAATAAATTTCAATAAAATAATTCTAATTACTTATTAATGCATCGATTGCTAGATGTGTTATTTTTTTTACGATTTATTTGACAAGGCTGCCCAGCAGCTGATATGCACACTTGTCTCAGGGCCATGTACACTCTGCCCCTCTTCACCCCGCGGTGCCCTACAGACGTCGCCTGCTCTCGTCGCCTGTTATAACAGGTGCGTCTGTATCGTGCGCCTGTCTGTGCGTGCGTGGTTACAAGCCTGCACAGCTTACATTTTTGTTTTAAAATTCCAATTATTCTTTTCGGACAACATTAAAAACAAATTGAATAAAGTGAACATTAAAAAAGTATCGATTGAATTGATTTTTTAAATGATTAAAGTTCGAATTTTTTTTAAAAGGTTCTTTCCAGAATGCACTATCTGGCCTACCGTATATTTGATTCCGTGAACAATTATTTAGATCGGAGGAATTAAAAAATTGTTATATAAATTTTCGTATATGGAAAATTACATCTTTCAATTCGTTAATAAATTTACACACTGGCGATTCGCTCATTCTAGAGGGGGTCGTGCGAGTGAGGGTTTCCATGCAAATTGAGGTTTTTCTTGCACAATGAATTAAATCCCGACGTACTGAGACACATTTAAGTTTTTACAAAATTTTTGTAATTTTTTTTTGGGATCTTTTTAGACAAAAAAGGGACTTTTTAGAGAAAACGGGAAATTTTATGTAAAACAATTGATTTTATTGAATTTATGTAAAACAAGCGATTTCGAGGGAAGAACGAGAAAATTCGAAGATGGCAGGCAAAGAAGGCGACATGAGAGACGAGAGAAAGAGATGAAATGATAGCGTGTGTGTGGAAATAAAGGGGACCGGGAGCATTCGGAGAAAACCGGGATGCTGGATGGGGACTCAGGTGGGATAGCTAGGAGGAAACCCCCATACACGGAATGCAAGATCATGAAAGAAATAAGAAAATAAAGGAGATCGGAAGAACTGAAAGAAAACCACTGCACAAGGTATGAAAAAAAACATGAAATGATAGATCATGAAGTACAAAAAACAAAATGGCGATATGACATCATGATCGTATTGTATTGCTAGCATCTTGAGTCTACTCTTACTCCTATTCAATGCAAATCTTACTTGTATTAACCAACACTATGTAACTCAAGAGCCAGTTACTTGAGGGTTAGCAATAGCTCAGGCTCTTAATAAATGTAGGCGACACAGAAGATTATAAAACGCTACACATTTTATTAATCCCAAAATATTAAATAATCTGTTGTATGGATTTACCATCTGATTAATACAATACAAAACCCTAACTTACTTCTCTACTTTCATACTGATAATACTAAACCCTCTTAATAATGTTCCTAGCCTTATATACAATATCTGCGCTAGTAACGTTAAGTTATTGTTCCGGATTCTCACGACCTAAGCCTGCGCCGAAGTGAATAGTCGTCTTATCACTGTTTGGTTATAGCGACATGGGCAGAGTCCTCTAGCCTTGCGTATGAAAAGCGGTAACCGTGAAGTCTTCCCTGGACTCATCCACTGGATCGCAGCCCTCTGCTGCCGTGTGCCTCCACACCTCCGTCGGGCTCCGGCAGCAATCTCGAGTGGCAATGCGATGGCTTGACGTAAGAGAGAGAGAGAGAGAGAGAGAGAGAGAGAGAATGTGGGCTGTAGTGCCAGGTGGGCCCCCTCTTTATGTGCGGGATTTGTAATGAACCTGCTTGTTTGTAGTCTCTAGGTGGGGCGGCTGTGTTCACTACAATGTACGCCTTGAAAACACGAGTCTGGTGATACTTACGCCTTTAATTTTATTATTGTAAAAATATATTTAAATTGTTTAGTAATTTTAAAATTATTTTTTTTGATCAGCTCTTCAGATTCCTCATTGTAGCTTACAGCTGAACAACTTCTGCGTATATTAACCCACAATTAGTAATCACTCGGCCACATTGAGGAGCAAATTAACACATTAGAATACCGTATTTTGAACACCAGTGGGATTTTTGGAAGCTAACGCACATATATATTTTTCTATGAAAGACAAGTAGTTTCTGTAATAAGTTTATTTTACAATTCCTAACACTCAAATATATCAGAAAGGCAGATACTTGAACGAATGTGTATAAAAATACCACAATTTCAGGCTGGAATGAGTTTTAAAATGCCAAAATCGCCAATATTACAATAATTTTTCAAAAACCCAAAATTTCAAGCAATTTAAATTCAAAACTGCGGCAATTTGAATTCGTGTCGTATAAAGGAAGCAATAAATAAATTTTTCTTTCAGTCTTAAACCAGCAGCTGTCGAATTCAGATCGTCTCGGTAGTGTAATGCCGAGTGGGTGCATTAACAAAGAGATTTCTTCGATATGTTCATCAGTCTACAAGCTTCAATAGCAGGTTATATGCACAATGGTCTCTGCTGCGATAATTGCGATGAAGATTGTGTTAGTGTTTAACACCATTTTAGCATATGGACAAAGCAAGGCGCTTTTAAGATTAGATGTTGAGACCCTCTTGTTGCTACCTAAGGAATTTCTACTAGCATTTGCGGCACACGAGATTCAGCACGTGTATCCATTCCTCTGAGGATTTAAAAGGCGATGAGGACATAGTCTCGTATTTGCCTTGTGATGAAGATTGTCTATGTGGTACACCAACTTTCTTCATTCAGCCAAACACAGTCCATTTTGGAGAGATTGCGTAATGCAAAGATGGCAAAATGTAATGGAATTCGCTAATCATCCTGTTTTACCAAGAGAGAATTATGGTATTGATGAAATTGATTGAGAAGCCACAACTGAATTTTTGTAAACAAAATTAGACTTGTTAAAACTCTGCAATTGAAACTTATAATTTACAATAATAATGTACATTGCAAAAGGTTTCGAAAAATATCAAGACAATTCTTTTATTATAAAAATAACTCGCAATTTGTTATGCAACTGACAATAATAAAACAAGTGTTATCTTTAAAAGCTCCGAGACCTTGGTCTACATTGTCAGGAATTGAAAATGAGTTTCCGGCATCAAATGTACGAAGTATATGGTTTGAAATTGGACTCTGGTGACATAGCTTATGAAGACCGTTTCTAGTACATGAACAATGCGCATCTCGAAGAATACCCCATTTATGTGTTGGAAAATACGCAGAAGGTAATTTTAAAAAGTCTGACTAATACAGAAATTGTTAATATTAGAAGATATGACTGTTCAAGAATTAATTCGTCAGTAAAATGCCACGACATTAATCATTGTGATAAAAATGTATCTGTTTGCATTGTAAAAGCAAAACTCTAAGAGAATATTTGTACCAGAATCCTACCTACTTGTAAAGATAATAATTTAGAAAATTGGTTTGTTACAGGTTCAGACCTCAATAAAAACTTCCATTTGGAGACATTCAATCCAGAGCAGATGTACTCCAGTGTTATTCCAGGTTACAAGAGAGTATGGTTCCAGTCTCTCAAGAACATATACTCCTAATTTCAAATGCGTAATGGAAATGAACATTGAGCCTTTGCACAAAGTTTCGCAGGAAATAAATACACAGAACGAGTATTGTGATATGACGAAGATGATTGTACGGTTTTTAACACGAGACCCAATAGTGAACTGCCCTGTTTGTCGTGTTATCTGTGTTTTAAAAACCGAAGTGAAGAAATAATCAAGGAACCAGGATTTAGACAAATTAAATATAAACTCAGTAGAAATTTTTGTGACACTCCCACCATGTAAACTGAAACATGTAATAACAAGCAACACACCATGATTTAACCCAGCTGAAATTAGGAAAATTTCATGATGGTAATGTTTAAACCTACTTGGTGCTACACTCCCAACAAAGTGTGAAAAAAAAAAATTATTCTTTGAAAAAAAAAAATATAAGGAACAAACATACAGCAGCAACACATCAGTTACAATGGAGAGATTCTACTCAACATTTCAATATGCGAGTGCTACTCCAGGTTACAGGAGAGTGTGATTTCAACACGAACAAGACAGTCCTCTAGAAATTCAAATGTGTAACGGAGAAGAATATTGGCATTTCTCGTTAATTAGTCCGACAGAAATTTGAAAGTGTTCGATGTTTGTTATGCGCGAAGATTTTGTCCTTCGTATAATTTGCGACCTGGCAGTACACTGCCTTGTAATAAGAGTCAACTAGCATTTGAAGCCTTTTCTAAATTCATAACGAAATGCACGCCATGCAAGAAAATTGAATACTTCATGCAGAAGTGATGTTGCTGTTATATACATATAGTATGGAGCGAACCATGTGACAGAAAGGAACATGCTACTTACAAAGGCAAACAGGAATTAAAGTCTCCCTGTGGCATGTGGTAAAGCAAGAACAATTAAATGGCAGACTGTATATAGGAGAGCATTAAATATTAAAGTGTCAGTCATGGCTATCATCTTCGACCCTACAGTTGACTACAAAGTCCTGCACATTGTCTAAAGAAGAGTATTCTTTCAGCCGTACGACAATATTCTACAAGTTCAAGTGTCTAACAATATCGGACATTGGTGCTACACTTTCGATTCCAGTTTCGGCATTCACGTTGGTGAAGATGTAGCATGCAATGATTGTGCTGTGAGGTTAACATATTTGTGGAGCGCTTTGTGTTACAATATTTGTGTATTGCCGTGTGTTAAAAAATTTCTAGATCACCTTGTGTTAAAATATTTGTGGATCACATTGTGCTAAAATATTTATGGGCCTCCTTGTGTAAGTTTTGCTAACTATGTTTGATAATTTAAAAAAATTAGATATATTTTTGAATACTTGTAAAAGTGTCATTTATTTTTTAAACAAGATGTTTTCTATACTTGTGTAATATTGAAATAATTGGTTGTGTGTTATGAAACCTCCCATGCTTGTGTAATATTTAAATGATTGGTCGTTTGTATTTGAAACAAACTGTTTGAAAGAAAATTCAAATTTTCGTACAGATTATTGAATACTTGTGTGTGTTAAAAATTGACACATTTGTGTGTATTTATTTTCCCTATACAAAAAAGTTTTGGATTACCTTAAGAAACAGAAAAATTACTCCGATTAATTAAGTGTGAAATGTTTTGGTTTCCCTAAGAAAAAGTACTCTGATAAATTAAGTCTTAAACTTTCTAAAAGTAATTGGTTCTTGTGAGCAAATTGTGAAAAATTTAATATAATATGAAAATAAGTGAAGTTTAGCCACTATGAATCATATATACTATGTGAGTAATCAGTAAACAGGTAGTTCTTAACTAGAAACACAAACTTGTGTCTCAAGAGTAAAAAATATAGTTGAACACAATTTCAAGAAAAAAATACGGCGCATTCATGCCTAAATGAATACCAGTTTAAAAAAATGTAATACTATCTTTAATAAGATGGCTGAAGCACTATATATTAATTCTACATGGTAATGTTAAAAGGGCTTCTACATAAAGCTCTAAAAAGACAAGTTAAAACAACCATTAGCACTTTGCTTTTAAGGTTTCAGAGTGAAACCTGTTGTTTATTAAATGTATTACAAGATGTGTTCGGGAACTGAGCATGCTGGAGGTTTTCATGCAACTATAAACAGACAATCCCTCTCTCAACTATGAGATAAGCCCACTAAATAGGAATGAGCAAAGTACTCACAACAACTATTAAGAAATACTTCCTAAAAGTCTTAACAAATTTCAATATTTTACTCAATAAAAAAAAACAACTGGAGGCGATCATTCTAACTGCTTTTGAAAAACTTTTTTTAAAATAGTGTATACAAAAATAATGCTTTAGTACATTTCAAAGAAACTCTACCCTGGCATTTCAATCTGCGAGCAGAGTTCATAGATTGTGTGCAGTTTTCAGTGTTCCAAGTATAGCACTGTTCTCCCGCTGTGCCAACAAGGTCCAGCTGTGCAGAGGAGAGCATGAAAAACCTTTTGAAATAAAAAAATTGACAGTAACTTTTCACAATTCCCGTACCATCCTTCCCCGTTCATGTAGACATGGACCAACTCCGTTAAAAGCAGATCTTCCACGCACGTAATATTATTTAATAAATAATTTTCCAACACAAGTACACAAAAATAGTTGTAATACATTGCCAACCCCAGTGGCGAAGTCAGATTACGCTATAGTGTGGGTTCCAGGTTCGAATCCCAGGTAAGGCATGGTTATTATAAGCTGGGTTCGATTCCCGAGCAAGGCATTCTTATTATAAGCTGGGTTGAATTCCCGGGCAAGGCTTGGATAATATAATTCAGAGTCCTTACACAATATTATAAAGAATAAACTATACACTAATGCCTGCAATGCTTGTTACATAACTACAAGTTTTATAATATACAATTAATAGATATTTCAAAACCATACATGCTGCATTACAAAGACTATTAGGTTCTGGAATCGTGTGGCATAGTAAAATACACACGAAAATTCGAAATTAAATGTAAATGTAATCGCTAACACCAAAGAAATATGCATATTTCACATTAAAGTGTCAAATCAATACAATTGTAAGGGAGAAAAAAAAGTGTTCATTCGCTAAAGAAAACCTTTTAATTCATTACAAGTATTTTAATTTTGTATTTAAATCATTTTATTCATTAAGGAAATCATGTTTACTTTAGTCAAATTACATTTTATTATCAAATCTGACTATTTTGCTTGGTTCATGTACGTTCCCCAGGGAGGGTGGGGAGGAGAGTGTCGCCTTATATATACATACACAGAAGCGACAACCGCCATTATTGACCCAGTCGCCATGGAGGACGGACCTCCTCTCGACTAACGCCCACTGCCCAACGACCATCCACTGACCGCTGCAACTCCTGGCAGGGGTTCACCCCATAATAGGGGAATAGCGCTTACAGCGATAGCTGAACACCAAATCCGGATCATCTTCACTGCCAGCCTGCTTCCAGCTTGGGTGGGCAGCCATCCGCGGCTCTCGCCAGTCTCTCTCACATAGCCCAGTCTAGGAGACAAGCAACCACCAGCAGCCAGCACTTGGCCCCACTGTTGGTCTCAACTGTCTAGCCTGGACAGGCGGCTCTTGCCAGCTTCAATACTAGACTTTATGTAAGTAAATAAGCTTAACATTTAGGGCTTCTTAATATCACGTTAATATTTTTTTTTTTCACTAGTGTGGCTGTTGAGAGTTTTTCTATAGCGTTTTATTAAATGAGTATAACTTTGATCGAATAATTATATTTTTTGCTTTTTCGATCGAAATTTTATTAAATAGGTATAATTTTCGCACTATTTGTAAAAATCTTTTTTTTTATTCCATTGTATATTACCGAGACTTTCGTAAAATGCATTAAACTTTACTTGTAATTCATAAAAAAATTTATGAAACATTATTAACAAGTTTTACGATTTGAATGAAAATATTATTATAATCTTTAAACTTCGTTAACGAGTCTTTACAGTTTTCTTAAAGATTTAGGAATTTATACTGCATTAAAATATTTACAATATGAATTTAGTTATACTTTATTTATTTAAAGATTAGTAGCAATTTGTTTAACTTTGACAATAATTTATATATTAAGCTACATTTTAGCAGTTTTAATATGTTTAAGGGTGGTTTTGGATATGGGCGGGTGTTATTGATAGAGCAGAGCAAAACAAAGAGGGAATAAGCCACTTGTGCCCTGCACACTTGGGGAACGCATAGCTCCAGCCCGACTCTCCATTCTGAATGTGTTGTTTGGTGAAGGATGACTGTGTGATGGACGAATGAGCCTTCAGTACCTCTAATAAATGAAATCATTTTGTGTGTGATGGGGGATGAGGTGACTTGGACATAAAATGATAGTTTTATGTAGTTTTATAATTTAAAAATAAAAATTGGTTTATGAATGCAGGGGAAATGTGTATGAATAAATTGTAGGTGGGTTCTTGTGTATATTTGAAAGGAATTTACTAGAGTTTTGAGGCTGATACTGAATAACCACCATACTATTGCACTATGGACAAAAGGCGAGACAATATCACAATTCAGGCCCTCAAAACACTGTTAAATACCTGCAAAAATATGTTAAAATGATCTATAATAAAATACCAAGTACTCTGAGGAAAATTAGTTTGATAGGTGTATGACCGCGAGTATGAGTGCAGGGGAAAGGTGTTGCAATTTTTGTTTTAAATTTAGTTAGTTTTAAGACAGCCTTGGTAGAAGTGTGCTTGGAAGTGAATTATGGAACATAGAAAAAGATTTGAGAACTAAGACAGATGCACCAAGCGTATTCGAAGGGTGCATAGCCCTGCCCATGTCTATTTTCAAATTGTTCAGAACGATGATGAACAGTTGAGTGATGGATGAATGGAAGTTGAATAATTCTGATGAATGTGGAATGATTGAAAATATGTTGTATATTTGTAATTAGATTTTAAGTATGTTATTTATTTGTAAGATTATAAATTATCTAAAAAAATCAGTAATATGTTGTAAATTTAAGTGATATAAACAAGTGTTTTAACTATGTAGTAACATGTTCATTCCCCTCGTTGAAAACATTTTTTAATTAATATTTTATGATTTGTCTTAAACAAATCCTTTTTGTTAGTCAAAATAAATGTTTTAAATATGCTGTAAACACACAGCTCGCTTCTTTTCAAATATAGAATATTATTTTAGAAAAAAGAAACATATTAAAATTTAAATTAAATTTTACTTGTGTTTATAGTAAAATATTTATTTACAGTTACAAAACAAATTCGTTTCGAGACATTATAATAATGTTTTTCCTCTCTTTGCAGCACTATGCAGGCCTTTATATTTTTTTGTGGTGCTGAAATTATATCTTTGGAAACAAAATTTCTTTTGTATCGCTACACATGAGGGAAAACTTCAAAGTTTTGATAGTGTGTTGGATGATGTTTTTGTTAGCAATACAGAGTCTGAATCTGAGTTGCAAACAAAAAGAATGTCTGGTACAAGATTTCAGAATGTTGTTGTTTTGTCTAAATGATGTTGTTTCGATCTCTTGTTTGACAATTAATACTGGAGTGATTCGAGCACTGATTCATACACTGAAAGACCATCAGCTACAACAAATCGGGACACGATCATGTCCCCCATAAAAGAAGAAGTAGTTCTCCTGTTAGATGATTTGTTTCTATCGGACATAGAAAATTCGAGTGATTCGGGTAGTGCTTCGTCTGCCTCACAGACGACTTTCGAGTCAATTAGAGAGACATCGTCAAGGAAAACAGAAAATAAATCGTTTTCCGATTCCTCTAACTCGGTGGACACTTCATGGCCTTAATTGAGACATCGACTTTTGGTGATGGCATTTGAGTGTAGGCTGACTGACGCATGGATATGTAATGATCTAGTAGTATGAAGTAGATTTTGAAAGGTTTTTACAAGGTGCAGAGTACCTTTGTTAGAGTTAACACTGGTATCACCCTGGCCAATAATGCTTAGTGTCAGCATAGTGGTTAAATATTCGATGCCCTTTTTGGCTGAGGAAGGTGCTATTCAGATGTGTCTGTGGTTGTGACTGGAGTCTGCTTGTAATTTTTCATGTCGATGTTCACAAATCGTAGTTTAGAGCATTCAACATCAGTGCTGCTCACACTATGCTCCCCAAATTCATTGCCAATAGGAAAGCCTGCATTAATGTGCAGTGTCCTGATGGACTGTTTTTCCATTATGCAGTAATATCAGTTTTGTTTCCTGCCGCCCATAATACCGAGAGACTGACTTCATATCCAAATCCTCACTAGATTTTGGTTACTGAAGGTCTGTCGGTTCCTGTAGTGTTACAGGATATTCGAAAGTTTGAGGAGAACAATAGTATTCTATCAATTACTACTCTGCAGTACACAAAGATAATAATGTTATTGACGAAACTTCGATAAGTAAGGAGTTATCGTGCCAAACCTATTTCTCCTGTACAACATGTATGTCATGTAAATGTATTGGCCATTTGCACTTATGGTAATAATACACATTTCCATTTTGTTTCCATAAGGATTTCTCAAGGCTGCTTAACGGCCAGTTGGGAAATAAGAGAAACAAAAAACATGTTTGTGGTTGTTAATTCCAATACTTTAGTAGTGAGAAGAAAATCGCAAACCATAATGTTCACTGTCAGTAACATAATGCTGTATGCTGTACTTTTCCTATTGGGGACAAGTACTTGCAATTTCAGGGTTGCAGCAAACAGCAAATATTGGGTTTCGTCGTCTATTGAGACATATCTGAAACCCTTGTCGACTTGCCTCCCCAAATTATATGAGTAATACAAATAGCATCAACCTATATGTACAATATGCTTGTAGCATTTCAATGGTTTGTTCGTACAATCCAGCAATATCTAACTACTTTGAGTTTGTGGGTTATGGTTGTATAAACCAGTTAGTATATAAATTGGTTGAATTGACAAAGTGGTTTTCAGGAATATACAGAGTGACTGTTCCGATGAAGCGAAAAACTCCTGCTGATGAAGCTAGGTTGGCGGTTGAGAAATGTTGTCATATTTGTAAGAAGGAACGCGGTACAGATACTGTGGTTGACCATGACCATCTGACCGAGGAAACCAAAGGCCACACACTTAACAAACGCAACTTGAACGTCAGACTGCCCAAGAAACAAGTCGCTGTCTTTCATAGCCTGCAAAACTATGATGCTCACTTTCTCATTGTCATTGTCTGAACGTCACATAAAAAAGCCCGATGGAACAGTGGTAATCGAAAACCTGGGTAGAATCGAGGTGATTGGAATGACCCTTGAAAAGTACAAGTCCATCACCAAATGTATTCCCAATGGGAATGGCTCAAATGGAAATGTGCAACAGCTCAAATTTTGTTCCATTGATTCTTTTCAATTAATCAGTGCCTCGCTGGAAATTTCGACAGGTAATTTGAAAACTGTGCAATTGAGTATCACCTGCTCAATATTTCCAGACAACACCCAATTTGAATTGGCAAAAAAAAGGGAGTGTTTCTTTGTGGCTTTGTTAGGTCCGAAGACAGTCTGATGTACACGTCACTCCCACCAAAGGATGCATTTCATAATGTTACGAAAGGCAAAGGTGTTAGCGATGACAATTAAGCTCACCCAAGCCACATGGAATGTGTTCCACTGCATAAACCTTCTGCAGTATGCCATTCAGTATTTACGTGCGGACACTGGTTTGCTGGCAGATGTGTTTGAAAATTTCAGGACTATATGTTTGGCTCATTACGGTCTTGACCCCGCCATGTACATCACAGCTCCATCTCTTGCATGGGATGCATTATTGTCAATGACAGATACGTGGCTAGAGCTGTTGACTGAGCATGATAGGGACAGGGTTAGGGACAGCATTAACCAGGTTTCCAGAAGGCGTGCTGAAGCTAATTACATTAACATGGGTGAAAAGTATGACCCCAGTGTGTCATCGAAATTCATCTGTCATTACGACATGAACAGCCTGTACAGCCATACTAGGAAGTGCAAGCTTTCTCTTGGCAATTTCGTGTGAGTTGAGGTCGACGTGTTTTCACTGTGGAATTTTTCAGAACACGATGAATGATACACATATGCTTTTTTGTGGAAGTGGATTTGTCGTTTCCAGACGAATGGCACGATGTGCCATTCGTCTGTGCCATGTGCCATCATATTTGCCTTTGGCTCCAGTAAATGGCATATCTCCTAATGAAAAACTCCTTACATGAAAAACTTCATTTGACACTCTCACCATGGAAGAATTATGTTATTCGCAGGGAAACACTGAGGCAGTCCTTGTATGAAACCACACTTCATTCTGTTTATCGCATTCCATGATTTGAGCAGAAGGTTTGGATGGCTCCGTACATTGAGTTTAATATTGAGAAACGTGCCCAGGCTGCAAACGACTTTGAGATATCAATTTTTAAACTTATGAATAACGCCATACATGGAAAAACTTTGTAGAATGTCTGCTGTGAAATGGTCAGAAGTGCTGTTACCAGGTGTGACACTATATATGGAGCAGCAGAACTGAATGGGCGTTCTACATTCCAGTTACGACAGATCATTGATGAGAATATTGTCCTTATCGAAATTTCAAAGAGCTCTGTTATGTTTTAACAAGACATTGTACATTGGTGTTGCCATTTCGGATCGTTCAAAATTAACTTTTTACGAATTTTGTTATAGGTATATGTGTGATAAATTTCCTCCGCCAGCCTTGCACCTTCTATACTGCGATAATTCATTGATCTATGAAATTGCCTTTAGATATGTTTATGAAGTAATTACCCCAGATTTAAAGATGCACTTTGATGCATGTAACTATGAGCTCGATAACCCGCACAGATTCTCACACAAGAACAAAGGCCGTACCAAAGTGATGAAGGATGAATGTGCCAGCCCCATCATCACACACTTTGAAGGTTTACTTCCCAGGCTTTATGCATGCATTGTTTAGAATGAGCAGTGTATACGTAAGGCAAAGGGTGGAAATCCTATGTGCTGCAATCCCTCCGTTACGAGGTTTATCGAGATTACCTCGATAATTGCATCAGAGTTCTGGGGTCACAATTCCGGTTTCGTTCGCGTGGTCACGAAGTTTACACTGAGTGTGTGACCATTGTAGTGTTATCATGTTTAGACGATAGTCACTGCATTGAACTGGATGGAGTATCGACTTTACCCTGGGGGCACTACAGGATCCCACAGCAAATTTTTTCTGTCCCAACTTTAGTTTCAGCACCATTTTAAATATAGGGCTGTTATTGACACTGCCAGCCCCATATGCCACACCACACCACACCATGATCTGCACCACAATCTGCATCACAGCTGTCTTGAAACCTACTGCGCTTGCTGCATCGATTCCACATATTTCTTCAAAGCTACTGCTTTGCCCTAGCTGCAGGACTTTTTTTTAACATCGACACATTAACCCCTGTAATTCTTTATGTCACCCATGAATTACTCTTCGCAGCATGGGATCGCATCCTATAAGAATCTACAAAAGTGTTTTGTGTGTGGGCCATCATAGGTGTTGGTGTGTGGGCTGTTTACCCGTATGTGACATAGCAGACACAAAACATAGCGCCCTACAGATGACACCCCGAAACGCCGTTAGATATAAATAGTATATATAATTTTTAGTTTTAATCAATGTAAATTTTAACCTGGCTGTGAATTACAAGGATGACACCCTGAGTCGCCTTTTACTGCAAATGGTATATATAATTTTTAGATTTTACTGTTTGTAAATCATAATAATCTTTAAATGATAAGTGAATGAATGTTTGTGTATATCTTTAAAAGCGTTTTAGTATTAGGATGTAAATACAATAATAAGGATTGTTTTTTTTAATGTAAACTTGTGAATATTTTTCGATAGGTTGTGAAAAGTTGTTTAAATGTTTGTGAATAGTTCTTTAAATGTTTGTAAGTATTTGTGAATTTAGTTTTAAGGTTGATTTTTGAAAACATTAAACTTATTATGGTGACAAAAATAATGTGACATGTTATTTAATACTTAGAAATGAGGGAGAATCTCGATAAAATATTTTCAATGAACTCTGAAAGTAATGAAATGAGGAGGAGTTTTAAAGGTTAGCTGAACTTGCAACACACACAATGGTCGAACAAGGCAAGGTTGTCGGAAGGGAAAGTGGTTTGGGAGAAGTTCAGGTAAGTTGACTCTTGCCCCGCAGTGCAAGGCTAAAGAGTGGTTAGCCTCACTAACTGTCCTCGATTTTATCTTATAACAAACCAAAATACAAACATATAAGTAACTCGCTTAAGAACTTATGATTTTACTACGATTATGAATCAACACGCTGATGTCTGCTGTGAAGAAATATTATTCTTCAAATACATGCTGAGATGTGTGGTAAACACACTTTTTGTTTTCAACAACGCTTTAAAGAGACATTATACAATTTGATAATTTGCAAGATTATGTCTGTACTTCCTATTCCTCCCTCTAACACCCTCATAAACACTTAAGACTTAATACCTAAGACTTGACACCCCACTAGCGCCACAATTAGCACCGCAATCAGCACTGCAAATGGCACCACAATTAACATCGCAATTGACACCGCAATATTGGTGTAAGTTAGCGTATTCATTCACTTTTGTAAGGATCTAGATGGAAGATCGTTCGTTTTGTTTAACCTGTATTTAATTGCGTGTTTAGAGAGTCGGTGAGGGTGAAGTACGTATTTATATTGAGGTTGGTGGGGAGGGGCGGATCTGGAGTAATGGTGAGTTGTAATTTTATAGTAGCCGAGCATTTTTTTAAATTTAATTAAATGTTGTGTTCCATTTGGTAATCGCATGATTAAAGTGGGTTTAGTTAATATGTGTTGGGTTCTGTCGATTACATGATTAAAGTGGTGATCAGTTACGTTTGAAATATAATATATTTTGTTACGATATTAATATAAATCGCATGATTAAAGTCAGTTTAATGTTACGTGATTAAAGTATTTTGGTTAAAGTAACTTTTAATGATTCGTACTTCTTTCATTTCCTTCGGCAATATCGTCCGTTCCTTTTATGCTATTAGAGGAGTGATTATGCTTAATTTTTGCTCGATTCGTTCGTTTAAATTAATAGATCATCTCTTTTCATTAAAAAAATATATTTACTTCGCCAAAAATATTTCTACCGTATCTAAGCTAGTTAAATCCTCAGTATGCCCCAGACCTGCTTATTATTCGCATATGTCACCAACCAAAAAATGTATAAAATGGTCCTTATACCACTCTTACACCAACATTAACTCCTATATAAATTATTACAACCCACTCCTCTGGCCAGTCGACCCCAGAATGTCTCAGAGTACACATCGATGCTGATCCACCAATATCACCCTTTTGACACCAATAAAATAATAAAAAAATTTGATATCAAAGAATTTTTTAATGTAAAAAAATTTATAATAATTTTTCATTAATCGATTGATTTGGTTAATCCATTTAATTAATCGATTGGTCTGATTGATTATGCAATTAATCAAATAGATATTTAATCTAATTTGCATATCATAATTTTACATTTCGTCCACCCTTGCACCAAATGCGACTAAGGCTACTTTTGCGCTTGGTGGGCCACGAACCCGCCGCTCGACCTACTCCGACGAAGGTCCCATTCCATTTGGGCAGCTCTTATGAGATCTGAAAGTATTTCTGGAGGTTGTGTACGATTATAAACAGCTGTTCTCAAATTCTCCCAGATATGTTCAATGTATTTGTGAGCTCTCTGTTGTTCACGAAATAACTACATAACTCCTGCCACCTAAACTGCCTTATCTCACAATACTCTAAACTTTATGTGAGTAGGAAAAAAGTAACTAGGGCCTGAAAAGTTCTCACTTTACCGTGAATGGCCTAAAGGAAGAAGGTTTTCCTTGAACGTGCCGCAGTGGAACAAATTGCATGTCCGGGCGAAGGATAAGCACTGCACGGATAATCCCGACCGATGGTATGATGAGGGTAAGGAGGGAGGGGGGTGGACCACCAGGCAGGGCTGCAACATTCCCACGGCCACCTTCCCGCTGTCAACACACACAAACGAAAAGCACCGCCTCCCGCCGCGCTTCGGTGAGGGGTTTCAGTGCGGAAGCACGAAAGAATTCTTCAAGCATCCACAGTATTCATTTAGAGGGGGAGATAATCATATCAGGGAAGCGCCCAACCTCGGAGGACGCTGGGTGAAAAGAAATTGAGATGGGAGAAGGTTATATTACTCCGGGATTGCCCTCTAGCCTCAGACGCCTCGGTTACGGTCTGTTGTTTATTTTCTGCCGACCTCATCCTTTTTATCCATTTCTTCCCCTATCTCTTTTCTTTGGTCTGGTGTCCAGATTTCTTTCATTTATTTTCTTATTTTCTTTTTAATTAAACTTGATCTCTTGTTCATCGGGTTACATTCAATTACGAAAATTTGTGCTCGGTAAATACACCCAGATGTCATTTGCTTTTCCCCTCTCGTTTTTTATTTACTTTACAAATGAATACAATCTAAATTCCGGGAATACGAGATATTTACAGACCTAAACGATACAAATAAAGATATATTGTCTTTAATCTAAATTCGATACTAACATTCATCTTATCAGTACATTTCTACAAAATAATAGCTAGTCAAATAGTATCTCGTTTGACATTGATTTTTACGCTGAATTCTGAATAGTTCTGTGAATAAACTTCTAGAATACTGTAACGCAAATTCAAATCCTTTTGAATATTTACAATATAGTTAAATGAGATATAAACGCCTAATCATAAAATAAAAATGTTGGGACAAAATATATCCCATAAAAATACTTATGCATGACTTCAAACTCCACAAAATCAATCGACAGGGAGTTTGTATAAAAGTCTCCTCCCGAACATCCTTGTGCGCGATGTTTCGGGACTTAAGTTAGGTTATTGTATAGAATTGAAATAAGGGAAACATTTCATGTTTCAGATAAGCTCATACTCATTTCAAATTGGTATGATAATGTCATGTTAAAATTCGCTATCCTTCTGTACATTCTGAAATCACTATAGTTTGGGGCCCTATGTGAGTAGTGAGCTTATGGCGAGTTGAGCACACATGGTTCAGGGTTACGAGATAAGAGTTGTTCGCCATCTTGGTAGGCGCAGGCGGCGGCCATGTTGGTCGGTGCCATCCGCCATATTAGTAGGTGTCACAGCCACCATCCACCATATTGTTAGGCTCACAGCATTTTGCATGTTCTTCCCCCGGCATCGAAAGAAATTAGTTTAACAAAAATAATTTTAATAAAAACATTTTAATAAAAAATTATCTCAATAAAACGTATAAAATATTAACACCCACCACAACACATCCCATCACCACCACACCTGACCACACCTAACCCCTTCAACAACCCAGTGACCCATAACCTTGACCCTTGACACTGACACATGATACATGACCCTTGATCTTCACATAGACCTAAGACCTTGACCTTCATCAATGTTCTTGGCTTCCACCCATGAACTTGCCCTTGAACCATGACCCATGAAATTGCTCTTGAACTTGACCTTGACAAATGACATTTACCCTTGACTTTACCCATGACCATAATCACGACATTGGCCCATGATCTTGACCTTGAATCATGACAACGTCTCTTGACCTTGACTCATGACCTTGTCCTTGACCCATGACCTTGACCTCCATGACCTGACATTAAAAATTATAAAAATGTAAAATATTATTTAAAATCAAAGACCATGCGTTACCCCCCTCCACAACACTAACCATCACCTCCACCACCAACCCTCCTTTCCACATACTAATCATTGGCCATACATACCAGAAATTATCTGTCTACCCATACAAATTACGATTTTAACACACATTTTCCCAGTAACATACTGTAGGGAGTGCTGGCTATTTCTTTCTTAGCATCTACCACCAGAGAGCTCTCGTGTCGTCCATTTTCAAACTCCTTTGCCGACTCCCAAAAAAGGATTTACTAATATTATATTAATAGAGAAAAATCACAAAAAAATTTAAAAAATCTAAACATCAAGGAACACTCAACATTAACCTCACACTCATTCTACATCCCTCACCTCCCCTCCACCCCTCCTCCCCTCCACCCCTCCTCCCCTCCACCCCTCCTCCCCTCCCTCCAACCATGAAAAAAATCCAGAAATATCGCAAAAACTAAAAAAAATATAATAAATTGAGGAACATATAATGGAAAACTCACACTCATCCCATTAGTCTCACCTCACACACTCTTCACCCGTTACCACCTTCCAACTATTAAAAAATTGGGAAAAATTGCAAACTATACGAAAGAAATTAATAAAAGTTTAATATAATATTACATTACTGACTCCAACATCCATGTTGGATGTTGGTGACCTTGAACTCGGAAAATTGAGACCAAATTGCGAAAAATTAGAAATGTAGAAAACCACCCAGTAAAAAAAAATACATACGTAGTACGAAAAACCGAGTTGGATGTGTGTTACCCTAAAAGCTCTATTCTCGTGACGACGGCAGAGCACATACACTCCCTGGTGAGAAGATCAGCAGATGTCTGAACACCCACCTCTATATCTCATTGGCTATGTAGCCGATCAATCGTAGGACCCCAAAGCAAATTATTGGCATTACGTAGCACATATATCCCCTGCCCCGCCTCCGACAACACGCATCTTGTTGCTTTACTTTTCTCGCCATTTACTTACCATAGCTCAGCCACCATCAACATTTACGCATGAGACCATCCATTCAACCGACTCACCCAATCCACCCACAATAATTTGCAATCGTCCCCTTGCCATCCATCCTCGCCATCAACCAACCGCACGATTCTCCACCTCTCTCCCTTTCCCTAAACGAAATCTCAACACGTTTCTGAAGATAGGAAACTCTACCCACGACTGGCTCTTGCGAAGACTAATTCCTGCAAAAATGACTAGAACAGTGGCCAAGACCAACCAGCATAACACTCAGCCATACCAACATTCGATGACAGCCATTCTCGAAAAAGTCGACTAATACGAATTACCAGGCCAACTAACCAGTTGCGAAATATTCCTAAAAAATATTACCCAGTTCATTCGTTCGCCTTATAGAACTCAGCCGAGTTTTTAATCGACCCGAGTAAAGCATAATACTTCAGATACTACTATGGCCCCACCTTCTGCACACACTCGCATAAATGTTATCTAAAACAAACTCTCGCAATCGATTGTACACACCACTGAAATAATAAATCTTTCTGAGAAGCCGAACAGCCTGAATAAGAGATTAAACTCGCTTTACTACGTATACATAAACTTAATATATTTACTTATTATATATTGTTTATGTTTTTAATTATTTCATATATTCGAACTTTACATTTCTCAGATGTTTGCAGATAATGGATAGTAGTCAAAAAACTAATTTGATACAACACCGACCCTTCAGTTTACTAATGATAGAATATAGTTCGTTAATGAGAGAGGAATCTCCATCTTGTTGCAAAGCGATAAAATGCCTGAGTCTATCAACAAGTTTGGTTCGGGTCATCGGTTAACAATTCTCAGCGTCTTTTGCCGTCTCCATTTCGCTCGTTGTAGCAAATGAACGAACGTTCTTGATGCTTTCGGCCTTCTTCGCTCCACTTTTCGAAGGAAACTTCGTAGTGAAATATGTGGAACATCGAGAGAATGTTTGTCCTTTTGATCAATTTCTTCAACAACACTGTCTTCATAGTCATTATCATCAATGCCGACGTCATGATCGTCTTCACCTCCCATTTCATCCTCAATATCACGTTTACTTTTCTCTGCAGGAGTCAGATGGTCATTATCAGTATTTAGAGACGACGACATTTTATTTTGAAGATCGACTTAACGCAATGTCTTGCAAGTGCACACTCCACACAAACCGACCCTACTGCACTCATTCCGTCTTTAGCGCTAACTGTCTCATCATTATCGCCTGTCGAATCAGTACCCACCGTTGCAGAATGGGGTATTGGAGACATAACTTGTTGGCTTCCAGTAGACGAACCCTTGCAGATCTCGATGTGTTCCTTCGATGTATCGCCTTGCATAAACTGCATGGTACCAGTATCGTAATGCTTCATGGCATGGCTGGTTTTGCTGAAGATCTTTCCACGGTAGCAACACGGTTTTTCATGTAATTTTCCAGGAATGGGAGAAGGTAAATCCATAAAGATAAGCTCTGTAGTAGACTTCGTACAATTATTGACTTGCATCATATTCTTGAAAAAAAAAAAACTGATGTTATTTCTACAGCAGCAACTTGTGTATTTACTTTTCCTAGCTACTGCTCTGTGCATGAACTTACTAACATATTCCACCAGTGAGATTTAAGCACTATTATCCATCCATTCAACCAGATATTTTATCTATTTCCTTGATAACATTACCATGCAGTTACGTCTTCAAAATTTTCTTCCCGGCAAGTTCTTTGCTTAGCTTGAACTCATTCTCTGCAAATTACCCCTAAACGACCCTCCTGCTTCGCAAAAGACGCCTAAATAACCCCTCATGCTCCGCAATCGCTCCACCTGTTTCACAATTTCTCCACCTGCTCCACAATCGCTCCACATGCTCTACAACTACTCTACCTGCTCGCCACTGTACAAATGACTCCTAATGAGCCATAAATTATCCCTTATTGCGGTGCCTGCGGCGCTGATTGCGGTGTGTGCGGTGCTAATTGAAGTGCATGCGGTACTGATTGCGGTGGCGATTGTAATGCCGATTGTGGTGCTGATTGATGAAGATTGTGAGATTAACGGAAAAATTAATGGAAAGTCTGCTCTTACCGACTGACTCCTGCATGCGATGTTTGAATGCCTTCATGCGATTGGCCATCTGCAATCACATGGCAACTCGGGGATTGGCTATTCAATGTTCGCACAATATTTTAAACGGCACAGAATTAAAATAAATTTAATAAAAAGTATCTTATAAAGTGCCACTGTACTGTATGCACAAATATATAATTACATAAAAAATTAATGTTAATAAATAATATCGATTTGATCAATTACGCAGTTAAAGTCCAGCACAATGCATGTAGGTATACCGATGATTCGAAAATTAAAATTTTTGATTCGATTAAAATGAGAGATTCTTGAAATGGAGTTGGTATAAAACAAACGAGTTCCGACGTGCGGTGTGTTGATGAGAAACTCCTTGTCGCAGTAGACGTAGGGATAAGTTTACTCTGGTGGTGGCGATAATGTGACGCCGTCCCCATGCTAGGATGGATGAATGACTATAATACGTGCTGTACAGACGTTGCAGTGAACTGACCAGCGGTTGGGTTGTTGTTACCTCCTTCATGTTGGTGTACAAGTGAAAAAAAAAAAATCTACTCGGTTCAATGTTCTTGGCTGCAAAACAGGAAATTCTTTAATCTTATCTTAAGTTCTGACCGCGGAAGGAAGGTGTTGAGGTAGTAAATAATGGCTGTGTCGGGAGAGCAGCGAGCCACGGCTGTGTTTGTCCCTGATGTAATATGTACCCGAGATAGGCCCGATGGATGGATTGCCCAATGAGTAAAAAAAACTTCGCAAATGGAAAAGCCGTGATACCTTCGACTCCATCTCCGCACACGACACCTATCTTCCATCGAATAGGGAGACTTTTCCCCCATGTCACGAGCCACATCTCGAAGCTATGCATTCCGAGGGTCGGTCGACAGATGAGAAAATAAATTCTCCATCTAAAAAAAATCCGTATTGAGGAATAACCTCACAACAACAAAAAAAAAAAAAAAACACGACACCTTGAAGATGAAGGCCAGGCTACCCTCGTCAGCTTCATCTGGCCAACCAATTAGTTACTTGCAAACACCTTATCTAGACATTCAGTGAACATATGCCAGATTTTCCTTGACTCGTTGAATACGTGACATTTTGCACTGACGTCTTTACCAGCTGTGGTGCAGATCCGCCAGTGATGTAATTCTCGACTGCTCTGTTAGTCATCGAGCATAATACGTTCGAAAGTAAACATTTTCATAAATAAAATATATTCAGACAACGCATTGACTAATGGAGCCCCTAAAATATATACTATATTTATAGGATGCGGGTTTCGTCTTTAATAAAACAATTGTACGTTGTAACGTACACATTCAGTTTTTAATTTCGTCTTCATGTAATCATCATAGCGCTCGGTTCGGAGGTTTAGTATGCATGGAATTTGGTGGAGTGAATGCATTCATACGTACAATTTTTATTAACAATCCTAATGTTACCAATTGCACATATGCTACATATTTTCGGTCAAATACTTTAATACTAAAGTTAATGTCGACCTGGTAGCTCAGTTGGTAACGTGATAGTCTGCAATTAGACTGTGTCACTCAACCACTCAATTGTTTCCCTTAACAACCAGTGGTTTTCCACCGAATCTAACTGGAATCACTTCACTGATTCGTGTAGTTGAATTTGATTTCCCACTGATTCAAATTTAGAGTGCGCTGTTAAATTATACGTGCATGAGTGACATTAAAAGAAAACATTTGAAGTATTAATCGATGTGATTTTATAATCATGTAACTATTTTCTGATGTTGTTGCCCAAGCCCAAAAGGAAAATAAATAAATAAATATTTTGTCTGCAGTTGGAACCAAAGCATTAAAAGTACAGTACAAATTATGAACTCACTATAATAATAAATAATTTTTTTTTAAACCTCACACGTATGTAGGAAAAGTTGTCTAATGTATATAATTCGGAAAGTCTATCCCAAACAACTTTGAAGTTCCGATATAAATTAAGACCGGACACAGTTCAAGCGGGATGGTTAGCATTCCTCTAATTACTAAGAAAAAAGCTAACCAAAATACTTTCTGCTCTTTGTAGCATCACTCGTTCGTGACGTTAGACAGCGTTTCTCGCCTAACTTCCGCAGGGACATGAAATATTTTTTCACTTCAAATTATTTTATCTGCCGTTCACATGACTCTCTCGGAGGTGGCAAGCTGAGGGTAGGGTTCGGAGGTTACTTTATGCTCGTGCATGCGAAACGAACGCCGGCAATTTAATTTGCGGCAGTTTTTCTTTCTTTTTTTCCCCCCTCCAACCCATCGCTGCTCCTTTTTTTCCCCCCCGAAGTGCCACGCATGCACGCACGCACTCACACAAGCACACGGCTTCCTGCAGGCGTTTGATGTCTGGTGCGTGCGAGCGGAAAGTACTGCGTGTGCATTCGTGTGTGCGTGAAAGGTGAGACAACATAGAAACTCTGGTCACTCACTTTACGTTTGTACATGTATGTGGGTGCCGCGGTGGTGTGGTGGTCAGACTACTCGACCTCCCACCTAGGCGAACTGGGTTCTATTTCCCGGCGGCATCACTCCCATATTTTCGCTCGTCGGTATCGTGCCGGACGTTGCCGCTGGTTGGCGGGTTTTCTCGGGGCTCTCCCGTTTCCCCCGTCCTTGCATTCCGACGGTCGCTGCTCCATACTCACCTCGTTTCACCACCAACGGCTCTCAAGACATCGATACTAAGAGCCGCCAAAATCTCTTCACTCCACTCTCCAACTACATGGTAACAAAAGAAATGTAAAGTTTCCCACAAAGTGGCACAGTTCGCCCTAGAAGAAAACACGCAGATACTTGCATAGCAATATTATATTTAAATATGCTTATAGGAATATGTGTATATATATAAACTTCTAAATAATTTTATAGTCCCATATTTAATTATATGATTATGTGTAAAATTGATTCAAAATAATTTATTTTTACATATTTATATTTATACATAACTATGTATAATACGGAAAGAAAATAATTTGTTAGTTCCTTATTTATATATCTATAATTTTCTATGTACAAAATAAATTAGAAATAATTTAATATTTCTGTATTTATGTATACATTATTATCTCTGTGTTTCCTTCTTGGGCGAACTAATATATGGGTTTACTCACAGTGCTCCCATATTTTTTTACATATATATTTTACGGAAGAAGTTCTTTTCTGGACACAAGGCAGGCTCTTTACTATAAAAATAACCGCATTTATATAGAAAAATTGACAGTTGCTTTTCTGACACGGTGAGGTGAACATAGATTTGAAAGCGTTCTCTCGTCACACCTCGAAGATGAACTGCGAATACGAAGGCCTGCCTTTGACCTCAACAATTATGGAGCCTCGACCTGCATCATCGCTAATTGGCTGTGGCCAGCGCTGATTCTGCGTTGGAGGAAAAACCGTGATCTGCAAGGGTTCGTCTACTGGGAGTCGGTAAGTGTTGCCGGCAATACCTCTTGCTGCATCGATGAGTACCGATTCGACAGGCGATGATAATGAGACTGTTAATGCTAAAGACAGAATGAGTGCAGTAAATGGTCGGTAGCTACAAATACAGATGAGCGTACAACTCCTTTTACAAAGAAAAGCAAATTTAATACAGAATTAAAAACAGGAGGGGGAGATGAGTATGAAAAGAGCATTGATGAAAATGAATGAAGACAGTGATAATGTTGAAGACGATGATGATAATTTTCTCGGTGCACTGACACAGTCCTCAAACACATTTGCTGCAGCAAACTGCATGAAGGAGGCAGAGGACACCGAGAATACTGGCTTCCTATTTACCGAAGACTCGAATGAACTTGCAGATATTTTATTGACTTTCAAAAACTATGTAATTCATGCACTTTAACGATATATCTTCATACATTAGTAAAATGAAGGATCGGGGGTATATTGCATGATATTATGAACTGCTTTCTTCTGAAATCATAATTACAAAATAATATTAAATTATTCCATTATAATGGGATTCTTTGGTTTTTGTGTGCCGTCTCCTTTTTCCCCTCACAACTTTAAATTAGTGCTATGAGCACTCGACTATTAAAGGAAAGAACTGCATATAGAATAATAAAGACTTTAGTATAAAACGCATGAATAGTATAGTGGGGAAAAACTGAAGGCTTGATAGAAGGATGGGGATTGATCGAAGGATTAGGATTGATGGAAGGATTGGGATTGATAAAAGGATTGCCATGGTTTGCTGTGGTTTGCGGAGTAGGACTGCGAAGGATTGGTGTAGATTGGTATGTGGTTTAATGCGTATTGGTGTGTGGATTGGTGTGGATTGCGGAGGAGAATTGCTGAGGATTCTATAGGACGACTGGCGAGGAGGAGTGCTGAGGATTTCATAGTATAATTGGTGAGGATTGCTGAATAGGAGGACTGGCGAGTATTATTGAGGAGGATTGGTGTGTGGATTGTTATATGGATTAGTGTGGGTTGCTGATTACTGTGCTGATCGTTGGAAAGATTGCGAGATTGATCGAAAAAATTGATGAAAAAACATGACTTTAATTTTATTTTTTTAAATTTTATTATTTCTTGTGTATATTTATGGAGGTTAAAAAAAGGTTCAGAATTTCTTTTTGGGTCCAAGGTTATCCAAGGTCATGGGTACAGGGTCAAGTTCAGAGATGGGAGGTCAAAGTGAAGGTCACCCAATTCTAACATGTTTGTCGGAGTTATGAGTGCTATCTAAGTGTTGAAAATGTAAATATATGACAAACGAAAAAGCAATATGGCTGGTGGAGTGCATTCGACAGAATGAGCTAGGTGACGGGGGTGGAGGCCTGCCGACTAATTAACCAATGAAAACATTAGTAGGGAAGGGGAATGTTAACACAATGTGATTGATTGGAAGTGTTTCAGTTGTCTGCTGGACATGGTGCTGTGGAAGTTTTCCGGAAGTGTAATTTTTAAAATAATTTATAATATTATTTCTTACTATTTTTTATTCCTACGAAACATTTCTGGATTTTTGTGTTCAAGGTCAAATGTCACCGGACTAGGTCAAAGGTCAAGGTCACCTAAATCCATGATGGTGGTGGTAGTAGTTAGTAATTTAATATGTTCACTAACATTTATGGATTTATTCAAAGTGTACAATTTTTTCTCAAGATTTTTTTAAGGTCACCCAATGTCATTGTTAGAGCCAAGGTCAATGTCACCTGTGTCTAACATGGTGGTTTGAGTGACGTTATAACATGGCGGCTGGTTGGTTGCAGTCCCTCGTCCCCACTAAATCAAAACTTTTGAAAGTTTATTTATTTATTTATTTTTAAAATAAGATTTAATAAAATTATTTTTGAAATAATTTTTAGAAGTTTTTATATTTTTGGGAATTTCGAAAACAATTTCTCTATTTTTTGGGGGGTTCAAGGTCATCCAAGGTCGTGCACACAGGGTCAAGGTCACGTCATTTTACCATGACAGGATGGCCGTCGGGGATTGGAATGGCAGACCAAGAACCGCTCCCACGCTCCACTCCGGACGCCGTTTTGCTCGTTCTGCCATAATTATTCTCCTAGCATGTAAATTGTTTGGTAAGTTAACGAACTTGATACATTTACGTAAAGTATAATACAAAATTTCATACTTTTAATATTATTCAAGATATAACGGCTTTAAATAACTTTTAAATATATTTAGAAAATCTCGGGACTTTGACTTTTCATTTATCTAGGAACAAATTTTATCCTCAAATTTCATAATTTTTTTCAGGTGGTACTGGAGGAACGCAATAAATTTTGAAGTCACATAACAATCCACAAATAAACCATTTATACATTAAAGCATATTTGTATGTTTTACAGCAAATTCTTTGAAATCCGGTTGTCACAAATTCTTTTGTAAGACTGCAAGTGAAATACTGTTTCTTCAGAACACATTGTTTTATGAAGCATGCAAAACTATTTATTCATATCTATGTTTGTAATGAACGTGAATTCCACAGCAAATGCTTTTTAAAGTTTAGTATTAGCTGTAAAAAACAAATAGTAAAATGTTGTAAACTGTTGTCAAATTTGTATGTAGTATTACAAAAATAATTTGGCAGATAGTTGCGAAGGAATTGTTTGTGAAAATACAAACATTTAATATAGCAAGGAATAATTGATTCATCGATAAGCAAAGTTTTTAAGGAGTACATTATATTGCTGGACAGCAAAAAAATACCATACCTTCATTAGTTATGTCCTCCCAACTAATAATTTAAAAAAATCAAAGATAATTATAAACATTTTATTCTGGGCCGGCAAAACCAGACAGACATTAAAGGATTCACAAATTCCTCAGCAAAATAACCGAACAAATGAAAAAAAGAACGCCTACTTGATTTGAACATAAATTTTCTTCTCGCTAATTTTTCGCTGAGTAAACATGACGCAGTTAATTACACCAGAGATTCCGATCCCAATTCCAGGATGATGAATCGCTGTGGATGACATCCGTTTGATTAAAGTGGCAGTCCGGGAACAGAAAATTATCTGATCTAGTCGCTTCTATAAAGTCGCGTTTATGAAAATTTTCCCTTTGTAGTTATGAGGTTACTTTCGAAAATTAATTTTCTCTGCAGTTGATAAATTTAAAACGTTTGCATATAAATCATAAAAATATCTTTCCCCTGAGCTTCACGGTGTAATTTATTTTAATATCACATTTTGCAGTAAGTAGGTAGGTGTCATTATCCTCATTAAAGTACAGGCTTCGCTAAAACTACGTGTCGGCACCTGTGAGTCGCACAGTTTATGCCGAGCGACGCCTTGAAAGTCAGGCTTTCGCATGCTAGTTATCGTAAAGCCCTTGGAACGAAACTGTTTAATGAGGCAGCGAGTGTAAATCAAGACAGCCTAATATATTTCCTGCCAAATTTCAACATATTCTTCTAACAGTATCAATACTTAAAACTTAATTAAATTACGCTTATTTTCTCTAAAATAAAGCTGACATTTATATCTTGGATTCGATTTTTTAGTAACCTTGGTGTAACAGCAGTAAGCGCAAAATTGTAGACAATGTAACATTCTCGGAATACTGTTATTCACGGGAAAGAATCTGCGTTAACCATTTGTTGCATTTACAGTTTGCGTATATATTAAATAATATATTTTCTGTTCTACCGGTTTTCAAGAACTAATGACAAAAAACACCAGAGTGTGGTAGATAGTACAAATGGAGCATATTTAATCAAGAAATCAATAGTCTAAAGTCCATAGTTAATACGCTAATGGAGTGGCGATTGTTCTGGCCCCTTGACCAGACGCTTGTTACAACTCTCAAACTCCACTAGGTTTACTCTCAGCTAACTACATAAATACATGGGGAACGAGCTTGATGGCGTCAAATAATAATTCAGATAATTCACAAAACTACTAATTTAATCTCATAATTAACTTACAATAAATTATAGAATACTATAAGAAAAAATGTAGTTAGTTGCTTGAACAGAATCGTCAGAATGTTTCTGCAAGCAAAAGAACAATATACTATAGCTGAGATACTATTTTACATTAAACTAGCGTATACTCTTAGATCGCGGAGCGTAGTTTCCCTAACTGAACCGGCCTGCACTGGGAAACGAGATTCACCTAACACTGTATAATATATCGACCACGCACGAAGCTCCTCCGTCGTGGGATGATCCTGATGTCTTAGAAGCTGATTGGCTGACGTCCTCCGTCGTCCGGCGTCTCCTGATCACCGGCTTGCAGACGCCCTGTCCTGGAGTCCGTCACGTCCGAGTGTCGTAGAGAGACTCGCCCTGGCCCGGAACTGAACGCCTTTTTATATGTGCCTCTGATGACGTCGTCGCCATTCTGCGATTCGTCCTGCCCTCCACCGTCGGTGCCATGACCTCACCAACGTGGCCGGCGTAGGGCACACCTACCGGGTTGCCGGAGATTCGGGTCCGGGTGCTCACAATACAATGTGTAGGGGCGGGTAGGCAATCACGATAACTAGGCTACAGGCAGTGCAATGAAATGACACTTATTTATACATTTGGACTGAAGGCATGGCGACAGAGAGTCTGTTCGACGTCTCTGTTCGGACTGCCCACCACCGTCGGCCATACAGGCGGTGCAGCGCTGAAGCATGTTGCGACGGACATGTGTAAAGGTTTTCGGTGTAATGATCTCATCCCCCTTGTCAAGTGGTGTGGCATACGTCATCGATTTCCCATGGCCCCATGGCCAGAAATCAGGTGGTGCCATGTCAGGCGAGCGTAGTGGCCATGCCATGGGGCCTCCCTTACCTATCCACCGGTTCGGGAACCGCAATGGCGGAATGAGGCGTGGTCCAGTCCTGCTGAAAACATGCACATCGCCTCACAAGCATCTAAAGGAACTCCCTCCAAGTATCCCGGTAACACATCCTACAGGAACTGTAGATACCTAGCACCTCAGAGACTGCGACCGTGCGGAACTGAGCTGTGTTATCAGGCACGCAGACCTGCGCACAGGCTGGTCATGTACATAAGGTTGCATACCCGCCCCTGCACATTGTCACTGCCATTAGCAGGTGAACTATGGGCGTTAGTCTATTGGTTCCTTGATGAAATATGCCCCATTTGTATCTATCCAGCCCACACTAGTGTTTATTATAATTTATTCGTGAACATATGGTATAGATACATAATTTTTCAAAATTTATAAAGACAGCTGAAATAAGAGAGTTAACATATTTTGCAAAATGTCTATTTGTTCCTGAATTTAGGACGAAAAGAGGAAAAGACGTAAAAATGTAGATCTTGGTTATATATATATATATATATAGCTGATAATATGTAGACAGCGTAGCGAAAGTAATCAAAATAACGTATTACCGCCCATTTTTAAAATACGGCAAATAATTTGCTTTAAATTCTCTTCTTAAATTTGTACCGCAACAGAAGTTCTGAAACGAAATCAACTTTAAGCCACTAAGAATATATTTATTGCAGTTCAGAACATAACAGAAAAGCGTCCACAAAATTTAGAATACAAACATTATTTCGTCGCAGAATTTTTAGGGAAAAACAAACCAGTTAAACAGTTAAAATGCTTGTATTTTGTATAATTTCAAGATACCAAACGAAAAAATCCACCAAAAATAGCAACACAAAACTAAATCACCAAGTAAGCATCTTACTGATTTGCAGTCTGAAATCCGTTACTGTATCTCTGAAACTAGGTGTGTATGACATTTTTTGTTGCTAATGGCCTCTATACCACGATGGCAATGTTTATCAGTTTCATCGCGGAACATTCTGTACACACAACAAACACACACACACACACACACACGAGAGAGAGAGAGAGAGAGAGAGAGAGAGAGAGAGAGAGAGAGAGAGAGAGAGAGAGAGAGAGAGAGAGAGACTGTTCGGAAACTATGAAATATTTCGGGAGGTGATTTCTTGTGGAAAATGAGGTAGACAAATACAACACAACTTATAGTCTAGTTCAATTCGTAAGTGAGATATAATGCCTTTCAAAAGCTAGATTATAAATAGTTTTCCACAAAATATAGGAAACGACAAGGTTAGATTTGGTGTTATAAAGATCTTCATCCTATAAAAAACCCGGTGTTAAGACCTTCCGCCTTCATAAAAAGAATAGAGATAACCACGATGTAATTGCATACAAGTGATTTGCCATCAAGAATTCAGTCACAGCCTTTCTAAAGTACGGAAGGTGTCCCATCTTGCTGCAACCACATGTCACGCCGTACTCCTAACGGCACATCTTTCAATAAGAATGGTAAGTCTGTTTCCAGAAATTGTCTTTAGTAACGAGCTTTCAGATTGTCCTGTATGAAATGTGGTAAAATTAGATGATTGCCAAGTAATCCGCGCCACACATTCTCTGAAAACCGTTCTTGGGAAGTTGTATTTATTGCTTTTCCTTCACTGTAACTCTGAAACAGAGTTTCGTAGCCTAAATGTGTATATGATATTTTTTTTGTTGCTAAATGACATTTGTTGCTCTGGAGCACGCTGGCGAAGTTTCGCGGTATAGTAGCGGAACATACTGCATATAATGTAAACAATGTATGTATCCATTGCTAAACTTACTCTTTTTTTTTCTTTCGTGGCTAGGCAAAGGCCAGCCACGCAATCTTTTCAGCCCCGCACATAATCCTTTTATGGATAATGCGGGGTGTGAGTGATTCCTTTAGCTGATCATTGTGTTATCTGTCGCGTGACTTTACAACTTTCGCCCCTCTCGGGCCACGTAAATTGCACAATTTTATTTGCGTTGCGTACCACTACATTTTTATTGATTAGTGTTGCATATTTTATTTTACTGCCATGTTTCCCGGGTGTTGAGAGAGGTGCGCTTGATACTGGCGTTCACCAGGCCAGGAGGTTATTGTCTAAATTCTCATGTGTACGTTTCTACTCTACTTAGCTAAGCCGTTGTATACCGGCTGTTAATTATACTGCCTATATCCATCCCTCAGCTAGGCAGCAGCCGGGAGGATGGAACTTTATTGGATCCCCCTTCCCCCGCAGAACCCGTCAACCATTATGTTTGATAGGATAGGTTGTCGTCTGTATCATGTCATCCATTAGTGAATCTAGCTTCCTCTTAGAAGGGACATAGCTCCCCAACTTGCCAGTTGCCATCCGACAAATCATCTGAAAATTCTATATATTTGCACTCCTAGACTTCATATGAGGTATACAGCTTTTTCGTTTTCTGCGTATGTACCCAACATTTACCTACCCCAACGGAGCATAACTATCAAAATCGCATGGTCAACAGTGATGAATGTGTTTGTTTACATCTTATTCTTTTAATGGCAACCACTTTTATATTAATAAAATAGTTTTAACAATTTTAATTGAATCAAACTGCATTACAAATTGGTTAGAGGGCGTACACAGACATCTCAAGGCATTTGTTCACTAAATAGTGATCTAACCTCAAATCCAATCCACGCTGTTTTTGCGAGTCGTATTGGCAGAAATGTAAGTAAATTTTGGGTTACGGAGAATGGTTGCGCGCAACCAGCGAGATCGGTCTACCTCATCTTTAGTCTTATGTTGATACTGGAATTATCCAGGCTGTGCAGTACTCCTGCTTCCATTACAAAATGTATATATTTGTTTTAAGATTGTTCAATTCAGTTGAGCGGGTCCTCTCCCAAAATCGAAGTTTTTATAGCGGTTTCCATTGTCATTAATAAGGTGTGGTATTTTCGCAGGGAATTCTCTTCCAATTCTTGTGGATTAATTTGTATCCACGGGTCAAATTTTTCTAGTCTTATATAGATGTTCCTTTCATACTCCTCCATTATTTTTACCTTATCGTTGTTAAACGTGATAGATAGCATGTAAGTCGTATTCATATTCTTCCATTTTATGCCTTCTTCAGTTTTCTGTTCTCAATTTATCAATATTAGCACACCATGCATTATGATTATATCATCAGTTTTGCATATCCTACAGAGAGGTGAGTCGGTCAAACTAAATTTTTGAAAATTTCCTATGAAATTTCCTTGTCCGGTTATCTGCGGTAGATGATAATCGATCGTGGTCCAGTAATTTCAGAGCCTATACCTTATATCAGGGAATATTCTGTAGGTTGTTATCTCCTTCTCGGAGGCATCCCTTCTCTCCTGCCAGAGGTCTAGCATCTCTCGTCTGGCTCCATTCTTCCTTGCTGTTGATGCAGATCTTTCATTGCTTTCGTTCATTAAACTTGCTCGTTCTATTACTAACAGATATAGGGGGAATTATTTCAGTTATCACCTGCAGTACATCAACAGATATAGTCCTGTATGCTTTTGTGATCGCAAGCAGTGCAGCTCTCTGTCTTCAGCAGAAGTCTGTGTGTATGCGTCAATTTTGCTTTCACGTCCCACACTACAGATCCGTACAATGCAATTCCCAGGAAGACGATCTTGTACAATGTTATCAAAGTTTTAAATCCAACTCCCCGCCGAACAAAGTAGCGCATTAGTTTCTACGACTCTGCTCCCATTCGGGAGGACCCTGGTTAGGTTCCTGGTCCGGCTAGCTATCCCGATTTCGTTGTTCGAGGAATTTCTGAAATTACTCCAGCCGAATGTTGGAATGTTTCCCGAACCCAAAACCTGGCCGGTTCCTTCCCATTTTTCCAATTAAATAGTGTTCCCTTACTGTTACTAAGGGGCACTTTAAAAGCCGATAAATAAATGAAATTATTTGGACATCGCATGCGTCTACGAGAAAAGGCTTATAACTTTATCCACTAGGTGACTGACATTGTCCTAAAAGTGTATTTTGCTTTCCAATATCACCAAGATTTTAACAGCGATTTTTATCTTCACTAGTCTATCCTTAATTTTTTTTGTTTTCGATCTTTGAAGTCCTCCCTTTAGTAGTATTGCATTCGTTTTTTTCCCAGGGATTTCTAACTTGTCAATTCTGCCCCCATGTGTCCCTCTAATTCAATGTTTCTTCTGTTTTGTGCACCAGTTCAGCTCAACTCGACGCTGGAATTATCGCATGAACATCATCAGCTTAAGGAATGATCTCATTTTCATCTGTCGGAGGCAAACGCATTAGTTAGTCACAAGGGACGTTCCATACGACATGCCCTATGACCAATCCCTGGGGACATTCCTTAGACATTGTAATTTATACACATACATATGTTCTTCACTTTGTACACACGTTTTAGTTGTTTTTTTTTTTTTTTTTACGTAGCCAGCCAAAGGTGGGACATGCTTACTTAACACCCCCGCACCCGTACCATTTCTGGGTAATTCAGGTGTATAAGAATCTAACTTTCCTTTTCCTGTTAATTTCCTCTGTATTTCTTTTGGACTAGTCTGGAGTAGTGGCGTGGTTCTGTTAACCTCCTATCCACCCAGTTCCCCATTTTTTTCTCCCGGTATCTGTTCTACATTATATCTATGCCATTATATAGCTGCACTAACTACCTGCCTAACTGATATTCTACTTTCGTTACAATCCCTCTGTGTCGACATTTAGTGGAAAGGAGGGCTTCCGGACATCTTCTTGATCCTCCTCTCCCAGTATTCAGCCATTTAATGACAAATATTGTCGAAATAGTGTTCCGTTTCCCTTTGTTATTGTCTGCAAAATACCTGGTTCCTCTCTCTGTTATCTTGCATTCACCTTGGTTACTCTGTTCCATTTGTTTCTTGTTCATTTCCGGGTCGTCATGTATATGATCTTCGGTTCATCAGGGAGGGGCAAGGCCTGCTGATAAATCCTTTTAATGTTTCATATGATTTTCTTCGGGATTATCGCCAGGCTGTGTTGTGGGTCTGCTCCCACTTTTTCGGTTTCTATAGCGGTTTTATAATCTCAATTCCAGGAGTACGATAAATTTCGGAGAATTCTCTGTTACCTATTCTTGAGGGTTCGTCAATAACCACGCACTAAACTTCTCTAATCTATTGATGAATTTCGTAGTAAATTCTCCAAAATGTCTAGCTATGTCTTCATGAGATAAAATACTTATGTTTAGCTCTTTTTCTTCTATGTCCAGTTTTCTACGTAACTATTCTAATGTCTTCAATCTTTGTGCTTGCCAGAGTCGCATGCAGGACAATGTCTCCAAAGCTGGACTCACAACCATCCGTTTCATGTGTCAGTCACCCGTCCGTCCGTCGGTCGGTCACGTAATCTTCAACCAATCGCAGGGCAACTTTTTTTTCTATCCATCAATCCGTGAAACTTATCTCAAACTTGAACTTTCGACGGACGGATGGATGGGCCACAGCCTTGTAATATCGTTCCTTGAACATGGCTGTCGGTAAACAGTCACTTGTTTCTTTGTCTCTATAATTTTCTTTTAAATACACAAGGCAGTGAAGTCTACATTTTTAAGTTTCACCTTCGAATTGAAGTAAAGATGACGTGCAGATTTTCGGAGAAAATGCTGATAAATTACGTTAGGGAAAGAGAATATATTTATTACATTCATTAAAAACCGTTGTCCGTGTGCGAGAAAGTTAGTGTTGTTGGGTGGTAATACTGAAAATCTTCTGACTCGACGGATCAACGGCCGACGCATGGTTGTGAGCAAAGCTGAACTCTACAGATCGTACAAAGAGGATAGTCCAAAAAGTAATATCGATGGAACTTGGCTTTCAAGTTTCCGTGTTCTCTTATAATCTGACTAAGATGATAATCAGTTGCAATCCAGTCATGACGATATCTTTGCTTAATATCTGGAGCACAAGTCTTGGTAGTTACCGAGTGTATTGTTTTATTAGAATTACTAATTCAGAAACCTTGTTTTTATACCAAGAATGTAATGTTTGTTGTAACACCAGCCAATGGACCACTGTAACGTAGAACGACATTGGTAGTTATCGACCCTCATATTTTTCAGAATTAAATGATGCAGAATAAGTAAGATCACAGTGTGCAACGAATTATTCGTGGAAATAAAATCCGAGTAATTGTCCTATATTGTAAAATAAACGTTTTTATTTGTTAAAATTGTTATGAAATTATCTTATAGAAGTTTTACATGTAAAGAATTTAGAAAAATATCACATCAAAACATTCTGGTAAAGGCTGTTCACAGTAAAATGAGCACTTTTAAAATCAACCTTAGAAAAAAGTCACTGCTTCTGCCTTCATATATTCTAACTGGTGCATTGAGTGGCATGCGTCCAGCAAAGTTGGTGAAGATGGAAGGAAAGTAGTTCCATATCTTAACGTCGAATAAAAAGTGTTATGTAACCATTTGTGATAACTTAAATCATTTCTTTCACTATCTATTTTTTTTTTTAGCGCATCGAACTGTAAGAATTAACAAAGTATTAAAATATTTACTTTTCTAATAATTCTACAGTTTCACTTGACCGACGCATGAATAAAATGATGAGGACCGTGGCAATGTTAATTTTACATAAGACGGAATAATACAATACGTGCATACAAGTAGATCTTAAGCAGGGCTTTCAAAAGTACTAATTTTACCGTGAAGAGTCTATACCACTAACTGAAAACACAGCCATAATGCACTTTATTATTCCCATTGTGCATCATAGTGTGCGAATTGAAAATGCTAAATGTAATGCTTTACACAACATATTTTATTTTTCAGATTTTTTGCAAAATAAAACTTATCGAGAAGACATGTGGAAATCACACTGTTTAGGCACGTAGTATAACAGTTTGTCCTACGAGGTTATTCAATAAAATGGAAAACGTACATGGCGTAAACTCTGAAATTCAAACATATATAAGTTGGGTAGGTGAACTCCTGCGTTGTTGTGTAAGAGACAAGTAATAAACAAAGATGTTCGTAATATTTCCAGATTTTCAGTATACGAGCCCTTGTATACTGAGAAACAAATAAAAATATATACATATTACTGGCAAACCCATAAAGTATTTTGAGAAAAATACATTGTGATCAGTTTGGCTATATGATAAAATAATTTTTTGTTCCAGAACTACGCTTATTTAAAACTACACAACAGTTGTAATATTTGCGTGTGAAATGGTTTATAAGGAGTGTTAAAGAATTTCTTACATTGCTATATTCTAAGACTTCCGTGTAACTTACTTGCTTCACGTTTTACGCACATAAATGCAAGACTAATTGTACATTCGGACAATTAGAGCTTCTAAAAAATTTAGCATTCAAGTTTTTGTAAATTATTTTATAGGGAATATTTTTAAATAAAAGGTTTATTGAAATACTTGTACAGAAAAGGCGTAGTTTGTATTTTTAATAAAATGATTTTGAGGGAGATCTTCACATTTTGTGAATGCCACCTTATATTACTTAAACTTGCAATGCACGTTGAAAGATTTAGCAAGAATTTTAAGTCCTGCAGAGATACACGCGTAGAAACTGGATTACAACACATTTTTATAATAGCAAAATTTTTTGGTAGGAGGAGATAAAATTAAAATCTGTGAGCAAAGACGCGAAACTAGAACATAATATTACAAATCTGTAAATATTTCACTTTCCCTTCAGTGACTCAAAATTGAAAGAAATTATACAATCCCGGGAAACTGAAATGATCATAAAAATAGAGAAATAATGTTCTGCTGTGTTGTGATTTAATCAGTAAATTTCAAACCCATAACTTACCGCGATAGCAAAATGCATCACATCTCGAAAGTGCTAACACTAAAATTACACGTAGTTGAGACGCAGGCAAATTATGACCTTTCTGAACTAACGGATTTCGAGATAGCAGTAAAATTAATTTCGAGTAACATTAAACCTCCGAAAAAATTTATGAGTACTATTTTTTTTTAATGAGGTAGTTAGTGGTGGTGTTTCTTTTCATTCCCTAAAATCAGCACTAAAGAACTCTATAGTCGATGGACTTCAATCAAAGAACGTACTGAAGTTCCTTACTTAAAATTAAATTTATTTTACAATCATTCCAGCAATTAGATTTAAATGCCGACGAATTTATGTCGTAAGTTCATTGTCCTCTTTTGCTGACAAACTTTTTTATGAATTGAAGGCGACGGTCGCAAGAGCTAAATGATGTCATGTCAAATACATTTAATAAAGTGATGATTGGTTGTCATTCTAGTGGGGTCAACGGATAACACAATAATTGCTATTTAGCCTTAATAGGATAGGTATAGTTTTGTTGCCTATTTACATTTATTTTTTCTTATTAATATCTGAATATCTTCTGCGTCATCACTTGAGGTAATTCAGTTTTCACGGAACGTTCAGAAAGACTCGACTTTAACCGCACCATATGACGATTTTACCCCGAACTGGCGGACAATCCCGGCGTGGTCCTAAAAGTCAGCGGCCCACCCTCCCTCTTCGAGCTCTTGAAAGGGGCTGAAGTAAAGTTTCAGGAAGGTGGTATGGCGGTGCTCCACGGAATCAAATTATTAATTCCTTCCTTCCTGCTCCTGGAAGGATACTCCCCCCACCCCCACCCCCCACGCCATCACTTTCTCGCGCTCGCGCCTCAATATGTACGTCCTCCCCGGTGTCTCTTACTGCCGGGAGAAATTATGAAACTGCCGCCCGAGGGGTTGGAGCGGAGCGACGAAGGGCGGGGGGGGGGGGGGGGTGTTTGGACGGGTAAGCAGGTCGTAAGTTCGCCCCGTGACGTAGATTAAAACCAGGGAGAAGCATGGCGCGGTCTTCGCATGATGTGCGCCGAAATGGGACGGGAGGGTAGCTACGACGTTGGTGGGGGCGACGTACGACTCCCGTGCCGCGGGTGATGCTAAAGAGGCGCAGAGAGAGAGAAAAAGAGAGAGAGTGAGTTTCAAGAGGGAGGGGAGGGGGGTTATGGCGGCCGGGGATATTATACCGCCGCGCCACGCCAGCCCGCCGCTGACTGGCTTTCTCTCGACGCCATTCCGCAGCTCGTCTGCTACCTCCTCCGTCAGAATTCAATTGGATTGTCGCTTATCGACAGCCTCTCCCCCTGGCTTTCACGTGCATGTGTCTGTCTGCGCGCGGTCTGTTGTGCCCTTTAAATAAACCCGAGGCCTAATACTCGATGTTGGTACTTCATTTTGAATGGGCATTTGTAGAAGCTATTCATTTCTGCCCAATATCCTTGCGCAGCGCATGGATTAAACATTTTCATTGGCCTAATAACTGGAATAAAAGCGCTGAAACTGTTACTAACAGAAACATGTTTTCAAGACGTCCGCAAATTCTCTCGCGTAAATAAAATACAGGGCACTGATCTTATGGGATGTTCACGGTAAAGTTAGCACTAATGAAATCAACCTTTAAAAAAAGTCGCTGCCCCTGTCTGCATATATTTTAAGGGACGCGCCGAATGACGTGCGACCATAAAAGTTGGCAATGATGGATGGAAAGTCGTTCCACATTTTAGTCGAATAAAAAGTGTTAGGTAATAATTTGTGATGTCTTAAATTATTTCTTTCGGTTTATTTATTTATTTTTTAATACCCGGAAGTGTGAAAATGACAATTTCTGTATAATAATTACTTTCCTTATCATTCCACGGTTTCACCTGACCGACGCATGAACAATGTGACGAGGTACCTAGCAAAGTTATTTTTACACAAGGCGGAAGAATACACGACGTGCATACAAGTAGATCACAAGCAGGGCTTTCAAAAGTGCTCATTTTACCATGAACCGCCTAGAGTAGCTGATACTTTTATTAAGATACTTATCTAATAATGCGTTTACACGTGGATTATTTTCATAATGCTACATAATTGCTGGTTTGCATCAATTCCCTTGCCCCGTACTGGGCCAAGCCGTATTTCATAGGCAGAGTAGTTACTCGAGAAGAGCGCAGAGATTTACAAAGGATCACCGCCGGTTCGACAAACCTATCAGGAATCGTGACGACTTCTCTTAACGAGGGGATTGCATGTGTGGGGTTATCGTAGCAAGAAAGTTCTGGTCATCGCCCTCCATCTCTCTCAGCGATACTCGGTGTGTAGGTAACCTTCTGCATCGGGTCCACCGAGACTGTTTAAGCCGATACGGGCCTCCAAGCCGACAGTCTTAACCGTTCGGAGGATTACACGACCTTAACAGCCAGGTGTGAGATGACAGCGAAGCGACGAGAGGCGGCTTCAGTGATCAGCGAGAATCAAGTCTGCGGACTACGAGCATCGGAACGGTGGAGAGTCAGGCTGGCGGGCGCGACTACTGAACTAGATGCGTGAGCGGCAGACATTTGGAACGACGGCAATAGACGGATCGAATATATGTAAATAACGAGAGTGAATCGAGTGGCTAACTAACATAGACACAGTGATAAGGACTTGAATACTGAGAGGGGCAATAAATATTATGCTCAATGAGAAAAACAAGAGTAATAGTGAAGATAGGTAATTTAATGTAGTAAATCAGGGGTTCGCAACATGAGGGGGGGGGGGGGGGGTTTAGGAGGCGTAGCGTTTTAAAGAGTGAAACATACATAAACTTAGTAAACATATAAATGTTTGAGAAAAAGGATAAATAATGGACGCCTTTGTCCACATTTAACTGCAGTACATGCACAGCATCGCTAGATCTCCCTGCAACACTGTTGCAGCTAGGAGACGTGATAAAACTTATTTGATGTTCGTTTTTTGAACCTAAATGACAAAAGATTTCTTTTATTTCGACGTAATATTATGGGGTGGGGTTGCGTAACCTCTAACAAGAGTCCGGAGGGGAGGGCGCATGCACTAAACAAGAGGTCGAGAACCCTGGTTGTAAATAATATCTGCGTGAATATTTAAAGCATAAAAAATTAATTTAAAATTGCATTTAGATATCTTACTAAGACCTCCATCTCTCACAAACTCCGATATCCCCCTGGCGTCGTGTAACAGTACGTAGACAACATTATTGTAGTATCGCCGCTTCCTGGTTACCTGCACCGAAATGTGGTCCAGGTAACGGATGATAGTTTCCAAGATGTTTATAACAAATGTGTTCATTTTACCGCTAAACAATACTGACGATGAAGATTTCCATTCCTTTGATGCACAAAGTTTAACAGGGTAACGTCATTTATTTATTACTAGCGACCCGCCCCGGCCTCGCTCGGGTGCGATTTACAAATACGGCGTCGTTTAGGTTTACAGCAAGTATATACGGTAAATGCTTAAGGTAACTAACGTAGGATTAAAACTGTGTTCTTCAAAATGTCTTCGCAAGTGAACGGCTATATTTAATGGAATTTTAAAAGACAGAATGGTTACTGTGGGTCATCCTTAAAAGATAAACATAAGCAGTCGCAGATTTTTACGTAGACTTTTTTTAAAATCTGCAATTGTGTAGTACATTAATTTGGTGCATCTATTTTGGTTTAGTAAGCGCCCGAAAAGTAGATTTTTTCAACTTCATTAGAAATGTCAACATTTCCCTACTATACTTGCATTAAATACTAATGTATTATGTACCTAAACCTTTCTCAAGAAATTCTCTAAATGATGGTGTAAACCGCATCAAAATCCATCAAGTAGTTTAGAAGCTTTAGCCGAATACACAGACACACGCGGTCGGGCGACTATGTTTTATACTATGTATAGAATATATTTGCAGTTGACTTGTGAACGGGACTGTTATGATTGGCCAGCACGCTGCCTTGTGGTACGATTTTGGTATTTACAGTAACGTGTCAGACCTAAATTATCCAAATACATGCTTAGATTTTGGCGAATTCAAGTTGTTTCGGAGAAACCTTCCAGCATTACTTAAAAGTTTGGCTCCGCCCACCTCACATCGGCTCACTCGCTTGTAGTAGCAGTCCCGTTCACAAGGCGCCTCTGCAGAAATAAATGTTACAAACAGAGGTTCAACATGACAGATGAAAAATTATGCCAGGAGGACCACTGTCGTGTCTAGATCCCACCCGGAATGGTTATTAAGATTTTTGTATTAAATTTTGTACATAGGTCGAGGATATCGAAGGAATAATGAAGAGGAACTTAAACATGTGGAACATCGACTGTTCTGTTACGAGGATAACTACCACAAATTCATTACGACGAGTGCTCAAGATTCCCGTTTGGAAACGTATACACTCGAAGAGAATGGGTCATTAATGAATCGTCATGACATTAATATAAATCCTAAAATAAAAGAACTGAATTTTTAAACCATCCACACCACGGAATTAATTAGAATGTGCTTGTAAATAATATTGATCTTTTATAACTATGCATAGTAAAGAAATATCAGCATACAGATAAAATAATACTTTAAAAATTGTTTCCCTGTGAAAACAGCTGAATTAAACAAATTAACTTAGCCACGATGTTTAGGAAAAGTTGTTGAAGTTAACAATTAGAAGAGAAAATGCCACAGAGTGGCATATGATCAAAAACTTATAAAGAAAATTAACTTCAAAAATATTAAACGCAAATTAAAAAATTATATATATATATATATATATTTAAATTAAAATGAGTTTTAGAAATGATATATCTCGGATGAAATAACGTTTTGCATTTTAAATTTCAGCAGTAACACAACTTCGTATACATAAGATTCAAAGCGCAGCCTCTTTCTTTTGGACGGCTAATTAGTGTGTCGCAGAGGGTACATAGATTTTGAAATATAAGATGTGTGTAAGTATTAAGTTGTTAGTTATATACCAGTACAGTTAGTTAGTTAAAATAAATGACTATTAAAATGAACAGTAATCGCAGTAATTCAAAATTTGCTTGCCGATAGCGTCATTTGTTTAAATTTGCATAAATGTTTTAATGGAATAATATTCTGCTGAGAAATTATGCATTCGGGAACACCATTTGGTGTTTAGTTTCCACCATAAAATGTATTTATGCATGATGCAGGGTAGCATAAATCAAAGTGTTTCATTGTCAGTCCGAGGATTCGGCCGTCCACCGCTAGATGTCAGGAATGATGGCAATTGACAGATTGAATATGTGTAAATAATGAGTGTGAATTAAGTGATTGTAACCACTATAGACACTTTGGCAAGGGCTTTAATTATAATTGAGATATACATCTAATATTGCGCTCACTTAGTAATAGTTGAGGTAGATAATTTAATGTGTAAATAATTACTGTGTGAATAAATTAATAATCTGATTTTCTTTTTTTCTTTTTATTAAGAATTCCATTCCTCGCGAACTCGGATATGCACTTCTGGCATCTTGTAACACACTATTGGCCAAGAGTGGGGTGCAACACGACTTGGGGGCAGCTGGTTGGATGCAGCCCACAACCTCCCGGGCGCGAGTCAAGTATGTACCTGTAAAACTAAACACGCTGTAAAGTTAGCTTAGGCGCAAACCTACAGAGACCAGGACTTGGTTGTGGATAGCAATTTAAGATAGAATAAATTTTGTCGTTCAAAGAATGTATTCTTGATGTGACTTTTATATTTGTCAAGCAAAATATAAATGGGTTTTGTCAATTAAAAATGCCTTTAAAAAACTCTACCAGTGGACAGTGTGTTACTAAAACGTTTATGCTGATACACTTGTAGCCAGATAAAGTTATTAATGTCACTACTTGTAAATGTCCAGTTCATATAAGCAAATTGGAAGCTATAACACAAGGAAATGATTCTCGACGTCTTGACTATGTTGTAGAAATAATCACCCAAAGAAAGTTCAAAATAGGCTAGCTCACAGATTTAAGCTCATGATGCCTAGAAACTTAAAACAAAACTACAGCAGTTTTAACTCCATAGGTAGGCCTACCTTCAAACGGGAGAAGCACTCTCCCGTTGCTGTGTGTCGTTAAGGGTAGTCGGACGAAAAAAAACCGGCGAGGAATGTAGTCGCTTCGTTTGTAATCGTGTCGAGGATTCGGGTGTCTGAGACGAAGTTCGCACTGTCTGGAGACGTCGTGACCAGTGTCATGAACCACTCTTCACTGTAGAGTGGAATACGAGCCCCAACGAAAGGTCAATGTTTGGGGTGTCATTTCCACCCCACTGGAGCCCCGGTTCTCCAGGAAATTAAGCGACAACGCGCGCTCCCCTTCCTGGTGCAGCCTGAGAACCCCATTTTCTAGCAGGATGATGCCCGGCATCCAGGGGCGGCTTTGTAACTAGGCCCGCTAGGGGTGGCAGCTTTTGGGGGCGGCACATTTGAGAAACCAATTGTACATGAAAGCAGTTCCGTAAAAATTTCATTCTGGGGGAAAAAAAAAACGTTGTATGAAAATGATTTGGAACCGTCTTTTGCCAACGAGTGTGTTCATGTTTCAAATTGGATTAAGTGCTCCAAAGTTACAGACACGCCCCTAAGTATGGTAAGTTCCTCAGACAAGAAAATCTTCAGCAATTGTTTCCAAATGTAGGTATTGCTCTCAGGATGTACCTCTGCAGAGGTGTTTGTAATTGTTCCGCTGAGAGATCATTTTCTGCTTTAAAGAGAGTCAAACCATATCTCCGGTCTACCATGAAAGAACAAAAGTTGAACTCCTTCGCAATCCTTCACATTGAGGCTGATATTTGAATGGCGAGGGGTTTGAGTACGAAGATTTGATTGATGAATTCGCCACGATGTAAGAGGGAGTAAACGCTTTTAAGTAATGACAGTATTTTGTCCATTTTGCATTGTTAAAAGTTGTTTCATTTTAAAATTCAAAAAAGGTTATAACAGTATTTCATAATGTGTATTTTATTTTATTGTATTAATCATATGTAGTCAAGTAAGTGTAAAAATGCATTAATTGCATATGACATTCTAAGAAAAGAGACAGTGACGCTATTGACATTCGTCGCCGAAGACGAGATTGTGGCCTCAAAAATTATGATTATTTTCTTTGAGGTGGGGGGGGGGGACGAAAATGTGCCTAGGGGCGCCAAAATTTGAAAGCCTGGCCTGTTGGCTTTCAAAGTTTGGGCTCCTGTCTCCATGGTACGAATGGTCCATCACCACACTAAGTACATCCTACAAAAGTTGGTCCCCTGCAATGCAATGTTGATATGGTACAAAATTTTATGTTTTCTGTATACAAATACCATGACGTGTCTGTACTCACTTACGTGCCCGTGCGATGGCACCTTCAGATTGATTTTTTTTTTTTTTGGAAATTAGTATTTTGTGCAACACGTTCTTGCTAAGTTACTGCCACATAATTGGATATTATTATGAAAGAATGTCAAAGTGGTATTTGACAAGATATAAAAAACAATTAGTACAATAACTGAATCACTAAATCTGTAACCACTGAAATAGGTCGTGTGTGTACACAAAAACATATCCTACTATAATATATATAATTTCTTCATTATGTTTTGGTTTGGTGAAATATTTTTCACAGCTAATAATGAAATGATACTGTGTATTTACAATAATGACAAAAATCGTGTGAATGTATCCTTTAAAACTTGCATATATTTCCTTCCTTCAGCGTAATTAATAGATTCGTTTTTGTGGCATTTCGATTAGAAAGGATTAAATATTGAAACATTTGAGTAATTTAATTAACGGCTATTTTGCTGTCACATAACGGTTTAGAAATAAATGTGTTGCACACATGCCCATCGCTACAAAAATGAAGAAATACCTGATATAAACATTATATTACATATTTTTTAACCAATGAAAATATGTTTATAAAGACATTTTATTTTTTCAAAAACATAAAATTTGCGAAAGAAATGTTTGTAGTATAGAGTTATCCTACTATATTTATTTATAAATATAACTTTTTATTTATTTGTATTATCATTGTAATTAAAAACGATATTTTCAGGGAGCATGCAGCTCAGAAAAAACGCGATGCGATAGTTTCTCGCACAAAATACTTTAAGTGTTATATAGTAATTAAAAATATCTTCAAAGTGTTATTAATTTATGAATTATAATGTACATTGTTTACGGTATAAGTTACGGCACGACATAAATCAGACACGAACTAAATACAAGATGTTCCATTTATCTTAACCACCCACAATAACTCCGTACCGGGGCTTCAAATGATAGTGTTTCATACAAAAGTTTTATAACTGGAAGGGAGAAATAATACTTTTGCGTAGTCAGCCTTGTAGCATTATTTATTGGTGAGATACGAGTACTAATATAGTTTTTTTTAATGGCACCACGTATCTATTAGTTAAAGTTCAATGCAACTCGTCAATACTTACTTAAACATGTAGTACGATGTACACTTTTATAACATGAACATGAAATACGACACAGAAAATGACATTTCTACTGCCAGTTTGTAGTACTATCCATATGGGTACTGCGAAGGGTACAACATTCACATTAGATGTTCAAAGTGGTGACCAATGGCAGCGATACACAAGTTCTGTCGCTGGATGAATGGCATCACTGATTCATCCAGTGTTACCTGCTGAAGAGCAGACAGCGCCTTTGAGGCAACCATGCTATTAAGTCCAGGGGACCGCGCAGATCACTGAACTGGTCATCCACGACCAATCCACCTACCAGTGTATTTCCTGTCCGGAACACGACGTGCATCCAGGGCATTGTGCTAGGCATCAATCTTACTGGTGCCACATTATCATTCTCTTCCTTAGAGGCATCTCCTCCAGAAGGCCAGGAAGAATTGTTTCTTTGAAGGTGGGATACGCATTGCCGTTTCGGTTACCATTCACGAAATAAGGCTCTATAACCTCATTGCCAACCATCCCACACCAGACGTTAACTCTCCATTGACGCTGATGGTCCACCTGTCGAAGCCACCATGGGTTATCGACGGCTCAATAATATATGTTCATCGAATCCACTTGGCCTTAGTTGGAGAACGGCGATTCCTTGGTAAAATGAACACCCGAAAAAACGTTTGTGTTGGCGTTAATTTGATGCTGTGCCCATTGAAAGAACTGTGCGCGGTTCTGGAAAGCATTCCCGTGCAATTCTTGGTGTATGTATACATGTTAGGGATGGAACGTATGACGCTTAAGAATGCTATTTGCACTCGTTTTCGGAGTGCCAATTTCGACTTCAAGTTGGCGTGTGCTGACTTGTGTATTAACTGTTACAATAGCGAGAACAGCAACGTCAGCAGGTAAGAGTTCTACGACTGTTGCGTTGCTGTGGGTTCAAATCGCCCGTTTCACAAAGCTTCACAGCGAGACGGGAAAAATCCATCTGGACGGTGGGGTCTTGACAGGGAATCGCTCCCTGTAGAGTTACTCCACCTCACTAGGATTACGCCGACATTGAGCAGAATGAACGATGAGTGAGTAAAACCACGCTAATAACAGAACTGTGTATGTTGTGTGAATGTGTGTTTCAGTACAGCTCAATTGAACGTACTACACTGTACTGTAAAATAATACGAACACATTTATATGCTAATTTACATTCTCCGTAGATGAGCAGCATTTCTACCTTCTCGTTGTCTGAGTACGTTTCCGTTACGACAACTCTCACCTTGCATTGCACTGCATTCGACTGCACACGGATGACTGACTGAGAAGTAGTGACGTCATGTGTGTTCCTTTGTTTCCTCTAAGCGCAACCTCTGTGAAATTGGATTCGCAACTCGGGGTATCTGCTCGGTTTACATCACCTCTACATCAACTGCTAAACGTCAACAGCATACTGTACTGTGCCATTCAGCACAATCGTGCCGCAGGCATCACAAAACGGGTCTCCATTAACTCTTAGGAGTCCCAATGTATGTGGCGGTTGTTTACTATCTGTTTTTTAAATTGGTACATTATGATACATTTTTGAATAGGTCTTGACGAGCTCAATTGAACTTTTGACGAACAGACACGTGCCATTTATAAAACTGATATTAATATTAGTATATAACTAATAAATAATGCTATAAGGCTGAATCCCGAGCAGTATAATTTTCTCTATCCAAGTATAGATATTTGTATGAAAAATTTCTTCATTTGGAGCTCCAGAACGGAGTTATTGGGGTTGGTCAGGATATAATGGGACATTTTGTATACAAGATGTATATAAATACGACCGATAAACTTCAACTGCTAGCTATTAACGAAAAAACGTGAAAACATATATACCACTTATGATCTAAAGTGAATCGTAAGTACGGTACAAATCTTTGAAGTTAAACATGAAACACCAGTTTATTACAAATATTGGAGAAACGTTTAAAAATGTTATACTGAGTATTTGTGTAATGTGTAATGGAAAAAGGATTTGGAAACACAACAGTACTTGCATGTCACTGTCATAAAATGTATGCAATGTAAATGATTACTGTTTCTACCATTATGTAGTCATAATCTTCATGACGCTGTAGCATACTGGGATTTAAAAAATGGATTATTAAACCGCATGTCAAAATTAAGTTTACACACTATCCAAACCTTCAGTGTTCCGTCTCCAGTATTTTTAATGCACTCGTGCTTAGGGTACAACTTTAAATCTATGTACCGCTTTTAGGATTCACTTTAGAACATATGTAGGTCGTATATATGTTCTTTCTTAGTATATGTATATTTTGCGCGATTTTAAAACCCTAACATAATAAAATTAATTAATTAAAATAATTGGCGATTCTACACTTTTGTTTGTGAATATGACAAACTTGAATGATGTCGTTTATACGATAATAATAAAATATCAACGTTTCAGTGTTTCCATTCTAGATTCTATCATGGGAACGGACACAGCATGCAAATCACAATTTATACATCCCTAGTGGCTTATCACGTTTTTTGTAATTTGTGAACCGTTGTAATTACTAAACCAACTTATAAATCTATCAGGTTAAAAACTTGGGCGAATGTAGCACGTAAAACGATGAATAATCGATGGAAAATCGATAATGTCTGTTATACCCTCCCAAGATAACCGAATCGGGAAGTGGAGTCGAGTCAATAAAGCATGCACTGAGTCACCTCACGTCCCTGCTGTACCCTGTGGTCCGTTTCACATGAAATAAAATTACTTCCTCCCTGGCAGGTCACGTGGGACTTCTCTGTGCGACCAGTAAAACGGCCGCTGCTGCGCGAGAGCTTCCCACGCCAGTCAGTAGCTCACCTTTCATCTGAAAAACCATCGAGAGCACGTTATTGTGGAGGCACTACAGTCGATATCCCCTATATCAACGCAACTATTCAACACTGTAAAAATTTTCCTAGTAAACTCCCTAAAATGTAATGGAAGTTTTTAACCTATAAATTGCATGGAAATACTACCATATATCAGGCTGCAAATGCAGGGATGTTTACCAACGCTACAATACATAACTGGTAACTTCCCTATCCATTTGACTGTTTCCTGAGCAAATGTAGGATTGCTTCCAAGGGTGTATGGGGTATAACTTCACCACCCGCTCTTTCTCACTATACTTATACACTGGTGTGGTATATTTACGAACAAATATTTAGAATGTACGAGTGTTAAGAGACGAGTATGTTCCTATTAAAATAAAACTGTAGCAAAATTCTAACTTGAAGGCAACATGTAGGCAAACCGTCTTTGAAGCAAAAACTTCTGTAGGAACTTGTCTAACGGGTCATAATATAACAAAAAATTGTCACGATATAGAAACTGGGCTGAATACTCTTTGGGTCAATATACCTAAATTCATTTGCCTGGTAACGTGGATATTAAAAAATTGATTGCAGTGTGTAAGAACGCACTTTTTTTTCCGGTGACTGGGGATTGGGGAGGTTGTTACAGAGCTTTAAGATATCCTTTAAGTGAAATGCACTATATTGTTTTCCCATATGTTTTCCGTAATAGTGGATCATTTTTTGGAGAGAATAAAAAGGCATAAATCCTTAAATTTGTATTATTTGCCATTTTTTCAGTGATATACAGAATATGAAACACGTAAAGTATGTTTTTTGTTAACTCGTACACGAAAAATAGTATATACAATAAAGGAATTACCTGTACGGCGGTCTACAGATTTCTTTTATACTGCTTACCACTGCTGAAAGCCAAAAGGAAAAAGGAGAATATATTATTAATGTCAATTAACTGTAATTTGGTTTAACGCTTAGTTTTTAAGCTTGCATTATACACAACGTTAAACGAAATAAGATTATAGCAATCTAGAGAGAGCCAAATCTTAAGTAAATGTGACCAATATTTGTTCTAGTGTAATACATACAAGCATACATTATGAAGCAACATATTACTGCACTGTAAAATTTATATAAATATTGATGTGGCTCGAAAATATAAAAATGTACTTTTCAGTTGAATTACCCTTATGTACTTACAATGTTATATCGTCTGTTTCCAGGTAATGAAAGCAGTGGCTTCAACAACACCGCAAGAGATCTGGCAAATATGGTAAGTATTATACGTGCTCAATATAATAGTAGTCTTGGTAAACTACACTATCTACCGAAAAGTAATTGGGCACCTCTCCACAATGTTTGCTCGGTGTTTGTCACCCCGTTAGAATATCGTAGGGCCACCTCTTGCGGCTATAACAACAGCCACCCTGTCTGGCATGCTTTCTACGAGTATTTGCAGGACATCCACGGGGATTCGTCGCCATTCCTCTTGCAACCATTCCATGAGTTGAACAATGATTTTTCTCCGCGCCTGACGAGCCCTCACCCGGCGATCCAACTCGTCCCAAAGATGTTCTATAGGTTTGAGGTCGGAGCTCTGGGCGGGTCAGTCCAATCGGCAACATTGTTGTCGGCGTACCACTGCATAGTAGCCCTTGAAACATGGCACCTGGCATTGTCATCCTGGAAGTAACACGGGTCTATTCCGTAAAAATGCCACAATGTTGGGAGCATTTAATTATCCAGAATGTTTCAACAGGCCCCTGTGTTCATGTTACCACGGACAAACACCAACGGTCCTACGCCGAAGGCTGTGAAACACAAGTCAACTGACGTACTGAATTACCTATGTTCACAGGTGCCCAGTTAATTTTTGGTAGATAGTGTATAAAAATCACTTCGCAGTCAAATTATATTATTGAGTATACAACGAAGTCACTTATTTAAAACGAATGTCCACTCGTTCAAGTTTTTCTGCCATTCTGTCCAACGTAGAGGAAATTGATAGACATTTTCTTGCATAGACGAAGAAGAGCAAAGCCAATAAATCTGGTATTAGAAGTAGAATTTCTTAAATAACTCTTTAGTCTGTGGAGAGCTAAAAAATCAGTTTCATTTTTAGCAGTAATGGTTTAATGTTGGGTAGCATGTATATTCACAACTCCTTAATAATACATACTATATAATTTAGCCACTCACCAATGTTCAACTTAGCAATAGTTCCGTACCAAAAATTCACCTCTATTTTTGTTCGTGTACAGTACAATTTACGAAATTTCTATAGAACAACGGTTTATGCAGATTTCGCAGCAATAGGTCCACGACAGACCTCGGGTGCGGGCTCCGCATAACTCCTTACACGTGACAGCATCACTGATCGTGTACTCTTACTGCCAGCAACTGTTGAAACCCTTGTCATTATTTATTTGTATTTGAAAAATGTCTTTGTTTCAAATTATTTAAAGACACAGCTAAAATGAAAAAAAAAAATTGAGACACTATTATAGTTCTCTAAAGTAACAGTTTCTTCATTACAACTCAATGTTTGCTTTTCAATTGTTCTTTGTTTGTTCATTTGAAAATGCAATTTTTCAGCATTTATTGCAGCATTAAAATATAACGTATCCTCTGAAAGATCCCATGCCTTTTTCAAATCAACATTTCTTTGTTGCGATAGCTCACATAAAATGCTTCTTTACGAAAACATCTAAATAATAACATGCAGAGCAATAACGAAACCAGTATTTTTAGTGTACAATTTATTTGGTGTTCAACATCAGCCGAATTTTCATCTGGCCACTCAGAAATTTTGTCTAAAATCAAAGCTATACTGTTATGTAAATCAAGAATAATATTATTGTTAAATATTTCGTTTGTAGAAGTTGCAGAAATTCCAAAATTTCGTATAAAATTTGTAAACCGATGCATTATAGAACATAATAACAGACTAATAACTTTCTATACCTGTATATTGGATAATATAACCTATGTTAAATATTTTCTTATATAATATAGTTTAGAAGACATTATAATATAACAGTGCAGTATTTTACATCGTATTTTATTCCATCGTGAGGAAAATAAAGTATCACACAATTTATGTCACGTTTCATCACGAAACATAGAGGACTGACAATAACAATGACTGGAAAATTTATTTTAGTGGCCACTTTTCCCACCCATACTCGGACATTTTACTAGTGTGTCCACAAACTGCAATGTAAGGAGATATGATGGGGAGAGAGCGAACTGTTGTTCACAAATATCGCGAAAATGTTTCAATTTGACTTCCGAAGGGAACAGATTGGCACTACATCGCATTAGCTTTCTGTTTGTATCTACATTTTTCGGGATACTTTTGCCTTATTTACATACTTTTTGAGGGACTGACCTGCCCAACCACCATCTCCCCATGGGTGCGCCGCTAGCATGTGTCAGATATCGGAGGCCTTGTTTCGCGCTCGCCCTTTCTCTGAGAAAATGGATATAGCTTTTACTGTTTCGTGAAAATTGTAATAGAGAAGCGTGTGCCCAATAAATATTATAAGCGAAGTATAATATCAAATAATATATTTCATAGCGTTAACAGCGCTATGATGTTTTCTTATTTAAAATCTTGAGAGTTAATTTTCTCTATTTTATTCTTAAGAAAATAGCTAATAGAAACAAACTTACATTTTGGTGCCCATAAACGGGAATCAGCAGGATAAGTTAAGTGAGAATTTAAAAATTTACCCGATCGATTCTTTTTTATGTTTGAGTACAGCTACAAGAATATCCCAGACGTTAATGATGATATACAGTCGGGCACATCGATGAAATTCGACTTCGGAGTTTTCATAGGAAATATCTCCAAGTACAGTTCCACATTCGTCTATGAATATGAAAATAATGTCCACGTGTTTAATGAAATACCAGGGATTCAGTTTCCTTGTGGCGGAAATCGTTCGTAAGTGTCGATTTAAATAGGGACGTTGTAAGGCGCCAAGACCCACTGTTGAAACTTCGTTTGGAGACTATTTCTAATATCTCCTGAAAACTTTATCAATTATGGGAAAATAGCTTTTACAAATACAACTTTACACTAAACATTAAAAATTAGTAAACATCGAACAAGAAATTAAGTATATTGGTTTCTATGAAGAAAAAGTCATCAACATTTTTTTCACGCAGATTATAATGCGATCGTAGTGAAATCAGAACAACAGTATTAATGCATAATAATGTCTGAAAGAATGTTCATAAAGTAAATTTTATGTACAATTATATGAGCGGAGCGCTCACGCTATTTTTTTCACCTTATATAGAGGACATTAAATAAGACTATCGAGCGAAGGGACTAACATTAATTTTGAGCTATCTAATAAAGTGCAGCTATAACTCAGAATATTATATGTATTTTTAGTCCACTACGTCTTAGGTTTGATAAGTGGTTCAGATAACTTGAGAACTCAAATAATGGTAGTAGGTGATAATAAGCATTTCAAGTTATTTTATTCAACATTTAAATATATTGTTGCGTGGGTAGTTGCTAGTCCACATTAATCCACAACTGTAAGTACGTAATTTACTAGCTTCATCTGTCAGGACAGGAAAACCGTTTTTGTTTTGTCGGTTTAATGTAGCAAGTAATTGCACTAAACATTACCAGTGAAATACTGAAAGAGCTGGAATAGGAAAGAATACCTCTCAGCAACTGCAAAGATCTAAGTTATGATAGGAATGCCAAAATACATGGTAAACAGGGAGTGAAGAGATTTCGATGGCTCTGAACATCCAGGTCTTGAGAGCCGATGGGGGTAAAGTGAGATGAATATGGAACAGCACCGGAATGAAAAGGCGGTAGGAACGGGAGATCCCCGAGAATACCCGCCAACCAGAGGCATCGTCCGGCACTATCCTCCCATGCAAAAATCAGTAAACGACCCCGGTGGGGAAGCTTACCAGGTTCGCTTTGAGAGGCGAGTAGTCTAACCACTTCACCACCGCGACCCCTTAAAATTTCTGGTATTTACAAACGAGTAAGAACTGTTATCTGTGAAACAATTATTTTGCCGTATTGTTAGTGTATTGCTTAAAACGTCAAACCTTTTTCGGTTTATCACCGCAATGTATTGTTAAGATTTTGTATCATCTTCTGGAATGTTACAAAACGTTAGAGTGTAAAATAGTTTTCCGAAGTTACTCTATATAAAAAAATTATGGAAACAAATATGCAGTCTTCAAGGTTCAAATTGTCGTGAACAAGACTGTCGGCATGGTTTATTCCGCTAAACAGTCTGCGAAGAATCTTATATGCACTAAGATCAGTGTTAAAAAAAAATACAGGATGTCAGGTAATTCGCGGATATGGACTGCACCACACGAATCTGTAATCAAAACTAAGTAGAAAATACTCTAAGGTAAAAATGCGTAAGATCCTTCGTTTACGAGAAAAATGACACGAGAAATTCAAAATCCATTGAAGCAAACATGTGGTATTCCAATTAGATAAATGTGGGATAATGAGGCAATGCTGCAACTAATTTGTCTGTGATAAGGCATACGGCAAGGGAACGAGCCGAGATCAGTAGTGCCGAAGAGGCCTTGGAGTTCACATGCAGTGAGTACTGGGACATGACAATGGCCATGGGTGCATCCGGCGGCCAAGCTTCGTGCATGCTGCATGCATACAACGTGCGGAAAAGTGCATTATTATGTACCTAATGTCATAACTGCTGGTCTGCATGTGAGCAAATTCCGTTTATGTAATTAACGAAAGGAAACATTTCCACGTTGGAAATAATTATGGGGGAGAAATAGAGATTAATGGTGAAATAGCGCTCCAGATAAATACTGCATGCCTCAGAGTCATGTTTTCACTCTTTGTACATCAATGACAAAAAAACTATTAAAGACAATGCGATGAGATTGCATACATTTGACGCTATAAGCACAACGTTGGACGTGTGCTGACGCGTGTAGCTATTCTGCTGTCGTGAGTTCTGTTTGCAGCCATGGGCAGCAGCGCCAACACTGTAGAGGAAGGGGCGGTGGTGACAAAGTTTTACATCGAGCAATGTAGTAAATTGCAAAGTGTTGTTTGGAAATGTGAGAACCTAAATGAGGCGAAGAGGCGATGGAGGACAGAATTCGGTAATACGCCGCAGCCACATGTGACAATGACAACGATTAAGTGAAAAGTTGGGAACTGTGTGCGATGTGAAGAACGGACGGTGCAGCATGAAGAGAACGGAAACTGGCGATGGAAGTTTGAGAACTGTGTTACACACATTTACACCTTTCCCGAGAAGTCGAAGACCATATGGCAAGCATCGCGTGAATCAGGTGTCGGGAAAATCAAGCGTCCATCGCACTTTATAGCAAGTCAAGGGAAGGCCACATTACTTCACGTTATGGACGAATACGACCCAAATAGAAGTATCGAATCTTGTGAGTGATTTATGAACACGTGCAGTGACAACAAACATTTTACTGACATAAATGGCAGGTCGTACGAGAACGAGGCAATCTTTAAACTGAATGGAGTTTTTTTAGTCACCGCAATTGTGTGTTCTGGGACGATGAAAATCCCCATATATTGGTAGAGAAATCAGTTAAATATTCCTGGGTTAAGGGACTTGTGGGACAATTATTCTTTTTACAGCAGGACGATGCACTACCACGTTCCCATCGAAACATACGGTCGCTTGTGTATGAAACATTTGTTGCGAGGTGGATAGACCAACGAGTATGTGTTGCTTATCCGTCTAAATTTCCAGATTTAACGCCTTTGGTTTTGACGTGAATGTGTCTCTAAATTTGCAACCATAGTGGGAGGCAATCCAGAGAATCCGATGATAAAAAAATCGGGGAATAGAGTTTGGTATTGCAGCTCCGAATCTATTGTCTACATTCGAAATTCAATTACACCATTTGATTGCCAAAGGATCAAAGAATATGTTACGTTGAGTGAGGACTGAGAATAATCGTATGGGAAAGAGAGAGGGGGGGGGGCGTAATTTTGGTTTCGCCACATCTTAAGACTTTCGCGTAGTAACTTTTGACTAGGAAAAGCTATGACGCTCGTTTAGGTTTCAATCGACAGCTCTCGTCAAGATCAATCGATAACGTCTATAAAAACATTTGTGTGGCGTGATTATGGTGAAATTGTATGCGTTTAATGTAAAAAAATGAAGAAAACTTATTACAATATCGGCCTATTTTCGTCAAAAAGCCAAGTCGAAATACAGAAATAGTATACGGTTGGTAAGAGCATCTCAAAAGAAATCCAGTGATGCCCATAAAACCCCGTATGTTCGAGTGAAGCGGTGCCGGGAACGTAAAATAAACATAAGGCGTCCGAGCGCGTCTACGTAGACGTATTCACACAAAACAAATGTCCGTGTCCCCAACACAGCCAAACCCATTTTTTTATCTGTGGGGAATTCTTAAAAACACTGTGTACGCCACAAAGTCGCGAACAGAGGACGACATGACAAAGGCGATTGTGACCGCCTGTGAATTCATTCCCATGAAAATCGTAGCTACGCTTTGTCGTTCTGTTCTCCAGCGTGACAGACGCCTCGCTGCTGATGGAGAACATTTTGAACAATTGTAAATGTTGTAAACCTATACACATGCCCAACGATGTCCTTTCATCTCAAATGCAACAGTCACATAAGATTTCCTTTAATAATTTTTTTTTGTTCATGTTTAAAAAGTGTAAACAAATTATTATATCCAGCATATTTTAAGACTCCCAGGGTGAGTGAACATTTTCACAAATGTGAAGAAACTTTAATGAAAATTACAATGCTAGAAACTCTGGTTGGTTTTTCCACTAACTATTGTTTATCATCGCACTCCCACGTGTACAAATTAACATTATCAATGACGCAGCGACTATTATAAGTCTTTTACTGTTCAACAGATACTGTGTAATTTGCTCCGTCTCGAATGTCCTCGCTGTCGACGAGACGTAAAGCCCAGTCCGCGGTTACTTCGCACTTTTCTGAAGCCCTGCTAGAATTGTACTTCCAGAATATTCCTCCGCCTCGTGCAAATCAATGCGAACTAAGCCTAGACTCTTAACACCAACGGACAACGCACCGAATTCGTGCGCACACAGTTGTAATAATACGTTCTATGAGAACTATTTCTTACTAGGCGCTATACCAACACAGATGTTTTCTCAATGGTTTCATTTATATTTATGATACCTGAAATATTATAATTTATAAATAAAATATAGGTAAAATATCAATTTAGAGAAAAATAATATGCGTCTATGTTAACGAGGTATAATGTGCTTGTGATACAAGACATATTTCGGAAATAACTATATACGTCATACATTGGGTGTTTTTTTTTTCTTTCAAAGGTTTGATTTAAAAAGTGAGAATAAACCGCGAATTGACTATATTCGTGTTTATAATGCATGTTTGGATAACGAAGATAAGTGACAATTCAGTTGTTGATGATAGTAATATGAACATCTTGTTCAAACCAAACTGATGTTAAGTAGTTATCCATACGATGTTGAAAATTTTTCTTGTATATACGGACGCATTTGCGGAAATGTGCATTAAGTATGGGCTCCGTAAACACAATATAGGGAAAGTGCCCATGTTTCCTATTGACTTCAGGTTGCGGCAACGAACAATGTCGAGTCTACCCTAAGCTTTCTTCGCCAATGTGACCAGGAAATTAGTTTCTGCGGCAGTCACGATAACAACGCCACTTAGACATACTCCATTAGACATAGATAATGTCATCAGGCGTCTGTAACATTTAGCAACACTTGAACTACACAAACTTTAACAGTCGCTAAAAAAAAAGTCGCTTTAGTCGTGACATAAAATACCAAAATTATGCTTGCAGCGGTACAAGAAGAACGCGGATGAACGGTTAGAAAAACAGAAAGTACAGAAAACTAACGAGAAATTTTACATACATGTTTCGTGAATTCATGAAAAGTCCGTTTTTGAAAAGCAAAGTGTCCGTAATTTTTACGGAGAGTTTACGAAGATTTCTGGAGAATTTTTCATCAGCACTTTTCCTTAAAAAGAGTGAGAATTTTTTTTACATTGTAATTTGTTTCTTTCCGTATACAATATGATGTCTTTACATTGTGGCATGTAAAGTTATGACACTAAATTATTACATCCATGACAAAAATACACTTTAATTCACTTCCTTTCATTTATATTGTATCGGAATTTCATAATATAACATATATTGACTGGAGAAGCTGTAACTTTACGAATAGTCCCTGTAAAAGCTATTCACGATAAATTGAGCACTTTTAAAAGCCCTGCTTACGATCTACTTGCATGTACGTTGTACATTCCTCCGCCTTATGTAATATTAGCGATGTCATGGGCCTCATAACTACTCATGCGTCGGTCAAGTGAAACTGTGAAATTATTGGAAAAGTAAATATTCTACAAATCTGCTAACTTTTACTCTCTCTTCGATTCATAAAAAAAAAAAAAAAAAAAACACACACAAAGGGACATAAATAACTTAAGTTATCAGAAATGGTTACCTAACACTTTTTATTCGACGTTAAGATACGAGACTACTTCCAATCCATCGTTGCCAACTTTTTACTGAGCTCATGTCACTCAGTGCGACCGTTGTAATATACGCAGGGGTCGGGGTAGTGACTTTTTCTAAAGTTGATTTCGAAAGTGCTCACTTTATCGTGAACAGCCTTTATTAAAATATGTGTGATATGATTATACTTACTTGTTTGCATTACTCAGGCAAATTTATAAAGCAGAATAATTTATTTTGTTGTAATGTTTGTTGGGAAGTACAGCTCGTTAAACATATTTCATATACTGTACATACACTATCTGTACACATTGGTAATATAGGGCGATTTATTATACTGAAAATAACCATCTGCAAATTGTGCAGTGTAATGAGTGCGAAAATACTTTATAATGTTGTATTTTCCAGGCCTAGTTGAAACCATCGTGTATAGTGGATAATATTTTTTCGCATTTATTTATCACAATTTTAATATCCGTAACACGTTTCAGTAAATAATTCCATTTTATTGCTATTATTCACCATGTTTTTCCTTATTCGTGTAGTGAATAAAGTAAGGCAATAATATCACACGCTCCGAAAATAGGTGTAGTGTAATAGCATTAGCTCCCATGTTGACTAAACTATCGGAAGAGCAAAGTGACAAGGCACAAATTTGCAAACACATTAAAACATTATTCTTGTTGTTACTGGTATTGAATTGCAACATTTGTTAAAAATAAATGCACATTAAGGTTTTTATTAGTTTCGCTATATAATAGTTAAACGAACTAAATAACAAATTTAATAAACCGTATATAATTTACCAAATATCTAGTATTGTTGTGTCTTAGTTTTTTCGTCATGTGGCTTGTCCATACACTGCACTATGACCTTCAATTAATTAGCTACTCGCTGGCCGAGTTAAGAAGTTTATAATAACCACTTATTGTGAATGAAAATTCAGAGAAGCGCTATAAAATTAGAACTAGAACTTAGCAGACATCTACAACATGTAACACACAAAGAAATAACCCACTCAGATTTTAATGTGAAATGAAATGAATATTTAAAAAACTTTGTAAAATTTTGTTTGCAACGATATGATACACCAATATGTTAACTTACACTCTTTAATCATCAAACAATGGGTTTCTTAAGTAACAATTAGGAACAATTTCCATATAATTCCATTTGGAAGTTAACATTCATAGATTTGATAGTATTACTAAATCTATTTTTAAACAGTCACCTGCTGTTACAAGCCAACCGAGCACAGAGAATTAAGCAACATTGAGAAAGTCTATATAGAGACTATTCGCGATTTCTTCACGCTTTGTGAATCAAACCTTTGAAAAATTACCCCATGTGGAACGTGTTTCGTTATTTCCTAAATATGCCATGCATCACACGGGTTTTTTACTTATGTTAATATAAAAATGCCTTATTTAATTTTAAATTCTACTTATATTTTCTGTGAACTACCCTAATATATATTCGATATGATTGTAAATATGGAGGAAATAAGTGTGTGGGAAGCCTAGTAAGAACTAGTTTTTATGAAAATATTATTACACTGAGTGCGTACGATTGCAGTGCGTTGTCTCTTTGGTGTAATTTTCTAGACCCGGTTAAGCTTTTCTTGCATGACGCGGAGGGTTATCTTTGAAGTAGAACCTTAGTTCGGCTTCAAGAAAGTTGGAAGTAACTGTGAATAGACTATAAGAGCCGCAATAAAATCCGGGAGATTAAAAAAAAAATAACATGATTCGCTCCTGACGAGGCATGTCGGCTACAGACTGCCAGGATGAAAATTTGGCCCCTTTTTCCAGACGGCCGCAGTACATTTCATTGTAAATAAAACAGGTCTGGTGGTTGCACGTATGAGATCGTGTCGTATAAAATGCAGAAGCAGTTTAAGCTGATGGTAGAGGATACGTGTATTATTAATCACCAGCTATGCGACAGACGTGCCAAAGAGGTTAATGCGTGGGCGGGGGGGGGGGGATGAGAAGAAGGGATGTAGGTTTTTTAATTATTTACTCTGCCCTTTATCGCCGAGACATTACATGAGCTGTGCAAGAGCGACTATTGCCGCGCTTGGAGCTTACAGCCTCTTATAGCGGCGAGAGCTTGGCGCCTGTTCGAGAAGTATAAGTGAAATAGGTACTCTCTAAGAGCAACGGATACCGAGTAAAGGCTTAACAACGGGACGGACCCCCGCATTTTTTGTGAAATAGTTGTTTGTGCGAATACTCATACTTCGATAAATAAATGTTCTGCAAATACGGCTTTTTGTCAGAAAAGATTAAAAAAATAAAATAAAAATTATCTATGTCCCTGTTGTTTACTTTTGTCATATTGGGTGTATTCTTGGAGAGAAAAATTCGTGAAAATGGTCAAATATTGCGTTATTGAAGCTTGCCTGTGCAATTTCCCTAAGCGACAAGATTAAAGTACAAATATACGGGCGTAGTTTAATCTGTGGTCTTTCATCGCGTGTAATAAAATTCCTTTGTTAGAGATATAATATGCACAGTGCAGCGTTACGATGGAAACACTGCACGCCTCGCGCGATTGAGCGATGAGGCACTAGGCGTGCGTGTTAGTGTCGCCCGTATGTCTCCCTCGCTTGTAGATCTTGGGCGCGGGGATACCACGGGGGTCTATCCCACTCTTAACATCAATGCTTTGTTCGTTTTTGAAACTATACATGTCAGGGTTGCCACAGATCTGAAAAAGAGGGAAATGCCAGGGCATTTAAAAACTGTCAGGGAAATGTCAGGGAATCTCAAACAAGTTAGCTAAATATCAGAGAATTCTGTGATATGCGGGCTATATTTGTCGGTTCTGTCATTAATCATGCACCGCTGCCAGAATCATATAAAATTGTTTAAATGATTGTGGACTAAATGCTTAGGCATTTTCTTTGCAATGTATGTGGTCAGCAGTTTTGTAATACCAGAGAAGTATTTTGGTGTAAAAGTGTGTTATTCTAGAGAAACCGACTTTCACACAACCTCAAAGGTACTACGATGACGAATGAAATATTATCTTATCCACGTACGAAGTTATTTGTGAACCGTTGCAGTTATAGCGTGAAGATTTGTGTATAATAAAATATGTTTATTTTCCTTCGTACTTCTTTTGTCGCAGCCAACTCCACCTAGTCATAATGTTTTATCGTATTCCCCGGCCCGCCATATGTTGTGAACATTTTTCCTGTTATAGTGGTTAGACTACTTGCCTCCGACCTAGGAGAACCGGTTTAGATTTCCGCCGGGGTCCCTCCCGGATTTTTTTTCACTTGGGGTGCCAAATTCAAAGGTATCGTTTGTCAAATATCACTCCGACTGGACAAATTATATGCTATTATATACAATATATATTTGGAGTTAAATTTCCAGGTGATATGCAGGGATATTTTTGTCTTCATACTGGCAACACATTTAGGTTTTCTTCGAGGCAGCAGTCGTGTATGTATAGCTAGAGGTGATGCATGCATTTCTTGTTATTTTATAGCCCTAATTACGTTTGCTTGTAAGTAAATTTCGATTATGTATATTGTTGTTTAAACATGCCCGTGCAAATTACTATTTTATTGTTATTTTAGCATTGTTTACTGTCCCTTTTGGATTGTTCCAGATCTTTGGCCATAACCCCAAAATTCTTGTGGGGTGAGAATGTTTATGATAATACACAAGTTTTACGATGGATATAGTGTCCATGCTGTTAAGATTCTACAGCTACAAAAACGTATCTACCCACAATAGTTTTATTACAGGCATATTTTCAGAGTTAAAAGATGCGATTATGAGTGTATGGCAATTACTCCGAGTTCCAAATTGAAACTTTCTTTTCCGATGAGACAGTATAGGAAGGTACAGGCAAAGGGAGTCGACTGCCCCAACTGCGGGACATTCTTGACGCCGTAGTAAGACGGCCGGGAGGATAAATGCTAAATTATGTGGTAGTATTCTAAGAAAATCCACTGGTGTTAGACCCAGTCGGCGACTTTACCTTAATTGCGGTAATACGTAAGCGGCCCCGCCCGTGAGTTGAACGCAGATAGCTATGATGAGAGGCCGGCAAGCTAACATCTCGTCCACCGTGGCCCCTAAACAGCGCGGTAAAGCTTTTTATGCTTCTAACATTATAAAACCATCAGTATCTTGAATCAGTCAGTATTGGAAAGTGACCTACATAGCAATAATCACCTGTATAAAACACTCTAGTATGTTCATCCATGAAATATATCTCGAAATTATTGGCTAAATTTAGAGATATAAAACTTAAAGCTGAAATATCGTCTTTTGAATTTTTTTCTGTGCGCGAAATGGAAGGAGGGGTAAACATCACTCACTTCGTCGTATTTCATTTGTCCTTCGATCGTAGCTTAGACAGTTCTATCCTTGTTTCTTACGCGAGTGTCCCTGATAGTTGGAATAAATGTTTTAATGTTCCTCTTTCTATTTATAATTTTTATCTAATACCATGAAATACAGGATTTTGCGGTTAATATGGGAAGTAAGTGGGACTTGGAGAGAACACCAACAGGAAATACGATATGTAGATTATGCCCTAGGTTAGATGGTGCGCGGAACACGAACTGTCTGCTGTTGGTAGTAGGTTAACCTTTGCTTGTGTACACATACACACTTGGAGTGTGTGTGTGTGTGTGTGTTAGTATGGCGAGATCACTGTCGACTTCCAACGCACACCGGACACCAAACCCAACAGATACTACTAGTTGAAACCAGAGCGGTGGGCCGCTTCTCAAGTCATGGTGATCCTGGAGGCTTTCCCCAATCGCGAAATTGCGGGCATACACTATGCACGGGCTTGCCATGTATAATGCGGTCACGGCGAGATCTCTGCATGCGGAACACTTTCCGAAATTGTCATGCGGTAAATAGGAAGACGTTTCAGAGTATAGACGAGCTGCCCGAAATGTAGAGATTCGTCCACGAAACGGAGTGGTCACACTCGTCGATCCCGCTGTAGCTTTGGAGGATCGTGTTATCACTCTCATTTGACGATCATCCTGGTAACAACGCACGATATAGTTGCAACGCATGTGTGGTCATGATCAGAATGTCACAGTAACTGGTTTATTTATTGATGATGCGACCTCCAAGAGGGATGGCGTGTCCAATTTACGTAACATCCACCATTAGGCTACCGATAATCCACGCACCACTATAGAGAATGTAAACGATAAGTGTTTACAACTGTACAAAACAGTGTAGAGGGCTCTGAGACGAGCAATTTGATGTAGGACACTTGTGGTCCATAGGGTCGGGAAATTACCGTAAAAGCGCTTGATAAATGTGTACTAAGACACGTGCAGCACGCCGCTGTGGGCCCGGCCTTAATTGACCTGCTGGTCAGCTGAAGCTAGTTTGTACAGAGGTCAAATCGGGCAGGAAACGTTTAGTAATTGCTTTTGTTTGAAACACATGTTGCAATTTCATACATTCCTTCCTGATTTCTGTAACTTGTCTGTAGTATTGTGACAATCCAACATGTGTTTCAAACAAAAGTTAACTAAACGTTTCCTGCCCCATTTGACCTCTGTACAAACTTGCTGCACGTGTCTTAGTACACATTTGTCAAGCAATTTACTGCTATTTCCCGACCCTCTGGACCACAAGTGTCCTACATTAAATTGCTCGTCTTGGAGCCCTGTACACTGTAGTGTACAGTTGTAAACACTTATCGTTTACATCGTGTACAGTTATGTCACCAAAACACGTCAGTATTAATGTCAGGACAAGAATAGTTGGTGAAATATTAATCAGTCCTTACATTTTACCCGGACGCTTGGCAAGCCAATCGTACTGCAACTATCAAGGACAACAGTTTCATTTGCAACTTGAGAGTAAGTTGTCCCGTTCGGCTCTCAAGACCTCGCTGTTAAGGACTGCCCAAATCTCTTTACTCACACTCACTCAGATGTACCGTTGGATCAAATACACCTCATGCGGTTCATCCATGATGGGACGCCACCACATTTCAGTATTGTAGTTGGAGCTTATCTGAGTGAGCAGTTTCTGCGCAGGTGGATGGGTGATGCAAGGCCAGTTGACAGTCTTTTACACCACACCTGTCACGGGCATTAAAATTATTGCAATGCATGCATTGAAATGAAAAATGGGCATTACAAGCACCTCTTGTAATAGCGAATCACTTCCGACACCCATGCAGGGCTGCAGTGACACGAACGAAGTGTAAACATTTTGCCAGAGACTTGGAAGGCTTCAACTCGGAAACTATCGAAACTAAGACATATGTTCATACAGACTGTTTTGAGAGGTACTGTCCTCACCCTAGTTACTTTCTACAAAAATCGACACATGCTGCATAACACCGCTTTTAGTACCGGTTGTAATATTTGAAGTAAAATAATATATAATTAGTTACACAGCGTTGTCAGGTTGTGCAAGCAGAATGTTGTATTATGACATTTAGTTACTACGTCTTTCATTCTAGAATTTCGCTGTCGAGGAGGCTGTGGCGGTTTAGTGGTTAGACTACCCGCCTCTCACCCTTACGAGCCGGCTTCGATTCCAAGCGGTGTCGCCCCTTGATTTTTGCATGTGGGAATCGTGCCGGACGATGCCGCTGATCGGCGGGTTTTCTCGGGGATGCCCCGTTTCCCTCGCCCCTTCACTCCAGCACCACTCCATATGCACTTCAATCACCCTCATTGGCTCTCAAGACCTCGCTGTTTAAAGCCGCCCAAATCTCTTCACTCACTCACTCACTCACTCTTCACTCAGTCATTTCGTTGTAGACTGCCGTCGCTAATTGGGGCATGCTGTATTTCTCAAAACAGCATATAAAATACTGTATGACGTTTTAGTTGCGTTTTGTGAGCCATATTTTTACCTATCACAAAGCCGACACTGTTGCCAACTGATAGCGCCGAGATTGTCCACCGCCTAGTGTGCACACAGACAGCGCTGTTTGCGCCCGGTACTGCGAAGGGAAGGGCCACTTTCTTGGTGCACGGGTGAAGGCAATGCGTCTCCGGGGAAGTGGGGATCCATCATCGTGAAATGGAACACAAAACAAGGCCGCCTGCTTCGCGTGAACAGGGGTGAGAAGGTGCGGAGGGGGAAGGTTGAAGGGCCCGGCCTGAGAGCCTTCTTGCCGCCAGACAAGTGGGAGGAAAAAAAAGGGAGGCGGATTGCGTGAAATGCCGGCGAAGGCAAGAGAGGAAGGCAGATTTGCCACCATTTGCATGTCGGCTGAAACGAATGTTTGGTCCTTGTACTGCTTGGAAGGGAGTATTTGTCGACGAAAGGTCGGTTCGACGTGGGAAATGCAAGTTCACGAAACCCTTAGAGAACGGGAAAGCGTGGTGGGCGCTATCGTCCCCTGGTACTCTGCTTTGAATGAAACAGGAGTGCTCTTCAAGGTTACTGAATAGAAGTATAACAAATTATAGATAAAACACGTACTGAGAGGAATGTTGAAATGTCCACAAGTGGGAATCTGAATGAATCGTGAAGCTATTAAATTGAGGACTTATTCGTGAACCAAATATATTATTTGCCGTAGGAAACATCGTTAAGCAGATTCTTAAAATTATCTTAATACACTATTAGTATATAAGAAGTAGTGGGAGTGAGCCATTCTGAGATACAAAAGTGAGGGACGATTTCCTGGACAATCTTGCAACGATAACACCACAGGCAGATGTAGTCCAATAAGATTAACCTGGGAAATGTTTCATCTCGCTTAGAAAACCCCTTAAGCTCCGCAACCTACAAAACATTCACCTCCACATCCACAATTGGCTCTGCATGCTCCAACCCCTCCCAATACCTCTTCACAATGAAATATGTTGTGATTTGTTTGGGTTAGATCGGGTCCCTGCTCCGAGACTGTAAGCTATCGACTTCCTCTCCTCAGATATGGTTAACACCCTCCCCACACCTCTTCTCTGCTGTCCTGTAATTGCTTAACCCCTCCCCAACCCCCTCCCATACGCTCCTTTCCAGCGAAGTAGGCTATATTCAATTGTATACATACATGCTTGTTAGGCAGAGGTGATATCATTGGTCGCCAGCCTACTTGTATAGTTGCTCGCTAGATGGCGCACAAGTTCAATCAATCGAACTATGTTTGAGTACTCTCATCTAGATAGCGCTAGTGTATCTTGATGTCATAGGCCACTAGGTAACACGCTAGTTCAATCAATCTATACGCCAAGTTCTCGCATCGCACGCTAGATGGAGTATCTATGGCTTGTGCTCCAAGAGCCGATGTGTTGCTTAATGCTATTATCTGTTAGTACAAGTGCTGGGGACCCATTTAAGCTTAAGACAATTTTCGCCATCATATATGTAATGCTTTAGTACGTTATTAAAACTTTGCTTTATGGTGGTTTTGAACTACGAATCCTTAGGTTACCATATTATTGCCTTTGACCTCTCAACCATGAAATTTTGGGTCCCAATGGAGGTTTCAATAAGGTATAAAACAGGTTCACATGCGAACTCGTACTTTCAAAACGAATTTGTTGTATATATTATTATTGAACAATAAATTAGTTAAAATGTAATTTTATAAACAAGTTAGATGTTTAAGTAATATTTATGTATTTTAAAACTTAAAAATTTTCAAACATAAATATATGAAGAGATATGTATACAAACTCGTATTTAAAGGAGATTTCGTTCATGGCTTAACAACTGCCAAATATTCAAAACCTATATATATATTTTTTAAGGAAACTTATGGCTTTAAATTAAAACTTTTATACAGATAAGAATATGTCGTCAGAAAAAAGGATTATGTAACTATAACTGTCGCCATCTTGAATTTTACTAAGCATAGAGGCGACTTTCTTATTTTTAAATTAAGTATGTAGCCACTCCAAACATCAAATTCAACTCATCGCCCACCTTACAACAGGTCATTTGTACCTTATGCCCTTTCTGGCAAGGGCATAATTGTAGTCATAAATTCCGAACCATCGATGCTGTAGTGATTAAATTCATAATATATACACCGTACCCGATATCCATTATGCTAGTAAGGTCATTTAAGCCCCAAGACCTTTCTGCCAAGTTAAATTATGCGTTTAAGCTCTTTTATAAATGTCATAATTTCCGAACCGTTGGATCTACAGGGATCAAATTCATAACATAGGCATCATACCCAATATACAACACTATGGTTAAGTCACTTAGATCCTAAACCCTTTCTGGCAAGGCCAAGTACGCATTTAAGCTCTTTTAGAACATGAAAACTTAAACCCTCACGTCTAGTAGGAAGTAAGTAGTGAATTACTGTACCGTCCCCACTAAGGGAAAGGTATCAACGTTTAAATTCTTTGTAACCCACATAGTTTTCCATCAGAGAATATGAGGATATAGATGAACGCGTGTTGTTGTGATTTCTCATACCAAGGCAGTGCAATATTAAGAAACGTTTACCGTGATGTTAGGCCTATACGATTTACTGTTGCTAATTCTCAAAAGGTTTAGTAAACGTTTGCGCAGCGGCTAACCCCGGACTATTAAAGATAGGAAGCGCACGGACGAAATCAACTAACGAGTTTGTAGGACAAATGGCCACAGACAATTAAAAAAAAATTTACTACGGCAACCACAACATGCCAAAGCTTAAACGAAAGAATACTGATAAAAGGTCATGAGTTGAAAATAACACGAAAATTGCTACATAACTTTTAGTTTCTGGAGAACTGACTGTGAGAAAGGCAGCAACCCGCTACACTGCTCCAAATAACCATATTCCATGCTAAGCATACCATCTCGTACATTGGCCGCACATTTAGAAAATCCTCTAAGGGAGCATACGACGAGGCTTGTGCACTTTGGATGAGAAAGAAGTTCTTCGGTGAGAATCACTGACTGTGTTATTGCTAGCCTTGTGTGTAATGTATCCTAAACTAGAGCTTGTCGGTTAGAAGTGGCGGTAAATCGGTTTTGTATCACAAGAATTTAACTCACAAATTCAAAACTGTGCAGCGATCTTGATGGTGCAGCAATCCTTATGACAGATATTCCCGGCCAGTCATTGGATAATAGTGCTGTTTCAGAAAAACTTCTTGCTTCATGTGTTTGCCACAACACGCCTGCCTTGTGGTGACTTGTCCACAAGCAGAGTAGGCTTAAAATCAGTTGAATCTCGAGAACATGCAAACAATTAGCCCTCTACAATCTTCACTAATGACACTCAAACTTAACCCCATAATACAGATAATAACAAGCAGATTCCTATTAGTCACAGTATCAGGGAATACGACACACATTTAACTATGAAACTTTTTCTTTTAAAACCGAAGTTCGAGGTTCTCACCCTGAGAACCCTACAAAGGCATCTTGTGCTCCGGAAAATTATGTACTTTTTTTTTTCAATTCAGTATTCAGGTCTGTCCAAAGCAAACCACGAGGCTTAGCCATACAGGATTTAAACATTCTAATTTTCACCCTTGACTGAGAAACTAATTGTCACCACCCCTCTCCAAAATGGGACGGAGAAGAGTGGACGGGTGACGATATTTGGGCGTCTCTTAACAGCCCTGCAATTACGTCGACAGAAATATATTACTTTGTTGAAATATTTTCTCATAAGGGTAGCAAAAACAGTAATCTGGAACTGCCCTTTCTTCGTCTCTCCGTATTTACTTCAATAAATTCGCGGAGTACGATGAACATTTATGGCGCTGATCAATGCCACACGCAGACTTATCATCAGTTATTAAATAACCACTCAGTTCCAGAATGCTAACAAAGTACCAACTAACATAAACATAAACCTGTTGAATCTTTGGCTTACATGGAAATAACTATATACTGGCAATTATAAACTTGTATGTCAAACATCATAACACGCATTATGTTGCCACTGTGGAAGTTGTTTCTGTTCGCGTCTCGGCCCGTCCAATTGGAATCGACTTGTTAAACTTGGGAAGAAGCAGGGAAAAAGGTCGCTAGGCCCCCAACTGGGCAATCTTCCAGTCGTGTTCACAAGCGGAAAATAAAAGGTGAACGATTCGCTGGTCGACCGATATAGATTGCCAAAATATTTGCCGTTCACCCATGAAATTCGGGGTTCCCTTTAACTTCCTATCTTAGAAGCGCATCATTGCTGTCCATGCGGTTTCCTACATAGCTGGAGGACGGCTAACACACGAAACGTTGACTTTCAATTCTGGCGTTATGCCTCATTCCTTGCAGACGACAGCTAATATCTGACATGATTTTTAAAGGAGAAAACCAAATAGATAATATTGTTGCTGTAGCATCTTCAAGGCTCTCTGCCACAATAGCTGTGTTCGTATTTAATTGGCTAAGATACTAATATATATATATATATATATATATATTATATATATATATATATATATATATATATTTAAACTGTATCCTGGAGAAGTTCAAGAGTTCTGTAACATTTTAAATATTAGGTAATCCGTATTCTTGACTAGCGGTAGCTCTTAAAACGTTGTTTTCGAGTTAGGGTTGCTTTTATTTCACTTTGTAACTTTTATATAAGTATATTATAACATATATTTCACACAAAGATACTTTAACTCACTATCTGAACGTAGACGAGCACAAAAATTAAATCCGCAAAACATTTGTTTAAATAACCTACAATAAACTGCATGACGGATTACCAGAGTGCTCTCCAAGAAATACAATCTACAAATGAACTATAAGAAAAAGCAAATACTGTGATGATAGTGTGAACAACGTTAAATTAAGAAAATTAAAAAAAACTATTACATTTTATTTGCGATGTTGTACACTAACAAAACCGACAGCCAATCGTTTAGTATTTATTGCAAATGAGTAGATAAATATAGTTTATTTATAATTATTTTTTAATCCACAGATAACAGCAATGCTTAAAACTGGATGAAGACAATTAGAATTTGAACGTACATATGCAGCTGAAAAAAAAAGGATTTTCTCTTTTACGAACAACGGTGCAAAGAGAGTCAAAAATTGTAACTGTGAAACGGTAGAAATAAATGCCACAAATCTTAAAATAGAATAGTTTTACTCTAGGAGCATATTCATAGTATATCCAGTAAGACAAAGTTATGCGAAATGATAGTGCTTACTACGTACGCTTACTTCAAAATAACGTGAAACTTTTGAAAAGTGCCAGAAACAAGAATAAAAGGCAAATGGTGTGTAAGAAAATGTAAGACTTTTGAATACTTCTTCATTAACTAGAAAACACAAATATAAGTAATCGAGCTACTTTCTTCGGTACTTTGTACTCAAATAACTTGGTAAAAACAGTAGGCTAATATAGTTAAGAACTGAAATAAATCTGAAATTCGTTTCCTCTCATAATAACACGTTATCCCCACGCTTGCCACGACATATAAAGGAAAACTTACTTTTACACATTAGTGTACTCTGAAAGCCGCAAGCGTGAGGCGTTTGGGTAGAGCCAAAGCGACCTCGCTCGTACGGTGTTTTGCAGTCACAATAAATCAATTTTCCCCTCCCCCGACCCCTGTGGTCAGAAATTTCACTTAATTAAATAACCATTACGTGCACAGTATTTGTTTATTTTAACTTCTATGAACAGATTTTCTTGCCACAAAAAGTCAGTACATTATGATAATGTCACTATTCTGTTGGCCAACTGAACGGCACTATCGCCAACATTATCCAAGCAGTAACTGGCATCGAGCGCAACTTGCCCCCACCTAAAATAACAGCTGGACAGTACCTTCCAATTTGAGGACGCCGAGAATTTCGCAGACATGGCGCGCCTCCGCACAAGCGTCCGCAGCTCGCGGACATCTACGAACTGCAAGCCGCCGTCCAGAAAATGCAAAGGCGAAACTCCCCGCTGATCGCGCAGGCAGCTCCCAGGCGAATTTCGTGGCGATGACCCACAGCAGAAAAATAGGGCTCCGCAGAAGTTCGCCAGCTTTTTCCAACCAAGCTCAGCACACAAGACGTGAGCATTTAGAACGAGCAGGCAGACTAATTTCCGCAATTATTTCCACAAGTTTTGTAACCAACCACGTTGTATACAGTGTTGAACGCAAGACGTATTTTAAAAAACCCTAGCTCGTACTGAGGCTGACTAGGCAACGCCATACCAGAGCTGGGTCTGCTACAACTTCGCACATGTTACCTTACCTTGTCTGCTGCTGTACAATACTCTCTCCGCCCCGCGCGGCCGCTATCCCGAATAGCAGCGCTGGCGACGCGCGCGCGCTCAGCTGGCTTTCTACAACACTCAGTAACCATACAAAACCCTTAAAAAATTACTAACTAAACTCTCGAATATTACACAATACTGAAATATAAATACTAAATATTTAAGTATAATACAAAACATATTAAAAATGGCTGACCGGCCTAGACATGTATTTAATAACATAGTAACCACACATAAGCGATCGCCAAATTAAAAATTGGCAGACGCTAGCTGCATACATTTTATTTCTTAATTGACGACTCACCCGTCACAACTATAAGTGAGAGTTACCTAGACGCAAACCAAATTTTAACGGAAAAAAAAATGGTTTTTCGATGTTAGAAATATGACGTTTCGCTATCAGAATATATTCTCAGCAGTTTCCTGCAAACCTTGGAAAGGTTCTAGCTATACGTACTTTTTAAAGCAAACAGCCACAGGAAATTTAACCGAGTTTTGTTTCCATCAAACCGATTTATGTCATACATAAAATTTGAAATTAAGACCAAGTTATAGTTATTAGTGATTTGGGTAGAATAACTGTAGACTCATCGTGTACGCCGGTTCACGCACCAAAGACTTTACTATCCCCCGTTATAAAAGTAGCTATCAGACCGTTTGACGGTTTTGAATTTAGAAGGATCTTGGGATGGCACAGCTCAGTGATTAGGAGGTGGGAAGGAAGTAATCAATTTAAATATCTTTAAAACAAATAATAAAATATAGAACTGTAATATAAAAAAAATTCAATTGCGATGGTTACGGTTAACGTTAGCTAGAAGGACAAAATAATTATTTTAGAATTTCTAAATCATTCAAACTACAAGTAATTTGAACCGGACAGGTTATATTTAGAAGTAGGCCTTATATTTCTTATCCGATTAATTATTGGACTCAGTGGCCTTTACTTTCCGAATGGCCAGAGATAAGCCTTGTCGATTCGTCTTCAAGCCAGATACAGCCTCAGTTCAGACCATCGCGCTTCGTTTTGCAGACTTCTCATTGGCGCGCCCAGTGCCGTGAATTCCGAATGATGAGGATAGATTCGCCATCATGTCGGCGAAAAATGCTATACGTTGTCAACAATTCAGTGCCAGTGTAAATAATGATTTTAAAATTTTCCAGAATGCCGGGTATGACGTAAAGATGCCTTCAGCAGGTCTGCGCGATGTTATAATTGCATGGCCGGGCCTTGATTTGACAGCTTGCCTGAACGCGCCCTTACAAGGCGCCATTGCCCAAGCCTGCTGCCGGAAACGGCAAGAAATCCCTTCTCCAAACTGGGAACCAAGACACGATTGCGCCAGAACTAGAAACACAGGTCGACGGAACACCTTAAACAAGGCCTTTTCTCTACATTGACGCCGACCAAGTAAGGGCCAAGGAGCCGTCATGAAAAACTGATATGTCGGCCGCCTTAACCCCGCGTCCAAATCAGCCTCCACGTTCGAACTAAGGTAGGAATATCGTGGCTCAATGGTTGTCATCTACGTAACAATAATACTGACTGTAACAGTTGTCTGATAAAGGCTGTTCACGATAAAGTGAACACTTTTGAAATCAACCTTAGAAAAATGTCACTGCCCCTGCCTGCATATATTTTAATATGCGAAATGAGTGACACGTGCACAGTAAAGTTGGAAACGATGGAGGGGAAAGTAGTTAACGTCGAATAAAAAGTGTTATGCAACCATTTGTGATAACTTAAACTGTTTCCATCGCTTTGTGTGTTTTTTTTTAATGCATCTGTGTAAAAATGAGCAAATTTGTAAAGTATTTACTTTTCTAATAATTTCACAATTTCACTTGACCGACGCATGAATAAAGTGATGATGCCCATGGCAATGTTAATTCTACATGAGGCGGAAGAACACACAATGTGTATACAAGTAGATCTTAAGCAGGGCTTTCAAAAGTGCTCATTTTACCATGAACCGCTTATACATAATTGTACTTCTCTTTACTATCATTCCTCTTTATCCGTAACCACCTTGAGTTTCGTGAGTTCCGCATACTGGCTCGCCCACAACTACCTTTAGAACATGGTTGATAATGAAGATAACTTCTAAATTATCAATTCATAATAGAACCTTAGTTTTGTCCACGCGCATACAAAATTCTCGGAGGATTCCAGGCTAGTCGGCCCTTTGCAAAGAGTCTAAAACGATCTGATACCATTATCACCACCATCATTGGTACGTAGTGTATAGAGCGTCTCACTCTTAGATTGCAGTGTGTGGTGTAATGGACACACACACACACACACTCTCTCTCTCTCTCTCTCTCTCTCTCTCCCCCCCTCTCTCTCCACCGCTCTATCTCCCCCTCTCCCCCCCCCCCTCTCTGCTCCCCCCCCCCCCCCCAATACATGTCTTCTGTCGTTAAAGCTGTCCTTGTTCCTGCGTGCACTGTTGCCTGATGTGTTATCTATACCCAACCTTTAAAAATATGTCATTTTCATTGCTTGGCGCCATGCAATCACAATGATAGGGTTTCTCACAGGCTCCAGTTTCAAAGGAGCCACTTAGCTTTGCTTCGCAGGATTGGATTCCTTTACGAGTTGGCAGGGAGGTAAACAAATAAAAATTATCTTAATCAGGCCGTTTTCTTCACCACCCATTTGTTTCTCAGCTTACCAGTTGTGTCACAAATCTGAAGTAATCTGGCAACAGTGAGCGCCATAAGCCCTCTACTGCAATCTAAGCGTGAGACGGACTCGTACTGTTTAAAATAAACAAGTTGCTTAAAATATATATATATAACCTATGCGAAAATTAAATGGTATTTACATGACAATTTTTGCAGCGACGAACATAAGTTTTTTCAACAACGAAAACAACTGCACGAAAAATTAATGACTTATGCTCTCAAGAATGTTTTTTTTACCGTCATTGCACTAACGGTTAAACTGGGTGTTGACAGATAGGAAGGGAAGTTAAAAGTTAAGAAGACACGAAACTATCCCAGCATTCAAATGAAGTTAAAATAGAAAACGAGGAGTAAATATATGATGCAAATTATAGTCTGTCCGAATCAAACCCGTTACCTCCCACGCGTAATTCTGGTATCTTAATTACTCCCAAACAAGATCGGATTTTCTAGCTGAAAATGACAGTACATGATGATTAGGTATATTTCGGTGGACCACAGGAAAGTTAGGAATCTAAATATGAGTTTTGAGGGAACCACTTAACCGCCCTGGCATTATTAACTATATGTAGACCGAGTGCATAGGGAAAAATTGTCGGCAAACTTACACATCATCTTACAGCGATCAGTGTATGTCGCCTAGTTACAGGAAATTCATCAAAATAATGGCTCATATCTTGTACATATTAATGATTTATTTGAAGCTTTCAAGTTTTACTCTTCGAAAATGTATTTAAAAAGACATTTAATGATCTGTCTAGCAATTTTCAGAGGTGTGTAATTCACTGAAAATTGTTATCATCAGAAATCTCAGCTAAATTAGCGGGATCAAGCCGCTTTGAGATTTCGCCGATTCAAAATCAATTTTAACTGACTTACAGTTGAATCTCACATGTGTTATGACATTTTCACAGCTTTTATTTCTTGACACACACTGATAAATTGAGGTTTGTACTAGACGAAAAATTTGCTAAAGTGTACGCAGCAAGGTACACTCTCTCACAAATATGTAGAAATCGTTTCTACCAAATATTTTATTTTTTGGTTTACTCAACTTAAGCATTTTGTCTACTCAAATATATAATTTGCCAGCTGAATAAAAATATCTGATTTCCAAATTTTATTCAGCTAACCTTTAAATGCCCATGCGGGCAAATGTTGGCAACTTGTATTGAATAATTGATAGGCCTAATGAGATTTTCTAGCAAAACGAATGCAGACTAAGTGCAAAATACATAAGGAAAACTATTTGTTTTAACTAGAGCGGAAAAAAAAAAACAGAAAAAAAACTGACAATGGGAGAGTTATCTTTTTTTTTTCGCAGACAGTTTTTATACCGATAAGTTTTGCGCTATAATTACAACAAAGAAATTTAAGATATAGTTGACTTAAATGAACTTAATGAATTTGTTGCAAACAAAATAATTTTATTGAAATAATTTTTTGTTTATAAAAGACGATTTGATCAATTTCACTGATGTTTTGTTGATTGCAACATATTAAGTTCCGTTGTTCGTCGTAATTTGTACAGTTGAAACCATATTCAGTTATAGAAACTATAAGTTTGGTCGGAAACATTCGCGTAAGCATTATGTTCGCCCGTAAAACTTTTAACTGTCTCTGATGCTTTCACGACTTTTTCCCTTGAGGTGTGTGTGTTTCTCATAAAATAATCCACCTACGTGTTCTCATAAATTGGATATGTTAGAATACTTGGCAAAGCTAGGAAATTCTCTAACGTTGTTTGAGAGATAGGTAACTTTTGCTAGCCGCCTTGTGCTACTGGCAATTGGGAGGACAGAAAAGCAAAAGATAATGTGTCCTTTTAATAACTCTTAACAATGCAGAACTTACCCAAGAACATCTGATCATAGGCTTTTCACGGTAAAATGAGCACTTTTGAAAGCCCTGCTAATGATCTACTTTGTGTGTTCTTCCGCCATACATAAAATTAACATTGCCATGGGCTTCATCGCTTTATTGATCCGCCGGTCAAATGAAACTGCGAAATTATTAGGAAAGTAAATATTTTATATATCTGCTCGTTTGTATTACATTTCGATGAATTAATTTTTTTTTTAAGTTATCACAGATGGTTACCTAACACTTTTTATTCGACGTTAAGATATGGAACTGCTATCAATCCATCGTTACCAACTTTGCTGGCCGAATGTCATTCGTTGCCCCCATAAAAATATAATATGCAGGCAGGGGAAGTGACTTTTTCTAAGGTTAATTTAAAAAGTGCTCACTATCGTGAACAACCGTTATTATAACGTATCATGGCAAGGTTGTTAGGAAAAAAAAAAAACACGGACGTCGTAAAGGACGGGGAGAAGTGAGACCAGGCGGATTATCAAACACGACACTATCATCAGAGGGAACCTTGCGCGGATACAGACGGGCGACGCTCGAAATTAATACGCGCTAATTCTGTCTCTCGGTGCAGCACAAAGCAGATTGCCGTAGTTCCTCATTAGAGCCGGCGCTTCCTTTAAGCTAGAGCAGCACTCATGCCGGAGCCAATGAGGTTTGGCGGTGCATGGATTAGCTGCCCTGTCAAGCTGCGAGCGCGTGCCCTAACTAGCCAGTCCTAAATACTGATTGCGCGTGTGTGTGTGTTACGTGTGTGGCAAAGGCAGTGCTGAACTCCCGGACAACACAGGGAACGACACTCACGATGTCATCTTGCACGTGACTGTGGTGTAGAGGAAAAAGTGGTTTGGCATGGGAATATGTCAGTTCAAACTAATAAAGGTTTTTCACGATAAACTGAGCACTCTTTAGAAATGAACCTTAGAAAAAAAGTCACTGCCCCGGCATGCATACATATTAATGGGCGCACTGAGTGACATTCGTTCAGTAAAGTTGGTAACGATGGATGGAAAGCAGTTCCATATCTTAAAGTCGAATAAAGAGTGTTAAGTAACCATTTCTGATAATTTAAATTGTTTACTTATCTTTCTGTTTTGTGTAATGCATCGTAAAAATGAGCAGATTCCCAAAGTATTTACTTTCTTAATAATTTCACCGTTTAATTTGACCGACGCATGAATAAGATGATGAAGCCCATAGCAATGTTAATTTTATAAAAGGTGGAGGAGTACATAACTTGCATACAAGTTGATCTTAAGCAGGGCTTTCAAAAGTGCTCATTTTTCCGTGAACGGCCTATAAAATAAACCCTACTTCATTATTAATTTCACTTGGTTTTTCACTGCATCGATTGTAAGTAAAACAGGTTGGATAGCTCGGATATTGACCTTACCACAATAAGTAATAAATAAGAGTATGTGTACGATGTAAAACTGTTACAGATAGCTTTAGAATTACATCACGTTCCAACTAGCTCATATTATAAAATCCTAACATAAAATAGGTATCCGAGAGGGGTAAAGTAAAACATAATTTTCCCAAACACAAAAACAAAAATAACAATAGGATACAGTTGCATTAAGTAATTAATTCACATGCCTGTAACTCTAAACAAAAAATGTTACCTATAAATCCGGGTTGTTTAAAGACGGTTTAGACTGCAAAAGCACTCTATCGCCCACTCCCCTGTGTTAGCTAAGTTAGAGTTAGAGCAAGAGAATTTTGCCGAGTGACTTAGCGCCGATTAAGGCGAAGCAAAGTGAGAATTGAGCAGATCCGTAATGAAGTGATTCCACGTTCTAGAACGTTTTAAAAGTCAGGAAATTCGTGCTTGACCAAGCCGGGAGTCAAACCCTGCTAGCCGTAGTGGAAAGCGAATGATCTAGCCACTACACAACCCCAGCCATCCTAATTGAAGTGTTTTTTTTTAGTCTGGGACAGTACTTTTAACAATTATGCAAACTGCTCTTTTTCATGATATTTTTCTGGAAAATTGTTTAACAATTTTTTTTATTTTTTATTTCAGCAATATACAAATATACGTAAGATTTAGTTTGTTAAATATATTCAATATATCGGACTAAGATTGCAAGAATAACTATAATAACTTCAAAAGTTAACTTTGTTATTAAGTTCACCTAGTCAAGAAGATGTACGTGACGTAATGAGTGAAAATCCACGTACACACGTGTGCGAAAATACTCGCGCATACTGTACTGTATACAAACATTTCTGTATTCAATCTTATTTATATATGGGAAGTTAAATATTTTTGAGTAACAACATACTGAACAAATTAGCTGACCTTTGTCTGCTGTTTTTTTCTGGTAGAATAGCGGAACAGAACGAAGTGTGGTTGGCCCCATTGATTTATTTTAAGTGTCAGAAAGATTAATCAGCCATTGTGAGCGTCTGAGCTCAAGCTACCGTTCGGGTACTTGTATAGTGGAAGCTGTGACGCTATAGGATATTCACGGTAAAGTGAGCACTTTTGAAAGCCCTCCCTTTTGGAATAATAGTCCATAAATATATTTTATTGCAGCCTTAGACATTAACTTCCGAGTGCGGTGGGAAGAATATACACACTGTCTTTATTACTTATATCGCAATATTTAATTTTAATAGGTGGTTAGAGGATAAAAAAATTGCTGAAAGGAAAAAGTAACTGGTGCCTCGAAATGCTCACTTTGGCGTGAACAGCCTGTACCTGCGACCAGAGCAGAGATGTACCCCGAAAAACAAACGCTTTATTTGAAACGGATGTTCGCACAGTGAGAACAGAGATAAAAGCCACGATAAAAGATCAGAGCAGAGCTGTTTGGGAAGAACAAACGTGTTTGTTTCTCATGGCTGCACAACGAGGGATAGGTCGTTCCTGATTGGCTTCCGCCACCTCCGCGCCTCCCTTACGGTTCCTTTTCCTATCTGTGGTTTGCTGTTCTGTCCATTTCTCGCTACACAACTCCTAACGCGTTCACAATTTCCATGCGTTTCCTTATACTTGTGGTTCTAAAACATGGCAAGTTCGGATATTTGTGAACGTGAAGTACTTAAGCAAATGCCAATCTGGGGTCATAGAGACAAACGGCATCACAATTGATACGTGCTTGGCAAATACTTGGAAACCGTCACAAAAGCTGTTGGACTTTCAAGACGTACATATTAAGCATACATGTTGTTGTAATTCGCATTATGCGCAGTTACTTTTTCTCCGTAAAATTTGTACGCAAGATGTTTCTTACAATTTATTGAAGTTGTAGTAATTATACTGATTAAATTGTGGCCATATTAATATTCTCGTGTTGATAATAGAGTAGAAAAATACGTAAAGTATACATATTCATGTGGCGCCATACTAGCTTATCATGTAACAATAATTATTTTATCAGTACTAAAGTGCCACCATACCATGAATGGAGTTCATGATGGCCGTGTGCGCTAAGGGTACGACATTATATAAATGTATGTGTTAACTTTGCATAAAATGTAGTTAAAATGTAGTGTAATGTAGTAAAATGTAGTTAGCTCACGTCACTTAGTAAATAATTATAAAGGGTCTAGTATTGGTTTTTTTAATGAGTCCAATATTTTACAAAACAGCTTAACGATTCAGATAAACTTTACCGTTTACAGTGAGCTGGATGGTATTTTGCATTTTCGTTGGCATGTTTATCCGTTCATGTTAAAGGTATTTCACAGATATAATTCTTCGAAGCTAAAAGGTATTCAATTACTGAAACCATCGTAAGTCGGAACCTCAATTACTCCTAAATCTGGACAACCTTCCCTATCTGCCATTGTGATGTGAAGCACACATTTATTTGACAATCATCTCGGCTATATCTGTTTCGGTCTCGATAGCTTTTGCTAGTATTCTCCACTTGGAAAAAGTAACACCAAAGCTGCATTTTACAGTTTTTCGTGCTCTTGATAACCTTATATTGAATGCTTCTTTACCCTCATCAAACACTCTTCTTGGGTAATGCTTTAGGAAATTAGGTAAAAGAGGACAAGCTTCATCAGCAACAAAAACTAAAGATGCAATATTTTCTCAATGTTGAAGTTTTCCGTCTTCTGGGATCTTCAGCTTCGCTCTTCAATCCGTTTACTAAGTTACGACAAACGGAAAATACCTGAATCGCTCTGTTTTCCGTAAGCATTAACCTCAACTGTTATATAAATGTGTGTTCTACGTCGGTGAGGGTCTGAAGTACAGTAGAAAGAAAGATCTTGTAGTTTTAGAACAATGTTCCCGTCCTGGACACTTTAGTTTGATGTGCTTGCGCCTTCCAAACTCCCGAAACAATTTGTAAAGTTCCACTTTTTATAAAATGTGTTTAATAACCAGCATATTGGCTACAGTTCAAACGTAATGTCGCTAGACCTGGACAGTGAAATTTCATGTAAATACTTGTGCTTCACCCATAATTATATTTACCATAAAATTCGACCTAAAACTAGTCAGAAGTTAAACCCAAATCGTAGGCGAGGTAAATGCCAGAAATGAGATAAATTTTTTCGTGGAGTTCCTATGACTTAGCGAAATATTGTGTTCGTGTAACATATTGAGATTTCTTTGGTGCCAGATATATGATTAAAATTATTAAAAAGTAACTGCTAGATAATTTGAAACCTTATTTGGCATCTTTGTTAAATTTTCATTGTCACTGTGTTAAAAAAACCAATGCCGTTAAATATAAACAAAGCACAGAAAAAACTAAGGCACTTTCAACAACCTTCTATGTTTTGCGATGCCCGTTCTCGGGGTACTGGAATAGGGCAAACCAGCACAATGAACCAAGTACTAACCCAGTATTTGACCATGCAAAGAAGCCTATTTATAGGAAAGATTCATAAGAAGGCAAAGCGAGCACTTTTAAAATCAACCTCTGAAAAAAAAAACATATCTTAACATAAATACAAATATGCTTTTGTACACGCCAGCATGCAGGTCCACAGTTGAGTTAGTACCGATTTTGTGGAAACAGTTTGAACACATGGTGTTGTTTTGCGAGTCTAAAGTTTAAGCTTATGGTTACTTTAGTCATGGCTTCTTGTTTTATGGACATAACAGCAGGTATTTTCCTATCAGTGACTCTTTTTCTTTCCTAAAAATTCCAGAGTTTAACTTGGGTGACATATCCATGAAGTGGGACGGTCAAAGTAAATGTTATTTGACAAATGGGAAAAGGCTAGAAAGTGAGATGAAAAGTATATATCCTAATTAGGGCTTTCAGAAGTCGTCAAATAACCGGTAACAACGTTTTTGGACGCTTCGAATAATTTATAAACCTACAGAAACACCTTTGTCCTTCCCCTCTGATGTTTATCCAGGACAACTCTGAAGCTGAGCCGTCGCTGTTTCTACCCCTTACCGAGATGACATCTTCTGTCCAGAAGTTCCTAAACTATTAGGCTAAACGGTGCGTGCTCAACGAGTGTAAATGCCTTTCTTCTAGAAAGATCCAAATGTGTATATTAACTAGGTTTTCTTTGACAAACGAAAACAGCGCAACTGAAAAATTTGGGAGGTATTTATTTGACGAAATTTTTTGTTGTTTTTCTGTGACTGTATAAATTTGGTACTTACACAAAATTTTTTAACTGTACGTAAATAGAAAATAAGAGAATACCTGCAAACGACTAGGTCAAAACATTTACTGGCTGATCTCAGTTTTTCTCAGCCGGTAGATAAATCAACTAGTACAAGATAGGAAAACATAAAGAACTGTAATCTACCATTCACCCTTGGGGGTAGTATAAATTCACAGGCACGTTCACTGGATTAGGCACACAGTCACGTTCACGAGAAATTTTTCCTTGAAGTATTCAACGTATCAACATAATTCATATTTCCTAGAATCCGCCCGTAGTATCGCTGAATCGATTGTGATTTTTGAAGAGGTATTATTTTTAAGCTTGTACTCAGGCGGATTCCCGAAAAATCTTGAGCTCGAAGAATTTTCCTGCCCAATCTTGGATGAATCATACGATATAAAAATACTATTTGCAGATAATTAGCCCTTTCTCAGATTACGTTGTAGGCTAAATATGTTAAACATTTAGTATGTAGCATTTTGAATTATTTCTCCCGATACAAAATTCCTCAAGTTTAGACGCACGAAAGTTATTTAATTTCTTTGAAGTCGGTTGTAATTTTACCACACAGTTTACCTTCCTCGTAATACGCGTCTTTGTCGCGCGTGCGAGAGCCAATTTTATCACAAGATCAGACGTTGCCCACGTTTGTGCCAATATTCGGCTGGTGGGAGGGATTTAATCATGTCTGAAGGGTGTAACTTGAACATTACCGTTTACCTCCAAGACGTTCCCGGCTCTTAACATCCGAGTGCGTCTAACCCGCTAAACGCTTGTCACAAATAATAGCGTTTCCCCTGCAACACTATCTTGGATCGGAAAATAAAAAACTAGTCGTCGTATGGATACCTTCTCTTTATTTCGGCATCCTTCGTTATAAAGGTACAAAGTAAGACATCAATAGTCAAATAAAAAAACACGTAAACCTTTTTCACTTTCATTTAATTAACTCTAAGCTTTACTCTTCAGTACAATGCTAACTTTCGCCTGTATATTAAACTTAAAATTTGTTTTGAACTCAGTCTAACCTAAGTATTCCGATAACTGTATTATGGTATCAATAAGCAAATATGTCAATAACTTAATTGAATCAACCTTCAGCTATTTAATTTCTACTTTTATTTGCTGCAGCAAACATTTACTCCAACTTGTATAATGATACCCGTATTAGGCAAACGTTCGGCCAGGTCTTTCATTCATTATGGCAGTTAGTATTGCCAACACGTGTCACTGTATTGTAAGATATTCTTATATCTGAATAATCAATATTTACTTTTAAATACGTAACGATTATTTTGCCGCGGCGCTTAGTTAATATTATAACCTTAAAGCCATTAGACTTAAACTTACAAATGTAAACAAGCGATGCCCTACAAGATCGTTAACTTAAGTTTGAAAGGGTGAAAGGGATACTGAAGAGATAAAAATAATAAGCAGATACGTTTTCTATTCAGTCCAATCAGCCATGTGACGAAATGTTTTCCCGGCGAGATATCATTTATCGTTCAGACGAAAGTCTTCGTGCTCAAGAAACCCGTCTTGGTGTTCCATATAAACATTCTGCTGCTGTAGTATGTTCGTGATTTCTTCACACTCTTTGAATACAACCTTTGAAAAATTACCCCATGTATGAAGTGTTTAGTTATTTCCTAAATATGTCGTGTACCCCAAGCGTTTTACACTTCTATTAGCCTAAAAGAACTTTATTTTTGTTTAAATTGACTTGTTACTTATATTTTATCTATAAATTATAATATAACATTTAAAATCTATATGAATATAATCAGTGTGAAAACAGGTGTGTTGGTAATTCCTTGTAAGAAATAGTTTTTGTACAAAATATGATTACACTGAATACTCACGAACGCTGCGGATTTTCCCTTCGATGTATTTTTTCTAGATTTGGCCAAGCTTTGTTTGCGAGATGTGGAAGAATATTCTGGAGGTAGAATTTTAGCAGTGCTTCAGAAAAGTTTGAAGTAAACGTGAATGAACTGTATAACAACATTGCCTCCGTATATTAATAACTACAGTAAGATTATTTAGAAAACAGATATAAACACACTTTGCTCAACACAGTTTGTCGACTTTATAATGTGCCACCAGATGCATACTTTAATTTCGAAATAAGTCAGTCTAAACGCGAAATTCAGTTGAATTGAGTTTTCGGACAAAAATAATGAAATTTTAGGTGGATTACTTTTCACACAACACAGCACAACATTTTACCTATTTGTTTATTGTTGGCGTACACGCCCCAAACATTCTGAAAGCATTACAGAAGTTAAATTGTTAATTTCGCCGGCATCAAATACATCAACCCACCATCGTATCTGTATGTCTTCTTCCTCTGTGGCTATGCAAGGGGCTTTTCATAGGTGATTCTTCTGTGTATTTATAGATATATTTGATATATATATCATTTAAATCTGAAAACAGCAATACAGCTAAGCAAAACATTTTTGAGCCTCTTTGGCTATACATAGCCTTTAAAATATTAAAGTCACGTTATTACACATTGCCTGTAGTTCACATAAGTATTGCAAAGAGAAGGTCCTTACGTTGAACTAAAAGTGAAAACGTGCAATAACTAACTGCTCGCTCGGATCATTTCACATACGTGTCATGCAAAAATACAAATACAGCTACGCAAACACAACATTGGGATCAGCAGCACAAATAAAAAGTCATGACCATTATAAAAATAAAAAAAACCTGCGTGTTACAACCCACACTCTGGAAGTCACCCCATTATTTGTTAGAGTATGTTACTTGGCTATAATACTGTATCTTAGAAGAAGTTCAACTTCATTTCATACATCTACCCCCATGACATCCAAAACACTATGAGCCGTGATTCAGCTCGCACTCATTCTCTGCCCATCATCTGAAACCACCAGGCGACAAGCGCCTCGCCATCTTCAGATGTTCCATTACTAACATTACTCATTTACCCGTGCCTGGACTGGTCTCACCGCATTCCACTCAATCTCCACCGCCTCAGTACTTCTTCCGCTCGCTCCGCCTCATCCTTGGATTGTCACGTCCAGCGACTCGGCGACAAGTACTCGACTATGCACCACTGGGTCATTCATTACGCTCCATTCACGGCTATTTCCAACTTTTCTGAAGCCCTGCTAAAGTTCTACTTCCCAGGTATTCCTCCGCCTCCAAAGCTTAACAGCATCTGGAAAAGGGACGGCGCCCCGCGTTCGTGCGCAATCAGTGCAATAATATTTTGCACGAGAACTATTTCTTAATAGGTATTGCCAACACAAATTGTACCACTGTTTTTATTCACATTAATGATAAATGAAATATTATAATTTGTTAATTAAATATATGTTGAATTTCAATATGATAAAATATGTATTTTTATGTTAATGCAAGTATAGGACGCTTGCGGCACATAATATATTTAGGAAACAATCAAGCAAATCATATATGGGGTGATATTTTAAAGGATTGATTCAAAAAGTGTGAAGAAACAGTGATTATACTATACCACACAATCATAGCAGTCATCAACGACAAATTGCGGAGCGCAAATATGGCACACACTGTCAAATATTCGCCTTCAACTATATTGGACAATAAAATTTGAAGAAAAAATACGGCCATCAATTTTTTCCTTCCAACAAATTTTATAAAACAATCTTGAATGTGTCTGAAAATTTTTCACACTGTAATTTTTTTTTCACTGGGAGAATATAATTTGAATTATTATTTTTTAGATTTTCACAGTGAGATATTGCTTTAGTTTTTTCATGCGGTCCATTACAGGAAGAAATGTAAGAAAAATTGTAATTTAATTTCGCTTCTTTACTAAATTAAAATTTTATTTATCAGAGGTGTTTCCTTGCACGATTAAATTTAATGCCTCCGATCTTTTAATATTATGTGCAATATTCACTTAAAATAGCGTTCATGCCCACATAGCTTCTACATAAATTAATTATCTTTATAACCTACTTCATTTCCAGCAGATGTTCGTTATTTTAAATTTTCTTGACGTACATATTTGTCGTGCACGATTATGATTGTCTGAGACTGTCAAACATCAAACAAATTATTTAGCCTGTCGATTTTCAAATGTCTGATGGAAATTGAAGGCATCGAATTTTTTCAGACAAGTATGGCGGTATTTATGACGTTTCGATGACGTCATAACTGCCCAATTTTATTTGACCAAACTTACTGAAGGCAGTTTGACAGAAAAATTTGACAGTGTGGCACTTTCCCGAAAGTTGAACACTGCTCCAACATCCACCTTACACTCGCGACGACCACTCCTTTGCACAGCACAATTAGGGCGCGAGGATGTAGTAAAATGACTCGCCTCTCACCAAGGTAAACTGAGGTTCGACTCCCGACGGGATCACGCCAATTTATCGAACATGGGAAACGTGGCGGATGTTGTCGTGCTCCATCGGGGTTTCTCGATGCACTCCTGGTCTCCGCTTGGTTCTCGGTTTTCTCATGTAATAAATCTGTAAATTCTACTTGCTGCCCATGAGTGCATACGCAACGTCAAAATGGGCGACTTGATTACTTGCTGTAATGTTAGCAGTGAATTAAGTTAGGGGAAAATAACGAAGTATCTTAAAATTTCATTTGAATAGTACAGAGTTCTGGCAACTAAACTAAAATTTATTCGCTTTTTCTTCACACTTTTTTAATCAAACCTTTGAAGAATCACCCCATATATGACGTGTATAGTTATTTCCTAAATATTATCACAAGCATGTCATAGCTCTGTTAATATAAACGTATCTTATTTTTTTTTGTTAAATTGAAGTATTGCCTATATTTTTGGTTTATTAATTATTCGGTGCATTTTCCTTTAGTGTAATTTTCTTGATTTCGTTAAGCTTAATTTGCACGAGGCGGAGAAATATCCTAAAAGTATAACTTAAGCAGGGCTTGAGAAAAGTGTGAAGTAACCGTGAAGGAATTATATGGGCTGTTCATTGTTAATTGAGCACTTTCCAAAGCCCTGCTAAGTATATATTCATCTCATTTTTCACCCTTCCGAAATTTAGAAAATTTTATTTTCCATTGGTCTAGTGACTATATTGATGCTCCAGTAAAGTGAAAACGAGGAATTGTTAAGAATATAAGCATGTTAGCAATATGCCAGTTAGTATTTTAATGTATACAGCGTGTTTAGGAAACATTTGTATAAACTCGGGCACGTGATTCGTGACCGGAAAAGAGGAAGATTAATATAGGACACTCATAGTCCATCTCAAATAATAAGGGCTGTAGAAGCCCTCGATCTGGAGGGCGACAAGCATATTACGTAGGACATTAAGCAAAGTATTTGCATTAGAGGCACACAAATTGGTATACGGATTAATTAAACCAATATCTCGGATAAAAGGAAGTTATGGTCCATCGCACACACCACTATCATGTAAATAATAGGGGATGGTACCATTTGATTGCATGCAAAATTTACACCGTGAGGTTAAAATGATTGTGGATTGTGTGATTGTTACCGTTTCCGTGTAAATGCAAACTACGTGTACAGTGTTAGCAAGGCAATTGCCTGGTGAGTAGGCAACACGTAGTGCACCAGACTTACACGTGTTGGAGGTATGATGCACGATGTTAACCGTCGTGCCGGACGATGCCGCCGGTCAGCGGGTTTTCTCGGGGATCTCCCGGTTGCCCCGCACTTTCATTCCGCCACTGTTCCATTTTCACCTCAATAACCCTCATCGGCTCTCAATTACGAGCCGCCAAAATCTCTTCAGTCATTCGGCGGCGAATCTCCGCTGAATTCCTCCGGGTGCACGAAGGGTTGCCTACTCACGAGGCCACGATTTTGCTACCACTGTACCCTTCGCGATTTGACCGAAAACGGTGGGTCCTAGAGAGTTGCAACTAGGGGGGGGGGGGGGCTTGTTTGCTAATTACGACGTCCTGCTTCGTCCAATGGTATCCACCATCACTTCAACCTCACGGTGTAATTGTTGCATGCAATCAAAGGGTGCCAACTCCTATTATTTACATTATGGGGATGTGTACGACGGACCATACCTTTCTTTTATCCAAGATATTGGTTAAATTAATCCGTATACGAATTTGTTTTCCTCGCCGCCTTTAGGGGCCTCTAGAGCCCTTGGTATTTATGATGGCCCATGGGGGTCCTATGTCAATCTTCCTCTTTTCCGGTTACGAGTCATGTGCCTGAGTTTATACACATGTTTCCTAAACACGCTGTATAAAGTAGAAAAGCGATTACTTAGATCTCCATAAATTCTAACACTACTGTCGTATTTCAACTTTGAAATATTTTACTTAATTCGTTGCCAACCTAACTGGGAGCCAGCGTGACTGTGGGTACGGTTGATACATGCAGTTAATGAACAGTGTCTTTTTTCAAATATTGATTTCAAAAGTGCTCACTCTACCGTGAACAGTCTATAGGATCTTTTCTACAAATATTGAATTAATAAATGGGGTTATAGTGACATACCTACGTTCCTAACAGTGTTTTATAGCGTCGTACGAATTGACATGCGGGAACTAACGGCGTAAGGTCACAAGAAAACGAAGCAGAACTTTCATAAGTGTTTATTTGACGGCTGGCCTCTGGTAAAATCAAAATATAGTCTTATGAACGTTTTTGTATGGCGGAAAAATTACAGTGTCTGAAGATCGATACGTCACACCACTGAAGAGATGTTTTACGTATACTGCCATTTTTTTTTCGGGTCATCACAATCGAGAAGAGATTTGGACGGCTCTTAACATCGAGGTTTTGAGAGCGCCGGTGAGGATGGAGCGAGGTGGGTATGGACCAGCGCCCGAATGTTGAAGCGGAGGAGGGGGGGGGGCGGAATTCACCGAGAAAACCCGCTGACCACCGACATCATCCTCCACGATTCCCACATGCGAAAATCCGTGGGCGACCCCGCCGAGAATTGAACCCCGTTCACCTAAGTGGGAGTCGAGTAGTTTGACCATTACTCAACCACAGCCCAACAAAAGTTAAGAGGATGCGTGTAATTAATTTCGTGCACGCTACGAAACTATTCGGCAAGTTGACGGTAACTCCCAACTTTTCTGAAGCCCTGCTGAAGTTATACTTTCAGGATATGCCTCACTTTAATAATATTCTTCATAAGAACTATTTCCTATCGGCTATTCACGGTAAGATGAGCACTTTTGAAAGCCTTAATAAAGATATACTTGTATGCACTTTGTGTATTCTTCCGCCATATGAAAAATTATCATTGCAATGGGCCTCATCACTTTATTCATGCTCTTCGGGTCAAGTGAAACTGTGAAATTATTAGAAATGTAAACATTTGATAAATCTGCTAATTTTTACACACTGAGTCGTTAAAAAAACAGAACATGTAAGGAATAATTAAAATTATCGCAAATAGTTACCTGACACTTTTTATTCGACGATACCATATGGAACTACATACCATCCGTCGTTACCAACTTTATCAGGCGCATGTCACTCAGTGCACCTGATAAAATATATGCAGGCAGGGGCAGTGACATTTTTCTAAGGTTGATTTCAAAAGTGTTCCCTTTATCGTAAACAGCCTTTACTAAGCATTACCAACACACCTGTTTTCTCATTCCTTTTATTCCTATTGAGTATAAGTGAAATATTATGATTTATAGATCAAGTATATACCTACAAAAGTTCTATTTAACCAAAAATTAGGTTATTTTATTTTAACAGACGCATAAAACGCTTGTGACACATAGCATATATAGGAAATAACCAAACATGTCATTAATTGGGGTGATTTTTCAAAAGGTGAAACAACAAAAAAGTGCGAAGAAACCGTGAAGTGACTATACCCACTTGCAGCGTACGGCCACAGTCTCTCGGGGCGGATTTCAAGTTGAGCATCACCAAACCCCTCCTGAGGCGTCGAAGTCACGCGTCACCCCCCCCCCCCCCCCTACCTGAGTAACGTAGCACTACTGTCTCGTCTGTTCATCCGTGGAGATTGTTCATTACGCAACAATATTGCGTCTTTAATAAACACCGGCGGAACAGAGCGCGTTAGTCTGCCGCCGTCCCGACTGAAAGGGCCGGGGGTGCGGTACGGGGGAGGCACGCCGGAGAAGGTGTGCAGTGAATTAGTGACTCTCATTAGAGGTGAGCTCCGGGTCCCTCTCTCTCTCTCTCTCTCTTTAACCCTTGGGTGCTCAGGCCCGTAGCTCCTCTGTGACGTAGAATCCGCCGCGGGGATAACGTAGGAGCTGCCGAAAAGGACTGGCGTTATGAGCGCCTTTGCTGGCTGTAAATGGTCAAAGCACGTGATGCCACGGCGGAAGGAAATGTGAGACGAGCGACCCGAGCGATGGTAAGTTGGCAGTTCGTTAAAACCGCACGATATGGAGAACCTTCAGGCACCTCTTCCACGGTATAGGCTGTTCACGATAAAGTGAGCACTTTCGAGATCATCTTTAGAAAAAAAAGTCACTGCCCCCCCCCCCCTACATATATTTTAACGGGCACAGTGAGTGATATGCGCCCAGTAAAGTTGGTAACGATATATAGAAAGTAGTTCCATATCTTAACGTCGAACAAAAAGTGTTAGGTTACCATCTGTGATGACTGAAATTATTTATTTCGCTTTCTCTTTTTATTAATGCCTCGAAGTTAAAAATTACCAAATTGGTAAAGTATTTATTTTTATAATATGTTCACAATTTCACTTGGCCGACACATGAATAAACTGATGAGGCCCATGGCAATGTTAATTTCACACAAGGCGCAAGAATACACAAGGTGCATACAAGTATATCTTAAGCAGGGCTTCCAAAATGCTCATTTTACCGTGAACAGCCTTTATTTATCACCATTTATCACCTCCGGTAGATTTGAAAGATTTCGGAGGCTCTTAACGACGAAGTCTTGAGAGCCTATGAGGACGAAATGAGGTGAGAATAGAGAAACGCTGGAATTCTAGGCCGGGGTAAACAGGATATCCCCGATAAAACATGCCGGAACGATTCCCACGTGTGAAAATCCGGGAGTAACCCAGTCGGAGATTGAACCTGGTTCGCCTTGATGGGGGACGAGCAGTTTACCCGCTCAGCCACCGCGATCCACCTCGGGTAGAACGTAGGTAGGTAGGCTTAAACGGCGTCCCTAGTAATTTTTTTTATATTTTTATTTTTCTAGGCCACATCCGGCTGTAAGTAAACATTGTGATGGCGATGGAAAATGGTAATAACATAAGTATTCTGTTTTCTCATAATTTTAAGCGGTGATTATAAGGTTTTAATACAGCAATATGTTCAGAAAAGATACAGCATTGTCGCTATACTTATAAACAATGGTGATGCTAACCAATTCCCCCCACCCCTCCCAGGAAGCGAACCGAGAGTTTCTCCAGTGTGCCACCTCGTTTAGTTTCAGGCAGAAGGACTCTGGCTGCGAGGTAATGATTTGTGTTCCAGCTAAGTACAAAACTAAGAAACGTTTGAATAACTTGACACAGAAAACTTTAAAGTGATTACGTCGTTTCCGGTCTGTTCAAACTGGTATTCTGATGTAAGACAGTATTTTGAACGGAGAAAGACACCATCATATTTATGTAAACGTTATTCATTGCCATATAGGAGCTGAGATTAATGTATTTAACACTTTAAGCGTTCTGTGAAATAAAACTTACTTATTATTACTACTGAAAAAAAAAATTGATACTTTTTTTTTTTAATTACGTGTGAAAACACTATGTTTAGGAAACAATATTTGGTGTAACTTCTACGAACATTCTAATCCCTTACTTTCAGTTTATACCATCATGGGTTAATGTGTTTTGCTTAACGTTAGACTTGTAGTAATCGCTAACCTTTAAAAATAATGCACTGTCCTTAGCGAGAGGCAAAGTTATGTTTAGCTACAAAATATTTGTAATTCGGCACGTGGAAGAGCAAAAATTATTTCATAATAATTGCTATTGAGGAGTGAAGATGTTGCACTCGGTGATTAGAGCTCAGATTTTCATCTCAAAAACAAGTAAACATTTAAATTATCATTACTTTTGTGCGTATTGACGAGAAATTAACATTCACATATCTCAATCGCTAGTTTGAAACTAAAATTAATTTGCAAAAAATGGACTACCGTGAACTGTAAGCACGAGTAAAACGAATATTGCTACACAGTAGAGTCATGGCACGCCTTGTGTCCCATTTGCGTTTAATTCGGTTTGGTTTTGCGGATGTGCCACTAGACCGCATACATGGCCTGAGTCATTTAGGGCTGTAAGACACCGAATAAGACCTTAGTAGAAGTGAGAACTAGAGAGCCAAATTCAAGAACATTCAGCATGGCCCGACGGCGCCTTCAAAAAGCCATTTTGTAGCTGGACGCGTTTGAGAGTGACAGGTTGCGCGTATCGGTACATTTATCGCTACCTGAACCATTCGGCCTACACTGTGTATCGGTGTTAGACCCAGTGGGAACAGGAGGGTACACACTTCGACAAGTTTGACAGTAGCAGGTTGGGCGTATCGGTGCATTGATCGCTACCTGAACCATTCGGCCTACACTGTGTGTCGGTGTTAGACCCAGTGGGAACAGGAGTGTACACACGTAGACGAGTTTGACAGTAGCAGGTTGGGCGTATCGGTGCATTGATCGCTACCTGAACCATTCGGCCTATACTGTGTGTCGGTGTTAGACCCAGTGGGAACAGGAGTGTACACACGTAGACGAGTTTGAGAGCGACAGGTTGGGCGTATCGGTGCATTAATCGCTACCTGAACCTTTCTGCCTTAACTGTGTGTCGGTGTTGGAATCAGCGGGAACAGTATGGTACAAACGTCGAGAATGCTCGTGTTGACCCCGGCGATTTACCAGCAGGTACGCTCATTGCGTCGTGCTACGGGCAGTTTAGCACTCCGCGGGCTTAACTGCGCACCATTCGAGGACATGTCACGGCAGCTGGGGTCACGCCTGCGTCCACAAGTACCTTACCCATGCGGTTAGCAGAACGGGATCTGTTGGCGCGACGTCCGTTAAGACGTCTACCATTACGACCAGAGCATCGCCGAGCACAAGTGACCTCCTTCCGGAAACGGGCATCTTGTCAGCTTGCGGATTGGCAACGAGTGGTGTTCAGCAACTTATGATTGAATATTTTAATTTTTCTGTGTTCATAATGCTATGTGCTGCCCTGTACTGACTTATGTGCACCTGCTATGGTACCTTCAGGCTGATTAATTATTTGTGCAAATTAGTGTATTTCGTCTTGTGAAGCACAAAACGAAAATACGGAGATTTTATCGACATCATATTTTTCAGCACTTTTTTCGGCATAGAGGTACTAAACGGCGCACTGTGTGGCCAGAAAGCACTATTCTTGTGATAGTAAGGGGGGCTGGGAGGGAGAATAAAAAATAAACTTTACATAAGTAACGGTATGTTAGATTCGAACGATCGATAAATTCCTAAACCAGACGTTTTTAATAGTCACGAGATCTTTGGAACTCAACTAATGTCCCCGCACAAGTCAGAACTTGAGTGCACATGGACAATTGAGGAAGAAGCTCTCTATCTGAGAAGTCGTTAAATGTATGATAGTGTCGCGTGCTGCTGTAAGATCAGCGTGTGGTCTAACATGATATCTTTACCATCAGGTAAGCGCATTGCCGTACAATTACAATAGGTTTTGTGAATCCAGTAGTGGTTTAAGGGTACGATAAAGGCATTGTACCACGAGTGTGGAAAAGGGAAAATTTTCTTGAATTTTTTAGTATATACCAAGGCATGTCATGTCCTGCATCATGACATTTATAATTAATTCACACGGTGTACTTTCCCCGACTGTAAACAAGCACTGCTCATCTCCGCTCATTTTGAAACAATAGCGTTGTAAAAAGTGGCAACTTGTAATAATCGATTTGCCAAGTACCCGTGATCTAAAGATCCAAAACATTCCCATGTCTTTCTTTGCAGGATCGGGTTGCACCGATGATGTTTTGTATAAACTGAAGAGAATTTTATGATACAATGAGACAGTCTGAGCGTGTACAAATGTAGGAGCAAGTTACGTATTTGAATGACTTCGTCGGAATCAAGAAAAAATGCGCAGAGGAATAAGCGAATTTAATTCTTCGTATGTGATTTTAAGAACAGATGGCAGAAGCTTGTAGACTAGAAGAAAGATTTTTGGGGAAGAACAAGGACTGGTTAGACACCTCTGTGGGGGTTCCAAACTACGAAAGGTTCGCTACTAGAAAACGTGTGGCTCAACCTACGAAGAGTTTCTATGAATCATAACAGAAGAGACAAAACTACTGAAAAAAAGAGAACTGCCGAGCAACATATTGAAGTGATGAGCTTTCATTTTCAGCTCAAATACTTGCGCTCTTGTGGTAAAGTGGAAGCCTCAAAAATTGTATAAGATGTAGACACATAAGCCTACGTACTAATTTTTTGAATATTTCGGTCCTACAGTTTGATTTGAAGAGAAATTGAAAGGCAGTGTTTTAGTTTACTGCATATAAATAGTTTTTGTGTAAAAATTCAAGAAAATTCACAAATAGAATAAATGTAATGATTTCATGTAATTTAAGTTACATGTTTTTAAAAAAAATTTATATTACTTTTGAAACTTTGTGGATGTAACTTAGTAATTTTTATTCATTATAAATTATTTCACTTCTGCTGGCATGTAAAATGCTATTTGTTTGTCATAATAATCGCGATACTTCCAATAATTCATGAAGAGAATAATAATTTTCCTTAAAGTGATTCGGTTTAAAGAATTTTAATTCTAGATTTTGAAACATGTATGGTTATGATAAAACATTTGTTATTAAGTTATTTTAACAACAAATTTCTATATTTGCCAACCAACCCTCGTGTAACTGTGAAGTTCTGAATCAAAGATCCTCAATATCTTTCAAGTGTAAAGGTTTAGTAGTCCCGTTATAATGGCGTTTTATCTCCTCGTAACTGCCTTTTGTGGCAGAAGTAATTTTCCATAACTTCAGGTGTGTTATATAAGCGTAAATAAATATTAATTTGAATATTGTATTTACTTGAGTATTTTATTGGTACCAAATTATTTTATAATGTGAGGTTCTTATGTTAAGTGAACTACTCATAAAGTAAGTTTTTTTTCAATGGATGTATGTTTGCCTCGTTGGAGACATTATTGGTTACTTATAAAAATGTTAAATGAGATATTAATATTTTTCGTATTATAACTTTGCATATGATTTATAGTCTTGTATTTTCTTCACGTAACTATGAACATAAAATTAAGTTATGATACACATCCCAATCATATTTGCCTGTAAACCTGAGTTCTGAGACACATGTAGGCCTATTACTAATTTAATTTGTATACGCCTTCATCAAAACGTGGAGGTGGACATTAATCAATAATAAATAACTTTAAAAACAACAGTTTCGTTAGTAAAGTTATATTTAAAACAACAATTGATACAACAGCACAGAAAATTTTTTACATACTACATTCATGTACATATTTATCAAAATATTAGATGAATTGGTTAATTGTATAATCAAAGAAACATTTGTATACACTAACCTAACCTGGACATACAAATATGAATGCATAAACAGCTAAGGTGTGTTGCATTCCCAGTTCTGATTCTGCATTACGTAAACAAGTAATGCAGCCTGAACTGTAATTTAAAAAAATACCTGTTGGACATTTCTTAATAGCAAGAAACTTTGTTAACTAAACGCGCGTCAATGGGTTGTAAAGGTTAGCTTCATTGCACATAAGTATAAAGTGTCAGCGAATTCTTCTAAAGAAAGAGAAGATCAATTCGATCCACCTCGGTTGTTAGAAACCTCTCACGGCTCGATTCTTTCAAAACTGACGTAGAAAATTGACGTCGGATCCAAAGGAAATGGAAGCATGCTTTTCTCTGTTCTCGCATCTGACCTCGCCTCATTGCCCACCGCTCATCCACATCAATACAACTAGAACTAGAAGGAAACGCGCGCCATGAAAAATAAATGCTTAAAATGACAGAAAATCGGGAGAAAAATATTTTCTATCACTTATTAAAATTACAGGCACCTTACTTACAACTTCCACATTATTTATGAAAAATATACGGAATAAGCTTAGATATATTACATCAAGGAAACGTACATATGGCCAACAATACTTCCATGCAACTTTCGAATAAATTGTTTTACCTTGCTTCATTACTCTTTTTTTTTCTAATGTTATATTTTCGTTTTGATATAATTATAAAACGCGAAAACAATTGACATAGAACGTTGAAGTTTGATAGTTTTCTCCGAAAGTGATTTGAACTCTAACAAAAGTTGCGATTCTCGAGTCTTACTCACAAGATACTTACGCTGAAGTATTTGGTAAGGGATATTTGGAGATTATTGACACACGTAGATTTCCGGTGTATTGTTCTGTAGCAAGGTTCCAGGAGAAGCTGTCAGTTACGTCTAGTTGTACTATATATTTGATATTTTAACTTGTAGATCACAGTGGCGTTAATTAGCTATTTGTCGCAGGCGAATGATAATATTCTATCTACAGCGGCAAAAAGTGTGCTTCCTCAACAACGCTCGTTCACTCTATATTCGAAAGAGTTAAAACTACTCCAAATTAGCGAACTCGAATGCAGATCTGTTAAAACCGCTCCACTTGAATCGCTGATACTACAGATAATTGTAGTTGCTGGAATTCACTAATCAATCGGTGAGTGAGTAAGCGAAGAGATTTGAGCGGCTCTTAACAGCGAGGACTTGAGAGCGGATGAGGGTGATTGAGGTGAGTATGGAGCAGCGCCGGAATGAAAGGGTGGGGGAACGATAGATCCCCGAGAAAACCCGCTGACCAGCGGCATCGTACGGCACGATTCCCGCTTGCGAAAATCCGGATGTGACCCGGCCGGGGAATGAATTCGCTTCGCGTTGGCGGGAGGCGAGCAGTCTAACCGCTCAGCCACCGTAGCCCCTTGATCAAATGGTGATTCATACTGATTCCTTGTGAATTTCTCTGACTTGGCAGTTACAACCTTAGTGCACTCAACTTATTTTCCAATAGATAACAGCTAATTTAGTAAAGATTCACTAAAATAATTCAACTGATTTAAAACACTGAATCAGATCTAGAAGCTTCGCGACGAGAAAAGTTCAGTGTTTGTTTTAAAACAGATACCAGTTCTGTATTTCATTATTATGGGCAGTGTTTTCCTTTATCATTTTTATCAAGTTTAATATATTATTTTATATGTAAGTTTTTTAAAGTGAACAAAATATACAATATCAGTAGATTATCCTTCTTTCACCCCCCGGCCCCTAAACACATGCAACGCAAAAGCGGCAAAAAGTATTGAAATTACATAAACCGCAAAATTTCCCAAATACTTTTGAGTATCCTAAAAACAATCAAAATCAACGCTCTCATTTCAGTACTTAATCGCTATATATATATATATATATATATATATATATATATATATATATATATATATATATATATATATATATATATATATATATATATATATATATATAGTACGTAGAACGTAAAATGGGATTGAGAAAATATACGCAAATAAAACTACATAAAACGAGTTCTTCGATGACACATTTCATGTCGCTTCAACCGAGAAGCAACTACGTAAACACACAGCCAAAATGTAAAATAAAAAGCAAGGATTTCGTTAATAATGCCTTCGGTATTTCGTTTGCACAAAATATGGTAGTTAATTAATAATATTTTTGTTGTTAATTTCATAATTTATTTTGTATGAGTAAAATATTTTTCCACCAAATAATTCTTAAAATTGAAACAACGTGGTATCCGTTTTAAAACTCTAACCTACTACTCTTACAATTAACTATGAAATCTGCGTCCTGAACTGCACGTATTGGTACAAACATAAAATAATTTTGCATTTCGTCCATTTGTACAGGCAGTATGTGGTTTTTAAAAGGTAATAAATAGTAGACGGTCGTTCTTAACATTTTCAAGTCTTTTTTTTTTAACCCTGATAATTTTCCAAATAGTGCAATCGGCATTCTGACTTATGAACAAAATTTTTTGTTATATAACTGAAAATAAGAAAATTTTATTTTAAACACGCTATTCTGTGTTAGTCCTGTCTATAGAGTTTTGGTTTTCCAGTTCGTATTGATATCCATGTTTAAATTTTCTTAATTTTTGTAAAACCTATTTTGTTGGAATGTACCCAAAGTAAGTATAGAACATCTGAATTCGAATATTTGTTTACTTAACAGCCAGGCATTTATTTGGACATCAATACACTGGAGCATAAAGTTAGTAAGTTCACAACCAAGTAGCGTCTACCTAATAACAAATAAGTTCATGTTCGGTTCATGGTAATGCATGCTACATAGAACGTACGCTTCATTAGGTGTGAGATGAGACAATGAGGATTTCAAACATATTGCTACCCATTCGGTGTCCATGCACAATGTTCGGCGATGGTTCGCGTGCATACTGCATTAGGAGTCAATTTATGAGCTCTTGAGTTTTACCCACGTGTTTCGGTCACCATTATTGTCTTGGAGAATCAATGGTCCGTAGGATATCTCTCTCTCCCTGATGAAACTGTGTGTAGCGTAAAGCTGACATTCTAACTTAATGATTGCCTTACCCTTTTTTCGTATGACGAACACGTGGCTTTTCAATGAAACTTCATACACTATCGACCAAAAAGTAATTGGGCACCTGTCCACAATGTTTGCTCTGTGGTTGTCACCCCGTTAGAATCTCGTAGGGCCACCTCTTGCGGCTATAACAGCAGCCACCCTGTCTGACATGCTCTCTACGGATGTTTGCAGGATATCCACGGGGATTCGTCGCCATTCCTCTCGCAACCATTCCATGAGTTGAACAATGGATTTTGGCCGCGCCTGACGAGCCCTCACCCGGCGATCCAATTCGTCACAAGGATGTTCTATAGGGTTGAGGTCGGGGCTCTGGGCAGGCCAGTCCAATCGACGAACATTGTCGGCGTACCACTGCATAGTAGCCCTCGAAACATGGCACCTGGCATTGTCATCCTGGAAGTAACACGTGTCCATTCCGTAAAAACGCCACAATGTTGGGAGCATTTAATTATCCAGAATGTTACAATAGGCCTCTGTGTTCATGCTACCACGGACAAACAGCAGCGGTCCTACGCCGAAGGCCATGAAACAGCCCCACACCATCACTCCACCACCACCGAATTTCCTAGTTGGCACTATACACTCCGGCAGAAGCCGTTCTCCGGGTAGACGCCACACACGTCCATCGATCCGTAATAATGTAAACCTCGACTTCACTGCTCCAGTGTCAAGTTGCGACGGTCCAAACACCACATGGATCGCCGAGCTTTATTGATTGCCGTGATATGGGGCTTATGTGCAACTGCTCTTCCGAAATATCCAAGTCGGTCGGCCTCTGTACGCAATGTTCCAATGGTAACCGATATTTCTGTTGCTGCACGAAACTCCTGTCGGATGGTAGCCATGGGTTGTGCCCTTCGACAATTTCACGTTCCAGGGTTCTGTGATATCTGTCTATCAAGATTGGGGTCGCCCAGAACGTGCAGCATTGGCACAATGCCCATCGACCTTCCACTTACGCAGGACGAATGCGACCGTTGATTTGGGCCTGTTTATCTTCCGTACAATCGCCCGGCTAGACAGCCCACTGAGATGGCAGTCCACAATCACGCCCTTATCGAAGTCCGATAGCTCTGTAACTCGCACCATCTCCTTGTCAACTGGTTCTACACCGGCCTGCAGCGTATGGCATCCACACAAGTCAACTGACGTACTGAATTACCTATCTTCACGGATGCCAAAATACTCTTTGATCGATAGTGTATATTTGGCCTCGAAAATATAATATATCCATTTAGTTAAACGTGAATTCTGATTAACTTAATTCAGGCTAATAGAGCATTATAATCAAATTCGTTTATGATTAAATAAAAACATATTCCCGAACGTATGCTTTTCTGCGAGATAATCTCCGTAAAATTACGAAATATTTTAGGTATGTTTTTTATCTCGGTAACATATGCTGGAATCATTAAGCACTACTGGAATCATTAATGTAACAGACAAATCTCAAAATCAAGTTCAGGTTGAACACATGTTTTATATCATATATTGCGAAGAGTTACGTAACTTTTCTGCTTTTGGGATATTATTGCGATCGAAAAGCTTGTACGAACGAATAGAAATTAAATGTGATTGCTATTGAACACTGAATAGACATCTACAGATAAATTTTAACATTTTAAAGCACTAAAATATATAACATCAATTTTTAGAATTTTTCGTTTGCATAGGATACTTAGTTGTGTGTCAGATTTTATCGAAAGAAAATTTTGTTTACATTACAGCGCGGAGGCGACCGTGCACTGAGATAAAGGCCAACAAAATACTTTTACTAGCAACCACAACAAGAAATTTTGTTGAGCAAACAATATTTGCAAAGCAACGAAATTTATTTTCTTCCTCTAACAAAATACGCGGTTGAATAAACAAAATCTCTACTAGGCAAAAAAAATGACTCTTGACAAAATATTTAGTTGAATCAGCTCTACGTGTTTGTTTAGCCGCTCATTTGAGTGCTTCCATTCGAAAATACAGCTCGAGAGTTTGTTGGTAATTTTTGTGACTATGAGGTTAGTAACAGTGATTTTTAGTGCATTTATTGATGCTTAATAATAGTATGTAAATTCTAATGAAACAATTTTAATAGGAAACTAAAAAGTAAATCTCTAAAATTCTAAATATTTATTTATGCACATTGTACGCTATTTGAAATATGTATATTTAGAAATATTTTGATTTTATGAGTAGTCACTGAAAATTGAGGTTACTTGGGCGTAGTATCCGGGCGCAAGCGGTCTGGGTTCAAATCCTGGTTAGGCCAACAAAATTTTTTTATTTTAACCGAAGCTTTTTTAAGTGCGTAGAGCCAATCATATCTTTGTTGTGGGCAACTTGATTAGAACAACAAAATAATTGGTAGCAACAACAAAATATTCCATTGTCTCTATACAAACAATTAATTTGGTTGCCCCTAACTAACTTTGTTTGATTTAAAAAAAAACCTTTCCTCGTCGTGCATCGGGGCATTCGTTCAGTGTTTGAGGTCACGTGGTTTCATATAATCGCCGACACATACACACGCACTCACAAAAGATACTTATTAAAAGCCCTTTTATCCGAAAAGATCTTTTATGGGTAAAGGGGTTGGGGGAGGGAGGACAAAAACCGGTGGGAAATTGTAGTCGCAGAGTATCGGACTTCGGAAGTGTTTCCGAGCATTTCCGATATAATGCGATTTCATTTTCGCCCTTTTTACGGGTTCCGGCGCCAATAAGTGAAAACGTGCCTCGTTCGGAGAATTTTCGTTCCGTGTTACTCTGCGGCTGGAACTGTGGGTGGGCGACAGTCGCCTAGCAACACCTCCGTCGCGTATCGATGCGATTGGCAGGGCGAAGGGACAGCCTTACCAAGGTTGATCTACTCAGCCTGGGGAAGCTCGATGCTTTTAGTCTGATAACTATAAAGTTTTCCGTCACTAGGTAAGCGGTAAAGTCGCATGTGTACTCGGTCTTCTATACTTTCTACGTTAAAAAAAAAAAACTGTATTAATCATAAATCTAATATAAAATATAACTTCGTAACTAAGTGAAACCCTTCATTTTTGTTATTCACGTAGCTTAAAACTTTAATTACATAATATGACTTCTTTGGAACACTGCGCACCTACCGAGGGAAATTTTCCCTATACCAAACTCTCCCATTAGAAAACTAGTTTTGTTCCTAATCTGAGTGGAATTAACATTAGCCTAGCAATACAGCGACGTGTAGCGATGCGATGCGATGCGATGTGTGATGACGCGATGGGAGGCGACGAGCTAAAGCCACTGTTTCACAATAATTGTGCGATGATCTGTCGGCGACGCACGTCGTCTGAGATGACACTGCAATATTTTTCAAGGCCGTACGAATGCGATGTGTGATGAAAATTACGCATTAGCATACAGCGAGTACGATAGACGTGTAAGACGAAGGAGTATTAATTTTAATATTATTAATAGACTATTTTTATGACACTGCCCATATGCATAGGAAGCCTTGTCTACTATTTTCTACTCCAATGCAGCAAAAATAAAAATAAAAATACAAACACGTGAGCGTAAACGGGCTTGTCGTTTTCAAAATGTAAACAAATCGTAGTTGTTATTCTCCGCGTAAACAAACACTTGTTCAACGCAGTCATCGACGACGCACTACGACACACTTCTCCTTCATTCTGATTGGCTACAGCTCATCGCAACGCATCGCTCTATTGTGGAATCGGCATTAGTGTGATATAAACTTGATTTGTGGTTAGTTGAGCACTTTTGTGATCAGATTTTCGAAAATGCTTACCGGCAACAGCATTCGATTTTTCCATGGTTATTGGCGACAAATATTCTGAAGTCTAGGATGTTGTGTGACAGCACTGTGAAACGAATTTTAAGTAAACATACTAAATTCTAATGCAAATTATAACCTATAAGTGGTTTCGGAAATGTAATACGTCTCAGGCTGAAACTGTTGACTGTCGCTACAGCAAAAGTCTGGGAAATTCACAATGCATTACACACTTGCTTGAACAAATTTATGAAAGCTCTCACGGATGTACGGAAGAACTTTACCATTTATACATTCTCAATACGCGCATACGGGCGTCCTTATACTTCGTGAACAATTTTGTAAATAACAAGTCAAAACGATTCCCTGCATGTAACTGCTTTTACTCGCCTGCCTGAGGGAAAACGACTACAAAACCACGAGCCTGATTCGGATACACGGGAAAAAAAATTCACGTCAGTGCACCTCACGGCATTTCGTGATGCATGGCCTTGATAATCACTGCGGCGTCCTGGATACGATCCAACACACACCACCGCACACATTTGTCACCATCTTTCTAACACACGTGCTTTCGTCCAGCCCCATGCACAAAAATCCACAATACCCAGGTCAGGCAATCTGGGCGGCCAATACATTGCGAGCACTCGTGTAGGATATCTCAGAAACAGTTTTGGATTAGCATAATCTTTTTAAGTTTTCTCTTCTCGAACCCTACACCATCACATCCTACATTTCGAAGCATTCGTCACCAAAGAGTCTGAACGTGAACTGATTCGCGTATAAATCACATTCGCAGGAAATAAGGAACATTAAATCTAAGTTTTAACGCTTGAATAAATCTAACACATAAATATTGTGGCCACTAATTCTGTGTATATTGTAGTTATATTTAATGTATAGCAATATTTGGCATAGTGTACTTAAATTACAGACGATTTCGTCGATGAATGTGTTTTAGCGTGCGTGCAGTCACCCTCCGTCTACTCCGGAACCCCATTCGCAGAAGTGTTTGTTGAAGTGTTGCAGTAGATAAGCGTCTGTATGCCCCCTGATTCATTTGGACGGTGAGCTGTTCTGCTGTAGCCTGTCGGTTGGCCTTGACGCACCGTCGTAGTCAACGTTCACCTTGGACATCAATGGCGCATGGAGCTCCACATTTTCCACGACTGTTATTCTCAATGATGCCACTCGTCCACTCACGATACACCTTTACCACAGAGGCACGTGAACAGTTCACAGACGTCGCTGTTTCAGAACTGCTGCCCTCCTAGGATACAAAGCCGATGATCATCCCTTTTGCAACTCGGTCAAATCGCTTCCCTAACCCATGACAGCAAGAAGCGCCCTGTTTACGGCCAGTCTGTCTGTCGCAGTGTATACCCGCTTTACCAGCCCGCGCACGGGCCATACGTCATGGGCTACGCACTGTAGAATACACTTCTAGTAAGGTGTCATAATAATGTGATTCAACTGTATAATATTTATGATTTTATACCTTAATGGTTGGTGAAATGTTAGTACAGGCACAGTTTTAATTTTTAAGGGTTAATCTGCGATTAAATGAAGTGTTGAATATATGCAAGTCTTGTCTCCTTGATTTATGCCTATGGTGGAGATAAATGTAACACTTTATTTTCCCAGAAGTGAACCATTGTGCAACATTTTGATCATTTTTGACCAAATTGTTATTCGAAACCTCATCAACAACAATACCATCTTCTACAGTAAATCGAGATTTCTGATTGGATCCTCAGCTTTAACAGAAGGATGGGCCTGTATGTTGTTTCGAGTTTGTGTTGCTGTTTTTGTATAATGAAGGTGAATATTCCCGAGCTGTCGAAATTTCTTTTAGAGTGATTTGTTTTTTACGATTGGCATGCATGCCTGCAGTTCTGGAGTGTTCAGAGCAATCATTGCCAAGCCATGTAGCATATTATCACCATCCAGACTCCCTATATTGTTGTCTACACTGTCAGCTACAAACGGAGTAAAGTTTCCAGGAACCATTCTATTCGAGTCATGGCTGTTAGCCGCTGCAGCACTTCTTTCAAAATTCTTAACTTCTCGATAAGAGCAGCAGAATCCCAGTTCGTGCAGAATATCATTTAATTGCATGGATGCAAAATTATGATGAAATTGGAACTCCAAGACTTGAACGAAATAGTAAGAGACAAGCTCTTAGGCAAATCTTTTGCATGATTGCTTCACCAACACTAGGTTATTTGAAGTCATGTCCTTCTTATTAGATATCATTTCATGGGAAGACTTAAGGGATGGAGGCAGAACATCTAAGCCTGCACTTGCAGACTCTTATTAAGAAGATATTGAGTAAAATCCTAGATCCTGAGCTACAGCCTTATATTCACTTTTAATTACCCTTGCAGCTTTTTCAATGATTGCATATTTTTCGTCATAAAGATTCGTATTACCTGGGTTCTGGAAGTTAACCAAGCTATCACTTACATTTTCATGAAGGCTAACAACATTTGTAGTCTCGCGTTTTTTAGAAAATAACAATGCACCACGAAAATTCTCAGATTTTCATAAACTTTCTGGGTAGGCTTATAAGTTATCTTTTATACATTCTCTATTTTGTTGTGTGGGTGAAGTGTGACAATCAAGTCTGTGTTCTCCATGGGTAACTCGGTGTGTTGCATACATTTTACTTATATTGCGCGCTTGGCGTCGCTTAAAACAACTGTTGCGTGTTTTATGAATTTCCTGATTTACTTGGATGCAGACTTCTGTGGTTTACTCATGTCCGCATGTCAGTTTGATGTTGTGTAGTTTAGTTTTAATTACTAACATGCACACACAAAGTTTTTAGAAAGTTTTATTTCCACCCTGTGCAAGTCCTTGTGGAAATTTGCATCTAGCAAAATGCAAAACGGTCCGAATAGCGCACTGTTGGATTTAACATGCATGAAGTGTTTAAAAGCGCAAGCACACATTCTCTACTCTACAATACAATGGGCGAGTTGTATGGCCGAGGTATAGGCAACGCGGCAGTTTTGAACGTGCGTGCTTTCTTGCGGCTGCAATTTTTGCTGAGTAAATATACACCGTGGCTTTGAATGAACACTTTCCAATGTCATTGCTGTTTACTATGGCTTTAAACAATTACGTTAAGCAGCTCGCTGGCAGCGGATGCAAGCTCTGTGGGGTGGTGGGGAACGAGAGGTGTCTTCCTTATTTCTTGTGTTATGAAATTTACAGATTTCTAGTAATCTTTAATTGTAATTGTAATTGCAAAAATCTAAAAGGGAAGGTAGTAAGCGCCGGTGCCTCCGCCATTTGCTGTGACCTGTCCTGAGGGGATCAGGTCACACACTTATAAGGGGGATGGTAGTAGCTAGAGTTAAGAGCACTCAGTTATACGACACACTACTTTCATTCCTGTCACAAATCTAATACAAGGATTACAGAAATCGCCTGATGGCGTTATTTCAATGAACCAATATCAACGCTACAAGTCTCAATGCGGCAAGTGCTAGCTTAAGGCTTAGAAAGGTGCTCTTGCTCGGGAAGAAGTCCAATTATTGCCTGGGTCTAACCCTGCGTCCCCATGACCTATTGCGCCCTAACGGGAGTTGTATTTACCCTGGACTGTCTCGTCATCGGCAACGGGAAGACCCCTTCGATGGCGGCTGCAGGCGGGCGTCGATCCGGTACCACTGGCCTGGTGGTCCTCCTTCAATGACGTTGCTCGGGCGGCTGGATCAAAGATGGCCACGATCTGCCCATGTCGCAGTCTTATATAGTTGCGACCCTGGCCTCATTAGCCTTCCCCTGGGAGAATGTTTCCATAACAGCTGGGACTGGCTCGTCGAGGTCGCGCAGCCCTGAGCACTAGCATGTCTCCTGCCAGCCCCAGCTGCTGTTGATCAAACAAACAGCAATGGGGAAGGAAAGATTCAGCAATCAGAATGCACATAGTGTCCTTTATATACACTAAGCTTGGCTCCTCTATCACACAGTGCAGACTTTGTGTTAATTAGACTGTTTTTTAATGAGCAGCAATTTCTTTAAATTTAATATGTTCATCACAAAATACACGGTTATCATTGTTCACTGCATCCATGCTTTTTCTTTTAATATAGTACCTTAATTAAACCGTAAGCACAGCATTTCAAGAATATCGTGGCTTAATCCAACTGTTTACTAATAACTATTATAATTACACTATGAACACCATAAACTATCAGTCATCATTATCCTTCGCGAAAGTTAAACAAACGTGATATATGTAACGCATATATTAAGCTTGTTGTAATCCGCAATAAAGGGATGTTCTACATAAGATAGGACAAGAGTTCAGAACACTACTGCAACAAGCCAGTAGCCAGCACGAAACCACAACTAATAATGTCAACAATATTTCAATAATTGTCTCGGATCCATCTCCTCGCTGCACGGCGCGCGGCTGCGAGTCTGTTTTCTTGATTATGGTGTTCTGTTTTTTTTTCTGTGGAGGAAAAATGTAAACCATGTAAATATGAAAGTGTGTTATCAATTCCACACAAACGCAGAACGATGCTTAAGGAAACACTCTACAGACAGACAGACAGACAGACAGTCCTACACCCAAGTCCCACATTGCTATTTTTAGGAATATAGTTTACTGTGTAGTTTTGATTTTAGGGGTCGGGGGATTATCACCCCCACCACCCCCGTTCTTGAAGTTGCTCTCAATAGAGCGGAGCAAAAAGAAAAACGGAAAATAATTCCGAAGATTGGGTAAGTGATCCGCCCATGGTATTTTCCTCTAGTGATTTCTAAAAATCATGGAAAGTAAAAATTCAGGATGGAGGAATGAAGAATTCAACATTGATCCTCCGGAGTGTGAGACCAATGTTTTACCACTTTACTAATTTAATCGGTGCGTCATGCTGCAAAACATAATTTCTTGAGAAAAAAATAACAATTCTGCAATACATTTGAGAGCGGTTAATTAAGAACTTCTAATTTTCATAATTTTTCCTGAACAAATCCTGGGAAAACAAATCCAATTTATGGGTGCATGTAAGATAATTATGGATATATTATATGAAATAGTGTGTTATTTAATTTTTCTCTTTGCATTTTTGGTCATAAGATGTGTCGTTTTTTACATGCAAATTTTCTTAGCGTTTTTTTCGGGACAAATCCCATTGAAACAGAGGGGGAAATGGACTGGGTTTTGGCGATGTTTTGTATATGTTAATCTACAAATTTTTCTAAGAAATTTGATGTAAAAAATATTTCCTTGCAATTGGTACTTAAATATGCCCCATTTTTGTTCTTCATAAAATAACTGGACTATTCCGCAAGGAAACGAACCCAGTTTGCCGTGGCACTGGTCGAGTGACCGACCGACACATTACACCACTGCTGCTCCCAGCGTATTTACGTTTCTGAACATTGCGATGTGTCACTTTATCAGCGCATGAATACTAGTGTTAGGGTCCATACGGCGTTGTTTTAAGTGACGCGTAACGATGCACAGTGGTCTTAACTGCCGACACACGGGGGACAAACTGGACGCTCCCATCAATCAGTGGTATTTTTACACTTTCTATAAAACAATCTTATCAGCGTGTCGGCAAAATACGACCACCGTCAGGAGTCGTCACAGCGGACAAAGTTTTCTCGTGTTTGTGAAATGTTTAAAAGCTCTTGCATTTTCTTAGTCTGTATTTCTGGGGAAAAGATATTTTTTTTAAATACAGAACGTACATGAACTTCGTGCAGAGAATGAAGTCACATCATTTGTGGGCCTAAATAACCAGAAAATCCTAGTAACGGAATGTCCGGAAAAGTAATAATCTATTACTGTAACGAAACTCGTTCTTGATTAAATATGTGTGCAGTCGCTGGGTTTCGTTATTATATGTCCTACGAATGGGCGCAACTTTTTCTGTAACGGAAAAAGTGAGTTTTGACTTTAGCAGCCCAAACGTCACAAATTTAATTTTTCTATATATTTTTGCCACGGCTAACGTCGGAACTTTTCAATAGTGAGAAAAACAATTTCTCATTCAAGTGTAGGTAACACTGCCTCATGTAAACTAGACATAAAGATCGTCAATAGGACAAAAGATAATAATATACAACCAATATGCCAAAATAATGACATAATTAATAACCCTTCTTTAAACTACCAACGACAAGGAATAGAGGGAGGTGAAATCGTTAGAAGAGACTATCAAAAAGAATTTATTAGCATGTTCTCTTTCTCATATCTTCATATAAATAATGTGGCGTATTTTCATAATCCGGTCCACATTCAAAAGCAACTTTTTTACTAAAGAAATTAAGAGACGACACGAATTTTTTAAGATTAGATTAAAATTAATAATTTACCTAACATAGTGAGAGGAAAAGAAAGATATTCATTTTCATAAAATTATAAATGTAACTTTTGATTAATCTCTAAATAGATATACGACCAAATAGAACCTCGAATGGAATACTGCTTAAGGGTTACAATGATCCTCCTTAATTTTGCCCTTTGATCATTCAAGCTCTCTGCTCGAACACTGGTCCCTGAACCTCTGCAGTGTCTCCAAGTGTTGGTGGGCCGTTACACTCTAGATGCAGCGATGGATCCCTACCAGTGGAATACGATCGTCCTTCCTCGAGTCATCATCAGTTCCTGGATTTAAGTTATTTCTTTACAGTCCTTCATTATTGTCCAATTCTAATGTCGGCAAATGGTATCTCAACTATAAGCTCTATAAATTAGGGCTGGACAGCAGAACAAAAAACAGTTATTTTATTAATGTTTCATTATCAGTTTGGCTGACTCCTCAACATTCTTTTGCCCATCTGAAGACGAATAATAATATTCATAACAAAAACAATACGAAAGCAGAACAAGCAAAATTGGTCATAATAAGTGTCGCCTCTTTACATTTGCAATATATTTCTAAGTTCATAGAAGTGAAATCAAACGTTCCTGCATCAACAACAAATAATATGGGGAGCATAACAGTTTCGCTAGCTATAGAGAACGTCATGATTATCATTTTTACACGCCCCGCTATAATAACTCTGAAAACATAAAGAGATTCAATAAATTGTTAGCTTATCCTATCAAAATTAATAAAACAAGTACACAAAAATATTTACAAATTACCAGATGTTATACTACTAAAGTGACGTTGAAGTTAGATTCAAGGGTACTTTTGGTACTTACTTTAGTGTAGTGTTTTCTTGTGCAGAATATGCTACACTAATTTCCTTTGTTTATTGAATAACTATACCTTTGTTTAGAAAATGTAATAAGTACATTCAATTGTTTGTATTATTTACAACTCCCAGAATTGTTGCACCTAACTTCAACGTCGCATTGGTAATACAAGATGGCCTTCCCGAACAGTATGTTACTAAGGTTTTCTGTTATTTTCGCCCACAGATACTGTGGCCTTATTTTCTGCACGAAGTTCAGATAGATCATGTATAAGCCGAAGTCCTTATAATTGCATAGTACAAATAAAAAAAATGTTTAATTCCATTCAAAACCCCGTCCTACATTGTTATATAAAATGTTAACATCAGACAAAATTTATCTGTTTATATTCCTAACATCCGAAATGTCATTAAAAATCCCTCCAACTGAACTGGGATATTTAAATTGTTATTAAATTACCCACATATCATATACAGAAATTTGGCTGCCCAACTGTGGGTCTACTTTCCATTAACTAACATAAATTTTCTGCATGCGAAAATTCCTATTACCGTACCCATCCCCCCTGTCCGGAACACGAGTTCCGTTAAAGGTCTTTAAGTAGTCTTTCCTCCGTCTCTGCATCTTTTATCATGATATACACCGTTTTCGACTTACAAATTTTCTTAGCGTTTTTCCGAGACAAATCCCGGGAAACCGGCGGGAAAAATTGAGTGGGTTTTGGTGGCTTTTGGATATGTTAAGCTACAATTTTTTATACGAATTTTGATTGAAAAAGAACTTTTCTTGCAATTTGTCCATAAATTTACCACATTTTTCCATGTTATATGATCTCCTCATGTAGAACAAATCCCTTATTTACAAACTGAGTCAGTGTAGATCGTAAAAAAAAGTCTTCAACGATGTCTGCTCTACTTGTTAAAGAAATACTGTTATATTCAGCAGAGTTCAAAACAATTCCATATCCCGATAATCTTTAAAATACGTATGTAAGTATGCATACACACATATACACGTGTGTGTCCATATCTTTTTTACACACAACTCAAATCCACTGGTTAACTCGGGAGATGTCGGCTTCATGGGAAGAAATGGGATTTCTCGCATAGTAGACCTATAAAGGCGAAACATGAATTGCTGGCCAATTGTCTTCGCGAAAGGGGATTACTGTGTTAAGTTCCTTTGGTATTCATACGTACTTGTTGCTAGGAAATGTATACGACATAGACTGCATTGATGAAATGCATGCTATAAATTGCCCACGCTGTCGATGGAACAAGACACAAAATATGTATTTGAGCAACTCTCTGAGAATTACCTTTTATGAAGTTTTAAAATTTCGACTTTGCACTTAAATCATATTTTACACGAAAACTGGATTTCGCAGTTCTTGTGTAACTCTGAAACACACACCTGCAAATAAATTAAAAATTATTCATATTGCTTATCGTATTCCGTAATTCGGTGCCTAAATTTGTTATTCAAATCATCGTACTTTGGCACAGCAGTTATAGTCTATTCACAGTAAAGTGAATACTTTTGAAAGACCTCTCATTTGGAATAATAGTCAATAAATATATTTTATTTTAGCCTTAGACGTTAACTTCCGAGTGCGGTGGAATATACACACTCACTTTATTACTTACATGTGATTATTTAATTGAAAAGGTGGTTAACGGATAAAAAATGACTGAAAGTAAAAAGTAACTAGAACCTCAAAAGTGTTCACTTTACCGTGAACAGTATATAGCTAACTGCAAGCGTTTACTGAATTTTAGGGTATATTAATGCACACTGGTTACCAGAGTAAATTCAAGATAGTTTATATCATCATCACAAAAATCACCAAATATTAAGTTTTATAGAAAGTAATTTCTCTTTCATCGCAAGCCGCTATGAGTAGGCATGTTTATCTTTGGTGGTGTTTTCTTTAACGAATTGATAAAATTGATATAAAAAACAATTACTTTGTAACCAGTTAAACAAAAGCGTTGCTCATAAACAAACGGGATAATTTTCCCTCCGAGCGATGGGAATGTTTAAAGACCTCTTTATACCAGAGCAGAAAATGCCCTGAATTGCTAGGTAAATATCTGCCTTGCGTTTTTTTTTTGTCTCCTTGTTCGCCAAGACAACGGCGGAATCCTTTGTTCGTATACGTATTTCCGTCGTCTGTTTGTTCTCCTTTTTATTTTCATTTGACCGTCAACAGTGCTCGTCCCCTACCCCTCCCTCCATCTCATTCGCCCACCCAGCACAGCTTCGATGAAAATGTTTCTGTTTTGTTTGTCGTCTGGATGTGCTCTTTGTTGGCTGATTTCCTGCAGGATCGCCGAGCTTGCTGGATGTCTCTTTGTTGGCAGACAGCTCCAGAGGAACACGGGGAGGCGTTCGTGCGACCACAATAAGCGACGCTGTCTCTGGATACAATCAGCTCCTAACATTTCCCTCCGTTCTCCACACGTCCCGTACACAGGCCGTGCTGTGTAGGAAAAGGACGTATTTTAGTTGCGTTCCCACGCATTTTATTCATTCCGGCCTCTTCTACAGGACGCATTCCTCGGCCTATTCAAATATATTGCTCAGATATTCTCCTCGAAACCTGAATTCCGGATTTCAAAATAAGTCGTCTTTGGGAGCATAGCATGGAAGTGCTACATTGATTAATGGTGTTAGTGTAATTTTCCGTAGCTTAGGCTTGCTGCGATAGACTTTTTTAAATATGAAATGCAAAAGGTATAGTGATATTACAGTATACTGCATACTGTAAACGGAAAAAAATACACCAAATTTAACGGCGGAACTAATTGATATTATTTGCTTAGTAGTGTGTGCTGTATGATCTGTACTGGTTCCAGTTCGGGCTACTGTTAAGCTAAAAGCTAACATTTGTATAGTTTCTCGCTATTGTTATATGTGCGTTCATTAATTCTAAGCTTTGTTTATTTAGTTTCGCGTTGAGAATCAAATTATGTAAGCTATATTCTTAGCAACTAGCTTTATTTATTTAGAAAATATTCTTCTCTGGCCAATTATCACTGAGTGGTATGCTTACCTAACAAAATAACGTCTGCTTTATATTGCGGGGAAAATTTTTACAAAAAATAATTATACCACTTCGTAATTTATTGCCGGCGTAGGTGAATAAGACCAGGGAATTCGTTGAACTTTTACCGTTATGATAATCAAAACAGCATGTAAATAAATGAGAACAGAAAGCCTGCAATAATAAAAATTAAATTATATATCAAGCGTACATATTGCATTTCTATTATTTAAACGTACTTATTTTAGACGAGTTTTTTTTTTTAGTGAAATTTCAAAGTTCGTCTTCGGTTTTCTTTGCAAAATTATATATATATATATATTTATTTATATTTATATATATATACATATACACATACACATAAATGTGTATAAATAGGATTTTAAATTTCGCCTGTTATATTTTTATTACTTTTATTGCGATCATCTTCAGCACCGAAGAAAGGCCAACGAATTACGAATTTTTCATTCTACTGAATACCTATTGTGAGTGCATAAATACCGAATTCGAAATACGATTCGACTTCCATTACCCACAGTGACTCCGAAAAGGGACCAAGAAACGAAGAACACGATGAACGGATGAGGAATTAAAAGATTACAGTAAGAAAGTGATAGAATTAATCAGCACATATATGGAACAAGAGACAATGGTCTACTTCGTCAACGAGCGAGACAAGAACAACGAGGATAGCAGAACTCAAACAGCCAGAATTACAAGCAAAACACAAAAAGTATGTTGGTTCCTCTGTCGTATACTTGTTTCTTGGTTCCGTTTCCGTAGTAACTGTAAGCACTGTAATTTAAATAAAATTTAGAATTCAGTTGCGCCACACCATTCCCATTTAAATTAAAAAACAACGTAAACGCCTGTTTAATTTATGAATATTTCCATAAATAATTGAAAATTATCTACGCTTTATCTCTTAGAATGGCACTAATCGTAACACCTCATAGCGTGTTTGGTTTTAAGGCAATAAACAGAAGGTTTACTTTATAAATAACTATATCTACGAATTTAATTGTGATTTTTCATCTATTAGTATTTCACTAACCGAAATTTTTTACACTGTGTTTATTTGAAGGAAATGCCTTGCATTTATGTATTAATATAATAATATTAGTCTAGATTAAAGGGAAGTTTTAACTTTGACGGATTTTACTATACAGCGTTTTACTTTCTTTACCTATTGATAGAAAAATACGTTTCATTAGTAAATATATTTGTTCACTATAAATTACACATAGGTAAGTTGAAATAACAACGGCATTATTGTTCCTAACAATTTAATTACATCAGTATTTGCAAATATTTGTGGGGCAGATTCCTTCAACAGTTGACTCAGTTTTAAGTGAAAAAAAAAAAAAACCCTTCTTTCCATTGTTATGTTTCACCAAATAATAAAATTTATAATAATATAAAGGAGACTAAGTTATAACAGGGTCATAATGAAGTGATATTAGTAGTATAACTGTAGAGATATATATTATTGTTTCCCACATGTAACCTTCATGTTATAATAAGTTGTACTCAGATTTATAGGTCTCGTATCAAGCTCTCATTAACTCTTTGTTCGGCAAAAGGTCGATAAAGAATAACGGAACATTTCATGGCCTATAATTGGCTTCATTTTGGAAGAAAACGTAATAAAAATATTTGTTTTTCAACATTCTATTTTTATATATATTTTTGGAATGGTGAACAATTCTACCACCAACCATTTGGGAAAGAAATGTGCACTGTAATATATCTAGATAGAAAAAATACAAACTGGCCAAAAATAAATAAAAATATTCTGGGAGAAGTAACTGCAGAATTTTAATACGATCTATTTTTTAAGAGTTTTCTGAAAGAAATGTATCACTTAGGAATTCCCAACATACCAAACACAAGCGTGAGCGGCAGCGAAACTGGCAATTTACTTACAGAATTTCAAATATCCACGCCCAAATAGAATTAATGAATTTAGCATGTTACGGAAACAACAATATGAAATAAAGTATAGGCTTATTTATACAAAGACACATCTGGAAAACATTTCTCAGAAACTGAAAAATGGTGCAAACCATGTATTTGCAGCAACAAAGGTAGCCATTTACTGGTCATATTTCATATATCTAAAATATAATATAATGAAATTAATTACAACACTAGATGCTCATCACGATTGCAATTTTTATTAAATATAAATCAAGTAAGAAAATGTTTAATGAAGAGTATACAATGGTATGATGGTTAACCATTATAAAGTTTTTGATACAGTGAATGAGCGCCAACAAACTTGTTTTAGATAGCCTGAACTAAGTAATTTATTTTGAGAACTATTGTGCTTAAATTTATTGTTTCGGTAAAAGTAACAATAATATGTGTACAAGCAGGGTATAATCCTTACTATAAACACAAAACGAAAAAAAAATGGCCAGATCAACAATTTAGAAAGCAGGAAGGTTACAATGAAAGTAAAGCATTAATGCTTTGTAAATATACTGATCTGGAGTTAATGAAAATATTTACATATATTTTACTTTTATTGGGTAACCGTATCAGGTTTTACAGAACAACATATTTGCCAGAAATGCAAAGATTTCGTAAAGTGATGTCATGTACTGATATTTTTGTTTATGAATCTTAGAAACAATTGTAAGTTCACAGCCTCAATGGTGTAAATTGTAACCTTTTCAGGCAGACTGGAACCAGAATTTTACGTTATTCTTGAAGTGGTTCTCGATGTCGGGATTATGAGTTTAATATACTCCGTACTACCACTATACAGAAAGTTGAGAATCAAAGTAACATCTTGAAAATTATTTCCAGTAAAGAGAAGATTTTTTCCTTGTGTGCGTAATGTAAACCATGACAAATGCAGGATCTGAAGCAAATTATGCGTGCACGTTCTAAGTGAACAATTTTGCAAGAGCATTGAAGTGATTATGCAGTGTGGCACTATCTCGACATACAATTTTCTGCTTTAAAGCAAAAGTAACATCATGAACAGAGTTAATGTAGATATGGTACAAAAATTGTTTATTCCCGCAACTTCCGATTCGACAGCTTTATTTTAAATGCAGGTTAACAATTATTTTTTTTTATAAATACCATATGCATTGAAATATTATGTACGATTTCCTTGCTTATGTATAAAAATATGCTTAGTTCCGAAAGAATAGCAATGATAATCTCCGCAGTGAAATGTTAATTACAGTCATCTTCTAGTACAAATGTCAACAAATTTAACGCTGGATATCACTAGTATGCTTAAGTGTGTCATATGAAGTATGGTAAAATGTTTTTATTTCTGTTCTAAAAATTATGTTTAATTTTAAGTACTATAAATGTGAATAGAGTCTGACGCTGATTTATGTCATTTGGAGAAAACAAGTGCATATGATCTATATGTGTAAAAATGCTTACTGATATCGTCATAAGGCTGTAAGAAAATTGATTAAATAATATTATAATAATTCAGAACAACCCAACAAGTTCTTAGACGTAAGTAATTGAGGACTATGTTAAAGAGATTACTAACTTTAGTAGTGTTCTCATGATCAGCGTTATTGGAACAAATGTTTCGTTTCATTATATTGAAATGTCACACGCTAAACTTTAACCTACTACTCATTTTTGTATGTCGGATTTTAGAGATACATGAAAAACATTTTCGGGTATATCTTGTATATAAATCAGTTCTTTTGTCATTTGCCAGGTTATAAAAAAGAGTGTTGGTACTATTCACTAAGTGCAATTTCATTAATGTTCATACGTATATTGAATTTAAATGTTTATTTAAATGGTGTTTTGTATAAAATACTCATACATATTGAAAAATTTAATAAAATTAATAGCATTAAAATTTGCTCATCTAGAAGTATCATGGAAATTCTTTATAGATTAAATGCTCGTAACAATGGTTCAAAAAAATGTAATAATTAGTTTTGCTGTTTACCACTTTTTGCTTGCAAAATTTAGCTAGAAAACATTCATCAATTTGTCAAAACGATTAAGCGAGCTGAAATAATCTTTTAAATGGAAACATTATTGGATTGGCTGTTAAAACAAGCTGCGATGATAATCACAATACATCAATTAGTGTCCATATATATATATATATATATATATGTCGCTGAAGTAGTACTGAGGGGAAAAACCATTAATGAGCTACGATTAAATTTACTGCTTTCCCTGGAGGACTAATTATTTCGTTACTTCCGAATATATGCCCATGTAACTACATAACACAAATTGCCACATTTGTCTATAAATGTAATAAACAATCCATTGGTTTCTGTTCCCATTCCATGTGACAGAAAATTACTTATCAGATTTTTATGAACTAGCTGTACAAGAAATTCTCAACGCAATAACGACAAACACCGGTGAACAAATTTATACATTTGTTTGGTACAATTCATTATACGAGTAATGGTAAAGTTGAAGTATTTATATTTTTATGATGGGTAAAATATTATCAAGCTCCTATACATTCCAAAATAGGTATATACTATTCTAACAAACGTTATTATTTTAATAGAAGTATTTATTTTTATTTTACCGGGCAGTTGTGTGCTTTACATGTTTCTGTTTGATGAATTAATATATTCTTCTTATTAAGAGGCTATTTATTTGGAATCCTTCGAAACAATAGATTGTCGTTCAAAATAAAGACACAGAAGTTAGATTCTTCTATAAAAAAAATCGATTGCTTCGAATTATAATTAACCCATCAAAATTTTACATGGGTTTTTTTCGATTATTTATTTTTACGTTTTCACATAATTCTTGTGCTTGATATGAAGCTAGAATTTTCTCAATATTTCTTAGAGATTTTCAGTTACTCGCTTAGCTGAGTCTTGCAAAACTGAAATAAGTCTTCGGTGGTGTCACTTTTCTTCTCATTCAGGGAATTTTTAGGCCTTACCTCAAGATTTCTTTTTACCGTTCATAACAATGCCATCCCTTGTTTAGGAAGTGCACCTTTACATAGTTTTCCTAACACAAAATAAGGGGAAATGCATACTACGAGGTGGGGAGAGACGAGCAGTGTAGGCAGACCTCGCTACATTTCTATTCCTGAGAGACTGTCTCCGATCGTTCAGCCCCTAACCACGGGACTGAAAGCCGGATGTTTGTATTCAGCCAAGTCAACACAAAAAAAAAAAACTTGGTTTGGTGAGTAAACAAATTTCCGCCTACGCTTCCCGATAATTCGCTTTGAGATGTAAGTCGGGGATTTCAAAACTCAGATTTCAAGTGGCGTCTCAGTTTAACCAACCTAAGAACCTAAACGTATTTACTGTAAACCAGGAAAAAATTATCATTATTATTATTATTACGAAGAAATACCGCAAAATAAAGTGATTAAAATATTACGAGGAATAAAATTTAGTTCAGTTGATTAAATAAAATGAATATCTGAAACAATTTTACATCTATATTACGCTATATTAATTTCGGTAACAAAGGCAAAGTAACTTCAAATCGTTATATAGTTGATTCACAATAATTTCTGCTTTTTCTGAAGCCCTGCCAAATTTATACTTTTGGTTACTGATTACGTATCCTTCCGCTACATGTAAACATAGACACTGCCATGTGACGTCTACTTTTATAACTGCAAAATGCGTTGGTTGCTGTTTACAGCTGTTCAAAGAATTATGTCATATTGCAGAAGCCATTTCCTACGAATGTTCACTATTTAGGCCTGTGACAATATTTATGTCAGCTTTATAAATATTTGTTACACATGATATAGGACGTTACACATAATACACATATTGCCACGACGGTGTTTGTTACAACTGTGGCGGAAACAACACTAGTGCTTAACTTGTTATTAATATATGTTTGGAATAAAATTTAAAAAGAAGGGACAACCAGTCCAACGAAATGACACAGTAAATTCAAGTACGCAACTAGTGTTGCTTATTAATTGTACTACTTAGCATCGACAAACATAAAATATAGTAGTGAACATGCAAACACATAGGCCTACCGTTACATTTATTCCACTAATATTTACATGCACTGGTACTTACTGGTTTGGAGATTTATTTTATAATTTATTTAAATTTATCCGGGTGGGCCTAGTATTTCGTTGGGATTGTGACAGATATTCAAATCACAGACATGTAAGCTCGTTACACAACTGTGTTTCAAACACCTAGAGCTAATAGACGTGAATATAAATAATTATCTTCGTCATAATATCAGTTCGTGGATAAAACGTATAAACTTTGCACTTATTTGAAATCCACAGGCCTGCGTAACGATTACTAGGCAGCCACCATATACAGAAATGGCGGCACACCCTTGCACACGCAGCGATCACAACACTCGTTACAGTAATTAACCCTGTCGTGCCGTGGAAACATATTTATTACAACATTGTAACTTCCCTAGGATGTTTCAAAAACACCAGTACGAACTTGACTCTTTGTTCAGAAACACGCTGTCTCATTGACATGTCGCCACACCACTGCTAGTCGTATGCCCTGGGTATAGTCGCCCGCCGCCAGCATATTGGGAACGCTGACCAAATTCTAGATTCTCCTTTCCACACCACGTCTGCCAACCTGCTGGATTTGTAAGTGTCGCGCAACGAGCTGTGTCGCGTCATCGCATTTAAAATATGTTGTTGCATGTAAATAACATATAATAGGTATTTAAACATTAAAATCTCGTTTCAGTGGTGGTACAATCTTCCCAAGAGAGAGAAGAGAGACAGAGAGAACGAGAAAGAACGACACGCTCTGCTTCGCTTATTGAACCTTTATTCCGGACGAAAAAAACACCAGACTACACACGGGAATTTGCGCGGATATTTTTAACTGCAGCAATGAAATGTACTTCAGTCAGTGCTATCTAAGAGTACAAATATATCAATTGACAACATTTAACTTACAATAGTATACATGAAAACGAGGTTAAAAAATATTGTAACTGTGATCTATTTCTTACCTGCCATTGCCAACACGTCGCTGCTTTCGCTGTTAATTAATATTTAATTCGAAATAAATATTACAACTTATAGAATATACTAAGGTAAAGATCTATTTATTCAATAATACAGTACTCTAAATTTAATCACTGTGTTTTTAAAAATTTGTGGAATACAAGTTATTGGAAAAACAGGTTGACATAATACACCTAGGGTGATTTTTCAAAGGTTCGATTCCAAAAGGCCGAAGAAATCGCGAAAGGACTATATATAAGATTAATAACATTTGTTTAATTTTTCTTTTTACAATTGATGTGCCGGCATCTATTATTTTCTTTTAGTTGCGTAGAATCGTTCATTGCTCAGGTTTGAAAAGATTCTATATACTTTTATTATAATTATACTGAGGCAACCCCACATGTGGGTGTTCTCAACATTTAATCCAGAAACATAGGAGGGGGTTACTGTGTAATTATGCTGGCTTGAGCTTGGCTACAACTGAAATAATACTTATCGAGCGTTTTTTATTTAATTTCAAAGTTAAAACAGAGAAAGAAACGTTTAATACTCTGTTGATTCTTGTGCGTTGCTCCTAAACTTGTCCAGCCTTTTTCCCCACACGTGATTTGTTGTATTGAGATATTTTTTTAAAATCCGATACCATGGCTCTTCGCTCGCTACATAAATTCTGCGAGACGTCACGAAGTCTCGACCACGTCCACCACTGACGGTTTATTATAGGCTGTTCACGATAAACTGAGCACTTTTGAAAGCCCTGCTTAAGATCTATTTGTATACACGTCATGTATTCTTACGCCATATCTAAAATTAACATTGCCATGGGCCACATCGCTTTATTCATGCGTCGCGTCTGTCAAGTGAAACTGCGAAAATATTATAAAAGTAAATATTGTACAAATATGCTAATTTTTACACTTACAGTGCGCCCGTTAAACCCGTTAAAATATATGCAGGTAGGAGCAGTGAATTCTTTCCAAGGTTGATCTTAAAAGTGCTCACTTTATCGTGAATAGCCTTTACCCGCTGGTGGCCATTACTTCAAAACTACATTGACCCGAATTTTTTTTTTTTTTTTTTTTTTTCGCGTTCGAGTCATGGCGATACGGACGACAATAACACGCGCGCGCAACGCATCATCGCTCATACGCGCAAGGCGCTGAACAGACATGCATCGCTTTTTCGTCAGGTTTTCCTGTGCAAATTAGATCTCTAACAGTGGGGTTTGATCACAGGTCGATGAAATCCCGCAGATGTAATTACGACTGTAGTGTTTTACTTTTTTCTTTAGAAAATCGCGTAGGCAAGCTCTACAACTGCGACATTTTTTTAAAAACAATTTTCACGACTTTTTTATTTGATTACACGTTGTGTGGAAAAACAAAAGCACACGAAGTTAAATAACAGGTTTTCATTTTTCTGCCAAAACATCGTATTCTCGTGGTATTTATTTGCTGAGATAAGGGGAAGATTACTCATTATGGTCCGCTACATTTCGAAAATTCATATAATTTTATATATGTAGTATTATTGGTTAGTTTTAACGTCATGAGAATAAATAATATGTTATCTTTAAAGCATAAAAACGTGTTATAAGAACAAATATTATAAAAAAGTCTATTCGGCATATTTTATTGGTATTACAAATTCCCATCTTGGGTACTCGGTTACCTAAGTTGGGAAAAAGGGTATCCCAAAACGGGACAAGCTAATCAATGTATAATACTTTACTGGAATATTATGGTATTAATATGTAATGTATATTTAATTATTTTAACCGAAAAAAATTATTATAAAATAAAGTTAGGCGTACATGGAACGAAGTTTTCAAATAAATGTTCCCATTAAAAAATATTTACAAGAATTATATTAGCAACTGCAATTCTAGAATAATTCGTGTAGGCCTACGTAAATCATACAGTTTCTAAATGGTACATTGAATTATAATCTTATGTCGGAAAAGGAGCGTACCTTTCGTAAATGATAGAGCCTGCATAGGCTACGTGAAACACTATTATGAAGACACAAATAAGAAACGTACTTTCAAATAGAACAAAATAGCCAGTTAGATAAGGATTATGAAAATTCCAGAGATTGACAATGAAAGCATATAATGAAGTGATAAACTATTCGTCACATTTGAAACAATAGAAATACAGTTCATCACATAGTCGGCATGATTCACGCGCCCGTTCATTGCACGTCTTACATTTCAACAAGTCATTATCAGAGTCTAATGATTTCTTTGCGCAGTTTCGTTGACTTAACGCGCAGTCCTGGTGTTAGCTTACCTCAAGTTCTTCTCAGCTGACGGTTGTGATTTCCCTTCGGCTAGGGAATCTTTGTGTGGCGATTCTGTGAGGGCGGCTGCTGTTGTCGTCCTCTTCCTGCGCTGGGTGTTATGCCTGTTACAAGTCGTGACTGGTATTCGGCTAACTTGTTGGATTGAAACCACTTTAGGCTCTCTATAGCAGAGTGTGTTTGGTCGGTTGCACTGACATCTGAGCAACTGGCTTCCTATTCCTGTTCTAATGTGTTCATACTATAAGATGGTGGCCTATTAGTGACCTCGCTGTTTGGATCGGATAATGTAGCATTTTCCAGGAATGGTTGGCCTGTGGTTCAGGAAGGTGAAAAATCGTGTTCAAAAAATATATATGGATTCAGTGGCCACAGTCCACATTTCCGAAACTCATTAATTGCGTTACAGGCATTTCCTTTCCCTTAAAAAATCGGCGAGCGATATTTTTGGAGTCAGCGAAGTTGAATGCAAGCTTCCTGACATCCGTACAGGACTAACAGAAAAAGTGCGATTTTGTTAGCAAAATACGATCCGTTATTTCTAGCACCTCTTGGCCCCTGAATGCGCTAGTAAACCGCCCAAGATGTTTCTTCGTTTCTGTGACGATCTTATTGAAATTGAGGACGTGTCTTGCATGAGTACGTTTAGACATATTGTAATTAGAAGCAGCCTTTCTTAAAGTAATTTATTTAAGTCTTAACTTCTCAATTGCGTTTGACATATACCTCATCTACGGATCTACATGTCGTTTTCCTCTGGTAGGAATATTTTAAAAACTTGGCGACATGTTTCTAAAACACATCAGTAACAGAAGCTAGTGTCATTGATTTTTTTGTAGATAATGATATATACCAACATGCACCTTTCAGCTGTAAAATTAGTGTTTTTTTAGCTATGCTGTCTATTTATAATACTAAATATTATCTCACTATAGTAATTTCCATAATTCATTGTTTTGGAATAATGGCTGTAAAATTGTTACTATGTAGAATATGTAAAACAAATTACACACGAGATTAATACGTGCATTACAACATTACGTATGTTTGAAATAAATATGACAGTCAATCTATTGCGGAAGGATATATGTTTAAAATAAATTACCCAAGATGAAACGCTACAAACTTCGTATTCACACCACTGAGGGAAAGCTACGTTTGTTGGAACGTATATACAGTTGCTATCTAGCTGCGGCTTAGTGGACAAAATCAGTCCCGTATTAGGTAGCCGGGCCATCTTGAGTAACCTTCCCCTATGCGAAACGCGCAAACATGCAAACAGCGAATGTACAGGAAATATGTACGGACTGCTAACTCTTAAGGCAGTTCGAGAGCCAAATTTGTTTTCTGTAGGCTATTCACGATAAAGTGACAACTTTTGAAAACCCTATCATTTGGACTAATAGTCAATGAATATATTTTTATTTAGCCTTCGACATTAACATCCAAATGCGATGTAATATACACTATGTGCATTTATTTAAATAGATGGTTAAGGACTAAAATATTGCTGAAAGAAAATACAAATTAGGGCTTCAAAAGAAATTTTTTTTTTTTTCAGACTTTCAAATTCTAGGTAGTTTGTGACGAAACATGTATATAATTTTTTTATCTATAGTTATGCAATATTTGGCATATGTGTATTACACTAGGCACAAAATGAAATATGAGTACATGAAAGATGTTCTAGACGGTCATCAAAAATCACGTAAATGTTAGAATTTTCACACAGTATTTTTTTTTTTTCAAAGTATTTATTCTTCCTGTAGAAGTAAAAGTAGAATTCAAGACCTTTATCAAAATTTTATTCTGGCAATTTTTATAAGTGTTACGAGACAGTTCGCAACGAAAATAAGAGGTCGTGTTACTGTGATAGAAAATTGATATAATGATGATAATTTCAGACATTTTAACTCGTGTGACACAGTTAAATAATAGACATGGAGAAGAAATGTAGTTCTTTTTAATATATAAGAAGTGATTAAAATCATTTCCTTACAATGTAATTAAATTCACTTGCCTCTAAACTGGAATTTTGCCTTAAGGGAGGACGTGGAAATGTACTACTAAATCAAATATATTGGGCGACGGTACATTAAAAACCTCATACTTAAGAACCACTAGTCGAGGTGAGAATAAAAACCCTAAAATAATTCAGAAAACAATTGGTAACTCCAAAATTAATCTCTAGCTTGAGGTATACGTTGTCCTTAAAAATTATCCACGTAGCCAACGCCCCACCTCTGAAATGATCCATGTTCTAGAAAGGGCCAGTTGAACCACCTTCCCTCTCCTGTGATGCAGGTCCCAGAACGTGAAGGAGTGAACAGGCATGCAACTCCCAGAACTTTCGTAGAATGGCCGGGGAGTCCGCTGTCCCAAAAATAACTTCGGTCCTGATGACAACCAAACCCGCAGATAACGCCAGCCCGGAGTAAAGGCAGCTCTAAACACTGTCCACTCCAAGAACTGATCGTGCTGGTCAGATATCTTCATCTCGCCTTTCTTGGTATGGCGTCAGGCGGCCCCCAGATGCACGATCTTAGTATGATGCTGTGTCTGATATCGTTTATCCTCTTTACCCCCTGATACGGCCCCTCTTATACGATTTCTAGTTTGGGTGAAAATATATTTTTCCTTGAGATTTCATAGTCACATCAATTCACCTTCATGGAATCCAGCTGCATATACACAGGGCTAGTATCCAGCCTCCACTAAGTCAAATTGTCTTCAGTCGTCTTGGAACAGTAGCGCGTATATGTGGCCTTCTGTCTAACTCAGGGCAGTACTGGTATGTTTCAACATGTGACCTTGTTTGATCTTCTGTGTTGGTAAATTCGTATGCCTTAAGCAACATGATGAAATAGCCTCCCACCACCAAGTTGTAATAGTTTCCTGTATTCCTGGAAACGAATAATCCAACATCATCTATTGCGATCGATAAATGAATACCAGTGATTTAGATTTGCATATATCTTCTTCTTTATGTTGGTTGATTGATGTTTGTGTAATGGTGACATTTCTTAAAAAAATTTCCTACATCTGCTTTACACCCAGTCCAGTTAAATCTTTCTCATCCAATTCTCAGTCTTCTTATTCCCGAGATATTTTGATTCACCGCCATGGACCTCTTGAAAACGTTTTGTACCATTCCATGAGCGACCACAGTCTGTTTATAAATGTACTTTTCATCACAGCTCTCCCTTGTCCACAGCAAACTTTCTCCATCTACCTCGGCTCTCGAGACCTCGCTGTTAAGAGCTGCCCAGATCTTTTCACTCACTCACATTCTCCATCTGCAAGCAATTCCCATTGCGATGAATGAAATTTTTATTTCGGACTGGCATTGCCCACATGATTCTATCAAAACCTTTGGATTACAATTGGCTTACATACTGTTGGCAATTCAAGGCTTTGGTCACCCAAGGAAGTTTCTTTGCCGACATCGAGGTCGGAATTAACGTCGAGGCGCATAGTGGTCCCTGACACTGAACTTAATTATACTATTTTGCGCAGAATGTGCAGTCTACTGGAAAGGACAGCCACCGAGGAAAATAATGGTCTATCCGAATCAAGATTTTCTAGAATTATTGGTTTTTATGTAAATATTCAATATATTTTACTCCCCTTTACACAGTTGTTTATTTTCAGTTTCGGTAGGGCTTTGCTGAAATATGCCTCAACCTTCTTGTCCTTGCCTAATTCTTGAGATAGTAACCCTCCAGTGCCGACACCATTCGTGTCTGTATCGACAGTAAACGTCGTATAACTTATGGGTACGCCAAAAGTGGTACCGAGTGCAGGGCATCCTTAAGGTGATGGAATGCTGTCTCAAACTCATTTGTCTAGTTTAACTGTTCTTTATTACCGGTAAGATGTTACAGTTGTTAGGCTTTGTTGACACAATCCCTATAAAACCAGCATTAGTAGGCACACAATCTCAGGAAGCTTCGAAGTTGAGATTTGTCTTTGATAACTGGCCACTGTTCGACTACCATACTCTTCCCTTGGTCTGTCATTGCTCCTTCTGATACTAAATAACATATTTAATGCATCGTGTGGATGCTTAACAATTTTATCATTCCCATAAGTGTGTGTCACTAATGCCCAAAGTTATCTCACATTTGTTAAGGAAGTATAGTCCAATGACCTTATCATTCGTTATATCTGCAAACAGAACTCGGTGGTTTTCAAACTTATGCCCCAAGCAGATTCTCGCAATTGTTTTTACATAGGATATATGCCGATTCATATATAGTAGTAGCTCCATTGATGTAAAATTATAGGATTCACTATTTTTATAGCAGCTACAGTGTTTACAACTATGTCATCTGTTTTCCAACGACGGAGCTTCCACTCTTAAGATGATGTTTTTCCTAAGCTGCCTGGCAGGTAGTGACATTTCTGTATTGTGTGGAACAATTCTGTGGCTGTCTTCACAGTTTCAGCTAACACGACCTCTTTTTTACATTGTTTTAATATGAGACACGTTCTCGGATGCTCAGCGAAACTATCTAGCTGCTTACACATGGCCCTTTATTCATCTTCCTGAGGTCACCAACTTTATTAATTGTTTAGATTATTTTAACTGTGGTTTCAAGCTATTCTGAAATTGAGTTTTATCATTAGGTCTAGGTCCTTCATCCATTATTAGCTGACTTACTCAGTGTGCCATCTGATACCTGCCTGGCTACCTAAAATTATGTGGCATTGCCAAGTGTATCAGAAATAGTTTTGAGTCATGAGAGACAAAGAACCTTATTTTACAGACAGAATAGACGTTAAAATCTTGAACGTTTGTTCCTATTTTATCATTGGACTTGTTTGGCACATGCAACATACCTTGGATGCCTAAGGACTTATGAGAAGAAAGTTACGATGGGGTGGCCCACTGATGTTATACAAAAATTAAAGTATCTGAGTTCCCGCCATAATTGATGCCAAATAATAAATAGTGCCACCCTATGAATACAGGACAGTCACGAGGAAATATTAAACAAGTACTCGTATAATTGCAAATTTTAGAGAAACAAAATTCTGAGGTAATCTTGTAGCAACAAGTCATGATTTGATAGATATAAAATAAGTAACGGGGAGAATAAATTTCGAATTATTATAGAAAAATGACTTCTGGCGAGTCAATTTTGAGACGTTTGAATAGTTTTCAAGTTAAATTTCCATAATCAAACAGGACATTACGGTGAAACAGCCGCAGTTGGGATATAGCGTAGAGTTCTGATTGGTATTGTTTGTAATAGAGGTGGTCTGAAGATGAGTGAACCAGTGGGTAATGCAAGTCTGATTCTGCACTAACATTTGTACGTGGAAATCATTCTCAGATTTATATTCTATTTTAATTCAAATCGGTATTTTTTTTCTTCCATTTGACAGTGTAGGAACATCTTTAATCACACGTATGTAGTTTTCAAATTGATTTTATGCTGACCAATCATTTAGAGTCGCGCTCTGCCAGGATGTACCAGTTTTAATGTTTGTTATTCATTGCTAAATATTTTAATTTAAAAACTCAAGACATAATTAATTTTACCACACCCTACTAAAACGTTATTTTTCTCTTTGCACCAAGAAAGTATAAAAATAAGTTAGTTACAGATACAAAAATAAATTTTTGAGAACATAATTCAATATTCTTTCTTAGCTAATAGTTAGAAAGATTTTTATATCCATCATTACTACATATTTAACCGTCTGACAGTATCTGATGCCAGTGTCTCAGTTTTTCATAATGCTGTATTCAGTGGTCAGGGATAATGAGTGTTGTCATCTGCTGATGACTTACTGTACCATATTTTCAGTGCTGTTTAAAAATTTTATTTCTTTAGTCATGCGGTGCCTTAAAGTTTAAATATATACTTTATGTCTATTGAGTTTCAATTCCGCTAAAAACACATTGTTAATATTATTAAAATAAGTTTTTAAGTCTCTTCCGTCTAGTGAGTACGTTAGTTTCAGAAAAAATTCAAAAGAAGTCCGATGTATGCTAATGTCAAAGTTTTCATATAAACATGCATTTATATGATTGGACAGTTTATCTCTTGAAATGTCTTTAGTAGCTTACATCTAACATTATCTGCACGCTATCCCTTAAAGGACCAATATTTTGTGACCACCATGCCGCGACAAAGTTTTGCAACCCGGTTTGTCCCTTTTCGAATCTTCCTGCCACCATCTCCGCCTTCTGCTGCTGCGTTGTAATCTGAAGCAGTAAATCTCGGTCGCCAAGTTTTAAAACCAGCCTTAAAATTCATTCGAGTCGCGAAGGGATGTTTTATGGATAAAGTATTTCATCCTCGATATGGCTAGGAGTAGGTGGTCGATGGTTGAAGACGGGGGGGAGGGAGTAGAGGAGAATATGAGGAAGAAGAAAGTTTTTTAGAGAGGGTGTATTTTCTCCCGCCCCACCTGCGGGTGTGATGGAAGGAGGGAAGTTGGAATGAGAAGTTTGTACACGTCTGCAGGATTTGTAGGGCGAAGAGGGGCTCGATACCGAACCGCGAGTCAATCCGAACCTACAATCACGCGTCTATTTCAAAGTGGAAATGCGGGGTTTCCGGGTAATTTCTTGGGAGGAAAGAGTTTTCGGGAGAGGTACACAAAAAAAATATTTCTCTCACCGGGTGAAAGTAAAACTACGGGGGGGGGGGGGGAGGAAGATGAAAGCAACACGTGCGAGAATACGGAGGATGGCTGGCTCGGTGGGGTCCATATTTCACTTCCTGCGGGGGATATTGTTTCTTCCCCTGAAGCTGCCCTCCCGCGGTGAGATGAACACCACTGCCCCGCGTCTGTAACCGAAGTGAAATATGGACCGGTGGTACACGCCAGGAAGATGCTCAGTCTCTCGCTGCGACTACATAAAACAACGGAGATTAACTGCTCGGTTCTTCGTCTTCCTCCCCCTCCCACCCCTCGGAAGAACTAAACAATAAAGTGAGGATTGGTGACGGGAAGCAAGGACTCGCACACATCCACCTGTTAGTCCTTTCGAATCTCAGGTGCTCCATGAAAACACAGAAGTTTACGGTACAGTTGTTTCCAGCGAGGCAGTGGAAAATAAAGGCTAGTGTTTGAATTCCTTCTTCGACACAAGCTTTATGTAAGGCAACACGCTCTATGATTTGAACTCAGCCTATATGGCGCTAAACAGAATGTGATCACTGATGAAGTACGCTAGTGTGGCAAACCAATGGCACTGCTTCCCACCATTGTATGTATAGCACTGCAAAATACACCACAAATATACACCTCTTTAAATTCAGTAAATAAATCCAATCCACAAGTCGACAATATTTTCACACAAGAATCACCTTCACACAGCCTTCTATGTACTGGAGGCTGTCACAGCGTGAAGCCTTTGTACTTAGTTGCTCACGACTTCATGTTTATTGGCTCACATTTCAACAAGGTCTTTCTGAAGATCAGCAGTGGAGTCAGTAGGGCGCAAAAATAATACGTACTTTAAGTCTATACTGCTATCGAATATTTTCGTGAATTTCGCGGAACTATAGTTACTGAAGTCAAATTAATTACGCTGTTCGAAATAATTTGTTAGACATCGCGGTACATCAATCATTAATACTGTATGTGTGTAACCAACGCGACAATTAGAGACTAACAAATTGTAAATATTATGATAACACACGTATTTTAAAATTAGTTATCGCAGGTAAATTGTATGCACTATCGATTCTGTACACAACAATAAATATGAATAAAAACAATCAGTCCATAAAACCAAGTATTAAAATAATCAAATAAACTGCAAACAAATTAAATAACGTATATAAGTAAAATCGAAGTATAATTTCATAGTGCACAAAAATAACTACACTCCCAGTACTGAGCGAGTTTATCAATACGTTATATTTTAGAACTTAACATTCGGTTGTTCTCGGTGGTGTTCATTTCAAGTAATTTGTCATCTTTAATTAAGTCGTACAATTTCTTAATATACACATTCTTAATTTTCTATTTATAACCGAAGAACTTTTATTATATAATAGACCTATATTTATATATATTAAACAACCAATCTGCCGTGGAAAAAATTTACCCCAATATTGCAATAATAAAAAATTTGCCGCCACATTCTGCTTAAGAACAGAACAAGGAAGTTAAAAATAAATCGCTGAACCTTCTACCGTATGTAAAATTGACATTACCATGGGCATAATCACTTTAATCATGCGTCGGTCAAGGGCAACTCTAAAATTCTTATAAAAGTAAGTGTTAAACAGATCTTTATATTCTTACACTTATATGAATTAGAAAAAACCTATCGTAAAATTAAATATTTCAGTATTCACAAATGTTTACTTAACGCTTGTAATTTAACGTTAACACGTGGAACTACTTTCTCTCCGTCGCTGCCAACTTTATTGGGCAAATGATAATCAGTGTGCACATTAAAATATACGCTGGTTGAGGCAGTGACATTTTTCAAAGGTTGATTTCAAAAGTGCTCACTTTAACGTGAACAGCGTATAATATGATTTAAATATTGGTGCAATATAGGGCCTACATTTATAACTTCAGTTATAATAAGACAGTAAATTAAACTCACGAAGCATTAAAGTGGATGGTTTCCATTTATCCCATCTGCAGTTATGTAACCAAATTGTACATCTCGTCGAAGGAAATTAACAACCAAAAACTCGCATCTGTGTTGTTTACACAGTTTGGTACAGAACAACCATCACTTTGACCAAGCGATACTGTCAAACCAACCGTGTTTCTCCTTATCATTATTTGCGATAGAAAGGAGAAACTGGAGTTCGAACGGTTACCCCTAGCACGCTGCCTATTGTACGTTTGACCAAAAACGGCGGACGATTATAACCAGTCTTTGTAGTTCCTTAGCCGAACCTATGACTTCGTATAGTGCGTGTTTATCGAGACAGTCTGTGAGAACCCTTTTTATTATATTTCTAGAAATGTAAAACAGGCATCAATAATTAATATTCTTCGTTGCTACGCGTTCTCAATGACAAATATCCAGTCGTCTTCGAGACGCATAAGACTAGTTAGCCCTAGAGAAAATCGATAATTGCATCCAATATTTTCAGTTTCGTAACCACTGGTCGACTGGTCTGTACGGCAAAATGTTTGGATATCCATAATTTTAATTACAGGGTTGATTGAGTTATATAAATGAATTACATAACATTAAAAAAAAATTACAATACGATTGATACGATATCATCTGTTCTAACGTTAGTTCTAATTTACAAAGCCAACATCAGAAAGGTTAATGAGTAGTGTCGAAGTTGTTCTAATATTCGGAATCACAGCTTGACAGTAATAATCGATTTTGAAAGTTTCATCGATTTCGAAAGTTTCATCCAATGCTCTGTGTGGCGTAAAACAGACTTGTCGACCAGTTTTGCCCGTGCCTTCACTCGAGCACTCTTTTCAAGCGGACAAGCAACGGACTTGTGAATAAATCATGAAGAGCGTCTACTTTGAGCTAGACGTAAGACGGGAAGCTTTACACCTTCATCCGCAGTGCTGTTCTAATCCAGTGCGGCCGGCTTAATTTCACACAGCTCAAAATAAAAAAAAAATAAAAAAAATAAGGGGTGTGGTGGGTACGAACGGGCGCGAAAGTATTTTCAAAGTAGGGGAGCGTCGACGGTATTCAAGTGTTGTCTCCACGAGTGAGAAACACTGTTTTCCCTCCGCAGTCCCTGCGCAGACTAAGACCACGCAAATCCTCTTACCGAGCATTTTAATCAGCGGAGTAAATTCCGCCCAAATCTCCATTCCTCGTCTTTTTTCCCAAACCCCCCCACCCCCTGTTTACCCTGGAGTCTCCGCCGCCGCCGCCGCAACTTTTCTTTCGACGGGGCGAACCACCGCGTCAAAAGGTTGCGTGTCATGCGGATTTGCGCGCGAGTCCTCCCTTTCCCAAAAAAAAAAAAAACCACAAAGTTCCATCACGAGACGCGATTCCCGCCGTCAAGCACTTTGAATATGCCCCCACCGCCAATCCAACAAACCCCTTCACACCCTATCCAGACCATGACCCCCCCTTTTTTTTTTTCTGATTTTATCGCGGTCATCGTTCCTTGATCCCCCCCCTCCACCGACTTAATTAAAAGCGAATCTGACTTGGCATTTTAATTGGATAAGGGGAGTGAAGTAGAGACTTCGTACATCACCCGCCGAGCTGCCGCCGCCGCTGCTGCTATCCCCACACGCCCAAGTTCATAAGCACTCTCGAGTTACTTGTGCCCCCCACCCCACCCCCCCCCCCCCGGCTCATTCTCACGGCTGGTTTCATCCCTTAGGCAGGAAGCTTCAACACCTCCTTCAGGCCCCGGAGGCAAAACTGCTTAAAACTTGACGCGGACCGCCGTGGGAACTCGGGCGATGCGCCGACAAGCCGCTCAAGTCGTCATTCATTATCTTAATGCTTTCTTACAACTTCGCTGCGATCTGGCGTCTCGCACGACACCCCCCCCCCCCCCCTTCTCTAACCGGCCTCGGCGGCCCGGAGACCCGGAGCGGAGCACAGCGAAGATATATGGGCGGCTCTTAACCCTTCAGTGCATATAATGTTTCATATACGATACATCTGGAGTATGGGCTGTTCACGGTAAAATGAACACTTTTGGAAGCCATGCTTAAGATCTACTTGTATGCACGTTATGTATTCGTCCTCCTTGTGTAAAATTAACATTGTAATGTGCCTCATCACATTATCCATGCGTCGGTCAGGTGAAGCTGTGAAGTTATTAGGAAAGTAAATATTTTACAAATCTGGTAATTTTTACACTACGGTGCGTTAAAAAAAAACAGAAAGCGAAATAAATTATTTAATTTATCACAAATGGACACCTAACACTTTTTATTCGTCGTTAAGATATGGAACTACTTTCCATGCATCGTTACCAACTTTACTGGGCACATGTCACTCAGTGCGCCCGTTGTAATTTATGCAGGCAGGAGTAGTGATTTTTTTCTATGGTTGGTTTCAAAAGTGCTCACTTTATCGAGAACAGTCTATATTCGATATTTGTTCGTATGTACGCTATATTAATTAAATTATAATCATATAAAAAACTCAAAGTAGGTGATAAAACAATTAAATATATGCAAAGTAAAAACCTCATGTTCACAACGATCGAGTAGCGTAGTGGAGCGCTCTAACTCACGATCCAAGGGTCGTGGGTTCGAATCCCTGCATAAGCACTTTGAATTTAAAAAAATAATAATTACGTGCTGTGGATTGCTTGATCAACCTTTGTCTTCGGGGATTTAAAAAATACGGCTACGATCTATTGGAATTACGAACTGGTGGATTAACAAACCATTTGATGCTCGTACGATGGAGACGATTTTGATTTTGCACAAACTGTTGTGAAATCGTTACCACTGAAAATCATTACAAGACAAACGTCAAACGAGTTTGTTCGTTTGATGGGTTTTCGTACTGTGTATATGGTCAAAAATCGTAGCTCTTAGATCTCTGTTAAGAGTGATAAAAGGTGAACACCAAGGTCTTGAGAGCCGATGAGGGTCAAGCGATGTGAGTACGGCACAACGCCGGAATGCAAGGGCATGGGAAACAGATCACCGAGAAAACTCCGCCGACCAACTTGCATCATCATGCACGATTCCCACGTGAGAAAATCCGGGAGCGACCCCGCCGGGAATCGAGCCCGGTTCGCCAAGGTGGGAGGCGAGTAGTCTAACCACTACACCACCGCGGCTCCACCAGAGACGCGGAACTTACAGTTCCCGTAACTCCGCCTCTTTTTAACTGTTGATCTATTCTCGCCTGCTCGCACCACATGTGAACGGAGAATACCTCGGCTCTTACCACAGTTCTCGGAACGTTAAAGGTGCTTTAAAAAAAAAAAAGTTTTATTTTATATTTGTGCGAAATACTGTTTAACTTGTTTCTACGCATTATTAAAAACTATTTCGAAACATTAAAAAATCATAGCGCATAATTTTTGCATATTGAATGTCAAAATCAAAATATTAGCGTTTCCGGGACGAACAAATAATAAAAACTCACCGAAATAAGATGATTAACCCTGAAATAAGATAGGAATTACTTTTTGAAATATTAATATATATGTATATATATGTAGATACATACAGTATGTAGATACATACAATATACAGGATGATGCGCATAAGACAAGCCACATGAATAACTCTGTCACTTTCAGTGGTAGAAGAAAATGTTTCAGACAAAATTTGCTTGAGTCCAAGTTGGGTGCTAATATCTTGATAGTGATAATTTCTCTGTACGTTGAAGGGTAAAGAAGATTCAATGGTAGACTTCGTTACTTTAAATGGAATGGTAATTTGTATTAACACCCATCGACAGTGCATATGAAGATGTATTAAATACGATGAAATTTGCCGGTCATTCAAGATCGCTGAAGGTCAATGAAGCAAACTGCGCTACCACACGGAGCGCCGTCCTGTAGCGACTGTAGTCGCCCTGTAGCTGGCATTTTTAAAGCGATTCTGAGAGGACAGTAACGCACGTCGAATTTCATCTGGACTTATCGCAGAACAAGATCATGTCTTCGGGTGTGGTCGGTGTGTCTTTGTAGACCTGTTGCTTTAATGTTCCCCACAGTTAAAAGTCCATAGGTGTTATGTCTGGGGGAAAAATATAGTTTAAAAGCTATGGGGACACCATATATCTAAACGGAATATTAAAGGAGATAAGATCCTATCAAAATTGGGGGTTGCAAATGTATTTTTGCGAACGGCTTGTATAACGCCTACAAAGTCCGCAGCTTCCCATGTTACAGAGACACATGCGTAATGCTGGCCGTCCTCGGTCTGTTCGCACTGTTCGGCTTGAGGAAGTGATACGTCAGTACATCAACGACATGCCCTCCAATAACACACTCTTCATTGCACGTAAAATGGGTGTACCCCATTCGATAGCTGCCAGCTCTGCCGATGGCAGAAAGTACAAGGCATTCAGAGGAAATACGTTTTCAAACCCTAATTTCCACAGGCCAATATCTCCTTTGTGATGCTGTTTAGGTATATGGTGTGCTGTATATTCTCGACCTTATTTTCAGAAGGAATCACTTCCCGCAGTTTGGGCGTTTAATTGCTGAACATTCTGTATATACGGATGCACACCACCTTCCTTTCGAAACAACACGACGCCAGAGGTTTGCGAAAAATATTTTATTACTATGTATATCCTGTGTGAAGCATCTATAGTTAATAAATTCATTTCCAAGAACGTAATGGAAGTGAAGGGGGGAAAAAAGGGGGGGGGGGGGGTGAGCTTTGAAATTTCAAATGGGAACGGGACTCGTATAAGGTATCGTGGAATAGATCTTCTAAAAGGAAACATCATTTACTGAGAGGTTAGATAACCGCATTGATAGAGGCGATATTTGTTTAAGAAGTGAACCAGTAACCACAGAAAGATGAAAAAGGAAAAGTGTAAAATTCTGCAGCGCGCATTGCTGGAAAGGAAAGAGGCCTCATATGTTGACGCCATGCCCACTAGCGGTCGCGTTTTCGCTTCCGGGTGGTTTCACCTTACTTCCTTGTAAATACTGTTCACAATAAGTGAGCACTGTTGAAATCAACCTTAGAAAAAAGTCACTGCCCATGCCTGCAAATATTTTAACGGGCGCACTGAGTGACGTGCGCCCAGTAAAGTTGGTAATGAAAGATGTAAAGTAGTTCCATATCTTAACATCGAATAAAAAGTGTGAGGTAGCCATATGTGATAACTCTATTTATTTCGCTTTCTGTTTTTTTAATGCATCGAAGTATAAAGTTGACCAGATTTGCAACATACTTCATTTTTCAATAATTCCGCAGTTTCACCTGACTGACGCATGAATAAAGTAATGAGGCCCGTGGAAAAGTTAATTTTACGTAAGGCGAAAATAAACAAAGTGCTTACAAGTAGCTATCAAGCAGGGCTTTTAAAAATGCTCATTTTACCATGAACAGGCTATATCACCACTCTGAACTAATTAGATTTATTTCTTCCCGTAGACGCAATTAATTCTCTGTATTGTACATTTTGCCAGTTATCTTCCTAAACTGTAATGAATATTTAACCTACATAGGCCCTAAGCCACTCTCGAAAGTATTCATACACTGCCCATAATTGCACTAACTATGACAAAATAAATGTACTATTAACACTATTACGCATACAGTTCTCATAACTATGCAATGTGTAAACAAAACGTAAGCAATGTACATGAAATCTGCCCTCTTGTTTAACACATAAGTGTTCACACGCCTTATATTAGGCCACAAAAATAATCGTACATGCTTTTCGCCGTTAAATATTATTGGCATATGAAACAATTAGTATTTTTTGCCCCCCCCCCCCCCCAGGCTGCTTTATACCACATTGTAATCTCTTCTGTATAGAGTTCACCAGATTCCTCGTGTAATCCAGCCATATTTTATGCCACTCTTGTTCAGTTTTCTGTTTCAAGTCCCCTGTATTTTATAGCAAATTTTCGAAGCTGCTTCGTGAGGTAACCCCACAAATGTTCGATTGGATTTAAATCGAGCGATTGTGTTGGGGTATCACTTTTGGATAACTGCACTGAGAGAAACTTGAACCAAATATTGGTTTTATAGGGCCAAATATATATTTAGTTGCCCTAACAAAATATATTGTTGAGCAAACAAATTGTGACAATCAACAAAATTACTTTTGTTCGTCTAACAAAACATATGTTTGAATAAACAAAATCTCTGTGTTGGGCCAAAAAAATTAGACTGTCAACAAAATATTTTGTTGAATCAACTGTGTATATTTTTTTGGCCACTCATTTGACTGCCTTCGTTTGAAAATATAGCTCGAGAGTTTGTTTGTATTGTTTGTGACAATTCAGATAGTAACCGTGTTAGTTAGTGAATCTATTGATTCTTAACAGCCGTATAAACTTATTGATAAAACAAGTAAATCTGTAAAACATGAAATATTTGTTTGTACACGTTGTCCAGTATTTGCAATAAGCCTATATATATTTAAAAGCTTTCCGGCATCATTTGTTATCGCATTACCTGAGATTACTAAGACGTAGCTCTTGGACGTAAATGATTTTGGTTCTAAACCCTGTCTAACTTCTAAAAATGTTTATATTGGCCCAAACCGTTTAATGTACGTGTAACCAATCAAATATTTAGTTGCACCAACCAAATATTACAGTTTGGAGCAACCAAATCAGAAAAACAAAATAATTTGGTTTCACAACAACATATTCCATTGCCCCTATACAAACAAATAATTTTGTTGTACCAAACAAATCTTGTTAGATTCAACAAAACCTTTTTCTCAGTGTGTAACGGTACCACATCCCTTATTTCGAATTTTATCTCCGTGATACTGTAGCAAACTTGGAATTTTAAAGATGGATATCAATTCGGATTTCATAACTAACTTTACACATTCTGCAGACCCTCGGTGTTGAGTTTAAAGTAATCCATTCAGTATTTGTAATAAACTAGCGCTTTAGGTACATCTTTAAAAAGATGTACCGTCTTTACGATTCACTGAAGAAATAGGTCGTATGTTTTCACCTTATTTTTACGTGTGAAAACTGCTGCCGACGTTTGTCGGTATAATTTAAATACACCATGCATGCACATTGCGGTTTCTTCCGTCATATGTAGAATTAACACTGCTATGAGTTTGACCTCCTTATCCATGCATCGGTATAGCGAAACCATGATATAATTGAAACAGTAAATATTTATCCTATTTGCCCATTCTTACACAGATATGTATTGACAAAACAGGAAGCAAAATAATTAGTTTCAGTATTCACAAATGTTAACCTGATAAGTTTTAATTTAACGTTAGGGCATGGAACTACTTTCCGACCGCCATTGCCAACTATACTGGGCGCTTGCCGGTCACTATGCCTTTTGTAATACACGCTGGTGGGAGCAGTGACATTTTTCAAAGGTTGGTTTCGAACGCGCTCAGTTGACGGCGAACAATATGTATCGACCTCTATCGACCTGAATCGCCCCGGTCGACCCGGCTGATCGGAGCGTGGTCGCGTTATGAGTGCGGACGCTCGTATGATGTGTTCCGCGCGATGTAACGCGTGAGCTCCTGCGTGAAACGCCATTAGAGAGTGATTTAGTAGGCCAATAGTGTGAGCGTAATTAATGGTGCATGGTACCTGGCTTGTTGACACTTGCGCACCTCGTTTCCCACACACGTATCTTCCTCAGGGCATACACACTCTCTTCCGACAGAAAAAAAAATAAAAGTGTGGGAAGATGTGATTAGAACACGCGGTCACGACGAGAACTCTGCGGATGAAAATGCAAATGTATAGTCTGGTGATATCATATTTTTACTCGCACGTCATTGGTAATGCTCTTGTCAAAACGGACTTTCCCTTTTTTACTATGCTATCAAATTTTTTTGTGATTATAATTCAAAAATGTTATAACTTTTAATGATGTTACAATTTTTTATGGAGCCTCTGGACATAGCTAGGCTTTATAAAGGACAGGGGTATTCATTAAATTAGAGCTAATAAAATTTTCCTAATTTATTTATGATAACTCTACAAAAGGAATATTCAGAACCTAATATCTTAACCTTAATAATTAACAGTTGATATTAAAGCAAATATTTACATAATCATCCATCTCCTAACATAAATTAATAAAATCAAATAATTATAATTATTCCCAAAAAAAAAAGCACTTTATTAACACCTATTGAGTGGAGTGGAGATATTTGGGCGGCTCCTAACATCGAGATCTTGAGAACCGATGAGGGTGAAGAGAAGCGAGTGTGGAGCAGCACCGGAATGCAAGGGCAGGAGAAAAGGGAGATCCCCGAGAAAACCCGCGGACCAGCGCGGCGGCGGCGGCGACGACGTCTAGCACGATTCCCACATGCAATGATCCACGAGTGGCCACTCTGGGAATGGAACCAGGGTTCGCCCAGGTGGGAGGCGAGCAGTCTAGCCACTGCACCACCGCGATAGTGCTTGTAACATCGTGGTCGGCTGAATGCTGTATTCCAATATAGTATGAGGTAATGTATTTTCGTGGGCAAACAAATCGCGCACACGCGAAATTAGTTTGGTTTAGAAACGCGCATTACAAACACGTCGGAACTCGGTTCTCTGCCAGGAAGACGGGCGCCTATTTTCTTCGAACAACCGGTTGTTTTTTGCAATAATCAGGACCTTCGATCACAACACACGTTCGCCATTTCACAAGTGTCAATTTCTTGTAGCGTCATCGACTGTTCTTTGGGCATCTTCGCATTCGCATTTCTGTACCGGCGAGTTCGTTTGTATTTGGACCGCAACTCACGACTGACGTGCCATCAGCAGACAATCGAGGAGCATAGCCTGAAGTGGGGCGGGTGCCTGCTAGTCTCCCACAAACCAATTCCAAAAAGTTTCAAGCGATGCCACAATTGCGGACTGTCCAGTTTTTCAACTCGGGTGGCATCGAAACCTGTTCCGTGGTGTAGGGTCAAACAGCCTGAAAATTATAACATCAAGGAAAACAATTTCTACGTCCTTCATTCTGTTCGCTAAAGGAATAGACTTCACAAGAATAAAAAAAAAAGATAAGTAAATTTTCGTACGTAAGCAGTGCAATTCCGAATCGCTGAAGATGTAGTTTTACAACCGCTTGCTCCTTCGGTTTTGTACAAATAAAAAGCTTTTATTCGGCCATAATCATGTTCATTTATTTTCAAAAATACATATCGCGTTCTCAGCTAGTACGTCAATCACTCCAAACTATTTTTTAATGAATGCAATTTTTTACTGTTTCAGTAAATGCAATGTACTGTACAATTTATTTCAATATTTTATTTAAATTTTCAAAAATTTTTATAACAATTATTTGTTTCAAAACGAAATTCTAAATTATCGTTTGTATTAATATATGTTCGAATATGATCTGCATGAAAAATAATTAACATATCAACCAACTCAAAAACCATTCATTTATACATATTCGTTAAGAGATGGTAGAGACAGGGAAAGGACGGCGATTGCTTGGCAGCAGTTCGCACAGTAACTCTGACCAAGAGAGCACGAGATAATTGCACCTCACCCAAATCACCACCACATATCCACCATGTGTGCAGTTGTGCTACGGTAAGGCCGAGTAATTGTGACTCTCTTCACAGAGTACCAGCAAAAAATTTTCACACGTCATAGGTAGGGTCGTATGCACATACATACTTAAATAAAATTTTTTTAAAATTAATTTTAGACATAAATATGTATACATAAATATGGGAATACAAAATTATTTTTTATTTCTCTATTTTATATGCATGTGCCTACAAGCATATTTTAATAACATATTATTTAAGTATTTGCGTGTTTTCTTCTGGAGCGAACAGTTGTGGGTTTTCTCAGAGTACTGCCAGATTTTTTTTATATCAATTTTATGGTGGAAGGCATTTTGTGGGCACAAGCTTGGCTATTTACAGTTGAAAGAACCGCATTTAAATAGAAAATATTACAGTTCATGTTCTGACACCCATAAGATGAACACCGATTTGGAAGCACATACCGCGAAGATGAACTGCGAATACGTAGGCCTGGCTTCGACCTCAGTGATCATGGAGCCGTGCCCTGTATCATTGCTAACTGGTTGTGGCCTGTGCTGATTCTGCGATCGAGTTTTCACCTGTGGTAGAAATGCTCGTTGGCATGATAGAACGAGTCATTTCCGCGCGATGAAGCATTGTGGCATTAGAGCCGTGCAATCTGTGCAAGGCGATACATTGAAAGAACACGCCGAGATCTGCAAGGGTTCGTCTACTGGGAGGCAGCAAGTGTTGCCGGCAATACCTCTTGCTACACCGATGGGTACCGATTCGACAGGCGATTATGATGAGACAGTTAATGCTAGAAGACGGAATGATTGCAGTAGAGTCGGTTTGTGTGGAATGTACACTTGCAAGACTTTCGCGTGCAGTCGACGAACTTCAAAATAAACTGTCGTCGGCTCTTCATACTAATGAGCATACAACTCCTGCTACAAAGAACAGCAAATTTAATATAGAATATAAAACAGGAGGTGATTGTGACCATTAAGAGGGTGTTGATGAAAATTATCATGAAGGCAGTGATAGTGCTGAAGGCGATGATGGCGATTCTCTCGATGCACTGACTTGCCCCTCCGACACATTTGCTAAATCAAGTGACATTCAGAAGGCAGAAGACGCCGAGAATACTGGCTACCTATTTCCCGAAGACCCAAATGAACTTGTTAATTGACTCAGATATTTCATTAACCATCAAAAAGGCGGGAATCTCACTCAAAATAAAGAGATGTCCAGTCATTATAAAACTGAAGAATCGGGTATATATCGTGTGATGTGATGAAATGTTTTGTTTTGAAATTGAAATTACAATATAATAATATATTATTATTATAATTAAAAAATGTTTAATTTTCATTTTTTGTGCGTTGTATTCTTTTCCCGTAACTTTTAACTTGTGCATTTTAAATTTTTTGACCTTTATGTTTTTTAACTTTTAACATTTTTATCATTTTTACTTTTTAACCCATACACTTTTTTCATAATTTTTACAGTTTTCTTTCTTTTAAATTGTTATCTCTAATTACACTTTTTTAAAAACTTTTAACACTTAACTTCTTCTTCTTTTTCTTCTTTTACCAAACAATACTGCACAACAGCATGTCCATCGTTAGCTATTACGTCATTATATACGAAAGACTATGCTGTGATTCAAAGTTTCCCATAGTTTTAACATTATAATAGTCTGCAACACTTTAACTTGAGTCTTTTAACTTGAGACTGTTGCCTTAAGACTTGAGACTGGATGCTCGAGGCTTGACGCTCGACACATTTCCTTAGAGTTTTTAAACAGGATGCCCTAGGAAGAAGTATCTAGCCGGAGCAAGAAGGTAGGGGATCTCAAGACCTATCTGAAACACCTCTGTGTATATTGCCCAATTGGTGATAGTTTAGGGGCTATGAATTTTTTCTGGTTTGTGACATGTTGCAGTTCCACGATGATACATATCGGTATAATGACATGAATAAATGTGATAGAAGGTTGAATATTTATTTTGGATAAGCTTACTGAGTGGCCAATCCGGTGCAACAACATTTGCGTTCATCTCATGGCGCCGAGAAAAATATCGAAAAACAGAAAAAATAATATAGCATAGTTTGTCCATAAAATTTTGTGACGTTTAAAAAAAAGAATTCACTTCAAACGTGTTCCTTGCCTACTTCAAAAATTTCGTTTTAACAGCTACGTACCCTGCAAATTTCATTGCGCTTCCTCTACGGCTTCATCCTAAGAATGTGATTCGAAATGCAGTATGTGTAATATTATAATTTGTGTTAGTAAGTAAAAATTACAGCGGATTAAACATGCGTTTGTTAGAACATATTAAAAACAATTTTCAAAATATATACCCTCCTGTTCAATACAAATGCGGAATTGCTGGATGAAATTCTCTTTCAAGGGTCGAAACGCCATTCGATTGTTTCTTATGGTTACTTCGGCGTCTTGCAGTTTTCTTGTTTCTTCCTCCAAACTGTGGCATCCTGAGGAGTACGCAAGCACTTTTTAATATTCCCACACCAAGAAATCAATCTGGTTCAAGTCAGCGGATCTTTGAAACCAAGCTATGGGTTGACCATAACCAATGTATTTTCCTGGGAACCTTCGGTTTATAGCATTCCTTCCGCACAAGGCGTAGTGACACGGTGTATAATCATTTTGAAATCTCATCTTTCTACGTGTCTCCAAATCAACATCCTCTAGCAGTCCAGGCAGATCGTTAGTTTAAAATCGCATAAATAGGATTCGCCATTCAAATGATCTGGTAGCTGGAATGGGCCGGTTAGTTGGCCGTTTATTATGCCACGCCGCAAATTAACACTCCATTGTGCTTCAAATGGACTCGTTCGTCCCCAAAATTTGTCCGACAAACATATTGTTGTCCTCTTGTCTTCGTAACATTTCTTGACAAAACAGCACTCATATGCCGTAATCCTCTGGTCGCAATTGTTGGGCATATCCGACATGGTACAGATGATATCCAAATGCTTGGAGCGTGCGATGTACCTCTGATTTTGCGATCCCGGTACAGCGCCACACCATTCTGATACTCGTCGATGGGTCTCTCTCCGTTTCTTTGACAACCGAATCTACCACATCAGGATCCTCATAGTTGCTATATGGACTGATCTAGTCCCTGGTACGCGACCTTCCATGTAGGCATTATGAACTCTTAAGAATCATTCGGTGGGCAGGTAACCGCTCGGGCTGAGGCCCAGCTCTACGTTCCCAGGTAAATGGATTCGTCTTGGTGGACCCAAAGCCTGACCTCCAAGGTCCCCCGACCTGAGCCCGATTGATTTCTTTGCGTTGGGATATTACGAAGAGCTTGTGTACTCCCCAGGATGCCACAGTTTGGAGGAACTAACAAGAAAACTGCAAGACGCCGATGTAACCATCAAAAACAATCGAATGGCGTTTCAACGGTTGCAAGGGCATTTCTTCCGGCATTGCCGCATTTATATTGAACAAAAGGGTCTTTGTTTTGAAAATTGTTATTGATGTGTTCAAATAAACGCATGTCTAATCCTCTGTAATTTGTTTTTATGACATTTTTACTAACACAAATTAGAATTTTGCACATACTGCATTTCGAATCACATTATTAGGATGAAGCGCGATGAGATATTCAGGGCACATAGTTGATAAAACGAGGAAGTTTTTGAAGTATGTAAGAAACACGTTTGATGTTAACTTAATTTTTTAACATCACCACATATTAAGGACAAACTATTCTTTCCGATCGTTTCTGTTTTTCGATATCTTTCTCGGCGCCATGCTAAGACAGATGAACGTAAATGTAGTTTCACCGGATTATCCGTTCAGTCAGCTAGTCCAAAACAAATATTCAAGCGTCTATCACATTTATTCATGTCACCATACCAACATGTATCGTGGAACTGCGAGTAAGGTACAAAACACAGAAAAAAACGGTCAACAATCGCTTAGTATACATTTAGGTGTTTCGGATAGGTCTTAGTGTTCTCTACCCCCTTGCTTCGGCTTGACCCTACTTCCTGGGACGTACTGTATATTTTTTGGCTTAAAGGTCATCCAAGGTCAAGGTCATCAACATCTAACATGGCTGATGAATTGAAAACTGGTGGATCTGGCGAAGGCCAGTCGTGTCGGGAGCTTTGTCGATAAACCTGGCATCGAACGCCGGACCTCAGACATGTACATAATTAAATAATTGTTTAAAATAATGTTTTTATTTTTTTCAGTTTTTTTTTTAATTTTTGTGCATTTTTGGTCTCAAGGTCATTCAAGGTCACGGTCTTGGTGCGATATCAAATTGCCAAGGTTACCTAAATCCAACATGGCAGTCGAGTGACGTAATAACATGGCGACCAGTTGGCACCTCGGCTCCTTTCCCGAGTCCCCTCTATGCCCAAACATTTGGAAATTTTCTTTTTTATAATACTTTTAAAATAATTTTTGAGCAATTTTTTACATTGAAAAACATAAATATTTAATAAATATTTAAAATAGTTTATTTTTTTATAAATTTGTGTGAATTTTCTTTTTGAGCTTTCGAGGGCAAAAGGTCACAGGTTAAAGGTCAAGAACACCGACATCCAACATGGCGGATAAGATGGCCGCTGGTGGACTGGAATGACAGAGCATAAACATCTCCGACTCTCCACGCCCCCAGGCCTTTGCCCCCGACTCTTGTTTTTCATTATACTTCTATAAAAATATATATTTAGAAAAGTATGAGGCAAGCAGTCTACAATAACTTACAAATACTTACTACAAACTTAAATATTAACCAACTATTGTTTGTCATGGCAAGGAGCGACGCCACTCCACCCCCCCCCCCCCCGCCGAAAATGTTGTGTACCGATAGGTCCCCGTTTGACTCTCCCGTCATACTCGGCGCCTATGCTATCAACCAACGGAACCGTATTAATGTTTGCCAAAGATTGTGCATACTATTTAGAATTACTTTCAATTCCGTATATTACTGTGTACTACAGCATGAGTAATGTAGTTAGACGTTTCTGAAGTGACTGAAAAAATAATGCTTATTAACCAGGAAAACTTTCTGTTTATCTTCAAATTACACATTTGCAGATAGACAAGGTCCACAATTATCCAACTTAATAAGTAGGAAAACTTCTTATGTGGGAACCTATTAACAGGGTTTCGATACCGAATATTCCATATTTACGGGCTGTCTTACCCCTTGCTGTGGAAGGTAACGGTAAACCACAGGTGAACTAGAGTGATCATCCTGCATAGTCGTCCCAGGTGGGGTATTGCGTCAATGATTGCAGTTATTGCCATTCTTCTGGTTGTCGCCCATCATACATCAAGAAGTCTGTATCAGTCATCACCATAAATAGTCATCCGGTCATCACAGCCATCATCATCAAATCCATCAATCACAATCTATCGTCAACCGTCATCAGAAGTCGCCCATCACCATCAATCGTGATCAGTCATCGCCCATCATCGTCAATCGTCTTTCGCCACTATCATTACGGGAATGGTTTTTCTTAAGTCGAGAAATCGGGTCTTAAAACAGACGAGTAGATCCCAGGCAATTATTGTAAACGGTAGTTATAGGTTATAGTAACCTAAGTTGATAATTTTCAAAGTGAAAGCTTGATATCGTTTTAAAGTTGCAGAATATTTCATACGTGCCTATTTTGATTTCCTCTTTCCTTTATTGTCTTGATCTTTTTTTCTACTCTTCTGTGAAAGTGTATCTAACATAAAAAGCAAGCATATACGGAACTGTGTGTTTTTTTTCAGTAATGTGTGAAATGTATTGAACTTCACTAACCCCGCGATATTAGTTTATTAAACAGAAATTTTTTTTTTTTCATCGTTGCAGCAGTGTAACCCAATCATTAGTCTTTTAAATTAAAATTACATTTTAACCAGACGAATATTTTTACTCCTTAACCAAAATGTTAAAGTTTACTGTCCGACTGGTATGGCTATGATTATTACACGTTTAGTTCTTTTGAATCATGAAATTGCATGCCGCCTGGATAAAATTGAACAGAATTCTTGCTTCCTGAGATGTAGTTTAAATATAAAATAGTATCCTAGAATTTCAGTGGCATACAGAAAACATTTCGCAAGCATTTGCAAAACACTGTAATCACATCTCGTGTGAGAAAGTTCTAAAACAAGCCTAATTCACTTCCTTTGTTCATTGCTTTCTTTTTGCCGGAACTGCGTAGCGTTTCATCGATGTCGTGTTTTAGCTCCCGCGTTTTGAAATGCCGAGTCTCTTGCCTCTTTTCCCGAGTAACATTTTCTTTTCCTTTTGCCATGGCGACTTCATCGAAAAGAACGCATGGAATTTCTGCGACTTTGGCTTGACCTTATTACGAAAAACCTAAAACAAATAACGGTAATTGAGCCTCCAACCCGGAGTTAATTATCATTACTTCAATATTTTTTCGAATGAAGGCACGGCGTTAATAGGACGTAATATTATGAAAATGTTAATTACTTCCTTTGACAAGTACTTATCTGCATTTTAGTTTATATAATTCTACAGAATTTTCCAAATTGGTATACAAGGTAGAAAAATTTTATGTTGACAGCACTGGCGTCTTCATAGAATTGTTTAGTGCACACTCATTCCCCTAGTATCATGATGACTGATAGCCAGAGGAAAAATTGTCCTTTTTCCTCTCTCTCTCTCTCTCTCTCTCTCTCCTCTCTCCTCTCTCTCTCTCTCTCTCTCTCCTCTCTCTCGCTCTCTCTCGCTCTCTCTCGCTCTCTCTCGCTCTCTCTCGCTCTCTCTCGCTCTCTGCTCTCTCTCGCTCTCTCTCGCTCTCTCTCGCTCTCTCTCGCTCTCTCTCGCTCTCTCTCGCTCTCTCTCGCTCTCTCTCGCTCTCCTCGTCTCTCGCTCTCTCTCTTGTGCCTTTTCCTCTCACTCTTTATCACTGTTTGTCCATATTATTCAGAAAATTGCAACCTTTTTATTTTACTATCGCTAACTCTCCGTCGCACAGCTGTACACAGAAAGTCTGAACACTGAGGGAGATGCTGACAATCATAACACTTCGAACAGCTATAGATTGTCAGCTCTGTACTAAAACTATTTGTTACGCTATTGATGGGTACCGAATCATCTGACGTTCATCTTCCTATAGACTGTTCACGGTAAAATGAGCACTTTTGAAAGCCGTGCTTATGATCTACTTTTATGCACAGTGTGTATCATTCCGCCTTATGCTAAATTAACATTGCCATGGGCCTTGTCAATTTATTCATGCATCGGTCTAGTGCAACTGTGATATTATTACAAAAGAAAATGTTTTGAAAATCTGCACAGTTTTACACTTCAGTTAAAAAAAAAAAAAAAAAAAAAAAAAAAAAAAGCGAAGAAATAATTTAAATGATCACAAAAAGTTACCTGACACTTCTTATTCGACGTTAAGATATGGAACTACTTTCCATTCATCGTTACCCTTTTTGCTGGTCGCATGCCACTCAGTTCGCCCGTTAAAATACATGCAGGTAGGGATAGTGACTTTTTTCTAGGATTGATTTCAAAAGTGCTCACTCAGTCTTTAGCCACATGAGGACCTAGTTCTATATAGGACACCCATCAGATAACCTCCAACCCCAAGGATGTATACTAGGCTTCAGGAATTGTCATTTCTTATCAGTCTAAATTATGTTAGAAACGAGATAACCCTCATGGCTGTGTTTTAAAAATGTTGGTAGGTAAGTGTGTCTTTGTTCGTGCCTATATAACAAATATAGATCTGTTGAAACTATTTATATTAATTTTAAATATTATGAAAGTCACAATAACTTTGCCGAAATATATTGTTTCGCTTCAAATTAATTGATAGAATATTGCAATTTTTCTTCAAATCCTTCAATTACGTGTTACTCATTTACGCGAACCAAAATATGCAGGGTTTTTAAAAATTACATTTTTTATATTTTGCTTTTAGTTTTATATTGCTTTTCTAATGCCATATATTAATATGAAAGTTGAGTGACTAATGAACATAAATTATTATTATACAAGTCTTAGTCATTAGCTAAATTAACACAACACTCAACAATTGGTATTAGATGCTGCTTATGATAGCTGAAGAAAATACATTTTAATTTGAAAGTGAATAGAACGTGTATGTGTACTCTTAGCAAATAATTGTACTGATTGCCTTATCTAGAGTTGTACTAATGTTTTAATCAAACGTTCTCCGTCTAAGTAACCGTATACAAGAGTAGAAATTTAGTTTATTTGTCAATTAAGCAAATCCCTCGTAATGTAAAACATCAAAATATAATTCATCTCCACATTACTTAAACCAATGAATAATTATTACATAGTCTTTGCACAGAAAATTCCACTCGCCGTTTGAGTTTTTAAACAAAACCTGTAACAAAGTGTCTTAGGGCGCGTTTACACGGTGATACTAATTCGCGATCGTTCCTATCGCGAGAGCTACTCTCGCATTACTATTACCGTGTAAATGGCACGATAGTTACTATCGCACAATCGCGATAGCTCTATCGCGATACCAGCTCGAGCTAGATAGTTTATAGTAACTGTGGTGACAGAACATGCAACTATCGTGTAACCAGTGTAGTGTAAACCGTGTAGCATCACTATCGTGATAGTGCGGGTCACAAATTTGTACATGTGTTCACTTTGACAGTAATATTGCAGAATTATTTTGATTCTGTTGATATCTGTCGCGGTTCTTACAATGAGTGGCATTATTACAGGCCGTATATTATCACATATGTATGACACGACAGTATTGTCAGCATATTTATTGTCATATAATAAATAACAGGAACAATATACGTTTACATGAAATTAGTACCATGTCACGATATTTATCTACCCCAAAGATTACCACCCTCTTGAGAAAAGGATATAAATGTAGGGCCTATCAATGTATTTTCACAAGTGTTGTCGGACATGTCCCTTTTGATGTTAACTATCACAGTGTGTTTCGGTCGTGTGTGTGAACAGGACCTATCGCGGCTGTTACTTTCACACACTTTCGTGATAGCTACCATCACCGTGTAAACACGCCCTTATCGAGAGCCGAGAACAGCGTAGAGCGCAGACGAATGCGGCAGACGTATCTGCGCCTCCGCTACTCGGTTACGAAGGAGTGATGCAGGCAACATAAAACAAGGCGAAGCTGGCGAGCAGCAAGCGCGCCCGGCGTTATCGCCAGTTTCGGTAAATAAACCTCGTTATGGCCGCCATATTGGATGGCGATACGCCGCCATTAATTTTGACGCTGCCCCAGGCAGTTGGGCGTAAAACACCGTCGCGCGCGGGTCGCCGGGAAGACAAATTGTGCTCTATCCATTTCCCCCCTCTCAAGAACTCGTCAACGACACGCATCCCAGGCCACGGAGGAGACAGTAAATACTTTTATAGCTCCATCTCCCGATCTAGTGGTAATCGCGCGGCTGCTGAAAGGTAGACCGTAAAACTGGCGCACACGCCAGAATCTTGCTACGTTAAACTTTCGAGGTCTATTAGACTCGCCGAAGTGTTTTATCTATGAAAACTGCATATTCGCCTCTAATAAACAGAAATAAAGTTTTAATTATCGTACTCTCATTGTTATAGGCTACTCACGGTAAAATGAGCAGTTTTGAAAGCCCTGTTTAAGATCTACTTTTATACACATTGTGTATCCCTTCGTCTTATGTAAAATTAACATTTCCAGGGCCATCAACCCTTTATTCATGCGCCGGTCAATTGAAACTATGGAATTATTAAGAAAGTAAATACTTTACAAATCTGTTAATTTCTACACTTAGAGGAATTAAAAAAAAAACAAAGCGAACGAAATAAATTTAAGTTATCACAACTGGTTACCTAACACTTTTTATTCGGCGTTGAGATATATAACTACTTTCCATCCATCGTTGTCAACTTTACTGGGCGAATGTTGCTCAGTGCGCCCATTAAACATATGCATGCAAGCGCAGTGACTTTTTCTAAGGATAAATTCTAAAGGGTTCACTTTATCGTGAACAGCTTTTAATCACATATATAGACACTCACACGAGAGCTGATACAAAAAAAAATTTCTTAAGGTGGAAGTATTTTGTATGCTTGCATTAAATCTATAAAAATGTCGCTTTTTAGTAAATTTAGGTTGTAAACAGGCCACTAAGAGTTAAAAATGACACCTTTTCACGTTTTTATGCAAGTTAAAACTTGCCTACACGGTACTGAAGAGTTTCGTGAATATCATTAACACACCAACTTAAATATAATAGTTTATTAAACGCTAGAAACATATAGAAGCGTACACTAGTTTATTTTCTTCCTCGTGTGGAATTTTGGATGTTATCTAGTCACTCGAAAGTGGTGGGAATTCGTACCTTCTTGAATGTTAGTTCCCGGAAACACGACACTCGGCTTTGAAGTTGCACTTCGCGTCACTCAGTCCTCACTCTACGCCTTCCTATATCATAGCTTTTTCTTTACCTGGCCGCTAACCTCCTCGCCTATTCCCATTAAATTCCCACTTTCTCCCACACCACGAGAAATAAACCTTTAAAAAGGCAAATTTTGTATTAGAAACACACAAAAATAAAATAAACAGTGCTGCACCAAGCTCTAAATAAATAGAATATATGAAAAGAAATGTTTTGATATCTACTTGACGGCCACACAGATGCTGTTTTCGTGGAACGACGTCGGAAATTGCTGTAGCGAAGTTAAAAAAAAAATCCTGAATTAGTTTTCCCCACGCCTATTTTGCTGTAATGCTATCATACGCCGTTTATTTGAAATATTCGTTAACATTCGTACAGCAGAGTACCATACTCATTTTAAGAACGTGGGATAAGTTTGCGCATGCCAAACAGAAAAAAAAATGGGATGTGACTGCATTGGGGACACGCCAGTTTGTTTTGCGTGAATAAGTCTACGTTGAGGCGCTCGGACGCCTTGATGTTTTTTTTTTTTTTATGTTCCCCGCACCGCTTCACTCGATCATATGGGATTTTATGTGTATCGCTGGATTGATTTTGAGGCGCTCTTTCCAACCGTATGGGATTTCTGTATTTCGACGTGGCTTTTTGACGCGTATAGGTCGATATTGTGTTAAGTTTTCTTTATTTTTTTACATTAAACTCATGCAATTTCACCATAACCAAGCCACACAAATATTTTCATACACGCAATCGATTGATCTTGACGAGAGCTGTCGATTGACACTTAAACGAGCGTCGTAGCTTTTCCTAGTCAGAAGTTATACTACCCGGAAGTTACGAGACGCGGCGAAACGAACTCAAAATTGAAGCACCCCCCCCCCCCCCCTTGTGTTGCTTCCAGGTCCTCACTCAACGCAACATATTCTTTGTTCCTTTGAAAATCTGGTGGTGTAATTTAATCTTGAATGTAGGCCATAGATTTGGAGCTGCAGTGCCAAACTGCATCCCTCAATTTTGTCATCATCGGATTTTCTGGATTGCCTCCCACTATTCACGTCAAAAAATATTTTAATTCGATGATAGCTAATGAATACTAGCCATGCATACTAGCCAGACATTTCTGCGTGTTCTTTGCGCTCCTGTTTAGGACATGGTTTGCGCACATTCGTATAGTAACCCGCGCAGTAGACCGTTGTCTCCCGCCAGACGAGGGGCCGCGGTAATGTAGTAGTCAGACAGCTTGCCTCCCACCTAAGCGTGCAAGGTTTAGATTCCCGGCTGGGGCGTTCCCGGATTTTCGCATGTGGGGGTCGTGCCAGACGATGCCAACGATCGGCGGATTTTCTCGGGGATCTCCAGTTTTTCCCCCGCCCTTCCATTCCGGCGCTGCTCCGTACTCGCGTCGCTTCACCCTCGACGGCTCGCCACTGCACTCTCCGCCTGTCGAAAATTCACCACTATGATGTTCTATTTTTTTCCCACCAAAGTACGTGATGCAGGAATAATAATATTCGTACCAATTTTATTTCTACAACAAGCGTTGCACGTCTTGTAGTTCGTTTTTACCTAATTGCTCATCCATCGCCTCCCCACGCTATATCAAGGTGTCGCAATATTTGCTCCACCTTGCTCAACATAATCGACATCTACGTGGATATCTTCCAAAAGTTTGTGAATAAGTCGGATGTCGTGGAACTCTATACCGTCTATTTTTAGCAGGATGGCGCCACTAGCCACATTTCCAACGCCAAAAAGAGAGAAATCGCGGACTAAGTTGTCGTTTCCAAAGGACTTTGGCCACTGTGATCGACTGACCTTACCCCGCAGAATTTCTTCCTGTGGGCATGCTGAAAGGTAAAGTCTCTTGCAAGAAGCCACATACTACCATGTGAATACAAGGCATCGTTCGGCGTGAAACATATGCTGCGACTCCTCAACATGGAAAGGTGGTTGTAGGCATGCGTTGATCCTAATGGCGAGAGCTTCCAACATTTGCAGCGAGGTCACCATGCTTTTCGCACATCGAGGCATTTCCGTAAAACGTGTCATTAATTTGTGACAAATAATTTTGTATTTGTAAGCGAACATCAGTGGCCGAGGGAGTGAGTTGCATTTCGAGTGGCGCGTATTACACATGTACGATTGCAGAAACCGGAATGTAAATAAACGTCAGTTTCTTACAGCATCCCAGCCGATCAATACAACGTGCCAGTTCACTGGAGCAACCCGAGGTCGGACCCCACGTAGGGGTGTCGGATATATATTTTTGAAAATGGTTTCGCGACACGTTGACCATACCGGTATCGGTGCGATATAGCGCTCCAGAGGTTATAGAAAACGTACATATCTGTAATATTGTTATCGCTTAGGGTATATCGCGTTTCGCGATCACCTCGCATCACAACCATCGCGTATCGTTAATATCGCGATATGCAATACATTGATTAGAACTGTTGGACCACGTCGCAGTTGCGATTATTTCGGAAGTATGGTTTCGCGATCGATATACCTCGACGTCGCGCGGCCCTAGCCCCAGCAAGGCGTCGCGGAGTACGGCGGTCTGCTGGCGAGGCCGCGGCTACGGGTAATTGGGTCGTTCTCGCCGACACGGCGGCCGGCTGGCCGGCGACCCCTGGCGCGCTCGGACCCAGCTCAACCCCCGCGTCCCTCACACGTCCAGGGCGTCAGCCCCATCTGAGCCTTCCCCGGCGAAATTGTACAGTTCACAGCCAGCCGCACACACCTCGAGCTCCGTCCCTGTCGCGTCAGAGAGGGGCCGCGGTGGTTTAATTGGTCAGACTACTCCCCACCACCAAGGTGAACCGGATTCGATTTCCGGTTCACCCCCCCCCCCCCCAGGGAATCCCGCCTTTGGGAATCGTGAAGGACGATGCCGCTGGTCGACGGGTTTCCGCGGGGATCTCCCGTTTACTCTGCCCTTTCATTCCGGCGCTACTCAATACTCGCCTCACTTCACCCTAATCGCCTTTCAAGATCACGATTTTAAACACTCGCCCAAATCTCTTCCCTCGTGCGGCCAGTGCCCTGCGTTCAGGTATGGCCTTTTAATAGGTATCAACCACCTGGAGGGGAGGTTTGGTGAGGGAACTTTGACTTTTGGCCAGTGTCCTACGACTCAGCGCAGCTGTTATTCACTGCTTACGTTTAAAAGTGGATGGTACCCGCCATATTGGATTTATGAATTTTTTGCCTTTGGTTGTATCTGAGAATGTTTAACGAAATTTGTTTTGCATGTAACAGCATTCCTAAGTTTTATCGATCTATTTCAGCTTCGCTACCTTTAAAGGCTGTGCACTATAAAGTTCTTTAACGGGCGCACTGAGTGACATGCGCCCGGTAGAGTTGGTAATGCTGGGTCGAAAATAGTTCCATATATTAACGTCAAAAGAAAAGTGTTAAGTAACCATTTGAGTATAAATTAAATGATTTCTTTCGTTTCTGTTTTTTTTTAATGCGCCGAAGTATAAAAATTAGCATATTTGTAAAATATTTACTTTTCTAATAACACTACAGTTTAACTAGACCGACGCAAACAAAGTGATAAGGCCCATTGCAATGTTAATTTTAAATAAGGTGGAATAATACGTAATGTACACACAAGTAGACCTTAAGCAGGGCTTTCAGAAGTGCTCATTTTACAGTCTATAATAATTTTTGACTACTTAGTACTGCCTACAACAACTAAGAAAATATTTTTTTTTTCCTCACGGGTGGTCACAGAAATGATACTACCAAGAGTAATCGAGCAATACAGGTTCTACAAAATGTGTAAGACAGTGCCCTATGACTTTTCGACGCCTAGAATAAAATGCAAAATTTATAACGCAGGTTGTGGCGAAATTTATCGTAAATCCAAGATGGCGGTTACTACCGCCTTCCTGGAGCGGTTTTCTGCGTTTGAGGTCGAGAAACGCTGGTGCGATAAGGGCGACAATGCCAAGAGCATCGAGTGCGCCATCGCCACTGAGCGCGGGGTTCTAAACTGGCTTGCGGTACTCTCGTCGCACTGCGGGTATTGGCTGTTCACGGTAAAACGAGAACTTTTGAAAACCTTGCATAAGATCTACTTGTATACACGTTGTTTATTCCTCCTTCTTATGTAAAATGAACATTGCGATGGACCTCATTACTCTATTCATGAGTCGGTCAAATGAAACTGTGAAATTATTAAGAAAGTAAATATTTTACAAATATGCTCATTTTTACACTTCGATGCATTAAAAAAACAGTGTGTGTGTAAGGAGTTCCCTTACAGATGTTCCTCACTTATCATCTCAGTCAATAATTTATCTTACTTGTTTTATCATAAATTAACGTATCCTTAAAATGTCCATCCATGTTTGTTATCAATTAAAAACATAATTATACTAAGGCTATGTCAGTAATGGAACTTCGTTGTAAGATGTTTATGTGAAACTTCAGAGTTTATCCACACTCTACCGTGTGTTTTTAACTAAATATTTGATTTATTTACAACGCACATACAAGCTTATGAATTTCTATTAAATTTCTCATTCACGTCGTGTCAACATGGAGAACAATTTATGGCCATTTAAGATGTCAATCTCACGATTGGTTGCTATGAAGAGCTTTTGTCTTTGAGTTGGTTTGGAACATTTTGAGTAGGACGTTTTGGCCGGAGAAGTAAAAAGTTATTACGTTCTGGAGATGATGGCTGCACGACTGGACGAGGTAGTTTCCACGATGGAGAAGGTTGTTTAACATGAGTCCTTATCATTACTTATTTTTGCTTGAAAACGTTACTGATTTTAATATTCTCCATCTATTCATCTGTAAAGGCACCCATAACATTTTAATTGCTATAATTTAATTTAGTTGTTCATCCACCTTTGTGTTATATTTTCTCAGTATCATCATTTTACATCACAACAATTTTTTATTTCATCACCCCTTACTCTCCACTACAAGTGAAAGAATTAATTTTAAGTTATAATAAACGGTTACCTTAAACTTGTTATTCGACGTTAAAATATGGAACTACTTTACATCTACCGTTACCAACTTTACTGGGCGAATGTCACTCAGTGCGCCCGTTAAAATATACGCATGCATGGGCAGTGGCATTTTTCTAACGTTCATTTCTAAAGTGTTCAATTTATCGTGAACAGCCTTTACCTATGGGACTATTGGGAGTGGCCGTATTATTGTATTGGCGGAAATATTGCCGGAATGTTCGTATGCAGGGCCCTTGGAGTAGTTTTATATACATCTGACGGGTACATTTTGAGATAAAGACAGCTTTGAAAAGCCGTTTCTAGCCATTTTGGAGCACCCAAAATTGGTGTTTCTAATGCGAGTGACATCTTGAGAGCACTCAACACCCCTCGTATGAAGTGTGTTCTTTTCGTATGGCAGCGCGTTTGACGCACGTTCTGCAGAAGATAACTTGGATTTCTAACATACTGAACACAGATCAAGTGCTAGGCGAGCGGGAGCCTTGAATTGAGAACTTTGGAAACCCCTGCTTAGGATACGCTAGTCTATACTTCTGCCAAATAAGAGATTATCACTGTCGTGGGCTTGATGTTATCGTTCATGAGTCATCCAATCATCCAGATGAAACCTCATTTCTTACAGAAAAATAAATCGCAGTCCCGACAGTCTGACGAAAGTAGGTTCTATTTCCACTTTCGTGGGGTGTCGGACCGGTCGGCCTCGCTTGGCAGTAGAAAAAAACATCGTAAACATAACCTTACAAATCAAAATGTCTTGCGGATTTCACTACTGTGGTAAATTTCGCATTAAACATGTGTTATTTGCGTCTGCATAACTGATCATCTTGTAATAGAAAGCTAATGAATTGTCGAAAATAAATATTCGTGGAAAAATAACTGCTCCAAATTCCAAAAATACTTATTTTACAAAGTTATCAAAACAAAATAGTATACAACGATTTGTGATTCCTTTGCATTCCATAGCAAATTACTGACAACTCTAGGATTTGCCGAAAGCCACGTAACACTTGTCGGAAGGAAATTCTCGGTGTATTATAAACAATGAACTAATTTTGGTGGTGGAAACGGTCGGGCTGTAACGTCGTGTCCGACTGTCGGGACGACCTCGTCGTGGCAATGTAAATGCAGCATTAGATTTCAACTTTACGTTCGCAATGCAAAAACAAGTATCAGTTCATTGCCAACTTAACTGGGTCCCTGCAAGCTAGAGTGTACTGCACAGGATGTGTGTAATTGTGGGCAATGAAATTTTCAGATGTTAATTCCAAAATTGGTTACTTTTACAGTGAGCTAGCTTTAAACATTACTAGAAATTTTATAAAAATTTGTGATGTATTCGGTTTCCTTAGTGAGATGACTTCAATGGCAAATGCTGCTATGCCCTGTGTTCGTATCCCGTTTAGCCATATGCATTCTCGAGCTCACTTCTATTGTAATATATCTACATCAAAACAATTATATATATATATATAATTTTTTGCAGTTTTATATGACTAATGTAACATGTTCGCACTTGGAAACGGATTTTAATAAATGTTTTTTTTTCAAGTAGTTTCCTTTGTTTTGAGAGAGTGCCGAATATTTGAGACAATTTTCCTGACAGATTTAGACTTTCTGGAAACACGTTTGAAGAAAACATTGCATCAGAAATAAGTTCCCTGGTTGTTAAGATACTGACAGAATAAATGGCTTTCCTAGTGCAAAGAAGGCTTTGGTGGAATCCTGAAATTTTGCAAAATAGATTCCGTTTTCGGCTCAGTTTATTATCCCTCGAACAAGGAGCTTGGTTCAGAAATTTCGCCGAAATTTTGCAGCATAAGTTTACATTAAAAAATCCCAGGAAACTGCTCTCGCTCCAAAGCTTAGATTATTTAAATGAAACGACTTTCTATCTCATATAGAGGTTTATATAGCTTGTGTGCGCAGTACACTGTCAAAATCTTCATAATATTTCAGACAGCACCAGAACTCTGTGAAGTGATCAGTACAACACTACACGGATTTATCAGCTTGTGTACCAAATTTAACATAAATCTCGGGACGATTAAAGAGTTCAGGAAAAAAATTACATTTATTACGTGTAAAAAAATGCCATTTTCAATTTCAAGGTTACACTCATTCCCATAAATTTTTCGACATAGCAACTTATTTAAGTGTTGCTACGATTGACCACGAATAACAGGTTATAGGACGAATCTGTGTACATGTTGAATTAGTGTACGCGAGGAATGAACGTCAGTGGGAAACTAACATGCCTTGAAATAACTACAGGGTTTGAGAGTTGGTGAATGTTTTGACTAGAGGAGACGCGATGGTCGTTCCGTCTGATTGCCCGCCACTTAGACCCTTGGGACCGAAATGTACGTCGGTGTGAAGAGCAGTGGGAATACGAGGGAACGTTAGCGTGCATGGAAGGCTCTCGACGACATGGAACAGATGGCAGATGAGAGGAACGTTTCATCGACTAATAGGCGTGAACACACTTACAATGCCCGTTTGCACCGTCATGGTTCTAAACTCGATCCGAGATCGGATCTAAGATCAACACAGAAAACTGTTCCACCATTCGAGTTTAGAGCTGGACTGGAGATCGAGGTGAAGTTAATTTCGAACCGCCGAAATTGGCTGTTCGAAATCTCGATCAGAGATCAGCAGCCATCGTCGACAAAATGTAGTTTGAAAATACGCCAACAACTACGTTCGATTTTTTCTTGGGAAATTAAAACAGCATTATACGCACTTGAATATAATTCAGTAAAATTCGTACAACAATAATTCACTTGAAAAAGATAAAACATCGCATATTTAGTTCTATCTATAGTGAAAAATACACCTACTTCCATGACGTCATATATTACGATGCAATAGCAAAATTTGTCTCATACTTAATCTCGATCTCTCACTTTGGAACCAAGATCGACGAATCGGAGATCCAGAATCATGAAATTTCGTTGGTGCAGCACTTTTAAATTGGAACCAACATCAAACTGGATCCTGGTTCAGAACTAGGATCGTTCGATCTCAGATCAGGGAAGATGTTGGTGCAACTGGCCATAAGTATCTCGCCACAGCCCAGAAACATGCAGCTGCGTTACTTGTAGGCTGCATACGGTAAATTGAGTACGTTTGAAAGCACGTCTTAAGATTTACTTTTTCCTAATATTGTAACCTCCCGCCATACGTGAAATTTTACGGTCCTAATGATTCTATTGGGGCCACGGTGGCTGAGCGGTTAGCCCGCTCGCCTTCCACCAAGGCGAACCGGGTTCAATCCCCGACCGGGTCACTCTCGGATCGTCGCAGGTGGAAATCGTGCCGGACGATGCCGCTGGTCGACGGGTTTTCTCGGGGATCTCCCATTTGCCCCGCCCCCTTTATTCCGGCATTAATGCATGCTCACCTCAACCACCCTCACCGGCTCTCAAGACCTCGCTGTTAAGAGCCGCCCAAATATCTTCACTCACTGATGTCTCTATTTAGTGACATTTACTCCAGTAGAAACATTTAAAATTTTAGGACTCAAAATGTGCTATTAAAATGCGATTTCGTACACTATTGAGTATAATGAAAAATAGTACCAACATGGTTTGCCATAATTTTCATATATTACATTCGCAATACGACGTTCAGACTTAGAACTATTTTACTTTATTTGCTATGGACATAACTAAGAGTTTGCATGTCACTGTGTACGGTAACATACTGTATATGCAGTTAATAGCCAGTGGCATCGTCGAGCAGGAGTCCCACTTGCTAAAATCCTGGGGCAACCCCGCCGGGAATTGAGCCCAGTTCGTCTTGGTGGGAGACGAGTAGTCTAGCCACTTCACCACCTCGGCCCAATGAACAATTGAACAATGGCCACGTCTTTAGTGAGGAATTCGGCCATTTTTTCTATTTCAAGGATGACAACCGTACACGAATATGAGCTCCCTACAGTTTATGACAATTCAGAGTTTGAAAAATCTGTGCTCCATAGGACTAGAGTCCAGAATAATTCATACTTGTCTTCATCTTTTTTATGTTTGCTGAAACCTCAAATTTAGTGCAAAGTGTAGATTTCTGGAAGTCGCGTATTTCTCCTTCCGCTTTTTGTCTCCGGGCCATTCTATCAAAAAAGACCAGTAAATGTGCCATTATAATAGCATAATTTTTTTATGGTGGAAAAATTAATTTACTATAAAATCAGTTATGTTCATTCATAAAATTAAAATCTTTGGAGAAAGTGAGTTATTTTTCAACCTAAAAATCATAAGCAATCTATCTTTAGGGGTAATTTTGTTGGGGAGAGAGGATAAAACCGGTGCAGTAAGCAAAGTAGTATGTTTAATTATGCAAACGTTATCATTTCTTGGTGTGCTTTCTGCATTTAATGTGGATAGCAGTTGTTGATCCAATATTTGAAACAAGTGCAAAAGATGAATGTAAGTCTACCTTACTTTTAGCCTATAGGAGGAATCGGTGATACACGTTCCTAGCTTCTAATGTTACTGTTACTCCTGCCTATCTCCTCGACTCTTATATAGTGTGGAATAAGAAAATGTTAGGCAACTAAACCAATGACTCATTCTATTGGGCACTTGTACGATACCTTTCCCACCTATTTTTATCGTTCAAAGACTAGTATTCATAGAGATCAGTCGTAAATATTATCATATACTTCCGGCATAATTATGAAAGTAATGTGTTAATGTCGGTAGGAGCCATATGACAAACACATTATATTCAACTTGGAAGGAATTAACATGCTTGTATGAATACCCCCATTTCTAGTATTGAAACTTTACTGTTTTAACATCCGACATCTTTTTGACTGACTTTTGTCATAATTAGAGAACCGAAATAAAAATTCTAATTCTATAAGAATTAGAATTTTGTAAATATATTTTTGTAATGTTAATATATTTTCTTCATACTTTTGTTCAATAAAATTGTACTACATTTATAAACAATACTGAAGAAAATGTCACATTTTAGTTTTAAAAGCCCGTGTGGCAAAATAATATGCCTGTAAGAAAAATAATACTAAGCAACTTAAAAATTTCATTTAGAAATAAATTTTATATAGTCTCAATTTGAATTTTATTTTAATGACACTGAAATATTTTATAAGGAGTTTTAAGTTAGCAGAAAGACAACGTAATTAAAAGTTAATCTTACTTAAAGTTAAATGTATTCTGCCATTTTTTTTCTTTTTTATTGCACTCTATTTACCCTTCGTGTCTCTTTCGGATATTTAATGACAAGCTTGGTTTTCCCGAATTCCTTCGTTCCTTTTTATTATTATTGTTGTTTGTACCTATTAAATCTTTGTTACCTTTTCTAAACAAATTAATGCCTATTATTGCTTTGACAGTGTGTTTGGAGCTTTATCTTTTGTATGTATTTAACTGAATATAATTTATTATACAATGTTTATATTTTGTAGTGGGTTATATTTTCAAGCTTTGTATTTTAATTTTTGTTTAGCGAATATGTTAGTTTATCGTATTGTAAACATTAATTGTGGCTGCTTTCAAAATGAAATATGTACCACCTATTGTTTGTGTTTTATCGATACCTATTTACTGTGTGTTCCATCATGCTGGTTTAAACGCGCCCTTTCGTCTTCTTGAATGTTTCAACATGGCGTGAAGCATGATATTTTGTATTGATCTTCTTATATCGCTTAACATCACGTATTAAATGTTTTATTTTTACCGCTGTAAATACAACTGCTTTGTGTTATATTTTCCCGATTACCTTGCGCACATTTTTGTCATACTTTTCATTAAGTTTTATTCCGTATTTTGATAAATATAGTTAGCGGTGCGCGGTTTTTCCCGTTTCTGTGCTACACTGTCATTGGACTGTTAACTACTTATCCTGAACGTCCGTGTTGAGGTTTCCTTACCCCAGCACTTTGAAGCGGCTGGCTTTCTTCTTTTTCGTCGCATAGAGCAAAGCACATTTTTAATTTTCTGCATGAAGGAACGCTCAACTTAAAATATTGCTTGGGATCGTCTACACATCAAAGATGTCTAATATATATATATATATATATATATATATATATATATATATATATATATATATATGAGAGATATCAAATATATTTATGGAACCAGAGTAAGTTTGTTTACTCATTTTCCCTCAACTAATTAAAGACCTTTATTATTTGATAAATACATAATTTTTTAGAAACGGCAATTTGGTGCATTTGGTGTATTTGGTGCATGAATGTGAAGGGTTTGTGGGTAGGCTGCTACGCGTTGTTACTTTTGGTTTTTTTTTTTTTCCCCCGTAACCTTGGTTAACCAAAACCAGATCTACGGGAAGCAGCACCTTGCCGTCGAGCGTTCACTTGGGAACATCACACAAAGTATGTTCTAAGGTGTTTTCTCCAGGAGTCTGCTCGGGTAGGTGGTGCAGTATGCATGTATTAGAAACTCGGCTACTACGCGAGATATGCGGTACGGGCGAGAAGTACACACACACGTGATCTAAACAATATTTACATTAATAGATGCTCGGCGAAAGGTACTTTGTAAGAAAAGCTAAGCGAAACATGTTTTAGGAAAATTTCAAAACAACGTTTAATTCAATAGATAAAATAAAAATTTAGTCTGTGCACTAGATGTTTATCTGTATTACTTAAGTTGACTTACGTGGTAGAAGAGTAGTTATTGTAGCAAGTTCATTTATGACACTACTTCAAAACTGGTACCACTGACACTTGTAAGCAATATACGTGTTACTTTTTTGGTGACAATACAATTTAAGTATATATTCAAAAATTGCAAGCTTCTGAAATTGAGTGCCAATTGTAATAATTGAAACTAACAATGGTAAGCTATTGTAGAATATTTTAAAAATTAGAACATGTGTACGAATGTTGCAAGCTGTCACGTGGAAAAAAATTTGCACGCGCGAGTTTGTGGTTTGCCCATAAAGAAAATATACGAAGTTTAGTTTTCTTTGCATACCAGAAAAAAAACTGGCAGCCCTGGAAATCGTGCTATAAAGGACGACAACGCGGCAAAGTGGAGAAGAAGGCCTAAGTGTGTCATAGGTTTCGTCCGGTGCGAAGCAATTCCCAAACCACCGCACATTCCCTTCCTTCGGATGTTTTTTTTTTCTTCCCAGGGCTTGAGGAAGCGTGCCTGCTTCGCCCTCCGCATACACCGAACGCTCGTAAAAAAAAAAAGGGGGACAGTAAATAAATAAAATTGGAGAATTTTCTCCTTCCGTAGGAGACACCGCTAGATGGGCTTTGTCCCACGGCGAGGAAACGTATAAACAAGCTGGGCTTAGGAGAGAAAGAAGCCAGAAAGGAAACGTGTGTGAGAGGAAAGAGTGAAGTTTGGTTAAGACAAAGGAACCTAAACAAGTCTCCTGATAAATAATACAAGAGTCTCGCGGAAGGGGGAGCCGAAATCACTTGCCAACATTCAGTTGACAAAAGAAATGTGAAGAAATGTTGGTATAAATTTTGTTTGCAGTTAAACTGTGACAGAAAGGTTATAATAAAACAATTCGTGATATTATACAACCATTACAAAACAGGCCTACATATTATATCACATAAAGTTGTAAGATACCAAAGAAATTAATTATTTTATAATTGTACCAACTATTATTGAACGTGTACGTATTCCATGTTATGATAATTTCATCGAATAAGAAATTTTACACTTAATATATTTTTTTTTATATCGAATCCCAAATGTTTCTGTTTTCCTCCAGTTATAACAACAAATACTAACCAAGATGTACAAATGAAAAAAATTACAACGTAATCTAATACTGTGGATTACCGCTTGATATATATCTAAACACCAATTAACAGTTCATGATTTTTTTAATGTTATAAATATGTAAAAGATTATTTATTAAAATTTTTTTTAAATTCTGGAACTGTTATTTGGTGATAACGTATGTGTCACGGGGTAGCCCACGACATTAAACTACGTTGTAGATGTTTTCATTACACTCCAAATCTGAATCAGTGAGAATTTCACTGTTTCAAACAGTCAAACGTATCTGACTGATTCAACAGTCACTTAAGTTAATTTAACTGATGAATCAGCGTAGAAATGCTAATTTTCCTTCACTTATTGATTCAGTGACATCTTCCACTGGTACGTCAGTCATTTTTTTCACTGTTTACTCAGTGGTTTAGTTTTGACTGTTGGATCAGTTAAACAGCGTGTGAAAATGGCTGCCAAACAACGTTTAAAAATGGCCGTTAAACAAAGTGTATCCAGTGATATAACAACGACTAAACTAATAAAACAAATACAAAATCCTTTCTAAAGTGTGTTTCGTATTTCAAAACGCCAATTTTTGAGGTAATAGGAACACACCGCCTTTCATTCCGTTCTTACGTCTTTCATTTCGTTTTAATGTAATCGTCACAGCGCTTGGTTTGAAGGTTTAAACTGCATATGTGATGAAGAGAGAGCACTCATGATATACTATTCGTTTTAACAATCGAACCGGTACCAAATAAACCAAACACGAATAGTAAGAGTATACAATTTAAATATTCACTATTTCGCGGTGTAATTTTCCCCCTCATTAGTTCAAGTTGGCGTGGTAGGGTAGTTGGTAAGTTAACGGCATACAGTCGATAAGTGTGTGATTTAAATCCCCGCCTCTGAAATTTTTTTACTTTTTTAAATGACGATAAATTGCGCAATATAAGTAGTAAACTATCGTAAATATGTTTATTTCACCTAATTATTTGTCTACATTCAATAAAACACTATTTAATTCGCCACTGTATTCTGTCGTCACTTATTCAATCAGTGAAATGTTTTCACTGTTTCTAAGTGGAGCCATTTTCACTAATTCGAGTAGTCGAATTTCACTAAAAATAGATGGTTTCTTACTGATTCGAATTTAGAGTGTAGTACATCTGAGTTAGTATTTGTTATTGTGGCTGCAGGAAAACATTAAAATTTTGTATTTGCAATATTATCATTAAAAAATTATAAAGTGCAATATTTTTTTATTTCGTGGAAAATGACATTACATACAATGCATAAAAGCTGAACAATTTTCGGTTGAAATGTGAAATAATAAGTTTTTTAGTATCCGAGACCCTTAAACCTCCTTGAACACAAGTTTTAAAAGTGTACTATACACTGTGATCATGGTATCTTAGGCCAAGGCACGCAGAATTGGTTGATCTCACCTTCGTAAACAAAGACAATTAGTATATGTAACACATGTATAGGCTATCCACGGAAAAATGAGCTCTTTTGTAAGACCTGCTTGAAATTTTCTTTCGCGCACATTGTGTATTATTCCGCCTTATGTAAAATTAACATTGTCTTGGGCCTCATCACTTTATCCATGCGTAGGTCTAGTGAAACTGTGAAATTATAAGAAAGCTAAAGAGGTAAGGAGTTTATAAACATGTTCATTTTTACACGTTGATGCATTAAAAAGCAGAAAGCAAAAGAAATAATTTATGTTTTCACAAATGGTCACCTAACATTTTTTATTCGACGTGAAGATATGGAACTACTTTCCATCCATCCAACCTTACCATCTTTACTGGCCGCAGGTCACAGTGCGCCCGTTACAATATATGCAGGCAGGAGCAGTGCCTTTTTTCTAGGGTTGATTTCAAAAAAGCTCACTATATCGTGAACAGCATTTACTTAAGTTACTTACATGTACCAGTAATTTTAAATTCATCTCAACGGTCGTACAAGACAGAGTGGAATTTTCGCTACAGAAACTACATGATCGTACACGTTGCGTTAGCGCAGACATCAAGAATTTAAATGTATTTCCTCTCTAAATTGTAACCTTCGAATTCTTGTAGTACTGCAGGGTAAGTTACTCGAAGCGATATAATCTGGCTTTATTACACTACCCACCAAAAAGTAATTTGGCACCCGTGAAGATAGGTATTGCAGTACGTCAGTTGACTTGTGTGGCCGCCATACGCCGCAGACCGGTGTAGAGCCAGTTGACAAGGAGATGACACGAGGTACATAACTATCGGACTTCGATAAGGGCGTGATTGTGGGCTATCATTTCAGTGGGCTGTCTAGCCGTGCGATTGCACGGAAGGTAAAAACAGGCCCGAATCAGCGGTCGCATTCGTCCTGCGTAAATTTGAAGGGCTACTATGCAGTGATACGCCGACAACAATGTTCGCCGATTGGACTGGACCGCCCAGAGCCTCGACCTCAACCCTATAGAACATCTTTGGGACAAATTGGATCGCCGGGTGAAGGCTTGTCAAGTGCGGCCAAAATCCATTGCTCAACTCATGGAATGGTTGCAAGAGGAATGGCTACGAATCCCCATGGATGTCCTGCAAACACTCGTAGATAGAATGCCAGACAGGGTGGCTGCTGTATATCCGCAAGAGGTGGCCCTACGATATTCTAACGGGGTGACAACCACCGAGAAAACATCGTGGACAGGTGCTCAATTACTTTTTGGTCGACTGTGTCTTATAACATGGCAACTATGTAGACTGAACTCTGGCTTTTAAAACCCCGATTTCTTCATTTAAAGACGGCGCTACAGACGTCAACAGAACCAGCGTCCGCGTGACAAGTTAAAACTGCTAATAACATAATCACTTGGACTTTAATACACTTCATACATAGGTCAAGAGGTATACATCTCTGAAAGGCTGTTTCTATCCAGTGGCTAAAACCACGGGCAATTGACAAGACCTGCAAATGTCACAAATAAATATATTTGATTAGAGCATACAATGTTGCTGATAAAACTAAATTAGGTGGGAAATGACAAATCTATTGTAACATTGATAAAGTAACGATTTTATTGACGAGGTAACTTCAGGAAGTTGTACAATGAGTACGATTATAGACCTACACGTCATCCAGTAGGCCAAGCGCGCTGTGATCTTAGATAAACAGTAATGTCTTGAATGATACATCAAGCGTGAATTGTTTGAAATAATTGTAATACACGTCTGTATTCTTCTTACACGTTAAGTTTCGTGTGATGAGGAGGCCGTACCAATAATATTTTGATATCAGCTCTTGGCATGACTGAAGATTTGTGATATAGAAAAAAAAAAAAGTAATTTATCTAGTGATACGGAAACCATAATAGTAATAATGTTCTGTCGTATTTACCCCCCCCCCCTTTTTTTTTCTCAATAGTTACAGATCGCAAACATTGAACTATACCTATTGAAACGTCAGATATTATACGAAAACTTGTTAATTATCAGAGCTTAAAGAAACATCCGAATATGGTGGATTATGAGTCACCATTACCTGCCGATTCGCCAAAAAAAGAAAATGCGAAGCCATTATCGCCGCGTGGGATGTGGCGTTTTGTAAAGAAGAAATAATTTCCCAAAGTTTCGTGTGCTCGTCTTGACACGCCCCGTTCATTTCAATTTTCATAATACTGTACGTTTCCATTGCACTTTTATCAGTTGAAACAAGATTATGTACATTTCATTGGAACTACACTCACTCGCACACAAAAAAAAAAGCTCGTGTAACTCAAATATATGTCAAATTCTAACGTAATGCAACGAGATTTCATGGTGACTATTTTCTGCGTTAGATATTTCAATTTTTTTCCTATGATTACGTTTCTATTGGTACAGTAAGATTTGTATACACAGTATGCACAAAACATTCCAAAACATATTTATTTTGGAGACACAAATTTGAGTATTTTCCGAGACATTACGTAAAAGCTTTATTATTTCATGAGGTACTGTCTTAAAAAATGGCAGATTAACAACAATATCCTTCTCAAAATGCAATGTCTATGATGTACTGTCGACGTACAAAATTTGATTTAAATAGGTTGAATGGTTCCTGAAATATATGATAAAGTACCCAACATTTTGAAATGGCTGCCATTTTAAAAGTGCCAAGTTTGGCATGGAATTCGGTTTACGCATCAAAAGTTTATAAGCAAAGGGGGGTGGGGGGACACAGACACGAATACAGGAAAGTGATTCCATAAGCATTAGTAAGCTGTTCGTAAATTTGTTCTGTAATTCCAGGTAAATAGATTTATAGTCCGGGAGATTAGGCGAGGGTGAGACATATACAGGCAGTATTGTGAGTGTACGCAATCATATTAGGCGGAAATGATTTTACTGCCTATGTACAGAGTAAACGCCGAACCAAGCAACTGCATGTTGAACAATATCCCAATTTTCACATGGATATTGCCTGCCCTTATTTACTGAAAGATAAATTATCTATCTCCATATTAAGCAAACACTTAATTCCAGTTTTGCAGTTTATCTTTCAAAATTCAGAACGCCTAATTTTTAATGAATTATTTTATCTTCACTGAATTATTAGCACTCCGTCGAAATTAAATGGGAATTAGTATCGTCTTAAAATTTAAACATTACTTTCAGCAAAAGTTGTTGTATCGTATTGGTGTTGTATCCTGCTTACTTCCCTGATACAGGGAATATACACTAACTACAAAAAAAGTTAATTGGCCACCTGTCCACAATGTTTGCTCGATGGTTGTCACCCCGTCAGAATCTCTTAGGGCCACCTCTTGCGGCTATAACAACAGCCACCCTGTCTGGCATCCACTCTACGAGTGTTTGCAGGACATCCACGGGGATTCGTCGCCATTCCTCTTGCAACCATTCCACGAGTTGAGCAATGGATTTTGGCCGCGCCTGACGAGCCCTCACCCGGAGATCCAATTCGTCCCAAAGATGTACTATAGGGTTGAGGTCGGGGCTCTGAGCGGGCCAGCCCAATCGGCGAACATTGTTGTCGGCGTACCACTGCACAGTAGCCCTTGAAACATGGCACCTGGCATTGTCATCCTGGAAGTAACACGGGTCCATTCCGTAAAGACGCCACAATGTTGGGAGCATTTCATCATCCAGAATGATACAATAGGTGTCTGTGTTCATGCTACCTCGGACAAACACCAGCGGTCCTACGCTGAAGGCCGTGAAACACATGTCAACGGACGTACTGAATTGCCTATTTTCATGGGTGCGGAATTACTTTTTGGTAGATACAGTAATAGCGTTGGTTTTCAGATCTGTCACTACACGATGGCACTGTAAGCAGGCATGATAAAAAAATTAATGTAATTTTGTGTCAAAATATAATGATTTGAATGCTAGTACTTCAAAATTGATTGTGTGGGCCCATCATTAGTGTTGGAATTAACTGTATAGAAACTAGGAAAAGAATGTCATTATGATCAATATCAAGCAGGTTTGATCTAACAGACATGAAAACATGATATTTAAGGGCAGAATTTTAACCCTGTGACTAGGAGGGAGGGGAGGGTGAATGTTGAGTCGGGCCTGGCCAGACCTGCTTCAGTGTGGTATATTGCGAAGTGAAATCCTACATAAATTTCTACACGACTGCTGTTGCACTAATACGCCAGAGTTATTTTTCTAGTAAACATAAATGACGATCTTCAACCATCGAAATCTATTCAAATAAGACGATATGTCATAATAAAATATTGCGGAAGTGATGTAACATGAGACGGTGGTTCGATGGAACCGAGTAATCAGCAGGCTACAAAATCGAGGTTGAATGGTTGAGCATAAATACAAAGAAAGATGGTGGGTGGAGGACAGGTAACTAAATAGTGGTGACAAAATTAAAAAGGAATAACAGAGGATGTAAGAAAGTTAATTAAGATAAAAATATATGAACATGGCATGTTTGATTCAACAGCTCGCCTGGTGACTAAATAGAAAAATTAGCATCACTTAGTGAGCCATGCTACGTCATGCTTTCTCCTAACCTATTTATTTTCTATTACTTTTATAGCAACTTAAATTTTTGCAAAGCCAGTTTCTTTCTTTCTTCATGATATTTCCTTGTTTCTAGTCGGAACACCACCTTTGTCTTAAAATGTAATTTTTGAATTTCACTGTGCAAAATAAATATGTATTGAAGTATTGTCACTTGTAATCATCATCTATGGCAACCAATAAAGTGTTTTTTATTTTACTCTTGTTTGCCAAGTAGTAAAGAAATATTCTTTAATACTACCCTGTATTATGTATTTCTTTATTTGCCGTTTCTCACTGTAGAGGGCAGCACCTGTTACACATAACTACTGTATTCGTTATGGCAATTTGTTTTGCATTATTTATTTTACAGCTTTTAAAATGTGTACACGGTATTTAATAAACCTCCATTTTTAATGTTATTGTAATTCACACTACGCTTTGTTAATTCTATTTATCCGCTATGGTTCATTTGTAAAGGCTGTAAACAGCGCTAAAAAACTACTTCATAACTGTCAATCTTTAGTTACATCTTAACGCAGCTTATTTTTCTGTCTCTACATTTATTTGGCTGTCTCTGTCCGCCGTTGCGATAGGTGGCAGCACTGGTACCGTAATAACGTTATTTATAGTATAAACTTTCAGATTTTCTTTGCTATAATGTGTTACGCTTGTTTGCTAGATTCGTATAATTTATGTAATAATATCATGTTCCTTTCATTTTTATTACGTTAATCATGTTTCAAATACAAATGTAATTTGTGTAACATTCCATTGTATTTTTACTCTGCGATACGGCTGTTCGATATTTATCGAATGGTCATATTGCAACTTTGGAACATCGTCTAGCTATTCCCGTACGTGCAGGAATGTTGCTGATTCCGTCTTGATTTTAACTTCCACACAATGTAAGCTACAAGACTTTTCATCTTTATTATGGCATAAGTGTCATCCTTAACCACCTAGGTGAGTGCTTTGTCTTTACCTTTTGTGCAGTCATTGTGGTAAGTGGTAGTTGCTTAATCGGTGCTCATTTACTGCTGTTTCCCCTTGTAATTTTGTTCAGTGCGGTTCCCCGGTTACACGACCTAGCCATTTTGGTGATGTGACCTCGGACTGTCTTGCTTTCAAGCGGTGGGACCGCGGCCCATGCAATGAATTAAGCAACTAATGGCGTGTTGGTGCCCAACCACCGCCTTTCGTCTTTTTAGTCAGATGTTTTATTTATTCAGCACGTGATACTTCAAATTTTCATTCCTGCATGAAACCACGACAGTGGCTACTTTTCAAGTTCCAACAAGATTTTTTTTTTTGTTGAGAAAAATTAAATAAAATCACTGGACTCATTTATCATAATGATTCTATTTTAAATTGAGTAGTAGAAACATGATTTAAATTTATTAACATATATGTAATGCCTGGTTGTGGGCACATGAAAGGTGTTTACAGTCAAAGAATCGTGACATTAAAGTTACCTATTTCGTGATACAAAGTCCTAATTTGTTTTGGCTATAAAAGAAAAGGACAGAGAAAATGCTATGTTCAATCATTTAATGTCGAAGCAGGGTGCACCCGAAGTAATTTTATCTTTATTTTTATTAATATGGTAAAAAGGCTTAAAGTAAATTAAATTAAATTGAAAAAAAGGGTAAGCCTGTAAGAAAAAGCAAATACTCATTTTTCGTTTATATACTTTGTACGTGTGTGTGTGTGTGTGTGTGTCTATATATATATATATATATATATATATATATATATATATATATATATATATATATATATATAATTTGATTCATGTTTTCGCTGTGTGCAGATAGTAAAAAAAGGAAATAAAACACAAACAAAATTTAAATTATTATTATTATTATTACATAATGAATACATACATTTTCCCAGTAAATTTATAAATTTGCATGACATGTTTAACTTTATTTATTGTTGAGTGTTCGAATGTGTTATCTTTTTTAAGGGGGCAAAAACCCCCACACTAGTGTACCTGACGGGGAACAAGGTAAGAAAAGTGATGTTAGATGTTCAATGATTTTTGGGCTGGACATTATATTATCAAATGTTCTTGTTGCACCGAAAGATCACATGTGTGGTGGAGAATTTTCCTTTCACGTCCTCCCCTGGGGAACCTTGGTGTTTATGTAGGGGGCCCTGCAGCTAGGGTTTTTCCTCTTGTTGGAAATTACCGGAGCTGTTTTTCTTGGGCCCGTAATGTGGAGCATCGAGGGGTGGCTCGTTAGGTGATGGAAATAGAATCCAACATGTCGGGCGCAGATAGCACCTCCTATACGTTAAAAACAAACAAATATGACTCCCACCTGGTGGCGAAATTGATAGCTTGCGAGTTGATGTTATCCAATATTACAACACTATTGCTACCTATACATATAGAATAGAATATGTGTGCCACCTGGAGGGTTTATCATTAATTAATACACTAGCGTCATCTAGGTGATGAAAATGTAAACTTATTAAATCTGAGATTGCGTGAGGAGCATAGGCGAGAGACAATAAACAAATGACAAACGAAAAAAATAATAAAAGTTAAACCTTTAATTAATACTCTAGCACCACCTAGGTATTGAAAATGAAAACAAATGGCAAATGAAATAAAACAAGTGCATTGATGAATGAACGGGGGAGGGGAATGTCAAAATAACGTGATAATTTGGAGGGGTTCAAACGTCTGCTGGACATGGTGGTGAGGGAACCTCAGAAAATGTATGTTTTTAAATATTTTTTAACAAAAGATATATCTAAATTATTTTTAAAGATTTTAAAAATATTTTTGGAAGCTTTTAATTCAAATATTTCTGTATAACCTTTTTATTTTTTGTCCGGTGTAAGGGTCATGGGGTCAAGATCAAAGGTCAAGTTAATCACATTGATCCAATATATGGTGGTTGGGTGACATTATGACATGACCGCTAGTTGATTCCAGTCTCCCGTACCCTCTAAACCCAAAAAATTTAATTTTAAATTTTTATAAATGTTTTAAAAAAAATTTAAAATTAACGTTATATATTTTTTATAGTTCTTGGTAGTTTTTTTTAACTTTTTGAAGAATTGTGCGATTTTATGTATTCCAAGTCATCCAAAGTCAAGGTTAAAGGTCAAGTTCATATGTATCCAATATTGTTTGCGAAGATGCCTGACAGAACCAAGGTGGTGGACATTCACATCTGAATTCGGACCCTGTGTATAGATTGGCACACCCTACGCATATAAAACCAATATGGCCGGCACTGCTCTGCCCTCGAAAACGATCCTCCCAAATTCTTCGGATAGATCGAAAAGGATCTTTCAGTAGACCATTTTTCCAACCGGCGGGCGGGGAGGAGGGGATGGGTGCTTTATTAAGGAAAAACATAAATTTTTAAGGGAAAAATGGAAATTTTGAGGGAAGAAAAGCGAAATTTCGAAAGGAAATTCTGACAGAAAATTGGTCGATTTCGAGGGAAAATGGCCACCGGGCGACTTGGCGATGGTCGGTCGTGACGGGAGCGTATTCGCCCCACCTCCAGCGAACCCCGAACCTCCTTCGTGTACCCCGTTAAATATAGTTTTTAATAACTTTTTTAATTTTTTCAAAATTTTTTTGACATATTTTATAAAGTTTTTTGGGATTTTTAGAATTTTTGTGCAATTGTTTGGTTTTATGTTAACTTAAGGTCACGGACACATAATCAAGGTCATCTGTTTCCAAGATGGCGGTTGAGTGACGTCACGACATATCCGCCGGTCGGCGCCTGGCTCGTATCCCCGATCCCATTGTCGACGCCTGGCTCCTATCCCGTATCCCATTGTCGACGCCTGGCTCCTATCCCGGATCCCATTGTAGACGCCTGGCTCCTATCCCGTATCCCATTGTCGACGCCTGGCTCCTATCCCGGATCCCATTGTAGACGCCTGGCTCCTATCCCGGATCCCATTGTCGACGCCTGGTTCCTATCGCTGATCCAGTTATGCTTCGTTTGAAATACATTATACCCGAACATACCAAATCATTATACTATTTTAATCTACATCCACATTTCATAATCTACGTTTCTGTATTGGGAAACCAGACATGATTTGTTCGGAAATATTTATCTCTGGAATTTACGAAACTATTCAAAACCTTACTTGCTGATTGCACACCGCCTACGCATTGTAATATAATTTATATATCATTAACATAATATTAAATAACACCACGATTTTAGGAAGTCTAATCAAGACTCGCTGAATTTATGCATTAGCAAACATTTAAAAGGATATCACTTATTTGCCAAAATACTTTAACGGGACCTTACTATTCAAAAGGATAATGAGATTATACTACTTCTTTTACCACGTCTGGTAGATATTAATGACAACGAGATGTCAGCGTGTAAACATACCCAAATACTCACAGTTTGAAATATCTCATTTTATTTAGGTCAGAAAATTTTGGAGATATTTATTGTCTTTTATTTCATCTTGACAACCCCCATTTCAAGTTAAAAAAAAAAATCGGTTATTAATGTCCAGGCGGCAAATTCATGTGTTTTGTACTTAAATTTACATCTGATAAACAATATTTTGTGACCGGTAATGTTAAATATTAAAACTTCAATACAAGAATTGAAGTCAAGGCAGAGAAATATATGAAGATTTAAATTGCATTTATCAAAATATTTCAGATAGGTGTTTCTGTCAGTATCAGTAACATTTTTTTCTTTTGGCAAGGAATTATTTCCCAGTTCTTCAATTACATGGTCAGTTTGTTTATTACAGTTACTGAACCCTGGTTTTAGCAAAGCAGATATAGGAAGTCTAAATTGTTAATATAAAGAACGACAATAACGTAAATTAAAAATCATACAGAGGAAATTTTCAAATACATTATAATTTAAACATGTACAATTAATTTCTATACCAGTCTAGTTTTATGTTTGCTGAATGATTTTGTTAATATCCAATGATTTTCGATATTATTCTCTCTCATCAAGTCATTAGGACTGTTGTCATTAAAAGGGAGTTTTGATCAGACAACAATGAGGTTTTAATGGCTTCGAATCCATTTGTTGATGAAGAGTTTGTAACTTAGTGGCACTAGTGTTCTGATGCAATAGTGAAATCTGAGAAGTAATCATTCTAATGACTTTATTCCTTCGTACGTTCAAATAAGGAAAACAAGGTCAGGAAATCTACGTTCGTTTCGGTAGTTTTTGAATGAACTGAAGTGAACATTGCGAATGGGGTCTTAGGCTTGTCTGGAGATTATCGGAAAAATTATTTCTGTAAAAGGCTTACAGAATAATTTTAAAAATTAGGACGATTTTTTCTTTAAGTTGCCTCCTACAAAGATTAAACTAACTTGGCGGAGTCGCTAGCAAATTTCGCTGTAATAATCTCCCGAACACACGATAAAGAAAATCCTTTTCCAATTGCATAAATCATTCTACTTATGTTTACTTAAATTTTTGGTATTGCGGTGAGAAAAAAAAAGTGTTTAAATGATGACGTGCTAAAAATATTTTCACAGATGTGACTCCTAATCTGCGGGTCATGCGCCTCGAAGTGACCTGACCTACAAAACTTTTCGAGCAAAACAGAAGAGGAAAGAGGAATGATATATATGATAGCGCTTCATCGGTCCCTCAGGAGGCGAACATGGGGAGAAAAGGAATGAGATGGAAGGTAACATTACAGAAGAAAAAGTGAGGACAATCTAAAGCATTCGTCTCAGTCAACTGTCCAAAGCGAAGGTAGTTTCAGGACAGAATGCTTGTAGAAGTGAATTTGGTGAACTTTGCAGCCAGTAGATTGATACGAAGTAAAAACATTTGTGTTAGGTAGAAATCAATTTATTAAGTGCATCCTGAAACAATACTTTCGTTGCTCAAATCATCACTTACTATTTCAATTTAATAATACTTATTTAGAGGCAGTTAAACTAACTTCGCATTTTACTTCAGTCAATTTTTGTCTCTCGTAAGTTGAAAAGGTTTTCAACTACGAGTGTACTTTATTGCTGAGTTGGGAAATTTATCATATCTTATTTTGTTGACTATATATATATATATATATATATATATATATATATATATATATATATATATATATATATATATATATATAATTTACTTGAATGTTCTAAAAGAACGCTCATTGCACGAGTTCTTCACGCTTCGCAAGTTTGGTTCAACGGTTACTTAATTTTATAACAAGAAACACTGTTTGAAAAGGTAGGTGAAAACATTCATATTTTATTAAGTAATGCAAGCAGAATAATGCAACATGTGTTTTCTATTCATTTCTAAAATTTTATATTATTAGATACTTTCAAATTCTATTCTGTGCATAAATTCCTCTACAAAATATTTTATGAACTCTTTTCGCTTAACGAGTTGTTGGTTCACCATGGAACTTGGATTTTTTTTTTTTTTTTTTTTTTTTTTTTTTTTCAAAAATAAATAAAAATAGTGGACATAAAAGCGAAAAACGAGCAAAAACTGTTTTAATTAAGAAAGATTTGCTGGAAAACCATAAAAAAAGAGCGCAACTTAACGCAAACATTGCATTTTCACCATGCTGTAAAACACACAAAAAACCTTAATAACATGTGCAAAAATGGATAGATGATGAATCATTATGATTTTATAGATGATGAAACATTATGATTTGATATGTATGCCTACTCGACCTTTATGCATAAAATACGTCTCTTACTACTTTAGTGATAAACAATGGCAATGTCCCAGCAAACACGGAAAATACGGGCCGGAATCAGGCCGTTAAAAGCTAGCCGACAAACTTCGGCCAGCCGATACCGGCCCGCTGTCTTATTCCGGAAGCGGCCCGATGGACATATGGACTGGCTGCTAACTGTTGGCCGACAGTGTCGGGCTTGCGATGGCTGGATGTCGTTTAGATACCGGGCCTGTGACGGATGGATGTCGCTACGATGCCGGGCTTGCGACGGCTGGATGTCGCTACGATGCCGGGCCTACGACGGCTGGGTGTCGTTACGATGCCGGGCCTGTGACGGCTGGATGTCGTTACGATGCCGGGCCTGCGACGGCTGGATGTCATTACGATGCCGGGCATGCGACGACTGAATGTTGTTACGATGCCGGGCCTGCAGCGTCATAATGTTCAGAAATAAGCAGTATACCCATGGAAAAAACCTTAACTTTTCGATTAAAAATGTTAGCAATTGTCATTTCCTGTTTAGATATATTAATTTCATTTACTTCTCAACACATTGTATGATATGAAAATATTTTGCTTGCCTAGTGTGGGATTCGAACATAAGATCCTTTAGTTGACAGTCTAGCATGATAACTTTTTTTTTTTTGCCGTTATAGTTGTTGTTGAGCTCAATTCAGACCAACTTGTTGACAAATTCCCAGTGCGACAAGCGAACTGAAAATCTGCCGCGTCGGAGGCGCCAGGACGCAAACCCGCGACGCTCCGACTACAAGTCAGCCACCCTACCCATGAGCTATGGAGGTATGTCCTATACACCACGGGGTAAGTAGCTGATACACTCCAGTAATTTAAAATATATCATGATAAAAATTATTATAAAGGAATCTGTCAATTCCATTACATTGTAACAAATAATTTTAAACCACGGATTATTCAAAAACTATTTCTTCAGAGGCTTGCAAACAAATACAGTTTTTGCTAGTTTTTAATATGTCTGTCGGATGGTTGTACCAATGGAAAAAATTTCAAAGCAAACAAATGTCATGGGCTACCGCATGACACATTTATAATCACGAAAAATCATGCTAATGGTTAACGCACGGTCTCAAATAATACATCAAGCCATTAAGAGCAAGCTAACATCTTGCCTATTCAAAACACTTTCCAAAAGTTTGTCGGCAAAAAGACATTATATTTGTATCTTGTTTGTGATAAAGAGCCTTGTCTCGAAAACGTTACCGGGCCAGAATAAATAAGATAATGGCCAGCTTACCGAAAAGACAAAGATGCCGTAACGGAATCGGCCCAGAAACATTTCTCAGATGCTTGCAACATGTTTCCTCTCCGATATCATACCGACATTTTTTCGCTGATATCCATCTGTTGTCCTAAAAAAATACAGTGAGTCGTTGTATTTTTTTTTCTAACGGCAAACATACTATCTCAAAAAAAGTATCCTGGCATTGAAACGACAGTTGCCGATTGTAGAGGCATTGGGCCGACACTTTGCCGACAGGTTGTGTTTGCTGGGATTGGCCGAGTGTAAGGAAGCACAATATGTATCAGTGATTTGTAGACTACGTTCCATGAAATGAGTAAATAAACAAAAAGTGTATCAAAATTTTAAATTAAGTAATTGTTACTCTCTGTAAAACTGGCTTTCGACAACTTGGTTTCAAATGCACTTGTCTCATCTCTAGCTGAAGACACTTTCTGGCTGGTTTATTCCTAAACTAAACTTAAGAGTTTAGGCGTTGTGTTCCCTATTTTTTTAATTTTCTTTAAATATGTTTAATAATATAAATAGCAATTAAAAAACCTGCGAAAATATGAAAGCTGGATTCTTGAATTTTTTTTTTAAAGTTGTCGATTTTTTTTTAACTAAATAGGTTTACAATTATGCATTTCGCTTCAGTGTTGTAACTGCACCAGTATTGCTCTAAGTTTCGACATTTCGGATGATATTGTAGTCTCCATGATCAAGGTAAAACAGCTGAAGTAACTGTTATCTACTGAGAATCTTGTTTCTTTGCCTTTCAGTCCAATCTTACGGAACCCTTTGCAGTTAGCATTGACGTACCCTAGCGCATGGGCTGTACCTCCACTCTAGTTGAACTACTGGAAACCTAAGATTGTTGAAATAGGTTTTGTGCCTTGCCTTGTGTTATGTACGACTAAAAAATATGCTATTCCAAAAGCTAATTCTATTTCATCCGGTTTCATGCAGACGTCCACCTATATAGATAGTAATGTTAGTTTTTGTATTTTGTCTTTTCGTTACATTTTATAGTTCTTCGTTCTCGCAGTTGCCTGGTGGCAAGTGTCTTTGGTTAGTACACGACTAGTGCATGTTCCTAGTCTTAACCCACTTAGATAACAAGTAGGTCTAGATGGTCTTACGCTTTGGAATTTAAAAGGCCTATGCCTAGCAAACGAGAATCAATTTATTTTTGTTTTTCTTCCGCTTTAGTATTTGTAATGAAAATAGTAATGCGGAAGTAAATCGTATAATGGGCTTACCACACTCCATTGGTAAGATAGCCTAAGTCAGGTGGGATGGACTCGTGCGGACATTTGGTTGAAAATCCGCAATTCTGATGGGGATGTATGGTCCCTGATTAAGGGACAAAATAAGAAAATTCAAGACCTGAGACTATCCAATACCGGAGTGGCAGAGGCTGAGGTGTGAAGGGAGCTTAATTTTTTTTTTTTGTAAATTAAAATGGGATCTGGTTGGCATGTGCATTTTTACATGTGTGTGTAAAGGTTATTCACGGTAAAGTGAGCACTTTCAAACTAACCTTTGAGAAAGGTAGCTAGCTGCCACTATGTGCATATACTTTGACGTTCGCACTGAGTGGTCTGCGCCCTGTAAAGTAGATAAAGACGGTCGTTCGGTAAACATTTGTGAATACTGGAAAAACATATTTTGCTTTCTATTATTTTTTAATACATTTAAGTGTAAGAATGAGCATATATGTGAAAGATTTACTTTCCCAATAATATGAACAGTTTCACTTGACAGGCGTACGAATAAAGTTATCAAACCCATGGTAATGTTAACCTCTCATATGGCTGACGAATACACAACGTGCATACAAGTTGATCTCAAGCAGGGCTTTCAAAAGTTCTCAGTTTGCCGTGAACAGCCTGCGTGTGTGTGTGTGTGTGTGTGTGCGCGCGCACGTGTGTGTGTATTTTGCAGCAACAGTGTGTATGCTGCTATGTACGTACTAAGCTATGCGATGTCAGAGTTGTTGATCTGAGTACTTCCGCCTGCTTTCAGAGTTTCTCGCGGCCCAACCAGCTAGCACTACTATAACATTCAATGGTGATACCACACACACTGGCCCCGCCAGGCATTCCCTTTTTTGTGCCCCACCAAAAGGTCATCCTTGTTTCGAATTTATGTAGTAAGTGTTGTTTTTTTTTATCATTCCTTACGTACTTCCCAGTCCCCTCACAGCAGGATTCGGGTGTAGCGAAGCCTTTTACAGGCTGTTCATGGTAAAATGAGCACTTTTGAAAGCCCTGCTTATTTCAGTCATTTTTAAAACTTTAATCACCTTTTCAAAATAAATATTTGCAATGTAAGTAGTAAACACGGTGTGTATATTGCACTGCTCTCGGAAGTTAATAATGTCTAAGGCTAAAATAAAATATGTTTATTGACTATCATTCGAAATGAGAGGGCTTTCAAAAGTGCTCACTTTACCATGAATAGTTTATAATGTAAATTTATTTCTGCTTCTTCTATTCGCTCTCTGATGGATGCCTTCCATGCCTGCGTCTTGTTCTACCAGTTGAATGAACCTGGATGTGCCTCAAACACACAAGCCTAGTAAATGATGACAACTACCGCGTAAGTCTGTGATCTACATTAATAAATATAATTGTCTGCCATTTTGGAAGATAATGCCACGCTAATATCACTGTTAGAGTCTTAGGAACGTGCCGACAGATTACTGTCAAATCTTGTGGAAAAATCCCTTTACTTGGATATGTTGAATACATTGTTCCAATTATTTGTATCTGAAAGTACCTCATTAAAATTATTTGCTTAGCTACACTGAGAAAAGTAGGCTATATGCCAGTTCACGGTCACTTCACACTTTTCTGAAGCCCTGTTAAAACTATACGTTTGGTTTCCTGTTACGTATCCTTCCGCCACATGCAAACACAAGCACTGTCATGTGACTTCTACGTTTTAACTGTCAAATGCTTTGTTTACTGTTTTCAGCTGTTCGAAGAATGCTGCCATATTTCCAAAGCCATTATGTATTAATTTTCAAAATTTATACCTACAGTATAGCCATATTTAGGTCAGATTTATCACTTTTAGACACTGACTGTACTAACGATAGTTCTTATGGTTGTAATTTTCATTGTTAATATATTTGTACTATACACGATATAGCACATCTGCCGCGACTGTGTTTAATTTTGTTACATATGTGGGGGAAATAACTATAGCATTTAACCTCTATGTTATTGATATATGTTGAGTTATTTCGTTAAAATATCTGCTTCGGTTGGAATATACCCATATTATAAAACAGAGTCGCCCGGCCGCGTGTGTCTGTATATTCGGCTAAGGTTTCTAAAATACTTGATGGATTTTGATGCGGTTTTCACCATCATGTAGAGAATTTCTCAAGGAAGGTTTGGCTATATAACACATTGATATTTAATGTAAGAATAGTAGAGAAATGTTGACGTTTTCTAATCAAGCCGGTAAAAGTCGTTTTTCGGACACTTACATGGCTTACTCTAACTAAACCATGAGAGAGACACCAAATTAATGTACTACAGTATTGTAGTTCTCAGAAAGGTCTGAAATATTCCATGACAGCATATGTTTATCTTTTAAGGACGACCTACAGTATCCATTTTTGTCTTTTAGGGTTTCACTTACGAAGACTTTTTGAACAACACAGTATTAAGCCTACGTTAGTTACCTTAAACATATAGAGTATATACTTGCTGTAAACAAAAACGACCATATTTGTAAGTCGTACCCGAGCGAGGCCGGGCGGGTCGCTAGTAAATAATAACACGAAGGAGCAGCCTGTCCAACGAAAAAGACAGTCAATTCAAGCACGGAAACGGAGCTCGTGTCGCTTATTTTTTGTACTTGGCAGCGACAAAACTTTAAAAGAATGTGTTCAATACACGAATAAAGTGATGAGGCACACGGCAATGTTAATTTTACACATGGTGGAAGAATACACAATGTGATTTGTGATGATACGTTGGTTGATGTATGTTTATGTGTCTGTGTAAAAAAAAGGGGGGGGGGGTAGGAGCGGAGCTCCATTCCCTCGTCCGCCGGGAAACGAAGGCCTGGGTGTCCAGGAGGGGTACTTCGATGTCCTGGACGATGCTTAGGTTGGAGCAGAACGGTGGGCGAGGGAAAAAAATAAAAAGAACAAAATAGAATAGTACAGATAGGGAGGGGGCTGGGGCCTTCGGGTGTCATGTGGACTGGCCAAAAGGCTAGTTAGCTGTGTGCGGGCCCGACGACGTCTGGTCGCGCGGGCGGATTCGTGGGAATCCCAGTCCTTGGTCTGTTCAGGCGAGGGCGGCCGAAAGGCTACCCGTCGGTCGGTCTCGGTCGGGTCAGAATAGCTCACCGCCTTCCTAGGAAGTGTGAATGATGCTTTTGAATATAAATATAATTTTAAGCTTAAATTACGGACGCCCAGACGAACAGCCGCCCTCCCACAAAAAAAAAATTGTGAATTTATATAACTTATATAGTGTTTGTTATATTGTAGTAGCCTTTATAGAATTGGACACCCTGGATGACTGTACTTCTAAGTAGGGTTAATGAAATCAATTTTTTTTAATACACAATGTGTATACATGTAAACGTTAATAAAAAGTGTTCAGTTTAACGTGAACAGCTTTTAATTATATTTTTCTAACTGTAATAACATTATATCTCTACTCATATAATCGAGTAAAATTTAAAAAAAAATCAGTACATAAATTTATTAATCTCGCGATATTCGTTGTATTTCTTACAATGATAAAATATAGATTCCATTATACTTTCTCAGGTCTCGTTGACAAAATAAGATTGAAGTGGTAGGTGTGCGATGATAAAGAGAGGAGGATAGAAAAAAAGAGCAAAACTTCTTCGAAGAAATGAAGTAAAATAAATAAAATCACACTGAAGTAGCCGTAGAGGAAACGAGGTACGAGAAGGAAATGAGAAATCTCAACCCACTTCACCTCACCCTTTCCACGTCTCTTCCTTCCTTTCATCACTGCGGAAGGAAGGTAAAGAAACATAAAAATTAATAATGTTGTTAGGAAGCGCACATAACCTTGTTTGTACATTTTCCACTTTCGGTAATTCCCCCCCCCCCCCCCCCCCCGCGCGAGATGCAATTTTCAGCTAAATTGGCGAAATGCTGGCTTTTAATTTCTAAAAATGTGTACGGCGAATGTGAAGATGCCAGATAAGACAAAGGAAGATACGAACAGGTACTACTTTTCCTGAATACATTTCATGACAAAAGCAATTATTTTTGTGTTGCTAGCGAAAAATATTCTGCAATTTAAAAAGAAGCTTGTTGTTGCATGGTGGCGTTATTATTTTTGACGCCGGTGGGGGGGGGGGGGATGCTGAAACTTTCGAACGGATGCGATTCGTTACCCCCCTTTGAGAGCAACGTGTTATTTTTAATCACGGAGCATTTCGGTTAAAATAATTTGGAATATAAAATTCCTGTTTTCATGGAGTCTACAAAAGTCTTCTTTGTAAAGAATTTTCTGTATCGGCCGTGGCAGCGTTGGGATTAATTTTTAAATGACGGCTGTTTACCAGTAAGGTCCTTTTACCAGAAGTGTGAAAAACATTCAAAATGACGGGCATGCCCATCTGTAAACGCAACTTTACCATAATCTATTACTTCTTCCGAACACGCCAATATATAAAACCATAAACAGTAATTGAACTAAAAATGAGACTTTCCAGTACTTTCAAAAAGCAAATTCAAAATAGAAATTTAGCTCTTACAGAAGTTTGAAATTTCTTTCAAAAATTAAATTCAGATCTGAAGCTCTCTAACACGAATTTTTCAGACTGTTAACGATGTTACAATGAAATTTTTGTATATTTATACTTTGATCATTTACCAAGTACTTCAGATAATCGTTAGTTATACAAACGTCAAATTGAATAAACTAATTTTTGGTATATAACGAAGGAAAATGCAGCACCACGAACGTATAAGTTTATCCGGGATACATGTATCGAGGGTATAGGAATGAAAAAATTAATTAGTTAACAGTCATGACTTATATACCTAACTTAGGTATTCTTGAAAACAAATTGCGATTTTTTTAGTGGTGATTTTATAGTGACAGTATAACAATTAATACAATATGAAACTTGTGAATTTGCGAATATAATATTTTATTTCTGTTGCTGAAAAATTAAAAAATTTCGGTTTCAGCATTTCGTTTTTATGTTACATTTCTGACAGGATGCCATTCATAATAGTGTAATATATAGAAACATTACAGTCATAAAGCAGTCTGACTAGAAATACCGTCAGTAAAGAAATTATAGTTTAGAAAATCAAACCATACCACAAAATCTTTAGACGCATGTACAGTTTTCACTTAGTTACGTACAGAAACGAATTAACGTGGCAGTCAAAAGTCAGAATCTATCGACGTTTACTACGGAAAAAATTTATCATGTGAATATATATAGTATGTTCAGTTCTGTACCTTAAGCTAATTTAGTTCCGCTGTCCGCGAATTAAAATTAGTATCTAGGTATCAAAACGGTCTCTCTGACAAACTAGCTTTCCTCTTATAGACACGTATAAATATAACGTTTTGGTAAATTAATATCGGCTTTATTTTACATCATATTTTAATTTATTAGTTTCTTTAAATTTTTAGGTAAATTTTTTTACCGCACTTTAAGCATATAAATTTTGAGAAAATATATTGACGAAAATTAAAACTTGAATCCCTGCTTTCGAATGATGGAAAATTTTATCAGATTTCTCTTCCTATTCGTTTAAGAAAACATATTTTTGTTACAAACTAATTTTGTTTACGCCAACAATATTAAATATTGAAATAATACTAAATAAATGTTTTATCAGTTAGTAAAATATTTGAGTTGGAATATTTTTGCTGCCACCAAAATCTTTGTGATGTTTCACGCAAAGAAAAAAAATTGCTGGAAACAAATTTTTATTTCACAGGTGCAAAGGTTCTTGTTGTGCCCGAAGGTGAGGGGAGGGGGGTGGAGGGGTTATTAGATTGTTTGAGCAAAAAAAATCTGCCCGTTTTAGCAGCCTAGTTAAAAGATTCTGCTCCTACGTGTTGAATAGAAGCGAAGAAATTATTATATTCGACTTCTACATTCGTTGGGAATTCGTAACATCATTAAATTAATTAACCTCGAAGGTAAAGTGACAATTTTGCCATCAGTTAAACTTCCGAAATTTTTATCGCTTCGCGATGAATTTCTAACAAGAAGAAACATTTATGAACCACAATAAATGGTTTAACGTGTAATACGTGACGTCTCTTCATTACTAGTTCTTGTTAACAGTTGTAATCCTTCAATTAGACTGGTTTGCTTGGCGAATCACCGATTATACAAGACTTCCCTTGTATTGTCATTCGTCATAATTCTATTTATATTTTGCTCACTATAAAACGAGTAACTTTGAAAGCCCTGCTTAGTATGTACATGTATGCATACTGTGTATCCTCCCATCATATGTAAAACTAACTTTACCATGGGTCAAATAATTTTATACATACATCTGTGTAGTCATACTTTGAAAGTTTTAGAAAAGGAAATAATATTCAGATTTGATATTTCCTAAACACTTCCATTTAAAAAGAAGCTAAATAAATGATTTGTGTGTTCAGAAATGTTTCCCAAACACTGTTAATTACATTTTAAGACGTGGAACTACTTTCCCCATCATCATTAACAAACTTTACCGGGAACTTACCAGTCAGTGGGGCCGTTAAAATACAGGATCCAGCATGAAAACCTACGCTATTTTGATGGGTTATAAAAATAGCAGTATCAATCGTAGTGTTATGAAGTGATCAGGCCTTAGCTGGACAGCCTGCCTGATCACACCTTAAAACTTTCAACCAGGGCACGAGCGTGATTTGCAATAACACCTTGCGAAAGACAGTTGCAGAAACCTCCTCCATAGGACAGTAAAATAGGGCCGAAAATATTAAGCAACGTACCCGATATAGGCCAGCGTAACACTGGGAGCAAGGTATTTGTCGTCGGGCCATTGGAACGAGAAGACCACTGAAGATGGGTACGTCCGGCCGTCGTTAACCGTCTCCTAGTATCAGTCTCTGGCAACATGTACAAGGTGGGAGACTTTCCAATTAAACTGTAATAGTTGTGGCGTGCGGTAATAGAACTTAACATAATTAATTAACATCTTGGTATTCCATTTAAGCTCCTCCGTAGTCACGCAAATAGTTATCGTATAATCCTTATGTTAAATAAACCCCATCTCATACTGTTGTGCTCTACCTAACCATGATTTATTATTTAGCTATCCCATAGCCCCTTTCAGGTATGAATTGATAACAAGTCAGTTCATAACTGTAGGTAAACAGTTATCACAAAATTTCGTTTGACGCACAATGCCGTTTATTTGCAGTAGGTCTTGTAAATGATATTGACCAAATGATGGTCGCCATTCCTGATACGTATACTCAATCGTGTTCGGAAGTTTTCCATCACGCGCTGGGTGAGTTGCGGCGTAATTTTGTAAATTTCCTAGCGCATTGCAGTTTTTCAGTCGGACAACGGTTCGTGGACGATAGCGGTAGACATTAGCGGTAAATATTAGCCTCGAGGTGTCCCCAGAGAAATAAATCGCCAAGGGCTGAGATCTGGTGACCGTGTAGGCCTCCTGACGCCACCATGTAATGAGACCACGCGGCCGGGGAAACAATTCTCTGGAAGCAGCCGTCGAGACCAGCGCTGTGTGAGCGGCAGCGCAATCTTTGAAACCACGCGCGCCCGGGAAGGCGAGTTCTGCGATTTGTAGTACCAGAAATGTGCATAGCATTTGCACGCAATGAGCGGCTGTCACAGTAACTGTACGCATTTCTTCAAAAAAATAAAATGGAAAAAAAGAAGAAAAATCCCCAACACTGTAAAAAAAATTGCAATTTTTACTGAGAAATTTTTTGTAATCATAAATGCTTGTAACAATACAAAGATTTCTCTTATAAAACTACTCGTTTGTAAAACTACAAGGGCCGTGTTTGAAATATACCTCAAGAAAGGTTTGTACTATACTGGCCCGTTGCCACGAGCTTCAGCAAAGTGGCGGACCCTCGACAACGTAAAACCATACATAGCTATTTCTGCAAAAACTATGGGTAATGTAAATATTGTAGCTGCGTGCGAAAATAAATATATTGCTAGTTTGAATAACGTAAAATACTTATGTTAATAGTAATACAACGTTATCATCTGTAATATTACAAATATATGTTTTGCAGATTTTACAACAAAACTCTTTGTAGTTTTACAAAGTAATTTCTTGGTAAGTGGGTTTCCAAGGATTTTTCTGGTAAAAGTACAAACAATTTTTTAAAAGTAAATAACACCAAAATCGCCAAAGGCGCACCACATAGTAACGTGTGGAGTGTATAGAGAAGTCGTTCATTAAACTGGCGAGTATTGATTTCAGCCGAGTAATGGAAGTTCTGCTTACTAACGGTGCAATTTAAGTAGAAGTGTGTTTCGTTGCTTGAAACCAGTGCATCATTTGCCAGGTACATCTGCACGGATGAGCTCACAACGTGTCGTTCGGTTTACCCAGTCCCGTTCAGAAAGTTCTTGAACAACCACTTGTTTGCACGGGCGAAATTTCAAATCTCCGTACAAAATTCTCCCGACTCTTGGGTCCGATATTCCCAAAGCAGAGTCATGTTTTAATGGCAGGACGTTTGGGTGATTGCACAATGGATCGTCTTATTCGACTTCGAATGCGGAAGGTATGCCTCCTGTACCGTTCACAAAAACTGCACTGTGTGTTATAACGTACTGTTTAGCAAACATGCGCGTACGGCTAGCACAATGGTACGACCAATGTTAGAATATGCTGCGGCAGTATGGGACCCGTACGTGGAGGTGCGAGATCTAGAGAAGGTGCAGAGAAGATGGTTGAAAGGTAGTTGGAGTAGGCAGGGGCAGGATGGCGAGGACGAAGGGAATTATAGACCATCAGTGATGATGAAAGAAATGGGGTAGAGCTCATTGAAGGGTAGGAGGAAAGTTGAACGGCTAGTCTGGATGTTCAGGATGGCGGTAGGGGTGGGAGGATGGGGAGGGCTACAGTGCAAGCTAAGTAAGAGGGTATGTAGAGGGAGAGGAAACAACAGTGAGAAAGTTCAGAGGGTGTGAAGGAGAACGGAGCGGGGTAGGCAGTCCATGCTTGTGAGGTCTGTGAGGGAGTGTAATGTTTTGTGGGAGGAATTGATTATCATGAGCGGGGTTAGAAAGTTCAGGAAGGGAGTGGAAGAGGAGTTTGATCGGGTAAGGGAGAGGTGAGAGAGCTCGCCACCGGGCGGTAGCCTAATTGCGAGTGTATAGTAATAATAATAATTTTTATATTCTAACAATGCAGTAATATTTATCATGATTTTTAATTGCCCTTTAAAATGTGGGATGTTTATATGCTGGATCCTTTATATGCAGGCAGGGGCTGAGACATTTTGCGAAGGTTGAGTTCAAAAATGCTCAAATAACCGTGAACAAACTATAATCACAGTGTAGGCCTACTGTAGCAAATTTTTATCATGCACGTGCACATAACATAACTAGTGATGTAATTACTAAATATGACACGAGTAATGCCAATCTCCTATTCACACTAGCGTTGAATATGAAGCCAGTTTCGTCTGAAGCTATGATAAATCACATTTTAACTGAACCATTGGTTTGAATTTACGCTAATGCAAAACTTCGCTATAAGAATCATAAAACCCACAATATTGCACACAAATGTAGACACACGAATAATATAATAAAAATATACATCTAACCAGTGCTGGCTGTGTCATCAAATGTATGACATATTAATATTCTATAGAAGGAATTTGGTCATTTTATAAAAGAAGAAAAACAAAAAAGACAGTATGAGTGACTCAACAGGCAAATAATGAGAGTGGCGTTAAAAAATAAATAAAAATAGTTGAACGAAACAGAGATGTAGACAGGTGAATACAATGACTAGAGCAGTGTGTACACAGGAGTAATAGCGATGACAACACTGAATAACACAATAGGCTTCCTTCCAAAACAGGTGCGAATACGCACACAAGTAGTTTGAGAAAGACCCGCAGATCGAAAGTCACAATATATTCCTTAACCTAAAGTTAGGGGGTGGGATAAAAGTGCGTCTCATGTTAGCCAGTAATCATGGAAGATAACTATAGTCCAATCGCTGCCACGTTAACCAAGTCCCAATTGAGTTGAGATGTTTGGGCGGTTCTTAACAACGCGGTCTTGAGAGCCGATGAGGATGAAGTGAGGTGAGAATGGAGCAGTGCAGTAATGCAAGAGCGGGGGGGAAGGGAGATCCCGAGAAAACCCGTCGACCAGCGACACCATCCAGCACGATTTACACCTGGCCGGGGAATGAACCCTGTTCGCCTTGGAGGGAGGCTAGCAGTCTAACCGCTCAGCCAACCCCCACCCCTCCCCGCAGTCGTGGATAGTCACGTTGCACACGTCCTTTGCTTTGTTAACAGTATTTCTTGCATACATAGACGTATACGGCTTTCCCAGGAACACCAGGAAATAATTTCCTATACTAGAACAAGGGATGGTACCTGTGACAACTGAAAGGGCCACATGTGCGTGGTGTCCCAGTGTGGGGCAGGTTTTATGGTGTACCTGGTCGACACGAACACGTCTCCATGCCTAACCTTGTGATTGAAAACAGTTCCTCTTCAAATTGAACATACCCATTTGTTCTCTAATTCTTTACTGTATTGCCTGATAACATTTTTACCGCTGGCAAGATATTCCTGTTCCTTTATGTTCCTTCTAGCTTGCTTTGCTTCTATAGTAACTGTCGTTGTATTTCTCCTTAGTATTCTGTGATCGTTGTCCCAAGCATGTTCGGCAAGTATCCACATAATTATAAGTTTACAGTTTTTCTGTGGATGGTTTCACTTTGGTCACCGAATTTTTCATTGTAGAACGAAATTGGAAGTCTGTGTATGGGTCATATTTATAACTGAGGATCTTATGTTTTTCTGAAAGAACTTTTGCGTGTGGAATAGCTGATGTTCTTATCGGTTTTTCGATTGTCACCTGTGGACTGATACCGCAATTTTTTTGTGTGATGAATTATGATGTCAATATGGTATTGGCACGAAAATAGGAATTCTCGCATATCTCTTCACCGAACCAGCAATAAAAGATTGGGGGCAGTATGAAGAAGATACGGAACAGCAAAAACATCGACTACGCAAAGAGCTCGGGTTATGTGATTTATATAAACTAATTTTACTATCGCGGACATTGGACTGAAGTGTAATGAGCCTTATAGAACTATCCGGGAATCCTAAACTTTTGGAAATATTGGAAACGTAGCAGTGTTTTTCTCGAATTATCATTCTCAAGGACGCCTGTATGTCGAGGTGAAGCTACAGGAGGTGAAGGTCTTTTCTATTGAATATGGCCGACCCCAGCTGCTGTCCAGAACACTCGCTGCAAAGACAAGGACAAAATTGCATACTTCTTCGTTCTTTGTTTATTATTCCTTGTACGCAGTGGCGCAAGTTCGGAGAGCTGGAATTTCCCAGAAGTGCGGGGGGGGGGGGGGTCGCTGGCAGCAGCAGGGGCATTCCAGCGGATGACAAGAAGTTCTCCGGGTTCGTGATTTCCGTCAAGTGGACCCTTCCCCTCTTTTCCGTGGCCGTGGCGCAGCCAGCCGGCACTCCTGGGAAATAACAGGTGACCAATCAGGTGCGTCCCACGGCGATGTTGTCGGCCGTGCACATTTCTCCGCCATGTTTATTGAGTTGTTCCCGGGCCGTCGTGGGCCCGCGGTGACCACAATTCTCCGCGTCGAGAAATCGTGTTTTGTTTCATCTTCTCTTCGGCGACTTTCCTGCGACTGCATTCGCCGAACTCCCTTCCCTAAACACCACATCTCCCCTCTGTCGATTCACCTCGCTCAGTGCTGAGCTGAACAAGTCGGCGCATCAGTATAGTCTGTCCTGCGAATGAGTGCACTTTTTTTTTTATGGTTCAAAAGGCAGCCTTTTCAAAAGCCGTGTCTATGGGTTGCTACGCCTTGCTGCGTAAATAGAGCGACTCAAAAAAAGTTCAAACAAACAACACAGCGTTAATGACGCAACAGCATAGTAATAGGGAAATATATTTGAAAACAGAGCTCAAACGCAACTTAGTATTTACCAAATATATACACAAATTTAAAAGCGTGGGTTGGCAGAACTTTACTGTATTTTTTTCCCCCTCTATACAGCACTTTTGAATTCTTTGAGTTAACATATTCTCATCGTTTTAGTTGAAGTATATTTTTTCTTGGCGCTTATTTACAAAGGCGCCGTTGATATGTGTGTGTGTGTGTGTGTAACCTCATAGAAAATTAACACTGCAATATTTCCTATTGCTATAACAGTAAATTCAAAACGACCACAAAATGGTCTGCGTTTCCAACAAACGGTACTCGTAAAGATTTTGGACAGTTATAGTAGCCACCATTAGTATTTTTCCAAGTCTGGAAAACATTTACTCTAGTCAAAAAATGTATTCCAAACGTTTTAAAATCCTCGTAAGCCAGGCGAAAATAACATTAAAACTGATCTTAAAACACCCTTCATTAAAATTTATTTCATTCTTCGACATTTTCAATTACAGAAACCTTATCTGATTTCTTTTAAAATCTGTGACCATTTTGAGACGTGTTTACTAAAACTTTAAAGAATCTGAAAATTCTTAACATGTTCTTCATAGATTAAATGTTTCTTAAAAATCATGCCTTCTCTGTGCAAAATTTCTAAGTGCAAAAATATGTTACCATACTGAAGAACCGCTCAGGGGACATCCTGTATAGCAACTAGTGTGAAGAGCTTCTAGCTAGATAATACAAATATAAGGCACTTGACTGTCACGATCCAAAGAGTCGACTTGCCTAGAGGCAGACCTGGGGTCGTTATACACAAATGAAAAAAAAAAAAAAGTGCGTTCAGATGTCTGTATACTTCCTCTAAACGATTTGTAATGCAGTTCCATTAACTTGAAATTGATGGGAATATTTTATTCGTGTGAAAGTTATTGTCTTACCGAAATGAAGATATAAACAAACGCGTTCATCACGGTTTACGACGTGACTTTGACAGTTGCGTTCTATTTAGTTAGGTCAATGTTAATACATGCGCAGAAGACGACTACTCTCTCTATCCCATCTTAGTTTCTCGCTGCCACATACGCTGTTTAAATAAACGCATTCAGTTGACTATCAACCTGCCCAGTATGTCGATAGAAAATATTTTTCCATGGAAAATACTACTTTCAGAACTGGCGAAAAAAGTGCACTCGTTCGTAGGGCAGACTATACAATAGTGCTACAGCTCAAAATATGACTTTTTTCCGGCGGAAGAGTTTCTAATTAACAAAATGCCTTACTCCAGTGAATTGTCATACTATTATAATCTATCCGTGGTTTCTTAACACGTTTTGAATCTAAAATTTGAATATCACTTTATGTATGGCGTGTTTGGCTATATCCTTTATATGCCACATAGACTATTACAAGCGTTTAACACTTGCGTTAATTTAAATTGCCCCTATTTTTGTTAAATTAAAATTTTACGTATATTCTATCTATAAATTACATAATTACATTTATAATTTATGTGGATAACAACAAGGATACACTAGTTTTATTGGTAATGCCTAAGTATTAATTAGTTATTATGCAAAATATTATTACACTGAGTGCGCACGAACGCGTTGCATTATCTCTTTGTTTTGCAGTGTTATATACTTGGTTTAACTTTGTTTGTATGAGGCACAGGAATATCTTTGCAGTGTTATATACTTGGTTTAACTTTGTTTGTATGAGGCACAGGAATATCTTTGCAGTGTTATATACTTGGTTTAACTTTGTTTGTATGAGGCACAGGAATATCTTTGCAGTGTTATATACTTGGTTTAACTTTGTTTGTATGAGGCACAGGAATATCTTTGCAGTGTTATATACTTGGTTTAACTTTGTTTGTATGAGGCACAGGAATATCTTGGTAGAAGAACTTCAGTAGGACTTCAGGAAAATTGGAAGTAACCTTGAATGCACTGCATGTACATTATGCGACGCAAAAGTCTTGCCATCGGTTTTTAAGTTGTAGGACTTTTACATGTAAAATATTTATGTACTGCACATTGTAAGGTAGTTAATTAAAAAAAAAATAAGCATACTGTTTGAGTTGTAACGTTGTCGTACAGGGATATCGAAGTGATTTCCGTCTATAAAATGACACATATAATTCCGTTAAGGTAGAAGATGAGTGGATCCCAATGGAGTACTACACTTGGCGGTACTAAATGGAGAACCCATTGCTATGAAGTGATCAGGCCTTATTTGGACGGCTTGCCTGATCACACGTTCAAACACTGAACCAAGGCCGAAGCGTGATTGCAGTAACACTTTGCGAAAGATGGTTGAAGAAACTCCCTCCACCGGCCAGTAAAACGGGGCCGACAATATTAATCAAAGCGCCAGATATAAGCCAACGTAACACTGGGATCGAGGTCTTTTGTTATCGGGGCAGCGGACCAAGAATATATGAAGATGGGTATGTCCGGCCGTCGTTAACCCCCTCCTAGAATCATACTCCGGCAACATGAACGAGGTGGGGACTTTCCAATTAGATTGTAATAGTGGTGGCGTGCGGTAATAAAACTGCATATATTTAATTAGCATCTTGGTATTCCATTTAAGCTACCCCGACCAATAGTCACGTAAATAGTTGTTGTATAATCCTTATGTCCAATAAATTCTATCTCATATTACCGTATCGTACTCTTCCTAATAATGACTCATTATTTAGCTACGCACATAGCCCCTTTTAGGAATAAATTGACTTAAAATATAATTCGTAACATCATGAGAGAGTAATATACGACCAACCAAAATTGTCAGAAAATTACAATTTATGTTGCACATGAAATGTTTAAATCCTACACTAAAAAAAACTGCTGTGGATTGACTGGTAACTAGAACGCTTAAGAACCATAGCGTTTTAACATAGCATTTCGCAGTGACTTAGTTTACATCACTTTCGAAATGTGAGTTCCTGCGCAGTTAAAACGCTTCACTTCGAGTGATCGCAATATAGCATTTATCAGTAGTTCACAGTCAAAATTCACACACCTGAAATGCTCTTTTGTGACAATGCACAGAATAGGATTGAACTTAAATATAAGTGCATCCTTACAGTGACTTTATACGTTAAAATCATGTTGATATATATATATATATATATAATAGTTGCCCAACCGGTAAGCATATAAAATAGTCAAGATTATGCCCAGTGTATATTGGCGCCTTCTCAGCCATTAAAAAGGGAAGAGAAATAAATTCAGAGCTCAAAAAATTTCAGACGCGATAAGCTTGCGGAAACGTGCGGGAACTGTAGCCCCGGGACCACTGGGGAACGAAGGAGAACTCTTGGTTAAATAAAACCTGAACTCGGATTCCTCGGTGTTAAAAGAATATTTTCAGTTAAAATTCGGGTACACTGCAAAATCTGAACAAAATATAGCTGGCGGCAATTAAATCTTCGGAACTGAACGATACAAATAAAAAAACACGATGCAATTCAAAGGGCTTTTAATTTAAACTCGATACAAATTTGTTGAAATGTTCGGCCATACTGAATTAGTGCGATCGCATGCACGTGCTAATAAAATGAAAGTTTGTTGCGTGGTGTTTTTGCACGTGGCTGGACGTAACCCATCTTGGGACATCCCATTCGACCGACAACTGTGGCAGCAATCAAATCATGATGAAAAGTTGAGGCTGCGTCCAGAAGGCGAGAGCATCACGCCTGGTTGGTCGCAAGGCCGTGCTGAGGATGTCAAGCACGCATCTTAATGCGGGCCAACGCCGACCCCTGTACACACATTTACACTACAAAATAAACTAAGGCGTTCACAAAAAAAAAAACATATAAAAGGGACGCCGAACAACAAATGCAAAGTTAAGAACTCGCCAGAGATGGCTAAAAATAACTATCACTCCATAATTGCATAAAAGGCGAAGCCTAAAATCTTGGCTGATTTCACGACATGGATGCTAGGTGAAGAAGACGGAAGCGAGCGCGCTCCGAAATATTCCCCAGTAGTGGTAGTCTCAGAAAGTCACTAATATAATTAATAAAGTCGTACTTTACATTTATACTTTCTTTATGCTAGTTAAAATATTTTTTTTAATCAACACGATACTACACAGCCAGCATAAAAGGCACATAACATCAAATACAAAAATCGCAAATATATCGTATTAACATTTTACATTTACTTTGGCACTTAACACATCCACTGGACAAATTAAAAAACCTACAAAACAATTTTCTTGCTGATTTCACGTAGTAGTTTAAACCAGCTGGACATAATTGGTCATCCATAAATATTTTAAAATATTTAAAAAGGCAGCGAAATCACAAAATATACTAAGTTATATAAAAACATAAATAAATTAGTTACAGTAACAGTAACCAAAAATTTAACGGTGCCCAAAAATGATTTAATCTTACTCTACACGAAGTGCAAAACATTTGCGTGCTGGAACAGAACACAGAGGGTTTTGCAATTTAAAAAGGAAAAATAATTCCAGAAAGGGAATACAATATACGACACACGCTTAACAAATTAAGGAGTGCCAATAAGCGGCACAATTTACCAATGCGATATAACATAAATGTTATAAAAGTAGTATAAATATCGAGGAAAATGATTATTCAAAAAATGTTGAAAGTAGCATTAGGCATTTCTAAATCATACATTTCATTCTTAATATTCCAAAAATATTAACAAAATTAATACTTTTCCCGAAGCTGAAATAAATTGGTCATATTTTAGACTGCCACGAAGAATGTAGTTTGGAAATTGGTTTTGTGTTTCATTTGTATTTCAATGTTAACATTTTGTATTATTTTTTTCTCAAAGCGTTAAAAGTAAAAAATATTACCACACGTGAACAGTGTCAGAACTCAAACAAATTGCAACATGTCCCTTCTGTGGCTTTATTAAATACTTAGCTGAAATCAACACTTGCATTAATATAATATTTGGAAAATTTTAACATAAAGATAGTAGCTAAAATTACCATATTTAAATTTAAAATCATTATTAATGTTATTTTTTATTTAATTTGGAAATCATCGTTTAAAGGTGGAACTGATTTAACTTTCCTACTTTGCTTTACAATGTTTAAATGTGATACGTTAATATATATTACATGAGCAATAAGAAACTGCAAGACGACGAGATGAAGCTGGAGCTAACACTCGGGCACGCGAAACGTGAACTTGTCAGCAGAGGGAAGCACTGGAAAAGTGCCAACGGGCACCGGAATCCGGCAGTTTCTTTTCCAGCTCCAGAAAAAGATTGCAAAAACACCGACGACTCACTGCTGCTTGATGTGTGGCACGAGAAAATCATTATCGAGCTTTGGCATCGGAGGTATTCTCTGGCACGAAGATGACTTCCTCGTGGAGAACGTCTGCTCTAGTTCTTTTCAGAGAAGCAAGAAATTAAAGTAACCAAGTACTGAAGTTAGCGCCTAGCTTCAAATACAATAATTTGCCTCCCTCAGGTTCATCGTTCTGAGACCAGCAGACAGACTATAGTCCTTTCCCCTCTGGAAGAAACTTTCTCGGACCCCTGCTAAATATCTACTTACAGGCCCGTTTCGTATCCTTCCGCAAAACGTAAACTATAATTGCCATGCAACAGCCATGTGGCATCTGTCTAAATCAATGTTTACATGCCATTGTGTGTGTAAATGTGTTCGTATACTTTCGCTGCACCTAAACATAAACATTGAAATGCGACTTCTACTTTTATACCTGTCAAATGTGTTGTTTACTGTTTACGGCTTTTCACTGAATTCTGTCATATTCCAAAAACCATTCCGTATGAATATTCACAGTTAAGGCCTCCAACATTATTTAGGTCAGCTTTGTGACGTTTTAAAAATGCCTGAATTGAGGACAGTTCTTACGGTTATTTTACATTAACATATTTATTTTTCACGAGATGGCACAATACAAGTAATGCACGTTAGTATTTTGCCGCAACTGTGTTTAATACTGTTACAACTGCGAGGTAAAGGGCTTACTAGTTAGTTATTGTTATTGATATGTGTTGGGTTATTTCTTTAAAAGGACAGCCTCAGTTGGAATAAACATTAAAACGAAGGAACAACCAGTCAAACGAAAAAGGCACATTAAATTCAAGCACGCAACTCGTGTTGCACATTTTCGTCATAAAAACTTAAAATATAGCGGTGAACATGCACACAAATAAGCCTACGGTAACTTCTATTCCGCTAATATTTCTATGTGTTGCTACTTACTGTTTATTAGGTTTATTGAAATTTATCGGGCTAGGCTTATTATTTTTACTTCCGGGATTGTGGCAAATTACGTTACACGACTGTGTTTCAAACCCCTTAGGACAAAGGTACAACGTTGTAATAAATAAACAGACGTGGATGTAAATACTTAACTTCGTCATAAAACCAGTTCACATTTAAAACGTATAAATAGTGCTAATCAAATATTTGAAATCACGCACATACACAAGGCCAGAATAATAACGACCACCCCGCAGCCACGTCACGCCCTTTCAACACGCAGTTGTTAACGAAACACACATAGCAGTATATTTATTATTACCATGGAAAAACATGTATCACAACATCGTAACTTGCATAGGTAGGTTTAAAAAACACAACGTCTACAAACGTTATGTGGTATTTTGAGTATTTTTCGGAGTAATAATAATTTACGCTTCGTTTGGCAAAAAGCAACAGGCCATGTCATGTATCGCCACGTCTGCCAACTTCACTTGGTAACTGCCCCGCCATCACATCTAAATATATTAAAATAAGTATTCAAACATTAAAATCTCTTTTCAGTTGTAAATTAAAATACAAAAATCATTATTTTACTGTAATAAGTATGAAATATGATACAATTGAAAATATGTATAATTTTCTTGCTCACTAGCGAAGTGAAACTTCCCGAGTGTAAAAGAGATAGAGAAAGAGAGAGAGCGACAAGCCTCTCCCAGCAGACAGTTGGTTTCAATTGCCATCTCGCTCGATAAAACACCACCATACCATTACGACCTACGCGCGATTTTTTCCCGCTGTTATTTTAAACTGTAAAAATGAAATATGTTGCCATCGGGGCTACCTAAATATTTAAATATTTCAATAGGCACCGTTTAATTTACAAATAGTATTCTAAAAAGTCGAGGTTAAAATAATATTTTAACTGTGAACTATTTCTTACCGGTCGTTACCAATACGTCGCTGCTCTCACTGTTTTTAATTCATTTTTAAAAATAAATAAATATTACAAGTTATAGAAGATATTAAGGTAAGTATAATTTATTCAATAATACAGTACTCTAAAGTTAACCACAGTGTTATATATTTGTGGAATTCAGGTTATTGAAAAAACAGATTGGTATGTTATACCTACAGAGTTTTTTCAAAGGTTGATTTTCATAAGTCACTTCTAATCGGGAAATGACTAGTCTCATTTCTTTGCGAGCTAGTTCACAAGCATAGCATAACAAAGTAGTGATGTATAGACATACTAAAACTATCAAGTCCGAGACATGTGACACGATTACAGTAATTGGTTTAGCTTCCAAAATTGTACTTAAGCTATTTCGTTTCTGAAACTATTTTTCACATCCGTTGTCAGAGAAGTTCGTACGTTTAAGTAGTTAAAGTTTTGGCATTGCTTCGCAGCTGTCTAATAATATTCTGGTATAGAAATTATTAGTAGTTTTTTTTTTTTTCGTTCCATTATTCAAGGCAGAGAAAATTAGTTAAATAACTTCTTATAATCTACAAAAAGTCATCGGTTTTCTTTTACATAATGGACGACTGACGACTGTAAAAAATAATAATAATACAGCCCTAGCCTTTATGAGCAAGTGATAAGTGATTCTTTATCCATAATAAAGTTGCAAATACACAGAAAACTTAATACCTAAACTGAATATTACAGGAGAATTATAAGAAATGGTAAATGATTTTAAAATACATTTTCGAAAAATTTTGCCCAAACGAGGTGAAATTATAGTAAAATTCTCCGAGCATCGCTTTATGTTATCGGAATCTTCAACCTTAGAGCAAACTGCAATTACTACATACAACCGTAACAAAAATGAAAGGGTTGGCCACCTTTTTTTTTTTACCGGTAACTTATTAGTAGTCGGAAATTACCAACGTTTTGTGCTGGTTTATTGAGCAGTTTAACATAATTAACAAAAATGGTTCTCTAGTTGCAACCGCAAAGGGCACACCATTTTGGTATAAAACGTACATAAATGTTCGGCTGCAGCGATACAGTACATAGCACTTGGGCAATACAAACTATAGGCCATTCACGGTAACTTGACCTCTTCTGGAGCCATGCTAAGGTTCCACTTTTAGTTACCGATTACGTATCCTTCCTCTACATGTAAACATGTGACGTTTACATTTTAACTTTCAAATGATTTATTTACTGTTTTCAGCTGTTCGAAGAATGCTGACATATCTCCAAAGCCATTATGTACTAATTTTCAAAATTTAGACCTATAACCATATTTAGGTCAAATTTATCACTTTTTAATCATGCCCCTGTTAACACGTTCTAGCATCCTAACTGTGTAAAGGTTGTTCACGATAAAGTGAGCACTTTTGAAATCAACCTTAGAAAAAAGTCACTGCCCCTGCCTGCATAATATTTTAACGGGCGCCCTGACATGCGCCCGGTAAAGTTGATAACGATGGATGGGAAGTAGTTCCGTATCTGAACGTCAAATAAAAATTGTAAGGTAACTATTTGTCATAACTTAAATTATTGCTTTCACTTTCTGTCTTTTTTTATATGCTTCGAAGTGTAAACATGAGCAAATTTGTTAAATATTTACTTTTCTATAACTCCACAGTTTCACTTGACCAACGCATGAATAAAGTGATGAGGCCCTAGAGAATGTTAATCTTACATAAAGCACAGGTATACACAACATGCATACAAGTACATCTTAAGCAGGGCTTTCAAAAGTGCTCACTTTACCGTGAACAGCCTATACCACTGATCTGCTGGAAACCTTGTACTGCAAGCTGCCGAAGCATTTTCATGTTCGTAAGAGATTTTTCGATAATAATGGTCTAAATATTTCCCTACAGATAATAATCCGCTATGTTTATATCAGGGGAACGTGCAGATTAGGCCAATCAACCTGTGTGGGCCGGTCATCCAGATAGACTCTGGCCACTCTAATGAAACATGGTGGCGTTCCATCATGTATGAACAATATGCAGCGAATCAGATTCAACGGCACATCATCGAGTAGCACATGTTACTATTGTTGCAAAAGTTAACAGTACGACTGTGCTGACGATCGCTTGCTGCACGATGTGCGTTGGATGTCAACAGCGAGATGAGCACAGCAACACACGCTCCACGTTCGTACATTTGTAAATTTCGTACTAAAACATGGCTATACCTATACCACCGACAGCAGGCAGTGACGTGGGCCCGTAACTCAAGCGCCGTATAACTTGGGACACATGCCTGTGCGGATATTTTTTGCTTTGTTTCGAGTTGTAGTGTCCATGCTCCGGTTAATATACACATAAATCGACACATCCATTATAATCAGGTTTTATTTGATACTGTATTAGTTTGTGTCTAGTTCACAGGCTGGCTCAACTGGTGGGTTTCTAATATTCCACCGCTGAGCTCTGTGGTTCTTTCCCGAGCATCAACGGGCAGACAGTTTTACGAGGACGCTTCTAGATCGTTCAATTAAGTACTTTGGAAAACGGTTAGAGTTTCTAAGTGTCTGCTGCTTTGCGCTTCTCCTTTTCTCGTAACACTGCAGTGAAATTACATATGACTTGTATGAACGCACCTTTCAAGTGTGTGTGTGTGTGTGTGTGTGTATATATTAGGAAGATTTAGGGGATCCCAGGACGAGCTGTTTGCGGCGGCGATTCAGGGATTCGGCCATCATCTTGGATTGCATCACAACCGCTATCTGGGGTGACTTTAACCTTGGCCTTTGTTTGCCATATTGTATAACTTCACCTTCGTTTCAGCCAATTCACTGCTATCCCTATAAAAAAAAAGAAAAGTTTTTTAAGGTGTCGCATTGTTCGAAAGCTACATTTCTGAAAGGCCTCAATACATGGCACTACTTTTACTAACTCTATGCCAACATTACAACTGTTATAATAGTTTAGTTAAAGCTATATGCAGTCTCAGGCAAAGAAATTTATCCAAGGATATTTTCAAAATTTCTGTATTATTCGTGAACTCCCGTCGTATGTGAATTTTGTCTGACAGTCTCTTTTGATACACTGTCCTCGACACGTCCCTGCTCAAATACCACACCCGGTTTTTGACTGTCTATCACCAGTAGGTCGTGTTATTTTTCTCTTCTCGTCCTGTCTCAGGTCAAGGCTGTCATTTATTAAGGCTTATTCCTCTTACATATACAGTAATACCACATTTTATACTGACGCTGTCGGGTAAAATTAAGGAAGATATAGTATTTCAACAAAGGTCTAATTTTTAAAAATAAACTAGGGAATCTTTTTCAATCTAAATAAATACAGCCATGTGAATCTTCAATTTTATTTGTGCCTAACATTTTCACTGATCAAAAGATAAAAAGTTGTTGTTGTTCTCAGAAAACCTACTGAGTAATTACTCGAGTTCCATCTTCGTTGTAAATTGATTAAGAAATATCTAAAACTGTTTATAATGCAAACAGAATGATAAGCCCACTGAGAGCATGCGTTATCCCAACAAGTTTGTTTACTGATATATATATATATATATATAATGTTGGTACGCATTTCTTACAAAATATTCCCACCATATAAAACTAAAGCGAGATGATGAGGGAACTGTGAAGCTATGAAATGGTGGAAGAATCGGAGTATTCAGAGAGAACACTCTTTCCAACAGAAAAGTTAGCCACGAAACGATGAGGGAATGCCGAAATTTATTGACGCCTTATACGTCACGTACTTTAAATAACTGATTTCCGAAAATAAAGTTTCGTTCCCAATCCAGCCAGAATTTTTTTTCAAACGGGTGGCGTCTCGTTAAAGCTGTGTGTTTAATTAAACAGGAACTATCACTCTTTCTTTCTTTTATGTCGAATAAATCCAGCCACTTTAAGTTTTTTTATCCTCAACCGGAGATGTGGTTTCTCACTGGCCCGAGAGAAAATTTACCACAATCTTATTTTCGTATTATTCCAGAACTTTATTATGGCACCTTGTGACTTTCAAGTGGATATCATGTGATTCAGTCCTGCGGTGTTAAATTTGTTAATTCAGGTGTAATAGTCTAGGAGATACTGTATGTTACTTGATATTTTTAATATTTGCACTTCACCGGTTGACGAGGGTAATATGTTTCGGAACTTACAGTGTTACACCATTGGCAGTGTTTTGCAGCTGAGCACAAAGCGAAGCAGTGAAAATCGGCAGATGACTGTCAGAATTCATAAATATAAAAATTCAAGGAATATTTTAATTATCAGCTTTGAGAATTTTTGGTTGACAATACATGACTAATTTTTGATCACAATATTGTCTCAAATTGAAGTTGAAAATGGCTATGGCCTATATCTACACTGTTGAGAGTTGACATCTCTGGTAAACTTAACTTGTTAGAGCACAACAATTTAGTACATAAAATCTGTTCTAAAATGCAATTCAATGTAAGAAATAGTGGAAGTGAGATTTATTGAAGTTTAAAGCCTCAATAATGCCGTGCTTATAATAATAATTGAAAAAATAAATAAAAGGATCGTTTATAATCATGGCACGATATCAAGCACCTGAGATAGTAGCGAAACACCGAAGATAGATAGGTTCGGTTAAGAGTCTCTTCGACAGCGAGGTCATTAGAGACGGAGCAGGTTACTCAGAGAAGTGGGGACAAGGAAGGAATCGGCAAGGGCTCGTCGTAAGAAACCACCCCAGCAGGCACGCACGTACACAAGGGAGCGGTTCAACGGATGCGGACCCATTCCAGCGGTAAACACACCCTCCAGTAGCCTGCTGGGAAAAGTAACAATCAGAAACATAACCTGTAAAAAATGGAACTGTTGCACTGCTCATGAGTAGGTAACAGTGGTAGTCACCCTTATAGCACTTCCCTGAACTCTCCCCCCTCCCCCCTCCCCCCTTACTTCCTTAAACCCCACTATATAGTCGTCTCTTATTTTCATAACGTAAACATTTTGAAACTTACCATTTGTATCGATTTAATACGCATACTAACATCCCTTACCAGTAACAATGCGGGTTGTGTATATTGAAGAATACATTGTGAAAATGAAATATGACATCCATGGGCGTACATGAAATCTCAGACAAACAAGAGACAAACGTTAATTTTTAAGGGAAATTTCTGAAATTCTTATATTAATTACGCTCAATTTGACTCAGGGAACACTTATTTAATTTTTTTTTGTGTAATTTAAAAATTGCATTTGATGTACTTTGAATATTCCTTTGATTTATAATTTGCGTAGTTTGACTGTAGCTTCTGTCTTGCAGAGGGACAAGTGACGCTCTCAGATGGATCCACCCTTCATATTCCACTCTGGATACATCCATGCTGGCCCTTACCCAACAAAAGTACTGCACGCGTATCTGCGACCCAGCATCTAGCATGGAGTGACTTCGTGAAGACATTGAAATCCGAAGTCGGCGGGGCCGCGGTGGTGTAGTGGTTAGACTAATCGCCTCCCGTCTAGGCGAACCGGGTTCGATTTCCGGCGGGGTCGCTTCCCCTGATTTTCGCACCCGGGAATCGTGCCGGACGATGGCGCTGGTCGGCGAGAGTTTTCTCGGGGATCTCCCGTTTGCCCAACCCCATCATTCCGACGCTGCTCCATGCCCATCTCGTTTTGCACCCGTCGGCTCTCAAGACCTCGATGTTAAGGTCAGACTTCACCATGCATGGACGTATATGGAATCAAAGGCTAAATTCGCACAAAGATCACTTCACTCATTTTTTGTGACTGTTTTTTTTTTGTTTATGATTGAACGCATCTACATTTGTAAACCTTTCAAATTGTAATTTTTGAATTATGAATGCACTTTTTAATAATGTATATAATATCACAATTTTATAAATAATGAAAACGTACATTTGAAATTTAAAAAATTAAAATTTGGAAGGTTTGCATACCTAGGTGAGTTCAATCTCTAACAAAAAATCTTTAGTTGAAAATACTACCACAAAAAACGACGGAGAGAGCTTTGTACGAATTTAGCTTTTGATTCCCTATATGCCCATAACAGCCGCCTGAGTCTCTCCACTCCGAAGACAGGATGGCCGGACCGGAAATTGAACTGGGGACATCCGGAGTACGAGTCCAGTGTTACCAATGCGCCACCTAACTCGGAGCAAAGAACTTTATTTTTCACGGTGGTCTCGTTTTATGGAATCCTTTCGAACGAATATATATATATATATATATCTGCTTCGAATTTTCTTAGAAATCTCCAAGGCACCTCCAAAAGATAAAAGACGGGTCCGTGGGGGAGAAGGCAACATTTCTGCTGCGGCCGTCAGGAAGAAGTGGGGAATCAATGGACGGGATCCGAAATAACTACTCGAGCTATGAATAGCTTGTTATGCACTTGATGAAGCACTAAATGGCGTCGTGTTATAAATGATGAGCTCTCATCCGGTGGGGTGGTTTGTGGGGGGGGGGGGGGGGGTAACTGCGGACGAATAGCCCCGCGGCCCAGATACCTCCCGCTCTGAAGTGCGAACAGTTTAACGGGCGCATCTCTGAATTATTGGCGCGCAGCGTTGCGGAGTGGGGGAGGGTTTTGAGCTGGCGACGCCGTACCGCTCGCCGGGCCTCTTCAATTAACAGCCAGCGATTATCTGGGCTAGTAATTGCCGGTTCTTCCCCCTCATTAATTATTCGGCAACCTCTTAGCAGGGAACTTCCCCAACTCCCGCGCCCTTGCCGCCCCCTCTGTATTATTCATTGCTATCCTGCTCGGAGGGTTATTGCTTTAAACCGGCCAGAGACTTCCCCATGTGTACTCGAACTCTTGCGCTTCCCTTAGGTGATTCGTCTTGACGTTGACCTCGGCAAGAGCGCGCACCTCCCGGTGCCCTTCAAGGTGCAAGTGGAACTGGAGGATGGAGTTCCCTGTAAGAAAGAACAGGGAAAAGAGAAATTAAAACTTCCCCTCTAAGCAGCACACACATACCTCAATACGTCCTTGGTGAAAAGGTCTTATATAGGCCTGCACTATGAGAAATTTTTCGGGAATTTATCACGCAGGTGTCTACGAGAGTTGAGGAAGCTAGATTGCTGGAGTGGAGAGATTTGGGCGGCCTTTAACAGCGAGAACTTGAGACCCCGTGCAGGTGAAGAGAGGTGAGTAAGGAGCGGCTTCGGAATAAAAGGGCGGGGGAAACGGGAGATCCCCAAGAAAACACGTCGGCTAAATCGCCCGTCGGGAATAGAACCCGGTTCGCCTTGGTGCGAAGCGAGCTGTCTGACCACTAGACCACCATTACAGCATGAACTGTGTGCAATTTTTTCCCCATACATCCATTGCAGCTTTTCTACAGTTCAGGAAAAAGTCAGAAGTAAAGTTCTCAACTTTTTACTGTAGCATTTCTATACCTGCATCCTCATGTACGGTAAATCTTGCGTACTGTGTTTAGGTTAAAAATTTTCATTACTCTTAGGGTAGTTTTTGAAAGCTTTTATTTAACTTGACTTATTTGCATGTATGGTGTCTGTCCGACGATCACAGTTTGCTCACACTTTACGCGAAAGTAAAAGTTTGATTTTAAAAGGTTTATGACGTGTAGCGACCGTAGTCGTGGTGCCACACGTATGGGAGGCAAATGTTATGTAACAAATTCCGTTACACAGTGGAGAATGGGACACCTGTTTCAGTACATGTATTTGAAGTTATGTAGATTTTTGTAAGTGTTGTCAGTAAAAACACAACGGTACAGATATACTGTGAAGGTGTGAGATACTTTTGCCCGTTGGTAGATATTTACGCTTATAAGGACTATAATTGCGAGTACTTACATTTCCTGGACACAGGTACCATGGAAAAGGAACTCAGCATATGGTGGTGTACATCCAACGTTACTCTCCTTTAATATGCTTACCATAGGAGATAGAGTAAGTACCATAGGTGAATCATAGAGGACACTTAAATTCCCTTTCGATTTCACTCTTTTAATTTTATTTTATTTGTGTGCAACGGTTAGACACATTGAAATAGAATTTCAATGACATAGGAAGACCTCGCACATAAAATTGGTACTACTTTAATAATTTCTAAAACTGGGAATATTCAGAAAAATATGCAAATCCACAATTACTCTAATTGGACGTAACACTGAAATAGTAACATTGCATTCATTTGTATACTAAAGCTAATCTTATGAAAGTTACGTGGCCGCAACTGAGTTTGCCCATGTCAGTATCAACCTAATCATAAACTTAACGTTTCTGGTTATAGATATCCTTCCAGATAGATAAGTAAGTTATTACGGAAAAACTCGCACCAAACTTGAGGACAAGAACTCATAATAATCACTCGGGGTTTTGTGAGCGTAACACAATTAAACTAAGAAGTTATATATTTCAATATGGCTGACTGAATGGCGTCCCTCCTAATAATAATTAAAGCTTTCGGTTATAGCGAGAATCATTTCCAAAATAGACGTAGAGTTATCTAACTCACAATTAAACGAAGCGTAGCCACTGATCCTCGTAGTCGACAGTATCTAGAGTCCTGGGTTCGAGTCCGTAGGCTTCCCTCATTTTAGTTTAGTGAGCCTGGGTACACGAAGAACTTACAGCCCAATGATAAATACTCCACGTCACTCGCGGGTGGCGAACTTCCTAAATAAACGCGTAGGCAGCTCGAGCAGACTAAATTAACATATGTTCACCAAAATACCGTCTTCTGCTCTTCATGTCTGCTATCTTAAAGTTACGAGACTCAATTTGAACCCTTATTAAAATGAAATCCCTATTGGGTCTACGATAACTATCCTCAGCCCTTCCTAGCGGTAAAGTCTATAATAGATATCGGTCCAACAAACGCTTAAGGCGTACCTCTCCTCGGCCAATCGCGGCATGACAACCTCTGTTCAAATGAGCACGCCACTGTGTCGTCAAGACAACCAAATAACAAACATTAACCTTATTTACGGCCACGTAGCAACCAACATGGCCAACTTGGTAACAATTATAATACATAGACGAATTAAAATTATTATGTACAAAATAAACATTTGAAAACGAATAAATTAGATAACTACCATGAAACTGAAAAATGGATATTTACATACAACACAAGCGAAATACGTAGATCGTTAGATTAATCGGTGTAGTTATCATTCATATATTAATCAATAAATAATAGTGTCCATATAATAATAATAATACCTCCGAAATGGAATAATTGAAAGCGTTACAGGTTTTTTTTACAGTTAATTTATGTACTGTGATATCTGCTTCGTAGAAATGTGAATAAGTACAACTTTCTCCTAACGCATAGGCCTCAATCCATCTTGGATCCCCATATTTAAACTTAGATTAACATTAATCCATAGTTTATTGCTCACTTATATTTTCTGAAAGTGTATTTTGGAGTTATGTTTAAGAAAAATAGACAGGTTTGTCGTTTATTCATGGAACTTGGAATAACGTAATCGCTACTTAAAATTTTTGTATATAGAAGTAGGAGAGAAGAAACCAGTTTCCTTTCATCCATAGCCTCAAGTATGAAAAAATCGCCGTCCTTTTATTCTAAAATGTTTATTTAATAAGTATTTTTCTTTCCACTTACGACTTTCCCAAGTGTGCAAACTTACCATAGTTATTCTCTCAGATTTATTAATTCTCACTGGGGCGTACGATAACATTTCTACTTTTCTCCTCTTAATAGGTAGCTTAGAAACGCCTAAGAAGTTTCCCACTGATGTTTCCTAACTTTCGCAAAAACGATAATTGTCTGGTAATTGTGGCGGAGAAAGCTCTCTGCGGACTCTATGGGATGTTCCAGAAACCCTAATATACTGTGTATGAATAACGGACATTATCCGTATATTGTATTGGTGGAGCTCAGCTCTGTTTTTACAAGCTTCTATTTAGCTTGCCTTGTTGATTTGTTTGTACGTTCAGGTGAAATCTTGCAAGTGAATTTTGACCCACTTATAGGTATTCAGTCGAGCTGAAACTTGGTATAAATATGTAATCCCGATGACAATGCAATAATATGGTGACAGCGACCTGGTGCTGCAACGAGGAGCATCTCCTAATTGAAAGGGCTCGTAGTGATATCAAGCATAGTTGAGAAATCAGTGTCTAAAGATTATATTTAGATTCATTAAAACTTAAAAAATTGGTGAAACTAAAAAGTGAAAAATAAAATAACTGTAAAAAACTTTTAAAACCAAGCTTTTGTTTATAAATGCACTAAAAATTGTAACATAATTATAGTAGTTACACAATTTGTAAAACTTGTAAGATGTGGTCGAGCAGCCGTTATAAACTTTACTACAAATTAATATGTCTTTATAAATTTATATTTAGTATATAAAGCTTGGCGCAATATAGAACGTATAACTCATTTGCATAAGCGTAGTAAGCACATATCTTGCGTAAGGCTCTTGACTATTCACACCAAACTTTTATATACTAAATATAAATTTATACAAACACATTAATTTGTACTAATGTTTATTACGGCTGTTCGGCCACATCTTAAAAGGTTTAAAAATTGTGTAAATACTATATTATTTTTCTTTTTTTAGTGCATTTATAAATAAAAGTTTGGTTTTAAAAGTTTTTTAACAGTTATTTTATTAACCTACATTCCGAAGGAAAGCAACGCTTATGAGACCACTTTCTTGTCTGACTGTGTGTGTATTGTGTACGTATGGATGTGTGTATTTTGTATGTGTGTCTAAGCGTGTGGCTGTCAACCCCACTCCCCCCCCCCTTTTTTTTATATGTTTGAATGCGTGAACCGAATTTCACCAAACTCGGTACTCATAATATAGCAGTAAGTAAGGACACATCACTTTTATATTTTTCGACCACGTCGGGCGTTTACTGTCAAAAATGGTGGCCATTTTAACATTTTGGATGATATGTCCGATCTCGGAAACCGTTCAACCGATTTAACCCAAATTTCGTATGCTTACAACGCAAGGTATACGCATTTAATTCAGAGGTAAATAGTATTGTTAGTCCACCATTTTGGGAAATAGCTTCACATTAAATATTAAAGCTAATATGTTGTATTTCTAAAATTACTCAACCAATTTTCGCCAAATTTGGCACGCATGTTGTAATGTGATAGACCAGTTAAATGTAAGTTATTAAAGTTGATTAAGCTCTTATTTTCAAAATGGCGACCGTAAACCTTTTTTTTCAGGTTTATTTGGTATAACTACCACTCCGTTTGACCAATTAATACCAAATTTTATATGCTGAAAGTATATATTACGATAATCATATAAGCCAAGCAACAACCACTTTTGTCCGCCATTTGTAAGATAGCTCCACGTGAATTAAAGAATTGTTTGTGTAATATCTCGGGTAACAATTGACAGATTTCTACCAAACTTAGCAAACTTGTAGTACTGCGGCAGTTTATGTGCACAATTATGTTTCAAGTATGTAAAACACTTATTTTCAAAATGGGACCATCTGGATATTTTACCGTAGTAAACTATATCTTCGATGCCATTTATTCTATTCCAAGTTAACTATATTTGCTCGGAGTAAATATGAGAAACATAATGGAACCTCTTTTGTTTATGTCATATCTCGGGTAACAATTGACTGATTCCTACCAAATATGGACAAGCAGTACTGCGGTAGGTAATGTTAACTGATGTGTTTCAAGTATGTCAAACACGTATTTTCAAAATGACGGCTATATAGTTATTTATGCTTTATATGTTTAATCGTCGAAACCATTTAATCGACTACAAATAAACTTCCGATGCTGGCTGTATATATTACCTACAACCACTAAATTTGTCCATAAAAAATCTCCATGCCTGCCATTTAGTATATTAGTATGACATGGAAAATTACAACTAGACGATACGATCGAAAATAAAATCAATTTATAGCGAATTTGGCAAACAAATAGCACTATGGCAAGCCATGCAAACTGATATTGAGAGGGTCAGACATATGCATTTTCAAAATAGCGGCCATATAAATATCTTAGTTCGAAATTTATCTTGCGAAAAATCTTTAACTTAAATTTGTATGCTGACAGTATCAGTTATATCAATCAAAATTTTCTATGCTAATTCTCATTTCTCCGCCATCATGGAAGATAGCCCCACATGAAATAATTCAGTTTTCATTACGTATCTCGAGAAACAATACGCCGATTTCTTTCAAATTTGGCGAAGAAATTGGACTGTGGTATGCCATATTAATTTACATGTTTTGGGTGTGTAAGTCTATTATTTTCCGAATGGCGTCTATACAAACCTTTTAGCTTACTATGTTATATCTTCGAAACTATGTAACTTGTATTTTGTATCTGTGACAATCATCGTATGTGCTAATACATGAACTTTTCGTCCTCCATTTATGAAGATCGTCACATGAACAATGGAGTTTATATGCCTTATCTCGAGGACTAATCAACCGATCCATACAAAAGTATTGCGAAGTATTGCTACAGTAGGGTATGCAAAGTAACGGGTGGTGTGTGGCAGGCATTTTTAATGAAGTTTATATAGATAATTTAGATTAATTATATCCATGAAACATTTGAACAAAATTCAAATGATTTTTTACGCAAACGGTATCAATTAGAAGCATCATTTATGCATGCAGAGATCCTTTTTTTTTGTTTTTTTTTTTTTCAAGGTGCTGCCAGGTGAGTAAAATAAACATTTTGCCATATTTTTGGGATGATTTAACGAATTTCCACAAAATTGTGCACACCCACAGAAGACCATGTAAAGTTACATGATTTAAATGGCGGTCATATAAGTATTTTGATATATTTGGCATACCTACTTAACAATTAAACCAAATTAAAATAAACTGTCCACAAGAAGCGTTATGGAAGACCATGTTAACTATATGTTTTTAGTGGCTCAGGCACTCATTTTCAAAATTGTGGTCGTGTAATTATTTCTGGTTAGTGAACCTTATAATTCAAAATATTACACTTATTACATCTGAAATTGATGCTCCAAATCTTACCTCCGTCATTCAGTTCATTGCAAGCTGGCTAATTTTATGAGTTTTTCTGGATTAGAATCCCGGATAAGTAAATAGTAATTGTCTGTGTACTGTTTCGCATGTTTATGGTTTCATTTCTAATGATATTGCTGTTGAGAGGCCAATGCCTACCTACCATCTAAGATTTGAAGAACTTCGCTGAAATTTATTTGCGCTCATGTAGAGTAAAGTAGGTTCATTAGTTATCAGTAACTTATTGTTCATTACGGACTGTTTCCGTATATTGATGTAAATTAGTGTTTTGCGACACTCAGATTGATATGTGAAACATACAAAATGTATTATATAGCTATATGGTTTTAGTGAACCAAATGTCTGCAGTGCTTGCTTGTTAAAATAAACAGAACATAAATATTCACATCACAATTTGCTGTGTGACCTTTGCTTTAACTCACTTGTAGTATTACGAAAAAAAACTTTCTGTGAAGGAATTACCATATACAATTTGTGGCATTTGCTCAGGCGCAACCTGGTAGTTAAAACTACTAAGATTTAAATTCAGCATGTCACACGCCGAAAGCATAAGTTAAAGGAGGTTTAATACATCACACACATAAGCTTGAAGTTTGCATCCTGAGGCGGTCCCCAAAATGTGCTCGAAAATTTACGCCCTCACTCATCCTTGAACGTGGTATGCAAGAGAGACGAGATGGAACGACAGCTGATTTGTGGCGTTCATTTTGAAGGCAAACTACTAACGAGCTCTCTGCAAGTGTAAGCTCACACTAGGACACCGGGACCCGGAATTCTTCGTGAAGCGATGAATAATTTCTGAATTAAGGACGCGCATCGAGCGTAAAATAATGGGTTTTAATTACGCGCATACTACATTTTCGCTAATCTCGCATAGAATAAGATTCCAAGGTGAGATACGAGCCTTGCGTGTTACCTAAAACTCGATGCATTATATTAATATAGTTGAAAAGTATTTTAAATATTAAATTTAGAGAAATTTGTTTTATACTTACAGTAAATACTTTAAATCCATTATCGTCATCGTAGATCTGAACGAAGAAGATATTAATGAAAATATAATTTGCATTTAATATTTTGGAAATAATAGGCTAACTTAATATTCGTCTAGAACAGATTTATTATTGAATAAACTAGCTTGTTCGGGCACGCAGAACTAGGGAAGGAATTGTGTGTGTGTCCACAAAAATCGACCAGTGCCTAACGAAACCATGTCTTGGGCGATGGTGTATCAAAAGTTCAGTTGTATTTATGGGGCACTGAACCTGGAAAAATGTAAATACACTTAGGAATTCTACCGTCAAGAAAAAAAGCGGAAAACAGCTTTAACAACTCAGTGCGCACATAGATACAACATAATGAGAGGAAAGAATAAATGTGTTTTATTACACTGTGCATTTCAGTGGTCTGAGTTCATATCTTAAGCGAGTCAAATGATACGTACAATAGTTTTCGCCTATCATTATGCCATTAAAACGCAACTGTGTATTCACGGATGAATTTCGGCGGCAAGAAACCTAATTCAGTTCAGCTATTGTGCAAACGACTACGCATTTGTCTATGTGCGCCTAACATACATAAACGTTTTAACATTACTTTGGCACAAGTCATTTGTTGAGCGATTTTAAACTCCCGCTTAAACGAGCGCGTTTCGATACCTCCAATTTCGCACTTTTATAGCCTGTTGTAGGCTGTGCAGAATTAACTGTGAGAAGATACTGTCAGACTACTCGCCTCACACCTAGGCGAACCGGGCTCGATTTCCGGCGCGGTCGTTCACGTATTTTCGCTCGTGGTAATTGTGCCGGACGATGCTGCTGGTCGGCGGGTTTTGTTAGGAATCTCCCGTTTCCCTCACCCTTCCATTATGGCGCTGCTCCATCCTTAAAGGCAGTTCACTGTAAACTGAGCACTTTTGAAAGCTCTGTTTAAGGTATACTTGTATGCACGTTGTTTATTCTTCCGCCTTATCTAAGATAACCATAGTCGTGGGTCTCATCACACTATTCGTGTGTTGGTCAAGTGAAACTATAGAATTATTATGAAAGGAAATACTTTATAAATCTGCTCATTTTTACACATAAAGCGAAAGAAAAATGTTATGTTATCACAAATTGTTACCTAACACTTTTTATTCAACGTTAATATATAGAACTACTTTCCATCTATCGTTACCAAATTTACTGGGCGAATGTGACTCAGTGCGCCCATTAAAATATATGCAATCAGGAGCAGTGACTTTTTTCTAAGGTTCATTTCTGAGGAACTCACTTTATTGTGAACAGTCTTTACCTCCTTTCACCCTCATCGGCTCTCAATACCTCGTTGTTAAGAGCCGCCCAAATCTATCTACTCCAAATTATCAAATTCTCCTTTGAATTAATCTCTAGTGTCCCGTCCTGGCTGGAAGCTCTAGCATGACATCATGGGAAAAGATAGAACTATAAAACTAGATAAGATACATATATATATATCCAAAATATATACCACGAGAAAGAGCAGAGTGCATATGAATTTATAAATGCACATGCTCCCCTTTGTTAGCAACGACGATGAAAAAAAATACCTATACATATTGCAACAACAGGTCCACGACTATAACCGCATTTCCGGATAAACGCGATTTCATAAATGAAGGCAGCAGCATGCCACCAAACGTATTTTATAACGCTTTAGTATTTACCACTTGTATTAGGGAGGTCATGGGTTCGATTCCAGAATGCTAAGATGTTGGGCGCATTTTCCAAAATTTAATTTAAAATGCCGGTTCCATGAACATACTGGTCCAGTACTTTAATACGAATTTCGACAATTTATCGGCCAATATAAAATAATGTTAGCTATTCTGTGAGCAAAAAGAGCGAAAAAATTTATTCCGGAGCAAGCCTTGCCACTGGACATGCCAGCAGGTGTTAAGATATTGGTGCATTGAAAAATCTTAACCAATTTTTGCACTCTTTTTCTCAGTTATTTCGGAATAAAATTTATGTTTTACGAAAATAAAATTACTTTTTTTTTTTTTATGTTTTATCTTGGCAATATTATTTGAGAAAGTCGCGTTTAATATTTATTTCATTTGATGAATATAGAAAGAATTACTTTAACATTATTTCTCCATTCAAACTCGGTTGATACAGGCTTGGTATAGTGAAATCCAAATGAGAAAATAATGCGCAGATGTCCAAACCGCGTCGGGCGAGTCAAAAGTAGAGGCTCGTATGAATAGATGCGGTGGTGTGAGTGATACGTCGTCATCGCCGCTGATTTCTCGTATTCCCCGGAAAGAACTGTCACTAGACCGGGGACCGAAGTTCCCATAATGTCAGAATCACATAGCCCCGATGAGCACAGCACGAAACGACAAAAAAACACGCAAACACGACCATTTTCAACGTGCCTGCTCGAATTTGCAGCCCGACAGTGTTTACTGACGCACGACGAGTAGAATTTTTCGGATCCATTCAGAAGGCGCTGATTAACTGCGCTAGTTTCAAAGTAGGAAGGCAGACGGGGAATATGGAATACATGATGGTGACAATGTTTTATAGCTAATGCATACAAAGGTAAAATTATTATTTATAAGAGTTAAATACAATAATTTTCATAATTTGTTTTCTTTTAAGCTAGGTATTTCCCATTGTAGGGAAGGCTAGTCATACAATTTAAGTTTGCAAAGTTGTACATTTCGTGCGTCGTGCCGCACGACACGACGAAGAATAGAAATAAATTCTAATCCAAAACTGCTTGTCCTATCACAGAATTGTCGTGCTTACGTTAGATATACCTTGTAATACATTGGTTGTTTAGTTTTAAGTGTCGTTTCATGCTTGTGGTGGCCTGCTGGTCGGGGCTATGTGATAGCGGCATATCTCGTTACGTGGGTTTGCAACAGAAAATGCAGCCCGACAAACTTGGGACAAATCATATACCCTATAGTGCGTTGGTTGAGTCCCTACAACTTGAATCGCTGTTTCTTACATTTTACTGATAAATTATAATATTTAATTTGTAATTGATATGAATAAATCCGTGAGAGTGGCTGTGTTGGTTATGTGTATAAAGAATTAGTTATTATACAAAATAGTGTTCCAGTTAGTGTGCACAAATATGGTGCTTTGTACCCATTGGTGTAATTTTGTAGACTTGGTCGAGCTTTGTTTCCATCAGATGGAAGAATATCCTGGAAGTAGAGCATTTGCAGGGTTTAATGAAATGTGGAAGTAACCATGAAGAGACTGTTAAGCACATAGTGTGTTATATCGGTGATGATATTAATTTTATTATTATTATTTAATTCCGGTTAGGCCATCTGGGAACCACATGACAATTTCGATTTTTTTTCTTTTTTCCCCTCTTCATATAATATTATTTTATATTTTCACTGTGTTTTTTTTTCTTCCTTCGAACTATTTTAAGCATGTTTTGTTTCCCTCCGATCTGGGCATCCTTCTATTTCTAACATATTTTCCTTTAAAGTTTTATTTTTGTAGCTTATGATTATTGTTATTGCGTAGGAATAAATTGCTGTTATGCAAAATAGTATTATTGTGAGTTCACGCGAATGTGGTGCGTCATTATTATTATTACTACTACTACTACCGGATAGGGTTAATGGCAGAGACAAGGGGAAACATTCTCGAGTGCCACACATCCACACAGAGGGTGTTTCATCGGCCACTCGTGTAGTGATTGACGCGCCCTCGCTTCTGGCAGGTAGCTGTGGTCCAGGGCGGTGGTGAGTGATTGATAGGGAGTTTGGTGGGGTGAGAAGGGGCGTGCGTAGCCGACGCCCTATATCCCACACCCCTACAGTGAAGTGAGAAAGGGGGGGGGGGATTGTAGTGGTGGCGTACGGCGAGGGGCGTGTCTCGCGGCTCGATGCTGCCTCCGCCGACGCGAACGTCGCGAGTGTATGTTGCCGGGGCGGGCGTGTGCCCCTGAGTTATGGCCGGGCAGGCAACCCGCGCTGCAATGCATTCAATCGTCATCGCCACGTCGCTCGCTCTGCCACTGTGTACGCGTGTGCGTGCGCGTACGCACTCTGCGTAGCCTCGCGTCCGAAAGCGGGCGGGAAATCGCGGACTTGCTTCGGGCGTGCCCAACCGTAGAGGCTGTTCTCGGTAAACTGGCCACTTTTGAAATAAACCTTTGAAAAAATGACTCTGCCCCCACATGCTTATATTTTGATGGGCACACTGGCTATCGTTGGGGGCAGGTTTTTTTCGCGAGAAGATTTATGGCCATGCTTTACTTCAATATCGTACGTCCACAACCACGACTTCCTTTGGTTATTGGCTGTGTGTCTACGTGAGAAGACATGTTCTTATTTGACTGGGCCAATCGTAATAAAGTACTCCGATACTGAACGTTCATGATTCGCGGACAGACATTTGAGGCACGTGACATTTAAAATCATCCAACCACGAAAGTGCATTTGAACAAAAGTGTTTTGGCGTACAACTAGTATTGAAATCTTTCCGCGAGAAACACCTGCCCTTAACTATCATGCGTCCAATAAAGTTGGCAACGGCGGAAGAGAAGTAGTTACATGCCTTAACGTTAAATTTAAAGTATTCAGTAAATTTGTGAATACTGAAATATTTTCTTTTGCCTTCTGTTTTTTTATTTATATATACAAGTGGGAAAATAAGAAGTTTTTTAAAATATTAGGTTTCCTAATAATTTCATAGTTGCCCTTGACCGACACACGAATAAAGTTATCAGGTCCATAGAAATGCTAATTTTACATATGGTGGAAGAATACACAATATGAATACAAGTAGATCTTAAGCAGGACTTTCAAAGTGCTTTAGTTTACCGTGAGTACACTATACCTTTAACTTGCATTTATTTAAAAGGACAGACGGTATTGCCATCTAGCTCGATGAATTTTTATGTCATCACTTTTTATAGAGGTATATAAGAGCCACATAAATGCAAATATTTGTAGTCAAATGATTATACATTCCAAAACATAGCACCTAAAAGTCGAAGATTTCAGACTATGGTGCAGCCAAGCCGAGGAGCACAGCCTCGGGTTCCAGAGCAAGGAAACCAAGGCGATATGCGGTGATTTGTTTGGTAAACTTGGAGGGTTTGAATGCGAAAGGAGGCGAGCTGGGTCGGTATAAAAGACGCGGTGTCACAAGGTCAGAGAGAGACGTCACCAGGCCGCCGCTTATAGTATTAATGTATCTTGAGGAGAGATAGAAGGTTCGGACTTAGCTGTAGCAGAATATTGTCTCGTGAAATTTATTTTATTGTACCGACGTAAAGAGAGATTAGTAAAGGAACAGCATTTTGGTAATTGCAGTGTCTTACTGAGTATGCCACCCCTTATAATTTCATAATTTATTGTACGTCCCTCTTTAGGGAGTGTAACAATGCGCATACATACATATGCATGAAGCTACGTGCATCTGCATACATACAACTACATGTATCTGCATACCTATATGCATCTACATACATATGCAACTATACACATTGTTATAACTACATACATATGATGCACTGAAAAAATATATATATGCAAACTTATGTAACACAACATAAATACGTGGATTTGCAAACATACACGACACAGCATAAATACATGCATGTATCTACATACATGCATACATATGACACAACATAAATACATAAATGCATCTGAATACATCCATAAATGCATCTACATACTTAAGTGTTACGTTCTCAGCAAATGTACCTTAGGGTGGAAAACCATTTTTGGGTTTGGGCTGTTTGGGTAGACAATTCTGCTAGAAATCCAATGAAACAAGTCTCACCTTGTAACGTTTATACTCTCAGCATGTTCCGTTCATATCTCTAAAACGATAATTTTCGCATTTTCAACCTTTTTTTGGGCCTCCTGAAAATCGTACGTTTTCACCCTAAGGTACCTCTTCTGAGAACGCGTCTCATACATTCATCTACATACATATGTGCATGCGTATATCTACATACATAAATGCATGCAGACTTTATTTTTTTCATATACAGGTTGTTTATTCAGCTTTTAAATGTGCATCGAGTATTGAATAAGTCCTGTTTACAATATTTACCGCCGTTGAGCAGACTGTGTCAAGGATGAGGAAACACAGTGCGCTTACGAAAAAGATAATTTTTATACAAGATGTTCCTAAACTATGTACAGAAACTTCACCACATCGTTCCCCATGAAAAATCATTCAATAAATGTTCTAACAACATATGTCCGAAAGGTGCAACACACCATCGACAGTGATAAATAAATAACATGTACCGTCAAGTAAAATGTGCACAGATGACATGCCATTTTGACTTTCGGTACACTAGGTAATAGAGAGAAGGTTTATAAGGTGCACACACGAGTAGTGTAAACACATGTCCGCTTCTACATGATGTAGCGGTTGCTACCTCTTTGAAAATCCAAAATATAATTTGTGTGCGCTTGTAATTATATTCTGAGCACCGAATTATTGTGAATGTATTATGTATATTTTGATATAGTTTTTCAGATAATTTTTGCGGTGAAATGTAAAAAAGTACACTTTCCAAATTTCATTGCGCTATGTTTGTTTTATCGAGTTACTTAGCATCACCTCACAGGGAAAACTATCATGGACAGCCGTTACTGAAAATCTAGACCATAAGAATTCTAAAGTGATTTTAATTTTCTTACTCTAAAATTTACGTAAATTTGGGATTTCGGGTATTTATATCGTTCAGGTATTTCTTGATACGTGTAATGTTATACTTACTAAACTGTATAAAATCTGTGTAAAAATGAAACTTAATTTAGGCAGTTTCAGCTACAAATAGATACTGTTTGAATCAGAAATTACTTCAGCAAAAACACTTAGTTTCTACAAATTTGGTTTTTGCAGCAGTTCCTACGTTGAATATTTGGAACAGGAACGCAAAATAAAGTACGTATTTGTAGGTGATACGCAGATGAAATAATTTACTAATTAATTGTTACAAACACTTACGTGGATTTCGTTAAATGATACGTTACGCAATTTTTTTGCTCCTTCTCTACTGCACAATATTTTTATTGGACTAAACAATTTTCTTTCAGTGTTTCTTGTTACAGGCTGTTCACGGTAAAGTGATCACTTTTTAGGCCCTAGTTACTTTATCCTTCCAGCCATTTTTAGCTTTTAACCACCTTTAAAATAAGTATTCCTATGTAAACAATAAACACAGTGTATATATTACCCCGCGCTCAGAATTAAGGTCTAATGATAAAATAAAATATATTTATTGGCCATTATTCCAAATGACGGGGCTTTCAAAAGAGCGCACTTTACCGTGAATAGCCTTTAAAATGCGTTACCTATTGTGTACGTGCAATTGCAACTTACTGAGGAACGAAGTTATGTTACGCCCGTTCGGATGTAGAGTTCAGTTACATATTTTATCAATAGTGATTTAAGCAATCCGATGTATATTTTATGTATCATTTAACCTGTAATAAATTAAATATTTTTTGTAATGTATTTTACTTTATTCGGTACTCGATCCAAACCAGCACTACGAAAGGTTTTTTTTTTTTTTTTTTCACACATGGTTTTATCATCTTTGTTGTAGGTCTTCTTCCCAATGGTATTTTCCAGCCACAGTGAAGGTAAATTCAACTCTTATCTTTCAAATGTGCAACCTTCATTCGTCTTCCATCGTGCAGTGTCCCAGACAGGCTTCTGTGCATAAAAGTAATAAAGAGGATTACATCGTGCGTGACCTACAGAGCTCTCTTTGCGCTGTGTTTAAATGAGCCCTGAATGGACAGTCTTTCCCAAAGGGCTCATCGACTCTGCTGATGCAAATGCGCTCGCAATTCGCCTTTTTTTTTTTTGTGCAGGTCAAGGTTTTTTTCTCCTTTCCCTTCTTCTCTTCCCTCGCACTAATGCTCCATTTCCAAGTTACCAGAGGACAAAAGTAGTGGGAATGTTATCGTAGCTTAGAGCCCCCAGCTTGAATAATACTATTAGCGTATTATTATACGGTTGATTTCATGTTAACTTAGTTAACTTAGTTTATTCCAAAATTTGGCAATTATTACTTTGGTGTGATAACATACAGATAATTTCACGGTTAAAATTCTGTGCATTTGATCCGAAGAAATTTTATAGCACCGATTTTAGCAATTTTCGTATACCGCCTTTCAACAAACAGTTTTTTTATTCAATTTACATTCATTTATCGAAAAACTATAATATAAGAGTGTTCATGTGGCACCGCGATTTAACTGAATATTTTATTTACTTGATAATTTCCTTGACGCATCTCATAAAATAATGAAAGTAACATATAAAACTATGCACATTTGACCAAATACGGGTTTTGCTAGGGGAAATAATTAAAATAATTGGGAACGTGACGTCATTGAGTATTTTTCAGCAACAATTTTGACATACAGGTGTTATATGTATGTAATTACCAGATTTTTGATAGTTTGTTTGTTATCGCTACTGTGCTACCCATTCACCGTCAGGGCGCTTGTTGCACGTGACTCCACGTATTTAAAACTGTTTGTTAATTCTAAAGGGATTAGCTGGCTGCGATAGAAAAATGTAGATGCATTTATGTAATGGGAAAAAACAAGTTGATAAGTCATAATTATCCCTATGGTATGGTGTTTCCTAAAGGTGATATCTGCCTTCAAAGTTGGAGCTGAAACAAGAGATTAAGTATTTGAGGTGGAACACTGCGATATATCAAGAATAAGTTTATAAATCGCCACACGCATTTCTTAAAATTTTTGTATTTTCTTTTTGTATATCGGGATATAACACATTACTGGGAAACGTTTCCTTAGATATCTGGGAGTCAAAAATTTTATTCTTAAATATGTAAGGATTTTTCAGAAACATACTGAATGATCTCTTAAACTGATAGTGGCATATATATAAAATTCCAGCATTTATGACATGTAACTAAAATAATGACTTCGTGTTTCAAATAATTGTAAAAAAAAGCCAAATCGAAAATTTTTCCGCAAAATTCATATGTTTATTTCATGTAGTTTTCAAGCCTACTAAGTTACACGTAGTTGCTCTGAATTGACGTAAAAAAACTCGTAGAGGTTATAACAAAACGAAATTAGTTTTTTTTTTTTCTTTCGTAAATGCAGATTTTCCGAGTGTGTCGTGTAGGACGGAAAATACGTCGCGGAACGCAGCGAATTTATTTGTAAACCGTTACTGTAATTATTGATTTGCACTTGGCCTGAAAAAAGCCGCACTTTCAACACTTTCGTAGTGTGTAAATAATATTTGTTTATTTGCCTATATCGTGAATTCAACGCGTGTATGATTAACTTAGGCCAAAGTGTGTGCGTGCGTGTGTGTGTTTATGCATCTGTACGAATACGAACAGCGACGTATACATCGCGTTTCGTTTTTTCATTGAAGTTAAAAATTTTTGAAGTTACCATAATTTGTATGCTGTTTTCATACGAGCAAAATTGCCCACTGCTCCATAAAAACAATTTTTTACAAGACAAAAGAGTTGAAAGTGCTGCCTTTGAGCACGTGCGTTTCAAACATTATAGTAACTGTTTCGAAAAACATTTTTTACAAAACACGCCAACTTATTTACTGCTTGTAATTCGCAACCTCTTGAACACGTGTTTTATATGGAAATCGTTGCACGAACACTCCACTACAATGTTTGTCCATTACTGATACGAAATAATTTATTTACATAATCATTCAGTAAAATCGACACTGTGCCAATTTTCTGAAACCAACAAACTTAAAAACTTCGAAACGTAAATACTTCGAGTATGTAAAAACGGTACCTGCAACCAGTCATGTTTAATGAAAGCACATACAAAAATAATTAACTGAGTACACATAAATGTTCTGACAACACCAACACTGTACTTGAATAAACGTGATAAAAATGAGCACAGTTCCCCAGCACTAGAGTACTATTTTCTTCCATTATTCGAAACGGTATCCGAAAATTCCAATATTCGCGCAGGCTTGTGTTTGCATTACGAGGTCTGAAACAGAATTTATGTTGGCTGGACGGTAGCATGAGATGTGAGCAAGCACTTTTACGATCGATAATGTCGTTTGCGGAATGGCAAATATTAGCGCTGGACGGAAATGCCCAGAATTATATTATTACAAGGTATCGTAGGTTTTAACTTAACTGAGATGTCATTAAAATAACATACACAAAAACGGTGTCGACTGCACGCACAGTCAAAGAATGGCTTATATAGTCCATTCACGACTGGAACAGACCTATTAAAATCAACCTTTGACATCCTAGCCATTAGCTGCATGCATTAGCTAGTAAAAAAAAAAAGTGACGGGAGCGGGTACTGTACCTGCTCCCGCCACTTTTTTTTTTTACTAGCTAATGCATGCAGCTAATGGCTAGGGTGTTTTTTCAAATGTTGATTTTCATAAGACTATTCCAGTCGAAAATGGACTATACGTAAGTTTACTAGCATTTAGCACCAGTAAACACTCCCTCAATTGACTGTCCGACGATTATAATTGCATTTTAATACGAACTCTAATTTTATTTTGCTTCTTCTGTACATTACAACTATACCTAACGGAAACAACACGATGCCTTCTTATGGCAACATTCAACCACAAGACATGTAGCGCTGCAGCGGCTACCTCGCGAACTATGGCGACAGTAACTTGGCTGGTTTATCAGGCAAGTATCCAGACCTCTCCTTCTTAATAGACCGTGGGCCCATAGTATGGTGAAAGAATACACAATGCGCATAAAAGAAGATTTTAAGCAGTGCTTTCAAAAGTGCTTAATTTATCGTGAACAACCTCTAGGAGCAGTGAATTTTTTATTTCCTAAGGTTGAAATAAGAAATCCTCACTTTATCTTGAACAGCCTTTAAATACCTATGTGGTGTTTGTACTCTCGCCTCATTCTTACTGCGTCGTCCCTCCGAAAACAAGCATCACGCAGTCTTCCTGCCCGGGTCTTTGTGCGTCTGGAACGAACGCATATTACCAAACCTTTGAGGGGGAATGGATGGGGGAAGTGAGCTCTGCGATCAGACGTCGTCTGCCTTGCTCAAGGCGATGCTCGCTCAGGACGCGGCGCTGGTGTTGGCAACACCGCCGGAACCCTACGCCCTGCAACAATGCCGCGGCAAGGACAGCAACCTCGTGCATTGTCTGCAGGCGGGGGCCAGTCTTCGTTAGCGCGATGTTGCCACTTCCGCATTGTGTGCGGGGTCCCGGGCGCCCACTTGTTCAAGGCGATGCTAGCTCAGGGCATGGCGCTGGTGTTGGCAACACCGCCGGAACCCTCCGCCCTGCAACAATGCCGCGGCAAGGACAGCAACCTCGTGCATTGTCTGCAGGCGGGGGCCAGTCTTCGTTAGCGCGCCGTTGCCACTTCCGCATTGTGAACGAACCTTGCCGGGGGGGGGGGGGGCCCCCACCCCGCCCGGCCGCCAGCTTGTTTTTCTCGTCGTCGTGTCAGTTTGCTGCATTGTTCGCCCTCGCGGCCAAGAATCGTGGGGACGCAAGCTTACTTACCTTGTTTACTAAAAGGTTAACTATTAGAAATAAAATGGAACAAGCAAATGCAAATAACGAAAATATCTTGCTATATTTGTCCCATCAACAAGGTTATTTAATTTTCAATTAAACTGAGCAGCAGTATTTAATTTTCCTAATAATATTACAATCTCATTTTTGATTAATATACAACCAATATTCATTATCATGATGTAAACCATTTAAGATTTTAAATAGTGTTACTCTAAGAAAAATAAAGAATCAACTAACCCTTATCTCATTACTGTATTAACAATAATCATAACAGTAGCTAATTCAAGCTAAATAGATTTTTAAAAACCTGTAGCGCACAGATTTCTCGCCGTAGAAACCTTTGCTGTAGTCTATTCGCGATAAATTCGCATTTTTTCATTCAAACATTTGAAAAAATACCCCACGTATAATGTGTCTTGGGTTTTCTCCACAATATTTCATGTATCAGAAGCGTTTTATGTTTCTGTTAACAACAAAGTGTGTTATTTTTGGTTTAAAAGTTATTTTACTTATATGTTACATATGCCCTAATGTTCTCAATTAAACTAACTAGCGACCCGCCCCGGCTTCGCACGAGTGCGACTTACAAATACGGCGTTGTTAAAAATAGCTGTCGTGGGCTTTTTTGTAGACCTAATAGAGATCTACAACTACGTAGTATTTTTAATTGGTGCATCCTTTATTGTTTAGTCAGTGTAAGCCATGTAAGCGCCTGAAAAAAGGCTTTTTCCAACTTGATTATAAGACGTCGACATTTCTCTACTAGCCTCAAGAAATTCTCTAAATGATGGTGTAAACCGCATCAAAATCCATCCAAGTAGTTTGGAAGCCTTAGCCGAATACACACACACACACGCGGCCGGGCGACTTTGTTTTGTACTATGTAAGGAGATGACTAAAAACAGAATAAATAGGAAATGAGTGCTCACGAATGTGATACGTTGTCCCTTTGGTGTAATTTTCTAGATTTGGTTAAGGTTTGTTTGCGTGAAGCCGATATATAGCCTGAAAGTAGAACTTCAGCAGGGCTTCAGTGAAGTTGGCTGTAATCACGAACGGACTATAGATAACGCTCCCGCGTTTTCCGATATCGAGCGTGGAATTTTCTGGTCAATACAGAAAATTTTTTTCTGACTTTATATTAAAGATTTATGTTAAATATTTGTGGCTGTTACAAAAATTCGTCCTAACATAAGTATGTGTTAATTAAAACCTTGTATGGGGGAAAAGAACCTACTGCTTTATTTTCTCATATTTCTCGAGCATAAATGCTTACTCTTAATCATGTTACTTAAGTTCCTATTCGCAATCTTTTGACACATTATTTTACGGAAAAATCATACAATTTGTATAAAAAAAAGCATATGATTTATGTAAAACATCTAAAATACATTAATTCATTGGCGTTCCTCGACTATGAAAGTGTCGTTGTTAAAACGAACCATACACAAACAAAATATCAGTTGCATGCAGTCTGTATGATACAGTGAATCGGCGCATTGGTATCCAATCTCACCGAAAGATTGTTCGCACCCAAACCAGTTAAGTTTAGTGTAACTAAGGTCAGTAATTTCTAATTATCTTATGCAAAAGAATTTTTATGAGTTTGTAGATAACATTTGTATTACAATTTACCGTTTATTATTTTCAAGTACTTACATTCGTACAGCGTAAAGAATATTCGCCCCTTCTCATGGAACCATCTCAAAATTATTCGGGTGCATTTATGCATATTACACAAATTACGGTATGTAAGGCTAACTTGCTTTCATTCTTTATAATGGTAATTTCCTTTTAATATTTGCAGTTTGCAGTGTGTATATGTATATGTGCGTATGTAAACATGAAGTAGCAAAATATATTTTAAAACATAAGGTTGCAAAATATATTTTATGTTTAAAAGTAAGACATATCCCTAGCACAATTTGCTTTATCTAAGTCAGTGGCGTCTCGTTAGGGCAAGCAAGGCAATCAGTGCTTTCCCAGACAGTTTCCTGGCAATGTTATATTTAAAATAAATTTTAAATTCTAACTTATATTTACTTTAAGGTAACTTTTCACTCATGCGGTACACATTGTACTCGGGAAACAATACTGTACATTGTGAGACAACAACTAGTTCGTTGGCTAGCAAAACCAAGATGTTTGGAAGCTCTGTAAGTAAAGCTTTCAGCAGGTAGGCTGTCGCAATGGTTTCCCGGCCGACGGAGGGGCGTCAGTGTAGGAAGACTGCCCGGGGAGGGGCGGGGGCTTATGGCTGCGTCAACCTGTGTTAGAAGCTACGGTGGTAGTGCTGTCTTCACCGAACTGAAGCGGACATAGTCGAAGCTGCCCTAGCCGCAGGCAGTTGGCGTCGTGTAGTTTAGTAAATAGACCGATGCGTGGGCAAGTTCGCGCGCACAACGCTAATCGTATGTTTTTATTTAATTAAGTTTTGATACTGAGAATGTTGTACATATTCGCGCGCGATGTATACCCTACATAAATATTATAAAATTGCCCTGTGAGACTGAGAACCGAGTAGATCGAATGTGTGCGACAGAAACATGTGGATGTAAGTGTGGAGTGTGTGTGGATTAAGAGTGAAGCATTTCTCCAACAGTGCTTTCACTTTTCGGGAAAGATATGACATCATAAAAGAGGGTAGGCCGACACCTGAACTTACTATCATGACACCGTGCAATAAAGGTAATTTTGTACGACATTTCCAAAAAAAAAATGTTTATCAGAAAAACTCGTGGTTAGCTACATGTAAGAGCCTAAACAAATTGTTTCGCTGGCCATGTTTATAAATTTTAAAGGATGTTAACACGTGGACAGCAACTGGGTATTGTGACCTTAATCTGTGCGATTCTGTTCAAATACGTGAGCGTTCTGTAGTTCACATAAATTAGTTTTCGTCTCTTAAATAATTAGGTAAAAATATAATTAATTTTGCTCTAGATAGATCCAAACAATTAAACACACAACGACATAACGAAAAATTTAAAAGAAACAGAGAAATTTTGAAGCGTTTAATATATGTTGTTTGTTTCTTGGGTGTACAGGAACTGCCTTTCCGTGGTCATGATGAGATAAAATAATCGGAAAACCATGGCAATTATGTTGAGTGACTTGCTTTAATTGGACAAGGTTCCGGGTTTTATGAAGGTATCTTTGTAATATTTTTCACTCCGGCCAATTTTCTATTTTAAAAAATATTAATAATTTTACAAGCGGTGTATTTTATATTTAGGTACGAAAAAATGTTTAAATGGCACCGTTTTGCTCCTTGAAATCCTAATTTCCCCGAGGGAGGATCCCCGGACCCCCTCCCCCATTATTGGATGACCAACGTCACTACTGCCCCCTGCACACAGTAGCTTACACATGAAATGATAGCACCAATCGTCACTGGTATAGATGTGTGGTCATACTTGGTCGTGATGCGACATGCACGCAAAACTAAAACTAACCAGACACCAAAAAATAATACGTAGATATGACTTAGGATGTGGGGAGGCTATTATAGCAGTATAGAAGTAAAACAAGCTTTACGCTGTAAAATTGATAAGAAGAAATTGTTTATGTAGGAGTATGGAAATTAAATCTACCACTTTTTATGAAGAATCTCCGAAGTTTCTAATAGTTGTATAAAACGACACGGTATTCATTTTTTACGGTGATGTCAAAGTTTTTCTGGATGTCCCGGAAATTGTCTCAGTGTTCTCAATCAAATAATTTGTCGTTTCACATACGTGGTAATGCCATATTTCATAATAATAAATACATTAGAATAACTTAACTACTTTCACAGGAATTTACGAAACTTTGAGAGATAAGTTTAGGACTTCATTACAAAATATAAATATGCATAACAGTCTACAGAGCGATAAGCATACCTGCTCTCTGATGCGGAAATGTAACATGGGTCATGCAAATCAAGAAGCGTAAAATCCATGAGACTTGAAAGGAGATCCTCGAGGGGTTTCAGTATATAAAATGTGAGATATTAAGAACGGGAGTAAATTCTATAGTAGACATCAGTTTTTAATTGCAGACTTGATTAGAACAGACAAAATTGGGAGCAAAATGTCCTAGGGATATAAAAACGTCGGATACCAAAGCTAGTTCTACAGGGTCGCCACTGCTGGAAAAGAAACTGGGGACGACTGGAAAAGATGTGGACTGCCTCTTTTGAAACGGAAACAACATGGATACGATTTAAGTTTGGAGTACTATTTGCATAAGTAAGCGCTTTGAGATATTTCTACGCTCCCAACCTTATTTTAATGCAACTGGACTATACAGTAGTTAGCAGATATTGTATTTTATTTGTGTAAAAGCGCAGGTCTGTTGAAAATTCTGTAAACAAATATGTTCATCACCGTAGACCGTGTGGGGCCGCAGTGGTGTAGTGGTTAGACTTCCCGCCTCCCACCTAGCCGACCTGGGTTCGATTCCTGGTTCCCGGTGGGGTTCGCTCCAGGATTTTCGCTTGTAGGAATTGCCGGACGATGACGCTGTCCGGTGGGTTTTCTCGGAGATATCCCGTTTCCTCCGCCCTTGCATCCGGCGCTGCTCCGTACTCGCATCGTGTCACCCCCATCGGCTCTCCAAACCTTGATGTTAAGAGTCGCTCAAATCTCTCCACTCCACTCTACTCTGCACTGTTGACCATGCAACTGGCAGTTGTACTAGCATTGATCATGTGACTGGCAGTTGTACTAGCATTGTTCATGTGACTGGCAGTTGTACTAGTGTTGACCGTGAGACTGGCAGTTGTACTAGTGTTGACCGTGAGACTGGCAGTTGTACTAGCATTGTTCATGTGACTGGCAGTTGTACTAGCATTGATCATGTGATTGGCAGTTGTACTAGCGTTGATCATGTGACTGGCAGTTGTACTAGTGTTGACCATGAGACTGGCAGTTGTACTAGCATTGATCATGTGACTGGCAGTTGTACTAGCATTGATCATGTGACTGGCAGTTGTACTAGCATTGATCATGTGACTGGCAGTTGTACTAGCATTGATCATGTGACTGGCAGTTGTACTAGCATTGACCGTGAGACTGGCAGTTGTACTAGTGTTGACCGTGAGACTGGCAGTTGTACTAGTGTTCACCGTGAGACTGGCAGTTGTACTAGTGTTGACCGTGAGACTGGCAGTTGTACTAGTGTTGACCGTGAGACTGGCAGTTGTACTAGCATTGATCATGTGACTGGCAGTTGTACTAGTGATGAACTAATCAAAATTGGCCTATAGTCCGTTCACCGCGGTGTCTTCATTTTTGAATCAAACCTTATAAATTCACCCCACGTATGACATGTCTTGATATGTTCTATAAAGTTACATATCATGAGCGTTTTACACTTCCGTAAACTTTGCCGGGACACTTCTAGATCTTCACATGAGGGAATCGTGCCTGACGATGCCGCTGGTTAGCTGGTTTTCTCGGGGATCTCCCGTTTCCATCCACCCTTTCATTCCAGCATTGTTCTATACTCAACTCAATCACCCTCATCGGCTCTCAAGACCTCGCTGTTTAGAGCCAACCAACTCTCTTCACTCAGTCAACTTTGACATACCTTATTTTCTGCTTAAATGCAACTGTCACGCATAGTTTGTCAACAAATTTTAATATTTTTATCGTAGTCTGCGTTTTTTGAATAATAGTGCGAAAAGGTGTGTGCTGTAGTGACTACTAAGAAAATTGTTCTGATGTTAATTATTATATAAACTGGATTTATTTCAGCTATTTATAAAGAAAAATGTTGAACTGCTCCATATATATATATATATATATATAATAAACTTGGCGAAAGCATGCTTGATGAGGAGGCCGTAATATAAATTTAGCAGGAATTAAGTATATTCTGCTCAGGTCAGAAAGATTAATGCTTTCAGTTTGGCAACCATAATTAATCACCGTCAGGCTGTGCCGGGTTTTTTCCTCTAGAACCTACATTCTTTTCACTAGAATGGAAATATAACGAAATATATTCCCATAATGTCTAATATTCTGCTGCAAACTCAAATTAGAAAAACTTTGGCTTACACGGATACTTCAATTAAATATGACATCTAAAACGATTTTAAAAAAAGCAGTGAAATGGAAAAAAAAAGATTATTTTCAGAGCTTTCCTACTCAGTTTACATAAGGAAGCTATATTAATTTTGCTATTTAATTCGTAATGTTTTCCCATTGAAATAATCTTGCATACGAACGCTCAATGCCAAGCACAGTTTTTTCTTTCCGTTTTCTCCTCTTGTGAACACACTTGGCTGGAACAAGTATAGATGACAGTTACAGCCAATAAAATACTTGCACAACAAAAATGCATAATATATTTATTTTCCGCCAGCATAAACGTGACTTCTTACGAACACCAGCGCACCTAGCGCCGGAAATTGTCACTATACCAAACTCTCTCATAAGAAAACTCGTTTTGTCCCAAACCTAAATAGAATAAACTTTAAACTCTAAATTCTAACCTGTGGGAAACCACTAATTCTCAGTGAAATTCAACTACTCGAATCAGTGAAAATAGCACCACTAAGAACCAGTGGGGAACCACTGATTGTTTCAGTGAAAAAATTTCACTGATTCAATTAGTGACGTGCAATTTATCCAAATAATTGCGTGAAATGAACATATTTACGATAGTTTACTATTTATATTGCGCAATTTACCGTAATTTAAAAGGTAAAAAAAAATTACGAGGTGTTACACCACCCTCTCCACTTCTTTTATATGCCTTTACCTGACCATCTGTGCTACCAGGACAAGTTAAAATTTAAGAGGAAATATGCATTTTATAAATCTTGTTGAAATCTTGAAGGTTTAAATTTTATGCTCTTACTTTTCGTTTTTTGGTTTAATTTGTAGCTTTAGGATTGTTAAAGCGAATAGTATATATTAGTGAACTCGCTTCACCACATAATATGTAGTTTAAACCTTCAAACAGAGCGCTCTGATGATAACATGAAAATGAAATGAAAGACGCAAAAACGGAATTGCAGGCTGAATGTTCATGTTACGTCATAAAAAGGTGTTTTGAAAAACGAAACACATTTTAGAATGCATTTTTTAAATGGGTATTATTAGTTTATTCGTTGTTATTTCACTTGAAACGTGTTGTTTAACGGCCATTCTCACACGCTTTTCAACTGATCCATCAGTCAAAAAACAAACCACTGAAAAACAGTGAGAAAAATGCTGGACGAATCAGTGGCGAATGTCATTGAAGTAAAGGATATCTGGTATTTTTTCACAGATTCATCAGGTCCAATTAGATTCACTGAAGTGACTGTTGAATCAGTCAGGTACTGTTAATTGATTCAAACAGTGAAATTCTCAATGATTCAAATGTAGAGCGTAGCAAGGTTTAAGAAAAGTCGTGGAATAGTCACGAATGTGCTCTACATCATCCACGGCCTTAGGTTACGACAGTCGTTCCTGGGCGACCGGCGACGCACATGTCATCCATGCAGGTCCGACCCGCGCCACTGCCAGACCTGACGGCGGAGCCGCGGTGCTTGGAAGGGGCAGTCAGTAGCTGGGTCCGACCCGCGCCACTGCCAGACCTGACGGCGGAGCCGCGGTGCTTGGAAGGGGCAGTCAGTAGCTGGGTCCGACCCGCGCCACTGCCAGACCTGACGGCGGAGCCGCGGTGCTTGGAAGGGGCAGTCAGTAGCTGGGTCCGACCCGCGCCACTGCCAGACCTGACGGCGGAGCCGCGGTGCTTGGAAGGGGCAGTCAGTAGCTGGCGCACTCGCCTCCCACCAAGGCGATCTGGGTTCGCTCCGGGACTTCCGCATGTGGGAATCGTGCTGGACGATGCCGCTCGCCGGCGGGTTTTCTCGGGGTACTCCCGCATCCCCCCGCCCTTGTATTGCAGCGCCGCTCCGTCCTAGGGTTTCATTTCATGCCACGTTCAGGGATGACGGGCACCTACGTATCCCAGCTGTAAAGCCCATCACTCGGATACGCATTTATTGTTATAGTGCTTGGAACATAGCCAACAACATATTCCATTCCTTCTGTGTGGACCACTTCGATTTAAACGGTGATGGACTCGTATGTCTTCTTACATTCTCAGATTGCTTCTGACGTAAAATATTCGCATCTGTTAAATGCTTTGTAAAAAAAAAAGACAGTTTTGCCTGTTATGTTATAATCAAAGCAATTTTTTTTATGATGCCACGAGTGAATAGTGAATACAAGTGTTTAAGTTTCTAAGCTATTGCTACATTCTTTTAAGTATGGCCAAGTTAACTTGAATTACATTTGCACCTTATTCCAAATAATAGCCATTTTTATTCTACTATAATCATAATCGTTTATAATATCAACATAGCCGTTCAATTATAACTAATTCTCGTATATACTTTTCGAAATTTAAAATTGTATTTGAAATTTGGCCAACTGCCATTTTATTTCCGCCTGGAAATGACTCAGTTTATTCATTCGTGCTATTTTTTATTTTAATTTTTTTGTAATTTGAGAACTCGAAGTTTGTGAGGTGTCGTAGACATGAAGCAAAACTACTCTTTATTTCTTTTTCTATTTCTTTTGTCCACTTAAGTATATTTTGTTAAAGATGTACAAGAAGCCTTTTAAAAACCAAAACTATTCCTGAATTTCAAATAATTTACACGCATATGACTCTCCGTGCACTTGAATGTAGAAAACTTACAAATTATTTTATCAATAACTAATCGTACAACCAACAACTTGACACAAACACCGGCCACGAAATTAAAAAGGAAATTCGCCTCGAACGCCTTATAGAAATGCCAGTGTTGCGGCTAATGGTTAAAACACTAGCGTTGCGTAGTAACCGGTGCGTTGCGAGACAGCCTCGCTGACTGTTCATCACTGCCTTTGTCACTGAAATACTCCCATTTTTTATTAATCACTAGCCATGCCCGCGACTTCGTTCGCGTGGACTTTAGGATTTGTTTGCATATTTTTTAAATAGAAATAGAAAATTGAAATAAGTCGTGAATAGTGTCAATCGAAATGTATACATAATGATTCATATAATCAAAATGAAATAAATAAATTTAAATTTTTTTTAAATGTAAATTAAATAGAATTTACAAATGTCTTTTATGTTTATATGGAAATTAACGTAGGGCATGCGACTTCGTTCGCGTGGAATTTCGTATTTGTTTACAAATGTTTAAAATAGAAATTTCTCTGCGCTTAGGTTATACGGAGTTATTAAAATACAGCCCACCTTCGCTTCACTCAAATTTTATGTTTAAAATAGAAATATCGCTTCGTTCAGCTTTTATATTGTTATTAAAATAGAGCCCACCATCGCTTCGCCCAGGTTTTATAGAGTTATTGAAATTAATACCTATATAATTGGTTTTAAAGATTGTTACTTTATTATCGGAAATAGTTTTATCGTCCCGTTAATGTTATTTGTTTGACAATATGTTATTTTAGTTTTTACAAAAACTATTGTATCTTTTTCTATGATGCGTATATTATCAATGATTATTTAAAAAAAAAAACTATAGTTGTTTCAACAATGTTTTATGACAATAATCCGTTTTGCAAAAAAAAAAATGAAAAAATTAATTTACTTCATAACCATTTGAGATATCGAGATGAAATTAAAGAGCAGATTTTAAATAGAAATAAACTCTATGATGCCTGAACATTTTATAAAAATAGAATCGGTCGTTCTGGAGCCTATTCTGTGCTAACATCCAGACAGACAAACAAACAAAATTTTAAAAACAGTTATTTATATATCATCATCGTTTAATTAGCATACTAAGCATCGGTATTGGTATTAATTTTGAAATGACAGGCACTTTGATTTTATTTATTAGTATAGATTGTATGACAAACTGATGCTAACTCTTTACGAATGCATAGTGTGACAACTTGTTTCTATAGGCTGCCTACCCCTGCGGTGTAGATAATTTTGCGTCAATGTAAAGTGCGAGGAATACTGTGTGCGTATTCTGGGTAAAGCAAGATTGTTCTATTTTTCGGTGTAATTTTAAAAGTAATTTTGGTGCATCAACGCTAAAGGAAATGGCAGCTCAAAAAAAAAGTGAAAATATAGAAGAAAAACAAACATCAACAGTAAACTGAATATGCGTGATGTAGCCTATATACTGTAGGTATATGAGCAAACTTCCTGTCAATGTTTGCATGTATTTTAATTTTAATGTAAACAATTTTCCGTCACTTGTACAGTAATTTTGGCTGACAATTATTGAAAGTAGCTACAATTCTTAACGTTTGTTTTTAAAGAGCGTAATACGGTACCGCGGTGGAGTAGGGGTTCGACTACTTGCCTCTCATCTAGGCGAACAGGGCTCGATGCTTGGCGGGGTACGTCCCGGATTTCTGCAAGTGGGAATCGTGCCGGAAGATACCGCTGGTCACCGGGTTTTCTCGGGGATCTCCCGTTTCGCCCGCCCTTGCATTCCGGTGCTGCTATATACTCACCTCGCTTCTCCCTCATCGGCTATCAAGACCTTTTATGTTAACACCCCCCCAAATCTCTCCACTCCCATTTTAAAGGTCGTAATGTTTAATTTCATGGCAATTAAAATTTCTTATTCATATTGTATACACGAGAGTAAAATTACACGTAGCAGAAACATGGTGGGGTACACTAATTTGATAGTTTAACAACGTCAATTTGATAACGGAAGAACACTTACTAAAGCATATTCATGGTAAAGTGAGCACTTTTGAAAGCCCTCTCATTTGGAATAATAGTCAATAAGTAGTAGACGTTAATTTCTTAGTGCGGTGGATTATACACACTGTGTTTATTACTCACATGGTATTATTTATTTAAAAAGGTGGTTAAAGGATAAAAAATGACTGAAAGGAAAAAGTAACTAGGGCCTCGAAATTGCTCACTTTACCGCGGATAGCCTTCCATGGTAATGTGTATTTTTATAAATGGCGGAAAAGCACGCACTTTGCTGAAATAATAAATTGTGAGTGTCTTTCAGACAAACACATTCAACTCAGAACAAACTGTAAGAAAACCTTCTCCCGTATTTAAGTCCAGTCACAATCAGCAGAACGCAGAATTCATCCTCAAATTAGAGAGGTTTTTTTATTTAAACTTATCATTAATTTATCTTGAAATGGATCTACTTTTTTTAGTTTTATTTCCTGCTTCCCCGAGGTAACTACAGTCTCAAAATCTGTCCGCAGAACGCTAAGCCATGACGGAGTTCAACGAACTCCTATCGTAAGCACAACATGACGGTCACCTGCATTTCATCCGCGGAAACTTTGTCGGCATTCCCATCCTAATGTTCTAATAGAAATCTGTCCGCAGAACGCTAAGCCATGACGGAGTTCAAGGAACTCCTATAGTAAGCACAACATGACGGTCACCTGTATTTCATCCGCGGAAACTTTGTCGGCATTCCCATCCTAATGTTCTAATAGAAATCTCCTTCTGCTTCATTTAATTCTTACAGTTCTCACTCCTTTCCTGAAGAGGGGTTTTTAGAGTCTCTAGTAATTTTCTGTCCCCCTTCTTAGCATGTGTCAGTCATTACACTGTAAGAAAATATTGGTAAATTTACCATGGCAGTATATAGTCTACGCTTATAGGTTGTTCACCGTAAAATTAGCACTTTTGAAAGCCCTGCTTAAGATCTACTTGTATACACGTGTATTCGTCCGTCGAGTGTAAAATTAACTTTGTCATGGGTCTCATCACTTTATTCATACGTCGGTAAGGTAAGATTTTAAAATTATTATAAAAGTAAATATTTTATAAATCTGCTAATGTTTAAACACTGGTGCATAAAAAAAACAGAAAGCGAAATAAATAATTTAAAATATCACAAATGTTACCTAGCACTCTTTATTCAACGTTAAGCTATGGAACTACTTTGCATCTATTGTTACAGGCTGTTCACGGTAAAGTGAGCACTTTTGATGCCCTAGTTACTTTTATCTTTCAGTCATTTCTAATCCTTTAACCACATTTTAAAATAAATATTGCAATATATGCAATAAAAACATAATATATATTCCACCACAATAAAACACATTTACTAACCAATATTCCAAATGAGAGGGCTTTCAAAAGTGCTCACTTTACCGTGAACAGCCTATACCAGCTATACCGTGCGCATGTCACTCAGTGCGGCCGTCGAGGTATATGTAGGCATGGGCAGTGACTTCTTTCTAAAGTATATTTTAAAAGTGCTCACTTTATCGTAAACAGCCTTTACCATCCCTACCGCGGACATCCAACTCTCCTCTTATTTTTAGGGTAGGTCAAAGAAAAAATGTAATTGCCGGCATGACTGTACAGAGCTCTCGGTGTTGTCCACGCAACCTTAATTAGAAGGGTTGTGTTCACTTATTTCAATAAGGCGTGGTTATTATAATTGGTTCGTACTAAGCGAAATATTTGTGAATTCATTCTTTACCTTAGATCCTTGCGCTTTAACTGGATGCATATTCTAACTTGGATATATTCTAACTTGGACATATTCTAACTTGGACAGCAGTGTGATTGTTGTAGAATTCTAAGGAAATCTGTTCAAATGTTGGCCACTTTTTTTTTTTTTTTTTTCATCAGATTTATTGTCAGTCTCATTTGCAACATATTTTCACATCTGAATATTTCACGGTGTAATGTTATTATCGACGTCACTAAGTGTGTGTGTGTGTGTGTGTGTGTTTTTTTTTTTTTTTTTTTTTTTCCACATGTTAGAAGAATGTGCAGTATAATAATAGAAAAATGAACGCACAGATCTCAAATTTTTTTAATTTTTTTTTTAATTGTAAAACCGAAGACGTCACGTGTTACTCGTGCATAGTAATTTTCGCTGTCGAGGAAGACGCTTATTAACAGAACAAAACATTTCCTACCTGATGAGGTGGGAAATCTGATGTAACATTTTGTCGATCAGAGTGAAGTTCCCGAGAATAAGGTTTCAGCGACTGCGTCACTGGTTCGAAGGTCATTAGGTCCGGGATTTGTCGCTTGTCTTCTATTTTCGTCCCGTACGTTCTGTCCCGCCAGACGGTGAAAACTTTTTTGGCGAAAACGTGAATAATTCTCAGGGGTGATATTTTTGGGTTCAGCTCTGCTTCGGTTGCTTCGATCGAGATGAGCTCAAAGAGGAAATAGCCGACAGCAACTGTGTTTGCAGTCAGAATATTTAACATAATATCAAGAAATGCATTACACGTTTCGAACTTTTCGGTTCTGTTTTATGTCATAATGTTTCGTTATAACGAATTTACGTTTCCCACAAGGCTGAAAACGTGTAGCATACTCTTCGCCACAAATAGAGCAAAAATTGACAAAATTTAATCATTTAAATCATTTGTGGGATATAATCAATTTATGTTACAGGGGTGATAGTCATAGTTGCTTGCACCAGAGCATTTGTAGTGTTTTCGGTATGAATTTATATATTTCCAGAGAGATAGTAAGCACAGGTAAAAAAAAAAATGTTTTAAAGATATTACTAATTAAAATTTTTTAGGTGAATATATATTTCATATTTATCTGGGTAGCAATATGTTTTCAGGTAGTATTATTCACAGAGAAAATGTATTTGTTTTAAGTGTTACGTAGGATAGATAGTTATCGGTAAGATGACTAACACCTTGGCACTTAAATGACTGATGTCGCACACTTAGGATACTTAATATCTGGCTGTTTAGGGTTTTTCCGCCTGTATTTTCAGCATTTGGTTAGAGAACCAGATTGGTTTAGTATCAATACCGACCACCTGAGTCCTCTAACAGACTCTCCCGCTCTCTTGAGCCTGACGTTATGAAGTTCAGAGTTCGTATCAGGGGTTCTTCATACTGACTTTCCTTCTTGAGATGCAAGTTTGTGATGCCACTCCCCCCCCCCCCTACTTTCATGAACAATTTTGCGTTTATTCGGTATAAAAAAAAATGGAAACGCTTACAAATGAACAATTAACAAGAAGCAATATTTAGACGTGGTCTGAACGGGTTGTTGGTTACAAAGACGCTGGAATTGGTAGTTATTTATAGTAAAGGCGGTTCACAATAAAGTGAGCAATTTTAAAATCAACCTTTGAAAAAAGTCACTGCTCCTACCTGCGTACATTTTAACGGGCGCACCGAGGGGTGTGCACCCAGTAAAGTTGGTAACGATGGATGGAAAGTAGTTCTATAGCTTAACGTCGAACAAAAAGTGTTAGGTGACCATTTGTTATAACTTAAATTTATTTATATCACTTTCTGTTTTTTTCCTATGCATCGAAGTGTAAAAATTAGCAGATTTGTAAAATATTTGCTTTTATAACAATTTCACAGTTTCTCTTGTCCGACGCGTGAATAAAGTGACGAGACCCATGGTAATGTTAATTTTACGTAAGGCGAAATAATACACAACGTGCATACAAGTAGATCTTAAGCAGGGCTTTCAAAAGAGCTTATTTAACAGTGAATAGCCTATAGTAGAATATGAGCTTGCACTTGTCTGTAAGAAGAGACCACGGTGATGTGCAGTGGACAGACTGCTCGCCTCCCACCAAGGCAAACCGGGTTCAATCCCCCGCCGTGTCACCGGATTTTCGCAAGTGGGAATCGTGCCGGCCGATGCCGTTGCTCGGCGGATTTTTTCGGGGGTCTCCCGTTTCCCCCGCCCCTTCATTCCGGCGCCGCTCCATACTCACTTCAATCACCCTCATCGGGTCTCAAGATCTCGCTGTTAAGAGCCACCCAAATCTCTTCACTCACTCACTTACTCACTCTTTCTGATGGGAGACAGCGCTGAGCTTTTAAAAGAATAATTTTTTCTGCTAGTTTTGATGAGATGAATGTAATGTATGTCATGAGAAACCACGGATGACAAAACAAAACACGATTCCGAGCGACAATTATAAATTTCACTTCCCTTGGCGTATCATATCTTTGACATAAAAAAGTGGAAAAATTTAATTGCTTCGCTTTGGTTATTCAGCTGCAGTTCTCCTTAATTAGTGAACCTGTGTTAAATGAAAAGCCCTTCAGCGTGATTTTAGGACAAAGTGGTGTCTCTCATAAATAATAGCCTTTACTCAGCTGTTCTGCATCCAATCCAATTTCACAAAGATAACAAGCGCCCAGTGACAACGTGCTTATTAAAAGCCGCCCACCAACGTAATAAGTATGGGCTGCGCGTATTTCTGCAATCAATATAAACGAAGTTGCAACTTATCGAAATAGAATAAATAGAATGCCATTGACAGTTGACATTCCGCTATTAAGAAATATAATTAAAAAATAAATTTTAAAACAATAAATACGAGAACATGAAATTAATTAGCATAAAATATTAAAACCTGAGCAATGGATATTTTTCCCGAAACGTTAGCATATGCCACGTAAATTATCAGACAATAGAAACAAATTAAAAAACCCCAGCATAAAATTATTTCGCTCGAGAAAGAGATATTGATAGAGCTTACACTCACATTATAACTTATTGCCGAAAAATACGAGACAAGAGACTACAACGAAATTAATATCTCGTTTTCATGTAATGGCCACTGTAGACTGAAATTCATACAGGCCATTCACAGTAAGATGAGCACTTTTGAAAGCTCTGCTTAAGATCTACTTGTATGCACGTTTTGTTTAGTATTTCTTCCGTCTTATGTAAGATTAACATTGTCATGGGCCTCAACACTTTATTCATGCGTCGGTCATGTGAAACTGTCAGATTGTTAGAAAAGTAAATATTTTACCAAGCTGATTATTGTCACACTTCGATGCATTAAAAAAACTGAAGCCGAAAAAGAAAACAATTAAGTTATCATAAATGACTAACTAAGACTTTTTATTCGAGGTTAAGATACGGAACTACTTTCCCACCCATCGTTACCAAAATTACTGGGCGCATGTTAACAAAGCGACCGTTAAAATATATGCAGGAAGGAGCAGTAACTTCTTTGTGAAGTTGATTTCGAAAGTGTTCACTTTATCCTGAACAGCCTGTTTAGCTTAGACAAGAAATCACACAATTATAAGTTTATATTTCCGGACACGCCCGCGGCGAACTTACCACGTCGCCATCTTGAATCACACTGGCGTCAGGAACTGCTTGCGGCGATGCCATTGCCGTAGAAGAAAGTAGATCTCCGCGGAAGGCTACATAAGGCTGATTGCATATTGCACAATACGCAACATACCACCCGCCGAGACCAGCAGAGGTCTGCGAGATTTAGTCCGACAAGTCACAACACAGTTTTACACGCTACGGATACTATACACGACACCACTGGCAGACTTCATTATGCAGGTAGACGATACAGCTTTTGTATTCGCCTACGCAGCTGTCCCTTGTTCGTGCGCACGTCCGCCACTCTGATCACACCGTCTCTTCCAGGCTGAATGTTCACCACTCTAGCTAGACACCAGCCAAGGGATGGTAAGCGCTCTTCTCCCACAAGAACAAGATCTCCAACTTCGAGTGCTGGCTGTTGGGTTTGCCTCACCCCGAGGTTGCAGCTGCTGCAGGTATTCTCCATACCATCGCTTCCTTAACTGGTTTGCTAATGCACACACCAACTTCCACCTTCTCGATAAACATATGTCACTACTTTCAGAGGACTCTGGTACAGCTATCAGAGGTCTACCAATGATGAAGTGACCAGGTGTGAGGGCGACAAAGTCATTTGAGTCTGAAGACAATGGATCAGGGGCTTAGAATTGAGGACTGCTTCAACTCTAGTGCAGAGCGTAATCAATTCTTCCAGAGTGAGAATTTTATTCCCAATTACTCGTCTGAGATGATATTTAGCAGAATTTACAGCAACTTCCCACAATCCTCCTTGGTGAAGACTGGCAGGAGGGAGAAAATAAAAACTAATCGAATGGGCCAAGGCAAAGTTTTCCTGGAGGGGAGACTGGAGGCGCTGGCTGAAAGATCGTCTGAGCTGTTTTGAAGCTCCTATGAAATTGGCCCCACAGTCAGAGTGGAGATGAGCACAAAAAACCTATCTGTGATACAAACCGGGTAAGGGCTGCAACGAAACTGCCAGCGATCAAGTCTGTAACAACCTCAATGTGTATGACTTTTGTCACAAAACAGATGAAACTGGATAGATAGGCTCTCTGGAAGACCATGCGATGCAACATGTTGAGCCTTGTGGTGATAGGTCCAGCATAGTCCACATCAGCTCGTTCGAAGATCCCAGCAGGTGTGACATGTTCAGAAGGCAAGTCGCCCATCAATTGGGGATTGTTTACAGGCCGACAACGGAAACAACATGCACACTTAAAAATTCTCAAACGACCAAGGACCATGCTGAGAGAATCCAGAACCATTGTGATAAAAGTGATTGCAGCAACTGAGGTACTGCATGCAAATACTTAATGTGGTAGTGGTCTACCAAAGCTTCAACAGCTACATGGTTTTTACGTAGTATGGTAGGATGTTTGAATGAAAACTCTATGTTGGCATGTGACAAACGGCCGCCCGCCCTGAGAACACCATTTTTATCCAAGAATGGTGTCAAACACTGCCCTCTTGTTGAGCAAGGGTCCCCTCTTTGAGTCGTTTCAAATACTCTATCAAATGCTCCTGTTGGATACATTTGCACACCAAAGCAGTAGCTTCTTTCAGTTCTGTAGGAGACAGGGTGCCACTGGTACAAGGCTGTTTCTTAATGTGATTGATGAAAATATAAACATATGCCATGATACGAACCAGCTTCGGCCAAGAGGAAATTTGTTGCAAGACTGGAAGTTCTTCAGAAATGTTATGTGTGGTAAGTAATACGAACTGAGAAGGCTTTGATTCTGGGATCTTGTCCACCGTCTGATTAATTGTGGACACTGGCCACTATCCTGGTGGGTCGACTAAACAGCCAGGGCCATGCCACCCCAAGTCATGCGAGAGGAGTTCATGAGGCAGCATGCCACGGGTGGCACAATCGGAAGGATTGTCTTTGGAAATGACATGTTTCCATTGCTGCGGAGGGACCCAGTCCTGGATTTGTGCAACACGATTCGCCCTACATGTTTTCAGTAAGTAGGGCTGGGTCTTTATCCAAGTCAGAGTAATACTGGAATCAGTCCAGGCATGAATAACAGTGACATTTAAGTGCTGTACCAGGAAGGCATGACAATAGAGCATATGTTTGGCCAGTAAATGAGCAGCACACAATTCTAATCGAGGAAGACACACCTTCTTGAGTGGAGCTACACGTTATTTTGCCAGGACGAGATGCACAGACACATTCTCTCGAGTATCCAAACTCCTGAGATATACAGTGGCTGCATAGACTTTCTCCAAAGCGTCCGAGAAACCTTGCAGTTCCACACTGATGACATTAGGACGCATGAAACGAGGCAGACTAAGCACTTCTAGTTCTATTAGCCCATAAAAGAACTGATTCCGCTTCTCCAAGGCTGGAGGTGGAAGAGGGTCGTCCCAACCTAAGCCCTGAGTCCATGCCCACTGCATTAGCATCTTAGCCCACACAATTATTGGCGACAACCATCCCATAGGATCATATATTCATGCCGTTTGTGAAAAGACAAAGCGTTTGGTTGTAACCCCAGTGGTGATCCTCAAGTGATAAGAAAATGAGACCATTTCTGGGTTCCAGAACAACCTGAGAACATTTACAACAGAGCCAGATGAAAAGTCCAGATCTCTTGGGGTTTCCCAATGAGTTACAGGAATATCATCGAGGAGCTGAGGCTGATTGCTGGACCACTTCCGGAGTTCGAACCCATCCTGATGCACAAGTTCAATCAGCTGGGATTTCAAAGTGCGTGCTTCCTCCATGGACATTGCTCCCATAACAATATCGTCAACAAAAATGTGATTGTGAAGAACATTTGCAGCAAGAGGATACTGGTCACCTTCATCCAAGGTCAACTGGTGTAGCGTTCGAATAGCCAGGGATGGAGAGGGTGAGAGACCATAGGTTACCATATTCAACTGAAAAAATGTGAGCAGAAGGGATGGATTGTCATGCCAGAGAATGAATTCGTCTGGTTGGTCAGCCTCGTGGATTAAAATTTGCCGGTATATTTGCTTAATATCACAGGCAAATACTACACTATACAACCTGAATCTCAAAATCACATCACAGATTGTATTCTGAAGTTTAGGTCCTGGAAGCAGAACATCGTTGAATGAGACCCCAGTGGTGGTTTTGTCACTACCGTCGAATACCGCCCTCAATTTGGTGGTTGTGCTCGACATTTTTAGAACACCATGATGTGGAATGAAACATTCTGATGTCTCTTTAACATCAGTTGGGTGGGTGGAAGGACCATACACCTTCACATGGCCTGACTCAGAATAGTCTGTCATGAAATCTGTGTACACGGTCTTCATTTCAGGATGTAAAGAAAGTTTATTTTCTAAAGACCAGAACCTACATTCATAATTCAAATACGATTCCCCAAGAGGTTGAGCCTGAGGTTTGAAAGGAAGACGAACCTTGTATCTCCCCATGTCATCCCGCGAATGAGTGTCCTCGAAATGTTTCTCGCAGTAGTCAATGAAAATTGAGATTACGTCTTGATCGGCATTGGTGCACGACTTTGGGTACTCACCCAGCAGTACCCATACGAACTGTGATTCCAGCACCACAGGCATATGTTATCCTAACTCAAACCTGCCACTCAAACACTCACGTGTATAAACCTCAGCACCCAACAACATATCAATTGGAGCAGGTTTGTCAAAGTGGGGGTCTGTCAGAGGAAGGGAGCCTAATTGGATTCGGACACGCTGATCTACAGAAGCCCATGGCAGATTGCTAGAGATCTTTGATGCAACAAAGAGTGAGTGATTGAAGGTACACTGAGGCTCCCTGGAAGATTGTATCTTACACATAATCATTCCTTTCAGATTTACAGCACCTTGAGAGAGGCCAAACACCCTTTCACGTGCCTTATGCAAAGGCAGAGACAGTACCTCTGCAGAGGCTTCAGATATTAAAGATGCGTGAGCTGCAATACCAAGTAGACAGCGCATGACATGAGGTTTGCTATCGGCACTATACACTTTGACCAGAGCTGTAGACCATAAAACAGATTTACGATCATAGGCTGACACACATGCAAATGTACTTCTTGGACCCTCAGTGCTGGCAGAACCTTTGTTTGGGACCTTGAAGTAACATTAGACCTCCCATGGATGTGGAGAAAAGTATGATGTTTTTGTTTACATCGATAACATGTGTGAGATGAGGCGCAATCAGCTAATGCATGGGATCCTCCCAGACAGTTGTAACAGAGTTTTCTTTTGCGAACCATTGACTGCTTGTCAGTGGGTGATGCACTGACTGACTCTGGGCATTTGTAAACACTGTGATAAATGTTCTGACAAACTGGGCATGGCTAAGGTAATTTTGGTTCAGAATCTGTAACGAGGGCCGACCATGGTTGTGAAGTTATGTGACCTGATTTGGTTATGGATATTTTCCGATTCACTTGACTAGCCCCGACTTTGCTCAAATCAACTGCACAATCCAATTTTACTTTACTACCCTTGATCGCAGAAAATCAATAAGCTCTGAAACAGTGGGAAATCAGTCAGTATTTTTTGTGCGGGAGTTTTCAAACTTCGTTTTAACACCTACATCTAATTTGCAAGCACTGGATTATTCTGTGCTATGTCACAATCAACCTTTCAAGGGCTGAGCATTTTCACTGAACGTGTTGATAAAGTTTCGAATGGATTGGTGGTTTGTGGAGTCGACACTAGACAAATCGATAATCCTATAAGTATGCGAGGTGGTGAGTTTTCTCACATTCTGGTATTGGGATGTAAGAACTTCCCAGGCTACTAAACAATTTTCAGCAGTAACAGGCAGATTTTTGACCAACTGTAAAGCCTCCCCTTGAGACATTCTAACAAGTACTGGAGTTTTTCTATGTCGACCAATGCTTGACTATCGTGGATTGTAGCTTGATACAATTGGGAAAACATTGGTCACGACTTCCAATGCCCTGAGAAAGAGGGCAAAATAATTTCTGGAAGTCTAACATTTGCTCACATGGAGGCAAGATTACTGGTTGACGAAGCGGGCACAGCATGAATGGACAAGAATGAGTTTATGTTGTATCGTACGTCTGACAACATAGCAAAGAAAGACTCGTGCTGCGAGGTTAGCACATTTTCGTCAATGTTATCCGGCGGGGGATAAGTTTGTAAAAGTTCCTTGCACAAAGAATTTACTTCGGGCTAGATTGTATCAAGCTGTGCGCCGAATGCATTTACTTCATGAACGAAATTTACTGTGACTTCTGCCTTAATAAGAGCTTGCACCCTTTCGTTAATGTGTTTCAGCTTGTTCTCCTGAAACTTGAACTTCACCAAAAATATTTTGAATCACATGTCTAGGACCTACCAATTGACCACACAAAAAACATATCAACACTTGATGCAATACGGGAATACAGCGAAACTGACGTCAAAAGCTAGGTTAGGACATCTTGCATACCATCTCGGCAATAAAACGTTGATTCGCTCCACAAAACACGCTGCAAACGGGATGACGCAACAAGAAGACAAAAAAACTACTTACCCAAGTGTTCAGCACAGGCTGGTAACAGAACATTACACAATAATACGAACAACTACGTGGTTTCCCTGGAATTTCCACGAAACCGCAACACTTCTCACAAATGTACTGGGCAGCGATGAAGAAAATACTGGTTTCTTCTTGAGATGTTTCTGTGATGAGTAGATTCAGAGCGGTGGCGGTAGTTTGTGCACACGAGCGAGATAAAGCTTCAATTACGCAGAACACGTAAAACAACCGAAAAACCACATTCACTGTACGGAATAAACGCAGGCACGAATCCGGCCCGGAGGACCAAAATGTTAACAGAGACTGAGAAATAACACACAATTATGCGTTTATATTGCCGGACACACCCGGGTCAATCTACCACGTCGCCATCTTGAATCACACTGGCGCCAGGAACTACTTGCGGTGATGCCATTGCCGTAGAAGTAAGTACATCTCCGCGGTAGGATACACAAGTCTGATTACATATTGCACAATACGCAACACTGCCTTTACACACTGTTAATGCCAATGTATTTTAAATGAGATGAAAATGGAGCAGCGGCGGAATGCGAAGGTGGTGGAAATGGGATCACCCCGCGTGTAGTCGCTGGTAGTCGCGTGTAACCACAGGTAGTCACGGGTTGTCGCAGGTAGTTACGAGTAGTCGCAGGTAGTCGCGGGTAGTAACGGGTAGATGCAGGTAGATGCAGGTAGTCACGGGTTGTCACGGGTAGTCGCAGGTAGCCCCGGGCAGTCGCATATAAATTAATATATTTCAATAACTCAATAAAACTTGAGCGAAGCGATGGAAGGCTGCTAGGTTTTACAAGCGATTGTTTAACTTGACTTAGGTGTCTGTCCGGATTTTTTTTGTGTGTACAGTGTCCGTTAGACGTTTATCCTTTGCTTTGCCTAACACTTTACGCGAAAACGGGGAGGGAGGGAACAGGACTAGAGGAGATAGATAGTCACCCTTGAGGAAAGGAGTGAGTTAGGGTAGCTAACCCCCTCATTGCAAATTTGGAAGGGGGGGTGGTCATGGCCGATAATTTAGGTTTGTGTTTATGCGAAAATTGCGAGAAGTGGGTGAATGATCCTAGGGAGAAGGGGGGATCAGTAGCCTCCCTTGGGGAAAGGGGCGAGTTAGGGTAGCCGACCCCTCTCCCCCCCTTCCAGGGGCGTTGGTTTTTGTTCCTGACGATAAGGTTCGTGTTTACACGTCATAGAGATAAGAAGTTAATTTAAGGAAAATGTGTACTAATTTTTAAAATATGAAACGCAATTTCATTACGTTTAGATGTTAGAATTGCAAAGAACAATAAGCTTTTATAAAAATCGTTAAAATATTATGAAGGCAATTAAAAGGATTCATAGGCAAGTGACTTGTGAAAGATACAACATATAAATACATCAAATATTTACAATCAGCGTGTCATAGAGATAGTAATAGTCATAAAAACCAATTAAAGAATGTAAGAGAATGTATATACTGATATTTTTTTAAATTCTTTTTAATCTAACATATATTCTTTTCATCAATTTTTGGTCAGGTTGCAGCCCGACGTGTGGAAGGGGCCATCAGTGTTTAATTGCACATTTTGAGTGTTTTTATTCTCACTAACTAAAAAATATATAAAAATTTATAAAATGATACACTATTTAGTTATTTAGTCTCACTAACTTATATATATATAAGATTATATACTAATTGGTTTTTTAGTCTATTTAGTCTCGTATATTTTTTTCATCACTGTTCGTCAGGTTGCATCCCGAAGTGTGGAAGGGCCTTCAGTGTTGAACTGCACATTTTTAGTGGTGTTTTTAATCTCACTGGCTAATTTATATATATATATATATATATGCACATATTGTTTCACGTATGAAATTATTATTAAATAAATTAACTGTAAAAAACCATAAAAACCAAACTTTTATTTATCAATACCCAAAAAGAGAAAAATAATTATAGTAGTTATAGAATTTGTAGAAGTTGTGAGATGTGATCGAACAGCCATAATAAACTTTACTGCAGATTGTTATGTTTATATCGATTTACATTTAGTATATAAAAGCTTGGCGCGAATAGTTAAATATCCTTACGAAATAAGTTCTTACTATGCTTGCGCAAATGAGTTATACGTTCTGTATTGTGAATAGTTAACAGCCTTAAGCACGATATGTGCTTACTACGATTATGCTAATGAATTATATGCTCTATATAGCGTATAACTTATATATAATAAATATAAATTGATACAAACACAACATTGTGTAGTAAAGTTTATTACGACTGTTCGATCACGTCTTACAATTTCTACAAACTATATGACTAATATAATTATTTTTCTTTTTTTTTAGGGTATATATAAATAAAAGTTTGGTTTTGAGAGTTTTTTTCCAATTAATTTATTTAATAATTGTTTCTTACGTGAACCAATATGTGGTTTAAAACGAGTAATATTTTAGACTGCCAATCTATGTATACAACACATTATTCACTATGTCGCCATTTTCCTCAGCAAGTTGTCTACCTATGTGTGTGTATTTCTTCATTAACTAACCACTTATAAGAGGCAGTTCGTACGAATAGCTTATGACGGGGCGGTCGTTAAAACCAAAGATAAGGCGGACCCTTTATTCGTCTTCTGCGCTTGTACCCAACACTGGCCTACCCCAAAGCAACACAACTGGCAAAGTCGCATGGTCAACAATGGTGAATGTAATTGTTTATATCTTAATTTTTAATAGACACTCGCTATTATATTAATAAAATACTTTTATCCGTTTGAATTTAATCAAACTGCATTACAAAGTGTTTAGAGAAACTATAAAAATTTCTCAAAGCACTCGTTTAACAAACAGTATTCTAAAATCACATTCAATCCACGTCATTTTCGCAAGTCGTATTGGCAGAGAAGCAGTTCATTGTTGTCACACGGAGACTGGTTGTGCGCAGCCAGCAAAATCGATATACCTCACATTTAGTCTGCGTTTAAAACCCGAGCACTGCAGAGACAGCGAGGCCGTAATAATTATAATGCACTTAGAATATTGCTTTAAACAATTGTCGGTAACTTTCGTTGTTTGCGATCGTTAAGCCGCGTCCACACTGGGACGACTGGTCCTGCGACACTGTCGTACGACCAAATCGAGTGACCGCCATCGGAGGACTATCGCCTGTCTGCACAGAGGCGACATGTAACAATGTAGCGCGACCGTGTCGAAGAATAGTGTAGACGCAAGTCGTATGACTCAGGAGGTCGAGTGACACGTGTCGGTCTAGATCAAAGGAAAGTAGGTTGACCTGGTCGAGCGACATGTATAGACACGAAGTCACATGAGTCGCCCGACCATCGTTTACTGTATCAGTGATCGCGGAGCTTACGTCGAGGGAAGTAGTGATGTGGCTGTGTCGTGTGTGCTAAATAATTGTGCTGCCAACATTTTTGGTATGGAGAGTAATGTGCAGTGGACCGTAGAAAGTACGGCAAAGTTAATTGAACTCTATTGTTCATATGAAGTACTGCGAAACCCTAAATATATGAATTACAAAGTTAAAAATGCTAGGTACGATGCACTGACCGCTATCAGTACGGTATTACATATACCAAAACATGAGGTGGAAAGAAAAATAAAGGATTTAGTCGGGCAGTTTGCAAGGGAAATAAAGAAGGTGAGGACGTCAGGGAGTGGAGTAGACCCTGAATCGATGTCAACATGGACGTATTTCCGGGCGTTGCTGTTCCTTAAAGACGGGAGCACACAAGGATTATTACGCAGTAGATTACAGGTAACATTCAATAGGCTAAATAAAGAATAGAGATTATAAATATTATAAAATAAGTAGTGAAAGAGCAACATTAACGGAGCGAGGTGACGCAATGGTAAAACGTTGGACTCGCATTCGGGAAGACGCGGGCTTGATTCCCGGTCCAGCCATCCTGATGTCAGTTTTCCATGTTTTCCCGATATTACTCCAGGTAAATTCTGGGCTGCTCCCTTCACAAAGGCATGGCTGATTCCTTCCCCAGTTCAATGCACGTGTGTGCAGGTGTGTACACCCCGCTAAATAAATAGGTGGTGTTACAATGAACTCTACAGATGGGGTTTTATATGTTCTAATTACCTCAGGGATGAAAACTTGTATCGGGTTGAAAATAACAATTTCTTGCTGTATGAACTACACTGGAATTACAAAATAATCGGAAAAAACTCATGTAATTTGAAACGGGCCCTTAACATTAGGTTAAATTACATAACTTTACGCACTATATACGCTTGTATGTATAAATGCTCACAGTCCATTCGCGGTGCATTGATCACTTCAGGTTCCACTAATGGCAACAATGTATAATTACCAAGACGTCAAAGCTTGGAATTACTGTCCATAATTCATAACCAACGTATCTGGGAGCAAAAAGACGAAAGTGTGCGTGTAATTTCACAAAGTAACGGTGTGGTTACTTAGACATATTCAATACAAAAGTGCTCAACGTACCGCAAATGTACTATAGCTGCAGTTATAAGGACTGTATAGGTCTGCACCAATCAATATATTGGAATTGTTTATCCACATGTGTCTTGTTGCCATGGTACAGAACCTTCCGCTGTCAGGAAATACTGTGCAAATTCTTCTCGTATTTCAATAGCAGCTTCTGTGCTCCTTCTAAGAACCCTGCGAAGAGGTAGAAATGACATTTGGTCCGCTGTATCTCTTCTCCAAATCCCAGGGATCACTTCACGTGTGCCATTGCACTCTACGTCAAAACTTCCAGGGGGTGTATAAATCCTTGACGCACTACTGTTTCGTCGTTAGAAGTTATGTAAATGTGCCGCTGTTAGCACAAGCAATGAGGTGGTACTTGGTTCCAAAAGCAAAGGTTTTCGTAAGAAACGGAACACTGAAGCTGAAATCCCGAAGATATTGTCCACTGTTCGCCTAGCTCGACTTACTCTGTAGTTACAAATACGTCCGTTTGTTCCCTTATCATGTTGTCCTGGACAGGGTGAAAGCGTCATCTGCAACAAACACTGGTGGAATTGGCAGGGTCCTCCCTGTTAAAGCGGAGGAGTGTGGCGGGCTGCATATGAATGTAGTGCATAAAAATGACCAGATTAGTTGCTATGTAAACAAGTACAGTGATTCTGTTAGTTATTAACATAACACATACAACACAGCCTACCTGTACGTAGTCCTTCAGTGCTTCTACAAGGGCTTCACACACCTCTGGCATGCACTTTGAAATAGTTGAACGGGATATCTTGAATTTCATTTCCAACGACCTGTACGAATCTTCACTTTCCATAAATCTCAACGCGACTTCTTAGCGTTCCTTTATTGGTATTGCTTGTCTATACAGCCTATTATGCACAATAGTTGTTCAAAATCACTACTTGACATTCGAAAGAAATATTCGAACCTACCAGTGCTTCTATATTCTAGACTTAATTCATCAATGTCATCGCATACTATGTCAGCCATTAGATCAGTGCCACTGTATTTCTCCTCTTTAAAGATGGGCGCACCCAATGCCGTCGTGGACGTCTCTGTTTACAAGCGAAAACAATATATGACGCCGTGGTTAGGAGGACATCCTCATCGTCCCACATCTGGGTAACTGAAGTTCTGTTGATGAGGTGTGGCCAGGGCAGTCGACATATAGTGCGACATTGTCTGATTTGCTTCGTGTAGACAGGTGATGGTCATCTGACAGAGGTCACGCGACGTGGTCGTGCGACAATGTCGCTTGCCCAAGTCGCTCCAGTGTAGACACGGCTTTAGGAATGCTGACTGTAGAGATCGATGTCAACACTTAACGATACGGCTGGCCGAGAAAATCGAGAAACTTGGAATTAACCCCCATCCCAGTATCTGGCATAAGCACGATAACTGGATATCGTTTAAAGCTAATGAGAAGCGTTGCCCGCGAAATGCCAACACTCTTCTTCCATCATACTGTAGGCAGTTCCTCCTACAAAAATCCTTATTTTGTTCTTATCGGTGCGCAATTCCAAAGTAATATATAAGTATCTGTAAGACGGACTATTAAATTTTATAAATAAATACCGAAACTGCCATTTTATTTAATTTAATATTTTACATTAAAAAGTTAAAGGAACATATTAACAAAAGGACCTTGTCAATCAAATAGACACATTTCCATTTTTAAAACAAAAACAGTCACTTGCAAATGTAAATAATTCTTGACGTGTGCACTGGAACAGAGGAATACAATTTTTTTTTTTTTTTGTTTTCTGCTTCACAAACGTCGCCTGAGGGGCGCATTTCTCCCCCTCTCCCCTCTTTTTTTATTCCAGCCGGCATCTCCCGCAGTTTGTTTTTCCGAGCGCGCAATTATGTTGATGAGCTCTCGTATCTCTCTGCTCCCGCGAGCACGCGCCAGTTCTTTCCCCTCCCCCCTCCATCACCCTTGCATATCCTGTACCCTCTCTCTCTACTTCCCATTTCACCCTCTCCCTCTCTTTCTTACCCCCTCTTCTATGTCCTAGGGCGTAGAGCCAATGCACACTGGTGCTTCACAACCTACACGCTCCAACTACTTCTCGCTTTTCCCTATTTTCCATCCCCGAACGCCTCACCCCCCCCCCCTACACGGACACACACACCCAACCACCACGGTGGGAAAAATTTTAAACAGTCCGTGAGCATCGGCGCACGTTCGGAAAGCAAGTGCGCCCGGGATTCAGCATAAATATTCTGCCCCGCGTCTGTGACCGTTGCCGCGTTTTACTAGTTTGACACTATTTCCCGCCAGCGGCGCCTCGAGGAAGCTCGGGTTTACGGCGCGCGTGAGACATATAAACTTTTTAACTTGGAAAAAATAAAATAGTTCTCAAGTTCTAGAGTCACGCGACATGGTTATGCGCGGGAAAGAACTTAAGGCAACGAGACCTGTGGCGGCGAGAAAAAAAGTACGGTCGTATGAACCAAAGTATCTGTATCCATAACCCATATGGTTTGTTCATATAAAGGCAGAAATCGTATTGGTTGTTTTCTGTTTATTTTATAATGCACCAAAGTGTAAAAATGAGCAGATTTGTAAAATATCTACTGTTCAAATAATTTCACAGTTTCACTTGACCGACTCATGGATAAAGAGATGAGGACCACGACAATGTTAGTATTACAGTACATAGGACGGAAGAATCAACAACGTACATACAAGTAGATTTTAAGCAGGGCTTTTCAAAATTGCATATTTTACCGTGAATAGCCTGTACACGAATTAAGTTCCTCCAGCAGAGCTCACTGTCCCTACCACAAAACAAATATTCCCGTCTACAGAATAACTTCGGAAATATTTGAGTTGTTGCCACGATAAAAAGAATAATAAACTAGAAGTATATTTTGTCGTTGTTAGAGAAATTTAGTTGCTGCTGCCATGAAACTGGGTTAAATAACGGTTGTGTGGTCACTTCTCTGTTTTTTTCTTATAAAAGGGTTTCGGACTACTGGGTTTCATGAACCCCCAATCATGGTGCAGGGTGTGTGCGAACTAGCATCACAGGCCCGGCCTCCCGGTTATGATCGTGAAATTTCATCTTGCAGCCGGCCTACCGTGGCTCGGTTGGTGAGCCACCAGTTTGGTGTGCGGGAGGTTCTGGGTTCGAATCCTAGGTAAGGTATAGGTGTTATTTTTAATTGGGTTATAAGTCAATTTGTAAGCCGTTCCCTGATAGGCGTTCAGGCATAACACCTGGAGACGTTAATAAGCCCTTTCCAATCCACATCCAATTCAGCCTGCACAGCCATCGAGGACACGAAGATAATCAAATTTTTCCGCTGGAAATAAATCTGAGAAGATTCTCTTTATGACAGCAGCCGCCTGCCCTATCAAAGGTAGCCGAAAAAAAAAAAAAGCCGAGTGCGAGATGAGGCTGAAGCAACGGAAGAATGAAGAGGGGGGGAAACAGTGAGGCCATTTTCCGGTTGGCACTTTTTGTTAAAAAAAAATGGTCGCGTGACCTGTTGTGTATACAAAAACTATGAGGTATTTTTGTAACTTGTGTTTAGAGTATTACCAACTTTGAAACTTGCAAATTACCAAATCTCCGCCATATTAATTTTGCCTGTTTTAAAAATTTAAAAACACACATAACGACTGTTCGCGATCAAGTGAGCACTTTAGAAATGATCCTTAGAAAAAATCCACTGCCCCTGCATGCATATATGTTATTGGGCGCACTGAGTGACATTCGCCCGGTCAAGTTGGTAACGATGGATCGAAAGTAGTTCCGTATCTTAACTTCGAATAAAAAGTGTTAGATAACAATTTGAGATCATTTTAATTATTTCTTTCGATTTCTGTTTTTTTAATACTTCGGAGTGTAAAAATTAACAGGTTTGTAAAGTATTTACTTTTTTAATAATTTCAGTTTCATTCGACCGACGCATGCATAAAGTTATGAGGCCCATAGCAATGTTAATGTTACGTAAGGCGGAAGAACACATGACATGTATACAAGTAGATCTTAAGCTGGGCTTTTAAAAGTGCTCAATTTACCGTGAACATCCTATACCTAAATTTATAATCCAGGTTCTGTAGAGCCGGTGGCTAGATATAATTGAGAAGTCAGGGATAGGTAGGCCTATTAACAGGCAATAATTAACAGTGATAATAATAACCTTTATTCGTTTAGTGAAAGCAGACTAATAAGGACCTTGATTCAATCAGTGCGGAGTCGGGAAGATTCGAATTGAGAACCTGCAATCTGATTTGTCTTACGTGACATGAGAAACTACTTGGGAGAAACGTCTTCAGTTGACTTAAGTCGACCACCTGACGCTCCGAATACGAGACTAGCACACCTCTGCATGAACAAACAATTGCTAAATGAGGTTGAACTTCACATTAAGTATGTCTGTTGAAGCACACCTGGTCGCTATAAATACCGTACATCCGAAGTAGCTCTTTAAAAATAAAAAATGCGTCAGTTACATGTTACGTATTTATTATTTCTTGAAGTGTGTTATTGAGCGCTGTTTTCCATGGATCCAGTAATGATGTTTGTATACGGTAAAGTTTTCTCAAGTTTTCTTGATGTTTCTACTTGGTAGTCTACGAAAACGAGCAGAGTATAGGCTACATTAAAATTATACTTCAACTTTGTTTGCCCACGCATTATTTATTTTCCTTTTTTTTTTTTTTTTTTTGGTGAGTTTTTTCCTTCTTCCAAGTGGAGAGTATTACTTTTAATGGCAATCCGATCATAGTAAACTTTTAAAATTGAATTTCGAAACTATATTTATATGCAATTTAAGTATATCGTAGCTAACAGTTCCGAATTTTTGTTTTAACTGTTGCAAATGTTTGCCTCGTATATATCTATATTCCGGCAGCTGTTACAAAAACTCTTTTAAACTTTTCAGGTCAATTGCTGCTCAAGCTATCGGTTATGCATCGCCAGAAATAGAAATTACATTAATGTGTTCTCTTCTAGATTGCCTGTCTAGTCTTCCGTTTCTTACATAATAACAGCACTACTGCGATTCCATGCACATGCAATAACGTTAATTTACAGCACGCCAAATGAATTCTGAATATATAATTATGTTGGCTCTAAATCTGAGTAGGTGAGAATTTCACTGTATCAATAAGTTAACTGTATCTGATTGATTCAACAGTCACTTGATAGAATTAAACTAATGAATAGTGAAAAAATTACAGTTTTCCTTCACTTATTGATTCAGTGACATTTTCCACTGATGCATCAGTAATTATTTTCACAGTTTTTCACTGATCTATTTTTTGACTGATGCATCCGTTAAGCGTGTGAAATTGGCCGTCAAACAACGTGTTTCAAGTGAAATAACAACGCATAAACTAATAAAACCAATATAAAATATTCTCTAAAATGTGTTTCTTATTTCAAAACACGATTTCATGAGGTAACATGAACATTCAGTCTTTCATTTCGTGTTTACGTCTTTCATTTCGTTGCTGTCATCTAATCATCACAGCACTCGTATACACTATTCGTTTCAACCATTCTAATGGTACCAATCAAACCAGAAACGAAAATTAAGGCATACAATATAAAAACACACGCTTTCGATGAGGAAATATAACAAATATATGCTTTGCTTGATTCTCATATTGACTTGGTAGCGCAGATTGTAAGATAACGGTTTAAAAGCGAATTGAAAAGGGTGTGAGAGTTCAATCGTGGCCACCTGCGGAAAACTTTCTACTTTTTTAAGTTACGGAAAATTGTGCAATGTAAGTAGTAAACTATCGTAAATATAGTTTTTCTCGTAATTATTTGGCAAAATTCAGTAAAAAAACAATATTGAATTCGCCGCTGCAGTTGGCCGTCACTTATTCAATCAGTGAAATTGCTTCACGTCACTAATTTAATCAGAGAAATTTTTCCACTGTAACAACCAATGATTTTTCACTGATTTTAAGTAGAGCCATTTTCACTGATTCGAGCAGTTGAATTTCACTGCGAGTCAGTGGTTTTCCTGTGAATCAAATTTAGAGCTTATACCTACTGCGCCAGAAACCCCATGAACGTAAGTATCTTGATAGTTCAGTTCATAAGAGTGCACGAGGTAAATTGCCCAAATTTAAATTATAAGACACTCTTCAGCCACCTGCAATGTCGCGAACATTAATAAAATTTAATTTTTTTTTGCACAAGCTCAAATGAAACGGAATTTTAACTCCCTGATTTCTCACACATCGAACGAGATATCACTGGACAGGAACACCGCATCGCAGTCTATGAACATTGTAGCACACTACACTGTTATTTATAACCAGATCATCCTCGTGTAATGAACTCTACCGGAATCTTCATTACTGCTGTGAACACGCAAAGTGGCTAACGTTTTGTCTGGGGAGTTGTTTTCTCATAATTTTGCTTAAAATTCATAAACATTAAAAGAAAAGTGATGTCAATTTGTTGTTCGAGGAAAACTGGCAAGATAATGAAATGAATAGAATGCGTAAATAAAATGTTACGTAAAGCTGTCAACTGACAGTATTTCAGAGTTCTCGTATCACAAAAGTTTAGCATATTCCCTGCTGCTCACAAAAAGTTAAGTATATCCCCCGTTCGCCAACGAACACGTAACATTTGTGCTTCTGGTAAGAGTGGATCGTACCTACTTTGGATATGTGAATCATGTAAACATCGATGTCTTCCCCTCCAGCGACATGCGTATTGCACGTTCGCAAACACAATAGGTTCAACCTCAGGCCTCAAAAACAGCCGCAATTGAGGAATGGCACAATTTGCCTCGGGAAACGCGTAATGGTCTTGTTTTTTTGCGTGCCTCGCTTGATACAAGTGTGTCTCAGGCATCGTGGAGGTTCTACACGGTATCGAAGTTTGTCAATACATCTGAAACCATTTTTTGTTGTTATTGGAACTGATCGGGTTCCTTTAAGTTGCTTTTCAGGTACGCCTTTTGTTTTTTTCATGCTTGTGTGAAGTGAACGATTGTGTTATTTTTTTTCACGTTATGTGCTATTAGGGGTACAAAATGAAATGTAAACTACTGTTATACTTTTATTACTAGATTCTGGTATATGCTAAACTTTCATGTGCGGTGTATGTACCTTGCAGAAGGATTCATAAATAGGAACAGATTCACTGTGTTGATGGTCATCTGCACCCGTGAGAATATTCAATAAAATCTTAGAGTGAAATGAATTGAAGTATAAATAATTCGTTCTACGTTGCAAGAATCCAAACTCACGAAAAATTGACGCACTCATCACTCGCATCAAGGAATTCGCAGTCTTCCTTCGGCAGGGAAAAAAAAAAAACCGTCACAATACGCAGCTTCCATGATTCTTAAATTAGATTCAGGTACTTCATAACCAGCTTCCCGTGTGATCATATATATATATATTTATTTATATTTATTTATATATATATATTTATATTTATATTTATTTATATATATATTTGCTTCCGTTCGCGGCTGCTGCCAATACAATGACGACACAATATACCACCACTTTCCCCAGCCTCGTTTTCCCTCCCCCAAAAAAAGGGGGTGGGGGTGATGTAATTTTCTATGCGCGCCCCTTGCCGACAGTGCGTGTGGGACCATCTGCGCGGGTGTAGCCCTGGTGAACAATTCGGCAGCGGAGTTCTGGCGCCACACAAAGGGCACTCCCCTCTGCATTGTCGGGGTCCGACCAGCGGGGGATCGATAAATTATTAGTCTGTCGGAGAGCTCCGGCCTTCATTAACTATGGATTCGGCCTGGGCTGGGTGGAGCAAGTGGGGATTTAGTGGGTGAGGATCGCCCGTAATGTATAGTTGCATCAGTCCGCGTGTCCTGCTTCTAGGTTCCTGCGATGCCTGTGTTATGCCACTGCTTGACACTTAAACAGCATCTAATAAGATGGAGTGAGTGAGTGAAGAAATTTGGGCGGCTCTTTTAACAGCGAGGTCTTGAGAGCCGATGAGGGTGATCGAAGTGAACATGGAGCGGCGCCGGAATGATGGGGTGGGGGAAACGGGAGATCCCCGAGGAAACCCGCCGACCGACGGCATCGTCCGGCACGATTCCCGCTTGCGAAAATCCGGTGACCCGGTTCGCCTTGGTTGGGAGGCGAGCGCGCTAATTAGCTCAGCCACCGTGGCCCCAAGTAAGATGGAAGGAAACTGTTGAAATTAGGAAGGGATTATTAACGGCCCCCTATGATATGCTTGAAAGCTTATTAAAGGCTCGGCATTTAAACTAACGTATGACCTAACTAATGCAGTTGCCTTACCGAGGATTCGAACCCAGAACCTCCCGCACTCCCGCACCAACCGATTGAGCCACGGAGGTCACCATGGATGGAAACGTTTGTGTGGTATGTCAATCACAAGAATAAAAAACAGCATAAATGTATAATCCAAGAAGTAAAAGATCCCTAGTTACAACCCAGGACAATGTGAATGAATCAATTTTAAAAGAGACGGAGCGGGACGAAAGACTCCACCCCTGAAGAATATAATGATTACTAATGTTTGTGTACGGAAGGTACTGCAGTAAAGACAAAAACGTAAATAACTTTCTACGAATTAATAGGAGCCCACGCCGTATACGTAGGACGGCATCTATAGAACGTCCCACTCTTAGATTGCAGTGTGCGGTAAAATTGGCATTCACTCTCTCTTTCCAATGCATGGTTTCTGTCAACTCTGCCATTGTCCCTGCGTGCACTGTTGCCTGATCTGTTATCTATATCCAGCCTTAAAAAAAAATGCCATTTTCGTTGCTTGCGCGCCGAGCAATCACAATGATAGGGTTTCTCACAGGCTTAAGTTTCAAAGGAGCCGCTTAGCTTTGCATCGCAGGATTGGATTCCTTTACGAGTTGGCAGGGAGGTAAACAGATAATTTTTATCTTAATCAGACCGTTTCCTTCACCGCCCATTTGTTCCTCATCTTGCCAGTTACGTTACAAAGCTGAAGCAATTTGGCAACAGTGAGTGCCATAAGCCCTGTACTGTGCAATCTAAGCGTGAGACGGGCTATAGTGAGAGGAAATGCTGAGCGACCCAGGAGTAAATTTAAGGATCAGCTGTGGAATTCTTGAACTCAGAACAGGCGAAATTGCCTACTGAAGTAAAAACGATGGCAGTTGATAACTGCGTTAGTTGGTCTGTAGTCTAAACATCAACCTTCGTGTTCCAGGTCCGTGCGTTCAAGTAACTGAAATATTTTATTTGATTCGATCTGCCGAAAAAATGTATGCGAATATGAGGTTTATTTTTGGATTGGCAATGGATATAGATAGGCTTATATCCTTTCCTACACTTCGCTTATGCGGCACGATAAAATGAAACGAGCCGGTTTCTCCGTAAATGTCTTTCCCCGAACCCTTCATTTTTTTCGAGCCCCGTAGCTGTAGTGCCTTCTTACATAGAATAGTATAAACATAGTACTTCTTGTTTTAACATCACAGGTATAATGTTCTGCATTTTTCGAAATATACTTAACATTCATAAAGTTCAGTATGTTCCAAATATATACTTTAATTTCAAAAAGCTCTATATTTTAAAATGAGGAACAGAGAACCATGCCAAAAGAGTGAAATACATATCTGACAAAGTTGTGGTTAGAAGCATAACAAATACTTAATATGCCCTTTCTCCCCAAATGGACGCGAGATCACTTGGGTACAGGTTCTGCGTGGCAGAGCTGAGCCATACCGGGGACCCACACGTCAGCGAGCATGACCGTTCACTACTAAGAGAGGATTAAAACGTTTCATTTGGTTGCCGCTAGGTGCCTGCCTGGTGCATAGACGGCCAGTAGCCAGGACACGAGCTCCCTTCAGTACTCGTCAGAATAACTACCCCCCAAAAACGGAAATCATTCTGCGTTCTCCAGTTCGACAATCCCAACCGTGCAGTGGGATTTTCGGTGAGGGTATGGTACTGCAACCACTCCTGCTAAGAGCATTCAACACTCGCACAGCCAGTTTCGACAAACAGGTTGTTTGTGTAAGGGAAAATCAACAGGTCCCCCTCCCCTCTACGTGTTTCCGACTAAGATATAGGGCACATCCGGAGGAGTATACTAACGAAAAGTCTACTCGTCGTTCCATACGAGAGCTAGCCATTCCCCATACGGTTATCTGGCGTGTTTTGCGGCGGCGTTTGTCATCGAAACCATACAGTATTGAACTTGTGCGTGTCCTACGACAAGGTGATAAACAACGACGTGTGGTAGTCTCCGCATTCACTCTCGAAAAGGAAATGGATGATGACCCTTTCCTTTCACGTTAAGTGTTCAGTTACGAGGCCACGTTTCATCTCAGTGGCACGGTGAACCGCCACAACGTATGGATATGGAAATCACAGCATCTACATGACGTAGTCAAGCGAATGAGTTCCGCGCCGTTTTCCGAGAAAAGGTTTTTTTTCTCTGACACCGCAGTCGTGGGAATCTCATACCTGCAATTCATGCGAAACTGGGTTTTCTGGTAGTTACGGGTGGATCCCACTGATTTCATTTCCCAGCAGGACGGAGCACCACCGCGCTAGAACTTGTTTCGAACATTCCTAAACAACCAGCTTCCGCACCGATGGCTCGGCCTTTAAGGACCTGCTAATTTCGCGTTACCCCACTGGCAGCCAGGGTCGCCCAATCTCACTGTCGGTGATTTTTTTTCTTGTGAAGTTTTGTGACGGAGTCAGTTTAAGTGTCTATAACAATGGACGAACTTCGAAACCGCATAACAGCAGTAGTGGCTCCATAATAACTCGACAACCTCGCTAATCTGCGGAACCGTTTTGACTATCGCGTTGATGTATGTCGTGTATCTGCAAATAAAAGGGAGGATACTGAGCATTTGTTATAATTAAAAGCAAAACTTTACTGCCAGACATGTATTTCATTCTAAACAGCAGGATTCTTTGTGATGATATAGCCTTTTGAAATTGGTGAATATTTTTGATACATCCTGTATTTTAGTTTCTTTTAGAATAAAAATTTTATTAAGGACAACTGTGCTTCTTTGAGCAAGAAATAACTGAAAGATATCTGTCGCTGTGTAATTCTATGGCTACCAACGTCTGTTACTATCCATGAAGAGAAGACAAAATCAGTGGCAACACCACATACATAATACACTATGTATTCTGCCTGGTGACTGATACAATAAAGAATTTCGTGAAAAATTACCATTTCAGGAACCTTTAAAGAGGGTCAGTTCAAATCAAAATCCGCCATGTTGGGCGAGTGACGTTCAAAACGAATGCAAGTAATTACACGCATTGTTGCTCAGACTTTGTAAAAGAAAAAAAAAAAATCAGAATTGTGACACTTAACGTTAGCATATTTTTATTCCACGTGTCACACCTTTTAACGAGATATCGTTTATCATCGTAAGGTTCTATTACAAGTATAAAAATCTGTTAAACATTTTAGAGATGCGAGTCTGTTAATAGTTACTCATGTTTATTAATGTTACGGTTTTTAGCCAGCAAGTTAATTTCAGACACTACACTTGTTGATGACGTATTCGGTAACAACATTAGCCTTAAGTATGGAAGTAACGCCATTAGAGACACCAGCCCACGGAGATAACCGTATAAAAAGCAAACAATAACTAAAGTCCAACCATAATTCTAGTTATAGACGCCACTTCCTCAGTATTTTACAGTTAAATATCACAGTGTACTTTTAATTTGGAAATCTGATCATGAAAAAAAAATTGTAAGATAATTGTGAACATGAATGCGTGAGCATGATGAACTTCGTGTAGTAAGAGGAGAAGTGATGTGAAATGAATGTTGATACAAATTGCTATGACATACACATTATTAGTTTTAAATAATAGTCGATTTACAATAACAAAACAGGTGTAAAATTCAGATGTGAAAAGTTCTAAGAATCCTGTTCACTGTTTTATACCACAATGTTTATAATATACTACTCTCAGAAATACACTTGAATTTGTGAAACGATTAATTTAAATTATTTGGGGCTATATTCCAGGAGCATGAGCGATGATTATATATATATATATATATATATATATATATATATATATATATATATATATATATATATATATATATATTTAACAACTGTAATACTTTGAAACAGTTATGTTGGTCAAAGGAAATTCCCCGGCAGCGCTTCGGAAAGAAGTGAAATGAAACAGCAAAATGCAATTTTGTAAGTTGCCTGCAAGTTGAAATCCGCATCATCATGATTTTGAAACTCGTGCTGCAATATCCAGTTTGTAATGTGGTAGGCAACGTTATAACAAAACGAGGCAAAGAAAACGCGTTTTGTTGCTGACGCATTATTTCAGCTTCAGCACATATGTCAACGCGGGTATAGGAATACAGACTTCCTGCCTTCTACAGAGTGATGGATCACGTCACGTTATACATTCACGTCACGAGATGCATATTCTTTTTTTTTTTTTTTGCACACAAAGTATATACATATGTATTCAGAACTTCAACACCACGTGACACGAACGAAGTGGAACAAAAAAAAAAACGTACGAATTGAGAAAGGCTTTTTCGCTCAAAACAGATATCACTCGTGAGAGAAGTGCCATGTCAGTTCGCACGAGAAAAAAATTTCTGCAAAAAAAAAATGTGTGTGAGAGGGATGGATATGTGCGCACTTCGTCATTCAGAACAAAGAAGAGTTGTTCTTTACAGCTGGTGTGGCAAGAGAAATATCAGCCACAAACAGTATGCTTGTCTGATGTATTAGGCTCACATCGCGTTATCAAGGAATGTTTTAAAACTTGCTGGCTGGAGTCCGGTTGGTTTAAGTAATGTGGTTTACACTGTTATTACGAACGTTTTTTTTACTATACCACTCCACTCGCATGATGAATGCCATTTCAGATTACACAAAAGTTACTGATAACTAATGAGTCTAATTTGCTCTACATGGGTGAAAATAAATGTTAGTGAAGTTCTTAAAATATTATATGGTAGGCAGGCGTTGACGACTCTTTGGCAGCAATATCATTAGAGATGAAATCAGACACTTGTGAAACATTACCAAGCCGATGAAAATACACACGTGACATACCTGAGATTTGAATTCAGAAAAACTCGTAAAATTACCCTAGCGTGAAATGAACTGCATCACGGATGTAATCATTCTAATGTTCTGAATGGTAGTGTTTACTAACATGAAATATATACACGGTCGTCATTTTCAAAATATGTGGTTGAGTCACTTAAACACGTAAGTTTACATGGTCAACAATAATGCTACATCAGTGGAACATTTGGTGGAAATCGGTTGATTGGCCTCCGAAATATGACATAAATCCCTTATTGTCCTAAACGGAGCTCTCTTACAAAATTACCTAAAATGATGCTCTACAATGCTTCTAACAGATACTGTCTGCATTAAAAGTATGCTTGAATTTGTTAGGTTGATAAATATAAATGCCAAACATATCAAAATATTTATATGGCCGTCATTTAAAAAATAAATGTCTTGCCCAATTTAAATCACATAACTTTACATGGCATTTTGTAGGTGTGCAAAATTTGGTGGAAAATAGTTTAATTGTTCCGGAATTATGGAAAATTGTTCAATTTATTCACCTGGCTATTTTGAAAACAACCTGACAAAAGAGGATGTATCTATGCACGAGTGACGCTTCTAATAAATACTGTTAGTGTACAACATTTTGTTGAAATATTTAATAGATATAACATATTTATATAAATTATTTACATAAACGCTATTAAAAATGGCTGCCGCACAAAACAAATGTCAATTTTATTGTGTTACCTAGCTTCGTAGATTTACCTCACTAACCTGAAATGTTTGCACAGACGCCATTCAGAAAATAGCAGACTTGCGCAACTAAAACATAAGTTAATATGGCCTAACATAACACATCTACGCCAAATTTGAAAGAAATAAGTTGATTTATTCCTGAAATACGACATAAAAACTGTATTATTGTGCAAAGCACTATGCATGATACTACCTCCAAGAAGTGACGAACATTTCGAGTACCATTGCTAAATGAACTGAACACGGTGCCTCAAACGTGCTTGAGAAAGTTTGGTGTTTATTGTCCAAAGACTATTTCAAAAAGTTCAGGAGGTCCATGTCCAATTGTATTCATGCATTTCGACGATCAGCAGGTCAAACCTACCTGGTATTATAATGGTATTTTCATTTTTTGGTGGGGGCCGCGGTGGCGTAGTGGCCAGACTACTGCCTTCCACCTAGGCGAACCGGGTTCAATTCCCGGTGGCCTGAATTTTCGCATGTGGGAATCATGCTGGACGATGATGCTGACATAGTCCGTTTACGGTAAAGTGAGCACTTTTTAAGGCCCTCGTAACAGGAGTAATAGCAAATTTGTGTATTTTATTGTAACCTCAGATGTTAACTTTTGAAATTGTTGATACGTATACACTGCATTTATTAGGTACATGGCAATTTTTACACCAACAAGTGGCGGAAAAACAAAATTGGCTGAAAAGTAAAATTGACAAAGGCCTTAAATAGTACTCACTTTACCGTGAACAACCTTTAGGTGGGTTTTCTTAAGTGGTTTTCACAATAGAGCGGCGCAATGCGGCGCGTCGCGGCCGACGTTTGCCGCCAGAGACGAGTGTTATTTGCGTCTTCACAACAGAGCGATATTTTGACGCCAGCCGCACGGCGACACAGACCGTGCTGCCATCTTGTATCCTGCAAGGAATCTTGCTATCAATGCTAAAAACGGACAAATTTCAGTTAAGTTTTTTGCCATTTAGTTAATAAAATTGTATTCTTTTAGTGATAGTAGTAATGATATAGACGACTTTGAAAAAAGGGCATCGAAGCCGGTGCCGCACGGCCGCCATCTTGTTACGTCACCCGACCACTATTTTTCACTTTTTCCCCTCGGATTTCTCTTTTTACCCCTTAAAAATGTCCCTTTTACCCTAAAAATTTTCCTTTTTCCTTCTAAATTTCCCCTTTCTTTCCTAAAATTTTCCCTTTTCCCTCAAAAAGTTAAAAGCCGCCAGAAACTGTAGAACACCCCTCCCTCCCCCCCCCCGGGCAAAAACAAGCCCTTGGAAACCAATTTTCGCCAATTGAATTAATTTGGGAATTTCCTTCGGACCTACAGAGCAGTGACGGCCATATTGATTTTATAGGCATACACTATGCCAGATCGATACAAGGTAGAGGATAGGGCTCAGACCTAAGCATAAGCCATCTTACATCCATATTGTATGCAGATGACCTTTGACCCTGACCATGACCTTTCACCCGTGACCATGATCTTTGACCTTGAAAATCCAAAAAATAAAATAAATAAATAAAAATTTGCAAAAAATGCAAAAAAATCCCGAATTATTGCAAAAAAAATCCCAAAAATTTTATCATTAAATAAAATTATTAAAATTTATCAAAAAATGTTAGAAAATATTTAAAAACTATTTTAAAAACTTTATAAATTATTTTTTAAACTTACATTTCCCAACACCACCAGTTATCACTTTCGTTCCATCCCCAACAGACGACTGACTCCCTCGCACCCACTTACCTCGTCTATACTCATTCCGCCATCTTGATTTTTTCGTTTCTCATTTGCTTATACATTACTGGAGACCACCATCATGGTAGGTGACCGCCATCTTGGTAGGTGACCACCATCATGGTATAAATCACTTGTCTGCCATCTTAGACGCCAATGCCCATTAGTAATTGAACTTTAACCTTTGACACATGAAACCTACCCCTAGCCTTGACCCCGTGACCTTGAAAACAAAACCTGAGAAAAATACATACAATTCAGCAAGCATAATACATTACAGACTACCGCCACTATGTTAGATGCCGATTATCTCGACCTTGACTCCATGATCTTGAATGACCTTCAAAATAAAAAACTTTAGAAAAAATACATAAAAGTCAGAAAGCATAATAATATAATAATATAATTGATTGATTATCGTTGACTTAACGCGGTCTAGGTATGTACATATGTCTTTTGTATCACCCAAGTTATTTCCAATTACATAATTTTTTTTAATGCTCTTGAATGCTGATTTTTTTTTTTTAGGTACAATCCATTCGATGTGGTATCACCAATAGCTAGTACAGAACGTTTTTAGTTGCAGGAACTCTACCTTTAGAGTTGTTGGTATGACTCTTCAGCTTATCACCTCGTTTTAAGAGTCGTCTGCACTTAACACATTGTGGTATAACACATGAAGGACCCTTCACTCAAGTAGTTCTTTCATGCTTCCTCGCACCATTGCTGTATGCAAATATCTTGCCACAGTAGCAGCAACGAAGCCTTGACGAAGTCGTCGATGGCTGAACTGCTGTAGGCGGCCCACCCGAAGAGGTCGATGGCGCTGTCGACGTCATGCCTGATGTCGCCGATAGCTGCACTGCTTGAGGTGACCCGCCCGAAGAAGTCGCTGGTGCTGTCAGTGTAATGCTCGAAGAAGTCGATGGCACTGCTGGTACCACTCCCGAAGAAGTTGATGGCACTGTCGTAGCTACCATTAGCTCTGGAGTACCCGAAGACATCACAGATGTAGAATAAAACTGTGATGCGTAGATGTACACGCTAGCCAAGATGATCCAACTTTTACAGAAGCTGCTGTCAAACTAAGCATCTCAGCTGACCACCCTACTGCTTATATATACGTAAGCATGCTTTATGGCGTTATATCGACATTGAACTAATCGTATTGCGAACACCAATCAATTACCGACTAGCTAATCATCAAGTTGTCATATTATAATAGCTGGCCAATCATGTGCAAGCACTGAGACATCATGCGCATGAGTCGGTTCCTCACAAGACAGACCCCCACACACTCACACACATACAGGCACACATACATACACACATAAAAACACATTTACAAACCCAAACACAACCTACACAGCCAAGCACATACACATGCACCAAAACACATCTACACACACTCCAAACAAACTCACACACACCCAAACACAATCTACACACCCCAAACACATTTACATACCAAAACACAACCTACACATCCAAGCACATATATATTCACCCAAACAAACCTACGCACACCCAAACACTATACTCACACCCATACACATATACACATTCCAAACACATATAACTGCCCCCAAGCACATATACATGCCTCCAAACACATATACACAAACCCAAACACATATGCATACACCCCAAAAACATATATATACACCCGAAACACACATACATACCCACCAAACACATATACATGTACCCCAAACACACATACATGTACCCCAAACACATATACACACCCAAACACAACCTACTCACTTATGCCAACCCAAAGAGTTCGAAATATTCCAATTTGTCGACTGTTTCCAAAATCCCACCACCTCCGCCACCGCCACCAACTTGACCCTACATAGCTCGTCGTTGTCGTGTTCGTCATCGTCATCCTCAGGACCCATAGACTGCCTCATGCATGTGATGTCTCAGTACTTGCACGTGATTGGCCAGCTACTATTACGTAACAACTTGGTGGTTAGCTGTTCGGCGATTGGCTAATTGGTGTTCGCAATACGATTGGTTCAACGTCGATATAACGCCATAAGGCTTGCTTACATGTATATAAGCAGTAGGGTGGTCAGCTGAGATGCTTAGTTTGACAGCAGCTCCTGTAAAAGTTGGATCATCTTGGTTAGCTTGTACATCTTCGCATCACAGTCTTATTCTACATCTGTGATGTCTTCGGGTACTCCAGAGCTAATGGTAGCTACGGCAGTGCCATCAACTTCTTCGGGAGTGGTACCAGCAGTGCCATCGACTTCTCCAGGTATTACGCCGACAGCGTCATCGACCTCTTCGGGTGGGCCGCCTACAGCAGTTCAGCTATCGACGACTTCGTCAAGGCTTCGTTGCTGTCACTGTGACAAGATATTTGCCTATAGCCATGGTGCGAGGAAGCATGAAAGAACTACTTCTGTGAAGGGTCCTTCCTGTGTTATGCCACAATGTGTTAAGTGCAAACGACTGTTCAAATGAGGTGATAAGCAGAAGAGTCATATCAACAACTGTAAAGGTAGAGTTCCTGCAGCTAAGAAACGTCCTGTACTAGCTATTGGTGATACCATATCGAATTGATTCTACTTAAAATATTCAGCATTCAAGAGAATTTTAAAAGATTATGTACATACATAGACCACGTTAAGCAAAGGATAATAAATCAATTAACTGAGGAAGTCGAAGAAGAGCCCATAAAGTATGACGTTTGACTGCAGTGTACCTATGAAAAGGAATCTTCCAGCGGGCATTCAAGACTGTCAATCAAGCATTGTACAATGTTGATAGCATTTCAGGATCTGCAGAGGCCTCGAAAGAAAAACTTTGTCGTGAAGAACAAGAATATATGGTTAAGGGTTCTGGTTGGGCGCTTGTTCGCATAGATTTTCTTGAGCTGCATATAAGCAGATTATATTCACTACATGAAAAGTGAGCTTATTGCTGGAAATACCGTACATGAATTTATGGAAACTATAGTGATTCGGTTTTTTATGTCTGTATTCTGATGTGGATAAAAACGATATGTTTTTTCAGTAAATAAACGAAAGTTTTTTTCTTTCTCGCTAGTGCCGATATACCTTCCCCTATCATGTCTACTTTCCCTGATATCAGGAATATGATGGTCTTGGTTTCAGATCTGTCACTACAATCCAAAACTGCAAGGGAGCACAATAATAAAAATCAAATGATACGTCAAATTATAATGTTATTACTTAAATATTTTCTAAAATTGTCTATCACTGTATGTGGATATGGTAGCATAGGCATATGTTGAAATGAAGTGTAGAAAATAATAAGAGTGTGGGTTAATATTGTAATACATTCTAAGCAAGTTGGATGCAACATAATTAGAGAGCGGAGGGAAAAGGTAGAGACAGGTCTGCTGAGTAAGAGCAGTGTGGAAAAAGGTGTTGGTCATCAGGCAGGGCGAAGTGTGAAGGGGAGTGGGTGTGGTGGAAGGGTTAGCAAGAGAAGGGGGTCTAATGTTATATGTTCCTCGATTTTTATAATTTTCTCTAGAGTTTTTGTTTTCAAGGTCATTCAAGGCCACTGGGTGAAGGTCGAGATAGTCTGCATCTTATATGGCGGTGGTAGTCTGCAATGTATTATGCTAGCTGACTTTTATATATTTTTTCTAAATTTTTTATTTCCATGGTCATTAAAGGTCATGGGGTCAAGATCTAGGTATTCTGTATCTAACATGATGGTGGTAGTCTGTAATGTATTATGCTTGCCGATTTTTATACATTTTTCTAACGTTTTTAATTTTCAAAGTCATTCAAGGTCATGGGGTCAAGGTTGAGGTAATCTGCATCTAATATGGCGGTAGTAGTCTGTAATGTATTATACTTGCTAAATTTTATGGATTTGTTCAAGTGTTTTGGTTTTCAAGGGCAGTCAAGGTCATGGGGTCAACGTTGAGATAGTCTACATCTAATATGATCTAATATGATTTCAAATTAGTTTTTTAATTACTTTAATAATTTTTAATAATTTAATTTTAATAATGTATTTTGGGTTTTTTCAATATTTTGGGATTTTTTGAATTTTTTGCGAATTTTTTAATTTTTTTAATGTTTGCATTTTCAAGGTCAAAGGTCTAGTTCACAGGTCAAATGTCATGGTCGTGGTCAGAGGTCATCTGCATACAATATTGATGCAAGATGGCTGATGCTTAGGTCTGAGCCCTATCTCTTTAACTGGGATCGATTTTGTATAGGGTATGTCCATAAAACCAATATGGCCGCCACTGCTCTGTAGGTCCAAAGGAAGCCCCCCAAATTAATTAAATTGACGAAAATCTGGATTCCAGGGGCTTGTTGTTACACGAAGGGGGCTTCTGCCATTTTTGGGGGTTTCTGACATTTCTGAGGGAAAAAAGGAAAATTTTAAGGAAAAAAAAGGAGAATTTTTAAGGAAAATGGCATATTTTTGGGAAAAAGTGAAAGTTTCCGGGAAAAAAAAGAAATTTTGAAAGAAAAAAGTGTAAAATGGCGGTCGGGTTACATAACAAGATGGCAGCCAGGCGGCTCCAACTCCGATGCCCCATGCCTTTGTGCCAAAGTCGTCTACATCGTACTACTAATGATATACCCTTTTTTATATATATATTTTTTAAATAAAGGTATTCTATTAAAATTGAAAACGATGATGTAGAACATGAACGACTCTTCAGGCATCAGAAAACATACTCTTGTTTTCCTAAAGGTAGGTAAATTAGATATCAATTTGGACTCCAATTAGTATATCTGCAAACCGTTTATATATTTTCAGTTCTTTATCTCAGCTTCTCGCCAGTTTATTAAAAATAGAAGTACAGAATTGTTATTCTTCTTATTCCCTGACGCTGGCGACGACCGTCAAAACCAATGTTCGTCACTCATGCAAAGTTGTCGACGCTCGACGCTAGCGTCAAGGCTCTGATTGGCTGATGCGCGATGCGATGCGACGCCACGCGGCGCAACACTCTGTAGTAAAAACAGCTTTAGGGTTCTTCCGCTTCCCTCACTTTTGCATTCCAGTGCTACTCCATATTCATCTCGCTTCACCCTCATCGGCTCTCAAGACCTCGATGATGTTAAGAGTCACCCAAATCTCTCCACTCCACTCCACGCTATTTTTTTGTTTTTGTCTTTCGGTGTACAGTAAGTGGTGCACAAACATTTGCCAGTTACCTACGTAATGCAGAGAACAAGAACAAAAAAGAAATGCTCTTGCTATATGTGGCGTGGCACTGGTAACTGATCTACCGCGTCAAACTCAAAAAATTTCCTCGTCTGCGCAATTATAAATTCATTATTAGTCCGTACGAACGATCCCCAATTATAAACATGCGTTTTAGCCAAATACTAGTAAGAGAAATTTGTTTTCACCTTAGAAACTTATCGACGCCTAAAGGTGAAAAAATTTACTCTGTCTATGAAATTGTAATTATAAAGGATTGCATGCATTTCTGATGTATATCCCGGGACGCTCGTAGACTAATGATTGTAATTGTATTTTTCACACGAATTGAGAGGATACAGAAACGTCGGCGCATACTGCTTGCTTCCAGCATATCTGGGAGTTTACTCACCTGTTAGGTAATCGGTTCCATTACAAGTGTTAGCGCATGGTGTTGTTATAATTCGAAATATTCTTCTTAAGAGTTCTGTAGAGTGAGTTAGGATAATATGAGAGGGAAACTTAACGAGTGTCAGAGCCAAAAAAAAATCAGCTATGAAAACAGTAGATACAAATGGTCTTTACACGATAGAATCCCTCTCTCGGGTCGAGTGTTCTGTGTATGATTGGTAACGTGGCTGCTTCGCATTGAGAGGTCACGAGTTTGATCCCGTCTAGTTGCACTAGACACGATTTTGCAAGCTGGTTTTCCATTTCAGTGCCGTACAAATGCTGGCATAGTTCCTTAAAATGAACCTCCCTCACCATTTAAATGGGGATTCAGTGTACAGAAATGCCTTCTCGATGTATCAATTATAATGATAACCGTTTCAAACAAAAACTATATTTTACGTGGGGGTTTACCATGTAACTATTTATATGTATAAAATATTTTTTTATAAATTTGAACATTGAAATTTACATTTTACAAAACACGCGAAGGGAATTTTTAAAAACTCATTAAGAGTTGGCTAGCCCCACTCCACTCCCCCCCCCCCCCTCCTTCAGCGACCAGAAGCGAGGGGGCGATACGGGCGACACTTATACGCACGCCTAGCACCTCATCGCTCCTACGTTCAAGGCGTACAGTGTTTCCATCGTGACGCTGTGTAAATCAGATCTGCAACAGTAGGGTTTATTACACGTGATGAAAGCCCACAGATTAAACTACTTCCGTAACTTTGTACTTTTATGTTGCCGTTTAAGGAAATTGCATAGGCAAGCTTTAAAAATGCGATATTTCACCATTTTCACGATTTTTTTTCTCCAATAATATATTAAATATGACAAAAGTAAAAAAATAGGATCATATATATTTGTTTTTTATCTTTTCTGACAAAAAGTCGTATTAGCAAAAATTTATTTACCAACATACCCGTATTCGCGCAAACAGCTATTTCACAGAAAATATTTCAGTACATCCTCCTTAAGTATAACTCATTACATTACGATTCTGACTATCTTCGATGAAAAAAAAAAGTTCGATATAATTATTTTTGGCGCTTCGTACACACCACCCAAGTCTTTAACGCACTTGACTCCAGGTTTTAATAAAGCATAATGCGTACCGTGCAAGAACACCACGGAACATGTCTAAAATGTCAACTAAATGCACTATCAATTTCGACTTCAGCAGTTGTTGCATTACAATGGTGATCGCGCCAAACAATCTGTCAGTCCACTATAATCCGACGATTATCTAATCAGCAAGCGTTGCGCACTTCAATCTCTCTTCGGGCAGTTGTGGCGTGGGAATGAACAACTGGTGGCTGCCAGGAACACTTTTACTGCCGCTGGCGCAAATTTTCAGCTGCTCATTTATCGGTGTTTAATTTTCTTCCGCGTTTTATTTCCAAGATGACAGTTGTTTGATTTCACTCCGACCACTGCAACCATCGGTTTTAAAGTAAAAACGGAACTGATGAACTTCTTACTAAAATCACCACAGTACAATTATTGTATCGACAACATGGCATTATTTTATAGCTCTCATTTTACTTCATATTCTGTTTCAGTCTTTAAATTAATTATTTAATGATTTCTGAAATGGTTTTATCGGTGAAGATTAAAATCCGACCATTTCGGGGCACTACTTTCAGTGACAAAACGTTTTCTATTTTCACTCTTGAATGTTAGCTAATACGCTGTGGCAGCTATACAGCTTGGAAGTAGGCCTACCTCCTCTGTGCTTTTAAGCCAGTGAAATTCATTTCTCGTTTCGGGGAATTATGTTGTGTGGCTTTGTAATTTTGTTTCGGGCAATATAGAATACACATAAACAATTAGTTTTATCGACGTAAATACGTCTTTAAATTTGCAACCATAGTGGGAGGCAATCCAGAAAATCCGATGATAACAAAATTGGGAGAAACAGTTTAGCATTGCAGCTCCAAATCTAAAGTCTATATTCAAAATTCAATTATACCACTCAATTGCCAAAGGATCAAATAAGAGGTTACATTGAGTGAGGATTTTGAAGAATCTCGGGGGGGGGGGGGGGATCGCAATTTTGAGTCCGTTTCGCCGCGTCTCCTATCTTCAGCGTAGTACAACTTTTGACTAGGAGAAGCTACGACGCTCGTTTAGGTTTCAATCGACAACTATCGTCAAGATCAATCGATTCAATGTATGAGAACATTTTTGTGGCGTGGTTATGGCGAAATTGTATGATTTCAATGTAAAAAAATTAAGAAAAATTACGCACTGTCGACCTATACTCGTCAAATAGCCAAGTTTAAATACAGAAATCGTATACGGTTGGAAAGAGCATCTCGAAAGCAACCCAGTGATACCTACAAAACCCCATATGATCGAGAGAAGCGGTGCCGGGAACATAAAATAAACATTAAGGCATCCGAGCGCGTTAACGTAGACGTATTCACGCAAAACAAACGGCCGTGTCCCCGATACAGTCACACCGCATTTTTGTTGTTAGCATCGATTTCTCCCATTCCCTGGGAAAATTATATTATTCCTAGAATTTATCTTTATTTGGGCACATGCAAGACGCCGCTGTTATTTTGATGGGAACTCACGTATCCACAATGCATGTATTTAACTATGCATTTCAATGTGATACTAAATTACACTTGGTATCATTATTTATTATAGGCTGTTCACGGTAAAATGAGCACTTTTGAAAACCCTTCTTAGTATCTACTTGTATGCACGTTGTGTATTCATCCGTCTTATGTAAACTTAACATAGCCATTGGCCTCATCACTTTATTCATGGGTCGGTCAAGTGGAACTGTGATGTAATTAGAAAAGTAAATATTTTACAAATGTGCTCAATTTTACTGGTCGATGCATTGAAAAGACAACAGTAACTGAAATATATTATTTAAATTATCACAAAAGGTTACGTAACACTTTTTATTCGACGCTAAGATATGGAACTACTTTCCCGTCCCGTGTTAGCAACTTTACTGGACGCATGCCACTCAGTACGTCCGTTGAAATACATGCAGGCAGGGACAGTCACTTTCTTCTAAGGTTCATTTCAAAAGTGTTCAATCGTTAAACAGCCTTTACAAGTAACTTCACGCACGAGGCCATAGGATCTTATGCGGCCTGTCACGGCTGCAAGCCGAACACAAATGTTTCCTACGCTGGGGAATGTGTCGCCTTAATGGACGTATTTCCACATGACGTATTCAGTCGTCCCTTTATGACACGCTTCGCCTCATCAGATCCTACGGTGTGATCATTGCCGAGGCTCCCCATCCCATTAGACAGGACTTCAATTGGAGTGACGCCAACCAAGAACCATCTTTCCCTCTATACACTGAAGTCCCCATCTGCAAAAGGTAGGATGCAAAACAGTTTAAATTTTACCATAAATTAAAATTCGCTATTATCTATTTTTATGAGTGACTGCGATATGGAGTGCTTATTAGCGGATAGGCATTAGCTAATTTTTTTTTTACTCGCTTTAATTCTTATCCTTTGATGTTCGGTAAGATAATCAGGCAATCTGTTGACAATTTCAAATAGCTTGTTCACCCCTGTTAAGTAAAAATTAGTACAGCCACCTCTTCTTCATAGTTACTTATTCCTCTGTGCACAACTCCCCAACCAGCTGTGGTATTATTTCCTTTTAGACATGCATGGGCATGGCGAAGTAAATCATATTTATCGCGCATGCGCAGATACGTCACTTGTCTTAACTTTCCTACACCTAACCACTGGATTAAGGCATGGAAGCTTAGAAGATTCGAATGATTTTTCATTACAGTTATGTTTTTCTAACAAATTATTTGCCTGCTTCCCTTGGAAGTTTGGTTTCGTACTTCACAGCTTGCTACTCGCAACTGTAATTGGACTCGGACCAGTGAGTATCAATGTCCCATTTATTGCCCGTTGACTATGTCTGGTGATTATAACTGTGCAGGTGATTGGTCATTAACGGCGGATGACAGGCGAGATGAAATGGTTGACGAAATTTCCGGCGATTCGGGAAATTGACATAAAGCGGTGTAGTACTGACACTCTCTATAATGACACCTCCACACCCAGATGCGCATTCCACTTCGAACAACGAGGGCTGTCATAGGCTAAGCTGTGTCACGGTGATTTAACACGTCATCATAAGTGACGCACTCCCTTCGCCGCCTGTTGAACACACGCCGTCTTTATGAAACTCGCTTGTTACAACTGTACTGCACACTGTCTCGTGTTAAAATTAAGTGAATGTTTTGTCTCGTGCTGTGAAAAATTGATGGAATAATGACACTAAGTGGGATGTCTTTGTGGCTGTCCAAATGTGCTTTTTCTGTTTTTCTAACTGAACAACTATCGTAGCAACCTACTACGCACTATTAAAGGTTTTTCACGATACAGTGAGCACTTCGGAAATGAACCTTAGTAAACACTCACTGCCCCTGACTGCATATATTATAACGGGTGCATTTCGTGACATACGCCCATTAAAGTTGGTAACGATGGATGGAAAATAGTTTCATATCTTAACGTCAAGTTAAAAGTGTTGGGTAACCATTTCTAACACTTAAGTTATGTCTTTAACTTAGTACTTTTTTTATTGTATCAAAGTGTAAACAAGAGAAGATTAGTAAAATATTTACTTCTTTCTTAAATTCAAAATTTCACTTGATCGACGCTTGGATAAAGTGATGAGGTCCATGATAATGTTAATTTTACATAAGATGGAGGAGTACACAACGTGTATACATGTAGATGTTAAGCAGGGCTAACAAAAGTGCTCATTTTACCGTGAACAGCCTATAGCAACCTGACGCAATGATCAGATCAAGCTTCTTCCTCCGCACTCACCTACTGTTCGAAAAACAATTTAAAAAAAAAACGGCGGTTTCCTGACTGCAGGTAGACATGCTAAATACGCCCACTTTGCTATTGTTCCGTCACTTATTGCGTGTTGAATACGGTTTGCGGGCGTGTGCGCAATTTTCCTAACCAGTGAACACATACTGCAAAATGTATAGTCTATTAGCGGTTTTGTGCACACTTTTTGAATCAAACCTTCGAATAATCACCCCATGTGTTACGTTTTTGGTTCTTTTGTTTCTAAAAAATATCACGTATTGCAAACGTTTTTTACTTACATATGTTAACATGGAAGTTCGTTATTTTTGGTTGTATTATCCATTTACTTATACTTTAAAAAACGGAGAGAAAATCTGGTAATAAATAGTTCTTATGCAAAATATTATTACACTGAGTGCTCACTAATCCGATGCGCTGACCATTTGGTGTAATTTTTTGACCTGAATGCGTCTTTAAACTTGTAACCATAGTGGGAGGCAATCCAGAAAATCCTATGATAAAACCGGGGGATACAGTTTGGCATTGCAGCTCAGAATCTATCGTCTACATTAAAATTCAGTTACACCACTCGATTGCCAAAGGATCAAAGAATATGTTACGTTGAGTGAGGACTACGAAACATCGCGTGTGGATGGGGTTTTAGTGAAAGGAGAAAAGGGGGGGGGGGGGAGCGCGCAATTTCCTGGCAAATCCCTTTCCCATATCCCTAATATGAAATTAAAAATGTGTAATTAATGGGAATTAATTGCCGATTACTTTTTAGTAACATTACATCCGTTTAAGAGTAAAATTTTATCAAGTTATAAGCTCTCTCGTTCATGTTTCCACGTCTTGTTCAATTGTTAATCTCCAGATTTCCTCTTTTCGCGAATTTCGCTTCATATTATTATAATCCACAAGCGTTAACTTTTCGTTTTTCTTTCAGTTTTTATCTCAGTCATTACCCTATACTGGTTTCGAACCATAGAACAGTTCGCTAATCTCGTCAGTTGTGTTTCGGCAGCCGATAGGTGAACATGTGTACTTAGTGTGTAATTACTATCTCGGTACTTAGACTTGGTACATGTACTTACTCTCGGTACATATACTTATTCGTAATGCAATTTCTCATTACTCTTTAACTGCTCCTAATTACATATTGCTATAATCATGCCTTACGGCCATATTCATAAATTAATGGGTTTAGGGGTCCTAGCTTGTAGATAATTGATAGATGGTAGAGCGTGCTGTAAATTAGGGATTTTTATTCGTGTTATATGGCACAGACGATATAAAATTGTAATGTTAACTGTAGCGGGGTGCTAATAGAACTCATGTATTATGTTCAACTACATTATTATTACGGATAATCTATGCCTTTTTAGTCTGCTATGGGCTGTCCCCACCTTAATATTGATGTCGGAGGCTGTGTCATCTTGTAGATCTGTTAGCGACGACCGGATACATCCATTCGTCTGTCCTTCCCTGAAGCTGGCCGGAGTTGGAAAGGCGTTGGGCTCTGCCTTACAGTGACCTATATCGGTGCGTCGTTTAGGCGTCCATGTCCCCAACCGCTAGCTGGTGGAGGGGGTTTCTGCAAGCGGCCTCTCCCGGTGGTTGCTGCAATAAGTTGTCGCAATTCCTGGCTTCTTACTTTACTGAAAGTTGTGGTGGGAGGTTTATGTGTGGATTCCCAGTTAAGGCTCTTCTATACATTCAAAACTATGTATACCTAATTACATCTAAGTGCCTTCGATGGATCTCGAACCGAGGTGAATAGTTTCCCATGTTAAAGGGTGCGTGCAAATGGTGTTCTTCTCTCCAGAGCCCATTTATTTACAGGTTAATCAAATGGCACTTTGAATGCTGATGCTTCCTGTCGTGCTCGAATGGCCTCGCTCCCCCTACTCGCTTACCCCTCATTGCGTCCGTTAAAATATATACAGGTAGGTGTTGCACCTTTCGAGTTCAGAGCTGCACTGGAGATCGAGATGAAGTTCGTTTCGAACTGCCGAAATTGGCAGTTCTATATGTCTATCCAAGATCAGCAGCTATCGTCGACAACTGCAATTTGAAAATACGCCAAAAGATAGAACTTCATTCGATTGTTTTCTTGGAAATTAAAACGACGTTATACGCACTTGAATATTATTCAGTAAAATTCGCACAACAATAATTTGCTTAAAACAGATAAAACACCGCACATCTAGTTCTATCTAAAGTTAAAAACACGCCAACTTCCATGACGTCATATATTACGAACCAATAGCAAAATTCGTCTCATACTTAATCTCGATCGTTGGAATCGAGATCGACAAATCGGAGATCAGGGATCGTGAAATTTCGTTAATGCAACACTCTTACATTGGAACCAAGAACAAAGTGGATCCTGGTTCGGAACTAGGATCATTCAATCTCGGATCGGGAAAGATGTTGGTGCAACCGAGCAATAATCGTGAACAGCCTATATTAGAGCGTGAGTATAAAATTGTTCGGTTGGCTACCCACTGCAATGTAAATGTGAGACGCACTACAGAAGCAGGAAAAAAAAAGTCTTCGAAACCAAAACGCGGAGCCTGACGCAGGGCCAGAAACAAGAATGTCGTTATTAGGTTCTCGCGAGGGGGAGGGGTGCAACTTTAGATCCTTGTTAGCGTTCGTTCCGATGCGAAATTGTGCCATCGTAATTCGCTCAGCAGGCAGGCAGGCAGGCAGGCGGACGCGCGGTCGCGTAATTACCTCCGGATAGGCGCGTTGGGCCCGGCGACGCGTAAAGCTCCCTTTCGTCCCCGCCCCCCATCAACCCGGGACATACTGTACGCCATCGCGGCTGCCTCGGCTCGGCCCTCGTAATAGAGTCGCCCCGCGCTGATTCTCATTTTCCGGGGACGCACCTGCTGTTCAGCGCCAGCTGATGCAAACAAGCGGCCGTTGTTTAATCGCTACACCAACACATCGGGCCCCGCTCTCGGCAGGGAAAAATACTTCGTGCGGGAGAGCTACTGTCAGCGGAGTTAAAGGCTGTCCACGATAAAGTGAGCACTTTAGTAATGAAAAGTCACTGCCCCTGCATGCATATATTTTAATGGGCGCGCTAAGTTACATTCGCCTAGTAAAGTTGGTAACGAAGGATATAAAGTAGTTCCATCTATTAGCGCTGTAACCTTTTGTGATAACTGAATATTATTATTTCCTTCGCTTTCTATTTTTTTTTTTTATGCGTCGAAGTGTAAAAATGAACAGATTTGTAAAGCATGTACTTTCTTAATAATTTCACAGTTTCATTTGACCGACGCATGAATAAAGTGATGACCATGTCAATGTTAATTTTACATAAGGCGGAAGAATACACGACGTGCATACAAGCAGATCTTAAGCAGGGCTTTCAAATGTGCTCATTTTACCGTGAACAGCCTCTAACAAGCATATGTCGAAGTATTCCCCTCTATCCCAGCGAAAATCCCCCTTAACTTAATGAAAATCGCCTTAATTATTAATAAGTACTTCTACTCTAGGATGAATTTTTTCACGCTGTTATTTAAAACACGTGACAAAATACTGTGGAAATGTTCATTTAAAAACAATGTAAAATTAATTACTTAGAATTGTTAACGGAATAAAATATTATCATTTTATTAGTTAGTGTTTGTTCTTACCTCAGCATAATGTAATAAGGAATTGGATTTGTACATTACATGGTTCCTATAGAACAGCGGATTCGTAATGAGCACACAGCTCATTTGTGGTCTTGCACAGAAACACAAATCTTTTTCAACACTTCTTTGGAGTGCTGAAACTGACGCAACATATATTTTTCTCATTATTATGTAGCAACTAGTTAACAGCAAACGATTTGTAACTAATTTCTCCCTGAAAAATCCAAAAATTCCCTGAACGTTCCGTGCCCCATTTTTTTATTTTTTATTTTTTTTCCCACAATACGCGACCTTCCTCTAAATTTAAGGGTGGAACCCTCTAAATGCGGTTCGCGATAAAGTGAGCACTTTTGAAACCAACGATAGAAACATGTTACTGATCCTGCCTGCATATACTATAACGGGCGCACTGAGTGACATGCGCCCGGTAAAGTTGGTGACAATGGAGGGAAAGTAGTTCCGTAACTTAACGTAAAGTAAAGAGTTGAAGTGTAAAATTAGCAGATTTGTAAAATATTCAATTTTCTAATAACTCTACAGTTTCACTTGACCGACGCATGAATAAAGTGATGAGGCCCATGGCAATGTTAATTTCACATACAAGCAGATCTTAAGCAGGGCTTTCATAAGTGCTAATTTTACCGCGAGAAGTCTATACACGAGGCGGAGGAATACCCTGGAATTAGAACTTGAGCAGGGCTTCAGAGAAGACTGAAGTAACCGTGAATCGATTAAAGCGCACTGCGGTCTCACGTCATCGGCTCATCGCGGACTCGACTCCGATATTCGCGCGTAGGAAACGCAGTGGATGTCGGCGACCGCACGCGGATTTTTCTAGCGGCACTCCCTGCGATAAAAATCCGCCCACACGTACATACCTTGCACGGCTCAACGCGCTATTGCAGCGATAACTTTTGCCATCACTGGTTTCGTTTTGATGGCAGTTGTGGAGTCGAGTCAGTGTGAACGGTGTAGTTATTTTTTTTTTTTAATCTTGAGGGGAATCGCTAGTACACAATATTAAGCGTCTCAAGTTCACATCCGGCCACAAGGAAGCATCGCGACAGCGATAAAAAAAAAATAGCATAAACAATTTCCACGTGTGTTCCGTTTCCTCATAATTTTAAGCGGTGGCTATCGGGTTCTAATAAAACGACATGTTCAGAAAAGATACAGCATTGTCGCTATACAGGAGTGCCGCCTAAATATCGATTTTTTGAAAATCGATTAAATATACCTAAAAGAATCGAGTTTTAAATCTCTATTGAAGATTGCGATTTATTTCGGAATCTGTATAGTTCTTAGATAATCTTTTTTGATTCAGTTATTGCGTGTCATTTAACTTTACGAATCTCCCCGCCTTTTGAGCTTATGGCGTTTGGTACAAGAACTGAAACAAACATGCAGTCTAGCATAAATTCCCGTTTTTACCATTTTTCTCACTCTTTTCCCGCCAACCATTAAAATTCCCCGAAAACGGGAAGTTTTCCTTCGTCTGGCAACACTGCATAGAAATGAAGTTTGTACTTACGATCGGACAGAAATATCAAAAATCGATTTCCAGTGAATCGATTTTTTCCGTCCGATTTTTAATGTGCATGGATATGGCGTGCCTCGATCTAGAACGATTTAGCAGATCGATTTATTTGGTGAAGATCGGTATCGCTATAGTTTAAAATACTGTTTTACAGCAGAGTAAATTAAATTTAATAGAGTACTATTTACATAAATTTTTACTGAAATTATCACTTTTCAACGACCGTATTTATGTTTCAAAACCAAATTTATGGACTGGCAACAAAACATCTACTTTGATTTCTGTCCTGAAAAAAAAAAAACTATCATTGAAATATTCCATATTATAGAAGACACCACTATTTGCATTAAACCTTGCAACTAGAGCGCCCGCTTAAAGTATTTTTATCCTATCGTGCCTCTACTACACGCAAACCGTGTTTAATCGGAAGCGAGTCCCGATTCCGCCTGCTAACGAACATCATTATCACTATGGGTAATGTCGAAGTTGCCGTAAACGCTAGTTCAACCACTGGATTTCCTTATACATTTTACAATTTTACTGCTGTAATGATATTGCACGTACATGACCACGGTACACATTGTAGAAAGACACTCCGTTGTGTGCACTACATAGCTTGAGAAGGAAGGCCGTCCCAGTAGGCGACACGTTTCTCTCCTGAAAGGTAGCTTCGCAGTGTTGCCAACTTCACTATAAATAATTGTCCTACAACTCTACAAAAAATTATTCTACTTTGGCAAACAACATGCTACGTTCAAGTAAATTACTTAAACGTATACATGTTAAATGAAAAATCATTACTTTTGTGATATATCAATAAGAAAACAAACTAAAATATTTGTTATAAAATAAAAGGTAACCTAGATTAAAATGTGATAACTGAAATTATATGATTTAAAATAAAAAATTAATATTTTATTTGCGTTTCTTAATTTTTTTTAAATACAGACATGCACCATTCTATTTAAATACTATTTAATTAATAATTTATATTTACGACAGAGCTTAAACCATTGTATTACTATTGTCAGCCGAAATCTGTTTGTTTCTGAAGTAAGGGTACTAGCACAGGGTTACAAGGATGCCTCTATTGTATAACCCATCATCCTTTTACTAGGTGTGAAACCTGTACAGAATTCAGGCTTCTTCTTTGCATGCGTTGCTATAAGTGTCTCATTAGTTGTAGAAGTGATAATGTGGTCGCACTATATAAAATAGTTTTGCTCCTTTTACGTGGCATAACTACCTTCGTATGCTACACGCCACAGCAACCCCAAATTGTGTTACATGTAGCAAAATTATGCTACGTTTGGCAACACTGGCACGGAATGGGGACGACCAAGATTATCCGGTACGTCCTTTGTTGTCGCGCCCCAACTCTCCAACCTGACCACTATCAGTGTAAAGTTTTGAGCTCAGAATTCTGAGAAGATGCACACCTCCACAAAAAAGTTTTCATTCTAATCAGACAGTCAATACAGGAGATTTTAGTAATTCTCAGCAATCAAATGTTAACTATGCGTTGAACCTGAAGGTGAAATTTCTTCCAATAGTATGCAATAGGGGATGACTGGCCTCCGTCGTCGTATGCGTCAATAGCACCTCATCTCATTGGTTTTCTGGAGGAAGACCAGTGCCTGATAGCCAAAATTTCAGTCATATGCGCATTGTAGGGACGGATTGCCTTCTTGGGCCAGTACTGTTTTTAAATAAATTCGTTGGTTGGATTAGAATATATTTTTTGAGTTTTCCTGTAGCATTGATGGATGCACGATTAGCGAACGGCTTTTAGCCATAGCGATCCCAGTTCAGTCCCCGGCAGCTCCAAGTCCGGAAAACATACCGAACGTGGGTTGACGGCCTGCGGGTGTTTTCTCGGGGGTGTTCCAGTTTACCTCGTGACTGCATTCCGTTGTCTCTCCGACTACTTCACGTCTCACGTCGTCCATTCTCCAAGCTGTCCGGGAGCGACAGTTTGTGTACCTCTGGATGTACAGCCGAGTCCATCGGGCGCCAGATTCCTGTCTACGCCATCATGTTGACCCTAACTTAAAGGCTTAAACAACGTGCATATGTTTCTTCGATATTGCTACTGTGGTGTCATTGTTATAACCATTGGTAATGTACAGTACATTCACGGCTACTTCCAACTTTCAATTTTCAAAGTCCCACACGCACCGGGACGGAACATTTTTTAAGCTCCCTTGCGGCCTCCAGCACAAAAAATCAGCCCCACGACTGCAGAAGAACGACTAAGGGCCGGTTGCACCATTGTGGTTCGAAACTCTATCTGAGATCGACACTGAAAACTGTTGCACCATCGACTTCAGGGCTTGACTGAAGGTCGAGATTAGCAGCCGTCGTCGACCATTGTAGTTTGAAAATACGCCAACAGATAGAACTACGTACGATTTTTGTTCTTGGGAAATTAAAACATTATAAGTTCTTGAATATTATTCAGTAAAATTCGTACAGTAACAATTCCCTTTGAACAGATAAAATATCGCGCATCTAGTTCTATCTATAGTGAAAAACACGCCTACTTCCATGACGACATGTATTACGAACCACTAGCAAAATTTGTCTCATACTTAATATCGATCTCTCCAAGATCAACGAATCGGTGATCCAGAATCATGAAATTTTGTTGGTACAAAAAATTTACATCGGAGCAAAGATAAAACTCGATTCTGGTTCGGAACTAGGATCATTCGATCTCGCATCGGGGAAGATGTTGGTGCAACCGGCCCTAAGTCCATTTCTCTCCTCGCGAAAATGGCAAAGTCCCCACTAGCAGCATTTCCTTGTAGTAGAATACGTATCTTCTCTCCTATCTCCCATACGATCCACGCAGCTTCCTATTCCGGCCGACCACTGCTCTAAGCAGAACTACTCGCTTTTCTGCCCGGCTCCCAGCGGGCGAAGTTCTCCCCAAGACTCGCCCCAGCACCGACATTTATACTTGCCAAAATCCCTTCCATCGCTCTGTCCCCACTACTAAGTCCATCACACAGCGCACTCTTCACGCCGCGAGCTCTCTCTACACACGCAAGCATATAAGTACATAATAATCCGACAATAACAATTTAGGCGGCCTCGGAACCCGTGGCATATCCGTGCTACGACCCGCATTGCAATACTGCACAGCAAGCAGACTAGACAACCGGGTCCGAACATGCAACAGGCGCGGGAAGCTGAAAAAAAACAGCATATTTTAACAAACAGTTTACTTTCCACGTAAGTGACGGAGCCAATTACGTCACAGTATATCAGTAACATGATTTCTGCAATGCAGAAATTTTAGTCGGGATTTCTAAAACTGACAGTTTGGAGACCCGGGATGGGGAAACAAGTTCGACCATATCCGTTAACCATGCTCTCTCTTTCTCTGTCTCTCTCTCTCTTTCTCTCTCTCTTTTTCTTTCATTCTCTTGTTTCTGTTTATCTCTTTATCTCTCTCACTTTCTCGCTCTCTTTCTCTGACAGACATTCACTCACACATACACACATACACACACACACAATTCCAAACGAGCGAGTTGTTAGTTTCTAAGTCGTATAGTAAACGAGTCAAAATTGCAAATACTAATTTTAATTTGAACCCACGTCCGTTTTATGATACACAAAGTGCGATCGAAGTGAGTTACTGAAACTAATTTTATCCTCACATAAACGATTTAGAATACTCGGTAAGACAATGTTTTATAGTAATTTAAAGCCTGAGAAACATTATTACTTGTAATATTTTTGTACTACTGCCTCGGGATTCGACACAATAATGCCCCCAAATAAAATATTTTACAGCTGAATTTATCATTTTTGTATTACACTGCAAAATAAATGCTTCCAAAGCTTTCAATATATCAAAGAATATAATTTCTTTGTCGCATTTTTGTTTGCACTACCAAAATTAGGCTTTTATTCAAAGGGAAGGTTAAATAAATTAGGTATGTTATTATTTTTTCTTTATAACTTTTTTCATTGCAACATTTGTGGCAAAGAAAAACAATTCCTTAAGCTTGCTTCGTTTACAGTCAAGAAATGTTTGTCGTATACCAAAGCAAAGCGTTAAGTGATATTAAAAATTTTCTTTCGTTAATTTAATATTTTAGTACTTTCTAAGTGCTACGTTACCAAATAACAAATACCCTAGACAGATTTATATCATCAACATAATATTTTGAACTTCAAAATACAGTAACTGAACTTACCGCAAAAATACTGCTGAACAACTGTAAACACAATGCAAGGTTCTCATTACCATTAGTATTCAAGTACAATTAATATTTTGTCTGTGGTAAACCTACTTTGCAGTGATTCATATTTAACGGAAATTTTTTTTGCCGCAAAAATATATGTAAGTTGTAGCAACTAAAAGTGTTCTTAGAGTGTAATTTCTGTCGACACTAGCAAATGACAATTAAGTTGATGACAGGACAGCCCTAACTCACTCCCTGTGAACATTCTTCACTGTTCTACGAGTAATACTGCAATCTCTATTTCTTACCACAGATATCTGAGCTACTTCAATTACGCGACTCGCCTAATGGAGAGCTACAAACGCGGGGGAACAATCAGCCATGTTTAGTGTATGCACGGTGCAAGCAGTGAAAATTCCAGAGCTGTGTAGCGAGTATATGTCGGTCGATAGACACCTGATACTTACATTTGTTATAATCGACTGACATGGGTAAAACGGGTATTCTCGTATAACGCCAGATGTCAGCGCCTGTTGCTACTTCAAATAACATTACAAACATGTGATGATGTTGCCTTCTGACAGTTTGACAGTACTGAAACAAACTGCTGCCTTTCCAGGCATGTAACTATGGTTGTAATATTCTTATTTTCATCGTCTGATAACCTTAAAGATATTTAAATCAGTTTATACTATCCAAACAATGCAATAATTTTATTACACTAGGAAATGCATTTTGAAAATGCAACTTCACAATATTTTATGGACTTACCTCGTATCTTTAAACAAATGAACAAATCCAAACCAAGCGTCCTCTATTGGTTGTTTAAGCGAAAGTGACTCAGACATAATTTAGCGGATTCCACAATATACACAACGAAGTTAATTTTCGATTCCTTAAACTAATAAATCAGTATCGACAGAATATATTTTCCAAGAAGTGCATTGAATCACTAGATTTAGTTAAAGAAATTGAAACCTATCCCATTTTCTTTGTGATTATATGCCATATTTCTGAAAAATTCAATGTGAAATAAGTAAATTAATCCGTCTGCTACTACATAATTGGAATATAAAGAATTTGTACAAAGTTCCAAACTTTTATTTGGTAGCGTTATGAATTATAAACAATAATATCATTATTTAACAGAACAAAACATGTTTCTTTATACTGCAGTATTTTTTCAATTATTAATGTTGTCTCAAGTCTTGTACCATATCACGTACTTAAGCTTAAATATGTAGGCAAACATATCTCATTAAAGGAAATCATTATGAGCTTGTACAATACTTCCACATTTTTTTTTAATTTGCGCCACATGAAAATTATTACAGGTACGCGTGCTATGAATATCTAGAAGATTATTAAATCGATTGGCACAATTTGGTACACAATTGTATGTGGTGGATATTCAGTTTCGCGATATTTTACAGTTGTCAAAAATACGGCTTTGCTATATTTAAAACTTAAAATTTGCACCTAAAGAACCTGTAATTATAATTAAACAGTACCTGAAATACATAATCCACCTAACCATAAATTTAAGATTTCGACCTACAATTTCTGCTTTTTCGCTGCTTTTCAAAATGTTGGTTACTTTTATTCATGAAATACCAACTTGATTCCTTGAGAGTAATCCAAGAGTGTTCAACTAACAAAATTCTAGGAAACAGGCTGTACTTACCTAGGGTCCCAAACATTCACAAATTTTTTTGTAAAACCAATATACTTTGTCTTTCGTAAATTTTGCTCTAGGAAGGTTTAGGTTATATTAAATAATTCGAACCAATCGCTAGACTTTAACAAACGTAGCTCATTGCATGGCAGCTTAAACTGTGACTAAAAGAACTGGAAAAAAAAATATTTTTTTGAAATGTATAATTGTTTGAAATAATGTTTGAAACAATGCAAATGCTTGCCGCTGGATATAATATTCAGAGTGATCAAGTGGCGATTACTATTGATTTCCTATTGAATGGTTAAAGTCGTATTTGATTTAAAATTGATACATTTATGATTTATATTTTTACCACACGCTGTAAGAAATTTTTGTTCATGAAATAATTTTTCACATTCCTTTTCTTTAAGGAACGATATTTACGCATTATTAAAACCGAAACTTAATTTATTCAACCAGCGATTTATAAGAGGAAGTGTTTAATTCAGACTACGTGTTCTGATTACATCTCTACTAGCGGAGTATCGCACGGTTGTTTGAAATACTCATTTCCTGACTCGGTAGGAGAGCTTCCGCTTTGCCGATCTCGCTGGAGGGGCGGGATGAGGACTCCCTGGTTTGCAACGAATGAATCAAAGAGGACAAATAAAACACGCGTTATGCGGAAATAAAGTATTCCCTGAGAGCACCCGCAGAGAAACGGAAAACATTTATCAAAATATGTATACTATTATGAGGCCGTTCTCGGAACAGAGGCTCACTTGTCCACGTGACTCTATTAATTGAACTCTGAACAGAGGCTCACTTGTCCACGTGACTCGATTAATTGAACTGGTCCTAATTACGCACGTTTTGTAGTAATGCTTTCATATTACATCGAAAATAACACACATCAAACAGGCACTTACCAAAGCAATTAATCACCTTACTTTTATCTATACATATATGCAAGCAATTTTTCCATGAACAAACTGTAAAAAGTTTTAAACGCCTCCGCTTCCCGTCCAGCCGTAAGGAAGCGTTGCTACGGTGATATTCACGGTACTGAGCACTTTTGAAAGCCCTGAGTAAGATCTACTTGTATGCACGTTGTATATTCTTACATCATACGTAAAGTTACCATTTCCATGGGCCTCGTCACTTTATCCATACGTTGGTCAAGTGATACTGTGGAATTATTAGAAAAGTAAATATTTTACAAATGTGCTTAATTCTACATTTTGATGCAATAAAAAAACAGGAAGCACAAGAAAAAAAATTAAGTTATCACAAGTGGTAACCTAAAACTTTTTATTCGGCGTTTAGATACGGAACTACTTTCCATTCATCGTTGCCAACTTTACTGGTCGCATGTCGCTCAGTGCGCCCGTTAAAACATTAGCAAGTTGGGGCAGTGACTTTAATCGAAGGTTGATTTCAAAAGTGCTCGCTTTATCGTGAACAGCAATGCTTTATCGTGAATATGCAATGTATCATAAGCGTTCTATACTACTGTTAAGATAACAATGACTTACTTGTACTTAGACTGAACTTTTACTTATATTTCATCTGTAAATGATATTATTTCATTTACAACTAATGTGGATCAAAACAGTGAGAAAATAGGTGTGTTGGTAATGCCTAGTAATAAATAGTTTTTATGCATGATATAATTATACTGAGTGAGCAAAATAGCCGTGCGTTGTCCCCTGGTGTAATTTTCCAGACTCAGTTAAGCTCAGCTTGTATGGGGCGGAAGAATAGCCCGAAAGTAGAACTTCAGCAGGGCTTCAGAAAAGTTGGCAGTAACCGTGAAGGGGCTATACAAAGAGATCCACGTGAGAAGTAGGGGAGCGCGAGTGTTGTTGACTCCCCCCCCCCCCCTGTCACCTCAGCTACCAACCAGCTCCCGAGATGACGGAAGACTTGTTCAGTCATCTCCGGTGCGCGCATTCCTAGCAAACAACGCGAGGTACCGCGCGAACAACAGGTGAGGGATGGCCCGACGCAGACGTTGACGTACAACGTTCCTCGGCGCGGAGCGCAAGGCCTCGCCGTGATTTGTGTCTCGGGGCGGGGGAAGGGTTCTTTCTCACCCCCCCCCCCCCCCCCCAACACGTAACCAAGCAGCAGCGCGTGCGGGAGGGTGCCATTTCCTGCATGGGAGACGTCAGGTGCGCGCGACGTCAACCCCTCAGAGACTACACATCGTGGCCTACGAGCGCGGCCAAACTTCTCGAAACAGCGCTTGTTTATCCGCATCGCAGCCTGCGAGCGCGTGGATTCTAACTTCCTCGGCTGAATAGAGACAGCTCGCATTTACTCAGGCGAGCCGGGGAAATTATTTCCGGTGCCGTTCTCGTTGTGGCATCGTGTGAGTGGTAAAGGCTGTTCGCAATAAAGTGAGCACTCCGTAGAAAGTCACTGCCCCTGCATGCATGTATTTTAATAGACGCGCTGAGCGACATTCGCCCAGTAAAGTTGGTAACGATGGATAGAAAGTAGTTACATAACCTAACGTCGAATAAAAAGTGTTACGGAACTTTTCACTCTTTCGCTTCTGTTTTTTTTTTTACGCCTTAGTGTGTAAAAATTAATAGATTTATAAAATGGTTAATTTCACTGTTTCACTTCACCAACGCATGAATAAAGCGATGAGGCCCGTGGCAGTGTTAATTTTACATAGGGCGGAAAAATACACAACGTGCATACAAGCAGATCTTAAGCAGGGCTTTCAGAAGTGCTTATTTTACCGTGAACGTTCTATATCTGGAAGTGGGCTCGGTAACGTGGTGCCCAAAAAATAACCGCTCCTAAAATTGTTCACTGTTATTTCAGCACTTTTGTTACCAACCTTTGAAATATGTCATTGCCCCTACCTGCATACATTTTAATGGGCGCATGACTTGTAACCGCCGAGTCATGTTGATAACAACGGAGGAGAAAGTAGTTCCATGTGTAAATGTTAAATTAAAAGTGTTACATACTGAATACTGAAATAGATACTGAAATCGTGAGCACTGAAATTTCTTGTTTAGCTTCCTATTCATTTTAATGTGCTTAAGTGTTAAGGATAACAGATTTTGTAAAAGCTTTACTTTTATAATACTTTGATATTTTCACTCGAATGATGGATAAATCAAGTGACCAGGCTCACGTCAATGTTAATGTTGCATATGGTGGAAGGACACACGATGTGAGTACAATTAGATCATGAGCAGAGCTTTTAAAAGTGCTCAGTGTACCGTGAATGACCTTAAAGTGATTTTATTTTTCTTGTTTTTGAACTGTTACAAATAGCCAGAAGCGTATCCGAATTTCTGAAGAATGGAGTTCTAAAAAAAAAAAAGCACTAAATTATTATTTTTTAAATTTATTTGTAATGCTATAAAATACACCCAGCTATACTTAAACAACAGTAATCTACATATCTGTACTATTAACAAATACAGTTCTCAGTGGGCGCAATATTAATAATAATAATAATAATAAATCGTCTATTTGGCACAGTTAAGTCATATCTGCCTTCTCTTACACTAAACAATTTTTATGAATTGCACTTGCTTATTACGATTTAGAAGATAAAATAATAATAATACTTACAGATTAACAAATATGCAGAAAATGTCAATCCCGATACTAATAAGTCTTCATCACTTATCTGTATACTTGCTACTGTCACTTGAGCCACACTTATTATAAATAATTATAAGTTTAACTAACAATCCCTCTCATAACCGTTTCATGAAACTGGACAGCCCATACCAATAACTCTTGTTTCTTTTTTATACATACGGCCTGTTTTAATCCTGTCATTATGCCACCCTGCTGGTTGGTTATACCAACTTCTAAATGTGGTGTCCACTACAGGCAGGCAACCCTTTTTTCTGGAAGCATTAAATTCGTAAGACTCGGACATAACAATCGGGTTGAACAGGCTAAGTCGTTTATTCCAATGCAATCGGGAATATTACTGCTAATATTAAAATGTAATTCTGAAACACATTTTGCAAACTGTCCATCTCCTCCTTAATGATATAGCGGATAACTGATCACAATAATATGCAACCTTAAAGACAGTTCGCGGTAGAGTTAGGAATTTCAAAATCAAACTTTGAAAAATATCACTGCCTATAGGACAGTCACGATTACTTCACACATTTCTGAAGCTCTGTTTAAGTAACATTTCCTGGATATTATTTCACCGTATGCAAACAAAGCTTAATCAAGTCTAGAAAATTACACCAAAGGGACAGCGCACCGCATTCGTGCGCACTTATAAAAACTCGCGCAATTAATATTCTTTACTGGGTATTACCAACACTTATTTTCTCCCTGTTTTTATTCGTATTAATTATAAATTAAATACTGTAATTTATTGATCAATTATAATTGAAAGTTCAACTTAACCAAAAATATGTTACATTTATGTTTATACAAGTAAAAAATACCTGTGTTACATGGTATATTTAAGTTGACACATGTATAAAACACCTGTGTTACATGGTATATTTATGTTGACACAAGTGTATAACACCTGTGTTAGACGGTATATTTAGGAAACAACCAAGCATGTCATTCATTGAATGATTTTTCAAAGGTTTGGTTCAAAAAGTGAGAAGAAACTGGGTATAGGGTATAGAAGTTGGACTGCCTCGTCAATGAAACAGTTTGATGGGGTCGACATGAGTACCTCTTGTCGCAGTGTGAAAACAAACACATACGCGACACCCCGATTGTGCCCTTTTCGTCGGCACTGGCTGAATCTATCCGTCACCAGTTTCCTTCCTCCCTGCTTGTGCGGTGGCACTTGTAAGAACCAGCTCCCGTGTGGGGGGGGGGGAGGGGTTGGGAGGAAATCGACGAAGAGACGTATCCCGCAGATTGAAGGTCGGCCCGAGTGTTTGGTTGCAGCAAATATTGCACTTCCGGTCCCTGGCACACGTACCGACGACAGACTACAACCCTCCCTTCACCCGGACACACCCCGTGAAAACCTACCGCCCCCCGTGTTGCAAGAGAAATTCGATTTGTCGGGTTCCACCCGGAGATAAGTTTTGGATTTCCTATCGGCCGGCGCTCGAGGACCCCGCCGACTCGTGGTTGAAAGATGGAATGGAGCACCCGTGTCACGGGTTGAAACGACAACTTCACCTGCCACGAAGGAAAAAGTGTCAACCTCGGAAATGTTTTTGTTTCGTTTTTATTTAATGCTCTCGGGGAACTGAAAACAGCTTAAAGCAGATTTCCCCTATTTTCTTTCAACAGTGTGTGAACTTTTTTTATTGGAGTAGATGGCTTCAATAAAGAGTGAGTAAATTGGTCTTCCTGACGTATTAGAAAAATATATATTTAAATAGTTGCAACAGGCAGAAATTTTTGGATTGTCATCAGTTACTTCGCTACACTGAATTGCGAATTTTCTTACCTCGCCTGTGTTCTGTTCAAAAAAACGAGTTCGTCAAGACCTTTTCGGCCTGGATAAGTAAGTAGCAATTTTCGGTCTGCGAGTTCATTTTTTCGAAACCGGGAAATGCCATAGGTGTTTGTGCAAAGTTAATTTGACATGTTACGCGCCTAGTTAATGCATCAGAAATTGGCAGGAATAATTGTTATATTATTAGTGATTTTCACAAAGGTACATAACCGATTTATCCTAAACAGGTTCCCGAACAAATGTACATAAATACCAGAGCTCTCTTTTGTTCCTCACTCACTTGAACAATGTTTGGTATTTTCTTTATACGCATTAAATGTTGAGGTATAAAATTCATAGCGAATCATTTTGTTAATTTCTTTTTTGCATTCATAAAATCATCATTTATTATTTCCTTTATTTTACTTTATACGTTACTATACTGCGCTTCAGTAGATATTGAAGGTACTATTTCTTAAGTCAACGGCATTTCCCAGTGCAGATACGTCAAAATACGAGATATACATATGTCTTTCTCTGTCTTCCGCATTTCGTCGGCCTATGTGCTTATCACTCATAAAAAAATTTCACACAAAGAAACATCTACCTCATAGTTGTTATCAACCTGCTTGTAATTTAATCTGTGTGTAAAATATATGTTATATATACACGAGCGTATACATATATACACACACAGTACGTCCCTCGATACATTACACTGTATTTTTGCATTTATGACTACTTTCTTTTAATACCGCATGCAGCAAAATCGAAAATCCAACCAATTACCTCAAAACTCATTGTGCAATTATTTTATACATTCTGGCCTTGCACTTTGCGTTTAGGCTATTAATTTATGCCTTGGTACTATAAATATTAATAGTTCGGACGACATATGCATTTTATACTATCGTAATATTGATTCTAACTGTAAATAGTAATATCGTTGTGTCAATATTTTTGTCAAAATATTTAATACTTTTGAAAAAGTATCATTAAGTCAACTTAATATCATATTTTTCAGGTAACGCAACATTTACATTATACACAAATATTAAAAATGTGAAAAGCCTGCCATACACTTGAAAGTATTGCTTACTTCTGAATTAAATGTTAGAGTTTTTGAAGTCTATGCACATTAATTTACTTGGAGATAAGTGCAAAGTCAGTAGTAGATGTATAATGCGGATCCTGGACCACCCCACTTTTTAGGGATTTTTCTTATAAAATTACAATAAAAAAATGCAGTGCATTAGATAGGGTTATTTTTTCTAAAAGTACAGGAAAAAAATTTAAAACTCAAAATCTGAAAGTCAACTAAAAAAATCGTGAAAATCATGTTTAAAAAGCCAAAATCAAGGTATTTGAGGCCTAAATTTAAGCTCTAAACGCTTTTTAAAAGGAGCTCTCAAAAACGGCCAATTTTAAGCAAAAAAAAAAAAATCAAGAAAATTTTAGCAGTTTTTCAAAAATGTGCGCACACGATTTGACACAAGAAAAACAAGCAAAATTATGCAAAAAATAATGCAAATTTCAGGCTAAAACAAGCAAATCAGATAAAAAGATAATTGATAGAATTTAAATATTAAACTCAATATCATGTACAGATTTTCCGTTTTAAATTTCTTTTAAACCTTTATACACTATAAAAACTCGCCCCTCATTCATCAATTTTAAACTATTTCCATCAATTATCTTTGCATAACGATCTGGTAAAGTGATTTTATAATTACCATCTAGAATGCAATTAATTTTTTTGCCAAACTTAGATTCATAATTTTGAAATTCTGTATCTTCATACCATTTATCAATTTCGAGGTCACATAGTTTAGTCAATTCATATGAATTGTTCAAATTGTTTAGCAGAGCCTCCATTTTTGGACTATGTTATTTAAAAGGAAACACATTTAACAAGACCGCTAAAACGTTGAAATAAAAAAATATTTTTTTTCTTTATAAAATATTTTTCTTAGTAAATAAAATGGAAAATAATAACAAACCGTGTAAAAAGTGTGGCAAAATATTGAACATAGAAATTTTTGCACCGCATAAACATACAAAAGATAAACATTTTAACTTTTGTAAAAAATGTTGTAATGAAATGCTAGTAGTAGTTATGAATTAAAAAAAGAGAGAGTAATTTGCGAATGTGGAAAATATGTTTATAATACATCTCTCAAAAAGCATAAAAATAGTAATTTATACAATATAGTATCAGATAATTTAAACGAAAATCGTGATAATTGTCCAACAAATACATGTAAATTGTGCAAGGAGAATAAATCTATAAAATTATTTTCTCTTAATAAAAATAATAAGTACAAATATCCAATAACATGTTAAATATGTTTTAGTGATTATATGAACAATTATCGACATAAGAAGTTAAATACGGTTTCCCAGAAATTTAAGCAAATTTTTTATTCATTCAGTATATAAGTTTTTACATTTTATTTATAAATTTATTTCTCTTATAAATACAACTATAAAAAATGAAATCTTGTATAACAACAGTGTTGAATGATGAGGGGGGTGAGGATGCTGAGACGTATTGCTAACTATTTTAAAATAGAATATATATAACTAGACTAAGAAAAACAATCTAATTAGAACTCGTATACCATTTTTTAAACCTCTGGTTATAGACGAGTGGAGAAAAAGAAAGCAGATACAAAGAACAAAGAATAATTTTACAAATTTACCTTTGGTTGATGCAAATATCATTGAATTACATCCCACAGATAAAAAAGAATCAATATAAATATTTCCATTCTATAATAATTATTTTGTTAACTAAAACAAATATAAGAAGAAGCAATAAAATTACTTAGTTAATAAAGCTTTTAAAAGTAGGATATCAAAATATATAACATCGCAAATACTTTTAATTTACTACAGCTCATTAATTTATTGACTTCAGCAAAAAATAAGATATTTGATATAATCACAATAATCTTAAAATATGTAGATCTGTGAAAAGCAGTATTATATGATATACTGATTTTCATAAGTAAGAAAATAGTCAAGTACAATTGTTCACTTTTCAATCACCCAATTATACAGTATTGAATGCTGGATATATTTTAAAAATTTAAAAATGCGTAATACAATAAATACTTATACAATTATCTGAATTTCGAAAAAGAGATTCTGGATGGGCTTTAGATAATATAATTGGAATACAATTAGCAATAAATAAGTATAATCTCCTAAGAGGCTCATCATGTGTTGATCCACCAGAAGGGATTAAAAATAAAAAAGCATGCATAAATGTAAAGAATAATGGTCAAAAATGCTTTCTTTGGGCGATAAAATCTTCATTATTTCCAGCAGATAGCCATTCAGATAGAGTAACGAAATATAAAAACGTGGGGCTTAATATTGATGAAATATTATATAAATATGAATATCCTATTAAAATAGATGATATACCAAAAAATAGAAAATCAAATATATATATCTATAAATGTATACTCTATTGAAGATGAAAAATGTGTCGTATATCCACTAAAACTCACAAAAATATAAAGGTAAAACATATAAATTTATTTTATTTCAAAAATGATACAAATTTGCATTATTGTTGGATAAAAGATTTATCGAAACTACTTTCTGCACAAAAAAAATTATTAAAGTAAAACTTATATATGTGATATGTCTTCAATTCTTTTATTTAGAAGAAAAATTAAATAATCCTACTGAAGATTGTTCTAAAAATGAAGCTGTAAAATCATTTTACCCCAAAAAGAGAGAAAATAAAATTTAAAAATTATGAGCATGCAATGAAGGTTCCATTCACAATATATGCAGATTTTGAATCTATATTAAAGATAATATCTAAAACTAAACCAATTCCAAAAGAAATAAAAAACTTTAAATTAATTCAAAAATATCCTATTTTAAAGATTATATTGATAATGGTTTTTATAAAGAATCACTTAAAGAAAGATATAAACTTACTAATGAACAAATAAATAACATTGATTTGAAATTGAAAGATGAATCAGACACTATGAAATATCAGTTACATGAAGTATCTGGTTTCTGTTGTTATAGTGGATCTAATTATGGTGATTATAAGCTTCCAGTAGTATATCGAGGCCCAAATGCACATAACGTTTTTATACGATCTATATAAATGGAAGTAGAAGAAATTGGAGAAATATATTCCCAAATTACAGAGGGCAATTAAAAAGTATACCATCATGATCATATAAGCAGAAAATTCATTTATCATCTATGTAGTTATTGTAATCTACAATTAAAATTACCGAATTATGTTCCAATTTGTTTTCATTATTTACCAGGTTGTGATACACATTTATTTATTAAAGAGTTAGGATATGATGGTAAAAAGATAGAATTAATTGCAAATTATGAAGAAAAGCTTATAACTTTTTTTGGAGGGGGGGGGGGGCAGAAAATTTGAAGATGCGATTCATAGACACATTCAAATTTATGGCTAGTAGTTTAGAGAAATTATTCTCTAATATATGTAAATATTTAATGAAACACACACAAAAACATTTTCCAAAAGAACATGTAGACTTAGTTATTAAAAAAGGTTTTTATCCATATCATTATACAGATAGTTAGAAAAAATTTGAAGAAACATAACTTCCATCAAAGAGCGAATTTTACAATAAATTAAATGATTTTGGTATAACTGATGCTGATTTTGAGCATGCAAAACACGTATGGAACCAATTTAATATTAAAAATCTTGGTGAATACCGTGATTTATATTTAAAAATTATGTATTATTGTTCGCAGATATATTCGAAAATGTTAGAAATACATGTGTAGATTCTTATGATTTAGAACCTGTGTGCTATTTTACAGCACCAGGTTTATCATGGGCTGCAATGTTAAAAATGACCAAACAACCACTAGATTTATTACACAATTATAATATGATTTTAATGATTGAAAAAGGAATTAGATGTGGTATATCACAATGTTGTAAGCAATATGTTAAAACTAATAACAAATATTTAGATGATTTTAATGCTATTCAAGAATCAAATTATTTAGCATACCTTAATTCTAATATATTATGTGGTTGGGCAATGTCACAATATTTACCATATGGTGGTTTCGACTGGGTTTATTATATATTATATGATTTAGAGTACTGGATTTAAAAACTATTAGATTTGGAGAATGATTCTGAGTCTGGTTGTATATTAGAATTTGATTTAGAATATCCACAAGAAAATAAGGTAGTTCCAAAAAAAATTATCTAACTTATTAACAATGTTACATATAAATGAAAAATATGTATTTCACTATCGTAATTTAAAACAATGTTTAAAAGATGGATTAAAACTTACAAAAATACACAGAATATTGATGTTTGATCAGTCCGATTGGTTAAAAAGGTGTCTATATATGAACACATAAATTAGAACTAATGCTAAAAAAGATTTTTATAAGATTATGTATAATTCAGTGTTAGGTAAAACTATGGAAAATATTATAAACATAGTTAATATAAAATTATTATCAGATGCCGAAAAATGTGAAAAAATAATAACAAAACAAAATATCAAAAGTAGTACTATATTTAATGAAAATCTTGCAGCTATACATATGAATAAAACTAATGTAAAATTTAATAAACCAATGTATGTATGTCAATTTTAGACATATCGAAAGAATTAATATATGATTTTCATTATAACATAATAAAGCCAAAATATGGTGATAAAATTGAATTATGCTATCAAGATACTGATTCATACATTTATAACATACAAACAGAAGATTCTTATGGAGATATGAAGTCGATGATAGAAAAATTTGGTACAAGTGATTATCCAAATGAGAATATTTATAACATGCCTGAAATAATTATTTTTTTTTAGAAACAATGAAAGATGAATGTAATGGTAAAATAATGAAAGAGTTTGTTGGTTTATGATCAAAAATGTATGCTTATTAGGTTAATAAGCGGATTACATTTGATGATTACAAGACTTGTTTGTTTAAAGAGAAAATATAATATAGAACAATGAGTCTAAAAAGGAGTGAGAAATATGAAATGTATACAGTACGTGTTGATAAAATAGCATTAAGTCCTTATGATAACAAAATTAACACATTAGAAAATAAAATAGATACACTGCCAAATGGATATCAAAAATTAAAATTAAAATTTAATTTTTATATTAATATGTTTTAAACTTCTTCAGTTTCTAAGACAACATCGATATCAACACCATCAAAATCAATCAGTTTGTCTTTTTCATCTCTAATTTCCAAACCAGTATGAATAAACCTCTCATTATTAATTTTACAAAAAACTGGATATGCGGACTCAAAAATTATACAATCTCTAAAACCAAACATTGTTTTGGTGGAAAACTCACAATTATAAGTTTCTAAATTATTTGATTCATCATATTTTATGAACATACCATATGCCAAATTACAGTGAATATTTGTTGTTTTTAATGGATTAAAATTGGTTGATTTAGTACCTACAACAACTTGGTCTTTTTCAGTAGATAATTTTTCTCAAAATCAAGAATATCAGATAATCGATCATCAAGTTTAATATCTAATTTAGATTTGACAGATACTCCAATTTTTACATTATCTGCTATTAATTCTATATTATTTGTTGAAAAAAGGATCAATTGAAATTATAGTTTCTTTTAACAATTCAATATCATAATGACCTCTTGGAATAGTTATGACTTCATTTTTATTAACAACAGGGCTCATTTTTTCAATTTCTGTTATAGTGTTATTATTTATATTCGGTGTTAAAAATTTTTGTATGAAAACTGATTAACACAAACAATTTTTCATTGTATATTATACCATAATGACGTTTTCTCTTTAAAATAGAACTATTGCTTGTCAACTTAAATACTTTATTATCCATTTATACAACAAATTAACATACAAATGCAAAAAAACTGACTGTGGCATTGGCATTTTAATTTTAGAATTGGAATAAAAAAATTAAAAAAAGGTGAATTATTGCATGATAATGTATGTGCAATATTTGTTGGCCCAAGCACTTGTAGAAAAACCAATTTGATAATTAATTTTATTTATAAAATATGTTGGTTAAATTTTAATAAACTGTATGTTTGCTCAAAAATTTTAAAACAACCTACATATATTCAGTTACCAAATGATATCGATTAGTTAGGCAAAAAACTAAAAGTTAAAGAAAAAATGCTCATTTAAAACATAATACTGACAATATGTCTCCTTTAGACTAATGTGAAGACGATTCACTACATGCATGTTGAGGTTATTTTAGAAAATTTAAACATTATTAGCGATTAATTTACTCAGGGCAGATGATACTGATTTTAAACACATTTATAAAGACTTTGTTGGGGATGATATGACTTATGAGAAATTTAAGGAAATTTGTTCAAAATGCTGGGATGATGATTATGGTTTTATTACAATAGATTTGAGTAGAAAAATAAAAGAAGGAAAGTATAGAATTAAAATTAAAGACTTTATTAAATTTTAACATTTTTGAATACATATTTATGTTGAAACGAACGACAACACGACGACGATAAAAACACAACAATTGTGAACGAACATTAAAACAGTCATTAAATGTGATGAATATTGAATTATTCCATTTTTGAAATTATTTAATTATTAATAATACATATTAAAATGTATAAAGCATCATCTAAAGTGGACTCGGCTGCGCAAATGGCAGTTTTATAAATCCAAGAGTCGTGAGAATTATCAAAACCTAATCACTTTACATTAAATTTTTCACCTTGTTTGTTCTCATTATTTGATATTCATCATATTTACCCAATATGTCTTCTCCATTAATATCTTTTAATTTATAAGTTGGTATATCATGATTTAAAACTTTAATAATAGTAAATAATTCTGCCGACCAATTAGCAGCATAATCTGTCTGAGTTTTTTTTTTTCAGTTTGCTCACACGAACATCATCTCCAACTTTATATTTTGGTTTAGAAAACAAAAAATTCGTTTACAATACAGTTTTTCATTTTATTTATTAACTTCTATTGGCTTCATACCATTAGTTCTATGTTTTACATTATAATAATCTTTCACTAATTCATCCAATATATTTACCCACTTGTAGATGCCATTGAAATCAAATTTCTTCCACATTACATTTTCTAAAGTTCGATTAACTAATTCAACAACATAAGCTTTTAATTCAGAAAATGAAGAATAATGGTTGATATATTTTTTTCCATAAACTCATTAAATATTTTATTATTAAATTCGGAACCATTATCACTTTGTATATTATTTGGTTTTCTTTCAATTAATATAGATTCTAAACCATTTGATATATTTTTAGATGTTGTATCTTCAATTAGTATAACAAATGCAAATTTTGAAAAAAAAAAAAAAAAACATTAATAATTGTCATAATATATTTGCATTCATTGTTTACATGTGATGTACCTTTTAAATTACCGGTATTCATTTCTACAATATCAATTTGCCATAAATCATCAATTCCATATGAAATTATTTTTTGTCTTAGAAAATTTTTGCACACTGGTTTATGTAATTCATTAATTATTCCCTCTCTCGCAATGGACAAAAAAAAATTTACTTTGATGTATTAGAATTAGATACAAAATATTTACTTTTTTATACTAATCGCCCGGTTTCGTATTTTAATTTTTTGTATTAATATTGTTAGTGACCTTCTTGCACTTTAAGCACCAAGAATTGTTCGTATTAATAGTAAAAAATATTTATTTATTTTTTAATATTTTATAAATATTCCTATTATTATAACCTTAGCATCAATATCAAAAAATATATATTTATTTATTTTAAAAGATAAATTGTCTCTTTTAGCATCAAAAGGCTTACTATAATATATTTTTGTATTTCCCATAATAATAGTCACGTCGTCATCATCAGTAGTTATTTTATAAACAGTACAATCCATCATAAAAATAAAGAAAATTGAATTATTTTCTAAGTGAAAAATATTATTAGTTTTATTCCACTTTGCACTTAAATAAAATATAGGAAACTGTTCTTCCTTACATTTTTCAATTTTTAAGTTAACAAATGTCTCACAATTATTTTTAAAAACTGGTTTAAATGTTGTAATTTATCAGCTATTTCTTTATCGAAATATCTTTTATTGACAGCATCTTTTCTATCAATAGGATCAGCCATATTATTAATTCTACGATTTTGAAGAGAAACATAATCTGTTGTGTGAATAAAAACTTTACTAATTTGATCTCGTAAAGCAGAAACAATTATAATATATTTTTATTCTACATATGATTTTAAATCAGAAACACTAGTGTTACCTTTTGATTTGACATCAGTTTTTAAAGCATAGTCAGAAAAAACAGTTTAATATTTTGAATCGACATAATTTTCAATGCAGTTTAATATTTCGAATCTGTCGTTTTTTAATGCATAATCAGCAACAATAGTTTTATATTTTGAATCTGCTCCTTTTATGGATGTCTGTTTTGCATTATTTATTCGTTTTATATAATCAGTAAGAGTGTTATTGAATTGTAAATTTATATCTTCTTTTAGAGCTTAATCGAAAACAATAATTAAATATTTTGAATCAATATCTTTTTTTAATGCATAATCTATATATACATCTATAATGTCAAAAAAGTATTTTATTGACCGCTTCTTTTTTATCCACAGGTTCACCTTTATTATCAATTCTTCATCCAAGAAATGATACGATTTTGAAAAATCAAATCAAGTGCTTAACTCGCTTTATAAAAAAGAAACACTCGAATTGCATCGTGAATCTACATATATTTTTTAATTTTCAGCAATATTATCAAAGTTTTTATTTAGAAATGTGATTAATGGTTTCCCAAATATATCAGTCAATTAATAATATAAAAATTATATCGTTAAACTTAAATTCTCTCCAAAAAGATGTAATACTATTAAACATAAATGTCCACATATAACTGAATTAAAATTCTGAATTCAGTCATCATTATAATAAACGTTCTGTTTTTTAAACGATTAATTTAAATAGTGGAAATATTGCCTCCAAATTAGTCAAAATAATAAACATTTTTATTTTCTTTAAAATAGCAAACCCGAGGAGTGCCATAATTTGTTGAGATATGAAAATTTACCCCAGTACACTCATTTTTGAGCATACTTTTCGGTAGTTCGTCAATCATATAAACATTTTTGAAATTTTTTATGTTTAATATTTTTACATATTTTTCAATATCGACATTAGATAATGGCGATAAATTCAAATTTTCTTTGGCCTTCCTCGTTTTAATCCACTTACTGATTTACTTTCCATTACTAAATTATGCCTTTTTGTTCTTCTAATTCTTTTATATTTTTACTAGTTTTTTCAACAGTACTATAAATTGCAGCAGCCATTCCTAAAGCACCGAGTACAATGGAAATAATTTCTCCATTATGCAAACCATTACCAGTTTTCCTTTACTCATTTTTTAGACTGTTGATAATAGTAAAGCTATTTTGAAATTTTGCCCTATTTGCAATTTTTTTAATTGCAATTTGATCATCTGTTAGAAAGTTATCTATACCCAAATTTTTTTATTCTTCATTAGGAATATCGAAGGTTACATTTGTTATATTCATTTATATGTAAGTAAAATATTAATAGTTTAATAAATTTTAATGCCCCATCCTAATTTTCTTTTTGTAAACATAGTTGAGGCAAGAGCTGCAGAATCAATTTTTTCACCATTTGGAGTATATTTATTTAACATAATTTTTCTTCTTCTTTTTTTTAATTTTATCTGCTTCATGTCTAGATTCTAAATCTTAATGATCTCGGCACACAATGTCATGATATTTGCATGCTTCATCTAATTTATTTACTCCTTTATCACCTCTGTCAGTTATTTCATTTAATTATGTAAATGGACCACAATAATTATAACTGGGCAAATGAAATTCAGGCAAATTTAAATTGTTTGATGCCCAATTTAACACACCTTTTCCATGGTGTTCACAATTCCAAAATCAATGTGGAATTTCATTTAAAACTCTTAAAAGATATTATATACCTTTTGTATTATTTATAACAAATTCAGAAATTTTATTGAGTAACATATTCATTATGCTCACTTTTTCATTGTTAAAACTATTATTTTCAGCATTTTCTTCGCCCTGAATAACTAATAATCTATCAATTCATTTTGTAAAATCATCCAACCAAATGTATTCTTTGGGTAAATTATTATATTTTTTTAATACCTTCTCCAGATTTAGGAGTTTGTGGAGAAACCATTCTTTGTAGTGTATTTGATAATGATTTTGACTGTGAATTTTTTTATATAATCTTCATAAATTTGACTAATTATCTCAATATACTTCGTATTACTAGTTGAACTTGGATTATTCTTTTCTTATTAGGAATATATTCTTTAAATATAGCATTGGTTGCTAAAATAATATCTTCGTAATTTTTAAGGTTAACATTATTAAAAATATCTTCGATTTTTTCATAGGTACTTTTTATTGACAAATAAATAAGACCCTCTGTTAATTCATATATTTTATCATTGACAAATAAAAAAATCACCATCTATTTTTACTTTTGTATCACAAATTTCAAAATCTTGACAACTCCTTGTAAACCAAATTTTTCATTAATATCATTAACATTTTCAGAAATACATTTTCCGAGATTTATAGTTGAAACACCTGCTTTAGGTAGTAAATTTTTCAGTGGTACAATTCCCATTTGCTCTTAGAAAGTAGGAGATTCTTGTTCTGCAAATAATTCTTTTTCAAATGATGTTTCTTCTAGAGTTGGTGGACAATCTAAATTGTTTGCAGCAACAGGTACTAGTGCTGTTATGAAATTTTTACTTTCTACACTTACTTGTTCTACTTTTTTGCTAATATTTTGTAATTCGCGAATTAATGATAGATCTTTTTTCTTGTTTTTTTCTTCATATTCTACCTCATGGTTCTTTTTATAATGTATATACTTCTCAATGGCCAAATTCACTCGAGGAACTCCTTTTTATGCTGCCATTTATATATGATTTTTTTACTTATAAATGAGTTATAAAAGCATTGAGAGTTTTGGGAGACAAACTTTTCTCCCAACTGATCAAACTAGTAATAATGTAAATGTTTACAATAGTAGAATAGAATTTGATATTCCAATAGGGGATGGCTTTTCTTTTCCAAACGATGCTTATGTTTTGGAAGAATATCGCCTACTAAAAAGAGATAAAATTGAATATGAGGGAAAATATGATGATATTGATGTTTGTGTCTAATATTGTTTCATTTCAGTTTCCTAGAGTAGAAATTTCAAAACATGGACAGATTATTGAGGCTGTTGATAATCCAGGAATAACTTCGAGAATGATGAATATTTTGCTAAAATCACCAGGTGGACAAAATTATTTAGAGTCTACTGCTGTTGATAGTAAATATCGAGTAAAATTTGTTCATAGTGATAAAATAAATGAAATAATCTATCCATTAAGATATTTGTTTGTGTTTATTCGCGATGATAATGAAGATTACTGGAAATGTGGTTATAAAATCACTTTTTTTCCGAAATTCGTCTGATTACAACTATTTATTTGTTTATGAAACAAAAAATGCAGATGGTGTGGTTGATAAAATTTATGCTGATCCAGGTAAAATTGTTATTGAAAATTAGATATTCTGTGGCCCATTGTTGAACACGAAGCTAACAAATAAATAACAGTTAAAGAAAAAATATAAAGAAATTCTAAAATTCATATTGGTTTTAACTATTGGCAATTTTTATAAAATGAAGTTCCTGCTAGGACAACTCTTTTTAACGTTGATATAAAATATTAGTTTAATAATTTACAAATTGACAATCCTGATTTTGTAATTGTGGGTTTCCAAACTAATAGAAAAAAATCGGACCGAGTACTATGTGCATGCTTCAATGTTTGATCACTGTAATGTGAATAATATTTCTGTTAAAATGGTAGAAATTAAATTTTTCCAAAAGAAAATTGGAAACTAGATATTGAAAATGATCTTTTTTTTCAAATGTTTCTTGCTTTAATAATTTTAGAAATTCAAGAACTAAATTAGTTGCTATATAGAGAAATAATGAACTTTATTATAAGCAATCTACAAAATATCATGGCGATATCAATTATTATTCATTATGAGGACGAAGATCTTTACATGTTATTGATTGCCTATATAGAAAAACTTCAGTAGTTAAAGAAAAAATAAATTAAAAAATTAGTGTGGATTTTAAAAAAGCTGTTGAGGCTGGTACAATCTGCAATTTTGTTTTAATTATCCAACGAAATTTAACTTATGATTAATTGAAATAAAATGTCACTGAAGAGAGATAAATTTCTTATTTTATTAAATGGATAATGTAAACGATTTTACAGAAACAAGAAATTGTTTCGAAATTTTAATACAATTTTTTTAGACTCGTTTGAGTGGTCGCATAAAAAATTTTCACGAATTTTTATAAATATAGATGAATTATTTGATCAAATAAAAAATAACTTTTCTAATTAAAATTTTCTCATAGTATCACTTTTTTATAAAATATATATAAATTTTTAGTATTGTAAATTAATCAATTTATAAAACTTTTAGAAGTGTGGGAAATTGGATACGAAATTATAAAAACAAACTTTTATTGATTCAGAATTGGATATTGTTTATTTCAAAATTGTTTAAAAAATCGATAGAAACTATTTATGTTCAGATAACGTTTCTAATTTTAAAGACCATGTTTATGGTTTGGATTGTTGTGATGGTAGGTATTGTGGATTCAGTAATGGCTATACCTTAGATTTTTCTTTGTTTTTAGACTTTAAAAATCTTATTGGTATTTTACTTTTGTTGAGTAAAATTTATAAATGCTATCAATTATCTTTTCATCTGATTTGCATGTTTTAGCCTTAAATATGCTTCATTTTTAGCATAATTTTGCTTTTTTCTTTCCTGTGTCAAATCGTGTGCGCACATTTTTGTAAAACTGCTGAAAGTTTCTTTTTTATTTTGCTTGAAACTGCCTGTTTTCGAGAGCTCCTTTTTAAAAAGCGTTCGGAGCTTAAATTTAGCCCTCAAATACCTTGATTTTGGCTTTTTTTTTAGACGATTTTCATGATTTTTTCATCGAATTTCAAATTTTTAATTTTTGATTTTTTTCCCTGCATTTTTAGACAAAATAACTCTATTTAATTTACTGCATTTTTTGTTGTAATTTTAGAATAAATATCCCTAAAAAGGGGGGTGATCCAGGATCCGCATTATACATCTACTGTCAGTGTTTTCAACATTCGTCTCTCTAGTGGCAGAATATATAATACATTAGGAAAAATCAGTAGTAAGAAAAATCGGTATAACTTAGTAGCTTTGCATCATTCATACGACAGCCTTTCAGGTGTTAACGTCAGACATTCTGAGTACGTCTAGATCATATACCCATTTCTCTCTTTTTTTTTTTTAACTGCCTTGACTGTTTGCCTTGTAATGCCTTCTTCGATTCCTGACATATCTTCCCTTTACCGTACTATATTACTAAGGATTTCCTCATTTCCATTTAAGGCTGTTCCCGATAAAGTGAGTACTTTTGAAATCAACCTTATAAAAAAGCCCACTGCCCCTGCCTGCGTATATTTTAACGGGTGCACTGAGTGAAATGTGCCCAGTAAAGTTGGTAATGATGGATGGTAAATAGTTCAATATCTTATCGTCAAATACTAAGTGTTAGGTAACCATTTGTGCAAAATGAAATTATTTCTTGTCTTCTTTGTTATTTTTAATGCGCCTAAGTATAAGAATGAGTAGATTTGTACCATATTTACTTTTCTAATCATTCCACGTTTTCATTTGACTGGCCCATGAATAAAGTGACGAGGCCCATGGCAGTGTTAATTTTACGTAAGGCGGAGGAATGCACAACGTGCGTACAAGACGATCATAAGCAGTGCTTTCAAAAGTGCTCATTTTACCGTCAACAGCCCATATATCTCCTCATCGCGCAAATTGTGGACGTTGCTATCCTGAGCCCAGGTGGGGACGTGTGTCCTACGGCATTCGCTGAAAGTTGTCACATCTTTGCAAAATGTAAAGACTTGCTTATATTTCCAGAACGCTCAACAAAATAAAATGCAGATAAATGCAGAGGGATGGGAGCAGTTTTTATAGAAGATATTCGTCAAAGCGATCGCGAGTAGAAAAAGTTTTAGGTAACCAAGAAGAAGACCCGCGGTGGAAGTCACATGTATGTGTGTGTGCGTGTGTTTACGAGTTTGTGTAATCTACTCACGGTAAAGTGAGCACTTTTGAAAGGCCTCTCATTTTAAAAAATAGTCAATAAATATGTTTTATTTAAGTCTTAGACGTTGACTTCAGAGTGCGGTGGAATGTACACGCTGTGTTTATTACCTACATAGCAATATTTATTTTAAGTGGTTTATGAAGCGCTGTAGCTCGCACCGGCCGCCAGCTCCCGTTATGCGATGTCAATCTTTTGGAAAAAGGGGTAGGGGGTGTTCAACCACCTCCACCCTCCTCTCCACCAGACAGACGCGCTCGCTGCCTCGTCACCGCCCCTCCCACAGGGGTAGCCGGGGAATGATTGACAGTGGCGATACCTGGCTGGCGTCACAGCTCCTCCTCACCCTGCTAGAGAAGCCAACAAATGTAGAAGCAGCACAAGAATATCCTCGGAATTAGGAAACTCTGTGCAACGCGTGATTTAGAGAAATTTCTGGGTGATGGCCTACGACCCTATAAATACAGGCCACAGCTGGACTGCCGGTAGTCTTGGTAAAAGCCTTTTAGCTGATTGCGGTAATCGAGCGACGTGCTGAGGACGGGTGACGACGGGAGATTGCGAGGCTAAGGCGGACAAGGCGTTTGCGGTGTGAATGGACGAGAGGGCGTGAAACCCGACGAGTGAAGGCTACTGTGCGTGAGGGCGCTCGGAGAACTCTACTACATTGCGGACTGGTGGGACCTGGACTAGACTGGTGTGGCACTGAATAACATGTGATACAGACTTTATTGTAAACATTGGAACTGTCAAATACGGAAATATAATTTGTAAATTTATTGAATAGAAGTTGATACACTGTCTGTTGAGACTGATTTTCAATCATCTATTTATGTTAATTTCTTTAAGGCAGTAAATTGTATTAATTGCAATTATTAATAGTAAACCATTAGTGATGTCAATTTATTGTTTGATGTCGTGCCCCATTGGCCTCAGTTCTTACCCAACACTCCTTCCTACCTTACACAAAAGACTCAGGATCGAGGAAGGGTTCATTAAGCATCATCGACAAAACATATCAGCAGCGTAGGTAGCTTGTTAAAGTGGTATGCAATTCACCTTGTCCAAAAACAGATCGAATTTGGAAAAAGAGGATTCACCACTGCGTAAATTAAAACATTACCATCATATTGATTTTTCAATTTTTAATTACTCTTTTCAGAAAAAAGTTTTCTTTTAACAATTATTCTCAGAAATGTATACAATATCGATTTCTCCGCACAGATAAATCTTGATAAAAATTTACCTCCTGGGAAATTTTTCTCTCCTCGTCAATACTTTCTTTTGAACTTCAAAACAATCTCCAATATACCTTTACTACTACTCGTTGCATAGCTTCATACTACACCCATTTTTGTAGAAATTGTCAAAATTACACTGGTAAATATTTACTTCACAATTTTTCTTTCTAAACGTCAGGATCGCTACCTCCAGAATCCTTGTGTTCTCAAACATATGTATTCTATTAGGAGCAATTTAAAAAACAGTTTAAAAAAACTCCTTTAACACCACTATCCATATTTTTCCTAAATATATCTGAAGATATATAATTTGATTCCAAGGACCGGCCTAGTTCCTTTAAAAGTGTACATATAAAAAACCTTAGGTTATTTGTTTTCCTTTCACCTCGCAGGGCGAATCACAAAACCTTCCGTTAAAAGCCCGCGTTTTAAATTATATAAACTTTATATTTGAAGAGAAACGCCCACCGGAGAAATAGTATCTTTGGTTTCAACTTTTAATATCACAGGGACTCACAAATCTCCCCAAATTACTTTCCTAACAGACTGTGGGAAAACACAAAAATGTTCTCACTCACCACCTTCCCATTTGAACATACTCCAAGTAACTCCACACAGTCACCTCTTTCAGATAGAGAGGGGGCCTGAGGATATGCTCCCCACCGATGCCGAAGTACAGGCTGTACCCCCTCACTACCACCACATGCGCACACCTTCAAAACAACTCCGACACGTCACATTGTTCCGTCGAGGGAATTTTGCTTGTAGGTGTTGTAAATAAAATTAGGAAATTGTAATTAACTCTTTGATTTGATTAAGACCTCCATCTCTTAACGAACTTGGTATAGCCCGATGACTTTGAGAGAGGGGTAGTTAGAGACGGATCAAGTTGCTCATAGAAGCAGCAACAAAAACTGAACCAGCCATGGCGTGTAGGTAGGTGCCATCCCAGTACTCGCATGGTGATCAGGATGGCCGTACCGGGAATCGAACTCGGGCGCCCTCCGGAGTGCAAGTCCAGCGTGTTATAACTACAACAGCTCACTCGGCGTGTACGGGTTTGTACGAAGCGCCCCCGTGGACACATGGGACAGCCCGTGGCGCGGGCGGATGTCCGGCTTGTGCGGACCCTCGCCCGATCTCCGGAGATTGGCCCGAAGGAAGAGTCGCACAAAAGATGTCGAGGACAGACAACGACGAGGAGGAGAAGGGGGGGGGAGTGTGGGCGGGGTCTTTCTCGCGAGAAAGAACGGCGATTTACGAACGACCTGATTCTGCAGCGGCTCAGATGGAGAGATGCCAAGTCTCAAGGAATGGATCAGGGAGCTGCGGCACTAAGAGAAGGACCGTGGTACGCTCGCTTGCTTCCGGTGACGGTCGGCGACTTGAAGACGTTTCCGCATGGCTGGTCCTGGTCGGCCGGATACGCCACGTGTCTGCCAACTGTGTCTGGAGGAGGGCGAGTCTGTGTGAATGACGAGGAGGTGGGCACAAGAAATGAGTTCTTCCCCTCCCGTCCATGTACCCTTCTCCTCACAGGCTACTCTATTATCCTTACACCGCTGCAAACACTGTGGCTTCCAATTGTTCTGGTAAAGAGATAGAATTTTGGAAAATCCGCGGTTATTGTCTCCAAGGTGCTACATTCGTATGGTGGTGTTCCGGGTTCACAGACAGGCCACTCTTGGGTGTATTATTTTCGTGTATCTCGGTAAATCGTATTGGAGACATTTTTTTCTAATAACCAAAGTATAAAATATTGAGCTCCAAATTCATTTACGCGTGCAAACAACGTCATGGTGTTTCGAACGGCATACAAGCGGAAGAGTTGATAAGCACCAATTTAAAAAGTGGTCGATAAAAATTGATATTCGTTGCTGATGGCCTGAATTTTCCTCGGGAAAGTACCACGTGTTGCATTCTCTGACTAGTTGTTTTTGTAAGTCACCTTTTTTTTTTATAAAGGCGAGATGTATTGTACTATGGCCGCCGTTATAATCTCTTGCGTACGTTAGAGATGTGATTTATAATATAAGATTTGGAAAAACTAAATTATATGGTGGAATTTATTTCTAACATTGGCATTTCACATGTTTGTCTCACGTATGTATGAGTTTAGTTATGAAGAAATCAACTAATTTAACACGAAACGTTTACTATGATTTACAACCTCACACGTACGTAAACTAGCTCAAACTTATGTGCTATTATATTTATAATTATAAATAAAATAAGATTAAGTTTTTTTTTAATAAGGTAAGATATTTCTTACTTTATCTCCTTTGCACAAGTAGTATTACGACGGTCAAAATGAAATATACGATCAGTTACTATTTCACATTTCTCAATAGCATACAAGAATTAAAGTGAACCAATTAGCAAGAAGGCACATTTAAATATCTTATAAACTTTGTTAAATCGTACTGAAAATAATCACTGCTTCACAAAGACTTTTCTACACCCACACAATCATATGCATGGATTGCAGTCTTCGCTGTCCACGCGTGAGCACCCCGAATAATCCCCTAAAATCGTGCTGCAGTCGACAGACGCTGGTTCAACACCGAAATCCCGTTGTTTTCGTTGCTACGTTTTGATACCCTGCTGCTGAGGTAATCTATTTACAGTATTTCACACTTTTCGAAACAAACCTTTAAAAAAAATCACGCCTTGTAAGACATGTTTGGTTGTTTCCTAAGTATGCCCTGTACCTCGAGCGTTCCATATTTGTACTGGCCAAAAATATTTTATTATTGATAAAATTGGTCTGTAACTTATAGTTTACCACTAAATTATAATATGTAATTTATAATAAACATGATTAACAACAGGGATAAGAATGTATGTTGGTAATGCTTGTAAAAGCTGTTCACTATGAAGTGAGCACTTTAGAAAAGAACAACAGAAAAAAGTCATTGCCCAGTATGCGTATATTTTAATGGACGTACTAGATGACACTCGCCCAGTAAAGTTGGAAACGATGGATGGAAAGAGTTCCATATCTTAACGTCGAATAAATAATGTTTGGTAACCATTTGTGATAACTTAAAACTATTTCTTTCGCTTTCTGTTTCAGAAACCTGTCTCAATTTACTGCTAAATCCGCCTTCTCCCCCCCCCCCCAACATCACGTACCTATTTGACCAAGCCGCCTATATGAAGACTGCAAAACATTTACCGTTTGTGACGTTTGCGAACTTAAAAAAAAAAAAACGTATACGAAACTACGAGGAAACATTCTTTGTGTCTACAACAAAAACACTTTACCTGAAATTATAGTACAACTGACCTATTTTCCATGTCAATCGTTGATTCTGTGTAGAAACTTTTCTTGTTGACTGCGGGAAAACACACACGGCTAAACTCGGAGCACAGACAACACACGTGCTTCGTGCATCACGGACTGCCCGACTCTGAAAACGAGTAACTTTGGTGTTTCGCACAGGTGTCGCCGTATGGCGCTGTCATCGCGGGACGGTAGCTTGCAAGCACAGAGCATGCGCCACGTGACGCCATTTCCGCTAAGTGACATGTGTTTCAAATATTAAAAACTGATGGAACCTTCCACGGATGCTGATTGGACAAGGAATTAATGATACCACGCTAGGGGTCATTGTAAGATGTATTGTATAAATAGTTGTGAGACGGCCTCGGCAGACCAGACATGGACAGCTTGGGGGCTCCGACTTAAGCTAAATATTCGGACCAGTAATGTTGTAATTAGAGTCATGGCCCATTCGGCCGGAAAAATAAAATATACTTGATAATTGTAGGCGCTTTAGATCATGGCGCAATATCTTGCAACTTTATGCATTGCCTATAAATCGGCACTTTTAAAAATTGTTAATTTTTAGTATTTGCCAAAAATAATCATGCAAAGGATAACAGGTTTTACTAAAGTGGTTTTAGATTGAGTCCAGTTTTGACCATTTTATGGTTCAGTTGTGTCCATTATGGACTTTGTGCTAAATTAATGTCAATTTACTTTGGAGAAAATATTTTCATATTTTTTTATTTATACGCCAGTAAAATTTATCATGAGTATCTTTTGCCTATGGGTTGGACGGCGTATTATAAATAAATTAGTTGTAATGCACCCTGGCGCGGATGTATATTTTGACTTTAGTAAAGCTTGATTCTATTACAATTGACCACGTGTCATGTGTACTTGTATGAAAAATATGATTATCACTTTTGTCCACGTGGGACACTTAGAATACTTTTAAGATTATTTTTTGAAGTTGTCATATGCGCTGGCGCGCATTTAGAAATACAAATTTGAAGTTAGTCCACATTAAATTGGAGAGTACTTAAATTCAGCCACATGTCGTGGCACGTATGTATATCTGTTTTTTTCCGTTGTAATTTTGGGACAATAATGCAATTTTCAGAGATATCAAAGTTCCAATGCATCGTGGTGCGCACATACCAGAATTTATTAAAGGTAGTTTTTAGTCAGGTTCTTTCAGCTTAAAGTTGCCCACGTGTTGTGATACTGAAATAAGAACTTATACTACAAAAATTATTTTACATGCTTTTGCATTTTTTGTATGATGGTATTGTGAACAATGTTTACCATATATTTTGAACAAAGTAAATGAATAATCCAAGTCAAATATTCTTTTTTCTTTCTTTCAGTAATTGTAGATTATTCAGGACAAATTTGCAGGTTTACACTCCTTTAGAGTTTGTATAGAGAAAGTTTTCAAATACATAGCTGTTCTTGCTTGAATTTTGGCCAGCGTTATGCCCCTTTGCCACGTCCTTGGGATAAGGGCGTCGCATATTTTTCTAATGCATCGAAGTGTAAAAAATAAGCAAATTTTGTCAAGTATTTACTTTCATAATGATCTCACAGCTTTATTTGACCAACGCATGAATACACTGATGAGGACAATGGCCATGTTAACTTCACACAAGGCGGAAGAATAACCAATGTGCACAGAAATCGATCTTAAGCAGGGCTTTCAAAAGTGCTCATTTTACAGTGAACAGCCTATAAGAAATATCCATCATGCAAGTATTACTAACGTGATTGCGCACAAACGCAGTGCGATGTCCCTTTAGTTTAATTTTCTGGGCTCGGTTAAGCTTCATTTGCCCGAGGCAGAGGAATGGGCTGGAAGTATAATTTTAGCCGGGATTCAGAAAAGTTGGAAGCAACAATGAATGTACTATAGACAACACTCGGCAACTTGGTACAGCAGTCACTTAGTAGTGTAGTGCGTGGAAAGCCTTTATGTGCACCGTTTCATAAATTCTTAGACTCCGTATGATTGTCACATAAATAAAAATATTTTAATTATCACTGCAAGCAGTTTCAATCTGTAAAGGTTGTTCACGATAAAGTGAGCACTTTTGAAATCAACCTTTAAAAAATGTCACTGCCCCTACGTGCACACATATTAATGGGCGCACTGAGTGACATGCGACCCATAAAGTTGGTAACGATGGATGGACAGTAATTCCATATGTTAATGCCAAATAAAAAGTGTTAGGTAACCATTTGTGATAATTAAATTTTTTGTTGTGCTTTCTATTTTTTTAACGTCTCAGTGTCTATAATTTTAGCAGATTTATAGAATGTTTACTTTTCTAATAATTTCACAGTTCCACTTTACCGACGCATGAATAAAGTGATGAGGCCCATGGCAATTCTGATTTTACAAAAGGTGGAAGAATACGCAACGTGCATACAAGAATATCTTAAGCAGGGCTTTCAAAAGTGCTCATTTTATCGTGAACAGCCTATATTAGGGGGCATATTTTGACAGGTAAGTATAATACAAATATTTGTTGTCGTTTCTCTCAGTGCAGCCGTTGAGATACCGTGTTGATTTTGCCTCAATCAGATGTCATTTTATTTATCTTTTTTGCTGGCCATGGTGATTGAGTGGTTAGACTACTCGCCTCCCACCAAGGCGAACTGGGGTCAATCCCTGGCTGGTTCACTCCGGATTTTCGCAAGTGGTAATCATGCCGGACGATGCTGCGTGCCGGCGGATTTTCTCGGGGATCTTCCGCCCCCCCCCCCCTTCATTCCGGCGCTGCTCCATACTCACCTCACTTCGCCCTCATCGGCTCTCAAGACCTCGATGTTGAGAGCCACCCAGATCTCTTCACTGACTTTATCTTCTTGTTTGACCGTGTTTGTACATTGAGAAGCTTGGGCCCAATGATCTTCCCTGGGAGTAACTGATTCGTGTAGGCTATTCTCGGTAAAATAAGCACCTTTGAAAGCCATCTCATTTTTAATAATAATATTTAGTAAATATATTTTATTTTAGCCTTAGAAGTTGACTTGCGAGGGCAGTGGAATCTACACGCTGTGTTTAGTGCTTATATTGCAATATTTATTTTAAAATGTGGTTAAACGATAAAAGATAAGTTACTAGGGCCTCAAAAGTGCTCACTTTACCGTGAACAGCATATAAAAGATGCTGCAGTCCTACGTTATGATTGGCTCGTGTCATCATCTCCGTACTCTGGACTCAACACCCTTGGCTCCCAACTCAGCTCCGCAGGAAAAAAATGTTTGTACTAGTTTTAAATTCTCTTTGAGAAACTAGCTGCGAAACATTTTTTTTGTAGCTTAGCAATTAAAATATTATACGTTTAAAAACATGTTATTTTATAAAATATAGAAAATTGCTTATGTAGCTGAACGTTTACAGTTAACTTGAACATCAGAACAGTTGCCCGTTGAAACTCAACATTAGTTTTACACGGTTCACATTAAGGTTTTGTAAAATTTACTCTAATTTAATTGTATAGTTGTTCACGGTAAAGCAAGCACTTTTTAAGGACCTTGCAAAGGCATTAACCACAAATAAATATATTTTATTGCAGTATGTGACATTAAATGTTAAAATTGTTAAATATCTACATTGTGTTTATTAGTCACAGGGTAATTTTTATATTAAAAAGTGGTGGAAAGATAGAAATTTGTTGAAAGGAAAAAATTTTTAGGGACTTAAAAAGTGCTCACTTTACCGTGAATGGCCTATAATGTTACAAAAATATCTTTGGCAACTAGTTTACAAGGAATCCCTTGTAAAATACAAAGAAAAATTACAGTATGGTTTACCAGCTCAATCTGCGACACAATTGTGCGTGTCTCAGCTTATTCCTTTCTGATGCTCTTTGCTTTGTGTTCACTTCTCTAGAGCCGTACGCAGCCCCATTTTTCGGAGGGGGCAATGGAAAGTTCAGGAAGGCTTTTTTTTTTTTTGTTGTGGGTGGGGGAGGAAGGGATTGTTATTAAAATTCGAATCTTGCTAATTGTCACCTCTGAAATGGAGGTCTGGTAATTTCTCCACTGGAATGATTATTTTTTTAATTTTAAAGGTTAAAATTTAATAGTAATTAAGTTTATCTAATAACAGTCATACGTGTGTTCCTCCGAAACGACTCTATCGTTAACCAAATTGCGTGAAAGTGTTTACAAACACATTCGGCCTAACTTCAACATTATATTTAGTTGGCATAACATTTCAATTACCAAAATTAAAATTATGTCTTAACAGATTTCCCTTGCATAAGGCCAGCGAGTCACAGAAGTTACTTGCAGATCCGAAAATACCATACTGATTTAACTATACAACCCTCCCGTGGCACAGTCGGTTTGTGCGCCACCGATCTGGGGTGCGGGAAGCTCTGGGTTCGAATCCCGGGTAAGGCACGAGTGTTAATTTAAGTTAGGCTATAAGTTAGTCGTAAACCGTCCCCTGATAAGATTTTAAGCATAAAACAGGAGGACATTAAAAAAAAGCCCTTTACAATTTCGGATTCTCGGGAGAGGCGGTCGCTCGAATCGCCCATCCCACGTACCTCGAAAACTTGCATACGCCGGTGCCGCGGTGGTGCAGTGGTTAGACTACTCGTCTGCCACCTTGGCGAACCGGCTTCGATTCCCGGAATGGGGTCACTCCCGGGTTTTGGCATTTAGGAATCTTGCCGGACGATGCCACTGGTCGGTGGGTTTTCTCGGGGTCTCCCGTTTCCCCCACCCTTTCATTCCGGCACCGCTTCATCCTCGTCGGTTCTCGAGACCTCGATGTTGAGAGCCGTCTAAATCTCTCACTCGCTCGCTTTCGTACGCCCTTCATCTCTTAGACCTGTAACTCCGTGACAAGAAGTGTCAGAAACTTCTCCGAGATGACACAAAGGTCTTTGTCTTCCCAACCAATCACGGCGCCAGGTTTCCCCACAAGTGTGCACAACCCTCCCCACCTCACGCCTGGCTAATGTCGTCCTGCGAGTGATAAGCAAAATGTGTGTGGCAGAAAGAAGGGGGAGAAATATGGCAAACTTTGCGCGCAAACTAGTTTACATGTACCATAACATTAACTGATGCATGCATTGAAGCTCCCTTTGATTAAAAATACTACGAGAAATATATTTGATAGATTGTAATTAATTTTAAATAACTGGATTAAAATAGGATTTTCTTACATGTCTCATTGACGTCTTCATGTTCTCCAATAATTAAAATATATCGAAATAATTTTAACTAATTACAATTGGTAATTGAAAACCATTCTCTCGACCGCTGTTTATTCTATCCATGATCCTTAACAGTAAAAGGGTTTATGTGCTCTCACGATGTTAATTTCATTATTCATTCTATACGGGTTCTGAAGCGACTGATAATTTATCATTTGGTCTTAATGAAAAGTTTTCCTACGCTCGAGTCTCTACTTATCTTCATCCTTGGGTTCTACATATTACAAAAGTGAAACGAGCATGAAAATTTTCAACGTAGCTACACAGAGTAGACCGAAGGACCAGACCAAGAGAATTAAAGGAGATTAAATAAATTACTAATGTAGGAGATTATCTGTTAGCGTGAATATTGTTGAGAGCATTTGGGCTGGAAGACCGATAAATAGCATGTAAGAGTTTAGCCGAACCACGCTGTTAGCAAAGGTTTTTTTTTTTTTTGCAGGAATTGTACACTCTTTGCCATAAAAAAATTGCTTCGCACACAAGCAAAAGTAATAATGGAATTAAACTTGACTCAGGCAGAGTGACCGATGGCAAAAATAAAATAATTAAAACTTAAAGCCAAAGGTTTACTTATCCTTGCAAAATCGTGCATTAAAATAACTTCTAGTATAGTGCTGCACCACCCAAGCGTTTATTTCTGACAGAACTTATATCCTTTGGAAGATCGTCGTATGGTAGTTGCAACTATTACTCCAGATGTCGCAGACTCCTTGTTGACCAAAGCTGCCGCCCAATTTAGTTCCGTACTAGCTGCATAGGCGACAAGTTTACACACTGGTCTGGCCAAGAAAGGGCGTCGGTGCACTGTAAAAAGTTTTTGTAATTTTTTCCTGAGAAATTATTTGTAATTTTACAAATACTTGTAACAGTACGAAGAGATCTCTTGTAAAAAATACTAGTTTGTAAAACTACAAAGGCCGTGTTTGTAGTAGAACTAAAAAAAAAAATGTGTGTACTATACTGACCCGTATCTACGAACTTCGGCAAAATGGCGGACACTCTACCAACAACGTAAAACCGTAAATATCACTATGTGTAAAAACTACGGGTGACGTAAAGTGTAATTGCGTGCAAAAGGAAATGTATTGAGCGTCTGGATAACGTAAAACGCTGAAGGAACTCAAATAATCACAATAAAACGGCAATTTCTAACAAACGTGACCGTATTACTAATTTTGCTGAAACCACAATAGCGCCACAGACGCGACGCGATGGGCGCAACGCTGAATAAAATAATTTTCCAGCCAATCAGGATCGAGACTTCTGTGACGTCAACGCGGCGAAAATCGCTCGCGCGACAAGATTTCCGAATAGGACATATTTCTAATTTATTCGCTTCGCAGGCGCAACAGGTATGTAAATCTGTCTCAGACGCCATATTTTTGGCGATATTATTTATCGTATTAATAAGCAAATCAACGCATTTTAATAGCTACATTTAGTTACAGCCACATTTTCATGCTAAAGTACCAGCGGACATGGAAAGAAATTTTCGTAAAGATTGCAAAATAAGAAAATAATTGAAACATTGATGGCCATCGTAAAAGACTTTAGTATGTAGTAGTAAGAAATAATTCATATATATATATATATATTTTTTATATTGATCGCGAGGTGGTAAAATCTGGTGTCCACATAAGCGCGAATTATTGCCGTCGCGTCGCGCCCTTTGCGTCACATTTGTCGCGCTATTGTGATTCCAGCATTAACTGTTATTGTTCCCTAGCCACACGGAACTTTTCAAATTAAATACAGTACTACTAAATGTATTCTTCTTATTCAAGTAACTTCCTTAACATTTTGTATATACTTGGATATATATATAAGCACTGAGCACGTAAGTCAAGATTGTCTAACGGTTGCCGTGCCCTCATAGTTCAGGGGTAGGGTAGCCGACCTGTATTCGGAAGGTCGCGGGTTCGCACCCCGGTGCCCTCCGTCGCGGCAGATTTTCAGTTCGCTTGTCGCACTGGAAATTTGTCAGTAAGTCGGTCTTACTAGAACTTCATCGTCGAAAAAATTTACAGCTTAAACCAAAGCCGTGTGTTCTCTGACGTAAAAATATGTGATCACCAAATAGTTCGTACATTAAAATAAAATGTTAGAATGTGTGCACAAATGTTTTTATATTTCAAAGTTATTTTATAGATATAATTTTAGACAAAGCAATTTGCTCAGAGAAGTAGGAACTGGGGTGGCCATGGCGTATGTGAAGGAACCATCCCAGCATTCTTTTAGAGTGATTTCGGAAAACCAAGGAAACCTGAAATAAGGATGGCCGGACCGGGAATCGAACCAACGCCCTCCGGAACTCGGCACCTAGCTCAGTTCTCTTTGTTATCGAATCGCGGATATTTTAATGGACAATTTGGGGGGGGGTTGGGATCTTTGTTTTGCAGTTTCCGGATTGATTGGTGGGAAGGGGTTGACATTGCGCTGGTGGATTTCGCGTCGCCCTGGCGTTAAGGTTTGCGGTCGTCAGACGCGGAGCGATTGATCTCGGCAATCAGGTGGGGCCTGGAGGGGTGACAGCAAGCAACCCCCCCCCCCCAAAAAAAAAAACCACCCCCATCGCCTATCACCGTACAAGGATCTCCTTACCGAGTCGTGTGCAGCAAGGAGGGATCTGCGGCGAGGCTTGCTTCTGCAGTTTCTCAATTTTGTCGAGCCAGCCGCGCGTTTATTTTTTCCTCCCTGCATTTTTCTTATCTCTCGTCCGTTTTCGCTGAGCAGAAGGTGTCGCTAAACCTTAAGGGCGATCAGTCTCCGTAATGTTGAATTTGTTTTTAATTTTGGCGAATACATGCAAGTTTATTATAGATTTCGTGTTGAATTTTACGGAACGACACGACACAGGACATTCCTTTGTACATATTCCGAAGTTGGCATTTCTTTATTACTGTGGTTAAAGGCTGTTCATGATAAAGTGAGCACTTTTGAGATTGACCTTATAAAGAAGTCACTACTCCTACTTGCACATATTTTAACCGGCGCACTGAGTGGCATGCGTCCAATAAAGTTGGTAACGATGATTGAATGTAGTTTCATAACTTAACGTCAAATAAAAAATGTCAGGTAACCATTTGTGATAACTTAAATTATTTCTTTCGCTTTCTGTTTTCTTTTTTATTCGTCTAAGTGTGAAAATTTGCAGATTTTGTAATAATTTCACAAGTTTCACTTGACTGGCGTAGGAATAAAGTGACGTGGCTCATGACATAGTTAATTTGACATGGGGCGGAAGAGTACACAACGTGCACAGAAGTAGATCATAAGCAGGGCTTTCAAAATTGCTCATTTTAGTTCAACTGCTGTAGCCGCCCGCAGATCTCTTACTTCTCCTCAGCTGTTACTATTTGAAAATTAATTAAGGCAGGAAAATGGAAGAAATTGGTCAAGCTCGAAGCTCTCATTTATGCTGGGCCATTAAAAATAGCTCGTTAAGCCAGCTTAAATGTAAGTTATGGAGAAATGCGGGTAAATCCAAATTTGGCGGGGACGGATCGCCCTAAAGGCTCGACTTCTCGTATTACGCATAATTTCCTCATTCTCGTGTCATAGTTTCAGTTCCGTAGGTATTATTGGAAATGTTTTACTATACAAAATTTACAATTTAATAGTGGTTTGATACCATTGTACTTTATTTTCACTGTGTGTTATTTCCTGCTTGTAAAAAGGGCAGAAATTTATCGATAAAATATAAACGTGGTTTTGACTTTCAACAGTCGGCAGAAAAAAAAAATCACGATGAAAATCAAGCACAAAAATGTTGAACAACTCGTGAAATTTAAATATTATATAATCATAAATTGTTAGTGATTACTCTTAATCTGAAATTATGAAAACGAAAAATACATGCAAAAGAAGTCGTGCTTTAAAGAATGTGGCTTGAAAGACGTCCGCGCGGCCACCTCGCAAATGTTCGACAGAGCAGAAGCAACGCAGCTGTTATTTGATAACTGTGCAGTAGTTCTAATATGGTGCATTTTAAGTTCATATAAGCTTTACTGTAATGCTGTTGACTATCAACGTTCTTGTATCGCGCGTCCTAACGTGTCGGTTGGTCTCACGCTGAAAATCTTACATATTGTTACATGTGAGCGATGACACCTGAGGGGCGTATCTAAGTTCGCAAGGGATGGAGGTCTTAATAATAAAAATAAATAAAAGAAACTAAATTTGATTTCTAATTTATTTGCTATGCTACTATGTACAAAATCAATTAGCGGTCTCCTCTTTCACTCTTTCTATTTAACCGTGCGCATACTATTTAATGTTTATTTCAACTATTGTTAATGTCCTTCTTAATGTGTCTCTCGATTACAATCAGTTAACTCAAACCCATTGTTATCGTGTGTTCTGTCTATCTGTTTCCATCAGTTACAACGTCTTTCACGCACCCAGGCTCAAGCCACGTCCTTCAAAATGTTGACACTCGCAGTCGCCATGTTCCTTCCTTTTCCCACAGCTGACCACGCGGCTCGCTCGGAATCCCGCGAGTCATACGTTCAGCCACTCCAACTCCAAAAACTCCCGGCCACGAAGCGCGTCAGAACACAGCCAGGGCGACCATCTGGAAGGTTCAACGAACTCCAAGCTGCGCTGGGAGCCTCGGTCAGTAATCGAGAGCATTCGTCGATAGACGAGGAAAAACACCACAACCATAAGGTCACGGAGTGTCGTGCCGCGGAATATTATACTGCCGGCCTGGCCTTGAAACTGATTGCCGCTGGTAACGCTCAATTGCCTGCCTCTTATCTCGCCTGCCCGCTCGGAGCCGACTGGCGACTCGCATACTCTGATTTATATAACTTCCGTAAATTTTGTCAGTTCTCGAGAAGAAGTGGGGCCACCATGTATCCCTCCGCCACAGCTGTACTGTCGGTGAAGAAAACGATTTTTGTAAACAAACTATCCAATGGCAGGCATTGAAAGACCTACAACTTCTGTCCAGTTCTTAGGCTACTATAGCTGGCTGCCATTCCCAACTGTTTTATTTTGGTTATGATCACATAATATACTAGTTAGGGTTATTTTATTGGCGGGGTAGGGAACTTTAACGTCTTTCGTGAGACATTATATTTTTGTGGTTCTTCTTATGAGAGAGTGTAGATGGAACTTGCATTGTTTTGATGATGCAGTAGAGAATTTTGTTCGTACGGAAATAGCATTCAATTCATCAAAATAACCGAATGCGATAAATGTTTCAAATGCTCAACAGATAAATGTCATTGCATTTTTTACATATTGAACTACGATTAAAGGGCGCTTATTTAGGCCACGTACATTTGAAAACATCCCGCAAGAACAAAACGCAATAATTACGTCACTGGTAATACCGATGTACGAAATGCACTATGTAAACATTTCAGCAAATTTAACTTCCACGTAAAAATCGTCCGTGTTGCAATCAAATAAAAGTCCAAATACATTTCAAATATTCTAACAACAATTTAAGAAAATATTATTTACAAAACACACAAACTTACTGCTCACTTCGTAATTACCAAAAAAAAATGTGCCGAACTTTGGATAATTAATTCAGAAAAATCACTTGTCGGCTACTGATACGAAATAATTTATTTTCTGGCTTATGTAATAAACAAAATACCTGAACTATTTCTTGAAACCAACAAGTTCACACTTCACAACGTAAATAATTTTTTTCAGTTGCGCGCGATGGTCGCAGAAAATGACGGACCTCAGCAAACAACAAATAATTTTACAGAGTGGCAGACACGCGTCGATAATTCTCTTCACTGAGGAGACTGTTCTAAAAAGGTACCTACGACGAACTACACTTAATGAAATATGTAACTACAAAAACAATTAACTGCATATATAATATCCCGGCATCGCCAGCAAGGAATTCTGGCATATTAATAAATTGTGACGGAAGAGAGCACAAGGGCAACAACGAATTTTCACCGGGCGGGTGGAGACCATAGACAACAGACTCGACGGAGATTGGTGGAGACCTTTCATATAACCGTGATGTTCGCATGCTCTAACATAATATTTCTAAATATTTTTGAAACCCTGGCTCTATAACTCAGAAAAATTGTGTATAAGTCTATAAGCGTAATTTTAACCATAAATGTTGTAATTATCATTAATTTTCCACATTATAATTTCTAATTCCAAGTACTATTTTTTTTACAATCATCTCAAAAAGCGCCAACATAATAACACGCATCCTGCAACAACCATCAGCTGACACAGTACTTTGCAAATGGGGGCGTTTACTGTTTATATGCTGTGTAGGTTGGTCACAATGTCTGTTAAAATTTATTGAAGTTATATGAAACAGAGTTTAACAAGATATTTTCAGTTACCAAGCTCTTGTTGTATATACACGGGACCTTAATAATGGAACGTTAATCATATGCACAGGCACTCACGTACACCTATTTTGACACGCCCGAATAAATATTTGGATAATAGGCGAATAAAATAACTAGCTTATAGATATAATAACGTGGTGTGTGTGTTTTAGCTCTAAAACCTAATTAAAGTAAACACATATTCAAACAATACGTAGTACAAAGTTCACCCTTTCACTTATAAGCGTACCTCCTAAATTCTATACATAAGAATATTATTTCCTGTGCGATGACCTCACTTCTTGCTAATGTCATGACGTAAATATTATATAATAATAAAATAGAACATTACCAAAGCCAACACTTCTTTTCAAAAAAATTCCACTTCACTATGTCGTAAATAAAATCTTGAAATCTTTGCAAAACAGGCTACATTATAAATTCATATTTTGGTTAAAATATAAATGAGTTAGAGACAAGGTAAATAGTTGTAATTAAAAACTAATAGATTTTACGACACTATTACGTAGGTGTAAAGTCTGGTTTTTGATCACTTACGGATCTTGCCCCAGTTTCCGATATTAATACATATGGCTAAGTAATGATATCTATGTGATAAATTTATGAATCATTATTAAATTTTGCACTTCTTATCGTTAGATACTAGTACGATCACGGTATAAATTTTAAGCTGAAGTTAAAACCTCTAATTTTTCAAATGAACAGTAACTTTTTTTTTATAATAATAATTTCAAATTTGTACCGTAGTTGAAAAACAAATTAAGACATGGAGATTTTCATTTCTGTATAATATCGTACAAACTCAGGAATGCAGTGCTACAAATAATTCTAATAATCTTGACCTAGTGAGATTGATAAGCTTGGCATTAAAAACAGATTGCCTGAATTGGTAATATATTTTTCAATAGCATGTTTCAGATTTCGTCTTCTAGTCTTTTAGTGAGGCACTAAAACCCTTTCATGCTTTGTTTATATGTGCAGTTTCAAATCATGCAATATTATTTCCAGTTTTTTTTCCCCCCTGGTCGACTTTGCAATGTGTTTTCGCACACAGCGTAATCCAACCAGAATGATAGAGGTAGTAGAGTTCTGAGTGTAATCAACTGGAGATTTTTTTTATGGAAAGGGATAGGTAGAAGCACTCAAGTATGTTCAATATTCAGAACTCTCAATAGTCAAACTGCGATGCGAATAAACGGAGCCCATGCAAATGTTAAAATGTGTAGCTGTACAGAGTAACTTTGTTACGTTTCTCTCATTGTTATAAAATTCAGAGCTTTCATATTCCACAGATAAATAATGCCGGGAGTTTCATACTTGCTTTAAACTTGAGAGTATTTTCAGAGGTTTAGCAATAAGTTTAATTATTTAGATATAAGTATACTAATAGTTACGTGTTGAAACGTGCTAAGATACACTTTCATTCAATTTAGAAGTGTAAGTTTCTCACAAAAAATTATAATTTGTATCAGTTACATAAGACATATTATTTTCGGTGCCAATTTCTGATTCGTTCTTTTATATTGGTAGATTTTTGAATTAAGATCAAATAATATTGGGAATAAAATAACAAAAAGTGGATATTACACATTTTAAAAATAATAGAAATAAAATCTACATTAATATATAATGTTAACTGGATCGTGATCTAGCTGTTCGTGGCTACAAATATTTAGAGTCTCTCTTTGAGTCTGAACCATGACTTTAAACTCCTTAAGGTTCTCATGTACCAAACTGTTCAAAAGTATTTTTTTCTACATCCTTACGCAAATAGTTTCCTAGCCTGAATGATTAGTTCTCTAAAGGAACATGTCAACATGTTTACCGAAAATTATATCATAAAATTAGATTTTCAGGGACCGTAGAAATTATAGAGTAAATGACTTTATCATCTAGTTAACACATTGTGGGAGACATAACGTTGACCGCATTCAAAATAGGGTGGAAAACTTTAATTTATCACGTTTAATTAACTTCCTGCCAGAAAAATGAATAATAACCGGATTATAAACTACGTTGTTTGGAAATCTAATATCCGCTTTTCAACGATTATGACACAATTGTGTGTGTCATAACCGAGATGTGTACATTACGGATTTACATTGGCTTCGACCGAATGTGTGACGTCATTAACGGCAAACATGTTTCCTGTAACACGACAATTAAGTTTCAAACTGCGTGGTAAAGATTCACAGATTCTAATTTTCTTAAATGATTACAATTTTACAAATAACACAAACAGAATCTTGATTAAAATCAAATGCATGCTATGTTACCTCCGAAACCTGTAGATTCATATCCTAATTTATTACATAATTGCATCAAATAATAATTGCTCAATCGTTAAACTCATTCGATTACATGTCATTACTACTTTCCATTATATTTTTCCTACACATACCACAGGTAATTAATATCTTGGCCAGGAATATGTCTACGAATAATATTTAGAAAACTGCGCCGTACTTCAAACAACGATTCCCTAAGCAGTAGTCGAGTTTCTCCAGTATTGTCAGCAGATTATATTGATATCAAACAATACGATTTTAATCACGATTTTAATCAAAAGATTATTTTTGAAAAGTAACTTATTAATATTTTTTATATATAAATTCGGATTTTTCCGTAATATAACTATTAACTGTCAACAGTAACGTCCAGCCATAAAGATAAGTGTAAAATGCTCATAAACGTTACAGAATTATTTTTATATTGTTAATTCAACTGTTGTTAAGATATGGAAAAATATGAGAAAATCTTTAAAGATGGAAAACTGACCTGGTTATCGTGAACCAATTTCACAATCATAATAAAGCGCCGTGTGGGGCTCATTTCTTGGCTTACCTTATGATCCTTCGTTACTGTGGTAAAAAAAAAATCTCGAGTGGGGAGTGAACCCAGGGCGGGGGAAATGGGAGTACCCCGGGAAAACCTGCCGGCAAGCGACATCGTCCAGCGTGAGTCCTACGTGCGAGGATCCGGGAGTGAACCCGCCGGGGATCGGGCCCGGATCGCCGTGGCGGGAGGCGAGCGCCCTGGCCGCTGCGCCACGAATGCCCTGCTATCGTGACAAATTGTCGACACCTAAACAGAAATATCAACTGCTGTTGTTTGCAAACAACTTGTACGAAAACAAGAAGTCATCGTTACCGAAGATAATTAACTTCTAATCAAAATCAAACCCTTCCCGTGGACTTATGTTTTAAGGAGAATGCTGTCTCCAAATTGTCGAAGCACGTGCGTAAATACGTGATTTATAAAAAAATGTGCAGAAGCTTCAAGTTACATTTTAAATTGTTATACTTAAATTATCTATGTTACTTGTTCTAAGATGCCTGAGCCTCCGGGATGGGGACAGGATCCAGTCCTCGGCCATGCGCACTCACTGTAAAGGCTCGTGCTCCTGTAACAGCGGAAACCCGCAGCCCCAGCATATTGATGGAAAAAATGTCGATCTCTCTTTTCTCTCACTTACCTTTCTTCGTCCAGGGTAAGATGAAAGTGCTCCGCTGCGAATGTCAGTTGCCGTCCTTTCTGGTTAAGCCAGCGTCAATCATCGCCATAGAAAAGCAAGATCCCTCCCCATCTATGCTAGTATTTCTCTTCTCACTAATAAAGTGTATGGTTCCTACCTATCTGTTTCCTGTAGCATTTTGTATTAATGCATGTAACAAATTTTAATTCTTTCCTGTCGAAAGAGTTTTTACGGTATCTATGCGGATTTCGTCCTTTCTCTTCGTAGTTATAGGTTAACTATAGGTTCAATTAGGGAGGTAGTCATCGCCCCAAACGCGGCCATGGCTACCCAGTCCCTCTCTGCCGCGATGCATGCCTTCTTGCATAGATTCCCTCCCCTGGAGGCGTAAGGGGCTCAGCCCTGAGACGCGTCTAGCTACTGTCCCTACCTCGGACGTACATCTAACAATTAGAGTTAGGATAGGTTAAGGCCGGGTGCACACGTGTGGACAATGTCCGCGCGGCGCTGCAAAAGCGTTCCACGAGGGCTTGGGTTATATGTATCAATGCATACGTAGCTGCGGCGCCGCCGCGGTCTATGCCCGCACGTGTTCACACGGCCTAAAGGGTAAATAAAACGTAAGCTGCCGCAGTGACTATAAGTTGTTACCTCCATGTGGGCTGGTGTCTGTAGAAGCGAACCCCCGCCATTTTACATCACTGGGACGCTACTACCTCAGCGCGGGGGTAGATCGGTCCCTTGTGAGGAACCTTGGCCACCCAGTTGGTTCTCAATTAGATTGCGGAGGCGAGGAGAAGCTAACCCCCACCCCCCTCCGCATCCGTCAAACATGTTTTAAGCTGCAAGGCAACATTCTTGTACAGGATTCCCAGGGTAGCGCCTGGGAGCTGTTTGTAGAAGCGAACACGCGCTTGCGCAGACAGCTAAGGGTATGGAATTTCCCCTACCGGCTGTTGTTCTTCCCCTCTCAAGAGCTACACTAGAGCTCGAGTCTCACCCCTCCTCGGCTTCATACTTGGATTGGTAGAGTAGTACTGGATATTTTACTCAAATGTTCCCGTATTACATCGACGACTCTTGCATGGGTCGTGGCCCCGGGAGCATGCGTGTGGATACATGATGTAAACGATAAGTGTTTACAATTGTACACAACAGTGTACAGGGCTCCGAGACGAGCAATTTGATGTAGGGCACTTGTGGTCGATAGGGTCGGGATATTACCGTAAAAGCGCTTGACAAATTTGTACTAAAACACGTGCAGCACGCTGCTGTGGGGCCGGCTTTAATCGACCTGCTGTATGAAACACCTGTGTCATAAACCTAAGTGGAAAAAAAAAAAAAAAAAAAAAAAAAGAGGCAATCTTGTGGTAATTGCAATCTTTTTAAATGACCCCGTATGTATCTTTCCTGATTTCCGTAACTTGTATGTAGTATTGTGACAATTCAACATGTGTTTCAAACAAAAGCAATTACTAAACGTTTCCTGCCGGATTTTCCCTGTGTGCAAACTTGCTTCAGCTGACCAGCAGGTCGATTAAGGCCGGGCCCACAGCGGCGCGCTGCACGTGTCTTTATACACATTTGTCAAGCGCTTTTACGTTAATATCCCGACCCTGTGGACCACAAGTGTCCTACATCAAATTGCTCGTCTCGGAGCCCTGTACACTGCTGTGTACAGTTGTAAACACTTATCGTTTACACCCTGTGTTATATATATATATATATATATATATATATATATATATATATATATAGTGTGTGTATACACACACACACACTTCCCCACGCACAACGAGTTACTTAAAATCGCCGACAGACTCCGACGAGTTATTCCTGACGAGAATGCATGAACCATGTTTCTAAATGTGATTATTAGGGAAGCTAGGCGCCCTCAAATATCGAGTTTTGGAATGATTTTCGTTAAAACTATCAGGAACTACATGAGATTAAGAAACAGATCGGCGAATAGTGCTTCGCCGAACGGATATCTCACGGCTGTGAAAATTCTGTTGGTAATATCATCCTCCATCAGGAAAATAGGTGTGCTGATTCGCAACATAACACAGGGTGGCCATCCCTATTTTACTGATAACGGGAAATGATATAAGCAACCGCATTTTCACAAGTCTAAGATCTCTATTCAACAAAACATTTTTCATACACAAGTATTGACAAAGTTAATAGCCTCAGAATGTTATAAAAACCCGAGCTTTGAGATTTCTGGCTTGTTTACTTGTTTTATGCGCTCAGTCAAGGAATTTTATTTAGACAATTTTGCACTGAGGGTGTATAATATTATGACGTATACATAATTATTGGTATTTTGATATTTCACCAAACGAAATTAAATTTATTACGCAGAATTCTTATACTATTAAATAATTAAAAACTTTAATGCTAACTTTATTATATTTATATTTATATTTATATTTATTTTTTATTTTATAGAGACGTTTGTTTTAACTTATTTCCAGCCACTGTAATAAGTATTGAGTTTTATTTACACTAGTATGAATTCATTATAACCATGTTAGAATATTATTGATTTAAAATTTTATTATGCTTATAATATTTTGGTTTGACTTATTAATATTTCAATCACATGTTGTTTTCGAGAGTCGTGCGCGAGCCGAGGCCACTAGAATATAGGAACTTTCATCCGATCGTTTTAAGTCACGTTAAGCCGACGTGACTGTAGGAGTGAACTTGCGCATGTTTTAGTACATGTATTGGTAAGTTTATATAATTTTGTGATTGAATGGACACTTCAGAAGAGTATGGTGATGATGGCCGCGTGGGCAACCCGAGTGGGCGGTGTCATTCGAGAGTTCGACGCTATTTCGTGGGTTATAAAATATGTTAAAAATGAGAAGTCTGTGGAAAGGTCAATTGGCAAGCGAGTATTTTTTTTTTTTTCGTATATCCGTTATAATTTACCCGTTGTCGTACTAGTAAAAAAAAAAATTACGTTTCTACGTATACATTTTAGCGATATTTCTTTTTCGATTAAATGAATGTGGGACTGAAGCCTATGCAAGGCCCTGAGGAACTTTTTTTTTTTTTTTTTTTTTTTTAAAAGCTAAGTTTCTGGTGCCAAGCTATCAATGTTACGAACATTGGTTAACTTTATATTTTGAACTTCGGTGTTCGCGGAAAATTTTGATAAATTTGAAATTCTGAAATCAAGCCAATTAATTTTATTAGAAACTTTCTACCCTCGAGGTATTTTCCAGGAGTCCTTTTACCCTGCCCGTCTTCGGAGACAAAATTTCGAACGTCATGTAAGTTATCTAATTTGTCTTCTTATCAAAATCGTTTGATAAACCAGTAACCAGTTTAACTGATGGAGGACTCTATTTGTGCCGCATGTAAATGTACTGACATGTGCATTTATCAGGAACCTCTATACACAAACTCTTTAACATGCTGCAACAAATATAGGAATTCTACGAACCTCCTTTGTAATTATTTCGTAAATCAGTAAGCTAGGAACACTTCAATCGTTTCATAAAAAAAGAAGGATTTTTAATACAGTGCAATGTATTTAAAGGCCAGAAAAGCACGCACTTAAAAAATATCCGTTAAGAATGTGTAATTGGGTCCTGAGTTTTCTAATACCTTCGCTATTCGCATGCATGTGAGTGAAAACATTTATACTGCAGAAATGCGCTTTTCCGTTTGGTTTATGCAGTTCGAGTAAATACATATTACTGCAGTAAATTTTTTTTTATCTTTTCGTTGCTGTAAATAAGAAACAGCTTTGACTTTAATAAATTGATATTTACTTATCATACGCCCGAAGGGGAAAAAGTAATGAAGTATTCCATAGCTGCCATTAGCTTTCATTTCTCTTTAATTCCCGTGTTGATAGGACTAGAAGCGTTTTATGCAGGAGTGAAGGGATTCATAAAGAAACTGCGCGGTAAAAGGTAATAAAAACCTCACGGCAGTCAATAAAAGAATCGGAAATAGATTTAAATGTCTGGTAATTTTTCTACTATTCGTTGGCTATGTGGTTTATTGTCTGGTGGAGATAAAAGTCATTATTTCTTTCTTCCTTAGCCGATTCGCTCTCATACCCTTTTGGTTTATGACATTGGGAGTGATAAAAATTGTTGAATATTCAGTAGTCGGCGACAAAGCGTTTACAGAACATTCTGCCTACTGATTTTCTTTCTCACCGGGAAACATTTTGAAATATTTGGCCGTATAAGTTTTATTTATGTGTTCGTTCTTTTTGAACAGTGCTCACTTTGACATACATCACTGGAAACAAATGTCATTATTCAAATAAAATTCAGGGAAGTTGGTTTCGTGGTACAAGACCAAACTACGTACCTGCGATTGTTGAATGTCCTACAGAATTTATCACTTCTTTACACGGACTATCTTGGAGTTATACCTAACTGATAACGTTTTTTGTTCCTGTAGACGAAGAGGTTCCATAATGAACCGTTATTTTTGTATGTTATGCGGAGCCTATATCGTACATTGAATTCGAGTGGTAATTATTCACGTTCAAAAAGTTTGATTTTTAATTTATCTAAGCTTAAGAGTGGGATGGACCCGCGCTTCCAAGGTCGAGAAGCGAGGGAGCGTTACGGGCGACACTTAACACGCACGCCTAGAGCCTCATCGCTCCTACGCGCAAGGCGTGCAGTGTTTCCGTCCGTAACACTGTACTGTGCAGATTAGATCTGTAACATTGGGGTTTTATTACACGCGATAAAAGCCCACAGATTAAACTACGCTCGTATCTTTGTACTTTTCTCTTGCCTCTTAAGGAAACTGCATAGGTAAGCTTTAAAAATGATATATTTGACCATTTCCATGAATATTTTTGAAAGAATAAGCTTAGTATGAAAAAAGTAAAAAAATAAGGGCATAGATAATTTTTTTTATCTTTTCTGACAAAAATCGTATTTGCAGAACATTTACTTGCAGAGTAAAGCGTATTTGCACAAACAACAATTAAAAAAAAAAAAAAACTCTGGGGATCCATCCCAAGCTCAGTGGTGCACGAAAGCAGTATTTTTACGCGAGTTTCGTTATAATTTATTTTTACAGAGGGTTTATCGAAATTTTTGGCAAGACAAGACGTAAATATTAATTTTTAACAACTTTATGCATTGTTAAATAGTCTCTACCTTTATTGTTCTGTGAGCACTGATGGAAGATAAGAAATAAGATATTCTTTATCTTCCATCAGTGCTCTTATAGTAGTAATGGTAATGAATATCTATCAATGTAAGAACGTGTTCCAAATCATGTCTTATCGTGCCAAAAATTTGAAAAATACTCTGGAAAACCACTATTGACCAAAATTAAGTTAAATACACGGCCTTCGTGCACCATTCCCCTTAAGACTGGCTGTAAGCGTTTACGCACTGCATTACCTTGAGACTGCGTGTCTCATTTTCGTCAAATTTTCCGCCTGCGACATGCGGCCAGCGTCTCTGCATAGGCAACCATGAAATTTCACACTCACCTACTACTGCGGTGACGCTTGTGTGTGGGACAGTGGCAACCCATCCGACCGACAGGTGGCGCCAAGTACCGCGTGAAGCACTGCCGTGGATCAATTCGCCTACATGTTATGCAACTTGCTAAGCACGCTGGTACATACGGCTGCGGGCACCCAGCGTCGTTTGTCGAAATTCAACTTCACTTTAAACATACTAAATAACCGTACAGAGAATTTTTTAACTGGAGTTTCTTGTGTTTATATTCGGCCACAGATGCTAGGGTTTGAATTTCGACATGTATTTTCCGCACAACTTGTGTGTGTGTGTGTGTCTATATATAAAGTGCGTGATAACATTGGTAAAGGCTGTTCACGATAAAGTGAGTACATTTGAAATCAAACATAGAAAAAAGTCACTGCCCCTACCTGCATATGTTTTAACCGGCCCACTGAGTGACCCGCGCCGAGTCAAGTTGGTAACTATGCATGGAAAATAGTTCCATATCTTAGCGTCGAATAGAAAGTGTTTGGTAACCATTTGTTATAACTTAAATTATTTGTTTCGCTTTCTGTTTCTTTTTATCTAATCGAGGTGTAAAAAATAAAAAATGGTTAAATATATACTTTTCTAATAATTTCGCGGTTTGACTTGACTGACGCATGAATAGGATTATGAGGCCTATTATAATGTTAAACATGTATAAGGCGGAAGAAAACACAACGTGCATACAAGTAGATCCTAAGCAGGGCTTTCAAAAGTGATCATTTTACTTTGAACAGCCTATAATATCATTTATAAAGACAATTATAACCCAAATGTGGTTCTTGCACTTTAAGAGTCTAGGTAAAATTGTCGTCACAAATTAAACATTTCAGTTTACAAATTCTGTAATAATAGTATCATACGTTACTCATATAATACTGTGAAATTAAGTCCAATAAAATTTCTTTTCCAGAATTACCGTGTAAAACGTTGTAAAATAATGCTTCTTACTGGTACAATCTGGTATTACAGTCGCCATTTTCATAAATTAAAAGTGTACCAAAATAGCGGGTAGGAGAAAATCATAGCAAAGCACTCTGAAATTTGTAGAAGAGAGAGCAAGGATTGGTCAGGCTTGGCTATTTTGCATGACGTTACGTACATATTAATTTCATATTAAAGCTGCCAATGAATTTTTCCAGGCACATATAAGTTGGACGTGTTTTTAACATCACATTGCTACTGAGATGATATTGCCGAACGAGGTGGCGCAGTGCTAACTCACCTGACTCGCATTCGGGAGGACCCAGGCTCGATTCCCGATCCGGCCGTCCTGATTTCCGTTTTCCATGGTTTTCCGAAATCACTCCAGGCGAATGCTGGGATGGGTCCCTAACAAAGGCCATGGCCGAGTCCTTCCCAATCCTTCATCCCTGTGCTACTTGCACCGTCTCTAATGACCTCGCTGTCGACGAGATGTTAAGCCCAACTACCTAACTAGCTACCTACCTACCTGAGATGATGTTACTTCTTGTGTCAAGTATACCAGGACAGTCGTATAAGGAACGGAGAAACTGTCTCAGCTGATATTTGAGACAGATTTCTCTCTGTATTATTAGTTATATTACAAGAATGTTTACAGTACAACGTTGCAGACATCTTGCAGGTCACCTCTCTGGCCGCGGTCACATTATAACGCGAGGTTCTGGATCCTAACACCGGTAAAAGTGTCTTTACATGTAAGCTGCAATTGATGTGAAGGTCTCCGCCTCCTCCCTTTCCTCATGCACAATATTCGTTGCAAGTTAAAACTTTCATATGCATCGTAACATATGTACACATATTATTTATATGTCTACCAAGGACATTGTAATATCATGCATTCCTTTCGCATGTTTAGCGGAGTTGAATACCATGTATAGTCTATTTGCGATATCTTCACACTTTTGTAACCAAATCATTGAAAAACCATCTCGTGTATGAGTGGTAGCTTGCTTACTAAATCTGAAATACATCACAAGCGTTTTATACTTCTGTTAACATAAAAACTTCGTATTTTTGATTACATTAAATTTTTACTTATATTTTTTCTATAATATATAATTAATTTCTATTTATTATAAATAAAACAGGGAGAAGAAAAGGTGTGTTAGTAATGCCTAGTAAGAGATAGTTCTTACACACAATATTATTATACTATGTGGGCACGAATGCTGTGCGTTCTCCCTTTGGTGTAATTTTATAGACTCGGTTAATAATTGTATGCACGTGGTGGGGTAATATCAGTAAAGTAGAACATAAGCAGGGCTTCAGGAAAAGTTGAAAGTAACCGTGAAATAGAATATATATATATATATATATATATATATATATATATATATATATATATATATATATATATATATATATATATATATATATATATATATATATATATTATATATACACCAGCGCTGCCCTTTGGCTGTTTGCTACCCAGTACGTCTCGACGCAGCAATTTCTGGGAGAAACAAGACACACAGGCAATCGCCCCTCGTGTTGCTACTCGCTATTTATACTAAATCCCGAATAAACTCTGCTTTCTCCGTCCCCACTTGTCCCCCCCCCCCCTCTTTTTTTCCACCAAGGCACGCAGACCTCCCCTGTGGCCACTAGCCCTTATTTTCCGCCATGGAACATGTAGGTTACGTCTCCCCCCCCCCCCCTCTTGAATCCTACCATCACCAAGAGCAACACTTTCACCGCTCGCCCGTGGAATAGAGAGAAAAAGATACGTGCTTCGCAGCTCCCTCCACCTTCCTCAGGCTCTTTCACCGCGACCAACTCGCATTCGGATAGTTACTATTCTGCCGTTCCGACCCTCTCTCCGCGTCACCGTATTTATTAAGGACCCGGCTTTTACTTTCGCCGGGGCGTGCAACAAGGCATCGCGCACGCGTAAATATGTCGTGCGAGTTCCGCGCACGTTCGCCTGCGCGATATTTACAGGCCCTCCACAAAAAAAAATAGTGGAGGGGCTGCGCAGCTGCTGGAATGGAGGGGCGCGGGACCGGAGAGTACGAAAAAAAAAAAAAAGGAAGAAAGAAAGGAAAAAATAACAGCAACGTGAAAAACGCCGTAAGTTGCGTTATATTTTCCCCGTAATGTGGCGTTATGAAAATTGGCCGCGTTTTTATGGACGCAGGGGTAGCAACGTCTTCCCCGGGCTCCGCGAGGAAAATTATGCCCCTGGATTCCATTTCGCACCCGCCGTGATGAAATAAGTAAAGGGGGCGGAATTTTTGGGTGGGGGGAGGGAGGAGAATAGGATCGAGACGCTATTGCTGGTTTACGAGTAATTTGAGGGAAGGGTAGGGGATATTAATGGCCCGGGTAGAGTAGGAACTAACTCAACATTTTGCGAGGGCGGTCTTCTGTGGATATTTTCGAGTGGAAACCCGACTCCGCTTCGCCACGGCGCAAGCACATACATACAAACTGTGAAACGAGTGCAATTTCGTTTAAGGACCTAGGACATAAAAAAGCTTAACCCCTTAATTGAATACCGTCAGTTCATGGAAGCCAATATGAACTATCGAAAAAAGACCAGTGGTACACAATAATTTTGCCAATTTGTAAGGTAATATTTTTCCTGACTGATGCATTTCTGTCGTCGTACCTTTTACGCTGCGAATTTGTGCTCTTCATTGCGACGTAGTATAGTATGCTGTAGCTACGATTATACGGGAAGCTGTCCTCGGGCAGAAATATTTACAGATGTCCCGGGTGGAAATGTTAGTATTCGAGGGGTGAAAAGGTAGGTACGTGATTGTAAGTAAAGTAGTTCACATGCTTATCATATATCCCAAATGCTGTACCAAATAGATCTACTTTGATTATTACATTTTATAAAGACGAATGTGCAACAGTTTGGAACAAATTTCCAATAATGCCTTCCTTCAGTGTAATGCATAATTACACTCTCGTAAGAACAGGGTGTGTTGCTGGATTGTCTGCATTTACACGTCACTTCAGTTGAACGACACCGTTCGTAATGCCAGCTAGCAGATCGTCTCCTGTAGCCACGCTCACTTCGTAAACTCCTCTGTTTATCCAACACCATAAAAAGTCTAACGTTGTAATGTCTGGAAATTGTAGCGGACAGTTAATGGGACAACCACGACTAATCCATCGATCAGGGAACATACGGTTTGAAGTTTCTCCACAAGTCTGGTAGAATGCGAAGCAGCCCCATGATTCCGAAAGTTCATAGCAATCCGTGTGGCTAAATGAGTGTACTCTTGGATGTTTCTGTAATGTACCTCACAAGAATTGCAAATAACTGTATCATGTCATTCCATGTTCAAAAAACTTATACTGGTCAGTGTGTGTCATCAATCATACCCCACCACACATTGATGGAGAAACGAACTCGGAAATTTGTCTTCAGTGTAGCATGAGGATTTTCTTGCGGCCATCGATGACATGTGTTGTTGTTGTTCTTGATCTTAATGGGTAAATGTGACTTTATCATTAAATAGCATAGTTGGAAGCACTGCGCGATTTCCAATTAACAAATGTCAAGATCCGATGTATAAGAGACTACCCCCGGTTTGAAAATGTTGCACAGGCTTTGGGTGATGAGGGAAAAGGCCCTCATCATGTAGTGTTCGTCATAGACGTGTTCATGAAACACCGAGATGTGCAGTAAATATACGCATGCTAGTTAATTTTACTCTAAATAATGTCAAAATGCGTTCGTCGAGCAGCACATTTTGTGGGCATATTAGTTCTGGTGTCAAATAAGCCATGGAACGTTTATCAATTTCACTTAATGCAATGTACACTTTGGTAAACATTCTGCGATCTTGAACAAAACGTGTAGGTAAGCGCCTATGGTGTTCTTCAGCAGCAGGAGGCACATAACTGTCTCAGAAGCCGTCAACATACGAAATGTCTACATATTCTGCGTACGAACTAATGTAAGGCATTCGTAGCAAACTGTTTCACGAACAAACAACTGGATCACTCCTACACTTTGCAATAAGCAGTCAACAAATAGCAATCAAATCTCGCAGGCTGGATGAGAGGGGAGGGGCGTATTGCACGTTGCATGTTGGGAGAAACGGATATTTGCGCCCCGATTTCAAAATAAGAGTATAAAAGTAGCTTTACTTAAAAAATAATTTGGTATTAGATATGTATGTATGTGGTCTACGTCCGCCTGTATTTATATTGCCTATATTGAAAAACATATGCTTGGAAATTTGTATAGCTATCTATTTTTTGATAAGAATCCTCGATGGCCATGAACTAAGTCGCGGATAATGAGAATAACCAGTGTATGTTCAGACCCATACCCAGTTATGAATACAAATATATAGCACCGAGTCAGTGGCGAAGTGGTTTTGAGTTGTCTGCATATTAGTGCGTAAGTTTATATATGTATTTAAGTCTATATATATAAGAATATGTCTATATATTTGCATATATATCTATGCATGTTTCTATATATGTGTATACAGGATGTATAGGGAAGTATGTTACAAACTTTGTTAGGCGATTCCTTGTCGATAATGAGGTACAGTGTCGCAGATTGACTGGACACAGAACCATAAGGTCATGTTTATTATATGCATTTGAGCTACACATATATTTTGGACAGTAATATTTAATGAATTTCGCGTATTATTTGGATGTTAATATAATTTTTTTTTACATGTTTATTATATTTTATGTTAACAATTTCATTTCCCTAATTGTTCGATGTATGTGAACCACCAGTCCACTACTCTATGATATTTTTTTACACGTTGTTCTGAGTTTTTACACATGGTTATGTCACTATTTTTAATATTGTGTTAATATGTTTGATTTTATTTTCAGCAATAGCTTCAAAATTTTTTAATCTGAACTATTTATTTATTTGGTGATTTAAAGACGTTATATTTGAGGACTTAATTTCATTTTGTGGAGGCGAAGCCGGAAGCGAGCCGTGATTGGTTGTTGTTTGGTGCGAAAGCTTCTGGGAATGTCATTGAACATGTAAGGCGTCAAATTTTATGTTGGAATTTAATTTTGGAAATTCGAAAGCCATCATAAATTTAGTTGATAAATTATGCTCCAGAGGTTAAGTTTCAGGTCGTCGCCGTAGCTATATTTAAAAATAGGCTATGGACTGAGTCATAGTTATAAATTGTGATTGTTAAATCGACGAGGCAAATATGACGCCGAGACTACAACGCTGGCGCCATGCAAGGAGATAGCGCCAAAGTACCTCAGGTGAAGCCAAGGCAAATTAATGTATGGAAATCCTAATTAGATGAACTGTTTTACAAGTATTCAATTCTAAGGGATTTGAACTTATTTTCAGAAAGTTTTCTTATTTGGATTTTCAACGACTTGACTGTGAGTCCCATGTGTATGTCAAACTAGTAGTCCCGAACGGTCGCACATGAGCTAGCATAGCAGGAGCAATATGTAATGAGGAGTTAAAGACTTGTTTTGAACTTTCAATATAAATTACAGAGTAACTTTATTTGGCGAAATATCGAATTTGAGATAATTAAGTGATGAAGTGACTTTTTATCACACAATGAACTCTTAGTGGATGTGATATAAGAAACTTAAGAAATTAAGTAAGAACTTACGGAAACTATCTGGAAAGTCAGATACAGAGGAGACTACGTTCGGTGGAACTTAAGTTATTTTGAACTGTACTTGCAAGTAAAAGGTTAATATTTTTTTAATAGCAGCTCTAAAGTTTTGCAGCATTTTTCAGTATTTTATTTTAATTTAATTTTTCATCCTGATTTATTCCTATTCTTACTTGGATGGTGGTATGTCATTTATTTTTTAATAGTCATTAAGTATAATTTCATTTGAGTAAGGAGATTTCTGTCACTCACACATTTGATTTTGCACCTTGTTGAATTATTCACATATTTCAGTCTGAGTTCATTTAATTCACTTTTCATTAATAATTAATTATCAAGGTAACACATGTTTTATTTTAATGAAGTACTGTGAAGGTTGGAATGTGTTTTCTATTGCATGAGGTTTACAGCATCACCGGAGAGCTTCTGATTCCAGTGTGGTAAGACCAAGGTCACATCACGAAAATAAGGCGCCCAAAAATCTATAATGTCTTTATAATTATTATTTTTCCCAATTCACACTAAATAGATTTACATACACACTATTACAGACACTTAACATGGTGGCTTAAAATTTCAGACTGGTGCTCTACAGAGACACTATTACATAATAGTGGCGCCCAAGTGATGGCTTTTACAGAGGGTAGCCCACACACTATTACAGCAGTTATATAATGCGAATTATAGCCTAGTGCATATTCGCCCTTGAAAATATAAATTAAAAGTTGGATTTTGTAAAATATCGTAAACTTACTTAGAAATGAAGTACGATTATCTGGATACTGTTTTATACTAACAAGATCTGCAATCTGCGAAGAAATCGTTTATAATATCTATTGCCTTCATTAAAATAATGAGTATGGCCACCCCCTTTTTGAATTAATCTTATCTTCCATAAGATTCTTCAGAGGTGTTACGCCATGATTTGTATCAAGAGGACCCAATGAACGAAAAAGGTCGCCTTGTCGCAACACCCTCAGGTGAACCGTTTTCGGATAAAAGTGAATAGAATCTCTGTTGCCTGAGGATTACGCACCCACACTGCACAGGAAGTGTGATTGAACGATACGCTAGTTATCAGCAAACGAATAGTGCACACTGTAATGTAAACGTACAAAGTGTCTTGTGATACGTGTGGGTCTGTGTGAGTTATGAACATGTAACGAACGATGCTTGGTGTATCCGAACGTTTGTTTATTAATCGCAAGTAAATTTAAATACTCTTTCCAAAAGGGCATGGCATTTTTCACATTGTTTGGTGTGGTGCATTTTCATGACTGAAAGCGGAGTGCAACCTCATGGTAGAACCTTCGAGCATTGCCTCGACATTTACCGACATATTCGTTCGAATTCGCCAGGCATCGCTCGTTACCTGTTCATAACTCACACAGATTCACACGTAGCACAAGACGTCTTGTGCGTTTACATTACAGTGTGCACTATTCGTTTGTTGCTAACTAACGTATCGTTCAGTCACACATCACGTGTATTGTGGGTGCCTACCCCTTAGGTAACAAAGTTTGTATTCAATTTTACTCGAAAACGGTTTACTTGAGGGTGTTGCAACAAGACGACCTTTTTTGTTCATTGGGCCCTTTTGATACACGTGATAGCATAAAACCTCTAAAGAATTTTATGGAAGAGAAAATTAAGCCAAAAAAGTGGTGGCCGCACCCATTATTTTAATGAAGGCGGTAGGTATTCTATAGGCTGTTCACGGTAAAATGAGCACTTTTAAAAGTCCTGCTTAAAATCTACTTGTATGCACGTTTCGTATTCTTCCGCCTTATGTAAAATTAACACTGGCAAGTGCCTTATCACTTTATCCATGCGTCTGTCTAGTGAAACTGTAAAATTATAAGAACAGTAAATGTTTTACAAACATGCTCATTTTTGTACTTCGATAAATAAAAAAACAGAATCCGAAAGAAATAATTGAAATTATCACAAATGGTCACCTAACACTTTTTATTCGATGTTAAGATATGGAACTATTTTCCATCCGTCGTTACCAAATTTACTGTGCACGTGTTACTCAGTGCGCCCGTTATAATATATGCAGGCAGGAGAAGTGACTTTTTTCTAAGGTTGATTTGAAAACTGCTCACTTTATCGTGAACAGCCTTTAAACTATTTTTTTTTCACAGATTGCAGATCATATTAGCATAACACTTGTACTTTATTTCTAACCAGTTTGCGATATTTTGCCAAAATACGCTTTTAAATTTCTATTTTCAAGGGCGAATTTTTTGCCTATATATGTGTGTATATGTGTATTTACGTATATATATATGTGTATGTGTATTTATGAATGTATTTATATATAAATAATATGTATATATGCATATATGTATACATATCAATACATATGTATATAGGCTGTTCACGGTAAATGAGCACTTTTGAGGCCCTAGTTACTCTTTTCATTCAGACATTTTTTAGCCTTTAACAACCTTTTAAATTAAATATTTCTATGTGAGTAATAAACACAGACTGTAGATTCGACCGCACCCGTGTGTTTGGTTTTTGAAAGTAGATTTAGTTAATTTGGCATTTTAATACATTCGAATAAGCTAAATAGCGTTAAACAGAAGCATTAGTTTAACATTATTAAGCTTATTCGAATGTATTAAAATGCCAAGTTAACAAAATCTGCTTTCAAAAACAAAACATATTTATATGTTTCGCTATCGAATGACATTTTTTATGATTTGAAATTTTTTCTATTTTTTTCATTTTAGTTTAATAGTTTAATAGATAAATGGAATAACATATTTAACACCAATATATGAATGAAAATGTTAGGTATGTTTTATCTGGGATTCCGCTCAAGAACCTAGTCTTCAGAAGGTAAGGCGTTACGCATGTTGCCGATCTGATATATCAGAAAGGGCATGGAGCGGCAAGAACAAACGACCCTCTCCGACTCTGTGACGTCACCCTGTGAAGCGACCGATCCGGTATGACCCCGCCCAGCACGGGCCACCAGACACTGCCGCCCTCAAGACAAATTACACGCACTGGGCCATGTCGTATTACGGGACTCTGGCCGCGTCGCGGAAGAAGGGAGCTGAGGCAGCAGGAGAGGACAGCTTGGAGGAAGGAACTTCCGCTGAACTTACGGCGCCACTTCTTGCGCGTCGCGGTTCTCTCGGCCCCTGCAGCCGGCGGGAGCATTTGTAATGATCACCGTACCCTCTCATTTCGCCCTCGGCCCACTGCCTAGATTACTCATGCTGGCCGCCGCCGTCGCAACTCCGCACAGTAGGGGATGTAGGGATGGGGTATGGGTGGCTCTTCTCCTTTGATGTCGCTGCACGGATCAACCCCGCTCTTATCAAGTTTCAAGTGCACCATACACACAAGAATGTGATGTTGCAGATTCCTGGAAAATAATATTCGGATAGTATATGCACATTCTTCAATTTTCAACTATTAAAATTAGTGTTGGTGTCTTTTCTCACAATTATATGCCAGTTCTATAATTCTACTGCTTTTTCAGTTGAAAAATAAAAATACCAAGATCATTACAAAACCAGTTAATAGAAACCTCAAGAATATTGTCTTTATTAATTTCCATACATAAGTAGTCAATTAAAATACTTTATGCATATTTGCAGTCACAGATACTAAACTTTTTTTACTTTTTGATAAATACGTAAAATGCTTAATGCCTAAAGATTAGATAGGTATACATACAGAGAGACAGAGATACTCACAGGCAGAGATACGTACAGAGGGGCAGATATACGCACAGAGAGACACAGATACGTACAGAGGGACAGAGATACGCACAGAGACACACAGATACGCACAGAGAGACACGTAGATACGCACAGAGACACACAGATAACCACAGAGAAGCGGAGTTAGACAAGCTGAGAGATGGACAGACGGACAGACGCGAACAGATGGACGATGTCAAATTTACCGTTTCTACCTCAAATGTGTTCGAAATGAAATAAAATAATTATAAACTACTCGCACAGAAACATTCCCATGTCAGAGGTTTACAAAATGTGAGGATGTACATAATCCTGCAAATTCAGAAAATGTAACTTTAGCAAAATGTTCGTTTTTATGGGATATGCATTTTATTTCTGTAGCGTAATGGAAAGTAGAGGTCAAATTATTAATAACAGAGTACGTTTCACTTCCTTTTACTTTCAGACATATTTAATGTATAGAGTTTAATAGTTGAGTCACTGTTTGTCATCTGCAAGTCAACATTTTAGTATTCTACACACAGGATGCATCACTGGCGAAGGCGCTAAACTTAAAAAAGTTATTAATTAAAAGGGAGAACAAAACTCAGTACGAGCTACTTCACGGTGTTTCCTGCTATGGCGAATCTGAAATTCAGTGTAAATAAACAGCTCATTGCAGACAAAATTTGTTACTATAAAACACCACGTGAGACCGAAAAACCTTCGATAAAGGAATACAGGTTAGCATAAGATGCCAGAACATTAACACTACATGTACCACACAAGATTTTCCAAGCTCTGTGGAATTTCAATGTAAAGATCACTGTTATATTGTTACACGGGCGGACTCCTGCATCGCGCGCGGGCTCCTGTTATGAGTGGTTCACCGCTGAAGAAATAGCTGGGGGGGGGGGGGGGCTGACTCATCTCGACCTTCCTCTACCCTCCTCTTCCTCCTGGTAGTCTTTTACGTCGCCGGGAAGCCGGGGGAATGTTTGACAGTCTTAACTGGCTGGCGTCACACTCCTCTCCCCCATGACAGACAGAGGAGTCGACGATTTTAGAGTACGTGCAAGAATATCCTGGGAACTAGGACTCTCGGTGCAAAGTGGCATTTGGAGTAATTTATCGACTATGGCCGGCGACTTTATAAATACCCCCGTGGCTGGAGTATCAGTAGTCTTGTGGTATCAATTTGGCTGAAATGCGGTGACCAGGTAGAGTCGAGTGCAGCATGGGACGTCAGCAGAGAGCACAGGCGAAGACTGAGGTTGCGTGACGGTGGCCAACGAGTATTTTGTGAAGTGTGGACAGACAAGGGCGTGGTACTCGAAGACGGGCTACTGTACATGGAGAACGCTCGGAGATATATATATATATATATATATATATATATATAACATTGCAGACTGATGGGATATGAACTGAACCGAGGTGGGACTGTATGATGTTATACGGACTTTGTTATAAATGTAGGAACCATCAAATATGAACATATAACTTGTTAAATAGTTCAGTACGTTTTGAAATACTGTTAATTGGGATTGTTTTTAGCTATTTATGATGTATGTTGCAGTACTATTGGTATGTTGATTATTTGGTACTTTTTGCAGGTAATTTCTGAAATGTGGCATTTAAAGCCTATTTTCCAAATGGCACCATATCACAAATGGGGGGCAGAAAACTACGAATAAAGTGTATTTAAAAGGTATCTAGTTACTGCCAACACTCAAGATTCCGTTACGATAAGTCTAACTTTTTTATGTATGTGGCGTATTAACGTAAAATATTTATATCACCGCAGTTTTGAAAATTTCTCGGTGACATACCAAGAATTATACATTTATAGGGCAGCGTATCAATATATTATTCGTTAGAAGAAAAACACAATTATTTATTTATTATTTTTGTTAACCTCCTCGCCAAAACATCTTACCTTAAACAATTTACTGTAAGTTCGTTCACAGTTACGTTCAATTTTTTGAAACCTTGCTGATGTTCTACTTTCAGGATATTCCTTCGCCTCAGGTTAACCGAGTATAGGTAATTACACCAAAAGTACAATGCACCACATTCGTGCGCACTCAGTGTAGTATTATTTTACTTAAGAACTATTTGTTACTAAGTATTACCAACTCACGCGTTTTCTCACTGTTTAAAACCAATATTATAATCTATAGATAAAATATAAGTAAAAGTTTCATTTATTCACAAATAAGGTACTTTTATGTAACCACGAGTAGAAAACGATTGTGATAATTTATATACTTCGGAAAAGAAAATTTTGTTTCTCTGTATTGGGGACACGGCCGTTTGTTTTGCATGAAAACGTCTACGTCGTATGCCTTGACGTTCCCGGCACCGCTTCACTCGATCATATGGGGTTTTATTGGTATCACTTGATTGCTTTTGAGATGCTCTTTCCAGCCGTACACGATTTCTGTGTTTCGATTTGGCTTTTTGACGAGTATAGGCCGGAATTGTGTTAAGATTTCTTAAATTTTTACATTAAACGTATACAGTTTCACCACAACCACGCCACACGAATGATCTTATACACGCAATCTAGTGGTGTAATTGAATTTTGATGTAGACGATAGATTCGGAGCTGCAGTGCCAAACTTTATCCTCCGATTTTTTCATCAGTTTTTCTGAATTTGTCTCCCACTATGGTCGCAAATTTAAAGACGCGTTCACATCAAAAACCAAGCACGTCATGCATGGTGTTATTTCTCAAAGGTTTCAAAAGTGCGTAAAAACCACGAAATAGCTTATGGCAGTAATATTTTGAGAATTGGGTAACATTAATGTTACAATACCGACTTAGCACGAGATCAGTCAACTATACCTCTGCTCCTCTGCGACGAACTAATTCGAATATATATATATTTTTTTTTTGTGAAGTGGAAAGTAGGACACGTCCGAGGGAAGCTCTCAGCGAGATTGGATGGCCTCTTGAGCGAGGCGAGGAGTTTCACGACCTAAATATCTCGGCGGAAGTGAAGGTTATGCAGACTCCATGAGGGCGATCGTGCTTCAGTTTCCAAGCTGTTCCCTACGCGCCGCGCACTGCAATTTTTTCCTAATATTCGCGGCAAGTGCCGGTGTTGTGAGCGACCGGTATTGTGTTTCTCTTAGTAATACTTTCCGAGAGCTATTAAACCTTAAAGCAGTTCGGGCTTCTTACCGCCGCGCCACCGTGGCTTATGAAAAGAACGCGGAGGTAGAGACAGAGGAAATTTTCTCCTTCTTGAAACTAAGGAGGAGGAAAGTGATCAGCTTTCCGCTCGCCACGTTTCGACAACAGCGAAACTTCGCGCTACATTTTTTAAGAAGGGCAAGACTGTTCCCGCGTCGTTGTCTGAGCCAGACGGTCTTAACGAAACTCGAAATCTATTTACTAGCCACCCGCCTCGGCGTCGCTCGTGTGCGAATTACAAATATGGCGTTGTTTAGGTTTACAGCAAGTATATACAGTATATTTTTAAAGTAACTAACATAGGATTAATACTGTTGTGTTCAAAAAGTCTTCGTATGAGAACCCCTATTTTTTTATCTATTTTTAAAAGTCAAAAATGGTTACTGTGGGTAATCCTTAGAAATTAATTTGGTGTATCTCTTATGATTTAGTCAGCATAATTCATGTAAGCGCCTGAAAAGCGGCTTTTTCCGACTTGATCAGAAAACGTCAACATTTCTTTGCTATCCTTACAATAATTATTAAAGTGTTATATAGTTAAACCTCCATCAAGAAATTCTCTAAATGATGGTGTAAACCGCATCAAAATCCAAGTAGTTTAGAAGCCTTAGCCGAATACACAGCACACGCGGCCAGTCGACTTTGTTCTATACGAGGGGTAACTTAAAGGAAAGCACTCGGTTACAAAATACTACTTTTATTTAAATAACAATTGCAATTACGCCTCAAGCAGGCGGCAAGAGCACTAATCGAATTACAGTTATTATTCGGCAAGTAATCAGTTAGATATTTCCGATACTCACAACAAGGCGCTGATGCCTTTACTCGATTACATTGAGCGTTAAGATAGAAGGCGGTTCTATGCTCAGAGGGAGCGTAATAGACTTCGCAAGTCCCGCTCCCTTCGTGCCTTCAGTCGCCCTACCAGGGCATGGATATTTACCTCCTCGTGGGCGAAGTCTCGTAGCATCTCTCTCGACGGCGTGCTCGTCGGATAATGATCCTGTCTCGCAGTCCTCGGGTAGGGCCTCCGGCGGCGGCTAGCAAGATGGCGCCCAGAGCCGCCATCGCTCTGAGCTTATATACTCCTGCTCTGACCTCGCGCTCAATCCCCCCGAATGTGTTATGTTAAAACAACGGATCGGCTGGCCGAGGTCGCTCTGTGCCTTGCTTCAGCGCACAGTTTAGCGGCCCTTGCAGGAGCCAGCCGCAGCAAGCTCCCCCCCCCCCCCCTTCCCCTCACAAGAGCATCCAGGCGCCCTCACCCGGGACATGGGGCTAAATGGTGAGGGGAATTGGCTGGGTTAGGTCAGGCGATCAGTGCAGGATGGTGATGTTGTAGTTCAGTGGGTGGCCAAGCCCCGTTGTAGTTGTTGAGCCCGCCGGAAAGAGCTTGTTCTCATTGGTATTGAGAAGTAGTGGAAATATTAATTGAAGAAATTATATTTTCCCCTTAATCGTAGAATCTCTAAGGCGATGTCAGGCATGAAGATTCGGGCATGCGTTACATGATAAACCTTTATTTTATTTCAATTGCTATACACATGAAATTAATATAATAATACATTAATTTTGTTATTTTCGTACACTGAGGTGAGGCTTTACCTCTGAAGATTTCTTTACTCTTAGTTACATTGTATCTTTTAATACTACAACACGGTTGTACAAGGACTTGCTTTGCATCTGTACACTTGGTTATTCTACATAATATTATAAAACTTATATACATGAAATAATTGACTGTTATGCAAGTGTAAGTATAAGGTAGTTACATAGTTATGTTCCATTTTACAATATAAAAACATTTTTATATACAATGGAAGTATCGCTTCCGTAAAAATTGTCTATTCGTAAAAGGTCTTTTTGCCAGCACGTAAACTAGTTGACGGCCGCTATTGGTTCGTGTTGTTACAGGAGGATCAGGAGGGGTGTGCTCGACACCGTTGGTATAACTGAACCCCCTAAAAGAAATTGCAAAATTACTTGGACCCTGCGTCGAACATTCGGCAATAGCGCCGTGATATCAGTCTTATAGAGCTAAAATTATCATTATATGCATGCCACGTTCAGATGGCTGTAACTAAACTTCTATTTTTGAGACTTTGTGTTCTGCAAGGTTTATATTATATCTGCTACAGTTAGCATATGTATTCTATACAATTATACTGAATTTATTAACTGTTATACTTAATGACAGACAATTGAACTCGTAGAACTTGTTATATACATGAGCGAAATTGAACATAAAATACATTAATTTAAATAGAATTTATGTACATTTTTGGGGCCCCAATAAGTAATCTATGGCGAATCACGTTGTGAAGTGCAATTGAGTGCATTCTAGCGCAAGTTAAATCAGTTGCAAGTTTGTCCACTGCGCTTCACATACAGAGACCTAGGAAGCGCTGAGTGCCTCAATATACTGTTGCGCTAATATTTTCTCGCGCGCCCTGCCTGAGAAAAACTGCGCTGTGCTATCAAGACAATATATAAATTTATATCCAATGCTCTTCCTCGTATAAAAACTTTGTATCGCAGCACGTGTTCATTTGGTTTAGAAGAGCTCTATACGCACGTCTATTTGTTTGGTTTACCGCCTAATCGACCTTATCGACTGTGATTTAAGCCCTGACGCCATATGTGGACTAACTTTGTACGTCCTATAATTTCTTGTCTTGTACTACCTGGTCATACACCTTGAAAGTGAAGTTACGTTTTCCCTGTTACTCCATGTTCAAGTACTGCCACGACCGTGTGCGATATTGCTAGCTTAGGGCTCTTAATATCTCATACATGAGTGGCCTTAATGATAGTAACTTTTTCTGAAGTGACGTCGCATCCACAGGGTACTTGTATTTCTAAAGCTCCTACCTTGGGATTTTGAATTACTTTGCTTAATGTCTTGTTACTACACCTGAGTAGCAATTCGCCTGGTGCGTTGGTTATTACGTACTGGTGTGGTTGTATAGCTTGCACTGATAGTGAGTTTGTAGGTTCGCATTGGAATTTACAGTATTGAAATAAGTTTTTGAGATTACTGAGAGAGATTGCCGCCTTCCAAAAGTTAGTTTGCGGGTAGTCGGCTACTTTGATTGGTCGGACGTATCGTAAAGTTCGCGCGTTTCTTTTGTAGTGATATCAATGGCGACTATATTTGAAGGGGTTCTTACAATCCATGTTTCGTTATTGTACTGGTAAGGGATTTTTGTAGAGCGAAAGAATTGCTAGGAACTTTTAATGCCCTTTAATGGAATTTGTATTTTTACAATCATTTGCATCGGTGACAGTATGCATTCTGTTAGAGGTGAAGTGTAGTATTTTGATATTTCTTTAATGGGGATACTTAATGCTAATCCTAAGCCATAAACTTGTTCCTTTAAGTTAAGGAGATCTGCCTATAATATTTCTTTTGGCACAGCTTGGAGTGGTAAAAATTTTTGTTGAAATTGCTGGAATTACGTGTTTTTCCTAAGTTCATTAACGATATTGTTTATAAGTTCCAGCACTATATTAGTTAATAATTGAGATTGAATGATTGAGGACTCTATTCCTCTATTCTGATGACTCATTTGACGTGTCATGGCTCCTATGTTTTTACTAAGCGAATTCACTTTGTTCTCGACTTGAGATTTTATTTCTGACATGCTGTGAATTGTAATATTGAGATTATTATTGGAAGTGATAATATTGTTTTCTAATTAGTTTAATTGCAATGCTAACATTTCTTCATTCGTGAGGAGGGATTTTAGGCGACGGGTTGTGAGAATGCCGCAACACCATGTTGTGACATCTCCTAGGAAGGTAATTCCACGTTTTATTTTATTTGACAAGGCAATTTCAGACATAAACTCAGATACAATATTTTCTGTAGTCTCGTTGAAGAATCGGCGCAGGTGGTCAGCATTTTTGCAGACCGTGCTGCTCTTTGCGGCGCAGGCCTGGTGGTACCACACGTCGACATTTTTGGGGATGGCAGGTTGATGCTCTGGCAGAGCGTACGCCAGGGGAATGGTCTATTCGCACAGGATGTCCGGTGACAGCTGTTGGAAATAAATTCCACTGTGCGTCTTGTATAAGTGAGCACCCTCGGACGCCGACATTATGTGGAGTGCTATCATCAACAGCACCCCCCCCCCCCACCCTTGTCGTCACCATATCAGGGGCGAGTGTTACCTGTAGCATACATGTTTCGTATGTTAGCGAGTTAACATTTCGAGTATTGACTGTGTCAATTATTTGCGCGGCCCCATTTCTTTATCTCGATCGATATTGTAGAGGGTCCCAGTATATTGTGGATACGGTACGTCCCATGGAATTTACACTTGAGCGCTTTTTGCCTCGCGTGATTCTTTACCGTACGTATTGCCCTATTATGAGGTCGTTGGGACGAACTTTTTTTTTTTTATCGAAAATTACTTCTTGTAGTTTTGTTGTGACTTTATTAAGTTCATACGAGTTTGTTCGTGGGCCTTTTGAAGTTGCTCACACCAGTGGCCAGCGCGTTGCGAGTATGTGTGCGCTATGACATGACATGGTTGGACCTGCTTCAGTGCCGTTTAACAGGAAAAATTGCGATAATTTTGTGCTTCTGTTTACTGTAGAGTTGTAATTGGAAACTATGTACGGGGACGTATTCATCCCAATTCGCTTGGTCTTCGTTCGTGCAGGCGGTATGTTGTTGAGAGAGAACCTTATTTACTCGCTCGGTCAGCTGGGTTTGTATGCCATTGTTTGTAATGTTTTTATTTGTAGTTTTTGTAAAAATTCAGTGATCACCTCATTGTTAAATGATGTGCCCCGATCTGTTAAGATTGAATTGGGACACCCGTATTGGAGTATGACGTCTTCAATAAATCTTGCGTACGTTTTCGCGTCGATCGATCGGACGGGTTTCGCTACCATCAAACGTTTGAAAAACTCAGTCATTACAAGGATATATTTATTGCCGGATGCCGCTGTTTGATTTGAAGTGGACTTTTTGCTTCCTTACCAAACGAATGGAATTAGTAGGGGGGGGGGGGGTGTCCTTCGATAGGGGTCATAAGGCCTATAGGTTTTTGGTTGGTATGTTTCACTTTTTGGCAAATGGGGCGATTTTTTATATATTCCTTTACGTCTTTCGCCATTGTGTCCCAAATAAAATTGATTCTTTATTTTTTCTCAAGTTTTATATTGGCCGAAATGCCCCCCCCCCCCCCCCCTACCTAGTATAGGGTGTCATGGTGTGCTGTTATTATTTCTGGCACATAATACTGACGTACTAGTGTTAGGCGTTTGTCTCCGTGGGTGTGTGTAATTTGTAGTATATTTCTCCGTTACCTGTAATGCCATATCTTCATGCTAGGTATATGTACTTTGGAGTGGCATTTTGTGGTTCTGTAAGTGCGGTTTTTATTTGTGTGATATTTGGATTATTTGCATATTCAGCCGAAAATGGGGAATTTGTTAGTTGTGTAATTGGTGCTAGAAACAGATGTGTGCCGTCTTCGACTTTAATATATTCTTGGTCGTGTATGTAAATGGGGTGATAATGTGGTATAGAGTCTTTAATAGTTATTATTATTTTGTAATTTAAGCATTGGTTAATGCATGTTGATTTTATTTTGTTGCTGTGTCCTTCCATATTGATTTCTATATTGACCTGGTGTTGTGATTCTGGCAATAGCTTGTAAAGGTAAATATTCCTTATTTATGATCATTTTAGCAATGCGGGCTATATAATTTGTTCCGATGTTAGGTTTGATTAAGGTTTTAATCTCTTGCCGGTTATTGATGATATATTTGGCTATGTTTTGTTTAATTTCCCTCGTCGGTTTTGTAACAATGATTCCGCGAGAGCGTTGTAAAAGGAGGTACAATTAGCGGATTCTTTTTTGATAGTATAGCGTTGGTTTTCTACTGTTATTTGTGTTAAGTCTGCTTTTCGTGTTGTAGGAATTCGATTGAGCGCATCCGCTAGTGTTTAATTTGCCTTTGACAATCTTCGCTTTGAATTCGTATTCAGTAAGTGCTATTGCTAGCTTTTGAATTCTTACATTGTGTTCGGTCATTGTCTTCAAGTATCTAAGGCTTGCAGGACCTGTCTCACTGGTAAATTCTCCCCAATACAAGTACCGTTTGAAGTATATCACAAAATTTTTAATGGCCGACAGCTCGCTTTCTGTCACCGACAATTTTTTCTCGTTGAGAGAGTTTTTTTTTTTTTGACGCGAAAGCTATGATACTGCGCTGTTGATTGCCTGGTATCTCCTGCATCAGAACGGCCACTATGGCGGCCTGAGATGCGTCGCAGGATAGTATGGTGTGTCGGTTTTGTTGGAATCTCGGTACGACAGGAGGATTTTATTAATGCTAAAATGCTAACTTGAGATTTTCAAAGGCTCGTTGTTGTTCTTGTTTCCATTGGAATAGTGTTGTTTCTTTGGTGAGGTCCGTAAGCGGTTCCACGAGTTTGGAGTGGTTAAGGATATATCGTCTTAAGTGCGACGTTAAGCCTAATAATGTCCGTAACTGTTTTATGTTCTTTGGTGGTGTCATTTGTTGAATGGCTTTAGTTTCGTCAGGGTCCATTCGGATCCCTTCTGGAGTGATATAGTGTCCCAGAATTTTTATGTCTTGTTGTGCGAAATGGCATTTCTTAAAATTGATTTTGACATTATTTTTTCATAGTCCCTCCATTACATTACTAATGTTTTGCAGATGTTCGTCGAAAGTGTTGCCTATAATGCAAATGTCATCTATATAGGATATTGCCATTTTCCAACATAGTGGGCCGAGCATGATATCTACAAAATTCTGAAAATAATTAGGGCTCGTTGCCAACCTCACAGGCATACGAGCGTACTCGTATAAGCCTACGTCAACCACGCTAAAAGCGAGTTTTTCCCTGTTTTGCTCCCTGACTGGGATTTCATAGAATTCGCTAAACATTTATATTGATGCAATATATTTGGAATTTTGGAGTGTATTTATTATGTCTTCGGTTCTGGGGATGGGGTATTGTACCTTCTTTAAGTGTTGGTTAAAAAGCTGAAAATCTGTTAAAAATCTTATGCCGCTTTGGCATTTTTTTATAACTAATCTCGGCGCGGCATAAGGGGATTCGGAAGGCGTGATTATTTGTACATCTAGCATCTGTTGTATCTGTTAAGAGTACTTGTTCTCGCAATTGCGAATTTACTCGACATGGTATAGTAAGGAATAGGTTTATTTGTTGTTAATTCTAATTTAATTTCAAAATTTTTTGTCTCTGTTAGTTCTGTAATGGTACTAGCGAAACGATCTTTGTATTTTTCTAGTAGTTCGTTCAGTTGTTCTTGCTGGTTTAGAGGTAACTTGTTGTTTATTTTACCTAGTGTATTGTTATCCTGTGGATTGTCCAAGAACTCTATTAGGTTTATGTAATATTCGATACAGTTATTTGTATCACGGTATACTTGATTGATGTTTATTGGTATTTCAATTACATTTTTATTATGGTAGGAGTATACATACACAGCATCTTTGGTTATTATCGGTACAATGTTATACTTTTTTTATTAAATCATCTCCCAGTATTATGTATAGTTTCAAATGATCAATTATAAGGAAGTCCTGGTTGAAATTGTACCCCTCTATGTTAATGTTCAAGTTTGTTTTGTGTGTTGGTATGTCAATATCTGTGGTGGCGCCCACTAGTGTGAATTTTTCCGTAATTGGTTGCCTCTTATTTTTACGTACGAGTGTTGTCGCTATACAAGATCGTGAGCATCCCGTGTCGAGCAGCGCATTATAAGATCTGCCCGCAATTCGGTCAAGGACGCGCTGCATTGACGTTTGCACGTAGCTCATGCGACATTCGTCCTTGCCGGTTAGCGGAGCTTGTTTGTTTTGGGAATGTTGCACGGAACTGTGGATCAGTTCCTGCAATCGCTTTTCATCATTGCCACTGTTTTCCGTGTTTATGTTCTCAGTGTCGTATGATGCGTTATCACTTGCTACCTTAGGGATGCGTGATTTTACCTCTGCCATGCCAAATCGTCTTTTGAATTTCTTCCTTTATATTTGTGTTAAATTGTATGTATTGATGTGGAAAAAGCGGGCATTCCGCGGCTCTGTGACCCTGATACATACACAAGGCACACGTCATGGCTGCCAGCGACCACGGTCCGATGAAGGCCGTGCGTGCGCTGATGTCACGGTCAGCGTGCATTCGCCGGGCCCGACCTCGGCTTGCCCCGCCTCTTCCTTGCTGTTTGCTACAGCAACAGGTCGTCTGTTTCGGCTGTATTTGTTGTTTTTGTAATACTGTGGAGTTTGTGAGTTGTTATATCTTTGTTGTTTTTTGAGGCTTTTGCTGCTGCAGTGTGAGGTTCGCAATTTCCTCTTTCGATTTGTTTTCTTTGACAATATTACATAAGATACGTATGAAATGGTCAAATAAATTAACAAACAGGTTTACATGTTGCACACAAACGTACGAAGAGTAGATTTTTGGTAACATAGGTATATTAAAAAATGCCTTACAGTTGCTCAAAAACCATAACATTAGAAAGTCTGTCAGGATTTTATGTTAAAAAAAAAAACAACGTGCGACTTGTATTGAATTAGTCGTTAGAGGAATTGAACGTAAATGTGATAACCCCAGCGATATTTAAAACTTAGTTTTTATATTATTTTATATATATTGTATTGTAAAGGTAGTTTTAACTTCCCCCGATTTTATGCCTGAAAGCTTAGCAGGGGACGGCTTACAGACTAACTTATGACCTACCTTGAATTAACACCCATGCCTTGCCCGGGACTCGGACCCAGAGCCGCCCGCATCCCTTATCAGTGGCGCACCAACTGGCTGCGCCACGAGATGTCGGCTATTTTTTAAATATATAATTATTGATTTTGTAGAATGCCAATTCTTTCGACTATGTGCATGCTTACGGTGAAAATTCTTGTACCTTCCACTACTAAATATTATGTTCGCATTAACATTGGCTTGCACGTTAAAACGTGCAATATTTTATATATGTACACATTTAACTGTACTGGATGAAACCAAAAATATTTACGAAAATATACTCCTTTATTTCGTTCAAAGGATTAATAAACTTTTAGAACATACACAAATTTGGAATAATCATAATTCTAGCTGTAGGTCTCAAGAAGTGTTGCAATGATAGTCAATTTGGTCACCAGTCATGTATTTCTTTGATGTGGGTATTATGATCGACAGCCTCAAGAGTTGGAAGACTGTATGGTTAAGCACCAATAGCAATATTTCCCTTGTTGAAGCAATAGCTTTACAACGACCTTTGAGATAACTAAACACTTTTCTGAATTGCTTCTACACCACTCTCTTGTCTAAGAAAAGAAGTAGATGCCTGAAAATTGCAGTATCGACCTGAATCCTTCTCTTTGATAAGTCATATTCTGGCTTTCAGTTTGATGAATTATTGTCATCAACCATTTTACCCTGAGAAGGATTAAAAAGAGATTACGCCAGTGAAGTTGCCTATAAATAAATTTTCACACGTGATAAAACTAATATATTATATTATTAAGAGTCTTTAATTAACAGAAATTAAGAAGTTACTTTTCCCCACATAATATCACTGCAAATTGTTCACAAAAAGCTTAATGTTAAATAAATATTGTTACAATTTCAAAAAGTCAGTGGGCTTAGCCAGGCTCGTTAAAGGATGGAGGTCTTGATGAAATAAAAGAGTTAATTATTATTTCCTGATTTATTTACAATAACAACAAACAAAATAACTCTCGACTCAATGTTACAAGGTAATTTCTTGTGTCACTTCCTATTTACATCTAATACATTCAATGAATACAATATACAGTTACTTTAAGGAAATTAATGTAATATAGTAAATTGAGTAATTTTAATTGTATATGTTTCTTGTTTTCTAAAGATTCGTAATACTGTTCGGCACATATTATTTTGCTGTGAAAATTAAACCAATCTAAACACAATTTGAAATGCTTGGAGTAGTTGCAGTGCTAAATATAATACTTCGTAACTTTTATTGTACAGTGTTGAACGACGATACTTGAAATTTAAACTTAAACTTCATGTTTCGTACACTTCTTAAAATTCTCCGCATTTTGCAAGAAACTGTCTCATGAAACGCTACCTTGTTTTTAATTAGTACTCTCATATGTTCCAAGTGGTGGTGTTATTCTTGTAGTACAGGTTGTTCTACTTGCTGTCGGCTGATGTTCGCTCATAAATATCAGACTGTTAGTCAAAATGTAATGAAATGTGCTACAGACATACCTCGGTATATGAGAAGCGTGGTGACGTCACAGCAAGTGTTGGAAGTACTCGCCATTAGCATCAATGCATGTCTGCACACGCTTCTCCATGTTACGCCCGTAGGAAGAAATTCGGTAGGTTAACGTCGGGCGATCTTGGTTGGCCAAAGTCCTTTGGAAATTATACGATCTTGAAAGGACAAGTTTCTCGATAGCCAGTATGGAGTTCCACGTAATCCAAGCGATTCACAAACTTTTGGAAGATACATACGTATACGACAGTATTCACTGTTGTGCTGAGCAAGATTGTGCTTATAATGAGGCGCCGTGGTAAAGCCCATCCCACACAGATTTATCATCATGAAGAGACGTTTCATGCACATTGTAATGATTCTCCGTAGCCCAAAGCCGGATTTCTGGAATTTCACAACTTCATCGAGATAGAACCACTCTTCGTCGGAGAACCACGTGTAGTCGAGGATTCCGGGATGTGCACTGACAAACTCCTGGAATCAATAACAATGACTGACTCTTGTCACCTTGTCGGGAAGTTGTCATTGTCACACAGCAGTAACACGATACGCATGGGGCTTTGCTTTTTCGGCAGTTTTTCTACACGTGCTTGTGGAAATTGACATTTCTTGCGACAGTCTACGCAACGACTTCTTTGGTGAAGCCAGCAGTCTGTTTGAGACTTCCATTTTCGTTTTGTTTTGATTTATTGCATCCGCAAGTTAATTTTTCAATATATAGCTGTACAAAGATATTGGACTAGTCAAATTACAGTATACAAAATTTATACACTGGACATAGTAAACACACACATATATGTCGGATTACACGTACACGCATCATATCTTTTCCTCATAATTTGACAAATCTACTTCCAACATGCTGTGGGGCGTCGTCGTTTTGTTGAAACAGAAGAAAAAGGAAACGAGAAAAACTGGAACAAGAAATGCGTACGAAGACATTTCATGCAATAATTTCTTAGTTTTTGTAGTTTAGATATTCATCTACACTATAAAATGTTAGTTTAGAAAAGATTCTTTCAGCTGTTTTTTTAAAGAGTTTTTGATTAGAGAAGCAAATTTCTTGAAGTTGTTGGGGTAACTTGTAAAGTTGGCTACCAGGGTAGGATGGTCCTTTCTGGACACGTTTTAAATTAACTGAAGCCACGTGTACGTGTTTTTTTATTCTAGTATCATGCTTATGAAAGGACTCATTTTTCTGAAATAAATTACTTTTTGGACATGACTGTAAGTACTGAAAACATGTACTCACATGCAAATGTTAAAATCTCTAAGCTCTTGAAAAGAGGTCTACATGAGTCTGACTTTCTTTTGCGATTGATTATTCTTACATTTTTTTTGCTGTCAATGGAATTACCCCAATAAATATTATACCATAACACACGATGGAATGAAAATGTGCAAAATATACAATTTTTGCTTCGCGCGCATCCAACGATGTTGACGTAGTTTCAGGTTTTCTCACCAGTCATTGAACGGGCTATACTTCGCAGGCGAGTTCCGACCTCCCAAACTGTGCAATACATTGTCGCTGGCACGTCGTCGTGTTATCCGTTTCCCAGTACGTGCGGATGATGCACACATTCTGCTCCATTGAGTACTGGCTCTTGCCGTGTTCCGTTCCCTGCACTGATGCGACCAGCTGCATAGCCGCCAGTTATTGTTCCGTTACTCCGTGCGTTTAATGCTGGGCTGGGGAACGGAACGATCTCCATGCTCTATTTTCGGTTCATAATTACATTAGTAAACACGTGATCGTGTCGTACGATTTGACAGGATAATGAATTTTCAATTGTCGTATATATAAACGAGGCATAATAAAATTAATCGAATATTAAATATTTAACAGCACTGGAACACTTGCACTACACAACCACGGCCAGCACACATTTACCTCAAAGTCGTACACACAGCAGATTAAAATGAAACAATAATATACCAACCATGTCTTAAGTTTTCCGCAGTCACTCCGTCCACTTTAAGCGTAAAAGGAATCCCATTTACAATCAACTTCACACATTACATCCGTGCCCCCTTGGTCGCCGCCGATACTAATCTCCAAATCCGCACGTTTCTGGAATTTTCCCGCCACTGTGACGTCAGCGCATGAAGCATTTGTACTTCAGGCCTCGTGCAGTATGCGTGAGATTGGCCGGAAGTAAAATGACGGGGGTGCACCGATGCGTCTGTGAGAAGGGATCAGAACTACTTCGCCGCACATATTTCGCATCGCGGAGATAGCGGAACTCGGCCTCATAATGTACCACTTTCGTGTACGTCACAACAGCAGGGAAATAAACTCAAGCTGAAAAGTACACGTCCTTGCGGTGGTATTCTAACTGCCAAATTGTCCAAACGCACGCACTTGCCCACGCAAGAACTAGACTGTAGCGCCACCTTCAATGACGTCACCTGGCCATCTCGTCTCATATAACGTCACTGTACTTCTTGAGCCTCTATAAAGACCTTGGACTGAAGCTGTGTCCGAATTAGCCTGAATTGTGCGTACCTGTCCCGGGAGTGAAGTCATAAGTGCTGTCCGAATTGCAAGTGAAATGTGCAAGTATACAAATAAACGAATATGTATACTTCTCGCGTACTTGCGGAATATGTGCCGCCATTTTGAGAAGCAATTTATAGGTTATATTTGATTTCCGATGTAATTATTGAATTTGAAGTTTAATAGGGCAACATTACTACTTTGTAGGCATATAATTTTGAATTAAGTTAATAATTATCGCAAGGTTTACCTTTTAAAAAAATCTATACAATAAATTCCTACTTGCTCTGTGTTCCTAACCTACAGAAGCTAAGATAAAAAATCAGCCAAATTACACTTACATACAATAAGGCAAGATAATAAATGTTATGTAAATCAAATTTAATATTATGTAATACCTGATTTAACCCCTAAAACTTTCGGCAGTCATCAAATTCATAGTCGGAATATACGTACATTAGAATTGGTTAACTGGCTAATAACTGTGACCGAAGCCAACAAGATGGCCTGTCCAAATTCATCAAGTTTGGTGCCAAGGGTAAGTTAAGTATGCAAGGATGTAAGTACGCCAGTATATACCTGAGTTCGGACACGGCCTAAATATATGGACTGAAGGAGCATGATGTTACAAAGGTTCATTATGGCAGCCGGCAGAAACAGCTGACTTAATGGCAAACATTAGTGCTTGACAACATTGTTTATATGGGTTTTGGTGGAAGAAAAGTGTGCTCTATGTCATATTTCCACAATGGCGATGTACTGCTGTGCAGTTGGCTGCAATTCTATATATGAAAAAGGAAGCCCTGTAACTTTCCACAGGTAATTACGTACTTTTACTTCGATAAATTTAAACGTATTTTTTTAGCGCCCGCGTATTTCGAGCCTGAAATCACGCGATACATGTTGAACACACGTTTTCATATGCATTGGTATCCAACGCTCCCTCTACAAATATATTTACTCTAATATAATGACTAGGTACAACCGTCCGTATTTTGGGTCAAGCCTGCGCTTACGTCAGTTTGCAAATAGCGTTGCATCTTATGGTTCTCTCCAACTTTTTCCATTGCTACTTCATAAAAATCATTTAAAGAAATAATGTTATTGATACATTCAGACTTTGTTAGACATTCGTGGCCTTAACGTGGCAAGACTACTTTTATTACCTAAGAGACTGTTTATATAACAATACCTTACCAGACATACGCTTTGCGACCATGCTGCATACTTATGGCATTACTATAGATGGCGGCTAGTTATAAATCTTACTTTATCACTTGCCATTTACAATCCACTTACTACATTAAACCATTTGATCCAAAGGGACTTAAGTTACATTCGACAGTTGATCTGCTGTTGCGATTTTCATGATTATTGGTCATCTTCTTTTAACATTTTAGAGTAATTTCGGTAATTAAATTAGGACAATTTGAAAGATGTTAACACTTACTGGTGAAATAATCTGTCTAGACTTATACAAGCTACAGATTAAATTTCAGAAAACAGTCTCTTATGGTGTGTTACCAACTTACTGAGCAACTTGAAAAATAAAATCAAATGAAATTGACAACATTAACTTAAAATGTGTTTATTCGTATATTGACTTTACGCCTTCAATATTCATGCAAACAATACTTTCCACTGAAATTGAGCTAATACTATACATTTTGAAAATTTCAAATGCAGTAAATTCTCCTTTACAAAATTTGTGGGATGTAAAAAATAAATTTTGATAACAATTTACAGATTTGAACAAAACTGAATTTATTTGAAAAAATAATTTACATCGTTATTTCCTTTTTACATACACACTACTATGCATTGAATAGGACTATATATGCCATAAATTATATTCCACAAATATCTAACTCAATATTTACATACTTCTTTCTTGAAAGTGCAGCACTATACATTTTAACTTCTCCTTTACATTTTTCCCGGATTTTCTACAACAGAAGATAACTTTAAAAGTGCTTAGCAGTGGATCTAGTTACATTGAATCAAACATAATAAATTTTTCATTTCTGTTTCAGTCTTATAAAATTCAAGCTTTACTATTGAAAAATAGTGATTAACAAATTTTCTTTCAAATTACAACACAGCTGAAAATACATTGATTTATTTAAATTTGTTATTTACTTTTCTCTGTCTTTTTTTAGACATATTCAGTGCTATCTGCACACTTTAACTATATCAAATACACCACAAAACCTGACTTAGATAATACATTGCAGAAATACAATAAATACACATGGAATTGTTGAATTTATGGTTTAGGTTTTCTCTTTTTCGCTGATGTAGTGCCATACATTCGCAGCTTTTCTTTTAATTTTTTGTTTAAGTCTACTACAGCATAGGACCTCACTGTGAAAAAGTGTTTGACAATTTTTTTCTTTCAAATTACAACACACTGGGACAGATGTAGGTACTTCGTGTACACTGTTCTGAATCAGATACTTGGCATCATGATGCAATAACTTTTGTATGTTTTTTCCTGTTTAACACTTCACATATACAAATAAGTTTCATCACTGCACGATTGAGTGTCCTTAAACTGCCTTAGCTTAAAAATTCCACAAGTGTGTCCGAACAGATGTCAGTATGACGCTAGTTTAAAAACTTTTTTAAGTTGTTCGCAAATATATATATATATTTTGTTTATTTATTTATTTAATTATTTATATTTATCACTACGTTTGTCGTACTACCACATATATTAAACAAGTTGTTTCTATCATATATGAAGTCGGTGACTATTTCTTCAGACACTGTGATCTGTAAACTAGATTCCGTTTGTTTGTCTTCAGAAACAGTATCTGAAACCGAAAGTGGAAAAATAGCTAAATTAGAAAGTGCATCAATACTAACTGGAATTACAGGTAATGAAATAATTGATTTTTTTTTTTGTTGGAACAGGCGCGGTAACATCACTGTGAGAAGAAACTTATGAGGCAGTAATTAAGCAACTTAGATTTAGATATATTACATTTTTCTGGTTGGTACATTGTTAATTAGCAATATCACTGTCACTAAAGTAGGAAGATCTCTTCACGTCAGAAATGAACGGGGATACAGTTATGAGTTTTAGAGCTTTTATGCATTCTAGTGCAGACAGACAGGAACCTGCTTTTCTCCTGATTTAGGAAAAGATGTTCTCTAATGCGTCTTGAGTAAAACTGTGCAAGAGGACGAGCTTGTAACCTTTACCAACGAGTTCATCAGATATTGCACACAACAACAGTGTAGACATTATTGTGCCTGTATTTAGTGGTTTCCAGCCCTTTCCAATCTTAGTGTTCTGGAAAATCTCCACAAACCTCGTGAAAAATCGGAATCTTGCAGCTATGTTTCATCCAGTTATGCCTGTTTCTGATAATTTGGAAGAGCATATGGTAAACCACTGGTCAATCAGCCTACAAATTATGCTATTTTAACGCTACCGGGGCAACATTTTTAGTTTCACATCCATTACTGCTGCTGTATTCAGTGAAAACAAAAAGCGAGCAACTGATCCATCATTCATTTTACTAAAATGAATTGGTTCCATGTCGTCTTTCTGTAAATTGTGAAGTAATCTATGCTCCTGACATTTGCATAATTCTGAGTGCCAAAGTTGTAGAATGTATTTACCGGATACAAAATTGTTCGGAAGTTATTCATTTTCTACTAGTGACAGCGGGAGAGTGATGTCAGTATTTAAAACGGCACTTTTAAGGTTCTTAAGCAAATGGCAAACATCTGGAACCACATACATTACATTATTGATACCTTTAAATTTTATGACTCTTTCGTGTCACCTCAATGCCTAAAGAGCTTCGCATTGGTCTGTTATTAGTTCCCATATCAGATGACAGAGCTATAACATGAAATCCACACCTTTATGAAAATTGTGTGCATCTTTCAATGAGCACTTTTTGGAGTGAGCCTTTGGTTGATGGGCCTCACTTCACAAGCAATATCCTTTTTCCAAGGACTGTTTACTCCTTTCATGACTTCCTCAGTATGGTGATTCCAACTTACTCTGAATCACCAAGCGTGGTATTTGCCACAAAAAGACTGTTTGTGTTTGTCAAAGTCAATGGCCCAACTTATTTCCATTTCATCAATGGACATAATGCATATTCTGTGTAGCGGAAGCTGGAACCTTACATTTTAGTGGCTCGAGAAGGTTTCCAAATACACCAAATGACATTCTTGTGTCTTAGTATTTTAGTGAGTGTGCTGCACGAAGGTGTTGGATAATTTGTGCTGCGTAAGGAATTAGAGCCATGAATGCCTAAGCTGGACCTAAGTTTCAAGCATAAAATAATATGTTCACTGCTCCATGAGGAAGGTATGCGTTCTAAAGCAGCAATTTGTTCATCATTAGGGAATTTTGTCAATAACAAATTTTTCTTTTTAGATCATTCTATCGATGAACTTATTTCTTCCTGCAGCTTCGCAATGGATGGTTCTTTGTCAGATGTGCAACATGAAGTGGATGCGGGATGTACAAAATTATGTTACACATAACTCCAAAATAACAAAAAATATATAATTTTAAACGAATTAAATTTTCGCGATAGCTACATTTTGACATTTATGTTCAGTAGTATTAATTTCCGTGGTACTTGCCAAAGTTCCAGAAATGCAGAGTTTAAAGAACGATTTTGTGAGTTGTAAGATAATTAATTTTGCGAATTAATTAATTATGTGTGTTATGACTGTATAAAAAGTGACTTCTTACCAAAAAATACTAAGAAACCTTGCATTAATTATTGCTGCATATTATTGTATTCCAATATTCAAATATTCACTTAATAAACAAGCCCTAACTACATATTTTATGAATTTGGAAATCTGTTTTTATTTTATTTTATGTTTCAATAATTACCACCATGCGAGACCTTTTCAATAACCAAAACCTTAGACACTGCAATAAAGACATACTGTATTATTATCCGTGTCATACTGCTCAGCTCAATAATAAGTATATTTAAAAAGGAAATTAATCATGTTTCACTGCAGGGACTCGTGCTAAAATTATGGCACAGTACGTATTGCAAACTCTTATATTGTTGATCAGTAGGCTTGCTTTTTCGGACAAAACTTAATGCTGATATTATAATTGCAGCAGTTGTATGTAACATCTCTAGATATAAACAAAACTTAAATTTCATCTGAATGCTTTAGGAAAATGGTAGCTACATTTACAGAGAAACTATAATTACAACGATATTAACACTTCCTTGTACTATTAAAAAATAGTACTAAAAATACCAAATTGAATTACAATACAGAATTTTTAGATAAAATAATTTTTAGATAAAATAATTTTTCTTTTAACCTCTGATCAAAAATTAATGTAAAAAAAAAAAAAAAATTACCGCCTCTAAGGCTCGAACTACTGACATTTCCCTTACGGGGCAATTTTCCACCTGTACTCACTTCGCCTTCATGCATTGGTTGATCTTATATGAAGCATAATTATATTGAAATATATATAGTTCCGACTTTTACAACGAGAAAATTAAAAATATTTGCTCACATAAAAGATAAACGTCAATTTATATCCAAGACTGTGTTATAAAACCCAGGTAACTTACCTCATAAAACCTTGAACTAGAAGTCGGCTTCTATTTGTCCCGTCTGCAATTTTGTAGCCAAAACGCACCTCTTATTCAATATCATCAGGAAACCTAAACAACCGGATGTCTGTAGCTGTGCTGTTTGCACAGTTTTGTGCAGAACAACCCACAATTTTCAACTCGAATCATAAAACGCACCGTGGGAGGCTACACTGTACGTGAATCTGCTAGCGTTACGTGTAATACAAGCCAAGGAAAGGAGAATCAAGATTTTGATCAGCTTTTCCCTAGCCGCCTACTTCCACACGCTTGGCCCAAAATGGTGCTTCTCATACATCAAGGTATCTTTGCAGCTAATTTAATTTCTTCATGACCGATATTTCGATATGTATGAGCGAACAGGGACGTATATAAGGGACGGATTTTGGGAGTTCAACCCCCCCCCCTCCCTTTCTCTCTCTCTCTCTCTTACCTACTCAGGGGCTTATTGCGTGTTCAATATTTCATCAAGAAAGTCCGGTAATGCAGGGAAAGAAAGACAACTGTTTGTTCGAATTACCATTTTAAACTTCAGTTGGATAACATCTATCTACTGTACATTCTGCCCACATTTAACATCTTTGGAACGAATTTACTGTAGAAACACCTGACACAAGCAAAATTATACGTAATCATATTTTCGATATGTAAGAGTACATAGATACTAAGTTCGTCATGATTATTCACTAAATTCTATCTGCGCTCTTATCACTTTGTCTTTCAATGAGATTAATCAGTAAAGATAAGTAAAAATATTCAAAGTTGTACTAAAAGTTTTATTGAAAAATAATTGATTTTAAAATGTATAGTTAAGGTATATCATGAAAAAAAAAAGTTGTCTTTAAATACACACAGGTCTGTCAAACACGGTAAATAACTGAAAAGCTTTCGTTAACATTTAAACCTGCCGTGGTTATTAAAAGTATTTAACTGATTTTTTTTTGTGATTTGAGTTTTAACCCATCTCTTTACGAAGCTTCACCTACTGGCCTGTTAGCAAACATCAGGAATCGAGAGTGCGTGAAACATCCTGTATTGTATGACATATATCTAGTACCATTAAACCGAGTTATTTCATTCATCCTTAATAACCTGAACCACTTCATCCGTGCTTTACGTTCGCTAGGAAATGACAGCCATTGTCCGTCATTTCTGATTTTACTGCCACTAAATATGTATTGTACTCATTATACGCATACATCACAGTTCGGGGAATAACCCAATTAATACTGAATCTAGCATCAAATCCTTCTAACTCTGAGTTCCTTATAAAAGTTACTTGTCTACATGTGTAGGTGAAAGTAAGCCAATTAATTACATCTATAAATACTGATTATTATTTGGAATTGTAAATTAGCACAAGTACTGAATAACAGATTCTCTACGCATGTTTGTTAACAAAATGCATTTATCCATGTCTGCAGATGTTCCAAAAGCCTTAGTGTGCCACACGTGCAATATTCTCAGAAATTTCCACTGTGACACTCGAGTTGTCTCATTTCCCGTCGTGGATGGAAAACCCGAGTTGCTGGCATACATTAGCTGTCCGATAGGCATAGAATATTTATACATATCCAATGAATTTGCGTAAATAAACCAATAATTTACAGTGTAATAAATTTAAATATCACATATGCTATTTTGTATAAAGAAATATACACAGTTTGTGCATCATATCCAAGTGATATAGTACATAGATTATATTGTTACCCTCATTTACACTAATGTTGATTTTCAATTTGAAAGAAACATAAAACATAGCTTAATATTTTTCACGCATGGTAATTTTATATTCTGGTACATCGTGGAGAGATGCTGCAATTCTATTCACTGCCAGCTATCCCTTTGGGTTTACCACGTCTACAAATTGTGAATAAGTCACTTGCCATTTGGCACAGTTGTACTGTTCAGTTTTCAGCAGCAATACACCAGTAATAAAAAAAGATTGATTAACTCTGTTAGAGATAGGCCCATTGTCTGTCTGATCTTCCGTAAAATGCTGTGATTGATAAACTTTCTTTTGTGTCGACCCGTTTTCTTTTCACATTGATTGCGACTTCTTTGACTTTTGATTGTGAATTCCTTACTGCCTGTGGTAAACAGAGCTATCGATAACAAGACAGCTATAGTGTTGGCGATTTCAGCGTGCCAGAGGTGATTCCGCTACGCGGTACGTATGGCGTCTGGGAATTCCCAACGTGCTATCGACGGGTTCGCATGTTCTTGCGTCTGCCTGGAGCAATGTCGGAGCGATCCTTCGTCCATACCGCCCACCATCCAGTGCATGGTTTTGTTTGTCTACTCTATCGATTGCGCTCTGGTCTGTGCCTGTGAGGCGCTGGTTCTCATAACAATGTGATGGGCGCCGCGGACACTGTGCATGCTAGCACTTCAGTTCTAGCACCGGGTTATACCCCGAGTACTTAACCTTGCTGTAGTAAGTATTTAGTAGGGGAGTAGATTGGTGTTCGTATTTCCCCATTCGAGAGGAAACAGGTATTGTGCAATGACTCCCTATTGTTAGAGGAAAAGTGTCGACGAAAAGGATTGACGATGCTGACGTGATATAAGTAAGTCGGACGCAGTGAGTACATTTTTTTGTCCGAAAAAATAAACATCGGAAAAACACTGATTTATAGCAATCAGTGCGTCCCCAGAGATTCATTTTGTTTTTTTTTTTCCTAGAAGAGGCCTATTTGTAAATTATATTTTTTATCTGTCTTATTCCAGTTGCAAATTCAAGTGTTCATATCACTACATATAAAGAAATTCTCGCTCGCTAACTTATTAACACACAAAGTAAACCTCTGGATCTAGAAGCATGGCATTTGAGTGGAGGCTTACTCTTGGGGAGTAGGGGTCCATCAAGAAGCGAATTTTTTTAATTTGGTTGCTAAGTGGTGAAAAATGGCAATAAATATTAACTGATTTCTAAACGTCTCTAAAAACTGGTGTGGGAGTCGCGGCGCTTCTTCCTCTAAAATACTACGTAGTCAAATGTTAAATAAAAAAAAATTGAAATTTAAACTCTAAGGAGTTAAAAACAGATAAAATGTGTTTTCAAGGATTCCTCAATACCTCCTAAACCCAGCGAGCTATCGCGTTGCATTTAACTACTTCATATAGGCCTAAAAAATTCTCAAAACTGAATTTCGATATTTTCTCAAATTCGACATTTACGGGGATGAAAAGGTTGTAAATAGTTTTTCATGGGCTCTTCGATACTTAATCAATTAAATGGGAGCCTGCGGTTGAAGACATTTACTCAGTGAAACAGCTTTCTTCCTTCCAGTTAATTTCTGTGATATTTGAAACAAATAAATGGTTCATCTCGACACACAAAATCGTATGAAATACTCAGCAACCACTCAAAATCATATATCGTACATGATTTTACACGTTGTTTTTAAGTGGCGAACCTCTAATTTTATATTCTTGCTAACATTTATGTTCACTCCGTTTAGCTGAATTTCGGACTATCGTCGTTGCCAATCGTCAAAATTGAGATTAATTTTGCCTTACAGTATTCACGTGTGACAAGAAAATTTATGGTCTTAACGAGGTTATAAAAGGAATGAGTTATAATTTATTGATTAAAAATGACTTTGGAAGTTCACTTTGAGAAAAAATTTAAATAAAATTATTAATTAATATCAATTCTCTGTTACCGTTACTATGGTTGCCATTCCTTCCCTGTTTAAGTACTCAATTGTTTTTTCCTTATTTCCTTTACTAAATGAATACAATATTTCGACCTGTGTGTCTACTTCTTCGCAAAATTTAGTTGACAAAACTTTGAAACGTTTTATTTAGACTGTATGTTTGCTTAGTTTTTTGTTACGTGAGCACTGGAAACTTTCAAGTGCGAACAGAAATTTTTTTCCAAAAACAATTTCCGAATAAAGATCGTGGCTTGGGTTTACATCAGGAGTCCGACCTAGAAGAGTACAGGGTTGTGTTTTTGTTTTGGATAGGTTTTATGGGTTCGCCTGGATGATTGCCAATTCGTGCAAATTAATCATGCGCGGCTTGTTTCCGGGCTCCTCTGTAAATTAAGTTTGTGATTTTTGCGGCGGCGGCCAGGCCAATCGTTCGAGCGCGATGGGAAGGTAATAAAACTGTCTGGCTGGTGTTAAAACGTTTTAGTCCCAGATTAGCGCGCCCCGGCGACGGCGGCATAATGGCCCTTCAATAGTGCGCGCACACTCGCCAGTGATGAGTCCCTACTTAGGTCGCTCATACGGACGTGTTTACACTACGTTTCTCTTCCGCGTACAAATTTTACTTCAGTATTACCTCTCCCCCCCCCCCCCCCAAACCCGTGCGAACTCCACTGCGCCGACAACCCGTTTTCCCGCTGTTGTGGTTGCTCTCAGCGTAAAGTTTGGAAGGGCAAAGTAGGTTTATTTACACATAAGTCTGTAAAAAAAAATACCGCGTGTATTTTCAAACAAGTATTAAGTCGAACAAACACAAGACCGTTTTTTTCACACAAGTTGTTACGTTTTCACGTTTACTGCTGTCTTTTGTTACAGCCATGACTAATCCGTATTATTTTCTGAAATGGTCTCATATATTTTGGGGAAAACAACATTGCTTTACTAGTCGGTTTGTTACTGGGGATAAATCATAATGCGTTTTTTAGTACAGCTTCAAAATATGTGACATTATCATTTTTTTTAAGTATATATTTCGAATAATTTAATTTCCTATAATAATAGATTGCTGTAATAAATTGGCAAGTACGAAAATTCCGAGGTTCACACATTTTCTTAGTTTTCCTCGGCTGTTATGAACCATGTCGCAAAGATGGAGTGCGAATATCAAGGGCTGCCTTTTGACCTCGATGATCATGGAGCCGTGAGCCTGCATCATCGCTAACTGATTGTCGCCAGTGTCGGTTGTGCGATCGAGTTTTCACCTATGCTCAAAAAAATGCAACTCGACATGAGAGACCGGTCCGTACGAAGAGTTTTTTTTTTTTTTTTTTTTTTCCACGCGACGACGACCAAGTGGGAAGGAAGCATGGTGGTGGCCTGTCGTGTTGCTGCATTGTTCAGTACAAAGTCTATGTTGTGCATCGACCAATGACGAAGCGTGGTGGGAACCTGCTGCTGTTCTGGGTACTTTTATTACAAACTGTAAATACAGTTTACCCAGGAAGCGATGAAATATACCGAGAGACACGGATATATACTTTTTTTTAAAGCGAGATTATTAAATACAGTGTTCGCCTTTCAGCTTTTGGAGGTAGGACTACATAATTTTATTTTAAAATTGAGTGGATTTATTTTAACTTGCGAACCACATACACACCGCACTTAGCACCGCAATCACAATCCTAACTGCAATCATCACCGCAATTAGCACCACAATCAGAAGCAGCACCCCAATCCCAATCCCAACCCCATGCCCCAATCCTTCGATTAATATTAAACAATCTTACCATCAATCTTTATGCTCCACCTGTTCCACTTGCTCTGCCTGGGGAGGATTGGTGATGATTGAGAAGGACTGAGAAGGATTGGTGAGGATTGAGAAGGATTAAGGAGGATTGGTGTAAAGATTGTGAATGATTGGTGTAAAGATTGTGAATGATTGTTGTAAAGATTGTGAATGATTGGTTGGATTGGTGTCTGCACAATGTATTAATTGGGCAGTACGGTTGGTTCAATGTCAATATGACATCATAAGGCTTGCACATTCGTATATCATATGCAATTGGGAGGTCGGCTGAGATGCTTAGTTTGACAACGGCTGCTGTGAAAGGTACATCATCTTGGCTATATCTGCCTCTTTGCATAGAATTTTTCCTCAAGTTTCTGTTTTTAAGGTCGTGCAAATTCACGGGGTCAAGGTCGAGGTAACCTTCATCTAGTATGGTGTTAGTAGTCTGTAATGCTTGCTGACTTATGTATTATTTTCTCTAGATTTTGTTTTTAGGGTAATTAAAGATCATGGGGGTCAAGGTAATGGGTCAAAGGTCAAAGTTTAATTGGTAATGGCCACTGGTTTCCAAGATGGTGGACAGATGATGTCTACCTAAATGGCGGTAGCCTACCAAGATGGCAGTCTTCTGCCAAGATGGAGGTCTCCTACAAAGATGGCTGATCAGGTATGGGCGAGGGGGTGGAGGCTTGCTAATTCGTTATGTGAGGGGGTGGTGGATCGAACCTTAGGAAAGTTAAGTTTTTTAAATTTTTTTTTGGTATTTTTTAGATTTTTTGTGGATTTTTTGGATTTTAAAGGTCAAATGTCAAGGTCAATGGTCCTGAGTCTAGTTATTCTGGCTCACTGATCCATCTCGCCAGAGTCACGAGATCACCTTGCCTTCTCCGGGAAAAATGGGTCATTTCTGAGGATCCTTTAAAAATATTTTTCAATAAATTTTAGTCATTTAAATAATTTTTTTCCGGAATTTTTTGGAATCTTTTTGGAATTTTGTAGGTCTTTTTAGTGTTTTTGGGGTTTAATGTTCCCGGGGTCAAGGCCAAGGTCAAAAGTCATATGGGTCAGGGGTAAAAGGTCAATGACACCCAAGATGGTGGTCGGTTGATATCACAACATGACGACTCCTCCGGCTCTAACTTCGATGCCAGATGACCTTGCAAGTCAACCGCAATTTCCCTACTATTCCAGCCCGATTGCGATCACAAACATATCGCGTAATTTTCGTGGACATTTTATTACGTTTAGCAGACGGAGATAAGTATACACATCTGGAAGTAGTCAGCCTATGTTCAGAACACGGGCAATTAGCACCTCAGATATTGTCATTTGAAAAATGGCACTGCCCCTAGCTGCATGTATTTTGCCGGGCACACCGAGTGGCGTGCGCCCTTTAAAGTTGGTGACGGCGGAGAGAAAGTAGTTCCATTTTTCAAATGTTGAATTAAAAGTGTTGGGTAAACGTATGCGTGATTTAGTTAACTTTCTGTTTTGATTTCATGCGTAGATGTAAGAAATTGTAAATTTCTGAAATTATTTTCTGTTCTGATAATTTTACAGTTTCACTTGACCGGCGCATGAATATATTGATCAGGAACATAGCAAAGTTCATTTTACGTATACAAAATGTACAGACATGTAGATCTTGAGAGTCCTATGTACTGAAAAGTTTTCTGTAAAATCCTTGTTTGCGCGTAAATACGTATCTCGGTAAATAAAAATCAGGAAATATGACATTTTGTCAGAAAAGATTAAAAATCAATTATCTATGTCCCATTTTTTTTTTTTTTTTACTTTTGTTATATTAAGCGTATTTTTGGAGAAAAAAAATTCGTGAAAATGGTCAAATACCGCATTTTTAAAACTTGCGTAAGCGATCTCCTTAAGCGGCAAGAGAAAAGTTCAGGGATACGAACATTGTTTAATCTGTGGTCTTTCACTGCGTGTAATAAATCCCCTATGCTACAAATCTAATTTGCACAGTACAGCGTTACGACAGAAATACTGCCTGCCCTGCGCGTAGGAGCGATGAGGCACTAAGCATGCGTGGAACTGTCGCCCGTTTCTCTCCCTCGCTTCTTGACCTTGGATGCGCAGCTACAAAATTCCCCTTAAGCAGGTCTTGTAAAAGTGTTCGCACTGACAGAAAATCGAACAAGATATTTTTTTGTGTGAGGCCAAATATATAATTAGCTGCCCTAACGAAATATATTGTTGAGCAAACCAAATTTAAAAAGCAACAAAATTACTTTTGTACGTCTAACAAGATATATGATTGAATAAAGAAAATCTCTCTGTTGGACCAAAAAAAAATTACTGTCAACTAAATATTTTGTTGAATCAAATGTATATATTTGTTTGGCCACTCATTTGATTGCCTTCGTTCGAAAATACACCTCCAGAGTTAGTTTATAATTTTTGTGACAATTAGGATAGTAACCGTGTTTGTTAGTGCATCTATTGATGCTTAACAATCGTATAAACACATCAATAAAACAATGCAACAAGAAACTGACAAGTAAAACTGTAAAACTTTAATTATTTTTGTAAATCACGCTGCCCAATATTTCCAGTATATCTATTTAAAAGCTTTCCCGCGTCATCAGTTGTCACATTAGTTGAGATTACTAAGGCGTGGCGCTCGGACGCAGGCGATCTCGGTTCGAAACTCGGTCAAACCTTGCAATTTTTTTTCCTATCGGCCCAAACTGTTTAATTTATGTTTAGCCAAACGAATCTTTAGTTGAACCAACCAAATCTTACAGTTTGGGACAACCAAATGAGAACGACAAAATAATTTGTTTTCAGCGACCCAATATTTCATTACCCCTACACAAACAAATAATTTGGTTGCACCAAACAAATCCTGTTTGATTCAACAAAACCTGTTTCTAAATGCGGTTTACCATGAACAACACTTAGATGTAGGTCTCAATATAAATTAAAAAACCTCTTTTTTTTTATTAATTATAAAATGCACGTAGTCTCAAGAGATGTTAAAAATACAAACATTTAGTAATTGTACGCGTTCTTTAGAGATCGCGTTTCCATTGCAATATTCTCCACGGGTATCAAAGCAGGTGCATAGTTTAACAAGCCACAAAAATGTTAACCATTAAGGCCCATCTACGATTGCGCTACCCGACTTGTGTTTTTTTTAGGACAACTGTGTACGTTGATTGATGCACGTGACACTCTGACGTCACTGCGCTGCCCCAATCTCCATTGTCGCAAGGCAATGTGTGTCCCAAGCCAGATCAGTCAGTAAATTGAACTTTCGTCCCACGTTGTGATCATAGAATGCTTACATTGCAATTGTACACAAAGGACGGACAGCGTGAGCTTACACAAGACGAAAGTTGGCGAAAAGCTAATTGGCGTTACCCACTTTCAGCCTGAACTATTCCATATTAAGGTCAGAAATTTTAAAACGTGGAGCTCAAAGAAATTTACTGGATGTTAAATGATCAACACTTCAACAATATAAAAATCACTACCACGTAACAACAAATAAAGAGCTCTTGTACGTAGCACAGTGAATTTACTGCGACCTGGTGTCAGATTCTGAAAGCTCACTTTTCAGGCAACGCAATTGTGGACAATTTTCGAACTACGTCGATGTGACACGACCTGACGTTGGGGATAAATAAGCCAATGTTTGGCCAACGACGAGACTCCAGTGTGGTGCTGCTCGTTGCTCTTATAATCCATTCACGGTTACTTCAAACTTTTCTGAAGCTCTGCTGAAGTTCTACTTCCAGGATATTCCTCCGTCTCGTGAAAACTGAGCTTAACTATTTATTGAAAACTACACCAAAGGACAACGCACTGAATTCGTGCGCACTCAGTTGTAATAATATTTTGCATGATAACTATTTCTTACTAGGCGCTACCAACATACATGTTTTCTCACTGTTTTATTCATATTTATTATAAATGAAATATAATAATTTGTAAATAAAATATAGCTGAAACTTTGATTTAACGAAAAATAAGATACTTTTATGTTAAAAGAGGTATAAAACTGTTGCGATACATGGTTTATTTAGGAAATTACTAAACGCGTCATACATGGGGTGATTTTTTAATGGTTTGTTTCAAAAGGTGTGAAGAAATCGCGAATCAATACAACTAAATAAAATAGAAGTGTCTGTCTGTAATTTTCGAATTTTTCACTTTTAATTATTTTTTCATATACTATAATTGATTACTAAGCCATATCTAATGTTAGTTTTTTTTTTCGTCTCTGTCTGTCCCACCGGATTTAAATCAAAAACCACTGAACGTATTGATACCTAATTTTTTCACAGTATATATATATATATATATATATATATATATATATATATATATATATATATATATAATATATATTATAATAATAACCCCAGGACCAACTTGGTCTTGGTTTCATCGAGATATCTCAAACGGTTCCGAAAATATGATGATCAGGGATGTACATAGGTACTGGAATTAGCTTTTCTTAGGATTACTGCATAAAAAAAAGCATTGTTAAAAATAGTTCCGTCATTTCTCCTTTCTTTTTCACAGGCTTTTATTTAACTTGCCTTGAAATTAGTTAGTTTGTTTATACGTTCGGGTGAAATCTTGCAAGTCGATTTTAAACCACTTTCCGTTATACAATTGAACTGAAATTTCGCATACATGTGTAGATCCCATGACAATACAATATGAAGGTACAGCACTGAGCTGATCTGATGATGGGGCCGGAAGGTGGCCACAGGAACTCTACAACTACATGTAGTAAACGTCGTATTGAGTTTGTTTTACAGAATCGAGTAACAGTAAAATGGAGATTATAAGTGTCACTGCTGTTGCGCGCGTGCATTTTTTATAGCGGCAAATGATTCTGAAAACTATTATTGTAGTTTGCTCCTTCAGTATGTCCCGTATCGGAATGAAAGCGAAACTACTGGTCGATCACGATAGATCATGGTTGGAGACTAAAAAGAAAAAAATAAAATAAATGTAAAAAACTTTAAAAAACAAACGTTTTATTTATAAATAAATAAAGAGAAAAATAATTATAATATTTAAACAATTTGTAGAACTTGTAAGATGTGATCGAACAGCCGTAATAATCTTTACCACAAATTAATATGTTTGTATCAATTTATGTGTAGTATATAAAAGTTTGGCGCGAATAGTCAAGAGCCTTACGCACGATGTTGTTCTTATGCTTACGCAAATGTGATATGCGTTCTATATTGTGAATAGTTAAGAGCCTTACGCAAGATATGTGCTTACTACGCTTACGCAAATGAGGCATACTTTTTACATTTTTGTGCATTTATAAATAAAAGGTTGATTTTTATTTTTATTTTTTACATTTATTTTATTGTCTATGGGCTGTCCTCCTTTCCTTCCCGAGAGCCATTCCAAATCCTAAATATCATGCGTACGAAGTACCACAGGAAAGCTAGTAGACTATAAATAAAGGTGTGTTCGGTCATGCTGTAGCTTGTCTTGCTCTCATTCGTGAGGGTTAATGGATTCTGTTTAGCCTGCAGCATCAGGCGGCAAAGGAAGAGGTGTTATGTCCAAGTGGTTCTATGTCTCCTTTCAAGCTTCAAGTAGCAGTACAGTTGTATATACTTATAACTACAATAGTTTTGACAACATTTTCACTCTATCTGTGATGACTCATTATGATGTAGATCTTGTACAACAACAGTACCTACAAAATTAATACAGAAGATGTAAATATTATCTTATGTATGGGTGGTTGGAGTTTTAAAGTATAAATGTCGTATAACTTTTTTTTCTGCGCGTGACAGACGTAACACGCAGAAACATTCGATACGGCTGACACCATTAGGATAGCTGGATTTCTGTAAAGAAACAGGCATTAGATACTACAATACGAATGCCACGAAAATAAATTTAACACTTGTATTTACTACTATATAAATGAGAAAGTGTGTGTGTGTTTGTTTGTTTGTTTGTTTGTTTGTTTGTCCTTCTTTCACGTCAAAACGGAGCAACGGATCGACGTGATTTTTTGCACAGATATATTTGGAGGGTCGGAGAGTGAAATAGGCTACTTTTTATCCTGGAAAAATATCTCGTGTTCTTAAAAAAAATTATTGTAATTTTATATCATTCCTTCACGAAAATTCTTATTGTAATTTTACTGCATAAAAATAAGCAATGTTAAAATAAAAACGTCCATCATTTCTCTTTTCTATTTTGTCTGTGGGCTGTCCCCTTCCATTCCTTCCCAAGAGCCGCACATAGCTCAGTGGGTAGAGAATCCAATGGTGGGGCCGCAGAAACTCAGTGGGTAGAGAACCCAATATTGGGGACGCGCAGTACCTCAGTTTACTAGTGACTAGCTTAAGAAGACAAATGTGAGGAACATTTCTCTCTTTCCTGTTTCATCATTTTTCTTTTCAGTAAACGAGGTATTTGTCTTCAGTTTTCGAAAGCTTGTTTCTACAAACACGCGAAGATAAATGTCAGTGGAATCCCTATAGGTTCTAGCTCGCTCTCAGATATTCGACCTTGTCTTCCATTTCTCACTCGAATAACAATAGCTATGACTACGGTCTGTAGCGTCAAGATCAGGAAATATATCAACGTTTTTATAAAGTTTCAGTCGCACTGTTTTGTAAGAGTTGAATCTAATAAACACACTTAGAAAATTTCGTAGTTTTAAGTTTTCAATTTTTTTTTTTTTTTCTTTTTTTTTTTTTTCATATTCCTTCTCCATGTGTGTTCAATCTTCTAACGACACAAAAATTTATATAATTTAAGAGTTAATGTGCAAAACGATGCATTTTCGTGCCAAACTTTAGGAAGGTTTACGTGTACGTAAGTGTATTTTACATTAAATTATAAACGACTTCACATGAGTGTATAAGTTGTGTTTCAACATTTTAGTCTTTAAAGAGGTTCCATGCTATTAGTGCGAGGGAATAACAATTTTAAAAATAATATTTCGTAAATAATTCAGCAATTAAAGGATGCAATCATTTTTGTATACCAACACTTAATGAGCAACGAAAGTAATCTGCCCATGATAAGACTGCGAGCAATTTTAAGAAACCAAGTTAAAGTACACTGCTGGACATAACAATTTTCCGCACTAAGACTAAGAAGGGCGTGACTTGTCACAACCAGTTTTACTAGATAGAATACTCATTATATACAGATGACATTATTAATATTGCAGCTCAATATGACGCACAAAGCGTGGGAACTCAGTACTTTGTGCCCCTCTCCCACATGCGACAATAACCATTGCTAGATGACGCGGCATTGTGAAGAAGATGCCTTAGTTGTCCGTCTGAGGTATCTCCACTCACGCTGCTTCGATGTGTACCCGAATTTCATGCCCAACGTTCCACGCACCAATGCCTGGGTTAGGAGTCTGTGGCAGCCGCCATAATGGGCGTCTGGTCATGATGCCCTGGTGTTACAGATGGTAACGAACCATGCAGGGGGACACAGATTGGTGTGCCAAATACCTAAACTCCTGAGCGAGGGTGTTTTCTGTGGCTGTGTGGTCCGTAATCGCCATGCGCATCGAATGTATGTTATCGCGCTCGGTGGTGCAAAAGAATCGTTTATTTACGCCATGTCGCTCAGCCCGTCTCTCCTCGACCCTCTGATCCCATATCCGCTTCACAGTGGTCACATTTTTTCTAAATCGAGAACCAATGCTGTCGAATAATCTACAGTCCCGATAGGCCACGATTCTCCCATTGTCAAATGCGGAAACTTGATAAAATGGTCGTCATGTTCTTCGATGCGGCATGATCTCTCAGTCTATACTGAACCATCGAGTAAACACCTAATCACGCCATTGTCCTTCCCTGCTCTACGCATTCGCTCAATGGAGGTTCCTTCAGTTGCATCATTCTTGGTGTCGCAATTTTAATGGCAAGCAGTGTATTTCTTAATCAGGGGTTTCCACGAACAGCCTGTATTATCTTGGGGCTGAAATAATTTCCGTCTCCTTGTTACTGGTAAACAAAATTTTAAGTATAAAATAGTAAAACTATTATTTTTTTTAAAAGTATAGTGCGCTTTCATAAAACTATCCATTTCAAGTATTCCTGTTATAATTCCCACTGTCATGACGGCGCGGGAAGGCGTCGTTAGTAAGTTTTCATTTTGTCTTTGACTTTCAAGTTTTATATTGAGAACCACTTGCCCTCACACAAACAATTCATAGTTGCATTACCCCACTCGACGCAAGATTATATTATACAGTAGAAGAGTTCGGGTGAAAACTCATACACGCAGATAAGGACTGTTCGCGGTTTATTAAGAACTTCTGAAATACTTTCTTGAAAATTTATTTTCTACTCATTTCGTATCTTTTCGCAAAATGTAAAATTTATTTTGCCCCGAGTCCGATCACTTTATTCTCGTGTGTATGAAACTAAGAAAATAAATAAAATAGATTAAGTGTCCATAAATATAAACATCAAAACTTTTATAATACAATAAGACATAGAACTAATTTTTTGTATCGCTGCCCACTTAACTTAGAGTATTCTTGTCAATGTGTCCGTTTAAATCAGATCAATTGGCGCCTTTTTTTGTTAAGCTGATTTTAAACGTGCTCAATTTACCGTGAACCAGCATTATTCAAAAAAGTGTATTTGTTTTTATATAGTGGGTGAGGTATCTAGAAGGTTGGTATTAAAGAACTGCACTGGGGTTCACCTGAAATGAGAACGGAAATCCATCGGCTGGGGTCGAAACTCCGAACTTCGTGATAAGATTCTGGTTCACTAGTGAACGACCAAACACACTTAGCTGGCTATTTAGAAGAATAGTTAGGAGGGGGGGGGGGTTTAGTAGAGTTGAGTTGAGAGATTTGTGCGGCCCTTAACACAACGAGGTCTTGAGAGCCGATCAAGATGAAAAGAGGTGAGGTTGGAGCAGCGCCAGAATTCAAGGGTGGGGGAAACGGGAGACCCTCGAGAAAACCCGCCCACCAGCGAAAATGTGGTAGTGACCCGACCGGGGATTGAACCCGGCTCGCCTTTGGTAGGAGGTGAGTGGTATAACCACTACACCACCGCAGCCACTATTTACAAGTACATAAGTATGAAATCCAAGTCGTCTATTTTTTTTTCATATGTTCCGTAACGCTAAGCTCCGCGGCAAATGGGAGTGGAGGGTGGCTGATGGTTGACAGAATGTCCGGGACCCAGCGTTATCACGTCCGAGCAGCCGCGCCTCCAGCGGCGATCTGCAAACAACCCCACTCTGGCCGCCATCGCAGTCCTCCGCCCCCTCACCGCTCCGAGGCCGCGCGCCATAAATTAACCGCCTGTTAGTATGGAAATGGCTCGCGAGGGGGCGGCTTTGCCCCACCCGTCCGCCAGGCGCGCTGCTGTCGCCGACGATAGCGGACAAGTGACGGGACGAAAACAAACAGGGACGTGTGGGGAATAGAAAAAAAAATACCGCCCGTGGATCAGCCGTGAATTTGTGGGCGCGCAGCTAACTCTGGAGTGTATAAAGCGTCGAATTTGAGCCGAACGAAATTTATTGCTCTGGATAAAGCGGGGCCGTATGAAAGGCGATCGCGGCCTCGCGTACTAAGAGTCGGTCTCCTTTTGGAATATCATGGACACTAATGACCAGTGGTGTATCCACGGGAATGATGTTAAGGGGGCATCAACTGCCGGTATGTAATATTGATATAATATTATACTTCTGTACTATTATAGAAAATAGTATGCATTTACACGTAAGAATATTATGTAGTATCAATACTGCATGTTAACATTCCTTCTATTTTCAGGCTGTAAAAATGAATTATTGAAAGCCATTGTTTTCGAGATTCCTGCGCAAAATCAGCTCCCAAAAGCTAATACAAAAAGGTCAGAATTCGTCCTGATATTACATTTTTATGAAAAGAAATCAACGTGAGTAACGAAAAGTAGTTGTAGTAGGACCAGTTTAAGACCATTTTTGCACGCGAAAAGACGTTCAAAAGCTACTTACTTTTCTAATCCACTTTCTCTGAATACAAGACCCATTTTCGGACAGCTACAATTTTGAAGAATTTTTTTCCTCGAATAATATTTTCCTTCCTGCCGTCATGGAGAACTTTACAACGGATCTTCTTCTTGACTTCCACACAAATCATTGTTCCAATCTCCAGGTTAGTGGGGGAGGAAAAAAAACAGGAATTTATTCCTCTATTTTTTTTTGTCCCAGCCAAAGCAGCCTTGGCTAATGAATGCCGATTATGCATTATCCAAGTTGTCTCCGAAAGAGGGGCGACGATTAAATATCAATCTTCATGAAAATTATTTCCGTTATTATTTACATACTCGTAAAAGACACTGTAAATAAAATTTAAGATAGACACAGCGAAGTCTATTGTTGCGGTTTCAGCCAACACATGCAGAAAGGTCTTGTGTCTCTATGTTGGCTCAAGGTAGATGTAATTTTGAAACAACACAGTCCCGTCCAAATATGTCTGAAAAGGATAGCGTTTGGGTTTGCTTGGGTACAGACTCGCTCACAATTAACGTGTATATAATATTGAATACTTCCTATATACAATCTTATATGATCCCAGAAGGGAAATACATAATCCCTATATAATTCCTTTAAACATCCGTTACATTTTATGCAAATTATTCCCCCATTTAAATGCTTTAAAAATCAAGCTTTTAGTATACAATGATTTATACACACACACACACACACACACACACACACACACACCATATATATATATATATATATATATATATATATATATATATATAATTACAACTTGTAACAAATTTGGGCAGCAACCCCCCCCCCCCCCCAATCCCTTTTTAAAATTAAAACGTGGAACAAAGTTCCTGCTCGTAGATTGTCCGTACTCTGTCTCCCCCGCACTACGGAAAGAACAAACTTTTTATACCATTTGCGCTGTTTGGATGAATTGCGTCGGCGTTATAGAGTGCGCTGTTTATTTTAAAGTGTGAACTGCTACCTCTCCTTCCTAGTGCTTTGGATTCCTTCCCTCTCCTTTTTCCTTCTTTTCTCTTTGATATCCCCACCCTCCTGCGCATGAGCTGCTCTCTTTACTGCGATTGGTTATGATGTCATTTGGAGTGAACAGCCTTCGCATCAGCGTGAGGCTCACCCACTTCTACTCTCTCCATATAGTGAACACCCTTCTGGTATTCTTCGTGCTTGAGGTCCACCTCGGGACTTGTGTAATTTCGGTCCAGCATGCCTGCTGATAGTAGAATACCCGCACAGCAGAAACGATATTTTTAAGGTGGGTTCGCCTTTCGAGAGAATGGTAAGGTAACTTGTGATTGCTGGTTTGATTTAGTAAGATGCTTACATAGTTCAAATTCTTTAAAACATCCAGAACAATTTCAAACTTTCTTCACTGCTCTAAGTTCCCCCTGGTATGTCTTCGATTGTCCGGCGTCTCGTTGCCATGGAGACGAGTAGGGGAGGGGTGGTGGCAGGCGTCTCGTTGCCATGGTGACAAGTAAGGGGAGGGGTGGTGGCCAGCAACACGTTGCCATGGGGGCTAGTAGGGGAGGGGTTGTTGCCAGTATCACGTTGCAATGGGGACGACTAGGGGATGGGTGGTGGCCAGCATCACGTTGTCGTGGAGACGACTAGGGGGAGGGGTTGTAGCCACCATCAGGTTGCCATGGGGATGACTAGGGGGAAGGGTGGTGGTCAGCATCACGTTGCCATGGGGACGAGTAGGGGGAGGGGTGGTGGATCGGCGAGGTTTCGCAGAAGCAAGTCCGCGGTGCGGCGCGCACTAAAAGGCGGCGATCATGCGAGCAGCAGCGGTGGTTGAATGGGTCCTTCGCAGCACAGGTAAGCCCATGTCCATGACCCACATTGCAGAACAGCTTGTCAGGCTCCACAAAATTAGGCGAATTTCATGTGACAGGTCCGTTACACTATAAATTGACAATGTGCTGCCATAGAGTACGTAAAAATACAGAAGTGAAACAGACACTTAGCCCGCGAACTCCAGTCGCAAACATTATCAAAATGGCGTTACTGGACAGCAAAATGAAATACCATTCTCCAATCGACTTCTGGAAACCTACTCGCCAGTCGGGAGCAAAACCAATAGGGAACTTTTCGCATAACGCAATAGCCAATCACACATACAGAGCTCTTGCCAAAGTCAGGCGTAGCCGATCGGAGAATGGCAAGACCACATCAAAGGAACCACACAGTCATTTCGTCTCTGCGCACTTGTCTACTATGGTGCTGCGTTGTCTTTGCGTTAGAAGAAGATTAGTTTAACTTGACTCAGCTTTCTTTAAAAGGAAACACGTATACATGAGGTCAGAGAAATGCAAAATATGTCCCTTTCGTGTATTGCCAATCTGTTTGTTTATTCCTACTCCCCCCCCCCCCTCTTACAACCTTCCTCCCACCCTTCTCCAGTCGTCATCAACCTCATTTTGATTCTCTTGCCGGGATGACTCATGTGATATCGCAGATTGCTGGCCAATTGGTCGAAGTCGTGCTTAGAGATAAGCTTAACCATATTTGCATATATATATATATAATATCTGTGTCTGTGTGTGCGCGCGCGCACTTTTAAGTTAGTTTTATTGCTTTGTCATTATATTTGAAAAATCAACTAAGAAAACTAATTCAGCTTTTAAAAGCAAATTGCGTAGATATAGTATTGTTACACTAGCGTGAACATGCCTTAATTCGACGGCCTGCCTGAACACGCCACCACTCATGAGCAGTAATCAGGACAGCCGGTTGCCGCAATCGGGACTCGCACTGCCCAAACCCCGGTTAGCAGGAATCCCCTCTACCAGCCAGGGAATCAGGCCATGTTGCAGTATGCCACGCCAGTAGTAGGGAAATGTATGTTTGGGCATAAGGGGAACGGGGATCGGAGCCGGATCTGGGGGAGCCGCCATCTTGTGACGTCACCCGATCGCCATCTTGGTTGTCATTGATCTTTGATCCCCGACCCGTGTGATCTTTGACATTGATATTTACCCCGAAAACCTTTGACCTCAAAAAACACTAAAAAACCTTTTAAAAATTTCAAAAATTCCTCAAATTCCCAAAAAAATTCTGAAAAAATTCCGACTAGATTTATTATTACAAATTATTAAACATTATAAAAAAATTATTTTAAAAATTATTAAAAGGATCCAAAGAAATGACCCATTTTTTTCCAGAAATGCTGACAGGGATCAGTGACCCAGGTGACCGGGATCAGTACCTATGGCCTTTGACCTTGACTTTTGAAATGGAAAATGCAAAAACCCCCCAAAAATCACAAAAATTAAAAAAAAAATTTAAGTTATAAAAAATATTATTAAAAATTTTAATTTAAAAATCGTTTTAAAAATTACAAAAAAAATCGTTAAAAAATTTATTTTTGGAAATCTTTTTAAAAAATTCTTAACTAAAAAGTCTTTAAACCCGGCGGCCATTTTTCACTTTTTTCCTTCAGAATTTCTCTTCCCTAAAAAATTCCCTTAAAATTTTTTTTATTAAAAATCGTTTAAAAATTTATATTTCCAGAAGTCTCCCCCCGCACCATAAGTTACTCACCTGTTTTTGTTTCTATGTTACTAGGGGCCACCATCTTTGTATATGTGTTTCTGGAGGCGGCCATATGTATTTTTTGTACATCATTTGTTTATATATGTTACTGGAGGCAGCCGTATTTGTTTTTTTCGTACATCATTTGTTTATATATGTTACTGGAGGCAGCCATGTTCGGAGGCAGCCATGTTCGGAGGCAGCCACCTTGCTAGGTAAGTCCTCCATATTTTTTTATTGTCATTTATTTTATAGTTTGTACCTCACCTTAGTGCGACAACCCGATTACGTCTTCTGATATAAGCCTGTACCGAATGGTGACACTGGCCATTCCTGCAAAGTACTTAAATTTATTTATTTTTTTTTATTCTTATGTATAAAGCTGGAAAGGTTTTTCTTGACATAAAACACAGCATATCTTTTTTTGCATAAAATGTATTGTACACGTACTAAAATATACAGGTTTATTAATCTTCTTCGACGTTCACCGCTCGATGTCCGCCTCGCCGACCCAGGAATTGTAGCGTGGCAGGGAAACCTCGCCACTTGAAGCTGGCGATGACCAATCGACTCATCGTATGTAGCCCGCTTCCTTAAGTTCTTCGATGATTCAAACTATCTCGTTGGTGTGGGAGTAATTTCCAACACTTTGCGAAGCAAGCAGTAGCTGCAGTCTATCCACCAGCTCGTTCGGGTCGTCCCAGAATACGTAGTCAATGTTCTTGCCGTCGTCTATCTTCTTCATACCTTCGCCGCTTTTCGGTGCTAGGCCGCTAAAGAGGTCTTTTAGAATGACGATTTTCTCGTGGTATTCATCCGTATATACACCGGTCTCGGGATCGTTTATTTGGTAAAGTGCGTGCGTGAGTTCGAGCAAAGTCTTGTATTCCAGGAGGTCGGATTCTGTAAACTCCCTGAGCTCCTTGCAAAATAGAAGTTTATATAGTCCGGGGGTTCCACGGAACGTGTAATTGCCAACTTGGATGCTCCCACCTGTTAGAAACTCTATTACATCAGCACCGACAAACCATTCATCACTATGCCTGTATATACCGTACGTCGCATCATTATTATGAGATGTGTACGATCGTAAATACCGTTGAGTCAAAGCATTAGATTTCTGGGCTCTCCTCCGTACTTTCTTCTTGTGTGGCAAATCCGCATCCGATCCATCGTCCTGATATGACTGTACTTCACCATGCTTTCGCTTCTTCAAAGGCTTAGCGGTATTGTCGATTTCGGACTTTACAGCTACGGGTGTTCCATAACTCTCCCCGAGTACATCGAGACGATGCGTAATGGGCTTTAAAAATCTCTTCATTTGTACTGTCGCGTGAAATTTTGGCTCTCTCCTGGCGAGTAAATACTTTGAGCGGACAGACTGAATCACTCGATGTAGTTCGCTGATAATGTCCGCCATCATACTGAATAAAATTTCTCATCGTCACTCTCTTTTATAGGTTAAGTCGCTAGTCTCCTCCAACATACTTTCGATCTTGCTCAGACGTTCGCTGTAACTTTGAATATCTGTTTTCGTGGCGAGGTGGGAAATCGAGTTAGCGAACCTATGTGTCATATATCCTTCCAGGTTTTTCAGATTCTCTTCATTTTCTGCAGATTCTACAATCAATCTGTCGATAATTTGCCTTTGAACACTCGTCACGTGCTCGTCAATGGCCACCATATCGCGGACAATCTCTGTTTTCAGACGCCCCATCTTCGCTCCGAGTGAGGACAGGTAGTTTCGAAAGAATGCGTTTTGTTCGGCCAACATTCTGTGCAGTTCCGAGATAATGTCATTAGTAATTTCGAGGACCAAATGATTAGTAGCAGCATCCCCAGGTCGTTCGGGTTCACCAACGTTTCGAATTCTTCTTCTACCAGCATCACAAGTTCCATCATCCCCTGGTACGATACAACCCTCATCGTTGTCTTTATGATGGCGTATCTTGAGGCTACTCTGCCAGAATGTCGATATGCTGTAACTCATGCTCGACGGCTGGCGATGAACTGATCGAACTCGCGTCTGTAACTCCCATTATATAGGGCCCAGTCTTTTACGATCGTCAAAAATCCGCATTTGTCTTTCCAGCACAAAGCACACATATGTTTGAAATCTGGTAGCGTCATGTCGTAAACATGTCGCAAATTCGTGTCGTCCATGCGAAATAGCACCAACACATTAGAATTATCGCGAAGCATTTGTTTGGATATGCGCGAATAAGTCTGGGCGAAGCACACGTAGTCGACGCATGCATGCCGTCCCATGCTAAAGTATTCTTGAATGCAAGTTTGTGTTCTCGCAGGCAATGTCGCCAAAGACAAAAATCGAGTTTCACCATGCTTCTTTCGGAGGTACGACGGCTTCGTTACCACTGCATGGGGAATAACCCATGCCTTCCACGGCGCCTGCAGTACTCGTGCCAATCGTCGGTATTTCGAGTGCTGGAGCGATTTTGAGTAAAGGTAGACGTTCTCGAACCGGAGACCGTTCTCTTCTTCCAACAGGCTCAGTAGGATGCACGTCTTGCCGCAACCCGATAGTCCCGCGATGATGCACCTCACTGTATTTGGAAATAGGTTTCCATGCCACGATTCGTGGGAGATATCATCACCTTCGGCGTGAATGCGTGTGGGTAGAGTATCATCTTGCTTGATAACACGTATATTACTACTGCAATACTCTGGTGGTGGTGGTGGTGGCAGCAGTGGTTGTGGTGGTGGAGAACCAATGCTGCAAATTTTAAAATGTCTCTTTAAAGTATCACGCCGAGAAAACAGCTTCTGGCAGAATTCGCACCGAAATTACATATTGGAATATGCGATACGTCCGTACTGTTCCAAGTCTAGACTAATACTGTAACGAAAATGTTTAAAAGTGCCGTACTTACACTTTTCTCGCTCAGTTCACCACGTGTCTCGAAGAGGTAAGACCGTAGGTGGAAGCGGGTTCGTCGATGCGGTGATCAACAACATGCCGTTCGAGCGGCACCTACCCGGATACAGGTTCTGCGGACCTGGAACCAATCCAGCTAAAAGGCTGTCACGCAACGGGACAGGCATAAACGCCTTGGACGAGGCGTGCAAGCAGCACTACATCGCCTATTCCCAACACGAGGATCTGCAAGCCAGACACCGGGCAGACAAGACACCTGCACAGAAGGCAGGCGAAATAAGAAAATCATCGGATGCCGGGCTCGGCGAAAAAAAAAAAAAAAATAGCAGCATGGGGTGTTTCCAACTTGATGAACTCCAAAGTGAACATGGGCATAGGTGATAAGAGCAAAAGAAAGGCACAAGTGAAAATAAAAGCAGTCATAAAACGAAGAAAAGCTGCCAAGTCTAAGAAACTATATACCAGTGGATTTTCCCCATTGCTTTTGCCTGCACTCGCAGCCCTCGGAGGCCTAATCGGAGATACGAGTGGTATCGTCCGGGGCGACAACACAGTATCGAACGAACGGAAGCAGTTGACTGAGGCACAAAGACACGATGCAAGTATGGAAGCTATCGCCATGGGTAAAACAAACGGGCAGGGCATCTACCTAAGGCTATACCCATTAGGAGGCGGAAGTGCGCAAGAGCGGCGTAGCAGAAAGAAACACTAATGAAATCTCTACCAAAACGAGCACCCACGATTGTGGATTCGGAACTGTTTGCACGCAAATTGAAAATACCTCATTTTCGCTGAGTGTTTATGAGAGATGGTTTGCACGCTAAACCCAAGAGAGAAGAATGCGCCGTAATTAATCTTGATACGACAGCAGGGTCCAGCACGCACTGGGTAGCCTACGTAAAAAAAAAAAAAGTAGTATACTCGCACCCGCCACTTTTTTTTTACTAGCAATGCATGCAGCCAATGGCTAGGATGTGTTTTTTCAAAGATTGATTTTCATAAGTCTGTTCCAGTCGTGAATGGACTATACGTCTTATCACAGACACAGATACTTCAGAGGCGATATCACAGATATATCCTGGGACAAGGAAATATACGTGACAAAGTAGTAGGCTAAGATTTATCGGCCACCTATAGCCGTGCAAGGGGCCGCGTTGATGTCGTGGTCAGACCTAGGTGAACCGGGTTCGACAGCCAGCGGGATCGCTCCCGGACTTTCGCATGTGGGAATCGTGCCGGACGATGCCTCTGGTCAACGGGTTTCCTCGGAGATCTCCCGATTTCCCCCATCCTTTCATTCTGGCGCTGCTCCGTACTCCCTTCGTGTCGTCCTTATCGTCTCTTAAGACCTCGATGTTAAGGCTCAGTTTCACCTGTTATGCAAAATTCTTCGTTATCGTGTCATAATTTAAATTACAGATGTTTTATTGGAAGTGTCTGAATACAGAAAATTAACGATTTACTAGTTGTTTAATACTTTTGTATCTAATTTTCACAGCGTGTTATTTCCTGCTTGAAAAGGGCAGGAACCTATCGATAAAATATAAATATATTCCTGAATTTTCACAACCGGCAGATAAAACAGAAAATCACGCACAAATATATTCAACAACTGGTAAAATGCCAATTTTTTCATAATCGTACATGGTTGGTAAATGCTACGAGTTCGAAATGATGACGCGAAAACGAAGGAGTTCCGCAAAAAGTGGCGTCCAAATCTCTCCACTGTACTCCAATCTAGCCGTACTTTTAATTCGCTGTCTTGTACAGCACCTCCCAGGCGCGTGCACTTTTGAAGGCAGTGGCAGAGATCGGCGTGGCCGTGCAGTGTGGCAGGCGGCCGAAATGTGTCGGCGTTTCCGAGTTATCGGTCGTGCTAAGTGCCGTGATGCACAAGATGTGCGAGAGCCAACGACAGCTACCCGCCAAGTCTCCAAACTAATAACATAGGTGACCGAGGAAGACGGATAATCGACGTACGGTATGGCCATGCCTTAAGTTAAGAGGGTCCTTACATAAACTAATATAGTTAGTGCAAACATCACTTCATATTGTTTAGTTTCATCTTCGTTGCACTAATTCTGTTGAGTTGTTTATTTTCCAATCTAATCATAGAAAAAATGGTAGCGAAAGTAACCCTTTTATTATTATTTTCATCATTGCCATCGTCGTCATCATCATCGTCGACATCATCATCGTCATCGTCATCATCGTCATCATCATCGATGACTTCGTCGTCATCGCCATCATCATCGATGTCTTCTTCGTCGGCATCGCCATCATCGTCATCATCATCGTCGACATCATCGATGACTTCTTCGTCGTAATCGCCATCATCAGTGACTACTTCATCGTCATCATCATCGTCATCATCGATGACTTCGTCGTCTTCGTCTTCGTCGTCCATCTAATTTCCTAAGGTAAGCCTAAATGGAACTCATTTGAATCACTACCTGAGTAAATAAACTTCAATAGCTACAACTCACAATCTTGTATTAAATGTACCAGGGACCCCTCATTTTTCTTCTTAAGCGAGTTACATATGTTAACCCTTGAACACTATAGTAGATGCACTGTGTTTTTAGAGACCCCAAAAACAAGCCTTGTCAATACTCTTTTTTATCTCGCCTGTTTACGTTTTACTTCACGGTAATTTTAGTAAGGTACGATATAAAAACATTCTTTGCAAAGTGAATGGCTGGAAAATAACCAAGTTTACAGTTTTACATATACGTATATGTATACATGCATGTGCCATTAAAAGCTGCAATAAGAGTCGGTTAATCATTCATGGGTGATATGAGGGTATATCTGAAACAGAGGACATAATATCTGTGTACTTAATGCACGTGCAGACGTTAACAAATGCTTCCCAGTTTTCACGGATGGTACATCAAACAATCCCCATGTTGAGGAAATGCTTGAATGCCTTATTCCAGGAATACAAGTGAATTTCTCCACGTTAATTTACGTTTCAAGTTTCTGTGCGTCTCAGCTGGAGGGGAGAAAAACAACAAAGCCCGCAAGAGGGGTAGCGAATTAGAGCGACGGGTCCCGCGTGGCGCACTCAGTCATTTAGCAATTTGACGTTGAAGCCCTTCAGCGAACCGCTTTGAGCTTTTTTTTTTTTTTAAGATTTACAGTGGGGAGAAGTTTGCCGCGGAGTCCGCCAACAGATGCTAGCGCGGTCCAGTAATTACAAACCTCTTCATTACCATGTTCTCTAATTACCATCCTGCTATTCCACGCTCTCCTCCCTGAATCCCGCCATTCCCCAACAACCCTCCCCCCCCCCCCGTCCCCACGGTCAAACACCTGCCTCGGGCGTCGCCTCGGGACACCATCATTTACACGTTTGTTGGTGCCTTCAGTCCAGGGGTGGCCACACCACCGGCCTTGTATCAACACATACCTCGCCTGTGCGATATTGCGATGTGTCGGTCACGAAACTATATTTACGAAATATCGCGATTGCGGTATGGTCCACCGCTTGGAAGCTATACACAGAGCGTTCAGTCATTGAGTAAAGATATACACTAGAGTGGCCATGGGATAGGAAAAAGTCTGACCAGTTTTATGTGTTAGTTCCGCTGTTGATCCAGAGGAGCGCTAGTGTTTTCGAAGATGTCATCCGCGCGGTGTTGCCAATTCCGCAGCCGGTAATAGTATGTTATAACCCTGGCCTCGGCACACCCACGTGTTCGTTCAAGGTCTGCCAGAGGCGAGCCTGTCACACGCGAGTTACCAGCATTCGTTGCAGCTGTGAATACCCAACTCATAATTTACTACTGGCGACCAGGGCATGTGTTTCGTTTCTGTCGTAGGATTATATGTTTGCGGAAATATGCAGCGATATCAACTACTGTTTGGTTTTATTTACCTCTGCGAAAATAAATTATCATAAATATATAACTGTAATTGGGTTTAATTATAATCTATTATTTTACTATAGTTTAGGTGTTCATGATAAAATACGAGTACTGTTAGCATTTACCATTACAAACGTTATATTAATCATGAATAATGTCATACATCATACCTAGTAAACTTTTCGTCCCGTTCTTATGTGAAAGGAAATGGACAGGAAATAATTGTTCAATAATGGAGAAATATATGTTAGACGCACGATGGTCTACAACTGAACACAATTTTTACAGTTTGGGGTTGTGATCCAATACATAGGTGACCGTTCAAATTATCAGTACGTTCAATATGTCGATTAGAGTGTCATTAAGGCTGTGTCCGAACCTCGGAATGCACTGATTTATATAAGCATACTCCATTCGGCTCGATACATGATACATTTCGATAGACATACTTATTTGCATCCTTTACAGCAACTGGTTAGCTGAAAATTGTGGACAAGCATTTTGACGGAAAACACATATTGAATATGTTATGGAACGTAGGCGCATAGCTTTAGAATTATCAATCCATTAGGATCTGTAGCTGGAAAGTGCATGACAATGAAAGTGTTCCTATTAACCAACCATAGAGTTTTTACAAGAAATGAATGAATATATATTTGAGCCAGTAAACGTGGTTATCGATAATGTATCATTAAAACTGGTAACAACTAGAGGTAAATTTCCTTTTAACACTAATATTGAGGTTAATAAAAATTAAATGTCGGATATTGATATAACTTCTTCACTCATGCATGTCTTGCCCTGTAAAAACATTGGCAGTGTTCTCATTGCTCTGCATATTAACTATATTAGGGGACCCAGCCCGTGCCCGTGTTTTTAGTATTGTCACGTACCTCGAACAGTTACCATGTTAAAAAATTTAGTTATCATACAAAGACTGAAAAATGAAAATTATTGCATACATACACCCCCTCCCTACCCACCACCATCCTCCCCCCTTCACCCACCACCATCCTCCCCCTTCACCCACCACCATCCTCCCCCTTCACCCCCCTCATTCCACCACCAAAAAACCTCCCAAAACCCCCCTCCCCCATTGCCCCTCCGTCATTAGTCATACAAAGACTAAAAATACAGCATAGAGATATAAAATTATATTCAAATTAACTCTACTTATAAGCCATACATTTAGAGTAAACATTGCCTTTATGTCTCTATGCAATAATCTCTGTGCATTAATACTAAACTTTCATAGAAAATAATAATTTAAAAATGAGTTTTTAGGGTCAAAAGTCATTATTGCGTAAACTGTTCTAACTGAAATTCGAACTTGACCTGTACTTGAGCCTGAGGATTCTCTCTGCAAAATTTGAAGAACTTCTGTTGAGTTTAAAGGGACTTAGAAGTATTAAATACGGACGGGCCGACAGAGATCGTCCCCTTATTATATAGGATAAATTCAATGTCACGCCCGGTTTATAACAAATTACGACGAAAATTGTTTACATTTATCCCGGCTCTTCTAGATCATTAAAGGTTAGAGTGTATACGTTGTTAAGAACGTTACTCAGTGGCGTTTCTCAAAAGGTTATGCCCCCTCTATAATAGAAATGAAAATAAAATTTGGAAACAAAATGACAAGTTTTATTATATGTTGAATATACTTGAATCTTTGACAAAAGTCACTGCCCCTGCCTGCATACATTTCAACGGGCGTACTGAGTGACATTCCCCCAGTAAAGTTGGTAAGAATGGAGGAAATTAGTGCCATATCTAAACATCGGGTTTGTTAGGTAACCATTTGTGATAACTTAAATTATTTCTTTCGCTTTCTGTTTTTTTTAATGCATCGAAATGTAAAATTTTTCAGATATGTAAAATATTTACTTTCCTAATAATTTTACAGTTTCACTTTACCGACATATGAATAAAGTGATGAGGCCCATGGTAATGTTGATTTTACATAAGGCGGAAGTGTACACAATGTACATACAACTAGATCGTGAGAAGGTCTTTCAAAAGCGCTCATTTTACCGTAAACATCCTTTATCTCTAGAATTATTGTTAGAATTGCGAGTGCAATGTTTAAATTTATGGCTAGTTGCTTTTTTACCCCTGTTTTATACACTGTTTAGAAAGCATTGACATATCAGTTAAGGTTAGTGACAATTTCACGTTTTCATTTGACTGACTTTGAGGGGAAGTGGTTGGCAAGGAGGGGATGGAGGGCGCGCCTAAGGGGCTCAGTAACCAATCTATGTTTCAACACTGAACTTTTTTTCTGCCAACACAACTATCATCAACGATGTGGATAGAATTTGCGGTTAGAACACTATAGACTATTCACGGTAAAATGAGCACTTTTGAAAGCACTCTCATATGGAAGAATGGTTAGAAAATATATATTTTGTTAACCTTAGATGATAAATTCTGAGCGCGGTGAAATTTACGCACTTTATTTATTACTTACATGGCAATATTTATTTTAAACGGTTGTTAAAGGATATAAAATCGCTGAAAGGAAAAAGTAACTCGGCCTCAAAAGTGCTTATCTCTTCCATGAACAGCCTATGTTAACGTGTGCTTTGAACTGTTTTCATACTTCCTCTAAATAAATTTTTATACAATTGCATTAAATTGAAACTGGTAAAATTAATTTTATTCGTATAAAAGGGTTCGTCTTCTGAAAATTAACAAACCCATTCATCAGTGCTGATCTCATGGCTGTGTTGGTTTCGAAGCAGGTCAGTATTGGTTACATGCACAGAAAGTCGGTCCGATTCATCCTTAGTCTGTGGACTGATGCGTGAATAGAGTGTAGTTTGAATTCTTTGATGAGGGAGGGGGGGCAGTGACTCTTTGTACCTTATAATGTCTTCTATTTCATAAGAACCAATGGGCAGCGACTCATCATGTTAAACATGGCCACTTTTTACGAGATATAGCTTGCAGTTTTTTCATTAATACTCGGTATCGCATTGTATGTTTGTGAAAATAGACAAGGCCTATGCTCTATTCCCCCTCCAGGTCGAGTGGCGGAAAATCTACTGCACGTAGCTCGGAGCTACGACCCGCCAATTTAAACGTTATAGACATGACTTGCGGTTTCTCCGCTGTGTAAAGCCATTTTAAACAATTATTTGTACGAGAGAACCAGGAAGCCAAGGCACAAATGTCCACAGTTCCATGTATTGGGCATCTGCTCCGTTTCGTAACTGTAAGATAGTTAACAATTTTTCAATTACTTGTGCCGTTCGGGCGGAGGACGCAAATCCTGAAAAAAATACCGTAATAGCTTGCATGGGTACCCTTTCTTTACGTACGCTACCCAGGGTGTGTCAGGTCCTACTGTCGTGTCCAGATAAATTACTGAGTACTTGTGTCTCTTGAGTTTAGCAGGCAATTAATATTTCATAAACACTCCTCTAAAATGAGGTATCTACACTTCGCCCACAAACAGTTCCAAACCCACATTCTTGGGCGCTCGTTTCGGTACAGATTTCATTATTACCTCTTTCTGCTGCGTACTTCCGCCTCCTACAGGGTATGGCCTTAGGTAGAGGCCTTGGCCATTTTTTTTTACCCATGGCGATAGCTTCCTTGTTTGGCACTGTGTCTTTGTACTTCGGACAACTGCTTCCATTCATTCGATGCTGTGTTGACGGTTCGAACGATTCCACTCGTGGCTCCGATTAGGCCTCTGGGAGCCCCGAATGGAGGCAAAAGCAATGGAAATAATCTTCCAGTAGATATCTTTTTAGCCTCGTGTGCTTTTCTTGTGCTCGTAACTGCTTTTTTGTTTCACTTGCATCTTCCGCTTGCTTTCTGTATCTGATCCCATTTTAACCTGTGCCTTTCTCCTGCTCTTTTCACCCTGGTGCCTGGTGTCTGGCTCGCAGATCCTTGTGGTGGGAATAAGCGATGTCATGCTGCTTGCACTCCTCATGCCCGTCGTGTTGCATGACAGCCTTTTAGCTAGCGTCACTCCCAGCCCGCAGAACATGTATCCTGGAATGTGCAGCTCGAACGGTGGATTGTTGATCAGTGTATTTACGAGAGAAGTATAAATATGCTCCTTTTATACATTTTCGTTTCGATATCATTCGGGGCTTGGAAGAGAATGGACATAAAATTTCAAATATGCATCTGCTGTGTCGCTTCTGAGAAATGCTTTTACTGATTTTGTGAAATTTACGACACGAAATAATGACCTGTAAGTTGAAAAGTTCAAGTGTGACTTTTGAATGAAATTTCTGCCAGAAGCAGTTTTCTCAGAGTGATGCTTTGAATAGACATTCTACAGTTTGTAGAACTTGTTCTCCACCTCCACTTGCGACATCCACCTCCACATACATCTCCACCTCCACTTGCGGCATCCACCTCCACATCCATCTCCACATCCATAACCATCTCCACATCCATAACCATCTCCACATCCACATCCATAACCATCTCCACATCCACATCCACATCCATAACCATCTCCACATCCACATTCATAACCATCTCCACATCCACATCCATAACCATTTCCACATCCACATCCATAACCATCTCCACATCCGCCTGCAATCCACCTTCACATTGTGCCATTTACTGGCACGGTAAGCATTCAGCTTATGTTTGTTTTATATTATTACTTTTTGAGTGTTTGGCTTTGTAGCAATTTTTTTTGGCAAAGTCTGTTTCTTGATTTGTCATTGAAATCAATTATCCCCTTTTGGTGCTCAAGTAACTGTTATTCAAATCATGTCTGCGTCATTTAATTTACTATGTATAATAAATTGTATTAATAGGAGAAAAGAATTAATATCTGTAAATCTTCAAATATTTTATGCCACTAATTTTTGTTAATGTATTTAACGAATGTCTTCGTTAAACTTGTATTTCTGATGTTCATTTCGTTATAGGTGGCACCACTTTTAATTAATGTCATTTAAAGTATAATTCGATTCAATTTTTAATGTTATCAAAGATCATCAAAATGAAGTCCCAGAATTGGCAGCTATCATTCAAAATCTTAAATCTGGTGTTGAACAAACGCCCTATATTTTAACAAAAGATTATTTGTACTGTAAAGCAAATAACAGGCAATGTGTTATTGTGCCAGCTCATTTACGCAATATGGTTTTTTGCATATTTTCATTCTTCGCCCATTGGAGCTCACCTGGGTACATACAAAACCATAGAGGCTATTAAGCATAACTTCATGTGGAAAGGAATCAATACCGATATTGCTGACTGTGTGAAGACCTGCCAGTTACGCCATGAGCAAGCCTAGCCGGAACACACATTTAGGTATTTTGTCTTCAGAAGTAGCCGTAAGGCCCATGCAAAAAATTGTTTATTGATTTTGTAGACCCACTTCCTAAGAGTAAGTCTGGCAATAACACATGCTTTTGGTTTGTGTTGATGCTTTTTCAAAATTTGTGTGGTTGGTTCCCATTAGGAAAGCTGATTCTCTTTCTGCAGTGCAACCACTTCAGATGTGCATTATCCAACATTTTGTCATATTTAGAGTATTTTTTCTGACAATGGATGTCAGTTTATTTCTAAGAACTTAACACATATGTTTATCCTATTTGATCAAACACATTACTTTATCCCCATATAATCCTCCACCTTCGCATACGGAACGTTTCAATAGAAACCTTCATTCGGCATTAATTGCCTTTCATGCAAACGACCAAACCAACTAAGATAAGAATTTGTCCTGGCTACAGATAGCATTCAACTATGCCAAACATGAGTCAAAAATCTACACAGTTTAGTTTGATGTTCACATATATGCCTAATCATCATCTTTCAAACTTGTGGCAATTAAGTGACCTTCTCCCCAATGATGTGTCAGACATCAGAGGAACTTGTGCAGCAGCCCTCAATAATCTTAAGCGGTCCCATGAGCTTAGCCATGATAAATACAACAAGAGTAGAAAGGATAATCCCTTCAGAACAGGATATTTAGTTATCTTAAAGGCCCATCCTATTAGTAGGGCTTTAAATAAACAAATGGCCAAACTATCATCTCGTGGGTCTGGTCCTTACCAGATTCAACCTTTTAACAGGAGCCTATATAATGCGCATGCATATTTCTCATCTTAGACGTTTTTATTCTAGGGCTTCTCCTTAATTTGTTGTTCTCCACAGTGTTAGAAGCTGCAGATTCTGCCTGTGTGTGTCTCATGTCTAGCCCTATATTTCTTTTGTTGTGTTTGCCCCAGACTTGGTTTTGGCTGTGGGCTGATCACCCACAAGTCTTAGTCTTCCCGGGCTTTCATATTTTAGTAGGCCTATTTAATATAAAATGAAAAATCCATGGTACCCTAGATTTAAGTGTTCATTCATATTGTCAAGTTGTGTGTGTTCACTATTGAGTTTGTTAGTTGGTATAGTTATTGGTTGTGACAGAATTTTCATAAGGTTTATTGAGTTCATTTACAATTTGTATATTTTATGTAACTTATTAATTTGCGAACTTAGCTTAGGATTGAATCCACTATTTTTGGTATTCCTTCAATTTTTTGGTTTTAGTGCATGTTCTGTTCCTGTGTGAACCTGTTCTGATTTTCTGTGTTGTTTCCTGCCTTGAATCATGTGGTGGTACCTGATAGTGTTCCTTACTGTCTACTGCCTCTCTGAATCCTCTGTAATAGTAAAAGAACTTCACTCTGGTATTGTTTTTGAAAGGGAAGATGACATTCTATTCACAAAAAAGCTATTACTCCATTGTACTGGATTTCAACTTGGAACTCAAACTGAACCTCTTGAGTTGGAATAAATGCGTCTAACTATAATTTTTTTACATGAAAAGGACATACAAGATGCGAGTCAGAATTCAAGTTTTATCAGATCTTTCAATTTGCTCTGAATCAATTAAAGGAAAATTCCAAAGCATTCAGGTCTGGAATTCCAGCTCTAACATCACTTTTTCCTTCTGCTTCTAGAACAAAACGTGGTATTTTTTACTTTAAAGGAAAAATATTAAAGACTATGTTTGGTACCCTTAATAGTGAAGATCTTGCTCTTTTACAAAAATGATTTAATTCTCTTGCAAACAATAAAGATGAAATTGCAATTAATTTAGCTAATCACATTATCTTGCTGTGTAACATGGGAGATAACATTTTGAATACTACTAAGAGTATTCAAGTGCTAGTAAACGATTATTTTGAACATTATAATGCTTTTAATATAGCAATGAATAGAACCTTGCATGAAGTATTTGACCAAATGGCATTAATCAGTTTTCGTGTTGATCTTAATACTCTGTTGCGACATGTTATTGAAGCTGTGTCCAATTCTAGGTTAGAAATTTTTGATCTGAAACACGCAATAGAAACCAGTGTTCATGGTTCTTTGAGCTCAACCTTACTGAAACCGCTCTCATTTGTTAGTACGTTAAATAGGATTCAACACCTCATTACTATACCTTTAGTTATGATAGCGCCTGTCACACCTGAAAACTTGTACAACTTTTATGGTCATTGTTCAGTACAAGCAGTTATTTATAATACTTCTTTGAATGTTATTGTAGATGTACCTTTGGCAAACAAAGACAGTATTTTTTAAAAATACCATGCTTTCCCTTTACCTGTTAGAGTTGAGAATCTAAATCATTATTTACTATTAATTGTGAACGAATTCCTTGTCAGCCCTGACAGGAAATTATTTGTTTCACTAAATCATAATGCTATAATTCAGTGTAGGAATCATGGAATCGCCCTTTGCCTGCCTCTTTTCCCTTTTTTTGATAGTCACACTGATAATTGTGAATATAACCTTTTTTCTGACAAACCCTGCTCGGATTTCTGTGACAAATCTGTTGTTAGTCTTGAACTTCCTTTATTTTGCAAAAAACACAGTCCTTTTGGTCATTCGCTGCAAAGTTTTCCCTTGGAATTACACTTCTTTCTAGATCTACCACACATGGCAGTAGTCCCTTTTCTCTCTTGTTAAATGGTAGTGGAAACCTAGCTAATACTACCCATTGTGACATAATCAATACTTCGAAACATTTGGTTCAATTAGTTCATCCATGCATATTAACCTTACCATACCTATGATTCATGTTCCCAAACTTGCATCTAACCTCACATCACTTCAATTTTCCAAATTTCACGATTTAACTTTGAACAGCTCTTTATTAAAGTAATTTGATACTATGCTGGCATCACAACCACATGGTACCAATTTTAATGATATACTTCATCTTCATCTACCAACACATACTTGATCAAGTATTCATGATTTTAACTTTGTGTTTTTTGTAGATGCTACTCTTTGCATAGCTTTTGTTTGTGGTTATGGTTCACATTCCGATCTCTTTTCAACCATCCCTCACCGCAACCTATTTCTTCACCTTCCGTACCCGAAGGAACCCTCATGGTTGCTCTACCATCTACATCTCAAAAGTCTAGAGGATAGATATTTACCTTTTCTTTAGGTTTTATATAGGATTTTGTGTAATGATATTTAGGGGTAAACTACTTAGTATAGTATATTGGTTAATGATTAAGTTTTTTTATTGTCTTTTTCTTGACAATTCTCAGACCATGGCCTGTTTTAGGGGGGGGAGTGTGTGCCATTTACTGGCATGGCAAGAGTTTAGCGTATGTTTGTTTTATATTACTTTTCGAGTGTTTGCCTTGTGGGCAAATTATTATTTTTCTCAAAGTCTGTTTCTTGATTTGTCATTGCAATCAATTATCCCCTTTTGGTGCTTAAATAAATGTTATTCAAATTATGTCTGCGTCATTAAATTTAATATGTGTAATAAATGGTTTTAATGGGAGAAAAAAATTAATATCTGTAAATCTTCAAAATTTTTATGACCCTAAATTTTGTTAATGTATTTAGCGAATATCTTCATTAAACTTGTATTACCGATGTTCATTTCGTTATAGGAGGCACCACTTTTCAGTCATGTCATTTAAAGTATAATTCGATTCATTTTTAAGGTTATAGAGGGCAGCACTTTTATTAAATCACTTTATTACTCCATTAAGTATGTTATTATTGTCAATATTTGCTACCGTAACATTTACCAACTTAATTATTTAGAAACCTTATGTTTTGAACAATTATTTTTGTGCATAAATTTTTCTGAAAGCAAGTAGGCCTATAGCCATAAAAATATCGATACTGCTATCGATATGTAACATGTAAAGGAGTGCTGACACAATGTTCTTTCTTCTACTTCTCGACATCTTGAAAATGTGACTCTTTTTTGTGACTACTGATATTATCCTGTAATATTATGTAAATTGTTCTTTTCAGCCACTTTCGGTAAGTTTAAAGTGTTACTTATTTTCCCGGCGATGTTTTGATGTAATATTTATTTAGGCTTGCGGAATTTTAATTTTGTCCTTAAACTGTTGTTTACTGCGTTCACAGTTTGGTGTGCCTTACACCATGGAGCCAATAAAGTATCAGCCATATTCACATTTTGAATGAGGCGATGCGTCCCTGTTGCTCGTAATTGTGCGAATCACCTTCAGGAGAAGGCGAAAGAATGGATTGCATCTGCACTACCTAAATCAGGAAAGAAAAACTTTTTTACTCTCATATATATATATATGAGAGTATATATATATCCTATATATATATATTTATATATATATATATATAGAAACTTTTTTAATCTAAAATATATATATATATATATATTTTGCAAGCATGAAGTAAATTGTGTAGGTTTGGCTATTCACCCATTACAGTTCTCAAGTATGACATGAACATTCTTCTTTTCAATTAAAATCAAGAATAAAAAACAACACTTTGTAACATCCTCATCAAAAAATTATGTTATTCTTAAAATCAATGCATTTGCTCGTTTTTGCGAGGTGCATTTCTATTGTGATAAGTTTATCGCACTTTTAATCAGTTTTACGTGTTATCAAGTATATTCAAATAAGCCTACCTTTATGCTTGCTGAATTCATTTGTATTGCCATCATGTTAATTAATATAACCTCCCAAGGTTGTTTTGCGCTGAAACTAGCTAATACTCAGTTATGTAACAAAAGAATTATTTATTTACATGAAACATCTTTTATAAAGAAGTTGTTATTAAATATATTTGTGGGTCACTGAATTTGTGCACAGTGTTGTTCTTTCATAATATAATTTCCCCATATTCAGTTATTATTTTTAATATAAAGTTTTCTACAGTGATATCATTGTTACTTTACTGTTTTTGTGTACATGACTGAGTGCATGGTAATGATAGATTTTTTTTTTTAAACTCGGCCCGTCATTTTCAACTTATCTTCACAAAACACAGGCAATAACAACCAGATCCACCCTTTTGTATTCGCCATCTTCGATCTTGTAAGTTGTGTGTTGTCGAGGTCTTCTGTACCATCCGACATATAACTTGTATCACCCGAGGTGGTGGATCAACATCCACATCCACCTTCTCCAGAAGATTGTAGTGGTAATATGTGTATTATCAAGCAAAATGTGGAACCCTCGGGCTATATGAACTTATATTTCGCAAGGAGCCCACGGAATTTACATAATCCGATCTGCTGGAACACAAGAATTTGCTCGAAATCATGCATGTGCTTTACCAAGATGTAAATCCTGAGATCGGTGTTTATAAGGATGAAGATCACGAAAAAAATCGAAATTCTAGCAGACCTCTTCAGCAGCCTAGCACTGCAAAGCAGTGAAGGTCTGAAGAAGATAAACGATGTAATGATCACCAACTTTGTATTCTGGGACAACCCGAATAAACTGGCGGATAGGCTGGAGCTACTAGTCGCTTTGCAAATCGTTGGAAACCACTCCCACACAAACGAAATTATATTCATCGTCGAAGATCTGAAGGAGGGAGGTTACATACGATGAATCGATGGGGAATCACCTATGAACTGCATGCGGCCACCGGGCGCAACTACCACCATTTTAAGGTTGGGATTTGTGTGATGAACGACCTGTTTCCGAGTCGACCTCGTCAATATGATACTTTATGCTCAGGTTAACAAGGGCTATATATACTTGTTTAAAGTCATCGATGCATGTAGCAAATCCACCTGGGCCAAACCTGTCAAGTCTAAGAATGTGTGTGATGTTGATGTTACTAAAACCAGTGCAGACGTATCATGTGAAGGACGAATCCCAACTAATTTACAAACCGACCAGTGCAAGGAATTATACAATGTAAAGATCAAGACCCTGAAGACGAAACATAACATTGATCATTATTCCATGTACAGCAATCTCGGAGCTTCTATCGTCGAGAATTTCAACACGACTCTGAAGGGAAAAATGAGGAGGCATTTTGCAGCGAATGGTAGTTACAAGTGGTTGAAACTACTCCCGAAATTCGTATGCAAGTATAATTCTACCGTTCATTGTACCACTCGCATGAAGCACGAAGTAGTGAAGAACGAACTCCAAGGTTCAGTCCGTGTTTGCTATTCCGAAGAGGAGGGACCGATGCAAGCCTAAAGCTGATGCTGGAGATATAGTGCACATCTCCAAACAGAAAGGTGTCTTCAAGAAATGGTTCACTGCAAATTTGAGTCCTGAACTCTTTTGTTTGCTACGTATATGCAACTATGCCCCAAGGACATACTTTCTCGAGGATCTGAACAATTTTCCTATCCATGGTGGTTTCTACATAGAGCAGATCCTGCCTACAAAGTTTCCAAATGTGTATTTGGTCGAGAAGTTACTGAAACGACATAACGGAAGGGCTTACATCAAGTGGTGGAGTTTCCCTGCCTGCTTCAATTCCTGGGCCGTCGAGGCAGATGAGCAGTGAACGTGGAAGAACATTAATAAATCTGTATATTTTATTATGTGTACAGTCAATTTTATGTCAAATTTATGCTGTGTTTTATTTAAAAACCTCCCTGCTTTATATATACAGATTATTTTTAATAAAACATATTTAAATAAAAATACTTATTTTGACAAATAAAAGAAAAAATAATAAATATGATAGTTTACTTGGTAGGAATAGTAAATGTCACAATTCGGTACAGGTTGATAGATGGCATTATCGATACTACCTATGTGTTGAATAGTATAATATAACATGGAGGGTGCCGACAGTACAACCTATACTTTAAACACACAAACATATATGGCTGCCACCTTGTTGTACACAGGGGATGAAAATGTGAAATCTAATATGGTAGTCGAACGAATGTGAGACACAAACTCTAAAACAAATAACAATCAAGAAACCAAAACATGGAGGACTGCACCTAGCAAGATGGCAGATGCCTACCAAGATGGCGGACTGCACCAACCAACATGGCTGCTGGCCACACTACTAATATGGCGGACAGCTGCACCTACCACAATTGTGGAATGGGTAATAAGTATTGGGTAATATCCAGAAGTTTAAGTTTTTTTAAATACATTTTTAAAAATAATTTGAAATAATTTTTTTGGATTTTTTTCTGAATTTCTTGGATTTTTTGGATTTTCAACATTAAAGATCAAGGTCAAAGGATAATGGTCCCGATATCCGCTTACACTGACCCTTGGTCACATGGATCGCTGATCCACCTCCTTGCTCTGACGCGGGGTCGCTTGATCCTCCGTATCCAGCTCTGGGAAAGACGGCAAATTGTTAGGGATTTTTTTAGGGAAAAAGGGGGAAATTTTGGGGAGAAGGGGAACGTGTTAGGGGAAATTCAATCGATTTTGAGGGAGAAATAAGGAAATTTTGAGAGAAAAAAGGGAAAAATGGTGGACGGATGTCGTCACAACATGAGGGCGCCCGCGCCGACGCCCCACGCTCCTGTGTGTCAGGGCTCTATTTCCCCACTACTTTTGACATATCTTTAATTTTTATACTTTGACTTTCCCGTTTCACCACTCTATATTCAAAATGTTTGCAGTGGGTTGTTAAATATGAACAAGGAAATAAAAATTACAACTACTTGCAACCGTATAAATGTTACTATGATATCTCTAATTGATACTGCATAATATTTCGGCTTAGAATTTTACCAAGTTACAGTCATGCCTTTCATGTTAGTCCAAATAATATTAGCGCATAATCCCACTTATATGTTTGATTGCAATGCAATCAGGAAATAGAATAGAAAAACATTATATATATATATATATATATATATATATATATATATATATATATATATATATATATATATATATTACTGTAAATTCAAAGCTACCAGATCAGTCTAAAATATTTGAGACATACTCGAAAAAAAAATCTATATCTGCACTCTTTCGAACCAAGAATTATAATTTGGGGCCACGGTGGCTAAGCGGTTAGACTGCTCGCCTCACGCCAAGGCGAACCGGGTTCAATCCCCGTCTGATTCACTCCGGATCTTCGCAAATGGGAATCGTGCTGGACGATGCCGCTGTTCGGTGGGTTTTCTCAGGGAACTTTCATTTCTCCCACCTCTTAATTCCGACGCTCCTTACCACCTCACTTCGCCTTCGTCGGGTCTCAAGACCTCGCTGTTAAGAGCCGCCCAAATCTCTTCACACACTCACACAAAAAACTAATTGCATCAAAATTATACTTGTGCAATGCATGCTTATTTCTGGATATGCGAGTTGTATTGGGATGGCAATCTCCATGATGGCTTTTTTTGCTGGCCACCAAACATTCGTTCAGACAATTACCATATGCTGTGCTCCAAAAAGATACCAAATAAATCTGAGCATAAGTGAACACTGAGGAACGACATTGCTTTATTTCCGTTTCGATTACAATTTGGACAGCTCGACAAAATTCCTCTGAATTTTTATTATTTTTTATCAGATTGTTGAGTAATATTGGCTTAGAATTATTATTTATAAGATTCGACAATACTTAATTTTGTCGTAGGCTCTAGAAAAATAACACAAAACTAGAACGTTTTACTTCGTTAAATTGTTTATCTGACGAATAGTTCGGGATTCATTAATAATTACGCAGGCCTGAGCTTCGCCAGAAATATTTATTTTCATTCACACTTAAAAAACTACGAATATCTGGGCCTAAAACTGCCATAATTTTGTACATAAAAATATTTAACTGTTAGGTTCGTGAATAAATCCAATTTTAAACAATACAAATACGCAATACTAACACCTGCCACCCCCTTCTAATTTTTCCAGAATGTTCCATTTGCCATTTAATAAAACAAAATGATTTCGCCTCAAAATATACTTTCATTTTGTAAATTTTAATTTTTGTATGTAAAATAAAATATAACTGGAAATGGTTTGAGGAATAATAATTATCACAGCATACATCTTTGACAGTAAATTTCGTTACAATTCTACATAACTCAACTTTCACGTGATAACACACAAACGCTCATATGGTCTGCTCCTGAGTTAACTCGCTGTAAAAGAGTTTAGAAAACTGAAAAATTATGTATGTTAACAAAATTTTACTATAATATTCATTTATTTTAATTAATTTTATTGCTACATTAAATTTAATAAAGTACTCGTGTTTTTAGAAACAAGCTAAGTAAAAAAAAAAAAAATAGATGGGTTCATTAACTTGGCATTATTACTTTTTAATTTTCTTACGTAATATTACAACGTACATTTTCAACAGTACATTTTCAACGCTTACTTTCTAATTCATAACTGAAGCGCGACAGTTTTCCGTCCAGTGAGGAAAGGTCACACTACTAATTTGTGAAAAGGTCACACCGCAAATTTGCTGCATTGCTGTAGGGCGCGAGGTAAACGGGACGTGGTATGTATCTTCTTTATTTGATTAACATTTCAGTTTCGCAAGAGTTTATTTACAGTCGAGTTACTCGTTGGATGAAAGTTTTATACCCATGTTGGATAGGAGTATAAAAAACAGACATTAAAAAGGATTATGTTTGAAATGAGTATGAAGCAAGTTGTAAATTCTGAATCATATTTCTATACATATTTATTTTTAGTTTTTATTTACCTCAATTCAGCATTTAAAAATAATATTACCGTCGTGTTGCAATTGCGAAGTATTTAAAATGTGAAAGATACGGCAGCTCTGAGGATTTACTTACGCCCTTAGTGGCTTTGGCATAAAGCTTGAAAGCCTATGAAAGCAATGTCCAGCACACAAGCACACCACAAGCGTTTCCGGAGCACTGGACCTCTTTAAGTTACGCCACAAAGCGAGCAAGTTTGCCATCGTGGTGCCGAGGAGCTCAGGGTAAACAGAAAATTTCTGAACAAAACTCGTACCATCCCGTCCTCCACTCCAAGCATCGAAGTACAGGTACCAAAAGATGTACGTTTCAAAAACTTACCCTACAAACGACGACGATAAAACTAACATTTCACCCCTAAATGATATCTGCATACAAAATTTATTTTTTCAATGAAAAAAGTAACTAACGCATTATCATTTTCAGCTTAAATCATTCAAATAAATGTGTGATCCATAGTAAAATATAAATAGAAATAGTCCAATAAAGTTCTCAAAAGTTGTCAGCCACATTTTTTCGAGTAATACTTGTGTGGTAATCGTAACATTGGTAACGATAAATAACGTGAATGAACCGTTATTTAATGCGTGGAATTCAATATTTTTACATACGTGAGAAATATGTTTTAAGAAATAGCTATGGTTTCTGTCTAGATATTTGCCTGAATTGTTGATTTATTTTAAACACCAGTGAAGCTATTTAAAATTCAACATTAATTGCCTGAGAAATGATCAGTTGGGTAGATTGAAGGAGCCACTGCTAAACATGTCGCTATAATGAACTATTTAACGTAAATATCCTGTACTGTCACCCATATTTCGTATTAATTTTCGTGACGTGTAAATATACTGGAGGTTTCTGATGAGAAATAATTAACTAGCGAGTAAAAAATCACGAAAAACTTTGCAGCATGTTATTACTATAGGCGTCAACACATCCAAGTAATTCGTTTTTAGATTACAGAACAATGTTCCTAGACTCTACATCACACAGATGCTTTTGCCTAGTAGTACTGTTTTCTGAGAAAGCTGCAGCTTCATGTACGTGTTGCTGATGATTACTTCAACATGCAGTAAGTCATAACGTTTGCAATGGGACTTCCCGGTATCGATTTTCATACATCGAGATTCGAGTGTGTTAAAACAAACGATGACTTGCAATAAAACGTAGATGTTGTCACTTGAATTAAGAAAAAAATGCATTGCCCAGACAAATGATTAGTATTGCAAGACGGTCATATTATCCATATCGCAGTTAGTAAAATGCAGTAAGGCATAAGGTAGAATACTCAGCTTGGTAACATTGTAAGCAAAACGCGATTAGGCAAAACTCCGTTATGCGACGTGTTGTTATGCGAAGTGTCGTTAGGCGAAGTGTGTTGTATTGTAAAGTGCTTTTTGACGTCCCCCGGTTTTATGCTGCAAAGCTCAGCAGGGGACGACTTGCAGACTAACTTATAACTTAAATTAACACCAATGCCTTGCCCGGGATTCGAACCAAGAGCCTCCCGCACTCCAGATCGGTGGCGCACCAACTGGCTGCGCGACGGGAGGTCGGCGTTAGGCGACGTTATAGTAAGCGCCGAGCATCAAACACTGGTCTTTGTTAGTCGGTGCGTGTTATAGAAATATACATTGCGGAATATTTCGTAAGTTTTTCTATCGGTTATGTTTGATGGCGTGGCTGATAATCTCACCAAGGCGAACTATTTTATATCTGTGTTAAGTATGAAACTCTGTTATGTCATAAAATGATGAATATTTTGGTGGGGTAAGTACATGTACTGCAAATCTGCGTCAGCGACTTGTGTTTTCTAGAAACAGGGGTTGTGCAGCTCTCGAACGGAACAGGGAAGGTGGTAGTTCTCTATGCACGGAAACGGGGAAAAAAAATATAAAGCTCCACTTGCGTGTCTCGGTAAACGTTTATCTGAGAAATACTTCCCGCAGAAATTGACGCACCTTGATTGCCACAACAAAATCAAAACAAATGTTGAGTGGGTGCCAACTTGACAAGTATGGGAAAACAAATTTTTTTATACCGAAGCACGAATTCCTTGAAAATGACGGGGTTCAGGGTACAGCAACATAAGGAGAATGTGGTCGATAATTCAAAGTGAAAGTCATAAAAGTAATAAAAAATAACCAGTAATATTTCTTTGTAACAAAATTTATTGCGACCTCTATTTTATTTCCCTTGAATAATTCAACCATCGCGACAGGCTTTGAAGTGTTTGCAAATCTCTGATAATTTATACATTATCCATATACTCACTATTGCATGACTAAATAATGTTTAATACTATTTTAAAACATATTTTTTGCTGATTTATTTATTTTCACGTGTATATCATATGAAATACATTCAAGTTTTCGTCTAACTTTATGTGCGATATTTAAGCGGCACTAATTCTTTAATTTTTATGTTAATCACTCTAGATGTCAAAAATAGATGGGAAAACTCACACAATTATATGCGTGCATTATACTGCATGTTTTAAAAAAAACACCATAAATGCGCCATGTGGGATACAGGACACCGAATCGAATATTTTACAAGAGGGGACACATGTCTGGAAATTCATTGTTTGGCCGCTGTGGGGCGTCAAAGTATTGCAGTGCTTCAGAAAAAGGACGTGCATTTAACTAAAAATTCGACCAGTAAGATACCTCTACCAACCCAACCCAACAAGTCCATGATAACATGGACTACAAAAGTAGTTCGAATTGTCGACCTCCGACTTCATTAAAAAGCATGCATCGAAAGTGCACAAATCGGGTAACATGGTTAAGGGGGCGCCTAATTGTATGCCAAGCATTTCATTTGTGGCGTGGATTCATGAAATATGATATTCCTAAGATAGTTATGTAATCTCATAATCCATATCCTTCATAGTACCACAAACAAAACAGTCGAATGGTGAAATATCTTGTCACTGAGTGGCACTTCATTCAGTTGTGTAGGTAAAACGACTGTGTGATATCGCAGGAAAACTATTTCAAAGCAGGTAGTTCACCAATCTTGCTTTGATTGTAAATTGGTTACGCGTCTTTAAGAACCCACGATCGATATGTTTAGTCCCTTCGTGGTTAATTCCAACTTTCCTGAAGCCCTACTGCAATTATACTTGCAGGCTCTTCCTCCATTCCATGTAAACAAAGCTTTATTAAATCTTGAAAACTACGTCAAAAGGTCAACGCACCGCATTTGTAAGCACCCGCTCAAGAAATGTTTTGCATGAGAACTATTTCCTACTGGGCATTACCAAAACTACTATTTTTACTCTGTTTGTACTAATCCTAAATTAAATTTTATAACGTATAGGTAATGTATAAGTGAAAGTTGAATTTAACCAAAATAGGAACTTTTGTGTTAACAGAATTATAAAACGTTTGCGATACATTACATATTTAGGAAATAACCAAACACCTCATTCATGGGGTGATATTTTGAAGGTTTGTTTCGGAAAGTGTGAAGATGCCGCGAATATACTATACCCAAGTTTGTTGCCTCATAGCGTTAAAAATTTGCATTTCCGGAAATAGTGTTCCCTCTCGTAACATTCCCAGTTCGTTGTCCTGTGTCACATATTGCGCGTTGGCAGTGGTTTGAAACATTCCGTATACATGCATTGCATTATTAAACAATCACTTGGAACTTTGTATTATTTTCATCTAAATCTGTAATGGAAGTGCGGTAAATGCCTTTCCGCAGTAGTAGCATAATATTTCAAATCTGCGAACATGTTATCTGTATATCAACCAGCGGGTACAGTCACCTTCTCGTGTACCTGTGCCGAATTACGGTACGACAGGAGACAACTTCCAGAGCCAATAACTGTGTGAACAGCGCCTTCCAAAGTTGTTCCAGAGAGACAAGCCACTACCTCCGTAATTCCCATTTCAGTCAGTAATTATAACCTTGCTGTGCACGCCCCCGTGTCAGTTATATCCAGACAAACAGTTAATTCATGCACTTGCGTACTTAATTGGCTGTAGTTAAATGCAGTCCAGTAGAAGGAGATACGCCCCTTCCAATCGTGGCACGGTGGAGTATTACTAGCTCAGCCTTAAGGGCTGTTCACGATATAGTGAGCACTTTTGGAATCAACCTTAGAAAAATGTCACTGCACCTACATGCAAATATTTTAACGGGCGCCCTGAGTGACATGCGCTTAGTAATGTTGGTAACGATGGATGGGAAGTAGTTCCGTATCTCAACGTCGAATAAAAAGTGTTAGATAACCATTTCTGATCATTTAAATTGTTTATTTCGCTTTCTGTTTTTTTTAAATGCATTTAAATGTACAAATGAGCAGATTTGTAAAATATTTACTTTTCTAATAATTTAACAGTTTCAATTGACCGACGCATGAATAAAGTGATGAGGCCCATGACAATGTTAATCTTACATAAGGTCGAAGAATACACAACGTGCATACAAGTAGCTCTTAAGAAGGGCTTTCAAAAGTGTTCATTTTACCGTGAATAGCAAATATCAACAGCGATTCCCGGTTTACCGACACGAGGTGGGATAGGCGAGGCCTATCCCACCTCTACGAACTCGCTTCGTGAAAGGGTCCCATTCTCGGCAGACCAGACCAGCGCCCCTTCATTAGCATGTCTCAACCCTTCGAAACCACGACATGGCCCCCAAGGCAAAACGCAAACGTTCAGGCAGCCAATGCCACCAACGCCAGGCAAACACACGCCTCCAGGACGACTGCCCCAAGCTGAGGGTTCAACCAATGCCACCCAGAGTCCGACCCACGATCAGCACGGCCGAAGCCGGCGCTTCTCGCTGATCACCTGGGTCCCCACGACTTACCTCTGCACACCGAGTTTTCACCCAGGAGATGCCCAACTCCTCCAGTACGCCAGATAGTCCCTCCAGCGGAGCTCCAGTTTGTGATGTGCAACCGGCTCGCGGGTCACCGCCGCAGGCGAAGAGTATATACGGTCTCTGGAATACTGCACGTGACCCCACCGTGGCTGTACTCCTGTTCAAAGGAGGGGGGTCCCTGCCACTTCACCCAAACTCGTCCTCGCTCCGTTAGCCACAGCGTTATCCGCCGTGCTTCCAGCCCTGACCTCGAAGAGGTGGAGATGGACTTGAGCAGGAGAGGCTGTGATACTCGCGTCACCGCCGCGCCACTCGCCTGCACTACCAGGCCAGTAACCCCAGCGCAGGCCTCCGCCAGGGGATGGCCGGACGAGGATAGTCACTCCCGGAATGACGACTATCCAACCAGGCTAGAGGGAACCTTCCCTGTCGCTACACACCGGGCACCACTCCGGCTGTTCACGCATCATCAGCCGCCTCGTCGCCTTACACCCATTACAGGCTGGTTGCCCGACAATCAGCCCGGCTACAACCCGCAACCCCAGGGCCAAAAGCTGCGAACAGTGCGAATTGTGTATTTAATTAGGTTAGTGTTGTTTTTGTGAAGTGTTAAATGGGCTACTTAAATAAACACGTTCACTTCATACCGCCCATGTAAATAGAAGAGACAGACGCAATCTTACAATTTTATAGCGAGTATAAGGGAACTATGTGTGTATTTTAGTAGTGAAAATAATGTTTTTATTGAATTTATAAATTTTTATCCGCGATGGGTGAAATAAAACTTATAGTAAGAAGAAATCAAATATGGGCGCTGTAGTTTAAACGAAAGAAAATATATTACAAAAATATGCAGTACTTTATATCTGGAGAAACAGCACTCATTATTTGAATTTCCAAGAATTTTATTCCTTTAACATAATATTTTTAAATTCAGTTTTTTACCCCTATACAGTCTTTATTTTTTGCAACGTACCTTGCTACGAAATACCCACAACTGACCGGTGGGTAATCTAACATTGCTTTATCAGTTAACCTTCTGTCAGTCTATCCCTTTAAATGTAAAGAACTAATCTGTCAGGTGGATAATACTTGCACATAATTTCTGTTAAGAAATAAAAAGTTTCATCTGCGTTCAATTTGCGTGTGTGTGTGTATGTATATATATATATATATATATATATATATATATATATATATATATATATATATATATATATAAAACAAGATGATGTTGCTGTTATTAATTAACACCTATATCTATATTCAAGTAATTTTGTTGTTGTACTGAATTATTCAGATAACCTAATATGTCTTCTGAAGGAAAAAACTGATTAAGTAATGGGAATTTTATTAATGTTGTTATAATATTCTTAATATCAATTTTCTTTGCAGAAAGTTGTACTTACATCTTTGGTATTGCGCCGTCGGTAACACATTTGCGAAACCATTGGGCAATATTTTTAACTACTGTGGGATTTATGAAAATATGTGTAATGATGAAATTGCAAGGACAAAATATGAGTAAATATTTTCAATTGTGATAGTGTGAGGACAGCAAAAGAACAATTAATATATAACAATCCACTTTTGAATATTTAGTATCATCACATAGGAAAATAAGACTTTGTTTTGAAAATGCTGGACAACTTCAGAATCATAATATTCAGAAAATAAAATTAATCAAGCGGATTTCACTATCACGTCAAATTTAGCACACATAATTCACGAAACTTAACATTTAAAAAAAAAACCTTGAAACTAAATACTTACACTAGAACATTTAGAATGCTGCTGTCAGATGTTATGATACTGCTAAGTGGGACTTGAAGATTTAAACAGCGAAAATATTATATCACAAATACCATATATGTTGTACAGCAGTGAAAATTTTCATAATGTCTTTAAGCATGATACTCAAATTAGTCTCTTGTGATTCAAATCACTACGTTGCTCCGGCTTAGCTTTTAAATTTATAGTTCAAGAAATTCCTTACACATGGGACCACTGAGTTGGCTGATAATTAATCTAGAAAACATCCCCTGAACATGTTGTTGGTGAATTTTGAAAATGATAGAAGTTCTCTGGATTGTTCATTATTAATTTAAATTCTTGTCAAGTTTCAAGTTAACAGTTGTTGGTATTTTAATCAAATAAATTCAATAACTGCTATCTGGTAAAGGAAAGTCTCGACAAAATAACTGACAGCAGGACTAACTGGCATTGCGATGATCTTACTTGGAGACAATACGTAGGTGGAGATGACAGCTGGAATTCGACGACCTGGAAGCGGTGAAGTCCTCACTTACTTAGGAACCTGTTTTCCCAATTCTGCATCCTCCAGTAGTGGATTGTCGAACGGCGCCTCTGCAACACCGGATCAGGCCTCCTGCAGATCCTGGGGCGATGCAAGCTGTTCCTCGCGTCGTCTCTGCGTCGAAGACATCCTCCTTCCAAGGCTTCATTCGACCGGTCTTGTTTCCTCCAACATTCGCTAACCTTCTTGCGAAAAACTTCCTTTCAACAGACACTCTTTAATACGTTGTTCTGGCGTTCCAAACAAACAAAATTTCCAAGACAAAACTTGTCTTCTTTGCCTGAATATCATAGCTGTGTATCACGCTTCTGCACCGACTTTCGCATTGTTCGTGTATAACTGTTCGTTTCACTTTAAATTTAAAAAAATATGAATTTCACATTTACCACATATGGAAATATTATGATTGGGAAATTTTAAACAACATAGATATTTTAGTATTAAATTAAGCAATGCAATTTTAAATCAATATTGGGTAACCTCTGGTAAGGCAACTCCTTACACATCAAAAGTTACTTTTCTATGGCGCAACATTTATGATGACATACATTTCAAACATCATCGCATGTTTAATCATTTATGGCCTTATTGAAATGCTACTACTCGGCAACGAAATCTGACTAAGAATTTATAACTAGAACTAGATTTTTATGAACACTAAGTATAAATTTGTATTCAGAAAGGTAGCTGAACTGACAAGCAACAAGTAAATACGTAGGCTGCAGTTGATTTCACAAACAACTCTTTCTTCTAATAAAATGTCATAAAATCCTACGCATTGGTTAAGTACTTACTCTATTTAATTATGTTGAAGTTGTTACAAAGAATCTTTGAAGAATTGTGTGCCGTGTATACAAAATGAATGGTAGTTGTTACAGTCAATAAAACTGCTCAAACACCAAAATTAAAGAGAATTTGTTCAAGAGTCCTAGAAAAATAATAGTTAATCATTATTTTCAAGTACCTTTATTTCTCGATAACACAGTACAAATTAATAATAGTCATTCAATTTAATTCTATAGCGACTGTAGCTAGTATACTAAGTTTGATGAAAACCGCATTATTGGTTTTAATATAATGCATAAAATTAATTTTGATGGGTTTGGCCATTATATTAAAAAATGTCACTTTGCAGTTAATTTACAGATATGTGTATGGTGCCTTCCGTAGCATAATTCCTTGTAAATTAACTGTGGTGAGAGGCGAAGTTGATTGTACATGCATAATTACGTTTGGGTTGACGGTATCTTCCAGGTGGAAGATACAGGTTATTTGCTTATTAGATTGTGCAGTCCACCGAGTTCGGTTAAAATATGTTCATTAGTTTGAAATATATGGTACGTAACACTAAATTTACAATCATGCCTCGCTGTTTGACTGGAAAATATGATGCATATCAGGCGAACTGTTTTACGTAATACTATAGGTCCACATTATTATATATTATACGGGTTGCACTCACTCCCCAATTGGCAAATTAAATATGTTGATAACGGATGAAAGTTCTCTAATTAATTACTGTCATAAGTTGAGGTCAATTTAGACATATGGTTCATTCTATAAGTGATTGTAAATTATTGGTATATTCTGCCATTTCTGAAATACACATTAAATGTCTTTTAATCTACACTCACTGTGTTTCCCTAGTAGGGACTGTGATTTTATACAGTTTAGTGAAATTCTGTGCAAGTGTTCAAACGTTATTAATCTTGTTCTCTGATAGAAAGGTGAACTCGTGAAGCTTTTCGTTGCAAATAATGTATTAAACTAAAATTAATTATTTCAGTATTCACTCTATTTACAAAGTATCGGATCCAGATGCAACCACGAAAACTCCTAGCCAAAAGTTCTGCTTGACGAAAATGATTCTGTTACGTATCTTTTAAGAAATTTTAGTGTTCCGGCTGTAAGAGATAACTTCCGAGTGAATAGAGTTATCTTGCGTTTATGTCAGTCCTGACCGAACGAAATATCTGTACAGCATTTCGAATAGATGACGAGGTCTTACTCTCTATTCGACTCTGACAATGCAAGACATCTATGGAACATTACAATTCTCTCCAGTATAGCCTGTAACCAAATACGCTAGAAGGAAGGTCAAACAAGATGCGAACAAAAAAAAATCGGACTGTGGAGCTACTGAATCCAGTTTCATTCTCGCTCATTCTCATTTCAACAACACCGCATTGTGTTGTGAGTACGGGATGTTGCGAGTTATGCGTGGAAGAATGCTCTGAAATCCCATCTTGCAGTTTGACTACAATGTCACTACTACCTTCAGTCTCATTTTGCTGGAATCAGAGCAGAATATTGAGAAGGTACGTCGTTTGTCGCCAGCGAGGACGTGCGTGAATTTCGGTCCACTATCTTTGCGTACCCTGCCTCTTTGCGCTACAAAATAAAAGTTGTTTTAAAAAAATTAATATTTTATAATGCTTTGTGAACTGTGATGTTTAGAAACGTTCTTTGTCGTACCAAATATGTGTTATAACCATGGGCATCGCAGGTGAGCCTTGTGTCACTCATTTCTCCGTGGTACTTTTTTGTTTCATCTCATATGCCTTAGTGGTGTGAGTGTCGTTGACACAGGAAGCAACATTTTCTGATTGTTGCAGCAACGAACTCAGCGTGTTTGTTTGATAAATTCCACAGCTAATGGAGAGCGTCCCGCATTTTCTACTAATGGCCGTTAGTTATGCGTTTATCCTTAAAGAGTGGGATGGAGCTGCGCGTCGAAGGTCAAGGAGCGAGGGATTGAGGTAAATAAACAGGGAGCGATACGGGCGACACTAACACGCACGTCTAGTGCCTCATCGCTCCTACGCGCAAGACGTGCAGTGTGAACGACGTAACGCTGTACTGTTCAAATTACATGTGTAACAGCGGGGTTTTATTACACGCGATAAAAGATCACAGATTAAACCACGCCTATATCTTTGTACTTTTCTCTTGCCACTTAAGAAAACTGCATAGGCAAGCTTTAAAAATTCTATATTTGACCATTTCCACGAATTTATTTCTCCAAGTATACACTTAATATGACAAAAGTAAATAAATTGGGGCATAGATAATTTTTTTTTTGTCTTTTCTGACAATAAGTCGTATTTGCAGAACATGTATTTACCAAGATACGCGTATTCGCGCAAACAACTACTTCACAGAAAATGTTTCAGTCCATCCCACTCTTAAGGGGTCCGTCTAGCTGGAGCTGTTCCCCACGTTTGAGGCACAGAAGATAAGGGCGACACTGCCACATACATCAAGTGCGCCATCGCCACTAAGCGCACGGTTCTGAACTGGCGTGCAGTGTTCTCGTTGTGCTGCATGTACCAATGGGATTTTACGAGGTAACGTTGCAATTTTATTTTTGGAATGTCTAGAGCAAATTTCACATCAAGGCCCTATATGAATATCGCAGGAATTCACCTAGAATATTCTAAGCTTTTATAGTCTGTCAACTTCGTTTTTGAACATGTTGGGGGGGGGGGGTAAAAATAACAATTAACAGTAATCTGTTGAAAGTTTTATACTGACCTAGTTTAAAGTGCAATTTATTTGCACGTTTGAACAAATTGTGTACACGGGAAATAGTTTGTTTTAAAAAGATGATTTACAAAACACACCGCAACTCAGATTGTGTAATAGGTAGACGGGCGCCTTAATGACATATCCGTTAATTAACGATACATGTTCCTAAAATCTCCATCTGATTTATGGAAATTGTTAACATGCATGCTTGGTTAGACAGCAGTCCTGCAAAAGGCAACACGGCTATATTTATTATGATGAGTGTGGTGACTAATCAGTCAGCTCGGGGCAGTTTTAACAATATTGAGAGGTCCATAACCTCTCGCAAGATAAATAATAATGACAGTACTTTACAGCGTAATTTCCCACACGTCCTTCCTTTGATCTGTCGTCCCTTCCCGTTTGAGTGAGTGAAGTTAGTGAAGATATTTGGGCGGCTCTTAACATCGAGGTTTTGAGAGCCGATGAGGGTGAAGCGAGGTGAGTATGGGGCAGCGTCGGAATGAGAGGGCGGGGGAAACAGGAGATCCCCGAGAAAACCCCGCCGACCAGCGGCATCGTCCGGCACGATTCCCACGTGATAAAAATCCCGGAGCGAACGCGCCGGGAATCGAACCCGGTTCGTTTAGGTGCGAGGCGAGTAGTCTAACCACCACACCACCGTGGCCCCTTGCCGTTTGAAGAAAAAAAATTTTCCGCCGCTTCCCGCGATCCGTTATGAAAACCGCCATTAAGGTGGGGTCCTCGCCTGGATTCTACCTCCTTCACACAGTCTAGTCATTATTGCTTCCTATGTGGAGCCTCGTGCTGCCCCCGACCCCCTTGGATGTTTCGCGAGGGTAAATTAGACGCAATTTACAATAAATTCCCGAAAAAGGAGGGGAGGAAAGGGGTTGCGCATACGGACGTCTGTCTCTCTCTCTCTCTCTCTCTCTCTCTCTCTCTCTCTCTCTCTCTCTCTCTCTCTCTCTCTCTCTCTCTCTCTCTCTCTCGCTTCGCACACCCCTCCTTTAGCCGGCCGGCCTCTTTCCTCGGCGAGACACTGTTTGCCGTATCACGGGAGCCTAGCAGGTGCTATGTAACGCTGCACACACGAGTATATAACACCGGGCATTACGACGCCGACCGTGCCATGGGGATTTACACTGCCCCCCCCCCCCAGCATGGAGGAGGGGAAGATGGTTATCACTATGCAAGACTATTCCGCCAGAGATTATATTCGCATTAAGGAGGAGGGGTAAATGTGCTTCGCTGATAAACATTTATTCCTGGTTCTTGTCGGCTCGTTTGCCGGGCTACGCGCGAAAATTTGTAGCCCTTGAGGGAGCGCAAAAAAAATTTTTTTAAGTGGAATTCACTGAGCGCGCTTATTTCGTGCGATATGAGAATTATGTAAAGGCTTTTCTTAAGGGATTCCCCAGCAGCGTAAAAATTCGCAAAGCGGTTGTGGTGCGTGAAACTGCAGTAATGGGAAGTCTTAGTTGTGAGTTTCGATGCGCTTGACAGTGAACTAGTACATGTGAGGGACCATTCGAGTAGAATTAAATTTAAACCCACATCATTTATTAAATCTTATTTTCCAGAAGTTTTAGACATCGGGAAGTATGGGCTTTCTTGTTAACTCTGCCGTTTGAAATTAATCTTGCACATGATGTTCTGACAGTCAAATATCTTGGCTGCATTGAATAGTTTTCATTCCAGAAGGGCTTAAAATCAGTGTGAATCAAAGTGTAGCTTCAATAAGTAGGGTGAATTACATCGGTTATAAAATAGAATTCCAGTACTACGATCGCATTTAACTATAGAACACTCCCAAAAGGAATAAAATTTATCTGAAAGTTGTTATTTGCTAGCATGCAAACAGCACTTTACAAACGGAATGAGAGAAGACTGACAATGTACTTATATTTGTTAATCGTAAGTAGTGATGAATGAGTTTTCATAAGGTGCGGTTGGGTGGTGCAAGATGGGATCACAGACGTTCCCGTTAAAGATAGATTTATAACACTAGGGACATTTTTCAGCACAAAAATACGTGCTTCTTTGCTATAGAAACCTTTCATAACATTGATAAGCCTGTTTGCTGGAAATATAAGAAAGGTTAATAATTAAATAACGAATGAACTGAAAAACAAATGGTTATTCTTGCGTTGATACAGAGCTCGAGAGTATAATTTCTCACAATTAAGTTTGTGTTTCAAAAAACCGAATTTCATTGACATATATTTCCCTATACCAGATCGTCACCGTTTTCAACTAGGTATAGTCTGTTCACGGTAAAATGAGCACTTTTGGAAGCCCTACTTGTATGCATGTTGTGTATTCTTCCGTCTTATGTAAAATTAACATTGCCATGGGTCTCATCACTTTATTCATGCGTCGGTCAATTGGAACTGTGAAATTATTAGAAAACTAAACATTTTATAGGGCTAAATCTCATCGACTACTACAATTTAACAAACAGTATATAAGTTATATAAATGCATAGGTTTTTTTTTTTTTTTTTTTTTTTTTTTTGGACGGCTGTTCGTCTGGGCGCCCGTTATTTAAGCTACAAATTCGATTTCTATTCAAAAGCACCATTCACACTTCCTAGGAAGGTGGTGAGCTATTCTGCCCTGACCGAGACAGCTCCCCAACGGGTATCCTTTCGGCCGCCCCCCGTTCCGTCGCCCCCGCCTGAACAAACCAGGGACCGGGACTCCCACGAATCCGCCCGCGCGACCAGACGCCGTCGTACCCGCACACAGCTAACTAGCCTTTCGGCCGGTCCACCAAGGCACCCAACGGTCGAATGGCCCCACCCACGAACCCGAAGGACCCCAACCCCCTCCCTATCTGTACTATTCTATATTGTTATTTTTATATTTCCCCTCGCGGTTAGAGTGCTCGCCTCCCACCGATGCGAACCGGGTTTAATCCCCTGCCGGGTCACTCCGGATTTTCGCAAGTAAGATTCGTGCCAAACGATGCCGCTTGACAAGTTTCCACAGTCGTCGCATCCCGGCGCTGCTCCATTCTCACCTCATTACACCCTAATTGTCTCTCAAGGCCTCGTTGTTAAGAGCCGCCCAAATCACCCAACTCAACTCAACTCTTCAGCTCTCTAGTCAGTCAGTGTATAAAATCGGGGCAAGGATGATACACTCCGACGTTTAACTCGATTGCATTCGTTCCGCTACATCACGTTTAGAAAAGTTCAGCTGCTACGCCGACAATCAGGACTTCCGCGGGAGGCTAATACAGAATGCCTACAAAGTCTGGATGCATTCAGGCGAACACGTCACGTTTGCCCTTTTATTTACAAGAACGAACATTCGTCTGCTTGCGAACATACTATACAGGACGGGCAGGCTTAGCAGATGAAAACGTTCTGTCAAGCCGCGGACATCTGCAGATACCGTGCGGTCCATTCAGCAAGCAACTGAGCGTAGTCCGACTGCATCTACCCGCCGTGTCAGTAGGAGGGATCTGGGTGTACCACGTAGCACCTTATACACTAACTTGAAGATTTGACAGCAGGGCGAGCTACGTGTTATCAGCTCCTCGAGGCCGCAAACCACGACAGTTAAATGTCTAACGTTTTGTTTAGTGGTGAGCCGACGTTTCATCCACATGACCTTAGTTCTAGTTGGGGAAAGTTTCTTGAATCCACGGACTAAATATGGTCAAACGTCGTCATATGAACAGCGTTTCTCTCCTGTGCAGTTAACTTCTGCACTTTAGTCCATTTACGGTTACTTCGTACTTTTCTAAAGTCTTGCTAAAGTTTACTTCCAGGATACTCTCCCGCCTCTCGCAAACGAAGCTTAACCGAATCTAGAAAATTACACCAAATGGACAGCGCATCGCCTTTGTGTGGACTCAGTGAAATAATATTTTGCATAAGAACTATTGATATCTAGGCATTACCAACACACATGTTCTATTATTAATTGTAAATGAAATATTATAATTTATAGACAAAATATAAGTAGAACTTCAATTGAACAAAAAATAAGCTCCTTCATGTTAACGCAAGTATGAAAGCACACATCATACATGGGGTGATTTTTCAAGTGTGTGATTCAAAAAGTGCGAAGAAACCGTGGATAGACTGTACCTTCTGGATCCCTGTAACATAAAACAGCAAAAGTGAAGTTTTCACAGAAATGCATCCAACACTTTATAGACAGCCTGTAGTTAGGAGCTGTGAGTCGCCAGCGACGCCGTAAATCTTGTGAAGGCAATTCGGAAGTTTCCCCTCCCACAAGACCATATAAAGTTACCCCCTTCCCGAAACGGGGATAAAATATATCATCATCGGCGCGCGCTTGCGAGTGTAACTTCTGTAAGGACTGCCCGGGCTTGTCCGAGGAGCGAGCAAACATGTGCCATTGGCCGCGCGGTCCCGCGATCGAACAGTCCTACCCCCCCCCCCCCTCCGCCGGCGAGAAATACTGCCTTCAGTTGATAGGTTGTAAAAGGGTGTAGGGGTGGGGGAGGCGGAGACGATTGAAAAAGATTATTCTGAGCGCCGCTGCCAAGTTAAATGAGATCGTGATTTATGGGTAGGGACCACAAGGCGAAAGACCGGGCTAAATTTCTCTCTCGAGGATCAACGTGTCGAAGAATCGACCTGAACTTCTCACGGTCGAAGTTGCGTGAAACACCGACGCACCTTCAAACTGTGACGTGAGCGCAGATGAAAGTGGTTTCTTGCCTCCCGTGGCCTGAGCCAACGAATGAACTGAGAAAGCAAGAGTACAAAAGACGCTATGATGACGAAGCGGGCCGGTACATACGGCGTGAAACAACAGCATAAACTTAAAGGAGGTACACTTTATTATTTCCATCTTCAGCTAATCACCCCCAAAATCTTTTCTCACCAAATGCCAACGGAACTTTAAAAAAAAATTGGGTCTATAAAATGTATTTTCGAAGCCTTAATGCCGTAATCACATAACCCCGACGAGTACAGCACGACACGACAAAAACCGCAACCACGACCATTTTCAATGTGTCTGCTCTAATTGACATCCTGACAGTGTTCACTAACGCGACACGAGTAGAATTTTTCGAGTCCATTTAGAAGGCACTGTTTAACTACGCTAGTTTCTTAGGCTGCGGGCAGAAGCGAAATTTGGAATATATGATGGTGATAAAGTTTTATAGCTACTGCATACAATGGTAAAATTATTATTTGATAGGATTAAATACAATAATTTTCATAATTTGTTTTCTTTTAAGCTACTTATTTCCCATTGTAGAGAATGCTTATCATTCAATTTAATTTTGCAAAGTTTTACACTCTGTGCGTCGTGCCGCACGACACGACGAAGAATAGAAATAATTTCTAATACAAAACTGCTGGTCGTACGACAGACTTGTTGGGCTTACTGTACGCCAGATCTATCTTGTATTTCATTGGCTGTTAATTTTTAAGTGTCGTGTCGTGCTTGCGGTAGCGTGCCGGTCGGGGCTATGTGATTCCGGCATAAGACCTCCTAATTTATTTAAAAGTAAAGTTATCTGGCCTATGGCAGTGTTAATTTTCCATACGGAGGAATAATACACAACGTGCATACACGTAGATCTTTAGCAGGGCTATCGAAAGTGCACAGTTTACTGTGAACAGCTTATAGCAACTTATGGGTAAAACTTTTCCGATGTAAACATAGCATCATCTTGTTCGTTCCAACCCAACGTCTACTGCCTTTCAACTTTTTTCCGAACCACTCTGCTCAGTTCCCCCTAGGCGACGACCTTCTCTCGGCAGTAGCAAGCGAGGTGTCTTCTTTGCTGTGGAAAGAAATAACCACACGGGACCAGAAGTACTATTGGAAAGAATGGAGGACGGAGGCCCCAATAGAGCGCAGCTCCATCGTGATCTTCCGTTACGTGACCTGTATGCAAAGAATCCTGACTCAGGTGTACTGAGATTTGAATCCGGAGCTTTGTTCGAATTCACCACCACAAGCGTTTGCTCGCTTTCCATTCAGACCTTTGTGAAGAGGATCGCAGTCTTGAATACAAAAAAAAAAAAAAAAAAAAAACACGTTTTGATTTCTGTACAATTGACCTCGTAGCTTCGGGAGAAGTTTTCTTCCGTAGGTATAATATATTACCATTTGAATCACCTTGAACTTACAGAGAAAAAATTATCTTTGTGGTGATTCTTCCTCACAAATTACAAACCAAATAATTTACTGACGATACTTTTTTCTCGGGTATGTATTTTTTTTAATCAAAAATACTACGGTTTTTACCACGATGTTGGCAGCAAATTGTCAAATGCAAGATTACCAGACAACTTTTAATCACATGTAACTGAAACTTACGTAGTAGTGTAAAATACCTCGACGAGTAAGCATAACACTTGCAATTCAATTTGACATGGAGCGGACAAGTGTCCAGATATACATGTCACTATTCAGCCACACTTAAATCATATAAATGCGCTCTGTGGCCAGATTCCGAGGGCGTCCAACCTGGCGTTTTACTCTTAGAAGTCCCACATATTTTCGAGAGTATTTTGATCTGGGTACTCTGCTGGCAATTCCACATATATGAGTGCTCTTGAATATTTATCATTCCAATCAAGCATTTGCAGCTTCCCGAACACCAGGATTGTCATCTGAAATATACGGACAGGAACATTATGTCCCGCGGTAAAGTGTTGAGCAGAAAAACATTTTCCCGCTGCTTAATGTAGCTAATGACGTAAATACTCCCTACCACCTCAACGGAAAAGGCCCTTTCCCACTAGAATATCAGATAATCACTTCCATCTTGAAATACCCCTTGTACGCAGCGGCCGTTCAGGGCTTACTGAGGTTTACGATGAGCACGACGATGAGCATTATTTCTACAATGGCACGAATGAAATTCACCTGAGCATTCATGGTCAGTCCAGTGACTGTTTTCCTACTGTAACCGGGCAGCTTTATGAACAGATGTCAGCAAAGACCTCGTGCACACCTCTGCTCTATACATTCCTTGCACAGTGTTCTTCCATAAATTTGTTGTGAAGAGCCTGCGTTTGATTCTAGTGGCATCCCTTGTTTGGAAGGGAAGCGATTTTCCGTACGTAAGCCTCGAAATACGTCGGCGGTTCCTGTGCATCAGAGTCAGTAGAGCTATCGTGGCGGTACTTGGCCACCCTTATTGGCTCCTTAAATAAGGGTCAGATTTCCCTTTTCCTTCCTCCGCCTCCACCCCGCCTCTCCGGGGAGTTGGAGTCGCTGTCAGGCGCCAGGTACCCCCCCTTGGGTAGGTGTTGCGTGACAACTTTCACCCTCTCCGCCCCACCCATATCCTCTGCAGTAGTGCCATCTGGTTGCGGTTGCACTTTCGGTGCAAGTGCACTTCCGGTGCAAGTGCACTTCCGGTGCAAGTGCATCTGACCCTTATGTAATGATTCCATGAGGGTCGAAGTGGCCCAGTATCGCCACGATAGCTCTACAAGTGCCGCCTTTCGGCCGCAATTTCAATTATAATTTATGGTCGACTGCTATATTTGTTACTTCCAATAGATCCGTATGGCCGCACTCTGCGACGCACCTCCAAGTTTGGCTACTTTATTCACACTTTGGCCTTTTGCCCGTCCAGGTGCAATGGTTTATTTTTTTGTCATTAGATCTGCTTCGCGCCCAGTTTTTCCCACATCGGATGAGACATTCTCCACACTGTACCACCTCTTCGCAATCTAGCAATCCCGTAGCACACCACGCAGGTATTCATAGTTTGTTCCTCCTCGTATAACGCTATCTGCAGGAGACTGATTCATTGTTCGCGGTGTAACTGAGAACTCAATACGTTTATTTTTGGTCTGGACACATAAGTGGTAATGACATTCATGTATCCAACAATTTTATTTCACTTGAGTGGCGCTGGGCACAAGTCGTTGCAGCCTCAGAAGTGTTAATATTTTATATTTGATGAAAACATACACACTCCACCACAATATAAAACTTAGCTGTGTAAGTGTCTAATTAACGGCGAACAAAATTTATTCAAATATAACCGCAAATATGGGCCGAATAGTTTGCAACGGCAGTCCCAGCAGAAGATGGTCACACAGTATATCTAACCAAGTCGACAAGTCGACCCACGAGGGAAGCTTGGTTCACATTTACGTCGATGACGTCAAACAGACAGGAGGACAGGACCTTGGTTGTTCACGTGTAGGCAGATTTTACTGCGTTACCATTTTGCAATCTGTTTACGACCACTCTGTAACACTCGTTAATTTTTAATACCAAGATACCAAAATCAGCGATGGACAACAATCCAGACGCTGCCGTGTTTTTACTTATTTTATTGATTATATTGGGGTACGAATTTTTAACTAAATAATTTCCAAGAGATTTTATTTCACACAACTAAAAAATTATTTTTACAAATAATTTCAAAACTACGTTAGTTTTATACGAGTGTTGAATAAAAAAAAGGTTATGTTCATTTATTTTATAATGAATGTGTACGTTGAACCATTCTACGCTATTACATATGTACTAACTGACTTCTGGGAAATATCTGCATGAGATATCAACTTTTCGGCGCGGCTCGTGCGGAAAACGAGGACGGTTTCTGTTCGGCTGTTCTAGTTTCTCGCTCTTATCTGTTCGGCGTGCATGTGAACCGGGCATGAGACATACATCTCCCGCGGTGGTCATCCCACAAGCGATGCGTTGCGGACGTAAAGCCTAGTCCACAATATCTGGTCAGCGGACTCCTAACCGCTGATTGGTCCACGTGACCCTCTGACGCCATAGCTCGCCGTCCCAATGTCCCATGTCCCAAGATCATTCGCAAACAGTTCCGAACAGTTTTTGTTTACATTTTATCGCGCGCAAACAGTAAAAGTAAATTGCGGGTGTGTTATTTATTATTACTATTATTATTAAAACTCGTTATTTGTTCAAAGGACTAACCTTCAATCTCGTAACGGCGGAAAAAAAAAACTTTAATAAATAAAAATACAAAAATTCACTGACTAAAGCAATAAAAACAATATCCAAATGAAGTTAAATGAAAGCAAAATCAAAATGTACTCATTCACATAACTCAAATTAAAAAAAAAAAGCTAGAAAGATCAATAATTACGAGTAATTGCAAACACTTTATTGACGCGCATATTAGGGTGCACTCTAGTATCTTTGTCTGAAAGCTTAGCTTCGGACGGTGTCGAATTTGGTGCACTCTGGTGCTAGTGTTGGAAAGCTTAGCTTCGGACGTCGTTATTGTGCACACGCACGTTGGCACATGCATCCGCGGACGAAGAATGTCCGCGGACCATTCACTGCGGACGAGTTATTGTGGACTAGGCTTTAAACGGACAAGAGCGAGGAGAGATCCGGGAGACCTTGTCAGTGGCTTGTCATAATGCCGGAAACACATAGCCCCGACGCGCACAACACGACGGCCAACAGCCAATGCAATACAAGATAGGTTGTTGTAAGCACGGCTGATTTTGTCGTCCGACCAGCAATTTTGGATTACAAATGATTTCTATTCTTCGTCGTGTCGTGCGGCACGACACACAGAATGTGCTTCCTTGCAAAATGAAATTGAATTGCAAGCTTTCCCCTACAATGGTAAATATGCAGCTTAAAGAAAAATACTTTGAAAATTACGGTATCTAACCCTTAAAAATTATAATCTTACCTTCGTATGCATTAGAGATATCAATTTGTCACCATTATGTATTACAAATTTCCCTCTTGTTCACCGCCTTTGAAATTAACGTAACCTATCAGCGCCTTCTAAACAGTTAGGTTAAATGCCGAGAGCGTGGTGTCGGTCGTGCTGTAAATTCAAGTAGTCACATTAAAATGTGTCGTGGTTGCGTTTTTGGTCGTATCGTGCTGTGTTGGTCGGGGCTATGTGATTCTGGCATAACTGGTGGATGGGTCGAGAAGTCCGGTGTGTTGAATGTTTTGCCGGTGAAGGAGGGGGGGGGGGAGTTATTGACTGTAGCCGAGTGTTGGTCGACTCCCAAGAGCGGCCGACGTTTCCCTGCCCCCCCCCCCCCGGCTGACTGTGATACGCCGCCATCTTGCATTGTTTACTTTGCTCTCGGTAGCGTGTGCGAGGCCGTGCGTGTGCGTGTGTGTGTGTGCGCGTGTGTGTGTACTCCGAAAAGTATAGCACACGGGTCCGGCAAAGCTCACCCGCGCGTTTCTCTCCACCTCTCATCATATGTTTTTTTTTCGTTCTCTTCCTCCCTCATCCTTTCTTTCTCTCTCTCTCTCTCTCTCTCTCTCTCTCTCTCTCTCTCTCTCTCTCTCTCTCTCTCTCTCTCTCTCTCTCTCTCTCTCTCTCCACTCCTGACGTCACTGGCGCAGAAAACAGAATGATGCGGACGGTCTGTGTCCGGTGCTCGAGACGTTATTGCGCGTCTGCAGCGTCCTTTATTTTTACTTTTATTTGGCACTGCCGCAGTACCACTCCCCCCCCCCCCTTTTTTTTCCAATCACCTTTCCCCTCAGCCAACCAGTCGAATCCTCGCCATCCTTCAGTCACAGCAATCGGAGCGTTTATCGACTCTTTATTGCTGCTCGCTCGGGAATTCCCAGCGTGTCTGCGACCTTTAAAAATGTCGGTCTCGCGAGTGTGTGCGGGAGCATACGACATTAACCTTGCTTCCTCTGTTATTTTATTTGGCAGACTGAAGTGTTTCGAAGCGATTAAACGTCGGGGTCACTTGCGTATACTTGTTTTAAGAGTAGTAGAGGCTATTCACGGTAAAATGAGCACTTTTGAAAGCCGTGCTTAAGATCTACTTGTTTTCACGTTGTGTATTCTCCCGCCTTATGTAAAATCAACATTGGCATGGACCTCCACTTTATTCATGAGTCGGTCAAATGAAACGGTGAAATTATCAAGAAAGTACGTACTTTATAAGTCTGTTCATTTTTACACTTCGACGCATTAATAACAAACAGAAAGCGAAGGAAATAATTTTAAGTTATCACAAATGGTTACCACGTTAATAGATGGAACTACTTTCCATCCTTCGTTACCAACTTTACTAGGCGAATGTCCCTCAGTGAGCCCATTAATATATATATATATATATATATATATATATATATATATATATATATATATATATATATATATATATATATATAATATGCAGGGGCAGTGCCTTTCTTCTAAGGTTCATTTCTAAAGTGCTCACTTTACCGTGAACAGCCTTTAACTGTGAGTAAGCAGAAAAATTCGGCTATGCCACAAATTAAAACTACTTGAAAAACTCAGCGAAACTGACTATAGTAATTTTCTACTGTAACAAAATAATTTGCTCTATGATACTCTGTAATTTTTAACTGGTTTTTATTGAAATGCTCTGTGGTAAAGGCTGTTCACGATAAAGTGAGCACTTTTGAAATCAACCTTGGAAAAAAGTCACTTCTACTACCTGCAAATATTTTAACGGGCGCACTGAGTGACATGGGCCCAGTAAAGTTGGTAACGATAAAGGGAAAGTAGTTCCATATTTTAAAGTCGAATAAAAAGTGTTAGTAACCATTTGTGATAACTTAAATTATTTCTTTCGCATTTAGTTTTTTTTAATGTATAGAAGTATAAAAATGAGCATATTTGTAACATATTTAGTTTTATAATAAATTCGCAGTTTCTCTTGACCGATGCTTGAAGAAAGTGATAAGGCCCATGGCAATGTTAATTTTACATAAGACTGAAGAAAACACAACGTGCATTCAAGTAGGTCCTAAACAGGGTTTTCAAACATGCTAAGTTTATTGTAACACTTCAATATTTATGACTTTATAATGGTTATTCTATGTCTCTAAATTTTATTAAAATACCAAACTTTAATGTAATGTATAAGACGCTTAACGTATGTTCAATGTGATATGTGTACAATAATTTATTTTGACATTTGTGTTGTGTATGCTATGTAAGTTTAATGATTATCTGTGGATTCTTTGCATGAATACTTGTCTATGTAACGAGCATTACTTCCATTTTTCTTAAAAGAATCCGGCCACGCCAGTCGGCATATCATAATTGATTGATTTTCGAACAATAGTCTTTTAGAACAAAAAAATTTTCATTCTAATTTGGAATTCAGTTAGATGCCAGCACGGAAAGGGAGACAGTCCTGAGCATGGAAGTTAATTTATCATATTTAAATTAGTAAAAGTTCGATATTTACGACGGTGATCCAGATTTCTTCACGAACTACTGGAATGCTGACCCTATATATATATATATAATATATATATATAATATATATATATATATATTTATTTATTTATTTATTTAAAAGAAGAAATACATCGACATAAGCTGTATGAAGAGCCCTGACGGAAGGACGGCCTGGTAAAGGAGGACTTCTTGGATTCGGCTTCGAGCCAGGCCCGACACGGTGTCTGGTGTTTGGAGAGCCATTTCTGCTAGAGGAGGACTACCGGTTACGAATCCCGGCGAGGCTCAGGTTCTATGTCCACCTCCGCTGTCCCGGCCCTCAGAGGACGAGTTCGCTGAGGACCACCACGATATGCGCTGTCCGTGGTGAGCGGCAGAGCTGTTCCTGGGTTCTACACCAGTGAAGGATGACTCCACGACGTCGGCAGAGTTGCGGTTATTATCCGCTGTCGACACAGCTAAGTCACATTTTCCCCCAGGAACATGTAAACCTATTTATGACACCAGCACCAGTCAATTCTAATGTTAGTAATTATTTTGATGTGCAACGTGCAGAGTGGTGTTGTCTGAAATTTTGAAAAACTATAATAGCGTAATATTTCACAACTAAAGATATGCAAAAGTAATATATAAATTATAATTTACTTGATTCTGCTTGTTTCTTGTTGAATTCACTTAACATCATTACAATTAATGTTATATTTTATTTACTTCTATTGATTTACTCGAATTAAGGCTTCTCTGGTTCCTTACTAGAATTAATGGTACAGTTGTTTTAAAATTCATAGGTTATTCAAATATGGATGAGTATACTGATTTTTGTGTGTCAGTATATATTTTAGCCGAGGTATATCAGTAATATAACCTATCAGGATCACACCCATATACAATTATACTTTATCATCATTACATTACACATTCATAACTTATATTATGTATCACATAAATAATATTTTATAGCCAATGACATTGGCCGTAATATTGTAGCACATTTCAGCGGTATTACATTATCAAGAACAGCCTATAGTAATGTTATCTGCTTCACTGCATATATTCGTAGAATGAGAGCACGTCCTGTTGTTTCATTACGTTTTCCCAGATTTTTAATGCAGAATGCAGTTAAGGTGCTGTCTTTTACGAACCAATTTTTATTATTACTCCCTTTTCTCATCTTAACATAGCAAAATTGTAAAATTTTGCTTTTCATAAGCAAGATCATTAGAGAAGCTCCTCTTTCTTGGTGTAAATGAACATTATTTTTGTCAAGTATTGGAATAAGTATTTTAGAAACTAAAATACATTTGTATGTTTTGAAAGTTTTTTCGAAGCGTTTTGCATATCACTGCAAATATCCACATGCCGCGTTTAAAGTTCTTGGCTTTGTCGAAAATAATTTCATGAAGTCATGGAGTAAGTCAAAGGAAAATATTTATTCATGGGTTCAGCATGATGAAAAATTTTCTGAATTAATATAAATTTTCACAAACTAATTCGTTGTTAGTATTTTCTACCAGTGTTCATACAAAAATTATTTTAGTGATAAATGTTTTAATGTTAAATTCGACCCCATTAGATTTTGAAAAGTCGGTTGAATCAAATATATGTTTAAAGCCTGTATTGCGATCATTTATAATTACATTGAACACTCCGATTGATCTTAAAATTATACAGAAATCTAGCCTCATATCTACGATATTGTACAATGCTTCCTCATGAAAGATTTTGTTTCATTCGAGCGACTCTGACAGAATTTAAAGAGCCATTATCCAATCGAAACTCTCGAAAACGCCAAACTGCTGTTATCACTTAATACTGAAGTAATCTCTTTGTCACTTTTGAACGAAACGTTTTCAGCTACGGTCATTTCATGATTCGAATTTTTTGCATCTTTGCAAGTATAACTCGCTTACATTCGCACAGAGCCCTTCTCTGTGGGTTAGCTCCGTCGTACTACCCCTACTCCACATTACTTTAAGACACAACAGCCTGATCTGAAAGACCACATCTTTGGCTCTAATTTCGAAGCAGCTCAAAATTACGGAGCGGACGACAGCTCTTCAAAGAAGAGGTCTATTGCAGATCTTGGCGCAACTCAATAATTTTACTAAAATTCAAACGATTTCAAGCTAAATTCAAACAAATTTCTAATTACCCGTCAAATTTGTCAAAGCACAACTCAAAATCAATCATATTTAGGGTCAAAATTGAAATCAATTTTCAACCTGAGTTCACTCTTTGTGTGTGGTCCTTTAAAGACTAATTTTCAAGCTAAATAATAATCTTTTTGATGAAATTTCAAGAATTTTCATTCTTTTCTTGTGATATTATTTTTGACTAATTGATTTGGCTTTCAAAATAAATGTAAATATTTGCCTTATTGGCCATAATTTTAGCCTCATTCACCCTGAAAATGGACCACTGATCAAAGAGTGATTTTAAAAATGCGTATAATTGAGAATGAAGATTTAGGTCCAATTATCTTGATTTTGGGGGTGAGATTGACGAGATGAATCGTGTTTGAAGAAGAGATTGAAAAATTGATGCTTGAAAGTGAAAAATTTGCGTGAATTTTAGTTAAATTATTGAGTCGCGCCAAGATCTGCAATAGTCCTCTACTCTTCGAAACTAGCTAAACTTTTTTTTCTTTTTACCGTGTACGTCGAAAAATACTACGACTCATGAGAGCATGTTCTATCCCAGAGAGAAATAAACTTCTGGAATGACACTGCTATTGTGGCTAACGACACCCAGATATAGGCACCGACCAAGGGAAACGAATACAATTCCTAAATTAATATGGTAATCCATTTAGACTGACTACGCTTTCGTACATCGCCCTGACTGTAGGGAATCCACACTCCAGCATCCTGTACAGGTAATCCACACTTTTAACTCCAGCACCTTGCACTTGCGGATGATTTAGCTGTCAGCTTAGCAAGACGAACAACATCGATAGAATTTTTGAAAGTATATAACAAAGATCTGAAAAAAAAATAAAAGATCAAATTATGGAGAAATGTCCTCAAAAGAAGCATCACTTTCACTCTAAATAGATTGAAGAACTGATCTCAACAATTACAAATAAATATTACTAAAGAAAAAACCCACACTCTGAAGATAATCAAGCAATCGGCCACCTGATTTCCTGAACGACAAGCTTAAGTATAAACAAGAAGATTCCCTTAACATGGGTGCAATTAATTTTTAAATAAGTTTCTAAGAGCTAAGTTGGTAGGTAGGACTTTACTTATCTTTAAAATCAATAATACTATAAATTAAACCAGAAATGTATGCAAGAGCAGTGAGACAATTACAAATACACTGATTGCTTTACGCGAGACTTGAACCCACGAGGGCGTTTTCTCTAGTGATTTTGCAACTTGTAAGTCAGAAAATAAAAATCATTAAAAATGAGCCAAACTTAGAAATGTATTTATAAAAATAAAAAAAAAAGACTATGTACCTGAAGGTTTGTGACAAAAGTTTGCCTTTGTGTGACACTTTCAGGCCAACGGTTTTCGAAATTTTGTGACAATGACGTAGTCGTGGATTCAGAAATTTGTTGCACTTATTCCATGGTCGGAGCTTATTACGGGATACGAAACCAGAAGGTAAATAATTTCCTCATAGAAATGTGTAAGCATTATGTTGTTCTTTTTTGCATGTATATTTTGTGTAGTTATTTTTTAGTTGAAATTTATTTTCCATTTTTAACATTAATGTTTCTTCATTGTTGCATTTGAATTTTTTTTTATTTTTGATTTTTTTTTAGTTAAATATATAACGGGCGCCTTTCCCATCGGTGGAATATAATGTTTTCAAGCAGTTTTCACGCCGTTCCTTAGTAGTTGTACCACGTGTCCAAACAACAGCACACTCTAACCACTGCAGCACGCAAACTAAAATGGCGCTGTTCCTGAAATATTGCCAACTTTTGCGCATGAAAAACGATGATCGTCCCTGTTTAAACATATGAGAAACCACGCTTTTACCTACGATCGCGAAGGCTGATGAGTTAAAAATTACCTACGTTCTCATTTTACACACTCGCGAAGTCAGCCCGTGCATTATTTCACTGACTACGCGCTTCGGGCATTGAATTTTAACCGGTAGTCGTAATAATGGTGGTTGGATGGTGAAACATTGCCGCGTCCCTTGTACATATGAACTACTCATCTAACGATAATGGATATAAATTCTCCTATAAAAATCGAATACCTAATTATTTCAGTTTTGTACTTGCACTTTTAATTTGTTTTTATTTTTAAGGACATTGCCTACCAACTCTGTAGCCACGTGGATTAAACGGTGTATCAATGTTAAATAAATTACCTCTTTCTGCTTCAATTTTTTTTTAAGAAAATCCGTTTCAAACAAAATGAGTTCTAAGTGATATTTCATACGAAATAGTGTCACTTTGAAGAATCTTGCCAAATTTTACGTTTAACATTTGTTTCAAAATCTGAACATTAATATTTACATTCTATTAAAAATAAGAGATGAATTAATACATTACTTTAAGGAAACTTCTTAAGGTGGCAATAATCTCTGAAAAAAATGTTTCGTTTAATTTTATTTTGTTTTAAACACTTATGTTTATAAAACGGATGAATGGAGAAGAAATTTCTTCGGCAATGAAGGAAGTTCTAACAATGTCCTGCAAATGTCACAATAGCGTGGAAGGGTGAAGCACATGGAGGTATTAGTATTAGTCTATGGAGTAGAAGCCTAGACACGAAAGTGAAGCCGATAATGAAAGACAAGGACAGGACTAATAGTGGCAAAAAGGTGCATGTTTACATTGCTTATAGGCCGTTCACGATAAAGTGAGCACTTTTGAAGCCCTAGTTACTTTTTTCTTTCAACCAATTTATATCCTCCCACCAGTTGTCAATGTAAACCTTGCCATGTGAGTAATAAACACAGTGTATATATTGACCATACCCAAAACCATAAGTCCGAGGCCATAATGAAATGTATTTATTGGTTATTGTGTCTGATGAAACAGTTTCAAAACATGCTCGCTTTACCGTGAACAGCCTCTACTATGTATATTTTGCCACCCATAATATGGCGGCTGACGTAAACAATCGGTCTGAGCATGCGCAGTTGAAAGAATTCGGGCAAGGCATCGGCTTCACTTGATAAACGTGGAGAAGATAGGCTGTTGCCACTCCACCATCTATTACCTCCATGGCGAAGCCACCCGGAAGCGGCACGTGGGCTGTGGATTCAATTACACGCAGAGGATCAGGAAGTCTGCGCCGACGGAAATGACGGCAAATCCGCGCTGCCAATAAGCGCCTTCGTGCTACTGTTCACAGCGCAGCCAGAGCTCTGCGGAGATCTCGCGCACGGCTCTGCGCTCGAAGAATGGCAGAGCGCGAGCCCGGACCCCCGAGCCGCGCTGCGATGGTGATTAATTACCAGCGGCGGGAAATTAGAGGACATCCTCTCATTAGCAACCCGCTTTTCCCGACGCGCTAATGATTGTCCATTGTTCGCGGGGCCCTTGGCGGGTCTCCACGGCCGAATGCGATCCGTTCGGTCTCGGGACGAGAGCGGCACAAGTCGCCTCCGGCACGTTTCCCCGGGAGAAAAAATTTATCAAGTATGTGTTTCGCCTCTTAGGCCTGTGTGCCACGATGGAAAATTCCTTGGTAAATACTGCACGCGAACCTGAACTGTCGCTTGTATAACTAGTTCTATGGAAGATTTGGCCCACTGCTGACCGCTTCCAGTTGACTTTCTCGTAATTGATAATGTGTAATATTTTTAATTTGCATTTAAAGTAGTTGTTTCATATTGTACATGTTTATGTATTAAATGTTTGTATTTCAAAGAAATTTATCATAACTGTTTGAAATTTACGTTCGAAGTAATTTTTACATACGTATTGTACATTTTCATATCTTGAATGTATGCATTTCAAAAAAATCTATTATCTAACATTTTGTGAAAATATAGATCGGACTGTTAAGAGGAGAAAATTAATTTTAATGATATAATTTAAACGACTCCTATTAACTAAAGCCAATGAGAGAGAGAGAGAGAGAGAGAGAGAGAGAGAGAGAGAGAGAGAGAGAGAGAGAGAGAGAGAGACACAGTGGTTGTCATTTTGTTAATTTTGTTTTGGGTAAGATTGTAGGACTATTAAACACGAATAAAGAGTAAAACAAAAACACCATAATGTTTTCTGATTCTAAAACAGCATTGTGTGAAAATTATGGTAAACATGCGTGTTTATTTAACACAAAAGTTGTAGTTATAACAATAAAAGTATTAGGCTCTGTGCATAAATGCATAATGCTAAAGTCGTGTGAGTGAACATTGTTCCTGAACAGCGGCAGAAGTAAACTCCAAAAAAAAAAAAAAAAAAAAATGCACTCGTCTTATGCGGCAACAAATATCAAATTCCGACACAAGAGTGTTATAGGCAGGTTCCAAGTATTGCATTAGAGTCTAAGCGCTGCATACCGCATTTGTGTTACAAGCTATGAAAGGTACAAAAACCACTTTTCCTCTACAGTTTATGGTTTAAACCATTTATTAAATGGATGTTAACAGTTTCTCTTGAATGAACAAAAATTATATTTAGGACAAGTCTGACCAAATCCAGAGTGCCAATACTCGCTCGCCATGTTTATAAGTCGCACTCGTGCTGAATCAGTAAGTTCTGCACGCCATACAGATTGCATTAAATGCAATTTGACAGGAAAAACGTTTCCTAGGAGCAAAGCCTAGAATGCTGCAGAATTCGGGAAATTGAGACTGTCGATTGTTATATTTTGAAAATTATAATGATTTTACAACTACTAACTGTATTAAGGGGTCACTTTTCGAAAGCTCTTTCAGGTAACCTGTAACAGATCAATGTACTCTCATCTATATGTCCCGAAACTAGTATGCATATCAACACGTGTATTGTTTTGAACCATATGACACCTACATATTTTGCATATGTTTAAACGCTTATTTATTTTAGTTGGAATACTTTTGCAATGTTACATATTTGATTTTATGATTTTTTTTAATGGACAACATGAGTCAGGACCTACCATTCTTTTCAGTTCTGTATGTGAATTTATGTTACTCTATGGTAAGCTAGAACAATATTCTGAGCATTTTGGCTGCTTAAATTAAGTATGTGACTTAATGATTTTTCAGAGTTTTCCAAACATTTATTATTTTTCTTTAACACTGTTTATTTTCTTTTATTTGCAGTTTTAATTGTCTTTTGTGTTAAGCTATTTTTGTGACTTAATGGACTGGAAAAAACTGAGCTCCATTGATAGGACTTGATAACGAAGTTGCCGGAAGTCAAGGGCTTCTGGGTACGGATCTGAAGATCCAAAGCCGTGGTTTTTAAGAGCCGGGATTTCATGGGTGAAATCCCCGGCATCGTCATAATTTAGGACAGTGTTTTGGTACCCTGAAGTGAGTATATTTTGAGGGCTATCTTGGCAAGTGAAGAAGAGGCCAAAGCCTAACTGAGTTAGTTAGAATTTTATCAATGGACGCTGTCGACGAGGAGAGCCTACACCGACGCCACGATGCCATGCTGGTAACGTCAACATAACTACAGATTAAGGTGACACCTAATTTTTGGGCATATATATACTTATGTTTGGTAGCGTCTTTTACCAACTTATCATTTCTCCCGAAATGTTTGTGACAGATATTATGATTTTCGGAAGATTTAGTTGAAGTACAGATGTCACTTATTAATTCAGCCCAGTAGTCCTACGCTACCCGACTTGAGCTGATTACCGGAGCAAAACTTTTTGAACTTTACAATGATTTAATTTTAAATTGGGAGTGCAGAACTATTTTTCTATTTTTTAATTCGAACTTAACTTTGTTGGAGAACATTGAGACTTCGGCAATTTTTGAAGAGATTACGAACTTCAGTCAGATACGTGGGCTAGTGTTTTGAATGTGTAAGACTATGAAATATGGAGCTCACTACGTGAAACTTGGTTACGAGGCACAGAGGCTACAGACACTTTTAATTTGAAAACAGTTTGATTCATCTACAGTTTATTTAATTATTTTGAAAGCAGCTTAAAGACTTTTAATTTTTAAGTTATTCTTGTTTTCGAATGGTAGTATAATTTAATAAGTTTAAACTTATTGCAGAACAGAATTTTTATTTAATTAATTGGATTTCTACACACAGTTAAACAGTTTTATTTTAATTTCTATTTATATTTCTCTGCTTTGAATTAAAAATAATTAATAACATTTTGATTTTTTTTATTGGTAATGCTGAACCACCCCAGTCTAATTTTCTTTTACAGAGGTAATAAAACACTTGAACTGCTTCTTAATGAGTTTGAGTGTGTTATGTATTGTGAATGCCAGTGCACGTAAATGCCCCTACAGAGTTCCTCAGACGACCAGTACGCCGTTGGAGGGTAAGTTCTAAAGATAAAAAGGTCAATCACGCATTCCCCTACACACACATATCTCTCTTCTACACATTGGCAACAATTATTATTAGTATTTCTCCATATTATTATTATTAGTCGTCAGCCAATTCACTCCCCAGTTCCCATTTCTCCACAAACCAAATTTAAAAAAGCGAAATATCACCTTAACCACTAGATAACCGACTTCGGAAGTCGTAAATAGAGTCACTCCATATATTGGACACGAGTCATCCTCGTTAAAATCTCCTAGTCATTGGAAGGCGACACCTTACTGAGCATGGCCAACGAGAACCCTCCGTTTTTTTTTTTTTTTTGAGAGTCGTGCTGGTCTTCGCTGCTGGCCGAGTCGTCGATGTCCTATGACTTCAGCCACCTGTTACGTACGCGTTACACGTGGACCCAACGCCCTTCAATGCGGTAAGTAGGATGGTCCATTCATAGTTACATCCAACTCTTCGGAAGCCCCACTGATGTTCTACATACATGACATTCCTCCTCCTCGTGCTAACAAAGCTTAACTAAGTCTGGGAAAAGCCACCGAAGAGGCAACACGCCGTATTTGTGGGCGTTTATTTTAATAACGTTTTATATTAGAACTATTTATTCCAATGCAATACCAACACGCATATTTTCTCCCTGCTTTTATTAATACTATTCATAAATGAAATACTGTTATCTATTAATAAAATATAAGTCAAAATTCAATTTACCCAAAAATAATATAGTTTTATCTTGAAGGCCGTTCACGATAAAGTGAGCACCTTTGAAACAACCTTAGAAAAAATCATTGGCCCTGTCTGCAAATGTTTTAACGGGCACCTTGAGTGACAATAGTCCAGTAAATTTGTTAACGATGGATGGGAAATAGTTCATTATCTTAATGTTAAATAAAAAGTGTTAGGTAACCATTTCTGATAACTTAAATAATTTATTTCGCTTTCTGTTTTTTTTTTTTTAATGCATCCAAGTGAAAAAAGAGCAGATTGGTTAAATATTTACTTGTCTAATGATTTATCAGTTTCTTTTGACCGACGAATGAACAAGGTGATAAGGCCCATGAGAATATTAACCTTAAATAAGGCGGAAGAATACACTACGTACATACACGTAGATATTAAGCAGGTCTTTCAAAAGTGCTCATTTTACCGTGACTAGCCTATAGCACAAATATGAAAGTATTCTGACACGTGAGACATTCAGGAAACAACCAATCACGTCATACGTGGGGGTAATTTTCAAAATATTTTATTCAAAAAGTGTGACGATACCGCAAATATGGACTATTCGCAGTTTCTCCACACTTTTTGAATCGGATCTTTGAAAAAAAAAACACCCCATGTTTGACTTATTTCGTTTATAAAATATGTCGTGTATCGAAAACGTTTTATACTTTTGGTAGCATAAAATCATTTTATTTTTGGTTAAGTTAAAGTTTTACTTATATTTTATTTATAGATTACAATATTTCTTTTAAAAACAATATTAATAAAAGCAGGGGAAAAAATAGGTGTGTTGATAATGCTTAGTAACGTATGCAGAATTGTATTTTACACTGGGTGCGCAGGTATGGGGTACGCTGTCCCTCTGGTGTAATTTTCTAAGCTGTTTGCATAAGGCGGAGGAATACCCTGGAAGTAGAACTTTAGCAGAGCTTCAGAAAAATTGGAAGTAACCGTGCATGGACTATAGACTGTATACAGTGGTAAACTTCTCGTCGACAGCGAAGTAATTATCTATAGATGGAGCAGGTTGCGAAGGAAGGAATCCGCCATTGCGCGTAGCACCCGCCTGATGGAGTGATTTCGGGAAACCATGGACCGGGAGTCGAACCCAGCTCCTCCGGAATGTGAGCGCAGTGTGTTACCACTGCGTCACTACGCTCAGCCCGCGCTGGGCCAAGGACCATCGAGATTTATTATTCGCTGGAAACACGCTCAAGTGCCTCTAACCAATTTGTAATGCAGTTTGATTAAATTAAAACTGGTAAAAGTATTTTATTAATATAATAGTGTTTGTCATTTAAAAATAAAGATATAAAGAAACACGTCAATCACTGTTGACCATGTGACTTTGACAGTTGTGTATGATTGGGGTAGGTCAATGTTGGGTACATGCGCAGAAGACGAATAAGTGGTCTACCTCATCTTTAGTCTATGTTCATCACGTGAAGAGTTCATGCCTCGCGATCACAGCAGCTGAGGACCAGTCGGTCACAGGAGTTCCGTAGCGGCGCTAAATCAACGGTTCTTGGTTTGCTGATTTCAACCAGAGAGAAACTGAGTAAATACTGGTTTGGACCCGTTGTGCCTATGGTTTTGGAACCATTTATATAAGAGATGAATAAATATATTACATCATAAAAGAAAAGTGTAAACAACATGCACGTGCTAAAGAAGTGTGGATGATGATTTTGCGATACGTCTTCGAAGCTAAATTTCAAGCAAATATTTAATCTTACACCAAAAAACCTGCCATAATGATAGCGATCAGACAGTGTGTTGAGGCTTAAAACTTCAGTTTCTTTATTATTTTTTACGTACTATTGCATAAGAAAGTCACATAAAAGTATTTTTAATTTTAACAAACCTACATTTTCATTTTGTTGATGGACTGCAGGCCTCCCTTCATCTTCCAGCCAGTATCGCTTACGATCTCACAATGACCTCTGTTTGCAACTTCTAGGGACAATGTATCAATGCCCTGGTGTCATATGTTCTGTAACGACCACTTGACTGGCAGTACTATAGATAATTTGTCGTACATGTCATCTTTAAAAAAAATATAATCCTGCCCGTAACTGCATGCAGAGTTTATTTGAGTGTGTTTGGACGGCGCTTGAAAGCGATCTCGTGAGCGCCGGTGAAGGAAGATGGAGCAGCCATGTAATGCAATTTTGGGGGGGGGGGGCGGCAGAACCCTTAAAAAACCCAGTCAGCAGGAACGTCGAAAATGTTTCCCACATGATAAAATCAGAGTGACCCGGCCAGGAGTCGGTTCTGTCTGGCCACTACATCACCGCGACCCCTCTAACTAAGTACAATTTAATGAAAACACTTAGTGGCTGTTTACAAGTATACTGTTGATGGGGAATTATAATTATCCGCAATACGTTCAAAATAAACATGATTTTTTTTATGGCCATTAAGGCAAATATTGCTGTCAAGGAAATATACATATAGGAACTTTGAACGATTTCAACGGTGTTATTTGATCAACGAGATCCTAGGTTTGCTCAGTGGTTAGACACTTGATTACCACCTCTAGGGTTGCTGGTTGTATATTTGAGAAAAAAATCACCACACCATAATAGCATAAAAGAGAGTTTCATTAACATTTTAAAGATTCATTATAGTCACATTCTGTGTTTTACATCAAAACTTTTGACAGAGTGCATTTTGATATAATTAAACGTTTTGTAAGCATTCTTTTGCGGCTTGTACATAATATTCACAGAAGTTTCAAAACGGTCACTTATATCTACGAAGTACAAATATCATTAGGTAAGTTTACTGTAGGAAAAAAATCAGTTTTGTATTAATTGTTGCAGTTATTGTAGCATACGCTCTAAATTCTAATCAGTGGGAAACCACTGATTCACAGTGAAATTCAACTACTCGAATCAGTGAAATAGCTGAACTTAGAATCAGTGTAAAACCACTGATTGTTTTGGTGAAAAAATTTCACTGATTGAATTAGTGACGTGAAATTATTTCACTGATTGAATAAATGACGGCCGGCTACAGTGGCGAATTGAATTTTGTCTTTACTGAATGTAGCAAAATAATTACGTGAAATAAACACATTTACGATTGTTTACTAATTATATCGCGCAATTTACCGTAATTTAACTAAGTAAAAAAAAATTCGGAGGTGGCCGGGATTGAACTCTCATACCTTTTGACTCTAGTATGTTACCTTAGCATCTGCGCGCTACCACGCCAACCAGAAAAAAAAAAAACATGAGGAAAATTGATGTGTTATAGTTTGAATAAAAATCGTGAGGATTTAAATAGTATGATCTTACTTTTTCGTGCTTGGTTTAATTGGTGCCGTTAGGCTTGTTAAAACGAATTGTATACAGGATGTAAACGATAAATGTTTACAACTGTACACAACAGTGTACAGGGCTCCGAGACGACCAATTTGATGTAGGACACTTGTGGTCCAGAGGGTCGGAAAATAGCCGTAAATCGCTTGACAAATGTGTACTAAAACACGTGCAGCGCGCTGCTGTGTGGGCCCGGCTTTAATCGACCTGCTGGTCAGCTGAAGCCGGTTTGTACACAGGTCAGATCGGGCAGGAAACGTTTAGTAATAGCTTTTGTTTGAAACACATGTTGCACTGTCACAATACTACAGACACGTTACAGAAATCAGGACAGAATGTATGAAATTGCAACATGTGTTTCAAACAAAAGCAATTACTAAACGTTTCCTGCCGGATTTTCCCTCTGTACAAACTAGCTTCAGCTGACCAGCAGGTCGATTAAGGCCGGGCCCACAGCGGCGCGCTGCACGTGTCTTTGTACACATTTGTCAAGCGCTTTTATGGTAATTTCCCGACCCTATGGACCACAAGTGTCCTACACCAAATTGCTCAGAGTCCTGTACGGTGCTGTGTAAAGTTGTAAACACTTATCGTTTACACTCTGTATATGAGTGCCCTCTTTTCATCACATTGTAGGTGTAAACCTTCAAACAAAGCGCTGTGACGATTACATGAAAACGAAATGAAAGACGTAAAAACGGAATAAAAGGTTGTGTGTTCCTATTACCTCATAAAATGGGATTGGAATGACTAAACACATTTCAGAAAGTATTTTGTATTGGTTTTATTAGTTTATTCGTTGTTATTTCACTTGATACACTAAGTTTAACTGCCATTTTTACACGCTGTATATCTGATCAACCAGTCAAAATTATACCACTTAGTAAACAGTGAAAATAAAGACTGACTAATCAGAATGTCACTGAATCAATGAGTGAAGGGAAACTTGCATTTTTTCACTGATTCATCAATTAAATTTACTGAAATGACTGTTAAATCAGTCATATACGTTTGGCTGATTGAAACAGTGAAATTCTCACATATTCAGATTTAGAGTGTAGAGTGTGTAAATGTATTCGTCCAGAAATTTATATTACTTTTATGCTAGAATAAATAAATCTCTCTAGTTGTTTGACGATTCAATAATGAAAGCCGTATCCGGAAACCAATTAAGTTTTACTTTCCAGCGTATTGTGTTTCTTCAATATTGCGTGTTTTTTTTTACACTGATCGATTTTCATTGTGTGGAACAAACCACGCAGTTTTAATATTTTTGGAATTAATTTGCAACGTTATTTGATTTATAGCAAATAAATAACGAGTACCTCGATCCTCATTATATTTTCACCAATTTGATTAATATCGCCTGCAAGAATAACTGGAGTGAAGATAACTTACCTGTACTGTCGTTCATTTGAACACGAAAATGGAGTGAAATAAAATACAACGAAACTTTCAGGTTTCCCTTTTTATTAAACATGACCATGGTTTTTTAATAAAGATACGCCCTAACAGACATGTATACGTTTATAAAAAGAGAGTAATAAATATTGAGCTTTGGTAGTATAAATACTTTCGTGGGATACCAATCATACGTATAAATAAATAAAAGTATTCAATAAAAAAAAATACTTATCGTTATTATTATTTCGGATTATATGTATTACTATATCACTGTATTCGGAACAAAGATTTCAACCTGCAACTCCAACAGGTAAAGCACAAAGTCAGAGGGAAGCGATGCGATCTCGGTATACGGTTACCCTTGCGAAGAGACTCGATGATGGTTCTAGTTTTTCAGGCTCCACTTGTACTGTACATGTATAACACTTTATGTACGTCTGAATGTGTCACGTAGTGCTTTAGGATTTCCTTTAATTGTATCCAGAATACACTTGTCTAAATATTTGTTTTAGCTGATGTACGGGCGTAGCGTTATTACCTGCTCGCACATTGACCTGTCTTTGGGTACTAGGTGCGGTTACAGGTCGAGTACCTCCCTTCTTCAGGCGTAATAGGTATTCTTCCGCCATATGTATTAGTTAACAGTGTCACGCCTAATACGCACGTTTGAAACAAGTGAAGAAGAAAAATTGGTGGAAATATTAGTACCTTAATATTAATCTACTTCTCATCTTACAAATGGAAAATATATGAAATAACGTCTTCGGGGAATTCTAAATTAAACAGTGACCTTTTGGTAACACTTCCAGACGTGGAATTATTATTTATGATTCTCCACTGAAGTTAATGTAAATTATCCGAATGTTCCAGTTACAAAAATTAACTTTTGTAGTCAAAACTTATTAATTAATTTATTATTAACATATTTTATGTATAATAAATTACCTAATACTTAAGATAGCATATTAATAAAATTTAACAATATAACTGTAGACCCAAGTTATTTCCTTGAGTATTTATAAAACATTCAAACGTATGTTGTTATTTACAACAACGCAATAGTCATCATTACTGTCAAAGTAAGGGTGTCGGCAAGTTGGCAAATCGGGTAGATGGAAAAGTCAGTTAGGGCGTTCTTCCATCACGACGTATATCAGAGCTCGCCATTGCGGCTATGTGTGGGCGCCGCGGGTCCTTAGCGCGAGTCTGCGGCGCTGATAATTGTTATGATTGTTTAGTGGGCGGCGAAGGGAGATTGTGCGCTGGTTCTGCTTTAGTGCGAAGACTTTTTTTTTTTGGTCCGTGGTTATGACACCCCTACTTCGCTATATTGCGCCATTACGTCCGCAGCCGAGCTAGAGTACAGATTACGTTCCCAAATGTTGGTTTGCGAAGTGTGTCATTTCTGCCAGCATTATGAACTCTCTTTGCCGGAGTTTTGCAACTTGTCAGGGAGTAAAAAAGGCATTGTCTTTTAAGTAAGTGTAACGCTTAACCTAGTCAGTGTGGAGATCTTTTGAATGTTTTTCTGTGGTTCATTTTCTTTTCTACGCTGGATATTCCTCTTTAATCTCCGGTATTATAAATATGTTACTCAGCACCACAATATTTTATTGATAATACCAACTGTGAATTACAATATTTCAGCCTGGGAAGATATTTTATTTTTCTATTAAAGTTTTTCAGTTAGCATTACTTTAATTAGGAATTTTTGTGTTTTTTTGTTATTTCTAGCTTATTCACCTAACGGCTGTCATTTGTGTCAGTGGTTAAAGTTTAGGATGTTTGTGTAACTACTGATATTCCGAGCTTTGGTAACATCGTTTCAGCTATCAGACGTTACACTGGGAAAATAATTTGTAATTTTTACTTAGATATTCTGTGTAATTTTACAAATGCTTGTTAACATTGCAAAGATTAATCTTGTAAAACTACAAGAGCCGTGTTTGTAATATACTTCAAGAAATACTTGTACTATACTGACTGACCCGTTTCCACGAGCTTCAGCAAAATGGCGGACGCTCAACACTGTAAAACCGTATTAAGCAGTTTGTGCAAAAACTATGGGTGATGTAAAGCGTAGGTGCGTTCAAGAAGAAATGTATTGCAAGTTTGCATAACATAAAACCCTTAAAACAATTCAATTAATTGTAATGAAACGACAATTTCAATAAAACGCCACCATATTATTAATTCACTCCTAATGTTTCCTAGCTACACAGAGCTCTTAAACCGGCTCTCAATGCCTCGTTGTTACGAGCCGTCCAAATCTCTTAACCTCAATAACAGAACTCTTAAAATGAAATAAATGTACCTATTCTTATTAATCAGATAACTTAATTCGTATTTTGTAGGTACTTGCAGCTAAGCTTATAAGTCAAGTTGGTATTGAGGTTAAGTGTACTGGCTAATGATGCAAGGTTCCAGACCCCGCGCTGGAAAAGTGTAAATTTTTATTTCTTTGATTATATTTTGAAATATGCTTTTTTTTTTTTTTTTTTTTTTTTTTGAAGAAAAAAAATTATGCACACTTCTCAACAGAGTCAGTTGTCATACAATGCGATTTTTAATATTTCAATGAAATGTCTTGCGGATTTTACAAGAAAACTTAGTAGATTTACAAAGGAGTTTCTTGGCAACTGGGTCTCCAAGGATTTTTCTTGTAAAAGTACAAAACAAAAAAGTTTCGAGTCAGGGGTTATTCGCTTAGGAATGCGACATCTATGCTTTGATATGGATCAGCGGTTGTAGTTATGTCAGCCGGTGAATATCTTTATTAACATCTTCAGCTGAGAACGCCAGTCTTCCACGAAGGATCGGGTCTTAATAAACATCATGAACGTTATTTTAGCTAATAGTTTCAGGTTGTATATTGTATTTGAGATTTTTGCTACAATGTGTTGCTACTCGAACTTGTAAAGACGTGTAATACCAGGCTATGGTTGCATGACAGAAATATATACATGATGAAGTTAAATGATTCCGTGCGTCGGTAATAAAATCTGCGTATTAGCGAATATCAGTTCACCAGGTGTGAGGTGTTGACAACTGCACTTTGCTGTGCACTTTCAGAGACATGAAACCAAATCTGTTGCAACACAATGAAACTTAGTCTTCCGACTGTAATATCAGACCAAATTTTTAACGTTGTGTTAGTGTATTTGTCAGACATTTAAATCAGTAAATGTGCAGTAAGGCCAGTCGTATTTTAGTTTCGTCAGGATCCTTCGACAACAGACTCTTTCATTAGAGAGAGAGCCGTGGGGGTCTAGTGGTCAGATTAATTGCCTCCCACCATGGCGAACCCAGTTCGATTCCCAGTGGGGTAGCTCCTAGATTTTCGCGCATGGAAAATATTGCCGGGCGATGCCGCTGAGCAGCGGGTTTTTCTCGGAGATCCCCGTTTCCCACACCCCCTTGCATCCCGACGCTGCTTCGTACTAACCGCGTTTCGCCATGATCGGCTCTCAACGCCTCGATGTTAAGAGCCACCTAAATCTTCTCGCTCCACTCCCATTCGACGAATATTTTCATGTGTAATGTTTTGCCACGTAGTTTTTTGCACTATGTCGGTTGTCTGAAGGAAGTTGGGTCACTATCCGGCTTATTGTGTAGGCGGCTGTGGAAATGTAAGGGCACTTCAAATTTACAGGAACGCGGTTTTATTGGAAACAAGAAAAATTTCACCTCGAGTGGTATGAAGATGTAATATGCAACGTTTATTCCCGTGTTGGCATACAAAGTTTTTCCGCAGTAATATACAGAAAATATTTTAAGTAGAATATAAACGGCGAGTCGGGGGCAACGGATTCCGAAGTGGGCGCCAGGCATCGGCCGACACGTTGTGACGTCACTCAACCGCCATTTTGGACATGGGTGACCTTGACCCTTACCCTTAACCCCATGTCCGTGACCTTGAATAGCCTAGAACCCAAAAAAAATCCTTCGAAATCTGTAAAATTATAAACACTTCAAAGAAATTTATAAAAATTTCCAAAAATTATTTAAAATGTATTTTTAAAACTTATAAAAAAATATTATCAAATACTGTTCATTTCCGGAGGTTCCTTCGCCGCCACCCTCCCAAATTTTTTAATTGGTTATGTATCTGTCAATTACTCGCTTTCTCTAATTAGTCGACAGGTTACTACCCCCTTACAGTTCCCTTCCTCGCCCTACAACACCTGTCCATTTATTTCTAGTATCGCCCACTCGAGCGCACAGATAAATTAAAATATTCCAGTTCATCGGGAGTCACATACCTCGACAAAAACGACATGACAGCCCCTACACGACACATAAAACTAAACAGCCAATGAAATACAAAATATATCTGACGTAAGCCCGACAAATTCCGTCGTCTGACCAGCGATTTTGGATTAGAAATTATTTCTGTTTTCGTCGTGTCTTTGTACACACAGTGTGTACAACATTGCAAAATGAAATTGTATGGCAAGCTTCCCCTACAATGGTAAACACGCAGCTTAAAAGAAAAAAAATTACTGTACATAGCTCATAAAAGCAATAATTCTACCTTCGTATGCGTTTTCTACGTGACTTTGTCGCCACCATGTATTCCAAATTTCCCATCTGTCCACCTCCTTTTTTTTTTTTTTTTTTTGTTTTGTTATATCGCATCCGCAAAATTTTTTTTCAATACATAACTGTACAGAGATATCGGACAATTTACAAAGTTTATACAGTGGACATACTAAACACGCACATATATGTCGTATTACACGTACACGCGTACTAGCGTAACAAATCAGCGCCTTCTAAATGGTTCCCACAAATTCTACTCTTCGTGTCGCGTTAGTGAACTGTCGGGCTGTAAAATTCGAGCAGTCGCATTGAAAATACAAATATTGTGTCGTGGTTGCGGTTTTTGTCGTGTCGTGCTGTGTCTGTCGGGACTATGCGATTGCTGGTTATGCACTGTATCATTACGTCCCAAAAGTGTGCCTGCCTGTATAAAAAATCTAGTATTATATAACAGCAGAAATACGAGTATGTAGACGTCTAAAACGATGAGATAGATGATGCGGGTGATTTAAAGCGCTTCTAATGAAAGGCCCGCACGCCCGCATTTTTTTTTTTTTTTTTTTTTTTTTTTTTTTTTTTTTTTTTTTTTTTTTTTTTTTTTTTTACCGCGCGCGCACTCGGTGTTAATCACGAGGTATCCTGTTCAGCCGGTGTGTGATTGTGAAAGCCTTTGGTTATACGGTTGAGTGGCTGGGAAGCAAACCTTACCGCAGGACACGCCAGCGTTGCGACTCCCGTGCATGTGTGTGTATGTGTGCGTTTCGTGTGTGCCGGGCGGATTTGCGCGCTGAGGTGGTGGCGCGATGATTAATGAACGCACCCCCTATCCGCCCCCTGCGCGCTGGTAACGTATGACGTCACCGGCAGCCGTGCCGCAGCGGCTGGGGCCTGGTTTGCCGGTAGAGCGCGCTTCGGACCGCGCGCGCTGTGTCCTTACTGGCAGAACCCGCTAGCGTATCACTACTCGATCCGTCTCTCTCCACCTCCGTACTGAGTTAATGTTATTGTGCCGCTGAATTATTGTGGCCCCCTATCCCCCCCCCCCCGCGCTGCATCGAGGTAATTGCTGCGACTAGCCGAGAGCTTTCCGACAGTCGTTTTAGAAAGAGTACGCCCCACTGTGTAAAGCCTCTGTCACACTGTTAAATTTGTCCGTCAAACTGCTTCCAATTAGTTTGATCAAATAAGGTTGGACAGTTATAACGTCATCGAAACGTCATAAATGCCGCCATATTTTTTTTCTTCGCTTCCCATCAAATATTTGAAAATTGGATACGTTATAAAATTTATTTGGTTTTTTGACGGTCGCAGCCAATCAGAATCGTTCACAACAAATATGTACGCCATGAAGATTTAAAATAACGAACAATTTCTGGAAACGAAACAGGTTATAAAGATAATTAGTTTATGTATAAGCTGTGTGGGCATGAATGATATTGTAGGTGAATGATATTGTAGGTGAATATTGTACATACTATTAGGAGTTCCGAGGCATTAAATTTCATTGTACAGGAAACACCTCTGGTAAATAAAATTTTAATTTAGTGAAGAAGAGAAAATAAACTACAACATTCTTTACATTTCTTCCTGTAATTGACCGCATGGAAAAATAAAAGCAAAAACTCACTACGAAAAAAAAAAATTTTAATAATAAAATGACGCTCTTCCTGTATCCCTGTAAAAAAAATTGAGTGTTACACATTTTCAAACACATTCAAGATTATTTGATAAAATTTGTTGGAAGGAAAAATTTGATGACCGTATTTTGTCTTCAATTTTTATTGTCAAATATAATAGAAGAAGAAAATTTGACCGTGTGACCGGGGATTTAGGTAGCTTCGTTGAAATATTTCGCCATTTACAACATACAAAACCACTGAGTCGTGAACTCGAAAAATATAAATACATATTCTGAATACATAGTGCAAAAATAGTAGTATCCGTTTCACGTATTTAAAAAATTGTAAACTTTAAACAAACGTGAGAATAAAAGAACATATTTCGGAGAAAGACAGGTAGTTAAGCATTCCATGTTAACCGCTTGTACTTTGTCACTGCTCAGCTCAATAATGTAATTGAGAATTTTTAAATAGTACTAGATGCTTAAAAAATCTTAACAGGTTCTTAATAACTCGTGCGTTGTACCATTTATAAACAAGAGAGCTGTATTTGACAACCAGAAAATAATTTAATTTCATCAATATTTTACTAAAGTATCCAGACCATCTTTTTAATTATGGACAGTTTACTTGCAATAATTCGTTAGCAATCCCTGATCCGCGACGAATTTCACTTGTAAAGCTCTCTTAGATTGCACGAAAATAACAGTGCGAAGATTATATTTCAATTATAAAAATGAATCATTACTTTTTCTCAAGCAAGTTGTGGCAGTGATTAATAAAACCAGCGTAGCAAACGCATATTGTAGTGCTAGGACGGTATGTAAAACATTTTGGCTCAGTAACAAGTCATCAACGTGCCTATCGTAAAACGGAAAAAAAAAAAAAAAAAATGTTACCGTTTTATGACCTAGCTGTAAAAGTTCTGGCCTCTGAAACCCCGCATTGAACATGAAATTAAAAATTATGCCTCAAAATTTTTTTTGCCCCAAGCATTGTCTAGAATGCTTCAGTTAGTAAAGGCATCTAAAAAAAATATAACACAAAGTAAGTTTGCTAAAATATTAACTATTTCAAGATATATAATAACTATGCGAATGTGGGAGGAAATATAATGCAACATAGGGTTCTAATACATCATCTACACAATGTTTAGGTTAGTTTTTCTATTTTTCCAAGGGATAAAATCAAACGCATAACGTGTCGGTCGCCTGCGTTTAAATTTCGTATTTTCAATTTTTTTACGCACCTTTTTTTTTTTTTTGCAACGTTCAATATTTGTGGTGCATCACTGTTAGATACATGAACGACAATTGCTAAAATGTTTATGCTCTTCTTCGTCTGCTGGTTGCCATAGTCCCTATGATGGCACTACTAGTCGAAATAAACACACTGTTGATAAATATATTAAAATTATTAAAGTAACTAAACATTCTCCATATTAATGAAATTTAATATTCGTGGTCTACCAATCGAACTTGAAATATAATTTATGGAGAAAATAACAACTGTCGATGTATAGCAACTATTTGCATACTTGGGAACGAAAACTGGAATTCTAGAATTAAACTAAATTAGAATGCAACTACCGCAATAGACTGCAGAAGTCGTTACGACAAATGGAGCAGTCTATAATCAGCAAGCGAATATACTTATGTGGTATAAGTTGGCGTGCCTACTTTAAAAACCAAGACAAGCGGTATAAAGTAACGTTCTTTTCGCGAAAATAAAAGGTCCGATCGTTCTTGGACTTACCTAGTGGGGAGATAAACGAATGAGAAATGACACAACTGCAACAGAGACTTTCTTGGAGAGAATATTCTTTCCTTCTTCTACACGCTCTTCATTTCCATTGGCTTCTACAGTTTAAGTAATTATATTAATAATTTTGAAATACTGCTACATTATTTCTTAGCACAATGCATTAACAACGGAAAGATAACGAAGGAGAGTCGGTGTACTAATTATGCTGTTTGTAATACAGACAAGAAAATCTGGCGAAGTAAGTAATTTTTATACGTATTAGATTTGAACCTTCCTGCTCCCCTCCTCCAATAAATTAGCAGCCACGCTCGCCCGATTTCGATTAAGGTCAGTTACTAGCGAATTTTATGTTTCCCAACCTGGCATTTCGTTACATATGTACACGATTAACATTTCACTTTCTTACAGCTGTTTGTGGTCGTATTATTCCACATCGACATGATGGACTGCGTAATATTAACTATGTGTTTACAAACTGGTGTATTTTAGTTAAATGAGCATTCAACAATTTATTTGAACAAGCCTAGATAAGTGCTTAAGTGAAAAAAAAAATAATGCTATTTCTAAAATTATGAACCCTTTTTACCAGTTTCAGTTGGCAGTTTATTGCAAACTGTGAAGTTTATATAGGCTGAGTCGTTAATAGATGCTATCCCGGTGCGAGTGGAATCCTAGGGACAAATAAATAGGGACATAAATATACGTTATAGGACCTAAAGTGGTTTCTGAGAGTGGTAGATGCCCTGGAACGTTGCGATTAGAAATATTCTATGCAAAGATTGTAAGCCGCTTGCGATTAAGCCACGAAATTTGGCATACAGGCAAACGTTTACAAGGCAGATTACCACACAAAACGGTATTACAGAAAGTGCACCTGTTTATACATAAAATAGGGGTTGGATCCCTCCAATTGCTTAGGACTTTGTAACCTGCGCATGAAGCAATTTGACATGACATGTTAGTAATCAGCATCAAAATAGCAATAAAAAAAGTCACCTTTGAAGTATCCGCTTATCCCTACCGTTTCCTGAGAAATCGCATGTTCAGTTTGAAAGCAATCTAATTGTTGCCTGGGAGGTAGGCAGACTGTTTAACTTTCGTGCATTAAATGTGAACTGACATCCTGGCTAATGTCTCTGTCTTACGACAACAGGTCTATAAGATAGTGGATGGCTGAGAAGTTACTGCGGCCAAGTGCCCCATTACATTGATTCCTGTTGTCATACCAATGTTCGTTGCTTAATCGCAAGTGGTTTCCAAATTATCTTAGTGTAACACATTTCCAATCGCAAAGTTCCGGGGTTTTTACCGCCCTCAGAAATCACCCTATGTCGTATATATGTTTCCCTATTTGTTTATTCTAGGGTTTCCACCCATGCCAGGTTAGCATAATTAACGACTCGTCCTGTATAACGAAATTTTTACATTTATTTCCTAACCTTAATATACTTGAAATTTAAAAACAAATTTCAAGTATTTCAACATGACATTTTAAATACTATTATTTAACACGAGTATTAATGAAGTTGAAATAATTATTTTCGTACAAGTAAATTATATAAAAATAGTTTGTGCCATCGAAATATTTTTCGAAGAGTTAATCTGGTAATTTTTTTCTTCTTCTTTTAAATGACATACATTTATTTATCAATGTTTGGCATCTGATTTTCAGTTAGTTAACGCGCTACCTTATTAAATTTGCAACGTTTCAAAATAAATATAAATAAAATTTTATCTCTTTCGGCCACAGTTAATCGCTAAAATACACAATTTAAAAAAAAAGATTCCTTAATCCTAAACAGATTAAAACAAAATTTCCCACAGAATTCTAAAAAGGATTTTGCTATCAGATATTGTTTCAAGCAAATACGATTATTGTTTTTGTGGTTAGTTTTTGTCTGCTTTCCAAAAGGGAAATACGCTCATAAGACCACTATATATGTGTGTGTGTGTGTTTTATGTGTTTACATAACAAAGAACTTTTCAATACATAAACCGAATTTCACCAAATTCGATACATTTGCAGTAATTAGAAATGTACAGTGTCAGCACTGATTTTAAATCCTCGTCAGTACGCCAGTTGTGAAAATACAGCGACTTGGGAAGTAAAAAATTCGGTCCGTCATATCTCGGAAACAGTTCAACTCATTTCCACTCAATTAGAGGTGCAATATGTACAATCTAATCATTACGTACACTTGGGTGATGTACACAATCGTGTACACTGGGTCTGAATGAGTTAAAGTGACTTCTTCCAACATGCTACACTAAAAATTTTATAAGTTAGTGGGTACAAAGTACATAGTAATTACTATCAGAATGCCAACTACAATAAAGCTCCTGCATTAATTCGCATCCTCATACAAGCTATGAGAGGCATTAATAAGCATGTAGCACCACCGGAAAAATAAAATCTCTATAGTCATACTTCGGGAACTACGTCAGCTGATTCATGTTAAATCAGGCATACAATCACTGGTTTGGTAAGCAAATATAATCTTATACCAATTCAGTCGGTATTGCACATATTTTCAAAAGTAACCTGTTGTAAATATTTCCGGTTACTACGCCGTGCATGTGTCTATATATATATGCCTCGTGTACAGTACAGTAAAACAGGGTTTTGGGAAATTTAAAATTACTTCGGAGTTCACAACATGCGACAGGAAACAGGACCTCTTTTTAGAAGTATGCCGTCCTATTCAGCAAACTGCCGGTAAAGGCTGTGAAAGAAAATCCTGCGTGCTGTTCAAATTCTACACCTAAATAAATCTGCGTATTTACATCGTCTCCTGCTTTCTGTTGAAATTATTCCATCGACAATGCAGACACTAAGGTTACTATCAATCCACTTAACACATGGTGTAGTATTCTACTTGTCACAGAAATACGGACGCGTGAGCGGCGTTTGATGTCCAACGAAATAAATACTGGTGGTGAAACCAAATGTTTCTGATGCGACAACAATCTCGAGTATAAACGATATCAGAGTTTCCCACTTAACAAAACATTTTCACACTCCAAACAAAATAGAGATTTGAACATACAAACTATATAAATTAGAGACAACTGTGCTGATTAGCTGACAATGTACAAGTAAAAAAATAATGCGTCAATATCGAAACAACAAGATCGGCGTTTAGGATACGATTGTGTTAAATATATTATAGTTTAAGGTCATATGTGCAGACGTTTAGAACAATAGCAGTTTGGTTACGTGAACTAATATTTGTTTAGCGTAAAAATAAAACTTTTCAAATTTATGTATTCGTTTCTAGCAACTTATTCTTTTCAGGGTCTCGAAATGCTGTAACATATTTCTTGCTTTAACTTTGTGTGTTTCGTGAAAGAAATGTATGAATATGTATGTAAAATTTTAATCTCTGTAATTCATATTTTCTATAGATGTGTTAGATAGGTTACATAATGTGCCAATCTTTACTCCATGTAGTAGATAACTAAACTCATCTTCAATTGTGGAATAAAATACATTATGCATTCTTATAAAATCAATTTTGATTGATCTTGTAACAACTGAAATATTAATTGTAAACATATAATTATTCCATATCTTGGAACAAATAATCCCCCAACGGGATAAACAGAATGCAATAAAAATCAATAAATAAATAAGCAAAAATTTGCGGATGCTTTGGTTGTAAAAAACATCGTTAAAATTAAAATTTTGTAACTGCCTCAGTTTTGTTGCCATGTACAGCATAACGGAAATCAACAAAGCTTAAAATAACTTTAAAAAGTTTTATTTTAATTATTTTACTACAGTTTAAAGCCTGGGTTGTTAAATTAAGAAACTTAAGAAAATGAGAAGCGTCAGTATTTGTCCAAGAAAATTTTGCTATAAAACTAATTGTGTGTCTCAGATCAGTCATACAATTTTGGGTGCTGAATTTACTTAGTATCTGGCTTTCGAGTGTGTTTATGAAGTCATAAATTGCACACCATCGCTTTCGGTAGTAAACGTAATTTTAACCACACGCTAGAACGCAGTGCTAATGCAGCGCGTACACTGAAACAAGAAATATTATTCTGTTTTACGAAAGTATTTGCAGGGTGAATTTCTTAAAAGTATTAAATGATTTCTAGTTAAATAACGTGAATTTAACTAGACGAGTAGGTATCAGCACGCGAGCGTTCGGATGAAAGCATGCCGTATATTATCCCAACCGGGTTCCGAGTGACCAGCAAGTCAGGAATGGGCAGTTCGCGGTAAAATGAGCAGTTTTGAAAGCTCTGCTTAAAATCTACTTGCATGCATGTTGTGTATTCTTCAGCATTGCGTACGATTAAAATTGCCATGGGCCTCATTACATTATTCATACGTCGATCAAGTAAAACTTTGAATTTGTTTAAAAAAAAAAGTAAATATTTCACAAATCTGGCCTTTTTTTTTACACTTCGATATATTATAAAAAAAGTACAAAGCGAAAGAAATAATTTAAATAGTTACAAATGGTTACCTAACACTTTTAATTTGACGTTAAGATAATGAACTATTTTTCACACGTTGTTGCCAACTTTATTGGGTGTGTGTCACCTAGTGCGCCCGTTATAATATATGCAGGCAGGGGCAGTGACCGTTTTCTAAAGTTTATTTCAAAAGCGCTCACTTCATCGTGGACAGCCTTTATATAGTCTGCAGTGGGTATAGGCTGTTCACGATGAAGTGAGCACTTTTTAAGGCCCTTCCAAAAGACATTCACCTCTATTAAATATATATTATTGCAGACTCGTGCATTAAACTTTGGTGGTGGTGAAATGTATACACTGTGTTTATTGGTCACATTGCAATGTTTATAATAAAAAGCAGCAGGAAGATGGAAATTGGATGAAGGGAAAAATATATAAGGGCCTTAAAAAGTTGCTCACTTTACCGTGAACAGCCTATAATGACCGGGTCCATCCTCCTCGGTCTTACATACCTCACACCATTCCGAACACAAGTCCTGCTGCGCCTGACTAGTTGGATACAGGTTTCGCAGTGCCAAATACTAGGTCTACACAACCGTGAGCTTCTGCCAGTCGCCACTAGGGCGACACGAAATTTTGTGTTACACAAAAACCCTGGGTATTGACAGTCTGTTTATCTAAGTCGTCTGTGGCCATGGATGAGACCGTTTCTGTACTATAATGTATGCAGGTGGATAAATGAATCGGCATGTACGTGTTCAAAGATATTTGCGTAGAACTATTTTCGAGGGGTTTTTGAGAAAGTGAATAATGCTTGTGTTTTCCCCCTAATGTAGGCTCTGATTGTAACCTGTGCTAAGGTCAATTCTTTTTTTCGACCAGAATAAATAATACAGGGCCGAGAAAATTTGTACTCTAAACGACATAAAATTTAAGTAAACATCGAGGAAAAAAATCCACTAATTAAGTATGTATCAAATAAGTTACTGGAAGAATAAGATATCCTTCCCAAAAATTTCTGAACTTCTAGTGGCAGGAGCTCTAACAAAGCATCTCAGAAAGTGGGCCAGACTCAACATGCAGACTTTATATTCCGTCTCTGAATTGTCCTGTATAGACGATCTCTGTCTGTCTGTCTGTCTGTCCGTCTTTAATACCTCTAAGTCCCTTGAAACTCAACAGAAGTTCTTCATATTTTACACAGCGAATCCTCAGGGTCAAATACAGGTCAAGTTATAATTTCAGCAAGATCAGATTACGCAATTATTGCCTTTAAGAATTCATTTTTTATTACTTTTCCCTATGAAAAGTTTTGTATTAATGCATAGAGAATATTGCATAGAGATATGAAGGTAATGGAATGTCATTTTTGTTTTTTTATACTTTAAATTAGTATCACATTCAATGTTAGTTAATTAAGTGAAGCCGCAGTGGCTCAGTGGAACAGAGATACAAGTAAGACCGCAGTGGCCAAGTGGATGACTATGTTAGTGGGGCCGCAGTCGCTTCAACGTTGAGTTAATTTCACCTCATTTCATTATTACCTACATATATCTATGCAATATTTTTTCATTCTTTGTGTGATAGCCAAATTTGTTAACATGGCAACTGTTCTAGTCCCGTGAAAATAAAAAAAAAAAAAAAAAGGTCACGGGCTGGGTCCCCTAGTTACATATAACAGTGCAGTAGTGCCGTAATATTGCTTTGAATTATGCCACCAAGACGAACTCACAGTTGTTCCAGGTACCGAGTAAATCCTCATCCAGGCAGTGGCATTTGAAATCCTTGCCAGTTGCAAGAACCGAGGACTAGAAGTCTCGTGAGGTTTACATTCCCGACATACCGTCAGCACCATTGCAGTTCCCTGTATTTAACGCTCAAATTGGCGCCATATTGCAAGATGTTAGGATCCTACAAAATAACAGTGTGTACTCGAATGCGGAATATTAAAATACACCTGAACTCCCATAAATAACGCGCAGCTAGGACCTTGGTCTTGCTCGTTATGACGCAGAGGCAAGTGCTCGGTTACACCCCATGTCTAAGTTACAAGACCTGAGTCGTATTTGTGTTTAATACGAAAATTTGATTGTGTTACAGTTGAATGAAAACGTTTAAATTTTATGAATGGAAAAGCACTAAAGAAACTTACAAGGGAGGGCCATCCTTTACAGAGTCTCGTTTGATATCGGAAGTAATGAGGTAAAATGACAGAAACGGTCTATCATAGTAGGTTGATCATAAAGTGTTCCGAGGGAGAAGTTTAAATTGGTTCCGTCTAGCAGCAAGTCGTAAATTTCCGGGAATGTCTGTTCTGCTTCGTGACAGCAAGCCATTTGCACTCTTACGTAATGGCGAAATGCATGTTGTAAGGAGTTCCCTTACAGTTGTTCCTCACTTATCATCTCACTCATTATTCATTTATCTTACTTGTTTCATCATAAATTAACGTATCCTTAAAATGTCCATCCATGTATGTTTTCAATTTAAAACATGATTTTATTAAGGCTATGTCAAGAATGGAACTTCGCTGCAAGATGTTTATGTGAAACTACAGAGTTTATCCACACTCTACCGTGTGTTTTTTTTTTTTAACTAAATGTTTGATTTATTTGCAACGTACATACAAGCTGATGAATTCCTATTAAATTTCTCATGCACTACGTGTCGACATGGAAAACAATTTTATGACAATTTAAAATGCCGATCTCACGAATAGTTGCTAAGTGGAGCTTTTGTCTTTGAGTTGGTTTGGAACATTTTGAGTAGGACGTTTTGGCCGGAGAAGTAAAAAGTTATTACGTTCTGGAGATGATGGCTGCACGACTGGACGAGGTAGTTTCCACGACGGAGAAGGAGAGCCAGAAACTGATTAAAAGGATGATGTCTCATCGGCCTGGAGTTCCATTCAACTGTTGAGAACGGCTTCTACTTGGCGACGAGATGGACCGGGGAGTCCGCCTGAATCCTATTCAGAACTGCTCTGGTTCCCTGCGCTTCGAAGGCATCGAGAACTTCTAGTCTACTGGTCGTCGCAAATTAATGTAAGATTGCAATATCCTATTTTGCATGCAGTATCAGCTTAAAGCCAAGAATGTGTTTCAAAGTACAGCAGTAAGCTAATCAGATACCGAGAGGCTACAGACTTGGGACAAGGTATCGTGAAACTAAAAAGGACTTGGCTATGACTGGTCGGACACTTACGTATTTAAATTATTACCAATTTCCAAGAAACAGCGCAAGATTATTAAAATGACGATTGCACATGATTTGACAATCATGTATTCCGACGAAAAATGTTTGGGGAAAATAGTAATTGTTTTTCAAGCCATTAAAACTAAACTCATTTCATTTATTTTACACAACTAGCAGCAGTTATAATCATCGCTTTGCGCGTTTAATCATTGAATATTATTTTAATGTGAAGCCTGTAATTTTTCAATATAAATAGTTTGTTTCGTCTTATTAAGAATGGTAGAATATTCTAATTGTCTGAGTTTCTTTGTATGTAGAGTGCTAAGTTGAAATTTACTAGTTCTTCAGAATAATACTATTGAATGACCGCAAGTTTTAAAGAGGTTGTTTACCATGAGTCCTTATCATTACTTATTTTTGCTTGAAAACGTTACTGATTTTAATATTTTCCATCTATTCATCTGTAAAGGCGCCCATAGCATATTTAAATTGCTATAATTTAATTTAGTTGTACATCCACCTTTGTGTTATGTTTCCACATTATCGTCGTTTTACATTACAATAACTTTTTATTTCATCACGCCTTACTCTCCACTACAATGTATTCCGAATTATCAAAAGGGGAGATATATATATATATATATATATATATATATATATATATATATTTGAGCGGCTCGTAACAGCGAAGTCTTGAGAGCTGATGAGGGTGATGGAAGTGAGTATGGAGCCGCACCGGAATGAAGTGGCGGGGGAAACGGGAGATCCCCGAGAAAACCCGCCGACCAACGTCATCGTCCGGCACGATTCCCACTTGCGTAAGTCCGGTGACCCGGCCGGGTATTGAACTAGGTTGGCCTTGGTGGGAGGCGAGCGTGCAAATCGCTCAGCCACCGTAACCACGCCACACAAACGTTTTTATACACGCAATCGAATAATCTTGACGAGAGTTGTCGATTGAAACTTCAACGAGCGTCGTATCATCCTAGTCAAAAGTTATAGGCTACTACGCGGAAGTTATGAGACGCGACGAAATGAACTCAAACCTGTGGCGTCACCCCCCCCCCCCCCCTCTATCACCCTTTTTTTCTCATCCTTCCCCTGGGCCTGATGCTTCGCAGTCGTAACACATTCTTTGATCCTTTGGCAATCGAGTGGTATAATTGAATTTTGAATGTAGACGATAGATTCCGAGCTGCAATGCCAAACTATATCCCCCGATTTTGTTATCATCGAATTTTCTGGATCGCCTCGCACTATGGTTGCAAATTTAAAGATGTATCCGCCCCAAAAACGCCGAGGAAAAGCGTGGATCGAGATTGGGGGACATACGTACGAGGATTGGCTGCCCCCGCCTCAAGTACATGCGCCATTTTAAACTTCGACAACATTACTACACGACACCGCCAACTACTCATCTCACCTCACCTCACCTCACCTCGCGCACTGATTGAAGAAAATCTGCCAAGTTCCTGCCCCGCTGTGCGTTTCGGCGGGAACAGTGCGGCACCGCGAGGTTGTCCATAACACCGCATCCGTTTTAGCCGCAGCGGCAAAAACGCATAGTGTGACACCTGCCTGATGTGGCCGCGACCCGTGCGTATGTTTTTGTTTCCGACCGGAATGAAGGTAGGTAGGGTTTAACACTCGGCCTCGTCTATTATGCAGAAATTCGTCGGTTTCGTGCCGTAATATCAGTTTCAGAGGTATCGTTGAAAATGTTTTTTTTTTTACAGAATATTTTCGGTTAACTAGTTGTTTAATATTGTGTGCGTGATTTTCACTATGCTCTTTTCCTGCTTGCAGAAAGGCGGAATCTTATTGATAAAATATAAATAAGTTCCTGGCATTTTGCAACTAGCAGGTAACAAATTGTGAAAACTAGGCGCAGAAATATCAAACCTCTCGTAAAAAATAACTTTCCTGTAATTGTGCAATCACAGTTATTAAGCTGTTTTTACAATAACCTGACAGTCTGGTTTTTCATCAGCCCGACAAAAGTAGATTCTATTTCTACTTCCGCCGGGTGTCGGACTGGTCGACCTCGCTTGGCAACACGAAAATAAAAAACATAAACTTGACCTTAAAAAACAAAAATTCGCACGACTTTCACTACTGTAGTAAAGAAAGTTCACACTAAAAATATGTTATTTAAGAGTACAGCCTGGCTATCTTGTAGCAGAAAGCTGTTGAATTGAAGAGAATAACTATTCGTCGAAAAAATAACTGTTCTGAGATACAAAAACCACTTCGTTTACGAAGTAGTGAGCAATAATTTGTGATTTCATTGCGTTCCATGGCAAGTTTCTGGCCATTCTAAGATTTGCCGAACGCCACGCAACACTTTGTCGGATGGAAACTGTCGGGGTATGGTAAACACTGAACTAATTTCGGTGGCGGAAATGGTCGGATTGTCGGGACGACCTCGTCGTGGCATTGTGTAAATCCAGCATTGCCCTGAATCCGAAATCATGACACGAAAACGAAGGATTTCTGCAGAAGGGCTGAAGATGAGCGTCAACGACTCATCGACGACGAGGTTATTAGAAAGGGCGCACGTTGTCCACCACGGGCCTGCCCCACACCGGATAACCGTGGGAAATCGAAATCGAGATCGCCGGACCGGGATTCTAATCCATGTCCTTCGGAGTGCGAGTCCGGTAGGGTTTACCACTACTCCACCTCGCCCGCGCGGGACCCCCAGCGATCAAGGTCAAGGAGCGATACGGGCGACACTGACACGCACGCCTAGTGCCGCGTCGCTCCTACGCCGTAACGCTGTACCACAGAGCAAGTAAGGAGACAAGAGCGGACACTTCCATAGTGTAACGATCTTCTTACACTGAAGTCTTTTTCAGGGGTGGTGGGTGGGTGGTAGGTGTCTGGATTAATACCAACAGCAGACACGCATTACGAAAATTAATCACCTAGTTTAATAAAACAAACATAATAGTTTTTAATGATTATTTTGTGATAAACACGCTTCATTGAAGTAGTTAATAATCGCGTTGTCTTCAATGTTTAATAAAATAGCTTATTAAAAAAAAGAAAATGTAATTGTATTATTTTGGTTTGCCGGGCAGCATTTACAGTATGTTTACAGCTTGCATTATTCTTGAGAGGTTCTAGAACGACGTTTTAAAATTGCATAATAAGAACCTACTTGACTAACACAATTTATTTTCCGAATACTGTTTTCGGCAATAATTAAATATATACCTGTGCTGTTTGTGTTAGCTCTCTCTTTGAAATATTTACGTTACCTCCAATTTTGACCAACATAATAGAATAAATGTAGCACAAGCAGTGCAAAAAACGGATTAAATATTTCTAATCGTTTTAGTAAGTAACTAAATCAGCACCTGAATTATATGTATGTTAAATCAGTATGTTTGAGAAACAAAACACTCATAGTTTTGACTCAAAACTGATCTGTTCCACAAAATCATTAATTATAGTGGTAAAATGTCTGTGTTGGTGTTTCCACATGCTTTTACTTCAAATAACGCGATTGTAAACCCTATCTAGTGTCTCCCCCCTGCACTGTACTGAGTAAATTAGATCTGTAACAGCGAGGTTTTATTACACGCCATGAAAGTCCTCAGATTACACTACGTCCATATTTTTGTACTTTTCTCTTGCCGCTTAAGGGGAAGCTACATAGGCAAGCATTAAAAAATGCTATATTTGACCATTTACACGAATTTTTTCCCCCAGGAATACCTTTAATATGACGGAAGTAAAAAAATAGGGGCATAGATAATTGTTTTTTTTAATATATATTTTCTGACAAAAAGTCGTATTTGCAGAATATTTATTTACCGAGATAAGCGTATTCGCGCAAATAACTATTTCACAAAAAAAAAAAAAAGCGGGGGTCCATCCCATTCTTAAATGAGTAGTCTCGCGGAGGTGCAAAGCGAGCTGTCATATTTCACGGCGTGATTTGGCGGGGATCCATTTCGACGCGCCGTCATCAACCCCGCGAATTGTCCTCGCCCGCTACTATCAATCACTGTAAGTTTAATTGCTTGTCGCACGCTGCGAGTAACAACGCCGCAAGTTACGCTCTGTTGCTAACGCGCTTCTTAAAAAAAAAATTAGCTCCTTTTTTTTTTTAAATTGTTAAAGGCTGTTCACGATAAAGTGAGCACTTTTGAAATGAACCTTAGAAAATAGTCACTGATCCGAGCTGCACATATTATAACGGGCGCACTGAGTGACATGTGCCTTGTGAAGTTGGTAACAGTGGAGGTAACTTAAAAAGTGTTTGTTACCATCTAAGAACAAAATTAATGATCAGATTTGTAGAATATTATTTATTTAATAATTTCACAGTTTCGCGTGACCGACGCATGAATAAAGTGATGAGACCAATGGTAATGTTAATTTTACATAAGGCGGGAGAATACACAACGTGCTAATAAGTTGATATTAAGCAGGTCTTCCAAAAGTGCTCAATTTACCGTGGATATCGTATAGTCACCATGAGGAGTTGCATCCCACAAATTTCACGACTAGGAATCTTTCATTTTAATGCTTAGCTTGCAAGTCCTAAACTACTGTAAATAAAAACTATTACCTTTAAATTATTTTTGTATCTTACTTTTATTCCGCCATAATACACACCGGGCACTAAAAGCTAGTGTATTTAAATTCAATTAAATTATATTAAGTGATTGTTTTATATAGACTATCAAAGATTAAAAAAAAAACAAGCTAATGACTAAAGGCTGTTCACGGTAAAGTGAGCACTTTTAAAAGCCCGTTTAAGATCTTCTTGTATGCCCAATTCGTATTATTCCACCTTACGTAGAGACGTGAAGCATTCGCGGATTCATTTTGGGACAAGCTAGAAAGCAAAACACAAGCGTTTATATAACTTAAGCTGTTGGTGCACACGGTGTTCGACGCCTTCTGTAGAACGCTGCCCAATCGTCGCCTTCCCCCGTGACAGCAGACAACCAATGTGCAGCTGATATCAGCATGCTTGTACATAAGGCTGTTGAGTCTAGCCTGCAGGTCATTTAACTCGCGAATTTTCCAGGTCTCCAACCATATGTGAAAATAACATTACCAAGGGCCTGGCCTCTCTATTCACGCGGCAGTCAAGTGAAGCTATGAAATTATCGGAAAATAAATATTTTTCAGATTTTCTACTTTTCACACTTATAGATATTAAACAAACAGAAAGCAATAGTAATAATTTCATTATTCAGATGTTTCCGTAATACTTCCAATTCAACGTTAAAGCGTGAATCTGCTTTGCCTTTTGTGTTGCCAACTTTACTGGGCGCATTCCGTTCATTGTTCCCATTAAAATACATGCAGGTAGGGACAGTGATATTTTTCAAGGGTTGATTTCGAAATTCTCACTTTATAGTGAAGAGCCTTTGCATACTGTCATTATTGCTGGTAGAGAGAAAAAAAATGGGGGGGGGGGGGATTTCAAAGGTTTGATTCAAGAAATTGCGTTTGGTTGTGTTGGGGAGACGGCCGTTTGTTTTGCGTGATTACGTCTACGTTGACGCGCTCGGACGCCTTGATGTTCATTTTGCGTTCCCGACTCCGCTTCAATCGATCATATGGGGTTTTATGGGTATCGCTGGATTTCTTTTTAGATGCTCTTTCCAACTGTGTGAATTTCTGTATTTCGACTTGGCATTTTGACGAGTGTAGGCCGAAATTGTGTTACGTTTTCTTAATAATTTTTATTATTCTATATTAAATGCATTCAATTTCACCATAACCACGCTACGCAAATGTTTTTATGCGCTCAATCGATTGCTCTTGACGATATCTGTCGATTGAAACCTAAACGAGAGTAGTAACTTCTCCTAGTTAAAAGTTATACCATGCTGAAGTTAAGAGACGCGGCGAAACGAACTCAAATTTGTGGCGCACCTCCCCCCGCACCCTTCCTTACCATCGCGCACGATGCTTCGCAATCCTCACTCAACTTAATATATTATTTGATCCTTTGGCAATCGAGTGGTGCAATTGAATTTTGAATGTAGACGATAGATTCGTAGACGATAGATTCGGATTTTCTGTATTGGCTCCCACTATGGTAGCAAATTTAAAGACATAAGCACGTCAAATGTGTGAAGCAACTGCGAATAGATTATAATGTGTCCCTTAAAGTATGTGCGCCGAAGGGAATTGCATTTTTTCAAAGGTTGTATTTCAGATGTGCTTCATTTACCGTGAGCAGTTTGTTGGTCCATATAGGCAGACAGGGGTAATTATTAGTATTTACAAAATATTTCCTATATAAGTAAATATATATATATATATATCAATTATGTCTTCATATCTGGCAGAGAATACTTTCAAGTTTAGGACTCTTGTAGTCCACGAAATAAGCATCGGGCAGTTATGGTTATTGACAAGTAGCTTGCAGGAATGCACCACTTATGCAAGAGACTCATTTCACACGTGAAGAAACTTGCTGTAATATAAAATCCCTTGTTATAATGAGCTGATGGAAATTTTGATGCAAAACTAATGCATATCGCTCTGGAGAGCAATCAACTATGGCATTCTGTCGGTTTTGGAAAAAACTACTGTTTTTGTGCGAATTTATTCGTTGTGTTTGTTTTATTTGTGTTATTAAATAACTAGCCTGCGTCGTCTTCGGTGTGTTATCTGTTGTTCGTATATAGTTTTTTTTTCGTATACATAGGCCTATATTGTATATTAGTTTTCCGCATTTAGCTTGCTGCCCTGTTTTATTTGAGTCGATTCCTTCACAAAATGTTCTGGCTTTGTGCATATATACAATTGACTACAGCGTACCTGGCTTGCATTCTGTCGGTTGTGTCTGATAAAACTGATGTTTTTTTCAGTGCGTTTCTTTGTCGTGTTGTCCCATTTTGTTCATACTTATTTTGTCAATGTTGTCCTAACTTTTTCAAACAGGTTTCTAGCCTCTGTCGTTTTCTACGAGTTACTTGTTGGTCGTGTATATATACCTATATTTTTCGTAATAAGTTGCTGTTCTGTTTTTTTTTTTTTTTTGCCTCTATTGCCTCTTGGAATTTTGGAGTGTTGTATACATATATTTATTTTCTTGTCCATTGGTTACTTGTTTTATTTAACTATTTTTTCGTCTTCAGTCCTGTTTTTCCAAGACACATCTGCATCGCAATGGCGAATGTCCAAACATTTTCATCTAGTTATACATACCGTATATATGTGGCACAAGGTGAAGAGCGGCCAGTAGTTACTATCAAAACCATCTTCTAAACGCTTAGCCAGTACTGTTCTCGCCTAGCAAACATATCAATTTACTAAACAATAAGACCCATTCCTGGATCACTTTCAGCAAAGCAGAACTACCTTGGACAAGAGTAAAACGAAAGTTTACTTGGGCATGCCAGTGATGAGCAACATCAGACATCCTGGCAGCCTCTGTTCGCCTGGAATTCGCGAGTCCGCGACCAGGTGCCATGCAAGACAAGCGTCTGCAGTCGCAGATGTCGACACATTCCAGAGAGCAGAGAAAATACTCTCTTCGGCGACAAAACAGGCGAGCTTTCGGAATGCCAGGTAGACTGGAAAACAGTGTCATGCCGGATTTACGTATGGCGCGACGGAAGTAACGCTTCACCCAATCACAGACGAGTGTGTTGTGACGTCAACGCGACAGAAATGTCGGGCGCGACGGACTTTCTGAATTGAAATTATTTGTAATTTCGTCGTGTCGCGGTCCCGGCAATCGTCAATAGACGAGTGTATATTCTTGCTGCAAGAGTGGTGGCAATGTTCAGTTGGTAACATTTGAACTAACATGCGAAGATAGACGACGTTCGTAAATAATATAAAAACATTGTTAGACCCATGCTATTTTTTCCAAAACTACAAAACATGAACCTTCATGTAGTTGTTCGTGTTTTAAGTTATTCTTCTTCATTCCTTCGCGTAAACACACAGATGGCCTTCTGCAACATTTTCGTATTCTCAGCCATGAGTAGTCGAAATATAGTTTTTCTGGTATCGCGTAGCGTCACAGTGTTTTCATTAATACTACAATTTACAGTCGCGCCACACCTGTCGCGCCGATGTAATTGTCTCACCGTTCACCCAACACCCCGCTTGTAAGTCCTCGTCAGAAGATGGAAGTGAATACGTGGGAACTACGTAACCCTTGGTGTCGAGATGTTACATAGGCATGAAGGCGCCTGTAATTTACATCGTCACCTGAACACGCCCGCTCACATTCAGTAGAATCCAGGACAGCGATTGCGACAAGCAGGCCGCGCATTGACCAAATTACTGTAAGCAGGAACCCCCTCTACGAATCAGAAACCAGGGCAGATCACACCGCTGCGACGGCAATATCTGTGTATGCAGAGTGGCGGCCATTGTCTTTATCCTCGTGACGCCGGCCATGAAGGACCACTACGGAGAACTGCTGTGCCGCCGCCGCGCCGTATCGTCATATCCAACAGTTCTGGAACAACTACAGTCAAGGTGGGACAAACCCAGTAGTGTAAAATGAGTCTAGTCAAGATAATAGTCGTTTTTCACTATCTCATATCGCTCCCCCGGTACATTTAAACTGCATTTGTGTAATTGTAATGTTTAGTAATTCAATAACAACCAGACTCTCAACCTAGACAGTTTTACAGTAAATCAACCCTATCATTAATCGCAACCGTAAAGCCACTAGTTCATTTCACGTATAAATATGTCCAAAGGGCACATTTATAAGAGTGGGCAAACTTCTCCCTTGCGTGACTGTCGACTAGTTTATGGAGGAGTCAGCAAAATAAAAGTACACGTCACACTCCACGCTCCACTTTGTGGAACTTTCTTCTCCTGGCTAAGACAGTGCGTACACGCGCGCAGAGAGTCCTTTGTTTCCACTCGTTTGACTTTCATACAGTTAAGATAATTTTACATCAATCATTGATGCACTTAAATTCCATCCAATGAATTCGGAATTCCACATACCAAAGTTAGAAATGCCTCAAAACATCGCACAGCCTCCCTCTGTTGCCAACCATGTAGGAGTTTCTGTACGGATAAAACATTTCAGTGTCCAGCACTTTCTAAATAATTATTTCATGTGTTGAATAGAGAAAATATTCATACAGTTTATATGGCGTAGAAAATAAAACATTAAAGAGTCATGATTAAACAAGGTACTCTTTAACTTCTAGTGGCAGGATTCCATGTAAAACATATATACGATATCGGTTCTACTTCTGTTCATTTAATTTCTACTGGCATTATCAAGATCATGTTATGCATAAAGGCTGTCACGATAAAGTGAGCACTTTTGAAACCAACCTTAGAAAATAGTCACTGCCCCAACCTGCATATATTTTAACGGGCGCACTAAGTGACATTCGCCCAGTAAAGGTGGTAACGATGGAGGGAAAATAGTTCCATATCTTAACGTCGAATAAAAAGTGTTAGGTAACCGTTCGTGATAACGTAAACTATTTCTTTCGCTTTCTGTGTTTTTTAATGCATCGAAGTGTAAAAATGAGCAGATTTGTAAAGTATTTATTTTTCTAATAATTTCACAGTTTCACTTGTCCGACGCATGGATAAAGTGACGATGCCCATGGCAATGTTTATTTTACTTAAAGCGGGAGATTACACAACGTGAATACAAATACAACTTAAGCAGGGCTTTCAAAAGAGCTTATTTTAGCGTGAATAGCCCGTACCTCTCGTGACGAGGAAAGCGTCGATCGTACCTCTATATGAGAAATAGGACTCCCCTCTCCTGTGTCTTGTAACAGGAGTTTGAGGTTTGTAGAATTATCCGGAGAGCTTTAGCGAGACGAATAGAGGTCAGCGCTGTGCATACGAGGCTGCCGGGGCCCGAAGAAGAGTGCAAAGTGCAATTCAGTTGAGTTCGTGCGGGGATTACGAGTGGTGGCGCCATAGCTCGGGAATGCTGGCGGCCGAACCACGAGATGTGCTGAGTGCCAAGCGAGTTTGTTGACAGTTGAACGTGTGTGAGCGGGAAATTGGCGAACTGCGTTAATATTTGCGGCGTGAATATAGAGGCTGCGGCTGCGTAACCGTATCTGCGCGGAGTGCTAAACGTGCTCCACGCCAATATTAGATATTTTGCTCTAGCTGTCGGGCAACGCGGAGCTGGGGAAAATTCGGCGAGTGGCTAATATATTTCGGAACTAATTCACGTAGCATGGGCGGCATTTTACTGTGTATTTCTGCAAACGTGATCAGCGTAATTGCTCCACTGTCTAATGTGAGATATTAACTTTTTTTTTTCATTGTGACAGTATATATAGTTTGTGTTTCGCAGGTTTATATAAACCAGGAAGTCATGTTTAGTTTTCATACTTGATTAAATATAAAATCCCTAGCTATGAACCTTAATATTTACATAGATTCGAAAGGAAATGCACAGGCAACAACGAAAAGTACCGAAAAAATTTATGCGATTGTTTATATTTCTCTGAACATATGACGCATCCTGAATGTATAGTAAGCTCAATGCTTTAAAATTAGATGCCTAATATATTAAGAGATTTTGAGGTTTCTTATATTCTCCGAAGAACTTCCTATGAGCTAATTAGGAAGAAATCAGTTGTAGAATTTCGGAAATGTAATCTGGGATGTCCAAAATTGTTTACACCCTTCGAAAGTGAATATCAAAGAAACCATTAAAGAGAGTATGATGGAAATGTGTACATGTGAAACTTTAAGTAGAACGTTGGGTGAAGCGAACTCGCGTGGCCGTTCTTTTGCCCTCAGTTTCGTTTGCAGCCACGAGCGGCAGAACTACGGTTGTAGAGGAAATTACGGACGTGACAAGCTTTTCTTTGCAGCACGGTACGTGGATTTTAAATTGTCTTTGGAAATATGTGAATATGATTGAGGTGCAGAGAAGTTGGAGGATAGAATTCGATACTGCGTCATTGTCACGTGTAACAACGGCACGATTTCTCGATAAGTTCGAGATGGAGGGAATTGTGCGTGATGTGAAGAAAATACGCTGCTGCAGGGAATAGTGTGGCAACGGACGAAGGCAGTGTGGAGGCTGTGTTTTACAAATTCGCGTGTCCCCCCCCCCCCCGATAAGTCGAAGCTACACTGAGTTAGGTGTCAGGATATCAAGTACCCATCGTTTCTTAAAGCAAGTAAAGTAAATGCCCTATTTCGCATGTTTATTAACGTTATGAATGAAGACCCAGATAGACGTGTCTAATTTCGTAAGTGGTTTTGAACATGTGCGATAACAACGAACATTTTACTGACGTAATTGTCTGGCACGATAGGTCAATCTTTAAATTGAGTGGAACTGTTTACTTCTACAGCTGTATGTGCTGGGCCGATGAATATCACCACATTGTAGTTGAGAAAGCAGTTCATCTTCCAGGGTTAAGGGTGTGGTGCGGTATGTCTGCCAGTGACGAAACGGGAACATATGAAAGTTGCCGTACAACGTTGAAGGAAAACATTGTGTCAGCTGTTCACCAACTCTGCCCAAATGACGATTGCTTTTTTTTTTTTTTTTTTTTTCGTGAATAAGTCTTTAAATTTGCAAACATAATGGGAGGCAATCCAGAAAATCCGATGATAATAAAATCGGGGGCTGCAGTTTGTCATTGCAGCTCCGAATCTATCGTATACATTCATAATTCAATTACACCACTCGATTGCCAAAGGCTCAAAGAATATGTTACGTTGAATGAGGACTGCGAAACATCGCGTGCAGCTGGGAGGGGGAGGGGGGACCATGGCCGCAATTTGGAGTTCGTTTCGCTGCGTCTCATAATTTCCGCGTAGTATAACTTCTGACTAGGGGAAGCTACGACCCTCGTTTGGGTTTCAATCGACAGCTCTCGTCAAGATCAATCGATCGCGTGTACAAAAACAATTGTGTGGAGTGGTTGTGGTGAAATTGTATGCGTTTAATGTAGATAATTAGGGAACCTTAACACAATTTTGGCCTATACTCGTCAAAAAGCCAAGTCGAAATACATAAATCGTATCCGGTTAGAAAAAGCATCTCAAAAGCAATCCAGTGATACCCATAAAACCCCATATGATCGAGTGAAGCGGTGCCGGGAACGTCAAATAAACATCAAGGCGTCCGAGCGCGTCAACGTAGACGTATTCACTCAAAACAAACGGCCGTGTCCCCAACACAGCCACGCCCCATTTTTTTAAACAGATCGGTGCACCGCCACGTTACCATTGGAACGTACGGTCTCTCCCGGATGGAACATTTGTTGGGAGGTGGATATGCCGATCAGGAAGCGTTTTTATCATAGACTAAATATGAGGTAGACCGCTTATTCGTCTTATGCGCATGCACCCAACATTGACCTACCCCAATCCTACAGAACTTCTACACAACTGTCAAAGTCACATGGTCAACTAATGTACGTGTTTGTTTATATCTTAATTTTTAAATGACAAGCACTATTGTATTGATAAAATAGTTTTAACAATTTTAATATAATAAAAATGCATTATAATTTGGTTAGAGGAAGTATACATTCAGCTCAAAGCATTTGTTTGCAAATCAGTTTTCTAACCTCAAATCCAAACCGCGCCATTTTTGCTACACTTGTAGGCAGAAAAGCAGTTCAATGTTGGGACACGGAGATTGGTTGTGCGCAGTCAGCGAGATCGGTCTACCCCATCTTTAGTCTATGGTTTTTATCAGCGGAGAACTTCAGACCTGACGCCGTAAATCTTTTATATGTTGAGAACTTTGAAGAACACTCGCACGACACAAAGTCACGGGAAGTGGTTACCACGAAAGACGCGATTGTGACCGCTTGTGAAACCACGCCCATGAAAACCGCAGTTGCTGTCTGTCATCCTGTTCTACAACGTCGCATACGATGTCTCACTGCTGATGGGAGGAGATTTTGAATATATGCAAATGTGGTTAACATTCGCACACGCCCAACATTGTCCTTACATCGTCAAATGCGAGCAGTCCAATCGGATAGTCTTTAATAAACGCCTCTACTTCGTCGTTTCTGCTGTGCTGTCATCGAGGAGCAAAGGGAGAAGTTGTAATTCCTCTGTTATTTACGTTCAGAGTAAAACACCAATTTGAGACAGTCGTTTTTAATCTGAATACAAAATTACAGATGGGTCTATTTCTCACGTCGTTAGCTGAATAAGTTCATAAATGAAAGGCTTATATCCTCTCATAAGCAAGTAGAAGTTTTTTTTTAAATCTGTTTTATATTTATAAAAATAGGGTACAAGACACTTAAATGTACTTAAGTTGCCGTCTTGAACATTTGTTTGTCCGGTTAATATTTTCAAAATTTTCGGAGAATATCATAGCGTTATTTGTATTCCAGAACAGTGGTGTAGCCAGAAACTTCTCAAGGGTGTATAGTTCTCAAGGGTGTATAGTTAACTTAAGGTAAGGGAGGGATCTTATACCAGCGTTATTGGTACTGACGCACATGTTAATTCGACAATTGGTTTACGGCAATTAGATACCTTTATCACAATTTAAGGATTGTTAATAACTTCATTACTAAATGACGGCAACTTTAAGAGCAAGTGGGGTATTACAGCCACCATTCCACTCCCCTCTCCGGTTGAGCTCCCGTACCAGAATCAATAAGAATCAGTTAGATAATTCCCGAGATAGAACATGTGTGATTAATATTCCATTTGCCAAAATTACTACGTAGGGGCTATAAATCAGTAAATGTAAACTTTAATATACGCTGTCAATATATTCATTTTGTTCCAATCATTCGAAAAGTTGCGGAGTTTAGGAATTTTACGCTACAATAGTAACATACATTCGAAATACTGATACTATCTTATGTAGTTCTATACTTATAACACACGATTTTGAAAGCATTCAGAAGTTGGAAAAAAAAAAAGTGAATGTTTTTGTGGTGATGCATGGTGATGTTTGGTAGAATGTCTTAAAAAAATTTTAAGAAACCATTTTTGTCTTAAGCGAACTGATCTAAAATAGGGTAAACTTTCCTATGCAGAGACTGGATGGACAAAATTCTGAGTTCAAACGCCATAAAAATCGGAAATTTACTGCATTGCAATAAATTTGATTAGAATCGTGGACATGATTGTTGACATAGTAAGTAATAATAGTATAAACATATTGGGTGTCAAATACTAAAGAATATGGTGTCAGATGCAAAGTTTCTTCATACTGGATTTCTGGGATATACTGTAACATGATAAAAAATATTGTGAAAAAGTTCAAACGTATGTAAAAGGAAAAAGTGCGTTAAAAATATTGATCTATAGCCGATAAACTTTTAGCAAAAACTGCGAAAACGCATAACATCTGCACTCATAAATAATCCAACATCCAAAAAAAAAAAAAAAAAAAAAGGTAGATACGAACAATTCAAGTACTGCACTTTGCAAATAGTGAAAAATGTAACACCGTTTTTAATCTATTTAAAAAGTGTTCGCTCTTTCTACCTTCGTATTTTTAAAATAGCGGAAAGAGAACGTTGCCACGTTCTAAAAATACCGGTTGTTTTCATTAAATGAACGAGTTGAAGAAGGAGGAATATTTGTTAAAATATCAGATTCTCAGCAGTAAATGCACAGGTTGAAAGAGAGAGAGAGAGTATTCTGGCCGGGAAACATTTTGTATACATCGCACTATATCTCACGAACTGTAGTATGGAACGCAGTGTGGAATTTAGCAGCTGGATGAAGCAATAGTCAATACAAAATGAATAAATTTAATGTAAAAACATTTAAAACCAAGTTTTTGTTTGTAAATAAACAAAACAGATAAAAAATAATTATAGGAGTAGTTACAGAATTCAGAGAACTTATAAGACTTGGTCGAACAGCCGTAATAAACTAAACCACAAATTAATATTTGTGTCAATTTATATTCAATATATAAAAGCTTGGCGCAATACAAAACGTACATCTCATTTGCTTAAGCGTAGTAAACACATATCTTGCGTAAGGCTCTTCACTATTTGCTCAAAGCTTTTATATACTAAATATAAATTGATACAAAGATATTAATTTGTAGTAGATTTTATTACGTCTGTCCGAACACGTCTTACAAGTTCTACAGATTATGTAACTACTCCTATAGTTATTTGTAACTTTTTATTTCATTTATAAATTAAAGCTTTATTTTAAAAGGTTTTTTACAAAGTTAATTCATTTTTCACATTTTAGTCTCTCCTATTTTTTTATTATATAAGTAGGCTCTTTATACATTCACAGACTCGTCCGTCATCGGTATGGCTTGCGATCAGGCGAGTTTCAGTGCACTCTTTTCGCGGGAAGTTGAACCGGCATGCTGAATATTCAGTATGCATCTTACACGTGAGTGTAGGTCCACGTATGTGACATGTCAATACGAGCTCACGGAGATTGGAATCTTCAAATGGTATTTCACACACACACACACGCGCGGTCGATCATTTGAATTCCTTGTTGTATTTCAAAGTTCGCACGGTCGTTTAACCACACAACCATGTGTAAATGAGGACTTCCCCCGGCATTGAAACTCTACACGCCACCAGTAGACGACAAGTTGTCCACCAAATACATCGTGATTGCTAGTGATTCGGTAGACGCCGGAAAGACACCTTGCAGACACCTTCTGTACTTACAAACTAGTGAAGTTAAATAAAAGCTTGTAAAGAAACCTCTTATTGTGAAGTTGCTTTTAACACCACGTCTAATTTTACAGAGACAGTGGCTTTAGCGCTGAAGACATTTTGGATAGTAACAACAATAACTTAGTACGCCAAAAAATCATGATAATATAATTACAACGGGTGAAAAATGTATATTTGTGTATGAACGTATCGTTACGATAGTGTGAAAATTCCTTAATTCGACGGCCTGCTCGAACACATCACTCATCAGTAATCAGGACATCCAGTTGCCGCAATCGGGATTCGCATTGCCCGAACCCTGTTAAGCAGTATAGGCTATTCACGATAAAATGGCACTTTTGAAAGTCCTGCTTAAGATCTACTTGTACGTACGTTGAGTATTCTTCCGCCTTATGTAAGATTTACATTGTCATGGGCGTCAGTAGTATGGAAAGGGCGAGTCTGGGGCAAGTGGCGCCTAGCGCCGGACTGCCGGCGGCCATCTTGGATGACGTCAGTCGCCATTTTGGAAGTCAGTACGCCGGAATTTCCCTTATTCCCTGAATTGCACATTTCATCCGGGATTTATCACATTGCGGATGATTCCACCGGAAATTGCGATAACTCCTTCCGGATTGTGCAGTCATTCCTAGCAGCAATCTTGTCAACCAGTATGTAGTCGGCCAACTTGTCAGTTAGTTCATTGTATCTTCCTGCTGTTTCATTCCATCTCTAATCTTCCTGATCGCACATTCATCTCCGACGGCATCCATCTTGGATTTCACTTCTGAGGGTTTCCTCGGCCTCCTCCCAAGTTCTCTTTCTTTCGTATTCCAATTTTTTTCTCTCTCTGCCTCTCGTTCTCTCTCTTCCTCTCATTCTTGGAGGAATTTTCTCACAGTCCTTCCATCGTCCTCGTCGTCCATCTCGTTTGTCGTCTGCTGGTGTCGGCCATCTTGTTTTGTAGCCATCTGATTGTGACAATCATCGTCTGCTGGAGGCGGCCATATTGTTTGCCGTCCATATTTGATTCCCACTTCGGCCGCTAGAGTGTTTGCTTGCGGCCATCTTTGATTCTCTCACTCGCCACCAGAGTTAAGTTCCACTGGTGGCAGCTAGGAGTGCTGGCAGCCATGTTGTGATCGCTCATCGTCCACCAGGAGAGCTGGTGATTTATTTTAAATGTGAACTCAAAACAGCGAGGTCTTGAGAGTCGATGAGGGCGATCGAAGCGAATATGGAGCGGCGCCGGAATGAAGGGGACGGGGGGAGACGGGAGATCCCCGAGAAAACCCGCCTATCAACGGCATCGTAAGGCACGATCCCCACTTGCGAAAATCCGATGACCCGGCCGGGGATTGAACCCGGTTCGCCTTGGTGGGAGGCGAGCGACGAAGGAAAGTAGTCTAATTCTGGACACGGATACTAGTCTTTGTGCAGGTGGCACTCACACTCTACCTCATATTCACTCTACTAATCATAAAGTCACGGCATCTGTTCCGGCCAGCTGCAATGACAGTTTTATATCTACATTATGGTTCGAACTAATGTAATTCCTGCATTCCATAGGTGAATATGCACCCCACCCGGCCATAATTTTGTTATTTCTGTAGCGATGAGAGAAATGCAAATAATCTTTGTTTCATAGTGCAGCATCTGTCGCTCTTTTTTTTTTTTAATGCACTGCATGAAACTAGGCACAAAGGAACCGTCACATCACAAACTTGGGTAATAAGGGTATTTGTAAACTCGGTGATAAAACGATCAATTATCCCATATTTCGAATTATTTATTTCAAACAAGAGCGGCTACTCGTTTATTATATTACATAGCTAATTTCTGCCTTCCTACTTATTTTCAGCTAGAACAATAACTGAATTATTCTTCAAGTGAGCATAAGTATTGTGCACTCTAAACCGAATCACTGATATCAATCGGTGAGATAATATTCACTGAAAGTTAGTCTATAAGCTACTGTCGACTGGCAAAGCAAGCAAATGAACTGGGGCCAAGTGTGGCAGTGCAATTATCGAAATTTGGTGGGAATCACAAATAAACCAGTGAAATCCAGTCATCACATTAGTCTAATTAGCTAGCAACCACTTATTCATCAGTAGCTCTAATTTCCACGAGCTCTCGCTGAATTGGCTCAATTCTCACTGTTCAGGTTTAGTGTTTCGGTAGCGTAGCGTTCCCCATAGAACGCTTAAAGATCGTGCTCCCCCCCCCTTCGCCCTTGAAATTTATTTTCCGTTATATTAAGCTTATTATTACTAGTATAAACACCACGAAACTGCCAAATGTATATCTAAATCAACCTAAAACACACACATGCACACTTACTTGAATCATCCTCAAAGTATGGACCGCCTTAGTTTGGGTATATATAATTTTTACTATTTTACAATTATTTTGAAGAAAGTTTCTGCATTTTTAATCTTTAACATCTTATCTCTGAGTAAGAATTCATTTAGTACAGATTAGTTCTAGAAATGAACTTATTTCCTTTGCTTTTTTTTTTTTTTTTCAGTGAACTAACAAGGAATAAAAGGGAGGGAAAATATATATCGCGTTGATACTTCACGCCATCCGTTCCCAAGTATCTGCGTCATTGTTTGATAGTTATTTCATTAAAAAAAAAACTTTCCCGTTATTTAAAACTAAAACTAATATTATTGTATGTACATTGCATATCTCATTCTAAGCTTTCTTCTTTAGTATAAAGTAGCTGGACAATGTATCACGAAACAGGCTGTACCGCGTGTTTATTTAAAGAGCTAAATGAATTTTTTTTTTTCCTCGTCCCCTAACAGACAGATACAAATACTTTTTCCCTGAAATTAATGAACTGTGTCTGCGGAACGCAAACAATGCCACGCTTGTAGAGAGAATTTTTTTTTTACAGCAAACAGATGAAATTACAGAGGAAAACAATTGCATTTTGCTGTCCTGTGGTAATCCATAAATAGCAAAGCGTGTCTACGCATTTAACTGTACGTTTGCCAAGTGATCCAACACTTCACACAGAAACGTATAAACGCGTTGAAAATAAAAAATGAACTCTACTGTATAAAATGTACCAAAATGTGTTAAATGAGAATTTGTTGTGAGAGACTTTGACGGTATGTTTGAAAAAGTATCGCCCAAAATCATATGTCCATGCAAATTACGCGCCTGGCGAAATAGGAGCTGAAGAAATTAATTGTGTGTGAAAGAAAACCTTCCAGGGTTTCGTATCACAGTCCATTCACAGTTATTTCTAACTCTTCTGAAGCCCTGCTAATGTTCTACTTTCAGGATATTCATCCGCTGTATGCAAACGAACTGAACCAAGTCTAGGGAATTACGCCAAACTGATAACCCACCGCATTCGTGTGCACTAAGTTTAATGATATTTTGCATGAGAATTATTTCTTACTAAACGCTGTTCACGATAAAGTGAGCGCTTTTGAAATCAACCTCAGAAAAAAGCCACTGCCCCTACGTGCATATGTTTTAACTGGCGCACTGAGTGACATGCGTGCAGTAAAGTTGGTAACTATGGATGGGAAGTAGTTCCGTATCTTAACGTCGATTAAAAAGTGTTAGGCAACCATTTGTAATACATTAAATAAAATTATTTATATCACTTTGTTTTTTTTTTTATGCATCTAAGTGTAAAAATGAGCAGATTTGTTAAACATTTATTTTTCTAATAATTCCACAATTTTACTTGACCGACGCATGAATAAAGTGATGAGGCTCACGACAGTGTTAACCTTACATAAGGCGGAAGAATACACAACGTGCATATAAGTAGATCTTACGCAGGGCTTTCAAAAGTGCTCATTTTACCTTGAACAGCCTTCAGTAGCCAGAACGCTGCACTAGACCCCAGAGTAATTATAGCGGTAGTGAGGGAGTTTCCTTGGGATACGTCCAACGTGCCACAATGCCACTACAGAAAGAGAAGACATTGCACAAGGAGGATTTATAAGAACTTCGGGAAGTCACGGATTCGAACCCACTTAAACACACTAGAGATATATTTTCCGGAAATTTTTCCAGTCGCCATTCCAAGCAAAGTATAATGCAGTGTTCTAACGTGAACGTTTGATAACCTCGCCCAGGTGTCATAGGCAGTTGGGCCATTATATACGGAACCAAATACTAGAGCAGACAGTAGTGTGGAAGTAACCGACCGCGACCCGCATTAAAGACCCATCCCAACATCCAATTGGAGAGATTTCGGAGAAATTCTTGAACATAAATCAGTATGGCTGGGTAGGGGCATCGAATTCAAGACCATAGTCCTGTGTGTTATCGCCGCAATAATCGCTTCATTTTATCTCATTTCTTTAATGGCGGGTTATTTCCCTTCTCATCGAAGTTAATAAAAGTATTTTAACTTGATGGCATTACGTGATCAACGATACAGACCAAACCAAGCAATAGAAGCCCGAGTATTGAATATTCTCAAAGCCACATCAATATACGGTGTACCGCCCTTGGGCATTAACACATGCGTGCATTATCGCATATAAACGATTGTACCTATGTGAGGAATATGATCCTGAGTTAGTGTTCCAAGCCCCTTGCATCAGTTGCCACGATTTTGCAAAGTTAGTGGCTGGCAGTACATATTGGGTCAGATGTCCTCCCATCGTGTTCAAAAATATGTTCAATGGGGAAGAGGTCTGAAGATCGCGCTGGCCAGAGTCATTGCCGAACACCACGAGGAGAACGTCGAGCAGCAGCAGCAGTATAGGACCAAGCATTATCCTGCTGAAACAGTATATATAACCTTGCTGTTGAAGGAATGATTACATTGCGAGTCGAACAATGGTGTTGGATGTAACGGGTATTGTTTAACGAACTCCTGACAAACACCAATGATGAATGGGAATTGTAGGTTATTGCGGTCTACCCCATGATGCGAGGAGGTAGGTAGGTAATTGGGCTTGACGTCTCGCTGACAACGAGGTCATTACAGACAGTGCAAGTTGCACAGGGAAGCGGGATCGGGAAGGAATCGGCCATGGCTTTTGTTAGGGACCCATCCCAGCGTACGCCTGGAGTGATTTCGGAAAACCATGTACTTATAAAACTGACCCGACACCGCGCGGATTCCAGGCCTTCGGTTTGGGCCCTTAACATCCGAATTTTGACAGTTCGTGTTACATCTTTAGAAGATCGCAAAACCATGATCGGTCCTGTGCGCGGTCAGAAACGGCACCAAAAAGTAGAGAGATTTTCTGCTAGTTATACTACTGGCCGCTGCTGACATGCCAAAATTTTGTATATGCTGTTCACAGTAAAATGAGCACGTGTGCACTGATACATATAAGCCAAGCTCTCGTGGGACGCATTTGCGGTGCCGCAGTGGCGCCGCGCGGACATTGATGTGACCTAATAACTTTATTCATGCGTCGGTCAAGTGAAACTCTGAAATTATTATAAAAATAAATATTTTATAAGCAGCTCATTTCTACACACTGATGCATAAATCAATATAGGAAGTGAAATAAATAATTTAAGTTATCACAAATGGTTACCTAACACGTTTTATTCTACGTTAGGATATGGAACTCCTTTCCCTCCACCATTACCAACTTTACTGGGCGCATGTCACTCAGTGCCCGTTAAATTAAATGCAAGCAGGAAGTTTCAAACAGTGTAAATGTATTACTGAGTCTTTAGTCAACGAGCTATTATCTACTGGCGAACAGTGGATGAGGTTTCACTGCCAGGGCAGTGCAATTCCCTAAGAATCAGTAGAAACAACTGTTTAGTTTAGTCAGTGAATACCAGCAACTAAAATGATCAGTAGAATTTAACTTACTCAAATGGATCAGTTTCAACAAATCTGCAGTCAAATTCACTGAAGTAAAGGAGTTTTAACTGTTTCGATTTTTAAAGTACTACTCTTAGATGTCAATCAATACTTAATACTTTTAGAGTCCAAATTTTATTTCAATACAACATTAATGAAAACAAATGAGCAAGTCAATGGGTTGCCAGACCTTTCACTAGCTAGCGAACAATGATCTCCATAAGAGATTTCGGTAATGTGTTACCTTTAGACCACAGTTCGCTCACCAACTCTTTGTTTGTGCACGGCGTTATAAAGCCTGTTACACACGGTTCAGTTTCTTGTACAAGAATGTGTACACCTTCCCTGTTCAAGTCAACTTGCATCGTGTGACTGGCTAACTTGTTTGCAAGTGGCTTGCATGCTAGCTAGAATCATTTAGGGGCTGTTCTATTTTTCGTTGACCTTGTGCAAGTAGTTTGTTTACATTTGCGTTTTATACTTTTATGTATTCCCCCTACATTTATTTATATTGATATTGTTGATTTGAGTGTGGAAAACAGATTTTAATTCTGTATTAGTGATTTGTTTGGTTAGTAAAATATTTGTGTGTTGTGGTGGAAATGAGTGACTGGCATGCGATTACTACTACTGTGTGTACAGTATGTACATGGGACTTGAATACAAGAGGGTGTTTACCTTGTTGTTCACCTTATGGTGATCACTCTCTTGTACACAAAAGATATGTCTGTAACAGGCGTAATATTTAGCGAGCAGGGACAAATAGCTGATGAGCGTATTGTGCAGAGTGTACCACGTCCAACTCGGGTAAACGATTGGTCTGTAATTAAGGTAAGGTAACTTTATCATGTAAGCCACCCCACCACCTTAAAATCAGTCTGCCGACATAAAGTATGTATGCAAATATGCAATAATGGCGCGCTGGACCTATCTTCTATCAAACGATCTTAAGTGTTCTCCTGATCCGGAGATATGTTGAAATATGATGTGAAGTTTAAGAAAATTGTCAGTATTGCAGGCAATAAGAATTTTCATTGCGTAAGTTAGGGAAAAAATCGACGTTTTTGTGACCTAGATTTGACATCGCAGGTTCCTGAAAGGAAAAGAAAGACGTTTTACCTGATTCGTATTTCAGAGAAGAAAGGAAATAATAAAATAATTTTACTCATACAGAAGGTACAGTATCTGGCTGAGTCTTTATGATATTTTACAAGATTTTTTTTTTTTTTTTTTGTTTTTGGCAAGCCGTTGAACAGATTTTTAATGAATATCGACAGAGGCAAAAATTTCTGTTGTGATTAATTCGTTTGGCGTATTATTTAAAGATAATGGTATCCACACTAAGAAATACTGTAACCTGCAATATTGGAGAAGGGAAAACCCGATTTAATCGTAATTACCTTTTGATAATACCTCACAGATTTGCTGACTAATGATTAATGCTCTTCTTCGCATTTCAATGAAATAATCTACACCTATATCGAAGAGCTAGAAAAAATCCCTTCCCCCTCTATCAAATTTAGGTTTGAGAGACATTTTATTTATAAGATTAAATAGTGTTTTTTTTTTGTTTGAAAATTAGAACTTTTTTGAGAAAAAGTTAAATAATTTAAATAAAAATGTATCGGGAGGGGATAGAACTATGTGCGCATTAATAAAAATTACTTTGAAAATATTTTATTCAAAATTGTGATTACCTAAGTAAAACACACACACCCACACACTTCAAATTCCCCAAAGCTGGTCTCCATTACATTTGACACATGGTTAATAAAAGTTGCAATATTGTTGTGAAAATGATCAAAGTTTTATTATTGTTTATGCTGAATTCATTAACGCCACTTCAATTATGAGCGAAGGCTGATCTGATAACCCCCATTGGTTTAGTTTCTGGAATGCTTGCTTATAGTGCGGGAGGTTTTGCATTCAACTTACGGATAATAATGGTATGAATGCCTTAATTTCACGTATATTTTATTGTGTGAGCCTGCTCAGTCAGTTAGCCCACCGAAATTAAGAGGGAACTTTAGTATTTACGGCACTATTAAAAGCTTTGTAGGCTCAGAATAAAATGCGTTATTCTACTACGTGTGATAAATATATAGGCCTAACAATTTATATTTGTTCCCCATACTTAAACTTGAAATGTGTTGTGCAGCGTACTAAAAATTTTTTACATAATAATCATAAATACTATTGCAATTTAAACAAATAAATTTGGTGGCTTGGAATGATTCATACAATTAAAAACTCCATTCAATCAAACTTCTTAGGTTTATAACACAGAAGTTGCTAAAGTCAAATTCTAAAACAATTTTATTCAATTGCACATGAAAATTTCGATAATAATCCTAGAAATTACGGGCTTGTGTGCTGCATGTTATTTTGCGAACCATAGCAGTTAGTCAGGCTTATAAATTGATTTTTGGACAAATTATTACTTGTTTTATTCTTGAAATATATATAACAATTTTGTATTGTACGTATATGTATACTTACGACATTATTGGTTGGAAGAAATTGAAGGAATTCTCAGTTTTATGTGTCGAATGAATTCAATGTATGAGTTGGCACAATGAAATATGCAATTTCACTTCCCGCAACTGATATACTATTAAGGGGCGGGGAAAAAAAAAACAAACGACATTCACAGTATTTGTAAAATTATTTATTGAGAATGGAGTTTAGAGTATCATGAACATATGTGTGAAGTTTCTTGTGCTCATCACATCTTTAATATATCAATATGTGTTACACTTCACACATGTGAAGGTTAATAGAGAGTGAAACGCCGCGTAACGCTAGGAGATTATTAGCTGAAAGAGCAGGCTGTGTAAGCTACCCCAGCCCATCTAGGGAGCGTGACAATGCCAATATGTACACAGTTACCTTCATAAGGACCGCACAAGCAACATTGAGGCCGAGTCGTGTCGAGTCGAGAGTGATGGGCACGCATGCTTACCTCCACGGCAAATTTATTTAACATCGCTCCTGTCTAAGCTACTAGTCTAATGTTTTTTTTTCTAGAAAAATAATAATTAATGCTTGTGTAGAAAATAATTTATGTGTGAATATGATTTTATATTTTGGTTACCGCATTTACAAATCTGTGAAAAAAACAGATTTTTTTTTCTGTATATTTTACAATTGTTTAAATATTTCCACACTGACACTCTCCCTAAATATTCTTTTTAAGAAATTATATACCCACTTTTATTAGATTACTTCCTTTCGAGACGAAAGGCTAGTGAAATCACCATGTCTTCTTGCGTAGTTGTTCTGTATTTGTGTGCCTGTGCCTATCCCGTAATAACATTCGCTCTCGTGCTCAGAATTTCACAAAATTCAAAACACTTACTGCTTAGTGAGTATAGCCGACTTTTATCGTGTTCAGATATATCGCTTGAAATTTTTCCTAACTTGTGGCATTTTAGTTTTCCGAAGACATGTATTTTTTTTACCTGATTTTTTTATATTCTGCATATGCATAATGTGATTATTCAATCAACTATGTGGTGACATTATTTGTCCGCCATTGTAAGCAATCGCTCCACCCGAAAATTAAAGCTTACCTATTATTATTTCTCGGGAGGTGCTACGATAATTCTCACCAAATTATCATACTCGTATTTTAATGAATGTAGTTATATTTATAGAATATCAAGGACTGGTACACTTATTTCTAAAATGATTACCTTAAATTATTTAGGATAATCTGTCATGCCAGTTCAGTCATTAAATCGATTTGAATCAAACTAGGTATTATGCCAGTATAGGTATTAAGAACACTGAGCAAAAACATTTTGAGGGATGGCGAATTCTTGAAAATTAAATATATCCCCTCAAACTTAGTGTGTAGTATGACATTTGAGTACTGCTCTATCATATCACTCTGACACTAGTGATGATCGTAAAGCAAGGATTTCTTAAAAGTGGTAGGCTTGAATGGAATACCTAAAGAAGAGTTTTTTTCGTCAAGTACGACCTGTTGATTAATAATATATTTCACTGAAAATGCATTATTAAATAAGAAGTTGCCAATATAAGTAATGAGCCTACTTTCCTCTACATATGTGAATATAATTATAACGGAATTCTTAGAAGCTGAGATGGTCGATATCTGGTAAGTCTCGTTCACATTAATATCATTAGAGAGGAAACCAGAAACTTATTCAATAGTAGTGAGACAATTACCAACACACACGTGCCTTACCCAGGAATCAAACCCAGAAAACTTCGTACCATAAGCTTAGGTGCAATCAACTGCATTATTAAGTTAGGATTCGGAACATAAACTTTGGATGTAATCATTCTAACATTTTTATAGAAACGATTTAATAACCTGAAATATCTACAGGGAGGTAAGTTTGAAAAAAAAAATGTGTGAGCCACTTGAATAATGTGAGTTTATATAACCTACCGTAGTGATACTTGTATAAAAAAATTTGATGGAAATCGGCTGATTGGTTCCTAAGATATGGCATAAAATATTTATTTTCTCATTTGACGCTATCGTATGAATATTTCCCAAAAAAACGTCTACGTGGGCATAAATGATGCTTGTTATAGGCGAGGTAATTTGGTAGGAATTAATAGGGCTACATTGTTTCCATTTGCCCACCTGACAACATGTAAAAAAAAAAGTTGGCAAACGAGGCTCTGTATAGTCGTATTTGATGATTCTACTGGATGCTGCCAGCATGCAAAGTTTTGTTAAATCTGTTAATTAAGTATGTATAGCATACTAATATAAATTATATTGTCACAGTGTAAAAAAAGTCTTGCACACATAACATTTCGGTTTACATGTCCTAGCGTAGCAATACTTGCGTGCAAAATCCGGAGGAAGACGGTTACTTGACCCCGAGATATTCGATAAAAATTTCATATTTTCATGTGATGCCATCTCCATAAAATGGTGGACAAAATGGTTATGTATTTGCACATTCCAAGTTTGTCATAGATAGTGCCAGCATATAAAGTTGTTTGAAATTGTTTGCAACTTATGACGCACGAATCTAAAATATTCACATGGTTATTTTGAAAATATGTGACTACTCCCTTAAATCATATAGATTTAGACGGATTACAAAAGTTTATCTTGTCACTATAATTCAGTGGGAATCAGTTCATTGTTGCCCGAGACAGCATATAAAAACTTGCATGTGGGGCTATCTCCCAAAATGACGGACAAGAGAAGCTCTGTGAGACGTATTTGACGATACGTCGTCGTAGCTATAGCATACGAAGCTAAAAAGTTAATAAGGCGGCCATTTTCAAAATAAGTGCTTGATTCACTTAAAATTTGTCACTTTACATCACGTATCTACTAATTGCGTGTTAAATTTGATAGAAATAAATTGGTTATTTTTCCGAGAGATGACGTAAAACTTTATTATATCATGTGGCATTATCTTACAAAACAGCAAATGAAAGAGGCTATGTATTGGCACATATGATGCTTGTAATGGATACTTTCAGCATACCAAGTTTGGTCTCCTAATTTAGTCAAACAGTATGGTGAATATAGCAAATGAACTATAATGTGTATATGGACGCCATTATGAAAATATGTGCGTGATCCAGTTACATCGCTTATCTTCATAGCATTATTTTGGTACGAAATTTTTTGGGAATCGGTTAAGTAGTTTCCGATTATAACATATGTACTTTAATATTCATGTAATGCTATCTTACAAAATGGCGGATCAATATCAGTATTCCTCATTTAATTTAATGGTTACATAAGCACTCGGACGGTCAAAGAAATGAAACGCCACCAGGCATTTCTCACAGAAATGCACAAAATGTCCGTTGTTTGTGTCTGGTGTGTTTAATAATTTAAGCTTAACAATTATGAAAAATTGATACGTATTTTAATGTGATTAGCAAATATTTTAAATGTATGTGGTCATGTATTTTAAACATAACTGTATTCTGTTCACGGTTAAATAAGCGTTTTTGAAAGCATTGCCTATGCTCTATTTTTTTCCTCAATTATAATTCCGTCATATGGGAAATTGACATTACCATGGACCCTTTGACTTTATTTATAAGGCAGTAAAGTGACAACATAAAAATTGTTATAGGATGTTCACGGTAGACTGAGAACTTTTGGAAGCTCTGCTTATGCTCTACTTGTATGCACATTGTGTGTCATTCCACCATTTGTAACATTAACGTTGCACTGAGCCTGATTACTTTATTCCTGCATCGGTCATGTGAAACTGAAAAATTAATATTTAACTAATCGGCTAATTCTTGAACCTACGTACATTAAAAAAACAGAAAGGAAAATAAATAATTTCAAGTATTCAGACGTTCACCTTACACTTAAAGTTCAACGTTAAAACGCGGGACTTTTTTTCTCTCCGTCGTTGCCAACTTTACTTGGTCCATGCCAGTGAGTATGCCTGTTAAAAAATATATGTAAGTAATGGACAGTGACATTTTTCAAAGGTTGATTTCAAAAGTGCTCAATTTACCGTGAACAGTTTATAGTAACGTAAACGTGCTAATAATATAACAATTTGTACTTTAATGTGTCTAATGGGTAAAACATATTTTGCCATACATTTAAACATTACGTTAGAATACGACGTCAAGACATGGCACTATTTTTCTTAATCCGCGAACAACTTGACTAAGAAACTACAAGCCAGTATGTATAGCAGCTAATGAACAGCGATTTTTGTTTCAAAGGGTGATTTCGAAACTGCTCAATTTATCGCGAACAGCCCATAATAACAGTACGTATAGTACTAGTACGTAATTGCCATACAGTGATAATTTCAGATCGACTACAGTCAAATGTTGATAATTTCCGCACGTTTAGCACTGCCATCGATACATCGCGGATCGATACATTCACGGATCGATACATGGGCCTATACACGTTCGTTTAGTGAGAATTTTCAACAGAATGTTTGTTTTTATAAAAATTTGCATCGTAATAGTTGTTAGTAACCTCGTATTTCTACAAAGGTTTATTGTAATCTGCTCGACGGTTAAAAAATTACCAATTGGGGAGGGGGGGGGGCATTCATTCCAGACAGACATTCACATGATTACATAAGCCTAGCTTTCTAAGGAGAGTATGTTCAAAACTTGACGAGATTTTATGAAACTCAAGATGGAAACAGTTGTTTTTCTTTTCACGGGGTAATTTGATGACAGCAATAGGCTGTGGAGATGAAAAAAAAATCAGTTCAACTGCGTTAGAAGCTTAAGTTGTAAGTTTTTAACCTTTTTATTTATACGTGGCAAACCTGAGGCCGTAGTTTGACCAAGCTACGAAAAATCATATATAATTACGAAACATTATAAATCTATTGTTCAGAATAAGCACCAACCGTAGGTGATTTCTTTTGGCTTTATGCACTGAGGAAAAGGTTTTGTTGAATCAAACAAGATTTGTTTGGTGCAACCAAATTATTTGTTTGTATAGGAGCAATAAAATATTTTGTTGCTCTCATTTGGTTGCTGCAAGCTGCAAGATTTGGATGGTGCAACTAAAGATTTGTTTGGCTACATGTACATTAAACAGTTTGGGCCGATATAAAAAAAATCCTACAAGTTCGACCGAGTTTCGAGCCTAGATAACTGGCGTGCAAGCGCTACGCCTTGGTAATCTCAGTTAATGTGACAACTGATAATACTGGAAAGCTTTCAAAAAGTGCAAATATTGGGCAACGTGTGCAAACAAATATTTCAAGTTTTACAGCTTTATTTTACAGTTGTAGTGTTTCATTGATGTGTTTATACGATTGTTCAGCATCAATAGATGCACTAACAAACACGGTTACTATCCTAATCGTCACAAAAAATACAAACAAACTCTCGAGCTGTATTTTCGAACGAAGGCAGTCAAAGAGTGGCCGAAAAAATATACACAGTTGATTCAACAAAATATTTAGTTGACAGTCTAATTATTTTGGCACAACACAGAGATTGATGTTATTCAGACATATATTTTACTCGACGAACAAAAGTAATTTCGTTGCTTTTCAAATTTTTTTTTCTCCAGCAATATATTTAGTTAGGGCAACTAAATATATATTTGGCACTGTACAAACCAATACTTTGTTCGATTTTCTCTCGGTGTACGCAGACACAACCCAGTTATAATTGGTATTATAGTAGTCTATGTCTGTTCGTTATAATTTCACATAGTCACCATATCGATGCGCGAATGCAAGTCAGCAGACGCGCTAGAATGTAAACACGTGGTTCTCGAAGATAAACATTTGGTAGAGGTAGTAACTAATTAGATTCTCGGAAGTGTTTAATTAACCGCGAAACTGTTATATTCGCACACACACGTACACACATATATGAGTACAAGTTGGGTATTGAAAGCCCTCTACGGACCACCAGGGTTGCTATTTACCTGGAAAACCTGGAAACAGAGAAATATCGGGGCATGTGAGAACTGTCAGGGGAAATCAGAAATATTTCACGTAATTTGGAGCGCAGTCGTCAAAGGTCAGGGAATTCTATCAATTTCAAGCTGTATATAGGTTCTATCGCTATTCGTGCACTTATGGAATCAAAAAATATCCAATGCAAAAATATTTTTTTTTTTTATTTGTGATAGTCGTGTGCCCATGAGTTTAAACTTACCATGATTATTTTAGTAGCATGACTCGTTGCCGTATTTCCAAGTGGTTGGCTTGCGACTTGTAGCATTAATGTAACCTCGTCGTAATATTTTGGTCAAAATGAGAGGGTTTTTAACTGGATTATTATCTTCACCATTTGTTACGTCACGTTAGGGCGTAGCTGGGCTAAAGAAAGGCAAAGAAAAAGACGCACACCATAAAAAAAAAATCAAGAAAGCATGGGCACAAAAATTCCAAAACCAAAACAAATATATTGAAGCCCGTAAGTGAACTAGGGCAAGGAGAGAACACACATGCACTGGAACAAACAGAAAAACAACAATATTAATATATCCTGAGAAAACACCCAACCTGAATAAACACTCGTGAAATCCCATTTTAAAAAAGGTAAAATGACTCCCTGAGTAAAGCAAAGCACAATTACAACTTTAAAAGTAAAGTACGCCTGATGATTCACTAAAAAGTACAACATGAAATACTAATTTCAAGAAAACCATTGGGAAGGAGCAAAAACCCTCATTACACTTAACCATGAGCATAAAGGCACGCCATAAAATATCCACTAAACTCATTGGCATTAAAATTCTTTTGGAAAATCGTAGTCCAGAAAACCATCCCTACAGCACGCTAAAATAAAGGAAGAATCCGCCTCTTAAACATTCCCATAAAATGCCATATTCAAAAATCACACAAGCAAAACAGTGAAGAAACACTTCCCTACCAAAAACGTTCATTGCAATACTTCACATGAGTAGTACTCATATTACGCGAAAACGCGTCTTGCATGGTGAAGGCCCGAAATACGAAGTGGTGTAGACATAATCTATCGTCGGCCAGCCCGCGCAACTCGAAGAGGAACACTGTACACTTGCTCGGGCTGGGGACGAACATTTATACGCGAAAACGCGGCTCGGGATGGTTGAGGCGGCGGGAATAGCGGAGAGGCGTATTGAAGGTGCCAGAGTGTGCGAGGCTGAACTCGTTGCCAGTAGTAGCCACCAGACAGCGCTCGGCCGCGCCAGGAGCGCCGCGCTCCTCTCTTCAGTATAGCTCAGCGCTTGGAAGCGGTCAGACGTGCGCCACCCCAAGAGAGGGGGAGGGGGCGAATAAAAACAAAGTACCTTTATCTGCATCTAAAATATTGCCTCTTCAAATAGTAACCCCTATTCAAACAAAATAACAATTTATTAATCTGGACTACCAAGTACAGACGTGGCTAATAACAAAGCAGACTTGCTAACCACGTTCATTAACGTCATGTAGTTCTGTAAACACACCAACCCCATAATAGCAGCATTGAATCGTACTCCAGAAAATTGTACTCATCACACGTTTCACCAGCTGGCGGGACGAAACATAAATCGTTCAGGCAGCACAGTCTTTGGCAGGACAGGAGTAGTCACATAAAATTGCTTGAGTTTGCTAACTGACACGCGTGTCACAGGGCCTCACATTAATAAGTATAATTGCAGTAGAGAGAAAGCTTTCGAAATGTGTAATAAATCATGGCTTTCCCTTGCCTATGATCCACTGTATATTAACACGACTGTATAGAATTAAGTTTCTATGATTGTGTGGATGAAATGGTTTGTTTTCCTTTGCAGTATATGTAACGTGTTTTGTTATGTTGTGATACTACGGTAGTTGCTTTAGTGTTAAAGTATGCTGCAATGTAAGGAGTCCGAAATAGAGTGGCAAAAAAAAAGTATCTTAAAGTAAAGGTCAGAAGAAAAAATATTTTGTCTGGAAAGTAAATCAATGTCAGAGAATTTTCAGATCGAAAAGGGTTGCAGCCCTGTGATACACATTGAGCGGACAAATAACATTGTGATGTGTATAATAACCAATGACGTTTGCACTTTCGATAGTAGTGGAGTGATTTGGGCGGCTCGTGACTGGGAGGTTCGGAGCAGCGCCAGAATGCAAAGGCGAAGGGAAACGAGAGATCGCCGAGAAAACCCGCCAACCAGCGGCATTGTCCAGCGCGATCCCCACAGGCAAAAATTCGGGAGGGATTCTGCTGGGATTCGAGCCTGGTTCGCCGTGGTGGGAGGCGAATAGTCTGACCGTGAATGGTACGGAAGTAGTGAGTGAGTGATGAGATTTGGACGGCTCTGAACGTCGAGGTCTTGAGAGCCGATGATGGCGACTTGGTGGGGCCGGAAGTACATCCGGTGATAAGGTCCCAGCACATAGCGGCAACGTCTAGAGATACGGGGCGTTGCCGCAGACTTTCCAATTCGCATGTTAAATGCCGAGCGAGTGGGTTGAAGTAGTAGGTGCGAGCTGATCCTGAACTTTTCTGTTTTCGGTTTTTTTTTGTGTTCTTGCCTTGTTTCGAGGTATGTATCTGTGTTGTATTAATAGTTTAATTCCTTCTTGCATATTATATTAAATTTACTATTATTAACGGTATACTGATGATTGAGGTGTGTATGGAGATTTGCTGTAGTAAAAGGGTGGGGAAACGGGAGATCCCGAGGAAACCCGCCGACATCGGCCGGCACGATTCCCACATACGAGTACGAAAGGAGGCTGGTGCGATGAGTGGCACGCGGAACAATCGTACCATTCGCGGGCAGCCTGAACAAGTTGTTACGCGCAGCAACAGGCATGATAGCCTGATTACCGTAGCACAAACATATTGCGAAGAAGTGGAACGAAGCTTTGAGCGCTTCTAAACAAACCCCGCCAGGCAGGCCAAGTGTACCGAATATTACGTCTGGAAACGCGGCGAACGAGGCTTTTTTTTTGTCGTCGTGACACTGCGCCAGCAAGACGTCCAGAGATGGGGGCGTGGCGTGCCGTCCGCCGACATGGGTCTAGTCATCAGCCTACGGCACCATGGACAAGGTGAAGTCAGACCACAGAAGACTAGTCAGAGTGGCCATTTATATAAACAAGTAATTTAATAACGAATCACATTAATATCTAACACAATGTAACCAACTAGTCTTAACGAAAACTCCTCAGATCTAACGAGTAACTAGCATTCTGTAACGAGTTGTAAAACATATTGTAATGAGATGTAATTTGATAGTGATTTAGATACAGGGACGAGACTGAATATATTTGAGTTCACACGTGAGCTACGCCTCTGTTTGCTTTAATAATTTAAAACACCTCAGGTTATTAAACCTTAACAAAGTGATAATTGGGTGGAGGAGGGGGTGGAGAAGTGAGCGAGTCGATGACAGTCAGTGGTGCTCGTGGGACTCGCCGCAGCGTGGCTGTATACTAACGCCCACGCGAAAAATTAAAACATCAATTTATTTATTTTTCAAATTAAGGAAATACAGAACCCCGCATGAAATAGATAAAAAGCTTAACATTAAATAAACGAACACTATAAAAAATGCAGATAAAGATTAAATTCTACAATACCTTCGATAGCCCGAAAGCTAGATAACATACTTAAAAAAAGTAGTTTAAACTTAAATCGCCTTAATTACAAATGAATGTAAGTTTAAACCATTATAAAGTTATAACAAAAAAAATTAACATTAAATAGAGAAATACATTAAAAAAATAATAAATTTAAATATTATGAAGTGTTAGCCTTTATTATTTGTTTATTAGGTTTATTATAATATAATATTAATCATTAAAGCGAAACGTGTTCTCCCTCTTAGGGTACTGTGCGAGCTCCAAAGACCATACAAGCTACGTATTTTGCATTTTGGGCGGTCAGCGGCGCGGGAAGCGCACACATATATCGCGGCAGGATGTTTGCCAAGGACTCGATCCTGCCGGCACCAAGATGTGGATCGAGAAGAGCCTGCGCAGGGTCTACATCCTGGGCAGCGCTGGAGGTCTCTTCACCAGCCAATATCCACACTCCCCGCGCCGTTTCTCCAGGAGTTGTCCAGTCCTCCAGGCCTCTGGAGCATCTCCGCAAGCAGACGCCTCTGCTTCCCCCGAGAGCTTCGTTATGAGAACTGTTACTGCCCAACCTCGTGGTAAGAGTACAACACTTTCACTTTCGCATTATTAATATCTGGTCTATTTCTCTTTTGTCCTTACATTGCACACTAATATCTAAAGACTATTTACGATCAAGTGAGCACTTTTGAAATCATCCTTAGGAAAAAAAGTCACTGTCCCTACCTACATATATTTTAACGGGTGCACTGAGTGTCATGCGCCCAGTAAAGTTGGTAACTATGGAGGGAATGTAGTTCCATATATTAACGTCGAATAAAAAGTCTTAGGTAACCATATGTGATAACTTAAATTACACAACGTGTATACATGTAGAACTTAAACAGGGCTTTCAAATCTGATCAGATTACCGTGAACAGCATATACCCAATTTGGCAAGGAGCTAAAAGTGAAATCAATATGAATTTTTTTTGTTCTGCACTCAACAACCATCCTTCATCCTAAAAAACGAATTTTCTTGGAGAAAGGCTTTCGGAACATATGTTTTGTATTCACCTATGCATAGGCTGTTCACGGTAAAATGAGCACTTTTAAAAGCCCTGCTTAAGATCTACTTGTTTGCAAGTTGTGTATTCTTCCACCATATATGAAAAATTAACATTACAATGATCCTCGTCACTTTATTCATGCGTCGGTCAAGTGAAACAATGAAATTATGATAAAAGTAAATATTTTACAAATTTGCTAATTTTTACACTTTCATGAATAAAAAAATAGAAATCAAAAGAAATAATTTAAGTTAGCACAAATCGTCACCCAAAAAATTTTATTCGACGTTAAGATAATGAACTACTTTTCATCCATCGTTACCAACTTAACCGGGCACGTGTCCCTCAGTGCGTCCGTTAAAATACACTACCTACCAAAAAGTAATTAAACACCTGTGAAGATATGTAATTCAGTACGTCAGTTGACTTGTGTTTGACGGCCTTCGGGGTAGGACCGCTGGTGTTTGTCAATGGTAGCATGAACACAGAGGCCTATTGTAACATTCAGGATAATGAAATGCTCCCAACATGGTGCCGTCTTTACGGAATGGATCCGTGTTACTTCCAGGACGACAATGCCAGGTGCCATGTTTCAAGGGCTACCATGCGGTGGTACGCCGACAACAATGTTGCCGATTGGACTGGCCCGCCCAGAGCCCCGACCTCAACCCTATAGAACATCTTTGGGACGAATTGGATCGCCGGGTGAGGGCTCGTCAGGCGCGGCCAAAATCCATTGCTCAACTCATGGAATGATTGCAAGAGGAATGGCGACGAATCCCTGTGGATGTCCTGGAAACACTCGAAGAGAGCATGCCAGACAGGATGGTTGCTGTTATAGCCGCAAGAGGTGGCCCTACGAGATTCTAACGGAGTGACAACCACCGAGCAAACATTGTGAATAGGTGGCCAATTACTTTTTGGTAGATAGTGTATATGCAAGCAGGGAACGTCACTCTTTTCTAAGGTTTATTTCAAAAGTACTCACTTTTACGCGAAGAGCCTTTATATACAGAGCACGAAAGAATTGTATTTTTTGTGGTTGTGTGGTGAGGTGTGGACCTGTGTATATGCATTTGAGTGAGTCGTCCTCAGAAATGTTTAAATGGTATGCCAGCTACAACTAAACTAAGTACGCGTCCTTATCATCTTCTAAAGACATGCACCATAATTTCTCATTTATTTGTGTTTATAATATTATTACCCTGTGAAAAAAAAAAAAACGAGTTTTCCTCTATACTTTCAGAAAATATAAAAACAATTTTATAAATCAGACGTATTAGATATTTTGTAAAAATTTGATTTAAGTGTTAAAATATTACAATTCTGATAATTTCATACACCTAATGAAAATGGCAGATCTATCGAAATTTAACTACATCTGCTGGAGGCATGCAAGAAATGCTAGTTATTGAAAGTTCAGAAATTCTTTATTTCCTGTATGCTGTACACTGAGTTACTGGTATGATGACACTCCTCGTTTCTACGAATACATGCGCTATCTGCTTGTTTATCATAGCTGATAATATCTATGGAATGAATAAATTCGACGCAACTAAATGTTTAACTATATTTCCGTTTTAATTAGATGAGCAAGACTGTCAATTATATTTATTTGTTCTGCATTTCTTATTTTACCATGTCATTCCCTATAAACACTTTTATTTCAGTACCTCCTACGATGTGAGCCAGGGTCTATTCCCGGCGTGGTCACCCAAATTATCGCACGTGGGATACGTGGCGGACGTTTCCGTCGACTTGCGTGTTTTCTCGGGGCGCTCCCTTTCCCCCCTGCTCTTGCATGTTGCAGCTGCTCCATTTTCAACACATGTTATCCTCAACGGTGTCCAAGACTTCCCTCGTGGGCGCCCAAAACCTCTCCGTTCAGGTCTCAGATACTTGAGTAACCCTGAAAACTTGCCACGGTATGACAGAAACTAAAAAGTAAAAGAGTCAAAAAATCTCTTGTTCGTATTGTGGCCAGTGCCTTCACACCAAACCCAACCTCAACCGACACTCCATCTATTCCTATCTCACTAAGAATCAGGGAGAGAATGGGAGGAAAAAAAAACTCAAAAACATCAAACATTTCAAAACAGCAGCAGAGTAAAGGTTTTGTTTAACTATGCATTTCTCTTCGTCCAAGATTGAGAAAGTGGCACAAAACACTACATTCATAACACTAACCCTCAGTTTGAATGCCTTTTTGCTTAAGCAATTTTGCATAATCGTAAAATACCAGCCAAAATACATAAAACACTCTGTCCTAGAGCACACTTTAAAACACATATATTAAATTACACTCATAAAAAATTACGCAAACTCATTAAAATGATATGCCATATAATAATGCTACAGTTTCCTCACAAAAACCACAGTCAATATTTAGACATAGGAATATCCAGATAGGCTAAAACCTCCCATTACTTCAGTACACAGTTTCTCTCTCTCTCTCTCTCTCTCTCTCTCTCTCTCTCTCTCTCTCTATATATATATATATATATATATATATATATATATATATATGTAGAACCTCACTACAATTCTCCCTCACAAAATGTCATTAACTCGAAACGAAACTTTCTTTTATAATTTATCAATTCAATGTAAAACTTCTAACAACTCACTTAAAACAAGTCAACTCAGTGACTCCCAACTTAAGTGCCTCATTTAAAGTTTACAATAAAACTTTAGACACTTAAGAGACACTTTTATTTACACCAAAACCAGGCACATATAACATTCTTGCCCGTACACCTCAAGCTCATTACAATTTTAATCACAGAGACGTCGAACCACAAATAAATGGCCTCACGAGCATTCGTAATTACTACAAAAATGATTGCCTTAAATAAACGCCATTTCCGACTAAACTCAGTAATCAAACATGCTTCCATCCAATCCACATCAATAATACACCAGCCATGCAGATCCTGAGCCTAGGGACATTCTCTCCACCTATTTTCACTCTAAGAGCGACGGTATTGCTCAGGATCGCAAAACCACAGAGCACATTCAATTTCCAAGTGTCCAGGGATATGCTCACCCCCAAAACACAAAATCGTGCCGGTAGTACACTGACAATTCCACACACCAAACAGCTTTTTTTCATACAAAACAATACGTCCATGTATATCCTTAATTTTGGCAAAGTTCCCGCCAACATCATCATCTCGCAGAATAATACTTACCTTCTCTCCAAGCGATGTCTCCAGCCTCCTGGTCCGCCCGACCACGCTCTCTAGCGGAACCTCATGCTATTCGAGCTCCCGCACTCCTGCCGGTGACGTCTTCCTCGAAGCCGTTCTTTTTCCAACCTACCCTAATTCCAAGTGTTAGTTGTACGTCCGAGGTAGATACGGGAACTATTGCGTCTCACGGTTGGTCCCCTTACGCCTACAGGGGAGGGAATCCATGGAAGGAGACATGCATCGCGGCAGATAGGTATTGGGCAGCCATGGCCATCGTTATGGGCCATGGCCACCTCCCTTAGTGTACCTATAGTTAAAAATATTAACTAAGAAGAGACTGGGAAAAACCGGCATAGGTACCGTAAAATCCCAGTTGACCGAAAAGAATTCAAAATTGTTACATGCATTATTGGAAAATGCTACAGGAAACAGACGAGTAAGGACCATGTTCCTTATTAGCAGGAAGATAAATTTTAGTAGAGAGAAACTCGCCACGCACAGGTATTGATACTCGCTTAAATCCCTTCTCTAGCCGCATCCCCACTCCTGAGACCATTCCCCAGTGCGCTCTTTGCGAACGCAGTGCCCTCTTTTCACTTACAACGCTGTCTATAGAATAATCCGCCAATTACAAGAAAGCAAGCTTCAAAATCCCTAACAACTTCATGCTGCAACCCACAGTGCACACTTGCACCGGCAGATAGAAGCACCCACGGGGATCGAGCGACCACAGGGCGACGAGAGACTGTAAAATACACAAACGAACTGCTTACATTTTCACACACATGACGGAGTTCACTGCGTCACAGTACAACTACATTGTTATTAGATACCGGGAAAATGCGCAAGTTCAATGACCTGCTGGCTAGTATTCACAGCTGTTCGTGCACTCGCACTTAATGTGTCGTTTATGACCGCGAGGATCTATGGATGTGCCTGCATTTTGTCACGTATTTACTGGCTAAAGCTAGTAAAGGGGTGTGTTTGTGTGTGTGTGTGTGTAATGAAGCACGACGGACGACGCTAGCCGGCGCAGGTAGAGTGATATCGCCTCTACGTGCAAAGTTGTGAACTCGAGTGCAGTGTTATTGTACCGCTGGAACTATGGGACTTTGAAGGATGATCCTATAATTGTATTGTCCGCGACACTGTAGCAAAGTCCAATGCACTTTGCTGTGGCGCATTCTGGCAGTCTGTATAATTAAGACTTGCCCATATCATAACATTAATCTTATGGCGTAGGCAAGCTTTAATTATACAGCCTGCCTGGGCGCGCAATAACAACTTCTCTATCGAGGTTCCGCATGAAATCGGTTCGTATGTTTTGGGAAACAGCAGCCTGAAAAACCCGTTTTCCGCCTTGTTGGGGGGGGGGGGGCATTAAAATGACGTTTTCGATGTGCGTGATGTCTTGAAAGTTCCACACACGACTAGTCGGAAGTGTGTTGTCTTTTCATAGATAAGCATTTTGGGTGCAAGTTTACTGGTTTCCTTAACAAAAACGATCTCTTACACATAGAAACTCAATTCAAACGAAACAAGTCGTGGGTCAAATTCAAAACTAATACACGGGAACGTGTGTCTAAAGTTGAAGTCGTCCCCTCATAAGCATGAAAACTTTTTATGTGTCTAATAATTATAAGATAAATTAATGGCGTACCTGTGTGTTGCAAATCAAAGATGAAATTACCATGTGTACAACTTCTTCAGCGGAAAATATTCATCAGGTTTGCATTGGAGTTCAATGCTGTTACACGAGAAGCAAATAGTTAACCCCATAATATCGCAGCCACCCCCGTTTCAACATTACATTGGTATCAAGATTGTATCCCCGCATACAGCAAAATCTCTTGAGTGTGTAGTATGTAAGTTAGTTTCCGTGTGCTTTTCATAAGTTGGCGCAATTATTTACTCTGTGAGAATGGCCAGAACAATTTCGTGTTAATTTAACACTTTGGAATTTCCATATGGACAATATTTCGAGCATTCTTTCTCTTAAAGTAAGCTACTGATTTTTCACTAATTCTCATAACTGCTGGTCCAGGGAGTGTAACGATTTGTAACGAGACGGAGATTCTCAATGAAAGTGTATTTCACTGAAACTAAGTAATTTAATTCTGACTTTTATGGAAGAGCCGGCTGTACATAAATACGTAAGTTTCGGAGTAACGCTGCGTGCCCAAACCATAGCGCTATCATCCTTCAGTTATTATTTTACGAAAGATTTAAACTAAATCTTCGTGAAACTTATTTACGGTTGAAAGGTATTCAATGTGTTACAAATAATATTTTGTATATTAGTTTCGTGGCTATTGGACTCAATATTATGAACCTGTCTCAAAATATTAGTTGCGCTATAAATCTTTAATATAATAATTAATCTACTTGCATATGGTACACAGAATGAAGCTCATTGCACCCCTTGTGAATAATTGAGCGTAAAACTTTATTTTCATTTGATGCTAGCCATTACTTCTCGGCAATAATTACTGGTAATATTTAATAATAATTCCAATTATTTCCATATTTCTGTAAAAACACAAGTTCTTCAATATTTTTAATTTTTGTTTTTTATATTTTACTATTTTATTTACAATTATATTTGTATATATTTTGCGAGTTCAGAAGATATTTCTAGATATCTGCTGCTAACCGTATTTTCCATCTGTTACTAAACTATATATATATATTTCTGGAGATAGTTTATGCAAGTTTAGGAAATAAATGCATGCTACTTCCAATGTGAAGACTGAAAAACCCCTGGAATTCGTCACGTTTCTACAATTACGTAACTTTTCTGCGGTACGCGGAGCAGCCGGCAGGAGAGCGGTGAAATATTAGCATATGAAGTAAGTTATGTGCCCAGGCAACAGGCGGAGAACGAAGAACTGCGAAGCTTCGTCACGGCTGGAGAGAACCACGTCTCCGCGAGAGAGAAGAACAGCTGGAAAATAGAGATTTATGAAGTAGGCTCGAGCCGCGTGCGGGCTCCTTCAGCAGCGGGCCGAAAACTCCCGAGATACGCAAGGTTTTTTGGTTCCCGACTCGTGAGAAAAAAAAAATCTTGTGCGTCTTGAGCGAAAACAAGTACTGCGATAATTCTCTCGCGTAGAGTCCCTGCGGCTGGGATGAAAGATGAAAGATGGACAAACCCGGTGTTGGAATGGAGTCCAAAAAATCATCGGAGACCAAGGAGAAAACCACCAGACCGTTGGGACAATGGCATGCACAGGGTTGCTGGAGTTAACGGGCAGAGAATCGCCCAAGACCGTTCTACCTGGAGAAGACTATTGAAATTCTACCTGAATTCCTAACTCTAAGAGACCACGTGATTTCATGATTGAACTGGCTGATGAAGACACAACTAATGAAACAAGAAAATATTATAGCAAATGAGAGTTTTAAGTGCAAGGTAAAAAATTTAGTCAATTTTTTTTTGTTAAGTTCTAATTGACAGAATAACTAATTGCGGGAAAGAATCGGTTCTTAATTGTTATTTCGTAAATATGAAATAATAAACAACCAATATTTTAAGCCGTGTGTTACTAGCTCTCGCAATATCTTCGGTGGATGTGATCACTAAGGCATCTCGTCTAAGAGGTGGGATACCAAACTAGTGACAAACACGAGTGCAACCCTGGGAATGACTCTCCTCAGCACTGAGTCAGTACTAAGCGTTTCTTAAACCATAAACTTTGGTTTTTTTCTTTTGGGCATTGGGGAATCTAATGTAATAATGTGGCGCTCCTAATCCTGTCGTACTTATTAAAATATATTTTAAGATCTGTTTATCTACTGAAACCTCGCCAATAAAGGAGTCATCAGAGGCGGAACCAATCGCTCAGAAAATTGGAACGTAGAGTGGAAGGAACTAGTAATTGTTAGAATTAAGGATTTATTTTGGACATTGGAAACCGAAATCTGTATTACCAGGACGGGAATCGAAACCTGTTCCTTGTGAATGAGATCCCAGCATAAAGCCGCTCGGTCCCTGCAAGATAAGTTGCGACACACGGAGAGAAAATCGAACAAAATATTTGTTTGTATAGGGCCAAATATATATTTAGTTGCCCTAACAAAGTATATTGCTAAGCAAACAAAATTTGAAAATTAATAAAATTACTTTTGTTCGTCTAACAAAATATATGTTTGAATAAACGAAATATCTGCGTTGGGCCAAAAACAATTAGACTGTCAATTAAATATTTTGTTGAATCAAATGTATATATTTGACTGCCTTCGTTTGAAAATACAGCCCCAGAGTTTGTTTTTAATTTTTGTGACAATTAGGATAGTAACTGTGTTTGTTGGTGCATCTATTGATGCTTAACAACTGTACAAAAACATTAATAAAAAAAACAACCAGAAACTGACAAGTAAAGCTTTAAAACATGAAATATTTGTTTGCACAAGTTTCCCGATATTTACAGTATATCTATTTAAAAGATATCCGGCGTCATCAGTTGTCACATTAACTGGGATTACTAAGGCGTAGCGCGTGGACGCAGGTGATCTAGGTTCGAAACTCGGTCAACCTTGTAATTTTTTTATATCGGTCCAAACTGTTTAATGTACATGTAGCCAAACAAATCTTTACTTTCACCAACGAAATCTTACAGTTTGGGGCAACCAAATGAGAACAACAAAATAATTTGGTTTCAGCAACAAAATATTTCATTGACCCTATACAAACAAATAATTTCTTTGCACCAAACAAATCTTGTTTGATTCAACAAAACCTTTTTCTCAGTGCACTTTAACAGGCATGCAATCATTTGTGTCCAATAGTGTAACTTTGGTCTCCCGCGCCGATTTTCTTTATTTCTGCGCGGTTAGGTGTACATAGCTCTCACCCTTCGCCAACAATCTCGATAAGGGATACCATACACCCAATCCTTGTAGGATCAGAGCCCAGGCCTTGAGAGTGCTTAGTCTGTCCACTTTCGTTTTCAGTTCATGAATTTTGTTGATGGTAATTATTACCGTTTCTTATTTAAAGGACGTTACACTTTACGAGTTTTTACATGATTTTTTCATCTGATTTTCACTGTTTTATACGTGTATAAACGGGAGCTTTTTAATAGCTTACATAATATATCTTGTGTAATAACCATATTTTAATTGTTCAAATTTCATGTCTGTATAACTGAGCAAGGTAGACATCTAATATTCTGTACTAGTATTTTTTTTTTTTTTTTTTTTTTCTGTTTTAAAAATTTATGGCGACAAGAAATGAAGGAGTTCGGTAGGGTGGTTGAGGCGTTTACTTAAACTTGGTGGACCTTCCGATGATATGAAATATTAATCATGCCTGTTAGCAATATGCACGGTGGGAAGCTTCACTTCGCCGCTGATTTACGTTTGATGGAAATATCATTTTTTAAAAACGCATGCGAACGCATTTTTAAATTAAACGAAACGAAGGATGCTGTGGTGAATTTTTGCCTTAAAATAGATTAATGAGTTCCGCATCTCGCGACACGCGCGGCCTCCTTGGGTAAATAAGAAATCGGGTAAGATGGTGTCAGGGAGGACTTGTAACATCGGTGGCCGATCGTATTTTGTGTCACGTTAATGGCAGTTACCGTTTATTATTTCCTATTTGTTTTATTAGCCTGTGGTATACAGTAGCCCGCGCAAAATATGAGCTTGCTGTTTCCAACAACGTTAATGATTTTTGTATGTGTGCTCAAATCTACTTTTTTTTGTCCTATACAGAATCTTTAACTCTGTTACGTGTTTAAGTTGCCGATATATAGGATTCCCAAATGGGAAAAATCGGTAACGAAGTAAAATACAATGACAACTCTCGGAACATTATTGTTTGTTAACGGGACCTTCAATGTAAGAACCGATACTTTGCACAAATACGGCTTAAAATCTCGTTTTTTTAAGCGCTTATACCTCCCTTTATATTCGGTTTAAGTATAAAGTGTCGCATATGTTTTCCTTTTACTTTTTCATGAAGAATCACCTCCCGAAGTTTGTCGGTCTAATTGAGAATCATCCTGTACAGTTTTACGAGCTCGCTTCCGTGACCTCTGTCGCGCGAGCAAGCGGAAGAGAGCACAGAGAGTCGTAAGATAACAGGCGGCAAGTCAATAGAATATTTAGAATGGCAGGCGAGCGATAAACCAAGAAGAGCGTATCTTTTACACAACTCATCCCGCCGCGCATACCTCTGCGTTTATCTGAAAACTGCTTTGGATTTCTGACCTAGTTTCTCTCAGCGTAACTCGGGGTGCGTTGAACATTCCAGATGGTCAGGAAGACTGATATAAAAATTCGGCAGGCCCTCGAACAGAGGGTTTTATGATGTGCGGGAATCTGGGCGATTGTGTGGCGAAGGGCAACGAATAACTTCGGAAGCGACCAGCGGTATGAAAATCTACGACTCCAAGCATCGGAGCAGTGAAGGTGTGACTGGCAGGTTCACCTATTGGACTGGATACATGAGTGAAAGACATTACAAATGATGACAACAGATAGACTGAACACGTATTAATGATGAGTAAATTGACTGTAACAAAACAGAGACATTAAGGAGGAGGTTAATTAATGTTCAAATGGGCATTAAATATTGCGTTCACTGAGAAATTAAAAAGAGTAATAGTGGAGATAGATAGATTATTGCTGTAAATAATATCCTTTTGAATAAATTAAAAATCAACTTTAGTTATTTTAATTTATTCAGACCTCCTTCCCTCACGAACTCAGATACGCCCTTAAGGAGTCTTATAATATTTTAGTGATTGATTAAATTGATGGATTGGGCGCAATTTCTTTCTCACCAACCTGTGGACGTATACATGGGCAGTTGAAGAGGAAATCCTTAGGTATACTGGCACGCAGGACAAAAACTTGTAATAACAACCTTCAAAGAAGAAAAATGATCTGCTGATTTTTTTAATTTTTTTATGTTTATTGGTATTCACCGTTTAGAGTTCATTGTTTTGAAAGTACTTCATCGACTGCCATACTAAGGTTAATTTCCATTATATCTTCTTCGTTTGCCAAGTTATTTTCACTTTATTTCTTCATATGAACGCTTCATATTTAAAATAATAAAAATTTAACTATTTGAAACTCAGTTTTGATTCAAGACTTGGCTAATTCGTAACACAAAAGATTTCCTCCATGGACTAAGCAGAAGTGTAACATGCGAAAACGGGTCGATGTGGAGAAATTTCACAATGCTTTCGTTGAACATCTGGACCTCTCCCCTCCATCTCGACCCCCCCCCCCTCCGTGTCCTTCCTTCTGAACAGGAAACCGGGGATAGGGTGTCGCAAACGGCCACGGGTGCTTGGAAAGGACACTTCGTTGAGAAGTTTAACCTATTCGAATGGAGGCGAAATCGACTCAACTGCGTGGTTTTCAACCATGGCGTTTTCATCAGCTCGAAATACTTTGCTGGTCTTCTGCGAAAGTCTTAGAACCCCTCTAAATGGCGGTTTTTCTATGACACAAAAAAAATGTGTATAATTTCAGTTAAAATATGGTTAAATTATGTTCAGCGGTTCCCACTTATGTGGGATAAGCTACTCTTACTCTGTATGAACGTAACAGCTTCTAAAGTGGTATAAAGTTTATGTTCTTCAGAAAATAAATTTTTAATGGCTTAAACGTTTTCAGGGACATTTTGATGTATGAAAATTTTAGTATGGAATAAAGACGCTCAACTTTTTTTGTTTCTTCATGAAATTATAAGATTGCCGTTGATATCCCACGTAGAGATGTATACTGCCGAGGAAAAGACTTCAGAAAAGTTCAGTACCTTCTACGAAGCAGCGATAAGGTTTATGATGTATGCGCTTTTGTGTGTCACCCTTGGGTCCTTGCTACACTAAAATAAAGGTTTTTTTTCCCCCAGCCAACAGAATAGTTGTTTGTAAAGGGCCACAAATGTATTGAGTTTCCCAAAAAAAAAAAAAATATGTCGTTGAGTTAACAGAATTTTTAAATCAGCAAAATTAGTTTTGTTCATTTAAGGAAATACACATTGAATAAACAAAAACCTCTGTTTTGTGCCACAATAAATTAGATTATCAACAAAATATTTAATTGAATCAACCATATGTAATTATTTGGCCAGTCATTTTGCTGTCTTTGTTCGAAAATACAGCTCTATTGTTTGTTTTTTGTCAAGTGAATTTCTTGATGCTTATAAATATCATAATGAAACAAGTTGAAGCTAAAATGTAAAGGTTTAAAACATTAAATATTTATTTACGCACGTTGTCCAGTATGCAAAATAAATGTATTTAAAAATGACTTCTTTTTTCTTTCAATAGTTTCTAGGAAGTAGTGCTCGGACGCTAACGAACTAGGTTCGAATCGCTGTCAGGCTTACTTTTTTGTATTAACAGAACCTTTTTAATTCACTCAAAGCGAAACAAATATTTATAGTTGCACTAAAGAGATTTTTGTTTGGGGAATCCAGAAAAGACAACAAAATAATTTAGTTGCAACAACAAAATATTTTGGTATCCCTATACAAACGATGCTTAGTTCGGTAGAACCAAACAAATTTTGATTCAACAAAACCTTTTCCGCAGTGTATTTCAGCCATGCGCGTCCTTAAAATACATTTGTGACTCTTCATAGTCATAACTGTCCGTCGTAAGAACTTGGCTCTAAAATACGACACTATTTTTACCGGCCCTTTTTGAAACCCCTATTATGCCATAAATTTGGGCTTCGGTACAAGGCACGCCATTTTTTAATCTCGAAAGTCTCATTTATTGGATCTCTAATGAAGCTCTCCGCATTTTAGTCAAATCCACAACAAAAATAAATTTTCACATCATTTTTGTTTGTATCTTGCTGCTGAGTATAGAACAAGAAGAAAAGGAATGGGGGTGTGCACATTTCATAATAAAAAAATCTGACATAGACGTTGTGAACGAAAAACATTTGGCTTGGCGCCACTACGTTAGTCGAAATAAATAAAACGCAGAATGTTACATAATACCTACACACAACAGATATTGCTAACGCTTCGCTTACAAATAAAATTAAAAACAAATATACCAATTACCCCACCAAAGTAAGCACGCTATCAAATCAAAATATGTTAAGTGATTAGCAAACACAATTTTGAGAATGAGGATTTTTACAGTACATTAAAGCAATAGCCATCGTTCAAAATGTAAGACTAAAGCTGTATTCCTTTGACAACACCCATTTTACAGTTTTTTTTTTTTTTTTTACTTGTCAGTTTTCGCACATAAACTATTTGAGTAAACATTAATGTATTTTATATGTATCTATAACAGTGGGGCCTTTTATCTGTAAAAGTGTTTAGGGATATTAGCCAACATATGTCCGCAAATGTGTATTTTAAGTATATAAATTATTATAGTTTGCGAGGATAAACGTGCATATTTGGAGACCTCTTGAAATTTAACGTATTGTATTCTATACTTACGGGTAATTGAATAAACTTCTTTTCTCCTTCAGCCTTACACTTCCTCAATACAAAATGTATTAATTCTCAATAAATTGACCATTCCTGATGAATTTTCCTGAGCATCCACTACATTCTTAAATTGTAGCAGCAAAACTTGTTAAACCTATGGCGTTTAGTATCTGCAACGCTTGGACCAAGCATTCCGCAAGCCTGAGTGAATGGTAGATTTAGCATATAGAATTACGTCACAAAGTTTTTACATAAACGCATGAAGCTCATTACATATACACGCATCAATTTAGCGTATCAGTATTCCTCGGTGAATAAAACAAAATGAGACGATACTCAAGCTGCAAAATCTTTGTGATTAATTTCATTAATCTGTTGACATCCTCTAAAGCATCCAAATGACTGGGATACGAGGGATAAATCACAAAGAAGCAAATTCCTTAATAAAAAAAAGTGCACACAGCACAGAACGATAGAATGGACCAGACTAGCCGTTGACTTTTGTCCACAACCCCCGTTAATGCCCTCATTGTTTCCCTGTATTTAAATGCTGAATAATGGAATGTTTCAAACCGAGCACCTACGTCACCGAGATGCAACAATGCAAGGGTGGAATAAAGGCAGAGCGTTACTGAAAGAGAAACTTATTGTGCCTTTTTTTGGAACACCCTTTTTCCAGCATCACTACTCAAACAGCATCTTCATTTATACTTCATTCGTGGTATTTTCACACTTTATGAATTAAACATTTGAAAAATAATCTCGTGTATGAGGCGCTCGGTAATTTCCTAAATATGGCAAGTATCGCGAAAGTTTTATCCTTCTGTTAACATCAAATTATCTCACTTTTTGTTTAAATTGATCTTTTACTTATATTTTATCCATTAATTATAATATTACGTTTTTCAGTAATACGAATTTAAATAGTGAGAAAATAGGTATGTTGGTAATACCTAGTAAGAAATAGTTCTCATACAGAATACTATTAAACTGAGTGCACACGAATTTGGTGTGTTCTCCCTTTCGCGTAATTTTCTAGACCTAGTAGAGCTTTGTTTGCATGAGGCGGAGGAATAGTCTGAAAGTAGAACTTAAGCAAGGCTTCAGAAAAGTTGGAAGTTGCCGTGAATGAACTATAGTTACGATATTACCAATAAATGCATCGAATTTAAATCGCTGTTACTTTTAAATACCTCTCATATAAAAGAATACAGTGATTGGTATACACATAAAGTTATTAGCGCCAGTTATTAACCACCACCTGTGATCACGCGCAAATTTACATGTCTGGTAAATACAGAGAGTACTGTCGTCTAAAATAAAGGTAAAGTAACAAACTTCAGTTACAAAATCTATCGTCGTAGGGTATTAAGTTTAATAAAATTTTAAGAATTCTGAGACATGATTTGACTAATTTATAAATTTCTAAATAATGCGTCGTTGAAAAATTTAACGCCTGGTTATATTTTGCAATTCGTGATCAAAAGCAAAATTTTTACTATGAATCGGTTTCTATAAAACCTTACCTATGCGACTCACTTTCGTAAAGAGTTTCCAGTAAACATTATAAATTTAATATTGGTCGTCTATGAGTCTCAATTAACTGCAAGTAACTTATTTTAACACAATGTAAACTGCAACTACCATTGTAACCATTATCTGAATTTCATGACAATGTAGCCTATAGTTTAATATTTGAGCATAAAATTGTATTTTGCTCGTTTATCTTATATGTTATACAGCATAACAACACAAGCACTAAATGTATCCCCTGATCAGTGGCGTGTGGTGAAGTGTTACCAGGTAAGCTGGTGCTTGCTCAGTGCTGTACACACTCGGCGCCCACAATAGGAACCAGTAACCAGAGTGAGGCCGTAGGAAACCAAATGTACTGCGGCCACTCACGAGAGAGCGCGAAGCATCCATTACACACGTGCTGTGATGTCTACTGTACTACTACTTTTCAGTGGCCGATGTGTAAACTAGCAAAATATTAGGTATAACACATAGAAAAATACAGCTTACCTTGCAACAGTTCACCACACGCCACTGGACTTGATGTTCCGTACTTTAACGCCGACCTTATCTTAAGACTAGAACTTATTTTAAAATTTTAATTTAAAATTTTCTCAAATAAACGAATTACGTACTTTATTAAAATATGTGCACCATAATGCTTTTATTAGTTGTCTAACTGAAACCAAAGCATAACCGGCTAGGTTAGCTACTGGATCCTGTGATATCCGCATAACCACCTAGGTTTAAAGTTAATGTGGTCATTGCCAGCCTGTTTTAAGCAGGACTCTGGGATAAGATTCTTCTAGGTAAGGCAGAGAGCAAACTGTGAAAATACCACTACCGTTGGGTAGAATCCAACGGTGGCTTGAGCTTTCACTGGTATTTAATAGCGGACAATATAAACAAGTTACCATTCCTTTCTTTATTGCCTCGCCATGCTTGTAGATACATAGGAATAATATCGGGAATTCCATTTGAATCTTGCTTCCTGGGGACGAGTCAGCGACTCCCTTGGGAGGAAGGTCTCCGGGCGTTTGAGGTGGTCTAGCAGTACCATGCTATTGTAGCCGAGCCAAGTTGCAACCGTGTGTGAACCGAGAAAGTGTGGATGGCGAGTTTCGTAAAGCCTTTCTCCACTCACGGCGATTCAAGTCTCCTGGCGCCACCCCTGGGTAAGGCAGATTGGGCTCCGCCTCCTGTATCCCTGTGGGAACCAGTTTCCTAATGACTGGTAAGGGGTATCTGCCATGATGGCTTGGGCCGACAGAACTAGTGCTTGTGGGGTTAGCTGGACTTTCTACTCTGGTGCACTAACGGGTGAAAGGGACCGCCTTTGTTCGCCTGGTGCTCGCCATAGGATGAGCGGTTGGTCATTGAATACCCACTAGTGCCATGGAAAATAAATGGGAGCACTGGCTGAGAGGTTCGGCCCCATCGGATGTTCTCTCTGGCGTTCTGAACACATTAAGATTGGACTCGTGCTGAAATTGGTTAACTCCTCATGCTGGAGAAGGCCTGGAGGGATCCCCCCCTCTTAAATAAAGACCGGGCGGTGAGCGGCAAGCAACTCCGGTTGTGTCCTGGAGAGACACTAGGGATATGGATAGAAGCACAGCCGTAGAAGACAGGTCTGGACACTAGCTTGAAAAGTTGACACCCTTATTGACGTATTTGGTTCATAAACCCAGCCGCAGAGCGCTGCTTTCGAAGTAGTGTTGTTTAACATGGTTAGCATAGGGAGGGGTATTGCAATTTTTTCTTAAAATGGGAAGATGGCATTTATATCTCAATGGAATTATCCCTGTACCAGCAATGCTAACAACACTAGTTTGCTTGCAGCGATCTGCGGTTACTGTATGAACTAAATCGGTCAATAAGGGGGGTCAATTCGCTAACATTGTTAGATAGGCGAGTGTCCAGACCTGTATTCTACGGCCGTGGGTAGATCCCTGGCCAGACCACACGCTTCGTGTCTGAGTACGAGGGTCTCAAAACCTTGTGGTAGGGTGTTATCTGCTCTACTTGTGAATCAGGCTGGGGCTTTGGATCTGGTCAACTCAGGTGTTAAAGCTGGGATATCTGTGCGATGAGAGGGCGGGATCCCCCTCCCTCTCCACTCCCCCCTCACACCCCTCCCACAAATATTGAGCGGCTGTAGGGAAGGAATGGCCATTGTGGCTAAGAGCGCAACGTAAAAATACAAAAGTACGAAGGCTGAGAAGCCCTATCTATATGATTCGTGAAACCATTAAAACAGAAAAAATATTCTAGAAGAAAAGCTCAACATCGCAGAATATTTTTATCGAGAGAATATTAAGCATCGCAAATGTTTATTTTTCTACTCGCAATAAGAATCCCTAGAAACATATTCACTACTTTAATATTTACGGTTTCAACACTTGGAGCGTGCAGTTAAACTTATAGCGGTCAAACCAAGACGCAGCAATGATCTCCACGAAACGCTATCCAAAAGAAATTTCCACAAAATGAAATGTAATCCATTTATTACGGTGAACTTGGAACTAGTGTGTGAATTGCGTAAAGTTTGTCAGACGTAAACTTTTTTTCCGAGACTTTCGTTTCAAAAGAGTTAGGGTATAGTCTTTGCATGACTCTGGAATAAAATTTTCCCCGAATTGTGTATCTTACATATAGAAAAATATTGAGAGTCCTTCAAAAAAAACAAAAAAAAAAAAAAACAGCAAATTTCAATAATATTGTACAACAATGTATTGAATAATACTGAACACATAGACTTGCATATGCATATGCGATTAACTTTACTACTGAATTTCCACCAATAAACATCCACAGTTGCCACTAAATTCTCATTATTGCCTGCTACATGGCAAGAATGCTGCGTAAAAGTTATGAATCTTGACATTTCAGTGTCACACATAATACACGTCTGCTTCTGTTCTTAAAACCAAGAAAGCTTCAAAAATGAGTGTGATTTAACATTTCCATTGCAACGTCACTAACAACAATCATTCCTATACGTACGGCTACTCTAGGGAAAATTAAACAAATCAAAAATTAAATTGCGGTTATTGACAAATATTGAAGATTTACTTTGGTAAAATAACACATAAACTTCATCGTGTGTTAATAACAAATAATAAACATCAGAATTTCAAAGAATTAATTAGTGTTGTGAAAAAAGTGGGGGGGGGGGGGCTCAGTATGTGGAAATGCACCCACTCTGCTAACAATTAAAACAAGTGTTTAATAAACTATTGTAAAAAATTGGCTGAACACTGCTGCTTCTATTCCACAAACACAAGTTGTTCTAGGAATCAGCAATAAGGAAAGCCATTTCAGATAAACGAATTTTATTAATTCATGACGTTTCTGTGGGGCATAATTTTGTATTTACCTGGAATTAAATTGCAAAGCAACCTTCCCTAACACTTACACTTCAAATTTTAAGAAAGTTTTTTTTTTTTCCCCCAGCTACGCGATGCTAACGGAACTGTAGGAGGGCGAGAATTTAATAAGAGAGGTTGTTCTAATTCGCGTTTGGTTAGCTCTAAATATCAGGCACTATGCCCTTTGTAACGAATGTTGAGTGGGTTATGCACCGGAAAAGTATTCGTAAAACCCCAGAGCTCGCGTTTTTCAGCGACTGCTTGCTACCTGCGCTAACAAAATACAAAATACAAACAGAACGCATTTCACATCCTCTTGCCTCTTTTTATCGCCCGATTCATTGAACTTACCCTGACATCAATAACACAAATATTCGGATGACATGCTTTTTAGAGAGTGGGATTTTTGAAACAGAATACCTGGACCTAAAATAAGGAATGGCAATACTGTAATTTTAACAGTTTTTTTTTTCAACATAAGTGTGCCGATCTGTTTGCTGGTAGGAAGACCATATAGGCTGCTCACTGTAAACTGAGCACTTTTCAAAGCACTGCTTAAGATCTACTTGTATGCGCATTGTGTATCCTTCCACCATATATATATAATCAACACTGCAGTGGGCCTGATCACATTATTCTTGCGTCAGTAAAGTGAAAATGTAGAATTTTTAGAAAAGTAGGTATTTTACAAATCTGCTAGTTCGTATATTTAGATGCATTAAAAAAAACAGGAAGTGAAATAAATAATTTAAGTTTATACAAATGTTTATCTTACACTTTTAATTGGATGGTAAGACATGGAACTACTTCCCTCCATCGTTACCAACTTTACTGGGCTCATGCGCTTCAGTGCACCCGTTAAAATACATACAGGTAGGAGCGGTGACTTTTTTCTAAGGTTGATTTTGAAAGTACTTATTTTATCATGAACAGCCTTTACCTGTTCGTATTTTTTACAGCAAGGTCTTTGCACTGTCGTTAAAGGCTGTTCACGATTAAGTTCATTAAAGCAAATCTTAAGTAGGGTTTTCGAAAGTGATCTGATTAGTGGCCAACCTATAATAATACATTTTGATTCAGGAGCTCCACCAAAGAGAGGGACAGGCGACTGGCGGGTGAGAGGGAACAACGTTTGTGAAAATCTACCCTATTTTTGAGTGGTGGACGTGCATCCGCGCTAGGACAGGAGCTGAATGCGTCTCGGGGTTGCGCCCCATACTCCTAAAAGGAAGGGAATTCATGTAAGGAAGCGTGCATCTCGACAAGAGGGATTGGGCAGCCCTGGCCAGACTTTAGGCCATGACTACCTCCCTAAGTGTACCTATAGTTGAAACTATATTCTAGAAGAGGTGTGGTAAAACCCACACAGACACGGTAAAACCCATACCGACAGAGAATACAAACTGTAGGAGCATTAATGAAAATGCTACAGGAACTAGCAAGCGTGGAATCAATATTGGGTTTAATACAACAGAAGATCTAGTAGAGGGGGCGGGGCTTGTGGACGCATGTTTGGGACACATGCGCCCTTGAGGTGGAAATTGCTGTACATGTTCCTGCGCAGGCTGCCTGCACAATAACATCGACAGCAACATTTGAAAGCAGGGTCCAGATCCCCCTGCTTCTCGTCGAGCTCGTGCAGGTATTTCACCTGTGCGCGGTTTTATCTGGGCTCGGCAGTCCTCACTTCGCCCCCCCCCCCCTCCAACCATACGCCGTCGTCGTCGTCGTCGTCGTCGTCGTCGTCCCTGCCCGTTCACGCGATGGTTTTTGTCTCCTCTGGACTTCCTCTCTCCCCAGCCTCCTTGTGATCTCGGTCGACCACTCTCTGCGCCTCTCTCTCTCTCTCTCTCTTCCTGTCCTGCATCGCCACGCGAATTCTCCCCCCCCCCCCCCCCCGAGAGAGGCTGCAAAAAGGAAGACAAATCTTCGTCATTTCCCGGTGCGCGGCAAGAAACCTGTAGATGTGAGACATTTCTCTGCGATTCCTCTCTGGCTAAGACCCAGGTAGCATGCCAACCACCCTATCTCTCCAACCCGTCTCCCCTACCAACATTCCCCATCTTCCAGCCACAAAGCCCTCGGTAAGAAATGAAGCACATGTTGTAGAGCACCTATATTATATGCCCGCTTGCTTCCCTATGCACGGAGAATTTGGGATGTCCAGGTTGTTGGGGGGGGGGGGGGGGGGGAGAAAAAATTAACAGGTACTTTTATGAAAGCTCACAAGCCACTTGTTTCTCCTCGTCATCCAAAACGCCGGGAGGGAAAAAAACTCTTGGTTACAACGCCGAGAGATAGCCGAGCCAAACTCCATCTACAATGCCGACGAATACAATAGCCTTAAAATACTGTGGCCGTAGAAATATCACAAGCGATGTTCTATTGTGCGTACGAAGAAAATCATACATTTTTGCTCTGAATTTTTTAGGAGAGCGACACGACATCGTGTCCGAGCCATCTCATCTGCTCTCATGAATAATAAATAGCGCCTCGTTAATGTGGTGCACTCGTTCATCTGCTAGGCTTGCAAAGGTAAATATATTTTTGTAATAACGTGAATTGGTGTGACTGAAGTACTTCGAAGCGAGTGTTTAAGTCGAGCGGTACAGGAAAACGCGGACGTACTAGTTGTAATTGCAGCCTGCGATCACTTACAAAAATGCTAATTCGGTGGTGAATAATACAGTTTCTTGCAACTTAGGAGAGAATTTGGAATTCTTGTAAAAAAATTGCATTTATTCAAACGATTGCCGATAGTAAAACACCAAAAAAAATAGTTCTAGAGCATAAATTTTAAAACCTGCGATTTGACGATAGCAAGAACTACAGAGAGTGATTTCCTAATTATAATGGACACTTAGATCCCTGGCACGGTTCTAATAATACAAGTCAAGCTGTGAATGTGTTTTGACCACAGAAAGTTCCGTCTCGTTAACTGAGCGTGAAGCGCAATTAATCGTACAGCAGAACGTTTCTCCAAACATACACGATAGGTCACCTTAAATGGGCTAGAAGAAAATAAAACACCAGGCATCTAAACGTCATTTTAATTTTGATAATTTATATTTTGGTGTCAAAAGTTCGTATAATTACAACATTATTGTTTAGAATTTTTTTTAGTCAATCTCTACCGTCGATAAACATTAACCTATAATATTTCTGCGTCACCAAATCGTTAAATTCCTGCACTAAAGATGACTGAATTCTTTTATTTAGAGACGGGATAACGGAAGGAAACCTGCGTACAGGGAGCTTGAGAAGATTGCTGTCAAAAGCGATTTGACGTATAGCTAGTTTCTGGTTAACTGAGTTTATTGAAATCAGCCTTTGAGAACAATTTTTGTCCATAAGGGAGTTTTTTTTTGTGTGCACTAACTGGCATGCTGGCAGTAAAGTTGGCGGCATTGTAGGAAAAGTAGTTCCCTGTATTAAAGTTTGTATTAAAAATGTGACGTTTAAATGAGTCCACTCATTTCGTTTTCAATATTCCGATTGATTTACATATGTAATATTTCCGACTAACCTGCTAATATGAGAACATATGGGGTGAGAAATGGCATGACTGGAGAGGGACACAGCGCCGAGGTAGGAGAAACGGGAGCGCCCGGAGAAAACCCACGGGTAATCGTCAACGACATCTACGTTTCCTACACGCGGGAAAATTCCCTGCCCGTATCTGCCGGTCGAGTTCTGTTATCGCTTTCCTAGCTTTTTTCCATTCACTTGTAATCACTCGTCAATCACTCGTCTTGTCACGGCGGTTTCGGGTGTGGCAGATACATTCAGTCTTCACAATCGTCGACGTCTGTCCGGTCTGCAGTTTGAAGGAGTTTCCTCGATATTAAAAACCGTTCACGGTAAAGTGAGCACTTCTAAAATAAACATTTGAAAAATAAAATCACTGCCTGTAACTACGTATATGCTGAGTACACACTCGAAATGCTTCTCTTAGTTAAGTTTGCAGCGAAGTAACAAAAATAGTTCTCAACACTTGACGTTTTATGTAGAGTACCTATAATGTTTTCCATTCATGGTCATTGGTTCTAAAGACTGTTCACGATAAAGTGCGCACTTTAGAAATGATCCTTAGAAATGTCACTGCCTCTGAATGCACATATTTTAATACACAGTGGACATTTGCTCATTAATGTTTGTAACGATAGATGGAAAATAGTTCCATATCTTAACGGCGAATAAAAAGTTTTATGTGACCATTTGTGATAACTTAAATTATTACTTTCGCTTCCTGTTATAATTTTTTTAATGCATCGAAGTGTAAAAATGGGCAGATTTGTATCATACTTACTTTCCTAATGCTATGCCCATGACCCCAAGGATGTGAAAAAGTGGGCATTAAGAGTCCGCAGAACAAGAAAATTTTCGCAAAGAAATAAAACCCTCACTTGAGCAGAAAAGGAGCAAATATAACACAAGATGCTGAAGCTATGGACGAGAACAAAAGCCACGAGTCATTGTGATTTGTACATTTATTGTTTCCTTCTTATGTTTTCTGGATTATCGTGTTTGCAAATTCAAACATGAAACCATTAGTTTTTTAACATTTTGGATATATATAGTATATGTTGCATATGTTACATTTTCCCTTTAGATATTATCTTTGGTTTTACATATATTTCCACTAAAAATCAATTCTTTGATTTCAATAGAATTCTATAAAATGATTTCTTAAAGTTCACAAATAGATGATTTCAAATATTACAATAATATACGCCAGTAACAAATTGTATATAGCTATATGTTTACTTTGGCTTCAAATTTTCTCCTACATGCCTCCCAGATGAAAAAAGGAGAAAAACAATTGTAAGGGAATACTATCTAACACTAAAGAATTCTATAAGCACACAAGCAGGGCTATAGCAAGAATAAATATTTATTATAGTTTTGAGTAAATATTTATACTGACATACCTATAGTTCTGCCAAAAAATATAGGCGTAGAGAGCAATTTCTCCTATACTATTTCAAATACAACAACAATTATTTATTTAGCAACTTCTTTGACCATTTACTACAACTCAAGGCCACGAATTCAAAAGTTTTAAAGCATGTTATTTCTAACACTTAAAGGTCGTATTTTATACCAAGGCCAAAAAGTAATGAAAATTCCTCATTTATTATTAATATTTTTCTCTGGCTAGCGACTTCAAAAGAAGGCCATCCAATTTGGCACATTATTTTTAAAGAAAAATACATTTCAAAATTTCTCAATTTTAGTGACACTTCCATATTCCCCATTAAAAGCATCACAAGACCATTTGAAAAACATAATTTCTTACATTTCTCCATGTTTAATATGATAATAAATGTTTCATTTTTAACTTTCACTTGATTTTACTGTACTTTAAATGTTCTAATATAACTACATTTCTCCATTTTTGAGATAATGATAAATTTTCATTTTTATCTTTTACTTGAGTTTACTTTAAAATTTACGATAAAAGTAATCTCAATAGTGGGCATTTAAAAACTCTCTGACAACATGGCACCTAAATAATATATTCAGAATGCCAAATGTGTCCAACCTAACTCCGCCATAATGGTCTGCTCAATTATGTGTATTTTTCAAACTTAACCTCGACTTAACTCTGGCTGGATGTCTTCCTTCTGGGGCGGTGGAATTGACCCTAATCCAAGGGTCAGGACATCTTATATACTAAAATTGAAGTAATTTCCCCAGGAGGGTTACAAACGATTGGTAGCCAATAAGAACAAAGATGGCCAAAAAAAGGTGATTCAATTAATTGTCCTTGGAGGGGTCAAAATTCTTCTTAGAGGGAAGCTGGTATTTCTGTCCAATCAAGGATTATGAATCACAAGATGTCAAAATATGGGTGATACATGCACGGCCACATAATCACACTTTCGCATCTCTGATATAGGCCAGAAGTGTAATCACAGCAGCGCGCCAACCCCGCAGACCACAGGGCAGGCTGCTCGTACTGGCTGGCGGGCGGGCGAGTCACGTCACTGGAGTAGTTTCCTCAGCGTCCACGCGAAATCAGCGCTTGCCTGAGTGCGCTTTCGCCACTCTGCAATAGGGAGGAAATTTTTTGTGGCGGCAGACGTGTTGAACCTTTGCATTGTGTCGTGTTCCAAGTTTGCCGGCCGGCTGACATCTTGCTGCGTCGAATGCGCCACACAACGCAGGTCGCTGTTCATCCGGGCATCAAGAATTGCAGGCACGTGGTAACCACCATGTATTTTCCAAACTTCTCGGGAAGGTAGACCCCAACAAACAACAAAAGTACGGGCCAGAATCAGGCCGGTAAAAGATAGCCGACAAACTCGGGCCAAATGATGTCGGCCCGCTGTTTTATGCCGGAAGCGGCCCGATGGATAGGGGCAAGATGCCGGGCCTGCGGCGGCTGGATGGCGGCAAGACGTCGGGCCTGCGGCAGCTGTATGGTGTCAAGATGCCGGGTCTGCTGCGGCCTGATGGCAGTAAGACGCAGGGCCTACGGCGGCTGGATGTCATTACCATGCCGGGCCTGTAGCGTCATGATGCCCAGAAATATGCAATATAGACATGAAAAAACCTTACCTTTTCGATAAAAATTTTAGTAACTGTTATTTCCCCTTTACATCAATTTATTTCATTTACTGCTCAACACATTTTATTATATTAAAATCTTTTGCTTGCCAAGTGAAAGATTCGAACCTAAGACCTTTGAGCTATCAGTCCAGCATGCTAACCTACACACCACGAAGTAAGTTGTTGATAAGCTCAAGTAATTTCAAATTTATGATGACAAATTATTATAAGTGACTATAAATTCCATCATACTATAACAAATAATTTTAAAACACTGATTATTTAAAAACAGTTTCTTCGTTTCTTCAAAGGCTTGCAAAACAAATAGTTTTTGTTGGTTTTTAATATATCTGTCTGTTGGGTGTACAAATGAAAGAAATCTAAAAGTAAATGATGGCATAAACTACCACGTGACACATATATAATAACGAAAAAAAACATGCTAACGGTTAATACATGGTCTCAAAAAAAGACATCATGCCATTAACAGCTAGCTATCTTGCCTGTTCAAAAAACACTTTAAAAAAGTTTTTCGGCAAAAAGACATCATATTTGTATCTTTATTGTGAGAAAGAGCTATGTCTCGAAAACGTTAGCAGGCCGGAATAAATAAGACGATGGCCAGCTTACCGAAAAACTAAAGATGCTATATCGGAAGCGAGCCAGAATATAATTTTTGCTATTGGCGACATGTTGGCTGTGAGATATTACGCCAACGTAATTTAGGTGATATCCATCTGTTGTAAAAAAAAAATACAGTGGACCATTGTCTTTTTTCTAACTGCAAACATACTGTATCAAAAAAGACGTCACGCCGTTTTCAGATGGCTATCTTCTGGTATTGAACGACAGTTGCCGACAGTACAGGTATAGGGCCGAAAATTCGCCAACAGGTTGTGTTTGCTGGGACAGGTGTTTTTCAAAATATTTTTGGTAACTTTCGAGCGCCCATGCTCGTGAAGTAGCAAAATTTAAAGTTTATCTGGAGGGCTGCTTTAAAGAGACATTGTAAAATTTGCCGCACTGGTTCTATGCAACCACAATTAGCACCGCACACGCCACAATTAGAAACATATGCACCAGCACCAAATGCACCATAACCAGCACTACGCACCACAATCAGGACAACATGCACCACAATCAACAATACATGCACCACATGCAACACAATCAGCACCACATGCACCAGCACCACAAGCACTACAATTAGCCCCACATGCACCACAATCGGCACCGCATGCACATCAACAAATACACCACAATTAGCACCACTCGCACCACAATCAGAACCACTCGCGGCACTATCAGAACCACATGTGCCCCAATCCACACCACATGCACCACAATCAGCACCACATGCACCACAGTCAGCACGACATGTACCACAAGATAGCAGTGGTAACATATATATTATCAAACAAAATGTTACTCTACCCATATGCATTCATGTTGAAGATGAAGATATCTCCCACGAGTCGTGGCATGGTAGCATATTTCCTAATACAGTGCGCTGCATCATCACAGGATCACCAAATTGCGGGAAAGCATGCATCCTACTAAGGCTTCTGGAAGAATAAAATGGCTTTCGGCTCAAAAATGTGTATGTTTATTCAAAATTGCTCCAGCAACCGAAATACCAGCGACTGGCACGATTACTGCAGGCTGTGGATTGCGTGGGTTATTTTCCTGCAGCGAAAACGAGAAGGTGGTGTCTCCGAGCGAAGCATTGGTAAACTCGACATTTGCTTCGATGACATTGTCTGCGAGAAACAAAAGTGCATCCAGGAGTAGTTTAGCATGGGACGGCACACGAAGGTGGACTGCGTATAACTCAGCCAGAATTATTCGCGCATTCTAAAACAGCTACACCGCAACAACACAAACATATTGGTGCTGTTTCGCAAGGACAATATAAATTTGCAACATGTTTATGATGAATACGTCAATATGGACATGACGCTATCAGATTTCAAGAGTCTGTACCTTGTGTTGAAAAGAGAAATATGGATTTTTGACTATTGTTAAGGACTGGCCCCTATATAAAATGAGGGGTACCGATGGGGATTCGATCATTTCATCGTCGACCATCGAGAATGAGTTACAGCATATCGAAATTCGGACAAAGTAGCCTCACTCTGTCTCTTGGCAATGATAAAGATGGAGGTTGTCTCGTACCAGGAAATGACGGAACTTGTGATTCTGGTAAAAGAATAATTCGAAATGTTGGCTGACCCGAACAATCCGAGGATGGTGCCACTAAACATTTCGTCCTCGAAACTGGTAATGGCAACATGTTGGAATTTCGCAGTATGTTGATCGAACGAAACACATTATTTCAGAACTACCTGTCCGAGCTTGGGGCGAAGATGGAGCACGTGAAGAAGGAGATCGTTCGCAATATGGTTGCCATGGACAAGCATGTGACAAATCTTAAATGCAAATTATTGGTATAATCGTTTCACAAATACAGCACAAAATGTTATTTATCTCCTATTACGATTAATTACTATGGCAAAGTATAAAGTATATCAGCTTGAAATATTTCTTCTGGAAGTTACTGGTAGTAAAAATAATTGGATTCAATCGGTTAGTTTTGTTTTGAAAGTATAGATATCCCGATTTTGTACCACCGATAATTTGAAATAAGGGTTTGGTTTGTTAGTATTTCACAAATATTTAATGGACGTTTGTATTCTTACTATTAAATCATATTTGGAGCAGAGCAGTTAAATTGTTTCGTAGGGATAAAACATGAGCTGAGTGTTATTGTAGCACTGTCTTCGAAAATAGCCGAGTATGCCTATGTATGATAAATTTAAGCAAATTAAATACCTCTCTGGGTTGATGTTAGCATGGCAAGATTCGCTCAGTTTGGTTTTATGGTTCCCGAAGAATTATATATCGCCTATAAAAGTGTGCAATTATGTATTTGAAAATAATCATTCGATGCGTTTAAATCTGTGAAAGCCGAGCGTACTTAATCACTATGTGAATATTAATTTCAATAAAACGCGGAGTTAGGGCTCAAACGTTATTATGGAGCGCGTGCGCGCACACACACACACACACACACAAACACACACACGCGTGCATAAAAAGAGAAAGGAGATTTCAAAATACCTTCATTCTCCAGAAAGGTAAACTAACTATAATGAGTACGGCGAAGTGCCAATAATGCGAAATTAGCCACCATTATTCTGAATTGGGGATTATGCTGCCGTGGTTCCTGAACCGTAATACAAAGTGAGCGTCTATAGCCTTTGTGGTGCCATGGGGGGGGGGGGCGACGGCGTAAAGTGAGATACCCCGCAGGCCATCCGCAACGTCCTTCTTCTATTGCAAACTCCACATTCTGGACTCAGGTTTGCCCATGATCAAAACTACGTCGCTGTTGTGTACACTGGTGTGCTGATCTCTTGACCAGCGAGGTCTCCAGACTCTTGGCCGAAACTCCATGTATTCACTACAGCGCGTACCATCTCGACTGCTTTCTGAAACCACGTGTCTGCTGCGACGAGCAGACTCGACTCTCATACAAGCCTCGTTTTACCCATCACGCACTCCGCTGATACTGTGGTCAGAGTTGCTTTGAATTCTAATGGGAGTGCTTTAATACTACAGTACGCCATTATCGGGAATCGTGAGAGATGCGCTCACGTAAGCCTCTTCATTACCGTGCGGCAGACGGGAGCAATCGCGTAATGCGGCTAGCACCAAGCTACCTACGTTACCGCTTCAAGGATTTCACTATGGTTTCCGGTGCCCTTCAGGTTATGCGCGAAGCAATCAATCCGCAGTTCCGTTCAGCGACTTGGAAACAGATTTATGAGAAAGCATGTTTGTACATAGGTTCTTCCGTTCCATGCAGATCTTCATTTGTAAGAACAGCGCGTTAATAATTATCTTCAAGTAAGGTTCAGTAGTTTCTTGTTCCCAGTACGTTAAGTAAACGGAGTACTTCTAGTCAGGCCATGTGAAGATAACTGGCTGTTGCATTGTGCGCGTCTCGAGACAGCGTTTATTTCAATTATTCTTTCTGGAGGAATGGTCAGATGCTTTGAAGTGATAGTCAGTAGACTGAAGATGAGATAACTGAATTTGGTCTTCGGCTCAAGTCCCCAACATACATTCACGGAATACCGTAATCAACATAACATTATCAGCAGACAATGACGTGAATATGAATTTAGATTTTGTTTTCCGAATGACTCGTGACTTTGCTAATGTATATTATTCATCAGGCCAAAAAGTGCTGTATTTTTAAGAGTATTGCCCTGGCAAAGATTTGTTCATGAAATGAAGCGGTAAATCACCCAGTTTTTCTCACCCTCTACAAATGTTCTGTGTGTGACCCTTTGGACGCAAGACACGCGTGCAAACGAAAGTCAAGTTCTGCCCATATCGTCTGCAGCATTTCACCATCAGTGAATGTCAAAGAAACTCTCATGAGTTCCCTTAGCTCTGCCAATGCTGTAGCCTAGAGTTGGGACGTCAACACTGTCCTTAACGAACCCCCAAAGGAACAAGTCACGTGGCGTCACATCGGGAAACCTGGGGGAGCCATTCGAACAGAGCAGGAGATTGTGGCCAGCGGTTGGAATTTTGCGTCAGACTGCAGGAAGCATTGGAGGACGATGGCTTTAATGCAAATTTGGTATTCTGTAATAAAGCAACGTGCCATTTATCCTGAAAGTTTAATCGTCGCAACGTGAGGGTGTGGGACAGTGAACACCTCGTTCAATTGTGCAGCTTGAACGGGATTCACCGAAAGTGAACACACATTATTACAATGCGTAGCTCGAATATAGTCGTGTTTCAATAATATTCGTTCAAAAGTATTTAATTTAAAATTTCAAAGCGTCATATTTATCTAATAATTTATGAAGTGTAGCCACATGGTTTTGGCAGCTCAAGGGATACAATCCACTCTTATTTTGGAACACAGTGATTGGCTACTGCGCAGACGGCATGTCATTTTTCAGCAGTCTTGCCTGAGACGGAGGAACACACAGCACAGGCTTGTTGTTGGGCAGTGGTTCTGATACTGTAGTTATTTATTACAAAATATACACTACTTGAGATGAAACGTCGTATTCCTGAACAGTGTTTTCTTGAATTGTGATCTTAAATCTGTGAAACTTAATTTTTTTTAGGTAGAAATTAGGTTTTTATTTTATTATCGTACAAAAATGTTGCGATTCTGAACCAAGATCATTTTTTTTTGTGCATATCAATTGCCACGTTTAAATTCACAAATGTGGTTACCTTGGTGTAACACGCACTCGGGAAAACTGTTTCAAGAAAACATATACGACGCGACGGTTGAAATGGTGTTTGCTTTCCAGTTATACAACCTGCCAAAATGCGCTTTATTTTCGAAATTAAAGGAGACGATATCAACTATACATCCTCGTAGTCATCGGATTTAAAACAAACTAATCGCTATTCCTTTTTAGAAATTTGTTGCTTCATCACAATTAGTTTCTAACAATTTTGAAATAAATTCATTTCACGATTCCGATTTTCAGTGACGCGTACCTCCCACAAGGATTACTGCAACTGGAAGTAGTATAGTATTTTCTTTCTCGTTTTTACTTAAGATCAAAAATAATACTGAATACACTTTACGAAGCTTTTTGTGTAATAAATCATACTCTGAGAGCCATTCTTTACTTTTGCACTGTTTCGTCGCAACCAGGTTCCTCAGATAGGCAAATGATTTAAGAATATCGAACTGTGGTGTCATATAGGCTGTTCACGGTAAAGTGAGCACGTTTGATACCCTAGTTACTTTTTCCTTCCAGACATTTTTCGTCCTTTAACCACCCTTTTAAATAAATATTGTGATGCAAGTAATGAACACAGTTTATATATTTCACCGGACTTGAAAGTTAACGTTTAAGGCTACAATAAAATATTTTTATTGGCCATTATTCCAAATGAGAGGGCTTTCAACCGCGAATAGCCTACAGTTTCGGTTTTCCACTGAAACAGGAAATGTTATACCGATCCGTACAACTGTCAAGTTTGTGTAGATGTTTCTATCAGGGGGTAACTAGTTTGTGAGAAAACATTCGAACCCATTCAACTTATTTAAAAATAACTATCGTCTAAGCAACTGAACTGGACAACAAATGAACAAAGCTAGCTTGCCCCTGTACCTTGCAGGCATACAGGTAACGTAACAGAGAATTGGAAGACAGAGATGTGAACTACAATTTCGCCATTTGCAACAAAATATGTAGGTTTCTACTTTTATCGTATTACAATTAATGCCATGGCAATTTTAATGTAAAATTAATGTATTATGGCTGCAATATAATGTGCACTTTTTTGTAAACAATTCGTCTACGACATTAAAAAATCATAAGTTTTCTGCCATTGTGGTTCTGTTTTCGTAAGTTCGCTATTAAAACAATGATAATTATTGCTTGGAAATACGTGAAGCTTTGGCAACATATATTTTATCTGTTTATTTCAATATTTCATTTATAATTAATATGAATAAAAACTATTATAAAATATGTGTGTTGGTAATGCCTAGTAAGAAATTGTTCTAATGCAAAATATTATTCTGCACTGTTCACGTAAAGTGAGCACTTTTGAGGCCCTAGTTGATTTTTTCCTTTCAGCCATTTTTTATCCTTCTATCACATTTTTAAATAAATATTTCCATGCACGTAATAAACACAGTATTTATATTCCACCGCACTCGAAGCTAACGTCTTAAGGCTAAAATAAAATACATTTATTGGCTATTATTCCAAATGAGGGGGCTTCCAAAAGTGCTCACTTTACTGAATGCGCACGAATGTAGTGCGTCGTCCCTCCGGTGTAATTTTCTAAGCTTTGTTTGCATGAGGTGGAGGAATATCCTGGAAATGTAATTCTAGCATGGCTTAAAGAAAGTCGGAAGTAACCGTGAATGGAGTACAGAACTGTATTTTCGCCGGTGTTTCAATTTTAAGGCCTACGTTATTCTTCTGAACGACTATGGATTGAAATGGAACAAAGTATGTAGGCTGTTCACGGTAAAGTGAGCACTTTTAACGACCTGGTCACTTTTTCCTTTCGGCCATTTTTAATCCTTTAAACATCTTTTTAAATAAATATTGCCGTGTAAGTAATAAACACAGTGTGTATATTCCACTGCACTCGGGAGTTGACGTCTAGGGCTAAAGTAAAGCATACTTACTGTCTGTTATTCAAAATGAGAGGACTTTGAAAAGTGCTCAGTTTGCCGTGAATGGTCTTCAGCCATAAAATACCGTTTTCCTTACGAGGAAGACAGTCGGGTGGGCGGGTGGGCTTACCGCCGATATGGTCGACCTAGTTCCCGGCAAAGTCCGCTAGGGGCGGTGTCTCTGGCAGCTCACTCGACGTCACTCCAGATAGCGCGATTAAATTAACACGCGCCGACAGTGCCGCTAATTAAGGTCGAAGCTGACAGCGGCGCAGCTGCGGACGATCGCCGCGTCCTTCGAGACAAGCCCCTGGATTACGAGATCTGAACGAGTTGCCTTGTTTAGAAACCCTCGAGTGGAGAGTTAATATTGCCGGGACACTCGCGCGACAAGAAGAGCTCGAGCAAGATTGAAGTATTTTTCTCATTTCCTCATTTCCATTCATGCTAGATGTGAAGGGGGGAAAAAAGGGGGGGGGGGCGTGGAGAAGTTGAGGAAATTGTGGAAATTGTTTTGAACTTTCTACGCATCCTAAACCCAGCAAAATTTTGCAAATAAATGCTGTTCACGATAGAGTGAGCACATTATAAATGAACCTTAGAAAAAAGTCACTGCCCCCGCATGCATATATTTAACTGGCGCACTGAGTGACATGCGCCCAGTAAAGTTGGTAACGATGGATGGAAAGTAGTTCCATATCTTAACGTCGAATTAAAAGTGTTAGGTAACCATTTATGATAACATAAATTATTTCTTTCGTATTCTGTTTTTTTTTTATCCGCTGAAGTGTAAAAGTGACCAGATTTGTAAAGTATTTACTTTCTTAATAATTCCATTGTTTCATTTGACCGGCGCATGAATAAAGTGGCGAAGCCCATGGCAATGTTAATTTTACGTAAGGCGGAAGACTTCACAACGTCTTAACAAGTAGATCTTAAGCAGGTCTTTCAAAAGTGCTCATTTTACCGTGAACAGCCTATATCTAATTTAAACATGTGCATAAGTACACCTCTGTGCCTCTTAAAATCAATATTGTTTAGAAATACTTAGCCATTGGTTATTGACACAGGCCTACTTTAAATTAGTGTACTAACTAATTTCGCGTCTTTGCTTATAAGTAGGGTTAGTGAAAAAAAATTGTACACTGGTGGGGACTTACATATGGCACCATACCATAATTTCCGGGTACTTCATAGATTCGACTTTATCTGTAGGACGCTGGGCTGGCGCGACACTTAACTTTCTAGCCGAATGGAAAATAAATCCGGATATTAAACTTGTAGACATCAAAATTTATCAAATGTTTCCGGTTGTGTGAACAGTATCATGCAGTATTGAGAGTATGCCTAAAAAAATAACGCGAAAGACTACATGGACATACAGTGTGCCGTATTGTCTGTTGTTCACGAGCTACACGCTTCCTTGTGTAATTGAAAGCAACTGCATTTCTATTTACGAATTACGATTAGAGACTAACTCCGTAGTGTAGACCCATAGCACTGTTAACACCCAGCTTACGTCGAAAACTACGAGTTGCTGATATTGCTGGCGGAAACCCAATGCAGCGTGCCGTTCGACCAATGATGCGGCATGTGCAGGCACTCGAGTACGGAGTGAAGATTTTGACCTATTTCCTGTCAATTGACCCGTCACTGAAGGTACGCAGGCAGAGGGGTGCAGCTAAAGAAAAGTTAATGTATCATTTGGCGGTCGTAACAACTCAAGAATCGCCTTGAAATACCTGTAACGCTGGGACGATCCGCCATAGGACATTTGTTTACATAGACGATTTGTGTTTTTTTGAGGTCGACTGTATACATTTCAGGTATTTGCCACACACATGGAAACGTCCAGAGTACACTTCGTTGGAGTACTAGCGTGTGGGTGTCAGCATTTAAGATAAGTGGATAACGGGTTACGGCGAAGGGCTTTTTCCGGTAAACTCCTGGATCCCTTGCTCTATAAAATGGATTTACCATCCACTCACGTCATTTTTCGATGTAAATCTTGTAACGTTTGGCCATGTAACTCAAAGCCGAAACAAATTTCCTCGACAAATTCCAACCTACTGAACTCGTATAGTCTAATTACATGTCGAGGTCTGAGTTGCAATTTTTCTAAATACGCCAGAAACCTACATAATGGTCTAAAATCCGCAAAAAAAAAGACCATTGATGTATTTTAGCACTGCCTTTATAGCTGCGCCTGTCGATACTGAAGCTCCTTTCATTTTTCACGCATTCTACAGTTTCCAGACGTTTCGCACATGTAAACTGCATTTTATTGGAGGATTCTCAAATTCGGCGTTAATTAGAGATTTATGACACATCAAAATTTTATTTATTCTGTATTTGTAATTATTATTCTTTGAAATTTTTTTCCGGTAAATATGAGCCCTTTTTTTTTTATATTCTATCTAGTTTAAACATTAATTTTCTGAGACTTGCACGTCTGATTCACTGAGCTACTGAAGTAATCAACTCACCTAATAAAATACGAGAAATTTGTAATGTTTTTTTTTCTTCTTTTTTTTTTTTTTTGAGAACTACAGTTTTCTTCGTGTATTTGAAGGTGTCGTACAATTAATGGCACGTGTTCGGGAGAGCATTCAGTCACAAGGTGGACATTTCGAGCACTTCTTGTGGAGTTAGGTATCAACGCTGGTACACGGACATAGCTACAGCTGTTCGGATTTGAGTGTGTCGCAAAGTCTATCACGAATACATTCAGTGCATCATTGGAAGGCCTGTAACTCGGAAAATATCGACTTTAGGACATATGTTCATAGGGACATTTTTTGTGTGCCATTCGCTCCCCGATTACTCCCCACATATTTGGGGACATCATGTATAGGGTATATGTATTTGAAATAACGCCGTGACTGTGTTAGTTGAATTTGAAAAATCGGGTATAACACTTAATCGTTTTGAAGCGCCATAGGATAAATGGAGGTTACAATAACTCGGGGAATTTATTTTAATAGAATCTTACAAAAATAAATTCTTCGGGCATCTCACTTAAGTTACATTCGTATATTTTTATTATATTTTACGACTACATATAATATATGTGTAATATAACATTTTAAGATTATCGCATAGCTTTCGTCATATTTATTGTTACCAATTGACAGGACCAGAACATTATAATTTTACACTTGGTATTTTGTAATGCTGGTGGAAAATTTATCTCTAATTTGCGTTAGTACAGAAATACTTGATACATCTGGTTTAAAATATGTTGTTCGTGTACTCTAATGACAGTGTAAGAATTATAGTTTTGTTAAAGCACCCTGAGACTTTACTGTGGTTTGTTGCTTTATTTACTGTAACGGCAAAGCTTGCAGAATAGACTCTGAAATATTAGAGGATCGGATAGTCGGTATCCAGTTAGCTACAAAATTAAAAGCAAGAATTTAAAGGAGAGAAGACAGAAAACAGCGCACGTTACTGCTTTTTTTTTTTTTTAACGAGAGGATAGTTAAGAAAAAACTCCCTTCGCACCTTTTTACTAACTGTCGGGCTCCCCCCACTTTTGTTTTCTCCTTTCTTCCAGATTCGTTTAAGGTTTATGGGACACCCAGAAGTTTCTTGTAGCTCTTTTGATTCCAGTACTCTGAGATCCGATTTTTTTTTTTACTTGCATGTAGAGCGGGACGCCGCGATAGTGTAGTGATCGGACTACTCACTCCCAACCTAGCATAACCGGGTTCGATCCCCGGCGGGGTCGCTCCCGTATTTTCGCACGTGGGAATCGTGTTGGGCGACTCCGCTAGTCGGCTGATTTTCTCGAGTATCTCCCGTTTCCCCCGCCATTGCATTCCGGTGCTGCTCTAACCTCACCTCATCACCCCCTCATCCGCTCTCAAGGCCTTGCTGTTAAGAGCCACCCAAAACTCTCCAATCCGCCTTCATTTAGATTTGAGAGTTCATCTTCGTTTCGTTCCATAGCAGGCAATAGACCAAACACTCAAGTATCGTCATACATTTTAACCAAGTCATCACGAACGCTGCAGTGCGTGGACTAGTTCTGGAAAGCGACGAATTGTCTTGACAAATTAATGCGTTCTTTCGCGACATTTTGGGCGTAATTCATTAGAAACCGAGGTTCTACAGTGTCGATACAAGCCGGCGACAGTATTTTCAATATCGACACGAGCAGGATTTACGATATATTGGTACCGATTACAAGTAATTCAAGGGATCGATATCTCGCATAAATATATCGCAGCGTAAATGATACCGCTATGAGCGGTATCGCTACCAGTGAGTGACTGAGTGAAGAGATTCGGCCGGCTCTTAACATCAAGGTCTTGAGAGCCGATGAGGGTGAAACGAGGTGAGTATAGAGCAGCGCTGAAACGCGAATGCGGGTGGAAACTGGAGATCCCTGAGAAAACCCGCAAACCAGCGTCATCGTCCAGCACGATACGGAAGTGGCCCCGCCGAGAATCGAACCCGGTTCGCCTACTCCGGAAGGCGAGTAGTCTAACCGCTACACCACCACGGCCCCACCGCTACCAGGTATCTGTCGTGGAAACATCAGGTTTATGTTCCATCAATGACGGTCCGAAGAGTTTCTGATTTGCAAGTGACGAACATCTACACGGCCAAGTGTGCTCAGGATGTTTTTTTTTTTTTTAAGCAGTGGAATAAAAACACGTCGCGGGAATGAGCATGGACTCTCGGGGACTCGCCTGGCGTTGCGGCGTCCTCGCACAATCTCACGACACCCGGGGATGCCGCCTGTCCAGGACAGCTGATGGCCGGCTCCTCTCACCCCTCCCCCCCCCCCCAACTAACACACACACACACACTTCTCTTTCACAGGTCGGAAACTGTCCCGAGCATCTGAAAGTCACCTCTCTCCCTCCCCTCTTCTTGACTTCTCTGTTAATTTCCCCTGGGGTGTGGCCCGGCTCTTTGCATCGGAGCGTGGTATAACCGGGGAGCTTGAGAGAACGAGCAAGTCAAAAGGGGTGTTGGGTACGGAGGGTGGCGCCGCTGCTGCAACCCTCTGTGCGAATCTCCCATAAAGAATGCATAAACCCCGAGCAGCGAGAGATTTCCGGTACATATTGGTCTCCACCCCCCCCCCCCCCCAATGTAGTGTTACGGCTGATCAACCCGGCTCGTGAAACATTCACGCGGTATTAGTTAATTTGGCGGGGCGAGCGTAATCAGGAGGGGTTGGTTGGTTGGTTAGTTGGCAGGCCTGCCTGGAGACTTCGTGAGCGCCTCTCGAGTCCCGGTTGGGTAAGTGGCTTCTCCCCCAAGGTCACGTGATCGTGCGTCGCGTCTGACATGTTCCGGGGTCCCGCAGGAATGGGAACTGAAGCCCCTTTAAAAGCGAACTTTGAATATGCATATGTATACATATATATGTATATGTATGTACATGTGTGTATATTTATGTATACATGTGTGTATATAGTGTATATGTGTGTATATATACATGTGCATATATGTATTTGTGTGTGTGTGTATATATATATATATCCCCCCTTGCGCAACTGCGAATGTTTGAGAATAGGCACTGACTGGACAGTAACTGTAATATGAAGGTAATGAAGGTAAAGTAGATTCAGGTCTTAGCGTCTCATTAAAAGTGCATGGTTTAAAATTAATGACAACTGCATTCGTTTTATTTCGGTTTTGATAATGTCGAGGGTATTAATCACAGACGCTGAAGCTTTAGCCTGCAGGCACTCCGGATTTGTTCGATGGTGTTGGGTTACTGAATGTTAAAATGTAAATTTAAATATGTTGTTATTGGAGATATTATTCCCAGTTGGTATTCCATTCGTCAAGAAATTGGGAGCTGCGTGCTAAGGAGAGCTCTGTCAAACTTAGACATGAACTACTGTCGAAGGAAACACTAATAATTTCTGGTTCATCAAAACGTTCTTGCTTTATACTAGGTCTCCTCTCACTCTCCCAAAAGGGAATATGAGCTCTAATAGCGTTGACTCTATTTAAAAACCGATCTCTATCAGGCGGAGGGTCGTTTGAAATTAACCAAATTGTTTTTTTTTTTTTCCAAGCTATTACACTACCCAATCCACTTTTAACAGGGAGTCGAACAGACATTCCTTCCATAATATTTTAATAAAACTATCACAATAGAATTCATGCGAATATTCTTCGAAAACTATAACATCCTAATATCGCTCATCTAAGTCCTGAAATGCGAATTTTCCACGTCGGGATAAAATATTCTGGCTTCCTGAAGAATTCTATTGCAACAACTTGTTTTTCGTACACTTGAAGCTCCCCACAAATAGAGTTGCTTCGTTTTATGAATGTAACCAGACCGAACCCAATCATTATGCCATTCTACTACTGAATGAACTAGCTGGGTGGGCTCCACCCAGTTGGTTCATTGTGGAATGGTGAAACAAGTAAATTAGAATTAATCTTTGACGGACCCTTGATAGTTGTGTGCTATAATTAAAGAGAATTGTTACTAGCTAGACCTGTGGAGAACCGACTGGACGTTAACACATTACTCAACTGCCTAAGATCTTGACTTTTTTTTTCTAAAAATTAAAGTAATTTGAAGTGCGCCGCTGTTGACCTGCAAGTGGATGCTATGCAAGTGGAATTGATGTCTGCAGTTATACTGGAGTTCCGTTTCTAATTTTTATCGTATAGTTTTTGCTTCGGGGCATTCATTTTTACGAACCCACGTCATTGCTGAAATACATTCGGAGATGCACACGGTCGAACAGACTTTAAATATATGAGGCGCTCTATGTAAATTGATAAGAGAAGGCATATCGAACTGCTATTAGAGTTTCTTACTCCCATCACCAGCATATCAATCAAAATAATTAACCGAAGTGAACTGTTTTATTTTACTGCATATATGGGTGTTGATAGTTTCTAAATTATTCGTATCATCACTTTACTTAAGCTTAGCGAGAACGACTTTGAAATACGGCCCCATTCGCGAGAAACCGTAGACTCAAGATGAAGTTGACCGAATTTCGTATTTTGCGCATGTCCACGACACTGGCTGAAGACTTTCCGCAACAACTGCCTTATCTCTTACAAAGATAGTGTGTTGTTTACACTGGGTTTTACAGCAAACCAGCACTTGTATAAATTAAACCTGACAGTTTAAATTAAAAAAAAAAAAAAAAACCCCACTGTCATTGGCAAGAAGCCTCGACGGTCAGCGATTAGCAGGCTCGCTTAATATCGCGACGATTCAAGCTCGATTACTAAGGACTATTGGTGTGGGAACATGAATGTGTGAGTATTTTCTCAGAACACTTCTCTTTTTCCCCCCAACATTTCATTCCGTCGTGTATCCAAAGCCTCGTCTACAATTAACATGACGCTAAAAGTTAAACTGTAAACATGATCATAACAAAACTGGCATGCCTACAATTGAAGTTAACATATAGGAAATCAAAGGTAAGGAATTTTTTTAGACATTTGTTAGTGATTTGAAAGAATCTTAACACAATTTATATTTGTCGCCGTTTCTTATGACACTTATTCAGCAGACTTAGTATGCTATGTGCTAAATTATTTTCAAATGTTTGCAATTTCCATTTACCTTCGTATGTCAGAATAAATTAAAGAAAGGACGATGATGAGTCTATCTACGAGCAAATACATATACCATTATATTCGCTTAAGCTTTCTCTCACGTCATAAATTCTGATTAGTTGGCGTTAAAAGTTAAACTCAAAGACTTTCAGTTTTACCGCCACGTGGTTAACGCGTTGTGTTATAGTAAATTCGTCGATTGTAGCGAAGACACGAGTGATTGTGCATCGACGAGGTCGCGGCTACAGCACGTGTGTTTTCGCCCATATTTTTCGACATAGTATCCCAAACCTAACCTGACCTCCCAACCTAATTCAGAATAAAGGTGAATACGTGTTTGTACTGTTTAAACTAACCTAACCTATCTCAACTTAAACTATAACACTAGTGGAATGAATGTTTTAGTAACTTAAACTAACCTAGGAAAGTTGGCGAATAACTATGTCGTTTTCACGTGCACATGTGAAGTATACACTGTAACTGCTGTCTACAGCCGATATTACACGATGCCTGCAGTCATACTTGGTATTGTACAAGCCCTGGTGTACGAGCTGGCATACCAGCCACTATAGGAGCCGCCATGGGAGATTCTTATTGCACGACAGAAGTTCGCGTACTCGCATTTGACACACTCGGTGAGTGCGCAGTGTGTGGTTCGTAGTAAAAATGAACCCTATTCGTAGAAATGCTTATGGTCAGTAGCGTGTGTAAGCCTATTAATAACAGCCAGCAAATCTTGATATTGCTATGTTATTGGTCGCCATTTTCATAAATTTATTGCTTACTAGCATGGTCACATTCGTTCATTTATTCATGCATTCATTCATTCATTCTATCTCTTGAAAATGATGTGGTCACTAGAGTATGAGTGTGGTGTTTTTAATTTTGACGAAAGTTACTACCCGTTTGCAAAATATAGTTTTTTCTTTACATACCAGGTTACTATCCACACGTAACATTTATAAATAAATTAAAAAAATTGGGGTCACTGAGTTTCACGCTCACGCCGAAAAGTTCTTTAGTCTGACGGGCATCACGACTTTACCACTACACTACCATTTCGCACGCTACACATTTAGTTCACGGCCGTAGAAGACACTCGCCTGTCTAGCAATGTTAGCGAATTGACCCTCTTATTGACTGATTTAGTTCATGCAGTAGCCGCAGATCGCTGCAAGCAAACTAGAGTTGTTAGCATTGCTGGTATAGGGATAACACCATAGAGATATGAATGTCATTTTCCCATTTTAAGAAAAAAATTGCAATTCCCCTCCCTGTGCAAGCCATGCCAACAGCACTACTTCAGTAGCAGCGCTCTGCGGTTGGGTTCATGAACTAAATGGGTCAATAAGAGCGTCCACTTTACAAGCTGGTGTCCAGACCTGTCTTCTACGGCCGTGATTTAGTTCATATATTGTAGGAGAGAAGCCAACAGCTGCAATTGATTTTTTATAGTGTGTGTAATGTTTTAAATATTTAGAATGGTTTTAAACAGTAATTAAAAGTTGTCATCGCCAATATTATTCTTCGTCATCGTATTTTAAATCTATTTGAAAGAGTTTCAACTTCACGGATGAATTATCAAGATGAATGCGTCCTTTTCGGTTTCTGCATCAACTCGTTTCAGGTAGTAACCACGGGGAGCGCCCTACGCTATGAAGCTGCGATTTAATTGGCCAGGTACAAAACCTGGTACGGAACCTGCCACGGTAAATAGGACATGTCCAGTTACCAAAGTGGTACGAAATCTGGCCGTACAAGGTGGGAAATGCCATGACAGGTGCTACACTAGCCCGTATGACGGCCGCTATGACGGTCCTTGCACAAGCTTTTACGGAATATGGTTTCGTGTAATATCGCCTTACATGAATGATACGTGGTAGGCCTAAACTGAAAGAAGATACTAGGCAGACATTTTGAAAGGTGTTCAAACCATGTGTAGTGAAGTGGAGAAATTTGGAAGGCTCTTAACATCGAGGTCTTGAGACCCAATGAGGGTGAAGTGAGGTGAGTATATGGATCAGCGTCGGAATGAATCGGAGAGGGAAAGGGTAGGTCCCCGAGAAAACCCACTGACCAGCGCATTCCTACTCGCAAAAATCCGGGAGCGGGAACCGAGATCACGATTGCCGGACCGGGAATCGAACCCGGTCCTCCTAGGTGGGTGGCTAGTAGTCCGACCACTACACCACCGCGGCCCCCGAACCAGGCGGAGGCGGTGTCGCACTGGACTCACATTCTGGAAGACCCGGGTTCGATTCCCGGTCCGGCAATCGTGATCTCGGTTTGCCACGGTTTTCATTCATTCCTCCAGGCAAATGCCTCACTCTAAATCTGAATCATTGAGAATTTCACTGTTTCAATCAGTCAAACGTAGGCCTGTCTAACTGGCACAGCAGTCACTTCAGTGAATTTAACTGATGAACCAGTGAAAAATGCCATGGTTCCTTCACTAAGTGATTGTCATTTCCCACTGATTCGTGAGTCATTTTTTTCCACTGTTTTCTCAGTGGTTTATTTATTGACTGATGGACCAGTGAAACATCTGAGCAACTTGCTCCGTCTCTAATTATTTTTGACTGATGTATCAGTGGAACTACGTGTAAAAATGGCCGTCGAGCATAGTTTGAAAATGGCAGTTAAATAACGCGTATCATGTGAAGTAACAACGAATAAACGAGAAAACTAATACAAAATACTTTCTAAAATGTGTTTCGTCTTTCAAAACGCCATTTTACGAGGTACGGCCTAATATAAACACACAGCCTTACATTCCGCTTTTACTTCTTTCATTTTGTGTTCATATAATCGTCCCAGCGCTCTGTTTGAAGGTTTAAAACTGCATTTAATGTGGTGTGGAGAGTACACTCATATATACTATTCGTCTTTAACAATCCTAACGGTAACGCTCAAACCAAAAACTAAAAGTAGGAGCAAACAATTTCAAACTACACGATTTCGCAGCTAACTATAACACACGTATTTCCCTCCTACTAATTCGAACTTGGCGTGGTAGCTCAGATGGAGCCCTGCTCTCATAGCTCAGGGGTAGGGTGGCCGACCTGTAGTCGGAAGGTCGCGGGTTTGCGTCCCGGCGCCTCCGATGCGGGTAACCTGTCAACAAGACGGTCTCACTTGAGCTCAACGAGAAAATACTACTACTCGAACACCGGCAACTACAACATCAATGGAAACGAAATGGCAAGCAAACGGACTAAGGTTGGATGGAGCTTGAGGTCGGCCCTAGTACCATGCAAGACCTTTTACGTTTTTTATTAAGTTACGGCAAATTGTACAATATAAATAGCAAATTATCGTAAATGCGTTTATTTCATGAAATCATTTGCCTACAAACGCTAAAAGCAATATTTAATTCGCCACTGCAGTCGGCCGTCACTTATTCAATCAGTGAAATTGTTTCACGTCACTAATTCAATCAGTGAAATTTTTTTCACTGAAACAATCAGTGGTTTTGCACTGATTCTAAGTGGAGCCATTTTCACTGATAAGCGTAGTTGAATTTCACTGCGAATCAGTGGTTTTCCACTGATTTTAATTTAGAGTGCTGTTAAGTTCCTTACAATGTCCTGAATTCCTACGCAGGCGATGCAGTTTCTGAAGACATCACCGACGACTAGACCTTATATCCATTACAATTTGTTTTCCAGTTTACTGATAATCTTCTACGCCGTTCACAAACTAATTGTGCCACTTTTCTGCGGCGGTTTTTTCATTGTTCTGAATCTGAATATCTAGCAGTGACGTGTGGTGGACTGTTGCAAGGTAAGTTGTATTTTTATTTGTGCTATACCTAATTGTTTACTAGTTTAAAGGCTGTTCACTATAAGGTGAGAACTTTTGAAATCAACCTTAAAAAAATAGTCACTGCTCCTACACGCAAATATTTTAATGCGCTTACTTAGTGACACGCGCCCATTAAAGTTGGTAACGGTGGAGGGAAAGCAGTTTCGTATCTTATCGTTGGTTAAAAAGTGTTAGTTAACTATTTTTGATAACGTAAATTATTTCTTTAGCTTTTTGTATTTTTTCTAATGCATCGAAGTATAAAATGAGCAGATTCGTAGAATATTTATTTTTCTAATAATTTCACATTTGCACTTGACTGACTCATGAATAAAGTGATGAGGCCCATGGCAATGTTAATTTTATATAATTCGGAAGAATACACAACGTGTATACAAGCAGATCTTAAGCAGGGCTTTCAAAAATGCTCAGTTTGTCCTGAACAGCTTTTTCACATAGGTCACTTAAACATAGTAGTGCAGTTGAGGCCACAGCACGTGTGTAACGGGTGCCTCGCCGCTCTCTCGTGAGTAGCCGCAATACATTCAGTTTCTCCCGGCCCCACTCTGGCCACTGGTTCCTACTGTGTTCGCCGAGTGTGTACAGTTCTGCGGAAGAACCAGCTTACCTTGTAACAATTCACCATACGCCACTGATATCCAGACCTCCATCTGCCAATAAAATCATGCTGTTTCCTCGACCACTCCGTCACCCGAGCCACACTGCAAAAAATAATGGAAAAATTACCTGGCAAGTGTAAGGTTATATTCGGAAACTTGTGGGGGAAAACACGGTTTCCCTTACAGGTAAGGTAAAATTACCGCACTCTGGAGTAAAATTCACGTACATGGTAGAGGAAAATCCCATACATGGAATGGTAAATTACCTTACTACGCGTGTATCTCTTCAGCATTCTCAACAGCTAGGTAGGAGGACAGGCAGATGAAACAATCCTTTAACACGCTAATATTCGCTGATGGTGGCATGATGTCGTCGTGGTGTAGAGGATAACGCATCGGCCTGTCGTGATAAGAGGATCATGGCTCGCGCCCACCAACCAGCAAGTGTTTCCAGGATTCTAGTGTTGAGGTTTCCGTTTCTATTCGTCAGAGGATGAAGTTAATAAAAATGCAAACAGTACAAGTACTCCAGGATATTTTTTAATTTTATTTTATTTTACAATGTAATTAATTTCCCTTTACTTGCATGGGATTATTCCCCCACTTTTGTCAAGTACTTTTTTCCGTACGATTAGGGAATGGCACGTTACTTGTCATGCCATTTTACTCTACATTTAAGATGTATTAATACCTTACATATAGAGGTAATTAGCTTCCCTTACATCTAAGGGAATTTTACTTCAATTTTTTTTTTACAGTGCACCATACAGAGGACGAAACCCCCCCCGGCCCCAGAGTGTGGACTTCGTACACGCGAAGGCGTGACGTATTTCCGCATGGATTACACACCTTTATACGTGGAGCTTTTACAACTGAGGTTTTTTCCCGAGGCGGCAGTCAGTGCGCCGCTTTCATTGTCGGTCACGCTCTCATTGGTCGAGGGGGAAAAAACTGCAATACTCTTACACCTCCCCGGATACGACCTATATTGCCGGCTGTAAACCCCGGAGCCTGGTTCGCATGCTATCTTCGAGAAACATTCAATTAAGTTACATTTTTCCGGCACATTCATGTTACACACGTCCGCGCAATTAAAAGGATACCAAACATTAAGTATATTATTAAATGTGCCATGTGCTGCACCTAGGGTGCAACACTAATTTCAAGGGCAAGTTTCACATTTTCTAATTTTGTTTCGATAAAATCGTATTAAATTTTAACTGCCGGTTAGCGATATTTTCTGTTTCTCGGCAGACGGTTAAACGTAACGTTTGATCGACTTGTCAGTGACCAATGGTTATCTTGAACACGAAAATTTACTCATTTTAATGGGCTAATGTATGCGTTTAAAACAGACATGATAATTATTAATAGCGGATATGGGGTTATGTTGTGTACACACAATAGCTATGAGTTGGCAAATTATTTAATTTGGTCATTTGATGCTGATGATGAAATCGTTGATAACTCTGCGGACGTCAAAAATTCGGCGACAGAACAAGTGAATCATGATACATTGTTGTGATAATTCTTTTAACCAAGGAAAACTTAATGATTCTCTTTGAGTGAGACAAAGAGAGAAAGGGGGGGGGGGGTGAGTGAGAGAGAGAGTTTGAGTGTGAGTGAACGAATGACGAGATTTTGGCGGCTCTTAACATCGGGTTCTTGAGAGCCGAAGTGGGTGAGGTGAGTTTAGTATAGAGCATTGCCGGAATGAAAAAGCGGGGTATACGATTCTCTTTGAAAATTCAGATTTGGTTTATATTATATTTAATTTGGTATATATATATATATATACACACACGCGCACACACACTATAACTGCAATCGTTAATTTGTGTAAAGATTGTATTTTAACAAATATATGTGATATGAACGCTCATATTGGCCACGAATTAATCGCTGAGAACTTCCGCATTAGGGCCCTATTCTGTGTTAGGCTATTAATTCCGTCAGAGATCATCTCTCGTAGTTTCTGCCCGAGCATGAAACTATATTGCTGTGGTTATCTATGCCTATGTCTCTATAGTGCTATGTTTTTCTTATGTCAGGCGTCGCAGTAGCTTAGGTGTCTGTGGGTTATCTTCAACTATAGGCTGTTCATGGTGAACCATATTTGTTGTATGCGGTTAACTGAGGACTTCTGGAAACCCTGCTTAAGATATACTTGTGTGCACGTTACGTATTCTTTGACCACACGTACAATTATCGTTTCCATGAGCCTGATCTCTTTATTCAAGCGTCGGTCAAGTGAGACCATGTGTAATAATTATTATAAAAGTAAATATTTCACAACTTTGCTGATGATTTATTGCAAGATAAAGACGTTTTCCAGTTATTCGCAGACGTTCGCTTAATACGTTCAATTCATCTATAAGGGGCGGAACTTATTTTCCAGAGTCGTTACTAACTTTACTCGATGCTTGCGAGTCTTTGTGTGCCCATTAAAATATACGCAGGTAAGGATAGTGACATTTTTCAAAAGTTGGTTCCGAAAGTGCTTAGTTTACCGTGAACAAGCAGTCTATACGTACTGTTTGGATGTGGTTATAGGACATGGTAGTATTGGTACTACCGTAATTAAAGTAGGGTTCCTCCCCCCCCCCCCCCCCCCCCGGTAGCGAAGTTCGTGTCGGAAACTGGCGCGTGTCGAATCCCTGCGTAATTATAGATGATTAACTTAACGCTGGCCATTTTCGAGTAATGGAGCTGACAGCCCGTTTTCAACGAGTTCGTGAGCTGCGAGTTCAACATTTCGTGTTTAAAGACGATGAATTGTTCAAGCGTGAGTGCTTAAATACCCTATTAGGATACGGCACCCCAATTGGTGTAAGTTCGTGTGTGGACTACTTCAGTTTAACAATGGTCCCGAGAGTAATTTTTCTCTTAGAATGCGCTCGACCCGCGGAAAAGTGCTTTGCTCTTTAAACTTTATTCTCTCTTTCAATAAAAATTTTACAAGTTTATGAATTACGTAACTACTCCTATAATCATTTTGATATTTTTACTTAGTTTGTAAATAAAAGCTTCGTTTTAAAAGTTTTTTTTTTTTTTTTTTTTTACATTTAATTTATTTTTCACGTTTCAGTCTCGCCTGTTTGTTTTATTATATAGGTAGACAGTTTATACATTCACAGACCCGTCCGTCATCGGCATGGCTTGCTATCAGGCGAGTTTCAGTGCACTCTTTTCGCGGGAAGTTGAACCGGCATGCTGAATATTCATTATTCATTTTACACGTGAGTGTAGGTCCACGTATGTGACATTTCAATACGAGCTCACGGAGATTGGAATCTTCAAACGGTATTTCACATGCACACAAACGGTCGATCATTTGAATTCCTTGTTGTGTTTCAAAGTTCGCACGGTCGTTTAACCACACAGCAATGTGTAAATGAGGACTTCCTCCGGCATTGAAACTCTACACGCCACCAGTAGTCGACAAGTTGTCCACCAAATACATCGTGATTGCTAGTGATTCCGTGGGCGCCGGACAGACACAGCACAGACACCTACCGTACTTACAAACAAGTGAAGTTTAATAGAAGTTCGTAACAATGCATATTTCTTATATTCATAATTTTATGTCTTCGTGCGATTTTAGAACCTTGATCCATTAAGAGTGCATGGTCAATCGCTTTGTTTCATTTGATTGTACGTAAATCCCAAAAATTTTATTTATGTAGCTTCTCTGGAATTGAAAATTAGCCTATTAAAGATTTCTTTGAAGATTTTCGTGTACAGTTTTTGGTTTACCGCAGAGTATAGTAGCTACTGTGATTTTCTTTTTGTTGAAAGTCAATATATGTTAACGTTTTTGTCTTTTTAATATCGTTTTTAATATCTAATGTAAGGAAAAAAAAATTGTTAGTCTAACAATACCGCCTACCTTAAAAATTATTTCGTTTTATTTCCGGCGCCTTAGTAGTCTAATAATTGCGAAGCAAATACTGAAATGGAATTCACTGGGATATAATTGTGAAATCCTAAACAAAGAAATCTTTCCACCTTGAAAAGATGCATTATGTTCCAGGGTAAAACTATTTTCGTGGGGAACAAAGGGACGTGAGTTCAAATGTTCTCCTCTTCGGAGACAAACGGCATTAACATTGAACAAACCAAACGAATCAGTTTGGCTCGTTCTGCATAATAATAAAGAGGTTTCATTCGCTGCTGCCATGGAAATGGAAGTCAGTTGTTCAAACAAATGAGAGGGAGGAGGGATTTGGATTGAAATGAATAATTGGCCACAAAAATACAGCCACAGTTGTGCATGTCGCTCATTTTTATTATTAATCATCTTCATCGTTATTACTTGTTACAAAATGTATAACAATAAATAAATAAACATTTATAAATATAAATGACTTTTCATGTAAAGCTATAATGTTATATAATTCATACCATATTTACTTACGTCAATGTAAATATATTACGACAGTGTTGGGAACACATTTTGTCACAAACTCAACAATAATTAACAAGAATCCAAAGAAATTTCACACATATTTAATAATAAACATCATTTATAATCCGAATTCATTTCATGGTTTTAATTTCTTAACTATTCGCATTTTCTTGAAGAATTTCTTTAGTTGAGATCAAAACAACTTTCTGTCGCAAAATAAGTAACACATAAAAAATTTTACTGTCTTTAAATTGCAGTAATATCTGTATAACAAAAATAATAAATAAAATTCTGACTTATTTTATAACGTGCAGTAAAACATAAGCGTTAGAAGAAAAAAAAAACGCGAAACGCGTGTATAGTCTGCATTAGCTTTTATGCCTGCCACGATACGACTGAGCAGTTTATGCCATACAGTATTCAAACCAAAAATACATTCCTGACTTTTCTGAATTTATTCGTGGTATAAAACTTTAAAGATGCATAGAACAACCCGAAATTTTGTGATATAATCCTTACAGTTATCGATGCCCCGTGATCACAGACCGACACGCAGTGCATATTCTTCGCCTTATTAGCTCCGTTTTTAGATCTCAGGCTAAGGCAGGTTTAATGAATTGAAATCATTTTTCTACCTAACACTTCCAATTTTTTTTTTCTTTAACCCAACCGGTAAATGACTATTTGTTTCAAAGTCTAAGCGCTTTTTATCATAAATGTTTCAGAAACCAAATAATGCAAAACAAATTATCAAACGATATTATTATAATCATTAGTATAAGTGTTTGTAAAAAATGTTTACAAAGATTTTTGGTAATTAATCCATTTAAGCCACGGAAGCTATCATTTTATAACTGACATGGATGTGTATTAAACCAATTATATGTTATTAACGGCAAAGTGAGCACTTTTTAAGATCCTCCCAGCGAGCATTTTCCCATAATAAATGTATTCTATGGCATTCCTAGCCATTAACTTTTATATACCATATTTGTCTCAAATCAATATTCATAATAAAACATGCGGAAAGATAGGAATTGGCTGAAAGGGAAGCTTTAGCAGGGCCTCAAAAAGTGCTCACTTTACCGCGAACAGCACGCATAAAAATATTTGTGGACGTTTTTACTAATTTTGTTACGTACAATTAGAGTGATTATTGTAGTCTTGCTTAATACAGATTGTTTTCCGCAGAATATATTTTCTGAAGCGTCCATAGTGGAAATACGCTTAAATTTAAATATATTATTTTTATTTTATTTTAAAAAGCACTTAAATAAGTAAATTTTAACATAATATTATTTAGCATTACAATGTATATGTTTTTCTTTCATAAGTCGGGCGTAAATGCTCCATTGGACTGGTACCTTGAGGTTTAATTAAAAGAGTCCTTACACTCTATATCTGAATCAGCGAGAATTTCACTGTTTTAATCAGTTATAAGTATCTGACTGATTCAACAGTCACTTCAGTGAATTTAACTGATTAATCAGTGCAAAAATGCCAGTTTTTCTTCACTTATTGAATCAATGATATTTTCCACTGATTCTTCACTAATTTTTTTGACTGTTTTTCAGTTATTTGTTTCTTGACTGCTGGATCAGTTGAACAGCGTGTAAAAATGGCAGTTAAACAACGCGTATAACGTGAAATAACAAGTCGTAAACTAATAAAACCAATACAAAAAAAGTTCTAAAATGTGTGTTTCGTATTTCAAAACACCGTTTTATGGGGCAACATGAACATTCAGTTTTTCACTCCGTTTTTACGTTTTTTCTTTTCGTCGATGTCATGTAATCATCACAGCGCTCTGTATGAATGTTTCAACTGTATATAATGTGGCGAAGAGAGTGCACTCGTATTGTTTTATTGTGCCCTCTGGCGCTTCCGCTAGTGTTCTATATAGCCTGAGGGGCTATCATATAAACTAACTGGGAGTTGGTTGTAGCTTAGAGGTAGAGAAGAGACACTCTCGTGATACAAAACACAAACGGTGCCAATCGAACCAAAAACGAAAAGTTAGGAAATATAATTTAAACCTGCGCGATTTCGATTAGGAACCATAAGACATATATTTTCCTTTTGACTGGCCGATTTGAAAAGGTAGTTGATATGAGCCGACCTCCGTGGTGCAGTAGATTGCGTGCCGGCTTACGATGTGGGGGTTCCGGGCTCGAGTCCCGGGTAGGGCATGGGTGTATAATTGTGTACGTCTGGCTGTGTCCTCCCGGGTGACATATACGCCTCGCACACGCTGTCAAAAGGCAACCACGGTCTGTCAAACGGCAAAAATAAAATGCAAAGATAATTGTGTAAAAAGGGAATTGGGAAGGGTGTGAGAGTTCAATTCCGGGCACTTGCGGAAAATATTTTGCGGTTTTAAATTACGGTAAACTGCGCAATATAACTATCGTAAATATGTTTATTTCCCCCTGATTATATGGCTAAATTCAATAAAAACAGTATTTAATTCGCTGCTGCAGCGAAACTGTTTCACGTCACTAATACAATCAGTGAAATTTTTTCGCTAAGACAATCTGGTTTCCCACTGATTCAAATGTTGAGAGTATATGTGCACTGCACTGAGGTTGTTTAGTTGATTGTTCGATTAGTTAATAAGCCATAAAATTATTCTGGGGTAGGGAATGTCCTATTTCGTAATATTCATTATTTAATGTGCTTATTGTAAGAACTAAGTAACTACGTTGGAAATAACGTTTTGAAAGTTCATATACGAACAAAATGCGACCCGTTTTGGTTTAGAGGCGCCTGTTTAGAAGGCACGCGAACTGGGCTACAGTGCATTTTCAGTACACACTAGGGCTAAATACAAAGTTCAATATATCACGTTTATTGCAAACACTACTTTGAAGCTTCACAGCGTTGCCAGAAACTACATTTTCAGACCATTACAGCTTAAAATATTCTGGGTAAATTCCTACGAAATTAGGATAAGGCCCTTCATTGAATTTTTATGTAGTGTGTACACGGTAAAATGAGCAATTTAGAAAGCCCTGCTTGAGATCTACTTGAATGTACATTGTGTATTCTTCCGTCGTATGTAAAACTAACATTGCCGTTGGCCTCTTCACTTTATGCTTGCATCGGTCAAGTGAAACTGTGAAATTATTAGAAAAGTAAATATTTCACATATCTGCTCATCTTTACACTTCGATGCATTAAAAAACAGAAAGCGAAAGAAATAATTTGTTATCACAAATGGTTACCTAATAAATTTTATTCGACGTTATGGTAAGGAACTACTTTCAATCCATCGTTACCAACTTTACTGAGCACATGTCACTCAGTGGACCCGTTAAAATGCACGCAGGCAGGGGCAGTGACATTTTTCTAAGGTTGGTCAAAAGTGCTCAATTTACCGTGAATAGTCTATAGGCGGAAATGCACACCAGTTCTATAGTTCATTCGCGGTTACTTCCAGCATTTCTGAAGCGCTACTTAAGTTCTACTTCCGGAATATTCCTCTCCCTCATGCAAACAAAGCTTGACCATTACTAGGAAATTACTCCAAAGGGACAGTCGCACCACATTCGTGCACACTCAGTGCATTAACATTTTGCAATTGATATATTTCTTACAAGGCATTGATAACACACCCATATTCAACCTGCATTTATTCATTTTTAACTATTAATATAATCTTACAATTTATAAATAATATGTAAGTAAAGTTTCAATATAATAAAAATTAAGGTACTTTAACGTTACACAAGTATAAAACGCTTGTGATACAGGACATACTCAGGAAACAACAAAGCACGTCTTAAGTGGGGCGATTTTTCAAAGGTTTGATTCAGAAAGTGCGGACAAGATGCAAAGTACCCATGCTTTTCAAGTGCTTTATTATCCCGAGTTTCGGATGACTAGGTGCGTTGCTTTCGGAACGAGAAGCGGAAGAAAAATGTTGGACGGCGGCCATCATTGGGGGGAGCGCACGTGTTCTCGTTACAATCGAAATATAACTTCGGCACGTCGAACGAGACTCGGCAATCTTAACGAATCTACGCAGCGAAACTGTCGAATGTCCAGAATAAGTTACGTTTGCTGGGATTTTCGCTTTTGGTTCGATCGGGTAGGTAGCTGCAGGTAGGCGGGTACCTTAATGTTGGCGCCTGGTTTGAATGCAGTGAGTATTTGGTATAGGGAAATACATGATAATGAAATTTGTTTTTTTTTTTTTTTTTAAGCCAATTTTGAAGATACAAACTTGAAATTGAAACCTAAGTGTGAGAAACGATACACTTAAGATCGGTATCGAAGCAAATATAACAATTTGGTTTTCAGTTATGTTTTATTTAATTATTAATTTTGCTGATTTTTCCAAGAGACATGATATATATAAATGTAACAAAATTCTTCGATAGCAAAGAAGCGTGTAATTTTATGCTCAGAAAAGTCCCTAGTTGTATAGGCCATAAAACGAATTTCCTTAACATATATTTCCCCATATAGTCTGTTCATCGGAAAGTGAGCACTTTTTAAGGCCCTTCTAAATTTTTTCCTTTCATCCAATTTCCATCTTCCTGCTGCTTTTTTAATAATTTCAATGTGACCAATAAACCCAGTGTATAAATTTCACCACTCTCTTAGGCTGCAATAAGATATATTTATTAGTGGTAAATGCCTGTTGGGAGGGCATTAAAAAGTGCTCACTTTACCGTGAACAGCCTATCACAAATGCTCACCTCTTTAAAATCAGGCAATAGCCTGGAGCATACACTCGACGAGGGATCTGCGCAGCGAGAACGCAATCGATCCGCAGACTATCGCGTTCGGGATCTCCTCTGCTTGTTCCTCGGGACTCTGGAGCCGAAGCTCGTGTTGTGTAGTCCACTGCGAACCCAGAGGGCCGGCGCCGGGTTCATACCATTGACTAAAGATGAGGTAGACCGATATCCGTCTCCCAACATTGAAATGGTTTTCTGCCTACACATCCAGCAAAAATGGCGTGGGTTGGGTTTGAGGTTAGAACCCCTTTAAGTAAACAAGTGCTTTTGAGAAGTTTTTGTACTTCCTCTAATCAATTTGCAATGCTTTTTTATTACAGTCGAACTGGTAAAAAAAAATCTTTAGTAATGTAACAGTGACTGTTTTTTTTTAAATGAAGATATCAACAAACACGTTCATCACTGCTGACCACGTGACTTTTGAAAGTTGTGTAGGATCGCGGTGGGTGAATGTCGGGTGGGTACATGCGCGGAAGACGAATAAGCGGTCGACCCCATGTTCAGCCTATGGTTCAAACGAGCGCGAGGGCGGCGCACAGACAGGACGACAGCAGCAGCAGCGTCGCGGCGCCCAGGCGCGTGGGCGACATGGCCGCGTCGCCGGCCACGACGGCGGCGATCCAGCCTCTGTAGTGCGCCACCTCGGTGTAGACGCCGGGGTAGTTCTCCTCGGCGCAGCCGTACCCCCACGACACCACGCCTGTCAGCAGCCCTCCGCACACCAGAGGTCCTCCAGAGTCGCCCTGCACACACGCACACGCCATTCGCGGGTAACATAGGCTTCCCACGGCAAAGTGAGCACTTCCTGAAGCGCTCTCATTTGGAATAATATAGCCTGTTCACGACAAAGTGAGCACTTTTGAAATTAACTTTCGGAAAAAAAAGTCACTGCCCCCACCTGCATATATTTTAACGGGCGCGATGAGTGACATGTGTCGGTAAAGTTGGCAACGACGGAGGGGAAAGTAGTTCCTTGTATTAACGTCGAACAAAAAGTGCTAGGTAACCATTTTTGATCACTTAAATTATTTCTATCGCCTTCTGTATTTTTTTAATGCATGTAAGTGTAAAAATGAGCATATCTGTACAACATTAGCTTTTCTAATAATTTCACGCGCATGAATAAAGTAATGAGGCCCATGGCTATGCTAATTATACATAAGGAGGAAGAACACCCAACGTGTATACGAGTAGATCTTAAGCAGGACTTTCAGAAGTGCTCATTTTACCGTGAACAGCCTATAGTAAAGAATTATATTTTATTATAGCCTTATACGGGAGTCACATAGCCCCGAAAAAACAGCACGGCACGGCACGGCACGGCACAAACTGCAACCACAACGCAACTTTTATATTTTCAATTTTACTGCTTGAATTTACAGCCCGGAAGTTTACGCGACACGAATTTTTCGAAACCATTTCGAAGTCGCTGATTAACTACGCTAGTTTCAAAGGCAGGGGGGCGGACAGGAAATTTGGAATACACGATGGTGACAAAGTGTTCTAGCTAATGCATACAAAGGTAAAATTATTATTTTTTAAAGTTTAATAAAACACTTTTCAAAGTTTGTTTTCTTTTAAGCTGCCTATTTACCATTGTAGGGAAAGCTTGCAATACAATTTCATTTTGCAAGATCGTACACTCTGTGCGTCGTGCCGCACGACACGGCGAAGAATACAAATAATTTCTAGTCCAAAAGTGCTGCTTGGACGACAGAATTGTTTGGGCTTACGTCAGTTCAATCTTGTATTTTATCGCCTGTTTAGTTTGAAGTGTCGTGTCGGGGCGGTCGTGTCATGATTTTCGGGGCTATGTGATTCCGGCACTAGACGTTAAATTCCGAGTATTTATTACTTACATGGCAATATTTATTTTTAAAAAATTGGCGCAAGGATTACAAATTGCTGATAGTAGAAAAGTAACTAGGACCTCAAAAGTGCTCACCTTACCGTGAAAAGCCTATACAAACTTTTCTGAACTGCTGCTAAAGGTATGCTTTCAAAATACGCTTAACCGAGTCTGCAAAATTCAACCGAACGGACAACGCACCGCATTCGTAAACGCTTTTTAAAATAATATCCTACGTAAGAACTATCTCTTATATGCTGTTCACAGTGAACAGAGCACTTTTGAAGGACCTGCGTACGATCTGTTTCTCGGATAGCATTGTATCCTTCCACCATATGTAAATTTATCATTGCCATGGGCCCGATCACTTTATTCATGCGTCGATAACGTAAAATTGTGAAATTATTATAAATGTTAATATTTTACTAATGTGTTAACACGGTTTAACAGTATTAAAAAAAAACATGAAGGAAATAAAATAATTTCAGTATTCACAAAATGTTTACCTAAGATTTTTTATTCGACGTTAAGCCAATGGAACTACTTTCCCTCACTTGTTGCCTACTTTGTTCGGCACATGCCAGACATTGTGACTGTTAACATGTATGCAGGTGGCGGCAGTGATATTTTTCAGAGGTTGATTTCAAATGTGATTGTTTTATCGTGAACATGCTGTACCATCAGCTACCAACACACACATATTTCCCCTGTTTTTATTCGTATTAAATAAAAATGAAGTTTAGAAGTTTCGTTTTTTTTAATTTTTTAATTTTTTATTTTTTTATTTTTTTTTAGATTTTTAGGAATTCTTTGGTTTCAATGTCATGCGAGGTCACGGGAATGGGGTTAATGCCATCCACATCTATAGGCTGTTAACGGTAAAGTGAGCACTTTTGTGGTCCTTGTTACTTTTTTCTTTCATTCATTGTTTTCGCCTTTAAGCCCTTTTTAAAATAAATATTGCAATCCAAGTTATAAACACAGTGTGTGTATTCCACCGCACTCGGAAGTTAACGTCTGAGATTACAATAAAATATATCCAGTGACTATTATTCCAAACAAGAGAGCTTTCAAAAGTGCTCACTTTACCGTAAATAGCCTATAACATGACTGACGAGATGGGCACCGACCGACTCGGCGAGGGTCGGTCGGTGTCAGGAGCTTAGTCGATACACCTGTCATCGAACCCCAATCCTCCTACACGTGCATCTTTAAATATTTTCTTTTTAATATTTTAATTTTTTGGAAAATTTCGGTTTTAACGTCAGCCAAGGTCACGGGCATGGGGTCAATGTCAATGGTAAAAAATACGATCCCCCTAAATCCTTCCGATGGATCGTTTTTGCAAACATAGGGATCGTTATATGTAAATGGAGGGGGGACGGGGGACCTGTGGTTTTTGGGGGAAACGGGACATTTCGATGGAAAAAGGGAAATTTTGAGGGGAAAGGAGAAATTCAAGATGGCGGTGGTCGGCGCCTGGATCCTACTCCAGAATCCGTTATGCCAAACTCATTACGATCATTCTCCTAAAGTCACTTCTAAGATATTGCGCATGCAATAAACATTACTTTTGGTCCTCCAACATTATTAAATAAACGGTTTTTTGGGACTGCTTTATTTGATAAGATACTAGACGATATGAGAATAACTACGACAAAGTCCTGTATATACTTAATTACTGCATTGCCCTTAATAAAACAGTAGGGTCGCCTTTTAAAAGTCCTACATGTAAACGCAGCGTAGTGGCAGTGGTTCACGTTATGTGCGTGACAGTATTGTCCTTGCCGTTCCCCGGCTTCCGAGCCTCAAAAACGGAAATGGCACAGGTAGACGACCCCCTTAAGAATATCAGGGACGAAAAAATAGTTATTCTATATTTGTACCACGTTAATGTCCAACTTGTAGATATTATCTGCGGCTTCCTTTTCCTCTGATAAGACATTTTTAGATCACGTGATTTTTGCTAAATTACATGTCAAAGTCAACAGTTTACTGTTTTACTTTAATGTACAAATAAAATTAATGAAGCTATTTAAAGAAAATTTAACAACGGCGACTGAAAAGTATTGTCTTAATTTATTATAAGGCATGCTTAACAAAAGTAATCTGAGAAGAATTCAGGAGCACCCACAAATTACAAATATGAAAGAATTTCCTAATTTTTGCAATTTCAAAAGAATACCTGAATATATTTATTTGTGCGATTCTAGGCTATATGCGTCTTCGAGTATCTGTTGGCCTCTTCTTTCAGTGTGAATTATTTCATTTCTTTCCTGTATAGGTTAGTTTTCATTATTTGTGCATTTATAAAACAGTATCGATTAAACCACCCGCCTCCCTCCTAGGCGAACCGGGTTCGATTCCCGGAGACGTCGCTCACCGGATTTTCACACGCGGGAATCACGCCGGACGATGCCGCTGGTCAGCGGGTTTTCTCGGGGATTTCTAGTTTTCCCCCGCCCTATCATTCCAGTGCTGCTCCATACCTCGCCTCGCTTCACATCCCATCGACTATCAAGACCACGATGTTAAGATCCGCCCAAATCTCTTCAGTCACTAAAACAGTAAAATTGTAATTTTGGCATGTATTTGTGCGAATAATATGTGCTGAAATTGTTTTTTTTTTTGCGAGGAAATGGTAAATTTACACGCATATCTGAGTGGTTTCTAGTCACCGGTAAGCAACGCCGAAGTTGGAAGGAGTCTGTAAAAAGTGAAGAGTCACTGTAAACCATAGACTAAAAATGAGGTAGGCCGATCTCGCTGGCTGCGCAAAACCAATCTCCATGTCCCAACATTGAACTGCTTTTCTGCCTACACGTCTAGCAAAAATGGCGTGGAATGGGGTTTAGGTTAGCGCACTGTTTAGTAAACAAGTGCTTTTGAGATGATTTTATACTTCCTCTAATGAATATGTAATACTTTTCGATTACATTCAAACTGGTCAAAATACTTTATTAATATAATAGTGCTTGTCATTTAAAAATTAAGATGTAAATAAACACGTTCATCACTGTTGGCCATGTGACTTTGACAGTTGTGTGTAGGATTGGGGTAGGTCAATGTTGGGTACATGCGCAGAAGACGAATAAGCGGTCTGCCTCGTAGCGATAGTTGCTACGCTGACACTCGCATCACGAGCGCCATCGCCGTTGAGTGCAGTTCTCTGAACTGGCGTGCAGTTTTGTCGTGGTGCATGTACCTATACGCTATCCGCGGTAAAGCGAGCACTTTCGAAAGCCCTATAATTTGTAATAATAGTCGCTAAATGTATTTTATGTTAGCCTTAGGCGTTAACTTCCGAATGCGGTGGAATCTACACACTGTGTTTATTACTTAAACTGCAATATTTATTTTAAAAAGCTGGTTAAAGGATAAAAAAAATGGCCGAAAGGAAAAAGTGTCTAGGATCTCAGAAGTGCTCACTTTACCTTGAACAGCCTACATGGGACTTGAAGCAGCGAATCTTATCATTTTTACTTGTGGGAAACCGGTAGCAAACTTCAACGCAGGGCTCTATACTATCTTCGCAGGAATTTATCCCAGAATATTTTGAAAGATGAGTCTGAAATACCAATTTTACCCATGATGAAGGCCTTCAGACCAGTGTTCGCAATAAGCGTGATCTGTTGAAAGTTCACCGAGAAGAAAATGTTTTGTTTCATTGACAGTTTGTTTAGCGCAACCAAATTAATTCTTTGTAGAGGGGCAAAACAATATTTTGTTGTTGAAACCAAATTATTTTGTTGTTCTTATTTTATTGCCCCCAAACAGATATTTCGTTGGTGTAACTAAAGATTTGTTTGGCTTCAAATAAATTTAACAGTTTCGGTTAACAGGGAACAACTTGAAGTCCGACCGTGGTCGTTGAGCGCTAGGCCCTAACAACCTCGGCCAAAGAGATTTTTTAAAACCTTTCAATTTCAATATTGGACAACGTGTGCGAATAAATATTTCAAGTTTTAAAGCTTTACTTCTTAGTTTGCTATTGAACTTGTTTTATACGGATGTTCATGCTATTATTAAGCTTCAATAAATGCACAAACAGTGTTACTGTCCTAGTTGTAAGTACAAATTTTCAAGCTGTATTTTCTAAAGAAGTCCATCAAATGAGTGATCAAACAAATAGTACAGTTGAACTAATTTTTTTTTTACAGTCTAATTTCTTTTGGCCATACACAGAGGGTTTTTTAAAAGTCAAACTTGTATTATGTAGGATAAACAAAATTAATTTTGTTGCATTTAAATTGTTGCTTACTTAACAAAATATTTTGTTGGGGAAGTTAAGTATATTTTTGGTTCTATGCAAACTAATATTTCGTCGGCTGGAACGATTGTTTTGCTCAGTGTCGTGTTTCACTCTAGTCTAAAGTGTTATATCTTTCAGCGTGCGAACAGACTGCATGCAAACGTTTATTACAAATAAACTGCAGCCCAGATAGCGTGCCACAGGTAGGCGGGCGCCTTCGAGTTAATAGATTTGGGCGTCTCTTGACACCGAGGTCTCAAGAGCCGAATGGGGGAAATGAGGTTAGAATGCTAGATGATTATGTTATAATTTTCTGTAATATATCACTAGTAGTGAGTTAAGTAATGCGTGTCGTATGATGTTGGTGGTATTATAAAGTATATGTAGTTTGTGCCATAAAGGAAGCCTGGCTAATTTACCTGCCAATCCGCCTGCACCAATGAATACATAAAGAGTGATACACACAGTGACTGACAGTTGACAGTGAAATTACAGTTCGTGAAGGGAACTCAGGAGGAATATGTCCTTGTAGTGTATTAAGGTTGAAATTTGATAGTTGATTTCAGATACAATATACAGGATATCAATACTGTACTTGGTTGTTATTTGTGACGACTGTAACATTATTATTCTTGCTACAAATTTGCATTTCTTTGTTAGCATTGCGCTGCTATAGTAATTGTGCTGACATTGCAGTTTGTTTGACTGAATCCGGTTCATTGGTTTGGGAATGGTTGGGTTTTTAGCTTTCGAGGTTATGGTTATCTGGGGGTGGCCGGGCCGGGGATTGAACCCGGTTCGCCGCCGTGGTGGGAGGTGAGCGCGCTAACCGCTCAGCCACCGCGGGCCCCTGGCGTCTTTGGAAATCTTGCAGGGTTACCTGGCACGCGTCCTTCCCTCCTTCTCTGTAGCCTGCGCACACCATCCCGCTGCCGATCATGGAACTGTAGATGGAGCAGGACGTCACTGGAACTTCCACGTACCGCAGCTCTGGAGAAACGCTCTGGCTTGCCTGCAACAGGCGTACCATGACGTCATGCCCGGTACATCAGCCCCCCCCTCCCTCCCCGTGCCTAAAGCCGATATTACATGGTACCTGCTGCCGTGCTTGGTTCTTGTACAAGCTTCTACTAGCCCTGGTGCACGAGCCGGTATACCAGATCCATATTACACGACAGCAGTTCGCGTACTAGCATTTGGCACCCTTGGCGGGTGCGCAGTGTGAATCCCGTTCGTAGAATTGCTGCCAGTTAGTCACTTGCTTGGCCTATAAAAGTACTAGCTAGCACATCTTAATATTGCTGTATTACTATTCGCGTTTCACATAAATTATTTGCTTACTAGTATACTTTCATTCATTTTCTTGAAAATGACACGCAGTCACAAGAGTTCGAGTGTGTTATTTTTAATTTGGACGAAAATTACAGACCGGTTGCAAAATATAGTTTTTCTATATGTACCGGGATATTATGCGCATGTAAAATTGGATGGTACAAAAAAATGTGGGTCTGACGGAGTTTCGTACTTTACCACTGTACTACCAGTTCAGACACACCAGATGTCGAGTTTATATACTATAGATGAAATACATTTTTAAAATTAAGTTTTTCGTGCAGAAGGTAATGTGTTAAGTATTTAGAACGGTTTTAAACAGTAATTAAAAGATGTCATCGCCAATATTATTCGTCGTTGTTGTATTTTAAATCTATTTGACAGAGTTGCAACCTCACGGATGTAAATTCAAGAGGGAGGCATCCTTTTCAGTTTCTTCATCAACTCCTTTCAAGTAGTAGCCACGGGAAGCACCCTACGCTCTGAAACTGCAATGTGATTGGCCAGGTACGAGAGCCGGTATGGTACCTGCCACGGAAAATAGCACAGGTCCAATTACCAAACCTGTGATGAAATCCGGCAGCGCCAGGCGAAAAATGCCATGACGGGTGCCGTACAGGCTGGTATAACGGCAGCTATGGCAGACCTTACACAAGCTTTTACGAAATCTGGTACCGTGTAATATGGCCTTAAGAGTTAACTCCATTGCGTACACGGACACATTTTTAGTGCGGATTGTAGAAACTCCAGGGGGTAATTTTGGAGTGAGAGTCTGGTAACAAAATTAGAGACTACTAGTGATCACCTATAAAGAGGGTTCGAGGGGTTTCTCCCCCCTCCCCGCCCCCCAGGAAAACTTGTAACTTGAAAGATTAACACTTAGCATAACGTTTTTTAATGACGTAATCATGTGCGTTTCTCTGACAGAACTTAACTGTACTAGCCAGAATGTGTAAAATTCGAAAAGCTGCAACACATTATTTATCAGAAACGTCATTAAAATAATCAGAAATAAAATTACATCACGAAATATTTTCGTCACCTTTGCATTTAGGGTGTTTATAGAAGTATTTTGCAAGAGCACACTAATCTTGCACACTGGCTGCTATAAATATTGTAAACTTTATATTCCAACTCATCCATTGACCCGTAATAAATCATACACTTGGGAGAAATGCAGCTGAAGGCTATTCACGATAAAGTCAGCACTTTTGAAATCAACCTTTTAAATAAAAGAGACTGACCCTGCCTATGCATATATTTTAACTGGCGCACTGAGTAACATGCGCTCAGTAAAGTTGGTAACGATGGACGGAAAGTAGTTCCATATCTTAACGTCGAATAAAAAGTGTTGGGTAACCATTTGTGATAACTTAAATTTATTTCTTTGGCTTTCTTTTTTCTTTAATGCATCAAAGTTTAAATTAAACCAGATTTGTAAATAATTTACTTTTCGAATAATTTAAAAGTTTCACTTGGCCGACGTATGAACAAAGTGATAGGGCCAGTGGCAATACTGATTTTACATTAGGCGGAAGAACACACAACGTTAATACAAGTAGATCTTAGGCAGGGCTTTCAAAAGGTTCTCATTTTACCACGAACAGCCTATACGCCGTGATAGCGACAGGTATAGGCTATTCACGGTAAAATGAGCACTTTTGAAAGCCCTGCTTAAGATCTACTTGCAGGTACGTTATGTATTCTTCCACCTTATGTAAGATTAACATTGCCATCATCCCCATAACGTTATTCATGCGTTGGGCAATTGAATCCGTGAAATTATTAGAAAAGTAAGTATTTTACTAATCTGATAACTTTTACTCTTAGATTAAAAAGATTAAAAAGATTAAAAAAGAACAGAAAGGGAAATAAATAATTTTAAGCTATCAGAAATGGTTACCTAACACTTTTTATTCGAAATTAGATACGGAACTACTTCCCATCCATCGTTACCAAATTTTCTGGGAGCATGTCACTCAGTGCGCCATTTAAAATATATGCAAGTTGGAGCAGTAACTTTTTTCTAAGGTTGATTTCTAAAGTGCTCACTTTATCGTGAACAGCCTTTTACACACTCACCTCTGCAGTGACGCCCCAGCCACAGACGGAGCACTCCTCGCCGATCTCCGCATTGCTCTCCCTCAGCGGGATGCTGGCCACATTCTTCCCGTCCAGCGTCAGATTACGCGTCAACTGGAAGCACACGCCACATCTCCCGTCAGAGCATCTCCAAAACTGGGATGTAATCCATTCACCGTTACTTCAGTCTTTTCTGAAGCCCTGCTAATGTTCTGCTTCCACGATATTCCTCCGCCTCGTGCAAACTAAGCTTAACAGGTCTGGCGAATTACGCCAGATGGACAACGCACCGCATACGTGCACACTCACTTGTAATAATATTTTGTGTAAGAACTGTTTCTCACTAGCCGTTACCAACCTACCTATTTTCTCCCTGCTTTTTATTAAAATAATTTATCAATTAAGCCTTATAATTTATAGATAAGATATTAATAACATTTCAATTTAACAAGGAAAAAAGTAACTTTTATGAACACAAGTATAAAACGCTTGTGATACAGGGCGTATTTAGGGAACAACCAAGCAAGGTATACATGGGAAGATTTTTCAAAGGTTTCATCAAAAAGGCCGAAGAAACCGTGAATGGACTATAGGCTGTTCGCGGTCAACTTCGCGCTTTTCTAGTCAGCGTTTTAAAAATGTCACTACCAGTGTCTGCATAACATTTTTATCGGCTCACGGGATGGCATGCACGCAGGTAAAGGTAAAGACTGTTCACGGTAAAATGAGCACTTTTGAAAGCCCTGCTTGAAGATCTACTTGTATGCACGTTGTGTACTCTTCCGCCTTATGTAAAATTAACATTGCCACTGGCCTCAGCACTTTATACATGCGTCGGTCAAGTGAAACTGTGAAATTATTTGGAAAGTAGATATTTTAAAAATTTGTTCATTTTTACACTTCTGTGGATTAAAAAACCGGAAAGGGAGAGAAATAATTGAGTTTATCACAAATAGTTACCCAACATATTTTATTTGACATTAAGATATGTAAATACTTTCCATCCTTCGTTACCAAATTTACTGGGTGAATGTCACTCAGTGCGCTCGTTAAAATGTATGCAGGCAGGGTCAGTAACTTTTTTTTCCTAAGGTTGATTTCAAAAGTGCTCACTTTATCGTGAACAGCCATTAAGGGCGTAGGGAAAGAAGTTCAATGTCTTAAAGTTTTACTGACCCATTACTGATCACACGCGAGTTACATAAGAGTTACAATTTCCGACCTTACGTGCAAAGGTCTCATTCCGCTGGACTAACGCATTCATTTGGTGTTTTTTTTTTGTGAGATTTTTTTCCCTACATAGTTTCATGGCTAAGGCAAACTTGAAACCTTGTAACATTTCAGTTATAACCAGAAAGTCGAAATTTACAGTTTCTCAAATTATTTATTTTATAGTTCTTTTTCTCTAACAAATTAGTCAAATATGATTCGTTCGTGTTCTCAACCAAATTAAACAAATGTAACTCGCCCATCTTCTAAAAGAAAATTAATACCGCTATTGTTTGCTTCAAAAACATCTTGCAGCGATTAAATTCAATATTCACACACACACACACACACACACACACACACACACACACATATATATATATATAATCATTATATACTTATCAGTTAAACTTCCTTTACCAGCCAAGCCCATCCTGGGCTGTGGTTGTATGATTTCTGTTAAAGAAAAATTACGTTACATTTTACTTCAGCCTTACTTCTGTTGTTACCTGCTCTCTGATTGCCTGTCGTCTGACCACGCCACTTCTCTCCTCCAACCAGCAATGGCGATACGAGAGCCAACCAGGATAATTTTCTTTCGTTCACGTGTTTTATAACATTCAATGCTTACTACCCACTAGGGAATAAATGAACAATAACAATAAAAACTGGAATACTGAATATCCTCTAAAGTTAACACATTATTTCTGCGTCAATAAATTAGTATATTAACCAAATATTACACAGAATTTGTTTAAGTCATATAATACAGCTTAATTTAGAAATTATGTTTAATTAATTGTCACTCTAAGCAAATACTCTTTAATCATAACAAATATAATATCTAGAAACAGTTGAACATAATACCTGAAAAACCGCAATGTTACAACTTGTTTGGTATATGAATCATCCACGTTAATAGATATTTTTAGTTCAAGTATAGACTTCTAGGAGTGCTACACAAATTATCGTTTTTTTTACATGCCTTGTAGGAATTACGTGGTATCGAACCTGGACCTCATCGAAATCACCGGGGAAAACGTCAGATCGATAGCACCAACACATTTATCCGTTCGACTACAGAGATACTTGGGAATAAAGGTCTTTAATTTTTACTTGAAAACAGTTAGTCTTCAGAAAAAGAAATTATAAGAGTTAACTTTGCGTGTCTTTTGTATCGCATGATATCCGGTACCAAATAAAATGCTTCAAAGTGGTTGGTAAAAGTTGGTGAATACTGAAATTATTTCTCTTATTTCTTTGCTTTCTGTCGGTTTTTAATGCATGCCTAAGCATGCGCAAATTTGTACAATATTTACTTTAAAAATAATATTACAGTTTTGTTTGAACGGCACGTGAATAAAGGGAAAAGGCCAACGGCAATGTTTATTTTACGCGTGGTGGAAGTATACACAATGTGTATGCAAGTATATCTTAAGCAGAGTAAAAAAAAAATGTTCAGTTTACCGTGAACAGCGTAGTATATTATCGTAGACGTAATATGCTGCTAAGTAGGCACTCTCCGTGCTTCAACATTGCACCAAATACATTAAAAGGTATTTCAAGAGAGCTTTGCTTTTTTTTTATGAGAGAAATCGACGTTGTTGCTGCCATGCGGCGTGACTCGATAAGGTATATATGCGAATTGATAAAATAAATGTTAATTCAATATATAGGCCATACTCAATATAGTACTGCCAAGAATGTTGTATCACCAGACCGCCCCGGTAAGATGTCTACTGTAGCTATTCTCATGCACGATAATGCTATTGGTATAAGCTGTCGTGTATCGTCTTTTACAGTACGTAATTTGACTGCTTTTTCGACAGCAACTCTATCAAAATCGATGTGGTTATATGTTATTCACTGTAAAATTAGCACTTTTGAAAGCTCTGCGTAATATTTACTTGTATGCACGTTGTGTATTCTTCCGCCTTGTGTAAAATTAACATTGCCATGGGCCTTATCACTTTATTCGTGCGTCGGTCAAGTGATACTGTAAAATTATTAAAAAGGGAAATACTTTACAAATCTGCTAATTTTTACACTTCTGTGCATTAAAAAAAAAAAAAGCGAAACAAATAATTTTAAGTTATCACAAATGGTTACCTAACACTTTGTATTCAACGTCAAGGTATAGAACTGCTTTCCATACATCGTTACCAACTTTGCTAGGCGCAGGTCACCCAGTGCGCCCGTTAAAATATATGCAGGCAGGGGCAGTGACGTTTTTCTAAGGTTCAGTTCTAAAGTGCTCACTTTATCGTGAACAGTCTTTAGAATACTGTTTATACAAACAAATGAATTGAGATGTTTGCAGACTTCCTCTGGCCTACTTTAAGTGCAATTATAATACGTTTAATTTAGTCAAAGCATTTTATTCTCGTAGAAGGGTCGTAAAGAAGGCGTTTCACGGTTGACCACGTAACATTGACTGTTGTATGGACAATGGATGATAATGACCGGAAATGCGCGGAAGACGGAAATCTCTCTAACCTGATTTTCAATGTATAATCATTACTGCCGTTTGGTGTAAATTTGTACCAGTTAGGACCATCTGTGTAGCAAATATATATATATATATATATTATAATTTTATATCACTTTAAAGTTTAATGGCTATTGTATTTTAGGATTTCATTGAGGATTAAAATCAACTGCATCAATTGCGGAAATATGCCTGAGAGCAAAACAAAGAAAAAAAACAGAACCTCTGAGATCATGAATGACGAAAGTCTAACAACTATGGAATAAACCAGCTGGCAATAAAACACGAATAATCGGGCTCAAGGCGACAAACTGGTGAAGAAAATGGTGGACCCCAGCCATACGAACACAAATCGAGAAGAGTTTGTTTCGTGTTCAGAGCGCAAGGCAATAAACTGGTGAAGAAAATGGTGGACCCCAGCCATATGAACACAAATCGAGAAGAGTTTGTTTCGTGTTCAGAGCGCAAGGAAACAAACTGGTGAAGAAAATGGTGGACCCCAGCCATATGAACACAAATCGAGAAGAGTTTGTTTCGTGTTCAGAGCGTAAGTAAACTGATTGGAAATAATTTAACACGACCGAAAAAAATGCGTAATAACGAACTTTATAACATATACTAGCAAAAAGAAAAAAACTACTTCCAGAAGGCGCAGGACAATAAATAACGAACAATGAAAATCAAACAGACAAAAAATTATTAGTTACATTTTATTTTTGTTTCTTTAGTCTGTTCTTCGGCTTATTTGTGGCAATGGCAATAGTCCAAATACTTACATGGATAGTATAGTCCATCATGTTTCCAATTCGTTTAACAATAAAAACAATGACACACAGCTAGGTGGACGGACTTCGTTGAAAATGGAATTAGAAACAAGGTACGAAGATAAGTCTATATGTTGCAAAGGTGTTTCAGATGATTGTAATTACGAAATATTGCGAAGTTCCAACTTTCGTTGAAGACAGTTTATGTTTACTACATCGAGATTTTTGGAGATTCGCCATTGCGATGCAGATGTCTATCATGGAAAACAGGTCCGAACACGGAAAAAAAAAACTTAAATAAGACAAGTAACCTAAGGACGAGAAAATAAATGCAAGTATACAAAACTGGAAAATTCCAATAGGGAATAGAGTCAAAAAACAGAACAGCAACTAATGAGGAAAAATACTGTTGTTTGCGTTAAAACATTTGCCGTTGCAAACAAGACATTTTTGAAGGTATATGTTCAAAAAATTTAAACTTGAATCGGGTATACTTAGTTCAGTATCACCCTCTGTTCCTCCTTGAAAATTAAGGGGTTTGTGTAAGAAAGGCATATACCACACAACCGTAAAAATGAGACATAACAAAATGTGATGGCTTACACCAGCTGGTGTGTACATACAAAAGTTTGGTGGTGTGGGTAGGCCTCAAGGAAAAACAAAACACACTTCCTTCCTTCTTGGTGGAAGAAGGGCCTGTAACATAGGTAACATGAACTGTGTTGCAGATGTGGGATAGGCTCGTCTTCCACCAAGACTTACAATTGTAACTAAAGTTTGGGAACCTCATCAGGTTAGACTGTTTAGTGCGCAGTTCTTTTATTTACACGATAAGTGTCCTCGGCAGCAGTAATGATCTCGCGAGTAGGGTCAAGTTGTGTTGTCGGCTAACACATCCAGAGACTGCCTATGCATCTCTTCTGAAATCCTAACCACGATAAAGGGAACACTTTTGAAACCAACCTTTTAATCATGTCGCTGTCCATACCTGCATATATTTTAACAGGCACACTAGCAGACATGTGCCCAGTGAAGTTGGTAACGTTGGAGGGAAAATAGTTACATATCTAACACTGTAGAAAATGTTCTGGCAAACTTCCTAAACTGTAATGGAAGTTTTTAACCCATACACTGTATGGTAATAATACCACACATCAAGCTGCAGATATAGGAATGTTTAGCAGCGCTACTATACAGAGTTGGAAACTTCCTTAGGCATTTGACTGTTTCCTGGGCAAATATAGGAACGCTACAATGAACGTATAAGGGAAACAATTACCATTCCTGCTTTCTCACTAAGCATATACATTAGTATGGTAAATTTTCGAATAATTTCTCAGAATGTAACTTTGAGTTAAGTGTTACACAAAAATTTTAAAATACCGAAGTGATTTCTCTTACTTTCCGTTTCTAAATGCATATAAGAGTAGGAATGGGCGTAATTATTTGTAAAATATTTATTTCTATAATAGTACCAGAGTGTTACTTGACCGACGCGTGAATAAAGTTATATGCGGTGGAAGAATACACAGGATGCATTAGCTGGGCTTTCGAAAGTCCTCAGTTTACCGTGGTAATTCCTTTTGCACCACGCCTCACCAACAGCGAACCATCACCTTCAGTCTTTCTGAACGTGAGCCACAATACCGTGTGCATCGATCACCTGTTAACCAACACTTTGCCGTGCTTTTACACCTTTTGTGCTGGTAAAGGCGGCGACCTGCTACTACAGTATTGTGCTCTGCGACGCGATCGCGTAAATTACCAGCTCGCTTAATTAGCCGCGCAATCAAGACTCGTTAATTCAGTCGCACCAACCTCCCAGCCATCGCCGTACATCCCTAGAGTAGCGACTAGCTTCTCCTGGCATGTTAACAGGCAGCTTTCTCTCAATCTTCTCTCTAAATTCGAACATCCAACCGCAGTGATTTCCGCGCCTGGCGAACCCCACATTTAAAAAAAAGACCATATATCCCACCTGAATGTGCGGAGTTGTACTTTCATTCTAACTACTAATGTATTTCCCTATTAAAACGTTTGTAGCGAGGTCGAAATCATGACAATTTCTTAAGTAGATTACCTTTCTCGTGTGTTTATAGCAGAATAATTACGTAAGATTATTCAGTAAGAACACTTCATCTTGAGGAACTTAAAAAAATATTATACTTTACTGAATGTATGCATTTCATACTGCTGCGTGAAGATGTTATCACAGTTGCTAAGGATTATGTATTTATTAATCAGGAATTATATTTATATTTATTCTATTTGCAAACTGATATGTTAGGGCGTGGAACTGCCGCTACTTTTCAGGTCCATACTCGTTGTGCATCTATTTTCTTGTTGCCTGTCCCCCGTAGTTTATCAACTTCTTCGCTAGTCGGGGCCGCGGTGGCCAAGCGGTTAGCACGGCCGCCTCCCAAGGCGAACGGTGTTCAATCCCCAGCCGGATCACCGGATTTTCGCAAGTGGGAATCGTGCCGGACGATGCCGTTGGTCGGCGGGTTTACTCGGGGATCTCCCATCCCCCCCCCCGACCCTTCATTACCATTACGGCGCCGCTCCATATTCACTTCAATCACTCTCATCGGCTCTCAAGACCTCGCGGTTAAGAGCCGCCCAAATCTCCTCACTCACTCACTCTTCTCTAGTCTGACTCAGCTCATATCCAGAGGCCTTGCACAAATATAAGGCGCGTGAGGTATCGCAACAATAAATCAGTGCTTACTTTCAATGAGTTAGCCACGACTTCAACTTTAAAAATGCGTCATTTCATGAGTGTTTGAGAGTATCAGATGTTCTCATTTAATTCTGCAGTGAGGTATGCTTTTTATACTCTGTAGTGTATCTCCGGTTAATGTCTCTCTCTTTTACGTATAACTTCATATTACTGATGTTTCAAACATACTACTTTTAAAAAGTTATCTAAACACTTTTATTATAATTTGTAAAAACTAGTTTGTTTGTACATTCCTGATTTTATTTGCTTATTTAGTTCTCAACTTATTTCGAAAAAATTTTTCGGATATTGCACGCTGAAACTGGAAACGTTAAGACCTTGGGTTTGTATTAGAAAGTTCACTTCATATTTTACTTTGTATATCAGTTGATAGCCGATTCGAGTTTATAAGGATTTTTATGACAGGTTATTTGCCACCTCTGAACACACGCCTGAATTTGGGAACATGCACGCACTAGGTAAAACACTGCCGTAACAACTCGGCCGCTGAGGTCATGACGCGCGTTCAACTGCGATTATTTTTCTGGACATCGGCATTTCTTTAGATTTCTTCTCCCCTTTTTTCCAACAAATGGCATGTAGGACAACTCGTCTGGAAAACATCAATTGGGTCACACGCGTTTATACTAATGTGTTCACGTGCTCGAATTATTGGAGCACATGAATCAGTCGCTCCAGTGGAGAACTGGCATTCAGATAACTAAGGCTGCTATTATAAACAAATACTTACACGAACATGCGAAACAACACAACGGGAAAACGAATAGATTGTATTCATTTTATGGGTGCCAAAACAGGTCACGCGGATTATTAGACAATTAGACAAAACAAACAAGTTTGTAAATGTGCTACTTACTTTAAGTAAAGCAATGTCATTGTGGAAGTTCGTGTTGTTATACTGCTGATGTATTGTATACTTCTCGATGGTGGTAAAATAAACTATCTGGTCCAATGTGTTGGTCCCCATGACTACTAACACTTGGCTGAAACAAAAAAAAAAAAAACTCATACTTTATTCAGTATTCAATCTACAAGCACCGAATAGCGGAGTTCTCACAATAACACTGTAAAATACAATTTAAAACATTTAACTTTAAAAATTAAATACAACGTCCTGCATATGTCATTAGCGTTCTCGAATAGATGAATATTCTGGTTTGAGCGTACATGGTACATTGTCCTAAAATGTCCAATAAATGTGATAAGAATGCAGCTAAATAAACAGTATAGTTGATATCGATGGATGCAAAACTTGAAAAGAAGCATGACCAACCGAAGTGGCGATCATCATGCAAGAATAATTTTTTTCAGTGCAAGTTTCATTTACGTATTTCATACATTTACAATGTATCAATCATTAGTAACACTATCTATAAAAAAAATTTAGTTCACCCTTTAGAAATACCGCAGTTTCACGTCTGATGTGTTCAGATGTTTCGGAAAATTAAACTTACCATAAGCCTACACATTTACTTGTGTATTATTAAATGTACCTCCAATACTACGAAGTCTTAGAAAATACACTGAAATGGGAACTTTGATACAAAAATTTGTAAACCTCGATAACTTTTATCATTTTAGAAGAGTAACATATATTTCTGTGGATGCAGATCTTTGGTTCACTTAATCACCAACCATAAATTGTGTTCCATGTGAAATAATTCTGTAATATCTGCCAATGTTTCAACTACGCTTTCTAAGACATATGCCTCCATTAGGAATCATTTTAACCCATAAGTTTCACAATTTTAAGTTTTCGACTTATTCTCTCGCGATGAAACAGCCCGCCTCAGTTTGTTATCGTTGTTCACATATTCCCTTCATATGTGTGTAGTGTAGGGAACATTATCGCTCCGATGGATAATTACCATATTGATTTTTCATGCTGGAGCGGGCTGAAATACTGCGCATGTACGACTATGCAAACTTAATTAAGAAATTAAAACCATACTACCGACCAATCCGCGAGGCAACAACACTTGCCGCGAAAGAAACCGCTCTAATTGAAGCCACAAACCACCTGGGCGAATAAAATGACCACAAACCAGCACACATCACTTCAAACACTGTGAAATGGAACCATGCGTTGTTAAGTAATGTTCATATTCCCGGTAATCGTTTTTCAATTAGTGCTGCACTGATGCCATAATCACGAGATAACATCATTAAAGTGTGAGAAATGTTTGTACTTTTACAAGAAAACCCTTTGGAAATCCAGTTGCCAAGAAAATCCTTTGTAGAGCAAGAAGCAGTTTCCTTGTACAATCTGCAAAACATATATTTGTAAAAATACAAATGATGCGGCTTGTATTACAAATGACATTATTGAGAAGTGGACATAATTTTTTTTTTCTTCTAGAAAAAGACTTTGTATGAAGAGCAAGTCTGGCACACAGCTAAAGCTGTGATTGGCCTAGAGCCCAAGTCTCCAGCCAATCAGACGCAAGCATCCACTTCCACTCACACTCCAGCACAAGAACGGCTGGATGACTTCTGTGCAGGAGTACACCTGCACTGAAAAAAATATTTTGTGGTGGCCACAAAATTATTTTGTTGGTATTCACACTGCCAAATTTTTTTGTGAGTGCACACAAAATATTTTGTAGCTGCCACAAAATAGGTTTTTAGTGGCCACTAAACTTTTGTGGCAGCTACAAAAAATTTTGTGTACACCAGAAAAAATTTGGCAGGGTGAATACCAACAAAATAATGTTGTGGCCACCACAAAATATGTTCTTCAGTGTGCGCAGCGAGAGTACGATGCCCGATCCTAAATACAGTTATATGTTATTAATTCATCAAATTTGTTTCGGAGGCTGTTTTGGAGCACGTGTTTGTGCGTTATTGGTGGTTTTTTTTGGGAAGGAGGGGGTGGGGAAGGGGACTGCTGCCTAATTGCAGAGTCCACTGCTTGTACGCGTGTGACGTCATGCTTCTCTGTTGCTAGCTGTGTTATATTTCTGGTGATATTGCGGCGGCTTTCCACCAATTTAATGACATTAGGGCACTATGTACGTCTTGGCCACAATTTCCGCACTTTTTGGGGGAAAAAAGTCATTTATAAATTTAAAAAGTACTTTCCAACGCGGGGACTAGAACCCACATCCCCTTGCGTTACTATCCCAGAGCCCTAAGCACAAGACCAACTTGACATACGAGGTCTACGAAATAATAGTGAAGTTATTCGATTAAAAAGAACGCATTAATTTCATTTTAAAAGTTCTGTGCAGATATGAAATATTAAAATTAACAGTTAATGGGTAATAGCGTCACGTGTTTTTAACTTTTCCGTCGTTTCATTGTGATTATTTCAGTGGTGTTAAGGGTTTTGCGTTATTCAGACTTACAATGCACGCAATTACACTTCGTCACTCCTAGCTTCGCGCAAACAGCTATATACGGCTTTACGTTGTTGAGTGTCCGCCATTTTGCTTGAGCTAGTGAATACGAGTCGGTAAGTGCAAACATTTCTTGAGGTCTATTACAAACACGGCCCTTGTAGTTTTACAAATAGGTAATTTTACAAGAGAAATGTTTGTACTGTTACAAACGATTTCTCGGTAAAAACTAAATATTTTTTTTAGAGTGTAAAAATTTACTTTTCAAAAGTTAACGGGCACATCAAATCAGGAAATGCAGGCCTAAGTTGTTTTTCAGCGGCGCCGTGCAGCGATGACGTCACAGGTCTCTTCTGCTCGCCTGACAAGTCTACTTCCAAGTCTTGTTTCAGACAGCAGCGAAACAAATTTTATCTTCATGCGTGTTTCTGACGCCAATGAGTGACGAACCTTCAAAATTGAAAACGGCGTGCTGTTAACGCGTTTCTGTGTACGAACACGTCAGTCAAAAACCCCATACATGATAAAGTGGCCTGGAGCCAGCTAGGGAACGGTCAATATTTTGCCGAAAACAGCGTTGTTTGTTTGCGAAAATCAGAGTGGTGACGGAAAAGCTAGCGACCGGCGTGAAAGAAACAAATGTGACTTGTAAGGGGAAACGGGAGATCCCCGAGAAAATTCGCTGACCAGTAACACCGTCCGGCGCGATTGCCACGTGTGGAAATCCAGGAGTGGCCCCGCGGGGGATCGAGCCCGGTTCTCCAGGGTGGGAGACGAGTTGTCTGACCACACCACCACCGCAGCCCCTGTTAACTTTAATAAGTCTCCTTGCATCGTTATTGAAATACAGCTGCATGGCTGTGTCAGGAACATAAAACGCGCGTTTCATGTGAAAGTGCCCTGCATTAATAAGTGATATTTTCTTTGGGCTGTGGAATCAAGTGAAAGTAAAGAAACAGATGTTCGTTTTTTTATGGTATAAATGGACTAGTGTAGACGATATTTTTTTCTTTGCCGCCGAAATCAGACGTGCTTTCAAATCGGAGTCGCGAGATATACTGCCCGAAAATTTTCGCCCGGGCCCAAAATTATCGTCGGTTGCTGTGGACCCCGCCCACGCCTCGCCACGCATGCGCGCCACCAACTCGAGATCGTGTTCGCATCGTATAGGCTGTTAACCGTAAAATTAGCACTTTTAAAATCCCTGCTTAAGATATACTTGTATGCACGTTGTGTATTCCTCCGCCTTATGTAAAATTAACATTGCTATGGGCCTCATAACTTTATTCATGCATCAGTCAAATGAAACTGAGAAATTATTAAGAAAGTAAATACTTTACTACAAATCCGCTCATTTGTACTCTTCGATGCATTAAAAAAACAGAAAATGAATTAATTAACTTTAAGTTACCACAGATGGTGACGTAACACTCTTTATTCGATATTAAGGTGATATTTATCTTTTTTTTTATTTATTTGGTTGTCTGAGAAAGGTTTCGAAAAGTGCTATCTTAACGCAGTTGTTAGTTGTCATCATTATAGTCTTCACAATATAACACTCAAACTCAGACACAAGAGTGCTATAGGCAGGTTCAAAGTGTTGAATTAGAGTCTAAGCGCGGCATACTGCATTTGTGTTACAAACTACGAAAGGAACAAAAACAACTTTTCGTCTATAGTGTATGGTTTAAACTATTTATTAAATGAATGTCAACAGTTTCGCTGGAATGAACAAAAATATATTTCCGTCAAGTCTGACCACTATTTCCAACAAAATTCAGAGTGCCAATACTCGCTCCCCGGTTTATAAATCGCACTTATACTGAATCAGTATGTTCTGCACACCACACACATTATATTAGATGCAATTTGATTGGAAAAAAAATATCTAGGAGCAAAGCCTAGTATGCTGCAGAATTCGGGAAATTAAGACTTTTTGAGCGTTATGTTTTGAAAACTATAATGATTTGACAACTAATAACTGCATTTAGGGGGCACTTTTCGACAACTCTTTAAGATAACCAAATTTTAAAAATGTGAAATATCACCTTAAGATATGGAACTTCTTTCCATTCATCGTTATCAACTTTGCTGGGTGAATGTAACTCAGTGCGTCCATTAATATATATATATATATATATATATATATATATATATATATATATATATATATATATATATATATATGCATGCAGAGCAGTGTTTTTTTCAAGTTCATTTCTAAAGTATTCCCTTTATCGTGAACAGCTTTTATTCGTATATTTGATCGAACGAGACGACATTTATATCAATAGCATCATTAGCCACGAATTTATGGTGTTGGAATGGATTACCCGGCACACGTTTTTTAAAGCCTGTTCACGGTTTCTTCGCAATTTCTGAATCAAACCTTCGAAAAGTCACCCCATGGATGACGTGTTTAGCTATTTCCTAAATATGCCATGTATCACAAGCTTTTTATACTTCCGTTAACATTAAATTATCCTATTTTTCGTTAAATCAAAGTTTTGTCAATATTTTGTTTATAAATTATAATACTTCATTTGCATTAAGTACGAATAAATACAGTTAGAATACATGTGTGTTGGTAGCGCCTAGTAAGAAATAGTTCTAATGAAAAATATTATTACAACTAAGTGCGCACGAATTCGGTGCGCTGTCCTTTGGTGTAATTTCCAAGTACTATTTAAGCTTGGTTGCCTAAAGCGGAGGAATATCCTGGCAGTAGAAATTTGGCAAGGCTTCAGAAAATTGTGAAGTAACCGTGAATGGATTATACCTCACATGTTGGTGTGATTTTGAAGACTTATTAGTGTGAAAACTCTTTTGCAACTAGTTTAAATACTGCGTTGAAAGGTGGCCCTCTTTCCATTCTTGCCACCTTTATATTCGATCAATAAAAGGCTACACCTGACGCTCCCTGGCCACTAATATCCTCATTACTGTAGCTCGTTCGCTGCCAGGTGCTTTTGAGATGAACCAATGACAACAGTTCTTGCAAAGATATTGTATATACATAGGACGTGTTTACTGACAACTTCATAAGGTTGGCATAAGTGTAAGAAAAATAGTATTGTGCCCAAATCGCATTAAAACTACAGTGCTAAAGTATGTTCACGATAAAGTTAGCACTTTTAATATCAACCTTAGAAAAAGTCACTGCCCCTGCCGATATACATTTCAACGGATGCACTGAGCGACATGCGCCCAGTAAAGTTAGTAACGGTGGATGGAAAGTAGTTCCATATCTTAACGTCGAATAAAATGTGTTAAGTGTCCATTTGTGATAACTTTGATTATTTTTTTAGCTTTCTGGTTTTTTAATGCACCAAAGTGTAAGAATTACCAGATTTGTGAAATATTTTCTTTTCTAATAATTTCACAGTTTCGCCTGACCGATGCATGAATAAAGTGATGAGGCTCATGCCAATGTTAATTTTACATAAGGCGGAATAATACATAACGTGCATACATGGTAATCTTAAGCAGGGCTTCCAAAAGCGCTAATTTTACCGTTAACAGCCTGTAGTTGTGAACACTTGGTTCACTTCCTTCAGATTATATTCGTTTTATTTTCATTCTAGTAGGAATTTGCACGTTAGTAATAAATTTAAGATCCTTAAAACTTCACCTTCTCACTTGATAGGCCGATGGTCACGTGGAGGTAGAGATGGAGCAATGTCGAAAATTATGTGGCGGTGAAGTGGGTGTGCCCAGAAAAAAAAACCACTGGTCGATGGTAACGTCTGCCATGTTTCTCAGATACGAATATTCGTATTATCCCCGCCGGGAATGGAGTCCGATTCGTCGTGGTGGGAGGCGAGCAGTCTGGCCACTGTACCACCACGGGCCTTACTTGCATATCAGCGATAGTTTGTTGGGGTAGGTATGGATAACACATGAAACAAGACCTGTTCCGACATTACATGGTGTCATTCAAAACAGCAACACCATGCACCAACAACAAATGTATTACTGTGCCAGACGTTGGAGATTCATTGTGGGAATAATATGAATAAATTTCTCGAGAATGGCTGCATTTAGATTTAAAATACAAGGCGGAATTTTTGTTCAGAATGTACGATAGATTATCAATTCACAGGAATCGACAAACAAAGCGACACTGTTACATTTTTAATTAGCACAAGTGTGCTGCCAATCCCTTACTTTTCATGGATAGGGGTTGGCATTGGAGCCCATGTCTATGTGATTTGTACTTCGTCGTTCAATAATGCAGTATCTAGAAACTCAGGCATTTAAAGTTCATTCTGGCTGTGTTATGAGCAAAAAAAAAAAACTCGCTCAAGTACATTTTCAAGGGCGGTTTTCACCCCTTCGGAATATACTTAGGCCATATGTTGCATACACTTTGGACCTATTTTTTGATGAGGAATCATCTGATGATGTTTGTCGGTAGAGTTCAGGTCCACCCTGTAAAAACTGTTCACGAGAAAGTAGAGCACTTTAGAAATCAACCTTAGAAACAAGTCACTACTCCTATTTGCATATATTGTAGAGGGCGCACGGAGTGGTATGCGCCCAGTGAAGTTGGTAACGATGGAGGGAAAGTAGTTCCATATCTTAACGTCGAATAGAATTTGTTAGGTAACCATATGTGACAACTTAAATCATTACTTACGCGTTGTGTTTTCTTAGTGCATCGAAGTGTTAGCATGAGCAGATTTGTAAAATATTTACTTTTCTAATAATTTCACAATTTCACTTGACCGACGCATCTATAAAGTTATGCCATGGCAATGGCAAAGATCTTCAGTAGGGCTTTCAAAAGTGCTCATTTTACCGTGAACAGCTTATATATAGGTATACCCCCATGCCTAAAAAAGGGTAATAATTTCACGATGCGTTTTCCGAATACATGTATTTAATACAATGCCACTGCAATATTAAACCGAATAGCCGGGAAAAAGTAATTAATCAACTTGCTGTGCGTCAGAGATAGCACTTGCAAATTTACAAATTTCATGGCGCTAGGTTTTACGGTTCGGAGGGACCAAGAAAAATAAGCAAACTAATTCTGACCGCCTGGGTGAACAAACCAAACGAGGTTAAGGCACTCACGCGAAGCTCAATCTGATAACAAACCGTGCCGAGGAAACTTGCGATAGGGAAGTTACGCGTTCCTTGTAGTTTCGCCCCTCGAGAATTCCTTGCATCTCGATATGCTACCTGCAAGCATTGTCCCAGGAAACACTGCCGAATCTCCAGCGTGCAGAAGGCAAGGAACTTACGCGACAAACGACACACATCAGGAATACAATCTCGAGGAAACTGGAGCTTCGCTCAAGAGGGGAAAAGCTGCTCCAACACAAACAATACCCTACGTCACGATTCGCTGCTCGAGCGACGTACGAGAAACAAAAAATCATAAACTGAAGTAAGACCGAAAGAAAAACGTTGCAGCGACCGTCGGTAGTGAATAATATAGCTGCTCTACCAACATGAATATTAGATGAGTCAGTGAGGAATTGTGGGTTTGAGGTCAATTCGGGAGAGCTCAAACGTTCCTACGAGTCAATCGAGAGCCGTTACCATTAAGGCTACACGCATATTTGTCTATTTCTGCAAGCCTGTAGCCATAATTCTTTTAAATTTTATGTGCACCTGACACTAGATTTGAAACAGTGTTTATTTCAGCGACATGACTAAACGTAAATCTTTATACCGCATTCATTTTTATTAATAACATTCAAATGATTCAAATTTGTTAATGATTAAAATGTACTTAACAGGCACTGGACCATAATGTTCATATGACATTTAATTTATTGTGTATTTTTATATTGAGTTCATTGGAACCTTTAACAATACTTGAACAAATTTCTATTTTAAAAATAGTTATTATATTTTAACATCTATTTTTAATTAGTTATAAAACTGTATAAGCAATTTATTTTTTGCACTGAATGCATATTATAATATTTAATCCTTCACATTCGAAAGTCATAAAATGATTCGATTTTTATTATTCATTTGCAGATCAGGAGAGAGTGTTTTTGTGCCCGATTTCATGACTTTGGAAGTATCAAAGCATGTTTTGTACAGTGTTGGTTTCATGGGTCGATACATAGTTTTCTTTGAATATCGACTTTTAATGATATCACATGATGAAACAAACCAAACTAACAATCTCGAAAATCGTATAATGCCTGGCCTCATATAACGTTCGACAGTTTCGTGCACATAAACAGTCATAAAGCGTTATCAGGGCTCCAGACAATCAGCTTCGCGACTCACAATCGCTTCGTTTCCCAGCTACAACTATCGACTTGCTTTGTTCCATCAGCTTCATTCTTCACGCATACCATTATTGTCAAATTAATATTTCACATTCCTCAAAGAAATGGTCTAGTGTTTCTCATTCCTCAAATATGCGTCTAATTTTCGTAAAATATTCTTAGTTCTCTGTGTTCATCGGACATCGCTTACGCGTTAAATGTTCCTTGTTTGTCCCTTTAGATATTCCTGAAACACTACCGAGTTATTTTTCATTTGAGCTCATGTGGCCGTCGTTAATAGTTACAAAATCGTTGCTCCAGAGCTAACTTTCATACTTGAAGCTTTAATGTGCACTCTATTCGAATCAGTGGAAAACCACTGATAAGTAGGTAAATTCAGCTAGTCGTATCAGTGAAAATGGCTCACAGAATCGGTAGAAAATCACTGGTTGCTTCAGTGAAACAATTTCACTGATTTAATAAGTGACAGCACTGTTAAGTGTGCGGGGCTGATTGCGGGGCATGTGGAGCTGAATGCGGTGCATGTGGAGCTGACTGCGGTGCATACAGTGCTACCAACCCCCCAGCAATATACCTCCGTATCAGACTTTGGTTGTGCTAGTCTTTTACCATTATGGTTGGTCCAGTTGTTTTGATGGTCTCGATGGCTGATACTGCTGTCTCGTATGGGCTGCTAGTAATGGCCAGTCTGAATGGATGATCTGCTCGCCTGTATGGTCCTTTGGTATGGTTAGCTGTAGGTGATATGTGATGGTCTGGTCGGCTGGTATGGTCCCTAGTTATGGCCAGAATGGTCAGTTTGTATGACTGGTCAGCATTAACGGATGTTATGGTTGGTTGATCTTGTTGTCCATTAGGAATGGGGAAATCGAATGGTTTGGAGGTGTGAATTACTATCATGGTTGTATTTTAAGCTGGTACTGATGGCTTGTGTGGTTGGCTCGTATAGATGATTCTCATGGATGCCTGGTATGGTTGGTTTGTTATGGCTGTCTAGTATGAGCAGTTCGTATAGATGTTTGGCACAACTGTTTCAAGTGGACAGCTTGTATGGATGGTCTGTACGGATTGATCGTATGGCTGGTGTGGAAGGTATCGTCCATTGGTAACTCCAGTGATGATTTGCGAAGTGTTTGTGAAGATTTTCGAATATTTTGTGAAGTTTCATGTTCCTTTTGTGGGAAGAGGTAAGCAGCGAGATTCGCAATAGGCGACCTTTTTCGAGACTGGCCATGATCGACTGTTGGTATATGTGAATGGTATAATCGGTTGTCCTTGACCACTGTTAGTCTTTTTTTTTGCAAGAATTGGTATTGGCAGGAACCAGTCTTGGGCAGAGTCAGTCTATTCAGGAAATTATAGGGCATTAGATGGGGGGGATCATGAGGATGGATGATTGCGAGGTAGGATTGTGAGGGGGAAGAGCTATGGCGAGTTATTGGTTGGAAGGGAGAGGGGATGACAGCATGCGTGGGTGTTGATGGTAGCTGAGGTATGGTAATTAAATGGTGAGGTAAGTGAAGCTAAGAGAGGCGTGGGTGTGTGTGGGGTGGTCGGAGGGGAAATTTATGTTACATAAAGGCAGAGATTTGCTTTGGGGGTCGTAAGATTGATCGGTTGTATAGCCAATGAAATAGAATTGGGTTTAGTTGGCTGCTGATCGTCATACCAAGGAGTGGCTGTGTTCTGTCATGTCTATGCTAATCGAACTTTAGGGTCGCATGCACCCGACTTGGTTTTTCGCATTATGCATGTATTTTTCCCCCTCTGTGTTTCTTAGCTTCCTCACGATATTTTCTTTATTATTGGTTTCAAGGTCAATATCACTGAAGTCAAGGTCACATGGGTCAAGATCACTTATGCCAGTCAGTTTGGTCAAGGTCGCGGCCAAGGCCGTGTGTCAAGGTTCAAAGTCGGTGTGAAGGTAGTGGGTCACGGTCATGTTTCAAGGTCACGTGTCAAGGGTCCAGGTCAAGGTCACGGGTCAATGTCATGAGTCAAGGGGTAAGGTCATGAGTTAAGGTCACAGGGTTGATTAGGGGGTTAGGAGTGGTGTGGTGATGAGGGGGAGTAGAGGGGATGGTGGAGGGATGAGCAAGGGAATGGGTCCTATTATGTTACTAGGTCCTCAGAATTTTTTTGTGACTTTCCTCGATTTTTTAGTATTCGGTGGGGGAATGGCTATGGTGGTATGGCGAGTGTGAGGTAGCATTTTATGTGCCTTGCTTTTATATTTCTGTAATATTTCTTGATTTTTATGATTGGGCGTTGGGAAGGGGGTAGGTGAGTTTGGCTATAGGTGGGATGAAACGCGTGCAGGCCGCCTGCGGGTAAAATAAGCGAGCCCCCCAAATCCTTCAAATGGCTCGAAAATTACTATTTGTGGGCTCGCTGTGGCATATTCTGAAGCATGGACTTTTTTTTTTTAGGAAAAAAAAAGGGAAATTTTGAAGAGGGGGAAAAAGGGGAATCTTTTGTGAAAAGGGTCGATTTCAAGAGAAAAATAGTCGAAGTTGAGGGGAAAACGGGAAAGTTTGTGGGAAATTCCAAGTGCCGGAGAGATCGTAAATCCTGTGCCAGATGCCATACAGCTAAGTCGCCATGGCCCTACTACTAACAATATTAGGAGCTCAGCATGGATAAGTAATACAGGTAAGCGATGTTTCAGTAATATTTTCTTATTTCGGCAAGTCAGGAGAACAGCGTGAGAAAACGGTATGTTGTGACAGCAGTGACTACTTCGTAAGTAGCCACTGCTATCCAGAATCAACCCCAGCTTATAATCGAAGGACATTTATACTGCATGTGAAAAAATGCCACATTCATGACTTTGCTTTACTAAACCTTGGTTTGTACAGTGCTGCATACATAGTACTGTGAAATCAAGCTTACTTCCAGGTGAAATCAAAATTTCCGAACCTCTGACTGCCACCTTACGGCCGAGGGCCCTATCACTGCTCTTTGTACGTGAGATGCGACAGAAGTGCACTACACTCGTTGACATGGCTGTATATGATTGGTTTGCACAACATGCTTCGAAGTTCACTTGTCGCAATTAGTTTGTTACTAGCGCCTGTCAGGACGAAGATTGACTCTTCCGCTCCCATGAACTGTACACATGACAGTACCGTCGCTAACAGTAGATCGAGAAGCGTAACTTCTTAGAAATCTCTCTGACAGAATGCTCGAATTTGTGTGTCCCTACACACTCACACCCCTATTCAAACGGCCACAACTCAGCCCATTCATTCATCATGATAGCAATCTCAAGTATTGTGTTCAAGCGTCTGTTCTTTAGGTTATACATCATCCTACTCGACAAATACTCTGTATGCCAAGGGATGTCTGGTAAATTTTGGCGGCATGCATACTAAACTCATGGCTGATTGAATCGAGAACCCGTCAGCTAGTTAAAACCTGTGCCGCTCGTATTTTTAGCATGTGTATGTGTTTACAAGTACTCGCTCTACGAAAAGTAGTTTGCTCATATCTACAGGTATAACTTGCACAAAATTCACTGTGTACCAAAACACATTTATCATTGGAAATAACGCTGCTTGTATAACTGATGTGCTCTACATACATCCTACATCAGGTAGGTAATTTAATGATAAGCCATTGTTCACACATGTGGATAAAGCACAATTCACACAATAGTCATGTAAGCTTATGCTATGAATTTAAACCACGCACTTTTTTTTTTGAATAGGTTAGACATATCTAACATTCATACCCTTTATCGGAGACGATTCAGAGCGTACCGACAAAATGAGAGCATTGGAAATCAATTGCATTCGAGAACACAGAGCTCAATGTAAATGTACAAAAAATATCACACTCATAAAAACTCAATTTCCAGAAGTGCGCATTCGCCCACATTTTGGCAGCATTCAAATACATTAAATGCATACTATATTTCTTAGTTTTCTAGCTGTGTATTTTATGCATGTAATTGCAAACTTTTCCGGACTGCTAAGATAGCGAGGACAAGCTTTAGTTCGATGGATTGCCTGAACGCACCAACTAATACAGAAAAGCAGCCAGGCAAGAGAGCAACAAATGCTGGGAAACTGTCGCTCAAGCTTGCTGGTTCACACATTAAGAAATACATCTGCCAAACTGAGGACTAAGGCACGATTGCGTGAGGACCAGAGATAATATATCGCAATGAAACACCTTAAAGAGGCTATTTTCTCTACATGGTGCTGACGTAGTAAGATGGGCCAAGGAGCTGCCAAGAAGTCTGTGCCGACCGACGTAACAGCACGTCCAAATCAGCTTTGGCTTCGAACTGAGCTCAATATTAGATAGTAAGACAACCATAATATAAATTATAGTCTTTCCCGCATAAGTACATAATACTGATTGTAACAGTTGCCTGATATATAATTATACTTAACTTTTTTTAACATTTCCCTAGATTTCTGAGTGCAGCGCCCACAGTACAATAGCTCGCTTTTAACTAACGTTGGTTGAATTACCACTTATAAATTATCAATTCACATCAGAGCGCATAATAACAAAACACCAAGAACTGGCGATACATATGGTGAGCTTACCTGGCGACAACAGACTCCATGCAGTGGGCAGCTGTCAGCACGTGAATTGCAGTAATGATCGAACCGCCGCAGAAATGGCTTCCTCTCCACCTGAGAGACACCTGACAACCCACGTGAATGTTAGCAGCCTCGTCCAAAGCAACTGTCCAGGTATATCTAAACTATTTAAAAATCTTCTGTTGACCGTGATGTAGGCATTCGTAAAATATCCGGCATGAATAAATAAGCAACATAAACACATAACGTTTTGTAAAGCACTTTATCATATAAGTTGAAGAAAATTTACGAATATTTTATGTAATCAGATTGATGCTAGTTAATGCAATTAGTATACATAATATTTTAACTGCCTGGAAAAAGTCAATTTCAACACAATAGAGAACTAATTTCACATCTCACAATTTATCTACAAAGTTCCTGTGGCTATTACGTAAGCGTATATGTTTGTGCGTGTAAGCACTACTGTGTATGTATCTTACAATACTGAAAGCAGTACTACAGTTCATAAACTGTCACCTTCTTCAACAGGTCTGCTATTTCTAGTTTCCCGTCTTAAACATACTGAAAACGGTTCTTTTCGATGCATTGTCCACTTAGAGAACATGTATTAGTCCCACGGTGCCATATCTGGCTATTTTTAGTACAGAGATACGTTTGTTCACTATAAGCTGCTCTACATAGAGAACGTTATGAGTTAGTGCATTGTCCTAATGCAGAATACAAGATGATCTTCCAAGGATCCCTGTTTCACAATCAATTTAAAAGTACTTGTGCTGCTTGAAATTTTACACTATAGTCCCAGCAGGATGAGATAACTTTCTGTTTTGTCTAAGTTAAGAGTCAAATCGAGCCACTTATAAATACGGACCGATTGTTTTTTTCTCTGGAAGCATTGAGCACACCTACCCTACGTTAGGACTGTGAGATATGCACTTTTCAATATCGTTTCGAAACCTGTTAACCATATCGGTGTCGGCTCGATATATCAATTCAAGTGTTGTTGAAAATCGATGTTGAAATATTGCATGCATGGAATATGTTTATATCGCAAATATCACATACTTATATGCGCTATATTGCTCCACACTGTTGAACCATATCGCAGTTGCGATAGTTCAGAAATATTGTTTCGTGATCGATATACAACATGTTTAGGAAACATGTATACAAACTCGGGCACGTGACTCGTGAACGGAAAAAATGAAGATTTATACAGGACATCCATTGCCCATCTCAAATAATAAGAGCTGTAGAAGCCCTTTAAGGCGGAGGGCGACAAGCATATAACGTGGAATACTATGCAAAGTACGTGCGTTAGAGAAATATAAATTGGTATACGAATTAATAAAACTAGATCTTAGATGAAAGGGAAGTATGGTACGTCGTACACTCCCCCATCATGTAAATAATAGCGGTTGGCACCGTTTGATTGCATTCAACATTTACACCGTGATGTTAAATTGACTGTGGATGCCATCGGATGAAGCACGATGTAGTAATTACCAGAAAATACCCCTTAGTTGCAACTCTCAAGGTCCCACTGTTTCCGTTTGAATCGCAAACTACGTGTTTAGTGATATCAATACTATGGCATAGTGAGTAGTGATAATGACTTAATGGACCTAGTAACATGACTCTGTGCTTATATATATATATATATATATATATATATATATATATATATATATATATATATACACACACACACACACACACACATGCAAATTACGTGACGTATCAATGCGTTATCGGTACTGAAGGCAATATCTGACAGCACAACAGAACATACACTGTTATTATTCGAGATTATACAGGTGGCAGTATTACAACCAATTTCACAACAAATGTTCGAAATATGCTCTTCCAGTATCATTGCAGTAATTCATATGGTGTATTAGAGACTGGCGGATGCGTTGAAAAACTCCTGGTGTGTTTCGCACTTGATCGCAGGCAGCCATGGCCCTCGTTAACAGGTCCTCTTCAGATGCCACGGGTGTCTCGTACAAGTAAGACTTAAGAAATCCCCACAGCCAGAAGTCTAATGGCGTAAGATTCGGGGAGCGTAATGGCCAAGCACGAAGCCCACCCTCCCCTATCCAGTGAGCAATTCTAGCCGAGGGGCATAATCTGCTGGCCACATTGCTTGTACCCTACGCACATGATATGGTCGCAGCAGCACTTCATGGAGGACACACCATACTGTGCCATTCAATGCACCCATTCTCCGCGTGATCGCCGAAGCGTTTTCTGCTACATTCTCTAAGAGTGTCCCTTCAAACTGCGGAGTGCGGGCGGTTTTCGGTTGACCAGGCCCACACCGGCGCTGAGACAGGCCTATTTTCCGTAGTCGCGGTGTAAGATGTGCGAATGTCTGGTGGTTCAGCTGTTGTGCAGGGTATCTTTGGCTGTACACACACGCAGCTGCCCTGCCGTTACCTCACTTTACCGTATACCAAGACCATGTCCTTTATTTCGGAATTTGAGTACTCATGCATATTCACGTCGGTAGTACCTAGTGAATCGAAGCAGTGACAGGCTGCGAAAAAAAAAAGGGGGGGGGGTTCTCTGGAAGACAGGCCGGGTTAATACACTGCTTTGGAAGGGTGAAGGGGGAACCGGCTGTGACGTGTAACATCGTGCATCATACCACCAACATGTGTTACAACCGCGTGCTGGAAGTGTTACCTACTCACCAGGTCATGGCCTTGCTACCACTGTACCCTTCGTTAGCGTTTTACACGGAAATGGTGGGTCCTAGAGAGTTGCAACTACAGTCAATTCGTCAAGAAGCGAGAGTTGGTGTTTATACACACGAGCGTGTGATACCAGAGCGAGCAGCAAGGGGTGTACACTCCACAAGCCAGCGGGCGTTGCTGCAGTGTGCCCTATGCTGTATTGGTGGCCGGGCACGCGATTGTCTGTATTGCGTTGGTCTGACTGAAGGTGTGGCTTTAAATGTGTTGTTCTGTTACGTGCGAACGTAGGTACCTCTACACCGAACGATGTGATGTTCCATACTCTGTTCTGTGCCAAGTAATAACAATATAATTCTCTGTGTTTTACACTAGACTGAAGTACATGTGAATTAGCGACAGCGCCCTCTACGGAGACGGCGAGCTATACAGACAGGGCCGGTTCAAATCCGGCCAAGAAGCAACCGAAGAGGAGGGCGCTCAGTTCATTGGAAAATCACATGGTTCTCAATGTGTATAAGTTGAGATAGAACTGAATCCAGGCATGCATATAGATGACGTCGTTAAAAAAAGCAGCACGTTCTACTGGAGTAAGTCCCGCAACAGTTTATCGTGTGATAAGTGAGTATAAATCCACGCACACCTTGAAGTCGCCGAAGAAAGAAAAACTCCGGAAGTTTACGAAAAGTGTTGACGGGTTCGACAGGAATGCGATACGGGGAAGGTACACGGGTTTTACTTCCGTAATTAACTGCCAACTGTCGATAAAGTTCTTGCTGTTGTGGATGACGACCCTGATTTGCCTGCTTTTCGGAGAACCTCATTGTACCATTTATTAAAGTAATTGCACTTCAAACATGTTAGACGTGGACGATACAGCATGCTGATAGACAGGGATGTAATCATTCTATGGAGGCGACGTTATTTGCGTTCCATTAAACAACTGAAGGGTGAAGGACGATCAATTTACTAGCGTGATGAAACGTGGTAAAATGCAGGACACACACACGAAACAGCGTCTGGGTGGATGCCACTATTACATCACCCAAACAGACATTTCTGTCTGGAATATCAACCGGTAATAAAGGCTCTTCAGGCAAAGGAAAACGCCTCATAATCACGCACATTGAGAGCATGTTAGGCTTTGTGGAAGGGGTTTTGTGAGTGTTCGAGTCCAAAAGGACTGGAGATTATCATGAGGAGATGTGTGCTGATTCCTAGAAGTTGTTCGAAGGTATACTTCCTCGACTTGGAGATAATGCTGTTATCGTGCTTGATAATGCGCCATACTACTCCCGTAAGAAGGAAAGAATTCCCAATGCAAATACTACGTAGCAGGATATACAGGATTGGTTAACAGCAAGGAATATTGATCTCGAAGATGGCATGTTAAAGAATGAATTGCTCAACATTGTTAACCAACACAAGTTAGCATATAATGCGTATGCAGTTGATGAAATGGCTAGGGATGCGGGTGTGTTCTGCGAATTCCCCCATATCACTGCGAATTGAATTCTATAGAACTGGTTTGGGCCAGAATTTAAGGATTTGTTGCAGCGAAGAATATGTCATACAAGTTGTCGGACATTAAAGTACTTCTGCAAGAAGCAATACAAGCAGTGACTTCATGTGTGAAACAAATGTGTATGCCATGTGGTCGAAAAGGTTGAAAGTGAAATGTAGGAACTGGATAACATTATAGACGAGAAGGAGGATACTTTCATAATAAACCTTAATGATGACAGTTCCAGTTCGTCTGATTGAACGCGATTGGTGTTGTGTGTTGTCATTTTCGATATGCATAATGACGATTAGAGTTCATTTTACATCATTAATTTGTTTGTGTACCACATAAATGTCGGTGTTCTGTTCGTGAATAATCACTATGTACCTTGTTCCTTTTTGTTTGCTTGTCGTTTCACGTGTTACCGTTGGCGTGAATAAGTAGCACGACAGAGTGTGTTATTACCAACCATGTTGATGTACTCCTACCATGCGGTGGGGCCGCGGTGGTGTGGTGGTCGGATTAATCGCCTGGGAATCATACCGGACGATGCCGCTGGTAGGCGGGTTTTCCCAGGGACCTCCAATTTCCCCCCGTCCTTGCATTCCGGCGCTGATACATACTCGTCTCACTTCACCCCCATCGGCACTCATGACCATGCTGTAACGACCCGCTCAAATCTCTCCACTCTACTAGTACCGTACGGTCGTGATATTACATAGTTGTCTACTTGACACACACACTAACAGTTTCGTCAACCTTTGCATATCCATGCATGTATTTCTCCGGTCGCGCACTGAACATTCCGGACACCCCGGTGTACAGGCCGCGATCACGTGAACACTGCATGTTTTCACTGTCACAGCTTACCTTCGATCTTCGCGCCCTCTCACTTAAACGCGAATACACAATAGGAGGCATGTTTCGCTAACTACGACGTCCATCTTTATCCGATGGTATTCACAATCACTTTAACCTCGCGGTGTAAAAGTTTAATGCAATCAAAGGGTGCCAACCACTATTATTTACATGATGGGGATGTGCATGACGTACCATACCATACCTTTCTTCTGTCCAAGATCTCTGTTTAATTAATCCGTATACCAATTTACATTCCTCTAACGTACGCACTTTGCATAATATTCCACGTAATGTGCTTGTCGCCCTCCGACTATTTAAAGGCTTCAACGTCCCTTATTATTTAATATGGACCATGGGTGTCCTATATCAATCTTCTTCTTTTCCGGTCATAAATCACGTGCCCGAGTTTGCACACATGTTTCCTAAACACGTTGTATTGCCATATCGCACAGCTCTAACATACGTCCATTTCGCTTTCCACGAAGAGTACAGATTTGGGTTGACCCAGTCCTATAACTTAAGGGGGCTTGGGACACAAATTTACACCAAGTACGTAAATTGAAGTTTACTGGTTTTTGACAGCCAACATAGAAAAAAGTAAAAATGGCAATCCTACATAATAGGTCATGCCAACTTAACGACCAAGTATTTTGCATTATTACTGTATCAATTTAGCATAATGTCTTGCGCCACGAAAACACACAAAAATTGACGGCGTCAGAAATATCTCGGCAGGAAAACGTCACTCAGGTAAAATATTTTCTCTCGTAGTTAGTAAAAACTATTCTGTATGGTTCCCTTTCTTTGTTTTCTCTATTGCCTTCCATAAAATTTTCAAAATGGCATTAATTTATGTGTCCTCTTAACAGCCAGACTTCGTATGAATAACATTAACAATAAACCGCTCCTTACCGCTAGCTAAAATTATATATTTGCGTAAACAATGCCAAATTATATAAAGATTGCACTTAAACCATCCCTTATATTCTTGTTTCCTAGGATACATGTTGTTAAAGGTGGCCGTTCTGAGTGTGCAATGCACAGATGACTTATTGACACGCGCTCGCTATCTGTTGCAGTCGGAGACGCCACGGTTTTTAACAAAGGTATGCGTGCTTGGTTATGCCTATTAAGGCGAGTGCCGCTCCCGATCTTGGGATCAGGTGTTTCTGAGGCATCTGAAGATTGCTCTGGATTACCTGCCCTTGTTGCTCTCAGCTAGACTTGGGGTGCGGCTCACTTTCCATGTCAAGGCTAGCAGAGTATATATAGTTCATTGGGCCTCCGAGCCGGCAGTTGTTGAATGGATGAGTTTTAGCGATAGACGATTAGCTAGGAAAGCAGCGCGCGGCGGGAGAAGTGGCCAGCAGAAGGAAAATCAGTGACTGCGAACATCAGAGCAGTGAAGAGTACGACTACAGGCTGAACTATTGGACTGGATGCGTGAGTGAAATACATTAAAAATGATGGCAACATATAGACTGAACATGTGTTAATGATGAGTATGAGTTAATTGGCAATAACCAAACAGAGAAGATTAAGTAGGACTTTAATTAGTGTTGAAATAGACATTAAATATTGCGCTCACTGTTAAATAAAAAGAGTAATAATGTAGACAGATAACTTAATGCTGTATATAATAGCTGTATAAATAAAGTCAAATTTAGTCATTTTATTTTTTTATATCTCCATTCCTCACGAACTCACGTACGCCCCTCAGGCGTCCATGTGACACTGGTATCTAAAGTGTAATGGAGACAATTATTAATTAATAAATGTTATATATATTTAGACTATAGGCAAGTAGTAATTGATTTTCAAACAAATTAATTGGCATAACTGTTTGTGAAAATAATTATGGCTCTTCTGTACAATCATCACTATGAATGTTAACTAGAATAATGTCTGCAGAACTGGAGACACTGTGAACGTTGAGGGATTAGGTAGCCAAATGAGTGCAAGTGTTAATAGCCTTGATAACAAAATTAGTAGTGTGAACGAGAATGTAAATAGTGTAAACGACAATGTGAATAGCCAGATAACTAATGTAAGTGACTTAGTAGATAATAAAATAGACACTGTAAATGAAAATGTAGACAGGAATTTATTAGACTCTGTAAATGAAAACGTAGAAAACAAAATAGTTAATGTAGAAAGGAAAATTGACTCTGTAAATGAAAATGTTGACAACAAAATAGACAACATAGGCAGGAAAATAAAATGCATTAGCGAGTTGGTAAATACAAGAATTGACTCTGTGGAAAAGAAAATTGACAGCATAACGAATTAGTGGACAGTGTGCGCGAAAGGATGGACAGCGTCGAAAATGAATTGAAACAGAAAATCAGTGAACTAGAGAAGAATCTGCACGAATCTCTTCAACAACGGAGTTTAACCATCCCACACCGGCAGCCGACAAAGGTGAAAAGGCAGAACAAGTCGTAACCAACGCGGCAACCTTGGAGGGTAGACTCTGCAGCATTGGTGTGGCGCAGTCAGGAGTGAGAAAGGGAGTCTCAATAAAGCTCGCCGCTTATGACACAGAGGTACGGCGAGTCTATATTATCTGGCTACACCCCACAACTTGAAGGACGCCCTGGCGTCCGAGAACTCAAGCTGGAGTCAGCAAGACATGGGGCCACACCCCCGACGTCCGGTACGGGCAGTGATGCTGAACGAAGACGACGAAGACAGAATAACGAAAACAGAAGGAGTTGCAGACGACTATGAGGGACATTGCTTCCAGGGACCGTGCTACAGGGCCGCCGCTCCCTCCCCCCCTACCCAAACAGTCTCGGTGTTGGTCATGTGGACAGCCAGGACACCTGAGAGCCTAATGCTCACAACAGCAACAGCGGCAGCAGCGAGAAAAGAGGCAGCGAGAGGCAGGTGTGAATACAGCATGCATTGCAATAATAATTTTTTTTAAATTAAAATATTGTACAAAAGTATTACAATTATAAGTAAAACTTTGGGGTGATGAGCTAATATAATCACAAATAACAAGTGTAGTGTACATTTTTTCGAATGAAGTGAATCGAAATAAAAGTGAGATGATATCTTCTCATTGCTCTTAAGCCAGCTCGCGGTTAATTTGCGCACTTCTGAAAGCACTGCTCAATATATATACTCTTTTTAATAAAACAGGGGTTCATCCCTGCATTCAGATGCATACATATACCATATACCACATTTTATACCTTAATGCATATATAGTTTTATGTTTATCCCCCTTGGAAAACCAGAAGGCAAATAAATATTTTTTTAAAAATAATTAATACTTTGTCCAGAATTAAACTTCTGGTTTTTAGTATTCTTTACAAATTTTGCATAGAACTGGTCGTTCATATTGCCCTTCGTCAATAAGCCATGCTAGTTATCCGCCAGTTTAAGAAATAAAATAACACATTTTCAGTTAAATGGTTTGGTTTAACTATTCCTGTTCCTGCGGAACAGGCAGATTTTTTTTTTTCAGTTGTGTAGAAAATACTAGGCTTCACTTCAGAAAAACCGTAGCAGATTTTAGTTATCTTCAGTCGGAAATATAATATTCATTTTTATCTTGAGTACTAAAAATGAGAAATAATAATAGAGAATATAGCATTTTCTACGGAAGTAAAAATTTTAATGAAGTTAATAAATCCTTACTATATATTATATTATATACGCTATCGACCAAAAAGTAATTGGGCACCTCTCCACAATGTTTGCTCGGTGTTTGTCACCCCGTTAGAATTTCGTGGGGCCACCTCTTGCGGCTATAACAGCAGCCACACTGTCTGGCATGCTTTCTACGATTGTTTGAAGGACATCCACGGGGATTCGTCGGCATTCCTCTTGCAAACATTCCATGAGTTGAGTAATGTATTTTGGCAGCGCCTGATGAGCCCTCATCCGGCTATCCAAATTCGTCCCAAAGATGTTCTATAGTGGCCGGAGAGTGGCATAGGCTACTTTTTTATCCTGTGAAAATATCTCATTCCTTCAGGAAAATGTAAAGTATACAGACGTAACAGTACACTGACCTAAGCTAGAAGGTAGACAAATAAGTAGGCTCTACATTTCTCTTTGGATTGGAGAGTGACATAGGCTACTTTTTATACCTCGCTTCAATGTTGAGTTACTTAACTGGGGCCACAGTGGCTCAGTGGATAGAGCGATTCCAAGTGGGGCCTTAGTGACTCAGTGGATTGAACTATGTTAAGTGGGGCCGCAGTGGCTTAGTGGATAGAACTATATCAAGTGGGGCCACAGTGGCCAAATGGATAGATATATATTAAATGGGACCTTAGAGATAGAGAGAATCCAAGTACGGCCGCAGTGGCTCAGTGGATATATCGATTCTGAAGGGGGGCAGCAGTGGCTCAGTGGATAGAGATAGGCTTATTGTCACAAAACTTAATTATATATCCCTATAAACACGTGAACGAAGCAGCGGGTAAAAGCTAGTTTCAATATAATATCCTAATAACAAATTTTGTTTAGGTGTAGGTATACTTGTATTCTTCTGTAAGAGGCGTAATTGGTCGTTTACTGAACTGACACCCAGAGCAGATGATTGAGATAACTACTACTATCTGCGTTATATCAGATGCACGCAACAAAGAATTTACCAAAGGTTATACTATTATTCCAAACGTAGAGTAGTCCTATGTGCTGCCGTAGTATGAAATATCCCTACGGTGTCAAGGTACCTCAAAGACATTTAGTGCAATCATGTGAAGGTGTGTAATAACACATCTATCGTAGGTAATGTGTTATTTTTGTAAAATCTACTTGTAAACAACAGACATCTTTATTAATAACAGTTAGTATGCAATAATAAACCCGAGCATTGTTTGGTAAAGAGTACCTATAAAGTTTTAAAATCTGCATCAAATTCAAGCACGTAAAAAGTAATATTTTATTTATAAGATATATGTACAGACACGAAGAGCGTTTCGTTTTCCAGCTGCAGAATTAGGTTTAGGTAATTACGTGAGAAGTCTCTCATTCGGACAAAAACACGAAAGCAGGAGCTGTAATAAGATTTAATTAAGTTGCACACCAGCGAAACGAATTGCGCCACAAGCAACTGGTAAAGAAGCGAGAGAGCGCAATGATGACTCACAATGTAGGGAAACTGGCTCTCTTTGGCTTCTTCTCCGCCTATTACCCTCAGCTGCCCTGGGTGGAACGACGTGTCTGCTCGCTTGCTGACTCCATTCTCTGTCAGAGGAGGTTCGACCTCGCTTGCAGGTGTGGTCAGTGGTTCATCGTCGTAGTAGTCGTCTGTCTCCTGGTCCACTGGCGGGACGCACCCTGCACACACAATCACGTTAACACCCACACGCGTGATACACATTTGTAGAGGCTGTTCACGTCAAACTATAGGCTGTTCACGGTACACTGGGCACTTTTGAAAGCCCTGCTGAAGATCTACGTGTATGCTCATTGTGTATTATTCTACCACATGCAACATTTAACATTGCCATGTGCCTGGTCACTTTATTCGCGCGCTGGTCAAGTGCAACTGCAAAATTATTAGAAAAGAAATATTTCACAAATTTGCTAACACTTAAACTTATATTTATTTAAATATGAATGGAGAGTAAAAGAAATAATTTCAGTATCCACAAATGTTTACAGAACACTTCTAACTCGCCGCTAAGACATTGAACAACTTTCCCTCCATCGTTACCAACTTTACTGGACGCGCGCCAGTCTGTGTGCCAGTAAGATTTTTCAAAGGTTGGTTTCAAAAGTTCTCAATTAACTGTGAATGTACCTGTAAGCATTTTAAAAATCAAGTTTTGAAAGTGGTCATTGCCTGTGAGCTGCAAATATACTACCGTACAAACGTCATTGCAAGATCCCTGTTAAATTGGTGGCGAATCAAGTAAAATAGTCCTACGTCTTGACATATTAAGAGGGGAAAGTCTAATTGTAACAAATCAAAACTTTTCTTTATTTTCGTGAATATATTAGAGTACGAAATTAAATATTAGAGGGGTAGTAAAATTTTGCGAAAAGATTTCGGGACGAGATACGGTTCAAAAGCGCGGTTAGACCGTCCAGCTTATTTGATTGGCTAATAAATTAATTGTAAAAATCCTTTTAAAACCAAGCTTTTATTTATAAATGCACTAAAAAGAGAAAATAATTATAGTAGTTACACAATTTGTAAAACTTGTAAGATGTGGTTAAACAGCCGTAATAAACTTTACTACAAATTAATATGTTTATATAAATTTTAATTTAGCATATAAAAACTTGGCGTAATATAGAACGTATACCTCATTTGCGTAAGTGTAGTAAGCACATTTCTTGCCTAAGGCTCTTGACTATTCTCGCCAAGCTTTTAAATACTACATATAAATTGATACAAAAATATGAATTTGTAGTTAAATTTATTACAGCTGTTCGACCACGTCTGACAAGTTCTTCAAATGCGTAACTACTCCGATAGTTATTTCCATCGTTTTAGTCAATGTATAAATAAAAGCTTGGTATTAAAAGGTTTTTACAGTTAATTTGTTCACTTTTTAGTCTCACATATTTCATTATGTAAGTAGACTAGCTATGCATTCACAGACTCGTCCGTCATCGGTATTGCTTGCAATCAGGCGAGTTTCAGTCTGTGCGAACTGTTTGCGCGCGAATCACGAAGGTTCATTGTCGGAGTTACGTGACCCTGAGTGGTCGGGTCAAATGCGGACACAACACCCGCTGCTAATGGAGGTGTAAAAACAGCTGAGGTATGTTAGTCTACTGAGTACTCCAATTTTTACGCGAAAAAGGCACTGGCGCTAAATATTGGAGCTCATCAAGTCCCTACCAATTTTATATTTTCACTTGACTGACGCATTGCATAACGTCACTAGGCCCGTGGCAATGTGGGATTTGCGTATGGTGGAAGTATACAAAACGAGGAAGAAAAAGAGCACTTTTGCCGGGGTTTCAAAAGTCATCAGTTAACCGTGAACAATTTAGAGAATGTTCGAAAATTCACTGCCCAGACTCTGGACATAGTTTCTTTGGACCAATAGTAACACAAAAGCCCTGCACACGTATATCCGGAGACGTATTTTTTTTTTTTATCAAATAACAGTGTTCAAAGTTGCGGCGTACCACGCTTGGAGATGATGCGTCTAGGTTAAGTTGGATATGAAGTAGGCGCATGAAGTTGCGTATTTAACTAGATGTAGATTTTCGGACATTCGCCATTGCAATGCAGATGTCTGTCATGGAAAAACAGGACTGATCACAAAAAAAAAACCTAAATTAGGCAAGTAACATACGGGCGAGGAAATAATTATATGTACACAACATCGAAAAATCCCAAGGGGGGATAGAGTCAAAAAACAGAACAGCAAATAATTACTAAAAATATATGTGTGTAAACACGACCAACAAATAACACATAAAAAACGACACATAATAGAAACCTGCTTGAAAAAGTTAGGAAAACACTGACAAAATAAGTAGGAACAAAATGGGACAACACAACAAAGAAACGCACTCAAATAAAGCAGTTTTACCGTACACGGCCGACAGAATGCAAGCCAGGTATGCTGTAGTCAAGTTATAATGCACAGAACCAGAAAATTCCATGAAGGAATCGCGTCAAATAAAACAAGGACAGCAAACTAAATGCGGAAAACTAATATACTATATATGTATATGAAAAAAACTATAACAGCCAACACGCCGAAGATGGCACATGCTAGTTATCTAGTTACACATTACACAAATAAAACAAACGGAACGAAAAAATTCGCACAAACAGAGTAGTTTTTCCAAAACCAATGCGTATGTAATAATTTAGTGTCGCGCCCCTACTAAACGTGCAACTTGTCGTACACGTATGACCAAACCCGCCCTGTGTTGCAGGCGTTTCACGCCTCAAATTTGAAAACAGTTATTTTATATAAAAATACGTTTCTGGATATAAGTCAACAGGGATTTTTGTTTCTATTGATCCACATAAACTATATATGGATTTTAAGCACTGAGATTTCAAACATTCTGAATAATGTTTCAACACTTAGTGCTGCGGACACTATATTATACCAACTGAATTTAAATTAGTTGTAAAGAATTTGCTGTAAAAATTATGACATCCGCATGCTTTGAAAACACGGGTCATATTATTTCACCAATTTTTTAAAATGACGTTTTACTTCAGGATCACTCGTGTTAATTACTCAAACGAACATGATAGATTGTATATTGCTCTGCTTAGTAAAGCACATTTTACTGGGGCACTTTCGTGAGTGAGTGAATAGATTTGGCCGGCTCTTAACTTCGAGGTCTTGAGAGCCAATGAGAGTGAAGCGAGGTGAGCATGAAACAGCGCTGGAATGAAAGGGCGGGAGAAATGGGAGATTCCCGGGGAAACCCGCCGACCAGCTGATGCCGCTGCGAAAATTCGGGAGCGACCCCGCCGGGAATCTAACCCGGTTCGCCAGGGTGGGAGGCGCGTAGTCTAACCACTACGCCATCGTGACATTTGGGATGTTTTCGTCTCAGCATTACAGTGACAGAGAGCCAGCATTGTAATGCACAGTAATGAGCATTGTGCAGTATATTAAGCGTATCAGGGGTTGTGTTGAACAATAAAAACTTTCTATAGGTTGTTCACGGTAAAGTGAGCACTTTTGAAATGAGCCTTAGAAAAATGTAACCTCCTTTGAATGCATATTTTTTGATTGGCTCAGTGAGTGACATTTGCGCAGTAAAGTTAGTAATGAAGGATGGAAAATAGGTCCATATCTTAACGGTGAATAAAAAGTGTTAGGTAACCATTTGGATAACTTAAATTATTACATTCGCTTTCTGTTTTTTTTTTTATGTATCAAAGTTTAGAATTGATAACATTTGTAAAATATTTACTTTACTAATAATTTCAAGTCTTACTTGACCGACGCATGAATAAAGTTATGAGGCAGCTGTCAATGTTAGATTTACATAATTCGAAAGAATGCACAACTTGCATTCAAGTAGTTCTTTAGCAGTGCTTTTAAAAGTGCTCATCTTACTGTGAACAGTATAAAGGCGACTTACTTCTAGCTTGTATATTTGTACCGCACTCCTAAGTGTTGAATTGTAACATTCACTTGGTATCTTTTTCTATTATTACCGCCACCAACCTTTGGGCATCTACACGGAATCAATTTATACCCGTTATAACCAGTCTGTCATCTTTGAGCCTTCTTGTGTACAACCACAATACGTAAAATCTCTAGCTCTAATATGTTTCAAGAGCCACTATGGTGTAGTGGTTAGAATACTCGCCTCCCACCTGGGCGAACCATGCTCGAGTCCCAGCGGGGTCGCTCCCGGATATTCGCAAATGGGAATCGTGCCTGACGATGCCACTAGATGGTGGGTTTTTCTCGGTGATCTCCCGTTTCCCCCGCTCTTTTCTTTCCGGCGCTGCTCCATACCAAGCTCTCTTCACTCCCATCGGCTCTCGAGACCTTGATGTTACGAGCCGTCCAAATCTCTTCACTCTTTCTTTAATATTTTTCTTTATTATGCAGAGATATCTGTCATGGCTAATTTTTTAAAACTAGATTCCAAGTTTGGTTGATAGTACGAGTGTCTTCCCTGCAGCCGTCTGCATTATTTTCAAACATATCCGATATGTTTCATAAATTTATTCCTGTCGTGTTTACCGCTATGTGGGAAGTATTTTTAGTAACTAAATTGTATCCGTGTACCAATACATCCAGAAGGTACTCTTAAACTCTCGTATGCTTTGCATTCTCCGGCAGCTTGATTTGCAATGACCGATTGTGATTGAGAGTATTCAGTGATATAATCACGATATATGCTCATTGCGTTCATTTGTATTATGTGGTTTCCACTATATTTGCTTGCAAAGCACGTTTTATTGGTATCGGTGTGGTGCTAATTGCAGATACTTTAATTCATAGACTAATGTTGAAACGACGCCAAATTTCAACTGCAGTTTTGTACATACGTTACGATTAATTTTATTATCAAATAATTTTTGCTATTCAGACCAGATGTGGCGTGCTTACTCCGTATCGGATCAGTTATTAGCCGTTCGTATACATTTCTCCTATACAACGTGCTCTATCTGCTCCATGAAATTTAATTTACTGGGTTAGAGAATAGATAGTTAAGATTTTTAGAACGATATGGTGCACTGAAACATGCCACGTTTTTAGCTCTTCGGTGTTAGGTACCATTTCAGCTAATACCTCTCTAATAATTTTTGTACGCTGTCATACTCGAGGAAAACGAGACTCTTAGACACACGAGTTTCGTTAACATGCTCGCTCACTTCAAATTAATTGTTATCTGGAGCCGCACGTCACGGATTTAGATGTGATTGAAGATCGAGTGTGATCCTTGATACGGGTTCTCTTATCTCGAGTTAACTCTCTTATCAGCGCGAAGTTAGTCCGCTTTTTTTTTGGGGGGGGGGGGGGTTCCGGGCGAGACGACACGCAAAACTTCAGGTTTCGGATAAATGTTAGGACCGACTCTTTAAGTTCACGAGATCGTCGTCTGTAGCGGACGTTGCCGATGTCTGGTGTCTCCGTTCGGGCCGGTTCCCGCCACCTCTTTAATTCTGTAGCCATTGCAACCCCGTCCCGTTCGGCCCCATTCCTTCTTGAGGCTGGTAGGAAACGACAGGCCTGCGCCTCGGGTAGGGCAGCCGGTTACGCTTGGTATCGAGACGACGTTGGTGTATGCAGTGGTTAGGCTACTCGCCTCCCACCCAGGCGAAACGGGTTCGATTCCCCGCGGGGCCGCCCCTGGATCTTCTGCTACCCCCCCCCACCACTCTTGCGTTCTGGCGCTGCTCCGTACTCACTTCGCTTCACCCTCATCGGCTCTCAAGACTTCGATGTTAAAAGCTGCCCAAATCTCTCCACTCGCACCGCTTGATGTCGGTGTCGTGTCATCCATTTTGACTTTCCCTCTTCCCTCAAAAGCTAGCATCAGTTCGGATATATTTTTATTTTATAGCCCCTCCCCTCCTTCCTATACACCCATGGTAGCTTTTTCTTAACGCCCAATGGAAATCGGGAACTGAAAATCACCGTCATCGCTGATCAGCGAACCGACCTCAGTGGCACAGTTGGTTGTCTTTACGGCTACTGCACGAGGAGTTACGGGTTCAATTTCAAGAGTAAAATTCGTACAAGTCTTAAAAAGTTCTGTCTGAAAAATTTCAGCGAGAAATTTTGCTGATGTCTGAAATTGTTAAATTACCTCAAAATTAAAAGTCAACAGATTTTTTATGAAATAAAATAACACTCATTGTACTTGTGACTGGTAGGTAGGTAAGTTGGCTTAACGTCTCGTCGACAGCGAGGTCATTAGAGACAGTGCAAGTTTCACAGGGAAGAGGGATTGGGGGAAGGATTGGGAAGGAATCGGCCATGGCTTTTGTTTGGGACCCATCCCCAGCATTCGCCTAGAGTGATTTCGGGAAACCATGGAAAGCCAAAACCAGGATAGCCGGTCCGGGAATCGAACCCGGGTCCTCCCGAAAACGAGTCCAATGTGTTACTCCTGCGCCGCATCGCTCGGTTTGTGACTGCTATTGATAGAAACACCAGTTAGAATGAAGTTGTGACGGAGTGGCGATGCACTGGACTCCCACACGTGGTGGACTCATGTTTGTTTCTCAGTCCCGCTATTCTGATTTCGGTTCTCCGTGGTTTTCAAAACTCACTCCTTGTTAATGCTGGTGTGATTTTCGTATAATGCATGTCATAGCCATTGCCTTCCCCGTTCTTGCTTGTCCGAGCCACTTGCTCTTTCTCTTAATGACCGCGCTGACGACGAGACGTTGAGACCTACCTACTAAAGTTACCAGCCGTAAAACAGCCTTTCCTCGAACTCTGTACCTACCCAAAATATGCTTCTCACAGACATAACGACTTTATATAACTCATTCACGCTTACTTCACATTTTTATGAAGCCCTGCTGAAGTTATACTTCTAGGATATTCCTCCGCCTCGTGTAAACAAAGCTTAACTAAGTCTATAAAATAAAACCATACGGCAAGGCACCGAATTCGTGCGCAATCAGATGTGATTGTATTTTGCATTAGAACTTTGATTACTAGGCGCTACCAACACACATGTTGTTTCACTGTTTTTATTCGTATTTATTATAAATGAAATAATATAATCTATACTAATATAATAAAGACGTAATGTGGGTTTATTTATATGTCTCGGGTAATCTTGGAAACTACACGGCCGATTCTTATAATTCTTTCGCTATTAGAAAGCTACATTCTTCCAGATGGACGTAGGCGTATATCAAGTGGGGCCACATAGACCCAGTGGGTAGAGTAATGCCAAGCGGGGCCACAGTGGCCCAGTAGCTAGAGCGATCTCAAGTGTGGCCACAGTGACCAAGTAGCTAGAGCGATGATATTTTAACGAGGTAGCGTGAGTTTGTTTATATGTCTCGGGTAATCTAGGAAACTACACGGCCGATTTTCACAATTCTTTCACTATAAGAACGCTAAATTCTTCCAGATTGGCATAGGCTTGTTTAATATTGAAAAAAAAATTACTTGAGAAATTTTAAAATTTGTAAACCAAGTCTGAGAAAAATTAGCTACTTGTATACTATATAAATGTGCGCTAACAAAACCATTATTAAAGATAAATTGAAACAATGTTCGAATAAATCGTAGAGGGGTGGGGGCTCTACTCTACACACCCTTGGACCTTTGGTTATCGAATCTCCCAAACCACCCCTTCTAACCCACCCCTGGGAGGAGTTGCCGAGACCGGAGCGGTGTGTTTTTTCGCCTTCTTTTCGGCCTGGAAGGGGCAGTTTTCGACCGAGTTTCTGGGGATTTAGGGAAGGGTTGTATTTTTATGCCCCACACTTCCCCAATAGGTAGTTAGGCCCTTCAGGCCAAGTCTGACATCTTAAGTGTTAAGTCTTACATCTTACGCCTTACATCTCATGTCTTAAGTCTTACAATTAAAATCTTACATCTTATGTATTAACGTACTAGTTTTAAAATCTTTATGTTCCAAATGCAACTGCAGGATGGGATGTGCGAGCGAACGCCGGTAGGTGTGAACGAGCACATCCCGAAGTTTCAAGACGAAGCCAGGATGTGTGAGCGAACGCTCATAGGCGCCAGCGAACACATGCCGAAGTTCACGTAGTCGTGGATAGTCGCAGTTAGTCGCAGGTAGTCACGAGTAGTCACATATATAGGTTTATATTTCAATAACTCCATAAAATCTGAGCGAAGCGATGGCGAGCTGTTAGTTTATAAATAAACTATAGATAACTAAAACTTCCATTTAACAAAAAATGAGAATTATATGTTAACAGATGTATACAAAGCTTGTGATACATAGGATATTTAGGAAATAACTAAAATACGATATACATGGGGTAGTTTGTCAAATTTTTTATTCAAAGCGTGTGAAGAAACCACGAAGAGACTATACAATTTTTCTTCTTTGTGCTATGGAAGTAATTACTTCACTATCACTACCCAAACATGAATCCAGAATTTTTTCCAAAATCTTCAAAAAAATTTACGTCTAAATTTGGTTTATTTCATTTCAAAATGACAAACTGAAGTTTTACAGATCACCCTAATAGAATTCCCAATGACCACGTCTCCCCGAAGCAAAGAACGTTTTTAACTGAGGGATTCTCATAACGAGATGTTACAGGATGTCCACTGAAATTCCATTTCGGAATTCCCTAACGTTTTCCTGTTTTCCAGGTAGAACTTTACCATATTCCCTGATCTATTTTCAGGACCTTCCAATAGTATATTTTCCCACCGCTGACAGAAAAAAAATGTACTATCGATGAAGTACACTGCTCAAAAAATGAATCTGGTCGTGTCTTTAGATGTTCTGAGCGACGTTGTATGAATGCATATATTCTATTCGCGGTATCTTCACACACTTTCTGAATCAAACCTTTGTAAAATTACCCATGTGTTACGTGTGTACTTATTTCCTCAATATGCCATATATCACAAACGTCTTATACCAGTGTTAACATAAAAGTATATTATTTTTCATTAAATCGAAGTGTTGCCTATATTTTACTTATAAATTATATTTTACTTCAAATAACTGTGAATAAAATCAGTCACAAAAACAAATCTGTGTTGGTAGCGCTTAATAAGAACTGGTTCTCATGCAAAGTACTATTACAAGTGAGTGAGCACGAATTCAGTTCCTTGTCCTTTGGTGTACTTTTCTCGACTTAGTTAAGCTTTGTTAGCATGAGGCGGAGGAATATCTTGGAAGTAGAACTTTGGCAGGGCTTCAGAAAAGTGGGAAGTGACCGTGAATGGACCACAGTGGGATGGATACTGGACTTTCCGTTCAGATGGGACGTCTGCGAGTCTGTAGAAGACGTGGGGAGCGATTTCATCCGACAGCTGTACAATCTACGGTTGCTTATGGAAACGCATCTGTTATGGTGTGGGCAGGCCAAGTCTCGACACGAAAACCGAACTGCTGATCATTCGACTTGGAAATTGGAGATTCCTGCAAGAGCACCGCGTGCAACGAATGGAGTGGCCATCCAGAAGCCCCGACATGAATACTACCAAGCACGTCTGGGACCAACCGGAGCAGTGCATCCGAGCGAGAAATCCGCCATCCGAAACTCTACAAGCCCTTGAAGACGTCTTTCTGTAAGAGTGTGACGTGTCTGGCTCCACTAAACGTGCGGCGCTTTAGAAGCATGAAGCTGTTATCCATGCGAGGGGTGGCAATACACCTTATTATAGACTGTTCACGGTAAAATGAACATTTTTTAATGCTATGCTTAAGATCTACTGTATACACGTCGTGTATACAAGCCTTATATAAAATTAACATTACTATGGGCCTCGTCACTTTATTCATGCGTCGGTCAAATGAAACTGTAAAACTATTAAGAAAGTAAATACTTTACAAAACTGCTAATTTTTGCACTTCAAAGCATTCAAAAATCAGAAAGTGAAAGTATTAACTTTAAGTTATCAATGGTTATCTAACACTTTTTATTCGACGTTAAGATATGGAACTACTTTCCATCCATCGTTACCAACTTACTTGGCGATTGTCACTCAGTGCGCCCATTAAAATATATACATGCAGGGGCAGTGACTTTTTTCCAAGTTTCATTTCTAAAGTGCTCACTTCATCGTGAACAGCCTTTATATGCTATTCATAGTAAAGTGAGCGCTTTTGAAAGCCCTTTAATTTGGAATAATATTAAAAATGTATGTTTTATCTTAGACGTTAAATTCCGAGTGCGGTGGAATATACATACTATGTTTATTACTTAAATGGCGTGATTTATTTTCAAAATGTGGTTAAAGAATGAAAAATGGCTACTGTAAAAAAGTAACTAGGGTCTCAAAAGTGCTCACTTTACCTTGAAAAGCATATAAGACGCATAATTACCACGTAACCATTTTGGTGTATGACCAGGGACCACTTCGTTTTTGACACGTTGTGCAATCACGTCGTTTATTGGGTGTCTAAAGAACGCCTTTCATTTCAATTCTTAATTTTTGCAAAGGGTATGGTTTGTGTCAATTGCGTGTCTGTTTTCATTTCAATATATATATATATATATATATATATATATATATATATATATATATATATATATATATATATATATATATATATGCGTATCATAGGGGCATGAACTCCTAAAAACATATGACCAAATTTCTTTTTTGAGCAGTGTAGATTACAATTACACTGAAACAGACCAAGCAAGCAGGTCAGACATTTTACTCGGCCCATCGATATTTCTCGCGATACACGCTACTGAATTCACACGAGTGTCCATTACTAGAGACCCGAGAATTTCGCGGGTTCATTTATAGACAAGTTGGAATTCGCACACATGTACGTTCATGTTACTTCTGTAATTGATCGACGTGTTGTTTGACACCTCCTGCAGATAAACGAGCCAATAACAAACGTGCAATAAACTGTGCGTCCAAACACCGCCTTTTACTACCGCAACAATCAACCAATAAAGAGTTGATATCTGCATGAGCGTATATAAGACTGAAGACTGGCGAATTTCTCAGGTCTCTACCTATTACAAACACACGCATACTTTTTTTGTACGTATAGGCCCTATGTCACTTCGCAAAGTTGCATTATTGCCATTTCACAAACGGTCTTGAGAGCCGATGAGAGTGAAGCGAGTTAAGTATGGAGCAGCACTGGAATGAAAGAGCCGGGGGGACGGGAGGTCCCCGAGAAAACCCACCGGCCAGCGGCATCATCCGGCGCGATTCCCACATGCGAAAATCCGCCGGGAATCCAACTCGGTTCGCCCAGGTGGGAGGCGAGTAGTCTGACCACTGCACCACCGCGGCCCTCTTTCACTTCTTCAGCGATTTGCTTTAGGACCCTAGTAATCCCTTCGACTGAATTCTCTACCACCATAGCGGGCTGTATGTGACCTCTTTGGGATATAACGCTTACCATCAGACAAGGTCGGGTAGCCAGAACCATATATTATATTTAAGTAATAAATAGACGATAATTTCTCAGATTTTAAAAATACGTTTATTAGCAACACCACTCTGGCGAGTACTGTGAGCCAATTACAAACAGTCTTCGACTTTCATATATTCGAGATTCGTACAACTCGCTCTTTCATACATGACATATTATCACCTCTAAATCCACTTTCATACCACAGATTTGGTCTTTCATATATCTAGTAACCTACCAACACCTATCTAGCCCCTCCTGCCATGTTTTCCAGCCTTTGCGGAACATATGTTATAAATGTTTATAAATGGTTGTCATATTGGCACGATACAAATGAGTGCTTCTGTTAAAATAATATACGAATGTCAGAAAAACTTTTACTCAATTTTTACAAACTACAAAATAAAATGTTACATTTGCACAACAATAATATAGAAAGTATGAAGCATATTTTATTACCTTATTTATTCACATAATACTTACAATCAAATACGTATACATGTGTTGAATATAAACATTTTAGGTAAGAAAGTATTGCACATGTAGTATATTTATTCGTAATTTCCAGTGAAATATTTCTTGTAAATAACATTTTTATCAATTAAATATAATACATTTCTACCAAAATATATATATTTTTTTAATTTTCTTGTAAATTTGGAACGTAGCTCCTTTTATGATTCAACATTCATACATTCAGCTTTTACACCCATTTTCAGGAACACACATTATGTATGAAAGTAGAGGACTTCCCGTACACACGACAGAGCGCAAAAGTGCATTTCTCTGGAGGGAATACGCTTTAATTTGAGAAATGTCCTTCGACACTCTGACATCTTCAGCTAGTTCTAAAAGCATATATATATATATATAACTTACTCCTTAACTCGCGTGTTCCACAAGCTCACCACCAGTTTACCAGCCCACTTAACCCATAAACTTCCCTCGGAATAATTTTTTCTGATGTAGAAACAAGTCATTCTAATGCACTGGAAGTGAATGACAAGCAGAATGTGAACTATAACTGCCCCCAAGGTCGCTATGGAGAAGAGTCTGCAGCGTTTTCAGGCCTTCGGCACTATGGCCGTGGTAACACGAGTTCTGTTAAACACATTCAGCTAAATACATTCGGTAGCCATGTCTGAACAAGTTTAAAAACAGAACGTGTTTTCGCGGCCACACGCCCAAAGCAGAATGAAATCAATGGAAATTCTAACCTCAATAAACATGGAATTTTAAATGTGCGATATTTAACTATAATAGCCTCCAACATTTATCAGTATTGATCTTTTTAATTCGTATGAAACCTAAACTTTTACTGTAAGGGCATAATGGGCGGGTATTAGTACATTCAACCTTTAACTTAAGTTAATTCAACAAGTGCAGTGATTCCCGCCAAATTCAGCAATATTTGTTACACCGCTTGTTTAAGTCGAGGCAGCCAATAGGAACGCAGCAGAGAAGCGAAGTCATTCGAAAGAACTCTCTCGCTCTCTCTCTCGCTCTCTCTCTCGCTCTCTCTCTCTCTTCAATATCTGAACTTGTTTAAGTGAAGTAGTTGTGCATCCCGTGTAACCGCGGCCTGTGACGCACTCGTGTGGCAAGAGGTTGAGCAGGCGTTGGTCCGCGCCAAACATCCGGTGCGAGCAAATTCATCAGCGCCACGTCTGTCATCGCGTGCTTCTAAGCCTGCCATACCCATACAGTTCTCGTCTTCGTCAGCTTATCTGAGCAGAATCGTGAGTCACAAAAAAAAAAAAAAAAAAAAACAACCAACGAGATTGCCGGTCGGTGAGATTCGCGGTACAACCTCGTCGGGTTTGCGTTCACCACGACCGCAAGTCCCAACGTCGTCGTCAGAAGTTTTAAAAATAATTCAACCCTATTACGGCCGAGGGGCGTGCTTTTATGGGTACGTTTCCTCAGAACTGCAACACAAAAATGATTTTTATTTGAAGCAAGGAAATTGCTGTAACAGCTGTCAAGCGAAACCTCAGATTTGTCAGCTGGAAGAAGTTTCCGTCGGGATTCATTGAGAGAAACGTTTGTTCCAGCCGAACTTGTTTGCGTAAGGACAAGCATTTGCAGGTACATAGCTCAACAAAATATTTTTTTTTAGAAAACCAAACTTTAAAAGGAACAAAATTGATTTTGTTCATCTAACAAAATACACACTTGAATAAACACAACTTCTGTGTTGGACCAAAAAAAATTGTACTCTCAACCGAATATTAGGTTGAATCATCTGTATATATTTCCTCGGTCATTAATTTGAGTACTTTCGAAAATATAGTTCTAGAGTTTTTTAGTGATTTTAGTGACAAGTAAGATAATATAGGTGTTTGTTAGTATATTTATTGATGCTTAATAAAGGGGAAAAAATTCCAATAAAACAAGTTCAACAGGAAAATAGAAAGTAAAGCTGTATAACTTGAAATTTTTACTTTCGTACGTTGTCCTGTATTGAAATGTGTGTATTTTTAGAAATTCCAATTTAGTCAGCAGTTAATTTAGCTGACGTTGCTAGAGCGTAATGTTCAGGTGAAAATTGTGCGGGGCCAAAACTCGAACCTGCTTCCCTGTTTTTTTTTTTAATATAACAACACAAACTGTGTAATGTACGAGAGCAAAATAAATCTTTATTTGCGACAGCCGAATCTTACAGTTTGAGGAAACGAAATAACAAAATAGTTTGGTTTCAAAAAAACAAAATATTTAATTGTCTCCATAGCAACCATTAATTTGGTTGTGCCCAACGAACTTTGTTTTATTCAACAAAACCTTTTCCTCGTGCACAAATATTGAGTCATGTGAGCAATTTTTTGTTACTCGATTATACACTTTCCATTTCTTCAAAACAGTCTAAATATATGTATACAGTGAACACTGGCATCGGTAGCACTATTTAAGCGACCAAAGTTCATCCTTTTATGCTTTGCTGCCTTACTTATTGGCTGAAATAAGGGTTTCCTAACTAGTCACCGAAACTATTATGTATGATTTTGAGATTGCTGCAGTCAATACTTCGAGGCAAATCATTTTATCTGTGAAGCTCTCGGGTTGTAATTTTCATTTCAATAAAAGTTTTTGGGTAAACATTTTAGAGCTTGGCCTTATCTGAGAGTACACGGGAAAAAATAATATTCAACTATCATGCACAACATGTGGAGCATTGATCCTGGTCCCATATAATTAATGTTGACAATGGATGGTTTATACTCTGGGCGAATGATCTATATACTACGAAAATTTTAGCGTCTCGAATTCGTGTTGCTGTAGCTGACAAGTCATTTGTGCCCTGAGGATCTCTAGAATGTTTGGAATCCGTATCGTCGGACAATCAATTCTGTTGACAGGTATAATCAAGCAACACATAAATTATTTTCTCTCACAGTAAAAAAAAAAATAGTGAACGCTTTATACTTGGCCATATACAACGCAAATGAAGGACCCAGTATAAAGCAGGACATTTTAGAAGCTTACATTCAGCTAAATACCGAACTAAAAGCAGCTTTGCAATTTTATTTGTTACTAGCTGACCCGTGCGACTTCGTTCGCACGAAATTTAGGACTTGTTTTCTTATTTTTGATATAGAAATTTCGCTTCGTTTAGGTTTTATGAAGTTATTAAAATTAAGCCCACTATAGCTCCACTAAGGTTTTATTTTTAAAATAGTAATATTGTTTCTTTCAGGTTTAATGGAGCTCTTAAATTACACCCTGCTATCGCTTCGCACATATTTTATGGTTTTAATGAAGTATATACCTGTGTACCTAGCCACTGGGCCACTGAAGCCCCACTTGATATAGTTCTATCCACTAAGCCACTGCGGCCCCACTTCGAATCGCTTTATCCACTGAGCCGCCACTACGGCCCCATTATATATATATATATATATATATATATATATATATATATATATATATCCACTGGGCCACTACTACGGCTCTTGGGAAGGAAAGTAGGACAGCCCATGGACAGAAAAGAAAGGAGAAATTACGGAATTTTTTTAACAGTGTTTTTTTTATGCAGTAATACTAAGAATAGTTTAATACAGTACCTATGTACATCCATGATCACCATCATATTTTCGGAACCATTTGAGATATCTCGATGAAACAAAGGCTGTTAGTTCGGGTGTTATTATCTGTAGACTGTGTAAATTTCGTGTCAATACGTTCAGTGGTTTTTGAGTTAGATCCGGTCGGACAGACAGACATGAAAAATATTAACATTAGATATGGCTTAGTAATATAATATACTATATGAAAAAAATAATTAAAAGTGGAAAATTCTAAAATCACAGACAGGCACTTCTATTTTATTTATTTGTATCGATTACTGGTGATCTGCACAAATGTCTAGACTACGGTTCGTGCTCAGAAATCCCGAAAGAGAGGTGAAAGAAATCATTGGTATGCATTTGTATTTGACTGGATATATTTGTGTGTGTCTTAAAATGTAAAAATAAAAAATGCCTTGTTTCACAGCATATTGCCAGTCCTAAGCCTAAAATATGTTGCACATAAATAACAGAAGGACCGAAGCTCCACTATAGTTTTCCTCCCATCATCCTACGTATCTCTACGAACAAATCGCGTGTACAAATGCGACCGTATATCTCGTTTTATTATCATCATTATTATTATTGCTGGCTTTAGAGCCCACGGGAAAAGACGGGGCCGCAGATTCCACGGCGGACAGTCCCACAAGGCCGTGAGATCGTCGAGGATACTGTGGCAAAACATTTACCTACTCAACCACTGTAGTTTATTCACTGTAAAGTGAGCACTTTTGAAAGATCTCTCATTTGGAATAATAAGACAGTAGATATATTTTATTTTAGCCTTGGGTGTTAACTTCCGAGTGCGGTGGAATATATACACAGTGTTTATTACTTACAGAAAAATATTTATTTTAAAAAGTTGGTTAATGGATAAAATATGGCTTAAAGGAAAAAGTAACTAGGCCTTCAAAAATGCTCACTTTACCGTAAACGGCCTATACCCATGCACGCTGTATTGAATTTCAACTTCATGAAATAGAGCTGGAGTGACCAAACCGATCTCGCGCACCCATGCACCCATCAACCTGGACACGTTCACGTAGGTGAACACATCCTCTTCAAAAACACACACGAGGCCACAGAGTTGTATTCCCTATCTCTGCTGATCAACTGATAAGTTTGTTTAATTAGTTGTTTAATCCGCTGCAGCTGATAACACTCGCGTCTGAGAATCTCACGTGATAAGCTGTAGTACAGTACGTGTGGGCGCATGTGTGGACTCCAGCACAAAGCCCCTCATACCATCTCTAGCTCTCTCTCTCTCTCTCTCTCTCTCTCTCTCTCTCTCTCTCTCTCTCTCTCTCTCTCTCTCTCTCATCGAGTTGTCTGAAAGCTCGGGTTATCTGACATGTTCAGTTCTTTACAATAATTCCTTAAAGAGTGGGGTAAACCCCCCACGTTTCTTCTGTGAGATAGTTGTTTGCGCGAATACGCGTATCTCGGTAAATAAATATTCTGCAAATACGACTTTTTATCAGAAAAGATAAAAAAATAAATATCCATCACTTTTTTTTTTTTTTTTTTTTTTTTTCATATCAAGTGTATTCTTCGAGAAAAAAATCGTGAAAATGGTCCAATATCGCATTTTTAAAACTTGCCAATGAAGTTTCCTTAAGCGGCAAGAGAAAAATACAAAGATGCGGGCGTAGTTTAACCTGCGATCTTTCGTGGCGTGTAATAAAACCCCACTGTTACATATTTAATTTACACAGTACGGCGTCACGACGGAAACACTGCACGCCTTGCGCGTAGGAGCGATGAAGCACTAGGCGTGCGTGTACGTTTCGCCCGTATCGTTCCCTCTCTTCTTGACCTTTGCCGAGGGTTCCCACGGGGATCTATCCCACTCTAAAATTCCCTCTCTTTGACGAAAACACATTACAGGCTGTTCACGGTAAAGTGAGCACCTTTTTAAGGCCCTCCCAAAAGGCATAAATCCCTAATAAATATATTTTATTGCAGTCTTAGACGTTAACTTTTGAGAGTGATGAAATGCATACACTGTGTTTATTCGTCATATTGCAATGTTTACATTTAAAAGTGGTGGAAATATTGCAATTAATAGAAGGGAAAAATTCATGTAGACATTTAAATTATATGAAGAGTGTAGGCAGATGATTTTACACTTTTTCTACCTCATGATTCAGATTTGCCTTTATCAACATTGTAACTCTGGCAACAAAGTGTTCACTCTTGGAGTTGCTATGCATGCCCATTTTAACTACCGTGGGAACTATCCAGTAATTAGTAATTAAATGCTTTCTAATTATTTTTATGCAAGGGCTATGTAAAGAAGATACAAGTGGAGTATGGAGAGATTTAGGTGGTTCTTGACATCGAGGTCTTGAGAGCCGATGAGGGCGAAGTGAGGTGAGTACAAAGCAGCGCCGGAATGCAAGGGCAGAGAAAACGGGAGATCCCGAGAAAACCCGCTAACCAACGGCATCGTCCGGCACGATTCTCGTATGCAACAATCCGGGAGCGACCCCCGCCGGGAATCGAGCCCAGTTCGCCCGAGGTGGGAGTCGAGCAGTCAAACCACTACACCGCCGCGGCCCCAAGAAGACGCGAATACAAAGGAGGGAATTAGGGCTCAGTGAAGTGAGACTATTATTATTTATCAGCATTTCATGGCACGACCAACATCGTAGAGTAAGTGGATGATTCAAACACGTATAGGCTGTTCACAGTAAAATGAGCCCTTTTGAAAGCCCTGCTTAAGATCTACTTGTATGCATGTTGTGTATTTTACCGCCTTATGTAAAATTAACATTATCATGGACCTCGTCACTTTATTCATGCGTCGGTCAGGTGAAACTGTGAAATTATTGGTAAAGAAAATATTTTACATAACTGGTAATTTTTATACTTCGATGCATAAAAATAACAGGAAGCGAAAGGAATAATTTAAGTTGTCGCAAATGGTTACCTAACGCTTTTCATTCGACGTTAGATAATGTAACTATTTCCCATCCGTAGTTACCAACTTTACTGTGCGCATGCCACTCAGTGCGCCCGTTAAAATATATGAAGTTAGGGGCAATGACTTTTTTCTAAGGTCGATTTAAAAAATGCTCACTTTATCGGTAACAACCTTTATTTATAATTATTGAAAAGGGGAAAACAAAGTTATTTGTTTTGCTGTATTTTTGCACCAGAGTAAGTAAAATAAAGTTACAAGCGATCTCTAAACATAAGAGTAAAGGTGAAAATAATTACTATAGGCTATTCACGGTAAAGTGAGCACTTTTTATGGCCCTCCCAACAGGCATTAACCATTAATAAATATAATTTATTGCAACTTTAGAGATTAACTTTTGAGATTGATTAAATGTATGCAATGTGTTGATTGGTCATATAGCAATGTTTATATTAACAAGTGGCCCAAAGCTAGAAATTGGTTGAAAGAAAAATTTAGCAGGGTCTTAAAAGGTGCTTATTTTACCGCGAACAACCTATAGCAATTATTTAAGTTACATTTGCAGTTTAAAATTATTTTCCATGTTTACTGTAGACACTATTAAAATACTATTTGCCATGCTCCTCTCATAGGAATCTGATGTTAGTGTTGCAGTATCTCATCTATACAAAGCGTATAACTGCTTTAAAAATGTGTATGCAACATTTTCCGTCGTCTGGAGAGGGATGAGCTACGTGAGAGAAACGTCGGCCAACTGAGGTCAAGGCCTCTCCGAGAAGCGAGGTAGGTGCCGCGATTCCGGACGGTGTAGAATCAATTAAATATTCGTCACTACGGTACAGTGCGGTGCTTGACGGAAGGGGTGGGGGGGGGGGGGATACATGACAGAGAAGGCGAGTGCTGATCGCGGATGGTGACCGTAATAATTTATCAATTCCTCCATTAAGAGCCGACTAACAAAGCATCCCCGTTCGTGTTGCGTGCGGTTGTTACTGCTAGTCAACACTGGGACAATTAACTTATTGCCTCTGTGCTAGCCGAGGCATGAACCACCTAGACAATAGACATTACGACGATTGATAGGCAGTAGCCTTGAAACCGGGCAGGTGGCCGGGATTGTACACGCCCTCTCTACCTCGCACCTTATCATCTGATCTATCAAATCACGTCGGCAAGAAAGAGGAAAATACACGTTTTATAGCTCCTCATCGAAAGTGTTTGGTTTTAAATTGTATGCCCTTCATTTACGTCTTTAGTTTAAGACTTAAATGTTCGTGTTACGTCGTAAAATGGTGTTTTGAAAGACGAAACACATTTAATAAATTATTTTGTACTGCTTTTATTTGTTTTTGCGTTGTTATTTCACTTGATACTCGTTGTTTAACTGCCATTTTTACACGTTATTTGACTGCCATTTGTACATGCTATTTAACTGATCCATCTGTCAAAAAACAATCAACCGAAAAACAGTAAAAACAATGGCTGATGAATCGGTAGAAAATGTCACTGAATTAAAAAGTGAAGTAAAATTGTCATTTTTTCACTGGTCAACAGTAAAGTTCACTTAGGTGACTATTGAATTAGTCAGGTACTCTTAACTTATTGAAACAGTGAAATTCTCACTGATTCGGATTTATAAAGTAAATTATATCTGAAGGTATATCCCGGCATCAGTTAATAATTTATAACATTAGCATGTATAATATAAACAATTGCTACTTTGTCTTGCAAGTCGCGCATTCAAAAACTTCGTTGTAAATTCCATACCACAGTACCAAAACAGGCATTGGATCTAAGAGATTCAAATCCATCTCAAAAACCCCTTAGTTAACCTCACGGATAGCTGAGAGTGCATTTACTATTATAGCAGTACAGTATAAAATAGAGTGGTGAGGAGGACGAGGACGAGAAGGAGGAGGGAGAGGAGGAGGATGAGGACAAGGACGAGGAGGATGACGATGAGGAGGACGAGGAGGAGGAGGACGAAGAGAAGGACGACGAGGACGAGGACAATCCCGCATCAAATTTGGCAAAAAAAGGTAGGTACTTGGAACTGTTGTGCTCCTTTTACATAATACATTCCAAGTAGAGTGCAGATAATGGTATCTGAGTTACTTTCGATACTTATAGTTTACACAGTTTTTCCCACATTTGTTAGAACTGACTTCAAGTGTTTTTTCGTGTTTACGACGTATTTCTTTTGTTGTCTGGTATTATCCTGAGTGTTCGTGACATTGATCTAAATACCTCATAAAACCAAACGCTACAGTTCGTTTAAATATATCCGTGCTTTTATAAATTAACCTTCAAAATTATAACCGAAATTTGGTCAAACTTAGATGTTTATTTCTTCTCCTTTTCTAAAAATTCTGCAATAATAATAATAATAATCAATTTTCTACGGGTTTTGCAATAAATGATTATACTAAACATCGTTACAGCTTTATTTTCGTGTAAAACATCAATAACTTCCAATTTATTTTAGCTTTCCAGTATACCCATATTAAGCAGTATTATAAAAATAGCAGTTCTGACCCACCAGGCTGCAGGCTGCGGACCCCGCGGACCTAATTAACATAATTTCAGCCTTCAGGCTGCGGACACCAGGAGCGAGAATTTCCCTTTTTTCCCTTATTCCCGTCCAAAACGGCCGATTTCACTTACAAAACGTCACTATTTCCCTTTAACCCCTCAAAATTCCCCTATTTTCCTTCCCGCCGCCGCCGGCCATCTTGGAAGCCAGTGCTAATTAGCATAATCCGGGCAGTTTACTCTTTGTGGCAGCAGTCTTCTAAATGCGGCCGAATCGGTCGGAGATTCTCTCAAAGTCGGAGTTTCTCATCCCCCGGCGGCCATATTGGTATCGACGACCTATATCTACCTAGGACAACTGTCGACCAGCTGAGGATGTCGACCAATTTTGCGGCAAGCACCGGTGGCAGCAGTGCAGTATCAAGGCGTCGCGAACGATCGGATCTCGTGTAACACTGCCGCCTGTGGGCTCAAATATGCCCCATATTAACTTATATGCCGAATTGACTGTAATTTCCGAACCGTTTAAGTTATAGCTGTCAAATTCATTACATAGACATCAACCACGACTAGGAGAAGGTTCGCGGCGTCAAGTATGTCAGTGTGTAAGCATACTTGGGTGTAATTTCCGAACCATTTGAGTTATAGTTCGTAACACATCAACCACGATTATGATAGAAGGCTGTAAGTTATCAAGCATTTGAGATACAACTATCAAATAAAATCATAATATATACATAACCCCGCGATGATAATAGATGTGCGGACATATGTCGGCCTGCATGTCTCCCCGTTCTTACTCACCTCTGTCTCTCCTGTCCCCTCAGTGCCACCGCCAGGCCACGCACTCACATACACTTCCTCGCATGCTCAGGTCTCAGCACCTCGACCAACGACCTTCCGCTCCACCCACCTACATCATCCCTGATCTTACATCCTCGAGCACTCGTCACTGTCCGGCCAGCGACTTGCTGCGCGCCGACCCCCCGAGCACTCGTGTAACAGCGTACTTACTTCCAGATAGTCTGTCAGTTCCACCGGCCTTGCACCTGTGAGCTGTGTACCGAGATATCAATGTATGTATGTACATATGTAACGAGCTGTCAAGCGCAATGAATACACAGTCATTGATAGACAGCCGAGTCCCCCGCACATTCAACAACACATGCTAGAACGATAAACTTCCTATTACGAAAACGAACTATCCCCTAACCTAACTGGTGTAGCAGTGAATACACTTAGGACACGAGTGCATCTCACCATCGTCGTCGTCGTCATTGTCGTCGTCGTCGCTTCGTTGACTATGTGACCTCGCTGGAAGCAGAGACCACAATGACCAGTGGAGGCTTTCTGTGCACGATAGAACCCCCTCTCTCCTGTTTCCTCGGCAAGGTTACACACGCACTTCCTCGCACTCTCTCTCCCCCACATGACCAAGAATATGCATGTCGCCAGTAGTACCAACTAATCTCCGATACGACGAAATCTGATCACTACGTTCCATCTTCATCTTCTCGCGTGAATACATAGACGCTTTTTCCAAAAACACTAATTATAGCAGTATTGTCTGCTTAGCCCTCATGAACTGGAAGAGTCTTCCAGCAGATTATCCTATTTGGCTCAATCTCACTAATATCCTTTGTTGCAGGATCCTTATCGACATGAGACCTTTAGAAGAAACACACTCCCAAGAAACCATTACCAGCTTTGACAGTTAATCCTTGAGACCAAAATGGTACACAAAAGAAAACAAAATATAACACTCTTCTACATCAAGGATCTCAACTGTCCAAGACCTATCATCTTTATTGACATCCTTAGTAAAAGACACAATATTACGATTACCTTCCTCGGGTAATAACTAGAAGGACGAATGCGCCTTCGATACATGACAGGATGGAATCTGAAAAAAAAAAAAAAAAAATCAGTACTGTTGGTAACCGTAAAAATTCATATAACAAGCAAAAAGCCACACACCTACTAATTTAACCTACTCGCTCGTCATATTACATGCGAATGGGAAACTCCATGGCAGCGCTCCGTATCTCTAGTCGCTGCTGCTATGTGCTGGGACTTTATCACCGAATGTACTTCCTGGCCCCACCAAGCCGCCACTTCCGGGCGATGAACAAATTCCGGTTACAACCAAGCGCAATGCGCTATCGCAACTGATAACATCCTGTTAGTGCAAACATGCTGACCAACATAAACATTTGCCCCCTCTGCTGACCCCATCACCCCTGGTAAACTTCCTCGCATGCTCGCCACCGCCTGGTCAATACCCAGATATGTCACTGTGCGCCGACCCCCATGCATACATGAAACAGAGAGCAGACGCCCTTTCCGGCCCTCGCACATAGGCATCCACTATGACTGGGAGAAGGGCAGTATGTCAAGTATGCCCTATGCCAACATATAAGCATTATTGACTGTAATTAACGAACCATTTGAGTTATAGTTGCCAAATTCATTACATAGACATCAACCACGACTAGGAGAAGGGGTGCAGGGCCAAGCCTGCCCTATGTCAACTTAGAAGCATAGGTGGCTGTAATTAACCGAACCATATAACTTAGGCATCAATTGTAGGTGTGTGGGGGGGTTACCATGGTAGTACTTCGTACTCATTGGCGTACTGGCCGCCATCATGGACACCTACCACCACCAGCTAACGCCATTGTACAAACGACCATCGTCGGTTCATTGTCCACCCCACCACCAGCCACCTATGCGTTAAACAGTGCGACTTCCAAGATTCAGGATATAGACATTGTCCGTACAAAAAATGACAGTCGTCATCGGTGTACCGCCTGCCGCCACAGCCCACCCTCGCTACCGCCCATCATGTGTGCAAATGGTTGCCGTCGGCTTACTTGTCACCAGCTACCATTTTGTTAGACAGTGTGTATTCCAAGATGGTGGACCGAATTGACAGAGCAGGAAGTTCTGGTTGTCCGAACCGTTTAGTTTGCAAATTCATAGCCCCCTCTCCTCTTCTTGGTAAGGAAGCAATACATCCACCAGCTCAAAAGAAAGCATTATAAAAGCAATTGTTTAAACTGGTAGACACACACACGCACACAAGCACACGCACGCTATCCTGCAAGCACGAGTTTTCACCCCACATATACAACACATGCTCGAACGATACGGTCCCTATTACGAAACGAATTCTCCTCTAATTCAACTGGTGTAGCAGTGAAAACTCGTAGGCCACGAAGATGGTTGTAATATATAGGAATATAGTAAATCGATTTTTTTTATCTCCGACCTGCACTCGTGTACCGAAGCGGGTAATAATTACAGCCATACTCGAACCTTCAATGCACGTACTTACTTCAAGACAATCCCCCCCCCCGGCTCCCTAATCATTCGAACCATCAATGTGAGTACCTACTTCCAGACTAGGGAAGATCGACCTTTCGCTCGTGTGTCGTGTACCGAGACTTCAATATATGTAATACGGTGTCACTCGCAATTAATACACACAGTCATCGCTAGACAGCCTAGTCCACACACATGCTAGAACGATACGCTTATTATTATTACGAAACGAACTATTCCCTACCTTATCTGAGGTAGCAGTGAACATGTAGGCCGCGAGCATAACTCGTCGTCGAAACGACCTCGCTGGAAGCGGAGACCGCAATGACCAGTCCGGCCTTTCCGCGTACTATAGATACCAAGTACTGCATGTCCACCACTACCTACTCTTGTCAAGATTCTTACCGGTATACTATTGAAAGGAAACAATGCTTTTGCTCCGATCCAACATCGAGGTATCGCAGGTTCGATTCTTGTAGAGAGTGGTAATACAAGTCAACATAAAAGCTGACATGTTGGCTGCAACGGTGTTAGTAATTACAGAAAGTCAGTCCCCAACCTGCACTCGTTCACCAAACCCATCACACACGTGTATTACACAAGCGATGAATAGATAAGACCACACATTTTATGTCATTCGACAAAAGCCATGTAATTACATCACTGATACAAATAGACAGTTTACCCGAGCGGCCTAAGACATCTGATATAAGCACTGGTTCCAGTAAAAGGGAGCATGGGCTCGAACCCCCACACCTGACACATTCTTTATTTTTCTATACCCTACTTGAATAAATTAGTTATTGCAGGTTTGGTTCCCATTGAGCGTGCGTGCTGACACGCCTGCAGACAATCATTCGTCGTCGGTCCCACTGCACATGAAGGACGAACATGTAGCGGCCATGACAATCATACACATGAAGGACGAACATGTAGCGGCCATGACCATCATACTCCGTCTCCAACCTGCACTCATGTACTGAACCATTGCATTTACAGGGTCTAATGTTTCAGGCAGCCATACTTTGCGGCTCTACCCGAACCTTCAATGCATGTACCAAGCCTTTGCAATTACAAGCAGTCATACTCTGCCCGAACTTTCAATGTATATACCACGTTTTGAAATTACAAGTAGTCTGCCCTTTCCGAACCTTTAATGTATGCACTTAGACAGTTCCGTCCATCAGCCCAGCTGTTTCACTATGATAACTGCGATATTGCGTTTACCCATAGTGACGAGTACCGAAAGTAGGTCCCTACAGGGAGCTGCTTGATCTTCCCAGTCGTCCGCAAGATTGTACGAAATGAAAAATGACTATAAATCAAAATAGCTACGCCCTGTATCGTCAAGAGCAAGGAGCCCTGGCAGGTATTACAATATCGTTATCAAATGTGGAAATACATTTAATAATGCACGACGTAGCCTGCAGTGATCGCCTGCTTAAAGAAGGTAATCGCACATGATGTGAAATCAAATATGTTTACATTAATCATCGTATAAGTAATTAACACTCAGTTAAATACAGTAGACAGCCTTACCAGTTTAATTGTAAAACGTATATTTCAAAAACTGTGCATGCATGCAGTTTAAGCATCTTTCATGCATTCCTCCCACGCCTGTTTTTGTGCTGGGTGTGCCGGCAGTGTACTAGTGTCAGTGTTGAGAAACCAGCGCAGTGCTCTGCGGGAGGCGGCACAGAGGAAAGGTCAGCTTCTGGACCTTCGATCTGCGTGACATAATAACTATTACAGACAGTTCATATGTCACCGTTAACCTGGGTAAATGCAGTGCACCGAGAACTTTTTTAAATCTCTCCTTTACGGGTAGTCATACACTGCACTTACAGTCATACTCTCTCTCCAACATACACTCGCTCCTTCGAGGCACGCAGCTAGTCTGTACCCCCACCACTGGGGACCGGCCTGCACCCACAGCACTCGAGGTTCGTTGTCGTGTATCCAGACCTCAGTGCTTGTAATGAAGTACAGTCATATTATATCTCACGTACGGTCGTGCAGCCATCACCGATGCTAGACATGACCAGACCGTCCTCGGCATAACATAGTCCGTACTAATCGAGTGATGCTAAAACGGCCACCACTAGCAGCAGAACACGTCCGACCTTCCACTCGAGCAACGTTAGAATCTGTAAGGCTATCTCAAGCAGTCAACCGACAGCGCGAGCTTCGTGGTGACAGATGGAAGGATGGTAAATATCACTATTCGTGAGAGAGATGCCAGGGTGGTAGACCACTCGAGCCATGCATGCATGTATGTCCCCTCATCCCCTTTTTTGAAAGGAATTCAGTTATACAGTACCTAACGCCAGAACCATACGTACATATGATACATCATACAAGTAAATTATTAGTAATGCATGAGAGACGTCACCGCTACATGCTGGGGCAAGAACTACAAATAGTACAGGTACATATTTTGCATAACAATCATTAATAATGCTAGAACTGTAAGCTCATTACGAAACGAATTACCCACGAATTACTCGAGACAAATTTACGAACCTTCTAATGATGAGTAAGGAGGTTGCACAACACAAACATTTCAACTATGTATGTGCTCAGCTTTTGGAGGTTGCAAAAAAAAAACCATAAACAGCAGAGGTTTATCTTAACTGGTGTAGGAGTGAAAACCTGTATGTCGCGAGCACATCTCGTAGATGTCGTCGACAACTCGCTGGAAGCAGAGACTAGAATGACTGTTCCGCCTTTCCGCACATAGTGTACATTACCGACCGAGAAAGCAACTCGACACCTGTAAGTGCTATGAGTACATCATCATCACCCTTGACAATACATATATACTTGTTACATGTGCCATTGAAAGGGACAAACGCATGTACCCTGATGGCAGTGGAGACATTGCATCATCCTTGAAAATAAGGTATTATAGGTTCAATTCCCGTAGTGTCCAATCATTTCACAGTTTAAAAAAATCGGTGGTAATGCTCGCAGACATGAAATTAGTCGTCGCATGTTTGCCTGCAGTGAATAGACAATGTATGTCATTCGCCGGGAAGCGAGTGGAAGTATTGCAGCAAGACATTCGCTAACAACCCTAGAAATACCTTTAGTTAACACCTTAATACACGACGTCACATTCGCCCGTAGTGATAACATGCCTAAAGAAGACCTTCGCACATATGCACGTACACGACGACACTACAGTTACCATTGGTTGTTCAACCTAGCATACAAGGTATTCAACTGTGATAACGATACTGTATTTACCCGTAGTGATAACCCGTAAAGACATAACAAGAAGTGCAAAGGAAATGTTCGTCCATCATCAGGATGCGACTGCATGTATTTCAGCAAGACATTTTCTAACTGCACCAGTGGCAAATATAATGAAGATTGTAACGGCTCATTTGCAATCAACTACTTGTAATACACATATGTTAATTGCAATGCTGTAAATTCGAATAAGTGTGCCTTGAATGCTCACAGCAGGAATTATTCAGATGAAGACTAAGTTGAGCATGTACAATGAATGGACGTAAAGAGGTTGAGCGGTCGAATGGCCAACCTCACAGGCTAGACAGCGAAAGATCGGATAAGGTAACATAATTCAGTCCAGCCACCATGCCGATGTATGCACCACGCAGCCAGAAGTCATCTATTGAGAAAACCCCAGACAGACAATGCAAACTAGCATGCCATGTGAACAGAGATCAGTTCGTCGGTGAGTGTGGTGGGAAGCGGATCATTACAACGTCATTCATCTGTGCTGTGCTACAACATGAAGACGGATTCAATGGTTGAAGACTTGTCACCTATAACACGGCCAACATCGGCAACAGCAAGTGACCCTGAAGAGTCGCTAGAAGCATTACGGTATCCATGTTGCCAACTGCGATCGCGTACTCAGCTGCCATATGAATATGGAATCAATGGTTGAAGACTTGCCATCTATAAAACCACCAGCATCGACTTCGCAAATGTGTCCTGAAGAGTAGTCGCATGCATTACATTATGAATGTTACTACTGTGGAAATACTTCTAGCCATAGGTGTAATGCACCCCGACATGAAACATTCATTGCCTGTTCAGCCCAGCATACAAGATGTTCCGCTGTGATTAGTGCGATGTAGTGCTTACCCGCAGCGATAACCAATATAGACATAACAAGACATGTAAAGGAAATGTTTGACGTGCATCGGGAAGCGAGCGCAAGTATTGTGGCAAGACATTAGCTAAGCGCACCGGTGCCAGATGTCATGAAGATGGTCACTGTCCATTTGCCGCCGCCTACAAGATCTACCAATGTGCTAACTGCTGCTGTACGTTATATATGAATAAGAGTGTCTGGAATGCTCACAGCAGAAAGTGTTCTACACAAAAAAAAACAGTCGTCATTAATGTTATGCTCGAATGAAGTTTAAATTAGCATGTATCTCATATTAGTATGCTGTCTTATGTCATGACTGTATATTAAAGGTAAAGTGTATAAAATATGCCTATTTTATTCATCTAATAAAACCCTGCTAATATTAGGTCCCCCTCCATTACTAGAAAAAATTTACCAAAGTTTGTCTATGTCTGAAAGTGAATTAATGGTGTAGGTCGGTGTATGACCACTGCTAATTTTAGGCTTGATACACTGGTGCACATATGTCATGAAGACAGAGTATGACCTCCTGTAAATACAGGTTCAATGCATATGATGCATGCTAATTAATACCAGAATGTCCTGGCTAGTACGGTAGAATAGTAAATGCTTTCCTTACGAAACGATCAGACTAAAACCATCACATTCAGATTACTGCCAAAACTCATAACACTAGCGGTGGAATGTACCAACCCAGTGCGATCAACTATCAACTCGTGAATCTGAAAGGTAGCCAGGCAGTCAACTGATGTTGCAGGCAGCTGAAGGCTACAGCCGCCATCTTGGACCAGAACTTCCTGCTCTGTCAATCTGGTCCAGGTGGTGGGCGGCCATGTTGATGGCCAATGCGCTGACGATGACAATTTTTGCAAATGTCTGGAGCCATCTTGGAATGGAACTTACTGCTCTGTCATTCCGGTCCACCATCTTGGAAGTTGCGCTGTCTAGCAACATGTCGGCTGGTGGCCAGTGGCCATGTTTGCAGCTAGTACAGCGACGACTGCCATTTGCAGAAATGGCGACCGCCGATGGCGTGTGGTCAGAAGTCTGAATGTGGGTGGGTGGCCATGTTGGTGGCCAGCAGCCATTCGCCAAATGGTGGTTGCCGGTGGCTGGTGGCATGAGGGGCCGGTGCCATGTTGGCGTACAGTACAATGACGAACGCCATTTGGACAATGACGGCCTTAGCATGACCTTGGATGACATCATGCGACCATGACCTAGACCTGTGATCAGCATTTCGAACTTAGCTACTTGCAAAATGGCGGCCACCGGTGGCGGACATCCAGAAGTCTGAATGCGGGCGGCCATGTCGGTGGCCAGCAGCCATGTGCAAAATGGTAACTCCCGTTGGTTGGTGGCCAGAAGGGCCAGCGGTCATGTTGGCGGCCAGTACGACGATGACAGACATTTCCACAGTGGCGGCGTCGGCGGTGTTGACTGCCGGTGCCGGGTGGCCAGAAGACTGAAAGTGGGCAATAATGTTGGCGGGCATTTTCGTGGTCTACGCGTATTCACTGCCACACCAGTTAAATTAGGGGACAATTCGTTTCGTAATAGGGAGCATATCGTTTGAGCATGTGTTGTATGTGTGGGGTGACAACTCGTGCATGCAGGCGGGCGTGCATGTGCGTGTTGGCGCGTGCGTGTCTACCGGTTTAAACAGTTACTTTGATAATGCTTTCTTTTGAACTGGTGGATGTATTGTTTCCTTACCAAGGGGGGGGGGGGGCTATGAATTTTCAAACTAAACGGTTCGGACGACCAGAACTTCCTGCTCTTATCATTTAGGTCCACCATCTTGGAAGACAACTATCTAGCAAAATGTTGACTGGTGGCAAGTGCGCCGACGGCGACCATTTTGTACACATGACGGGCGGTGGCGTGGGTGGTCCGTGGCGGTGGACGGTACATTGACTGTCATTTTTTTGTACGGATGACGTCTGAATGCTTACTCTTGGAAGTCGCACTGTCTAACATATTGGCGGCTGGTGGTAGGGCGGGCAGTGCCCGACGATGGCAATTTGTATAGTGACGCTCGCTGGTGGTGGTGGGTGTCCACGATGGCGGCCAGTACGCCGACGAGTAGGAAGTGCTGCAACGGTGATCCCCCCCCCCCCACACACACACACCTACAATTGGTGCCTATTGTATATGGTTCTGAAATTACAGCCACCTATGCTTATATGTTGTCATAGGGCATACCTGACCCACGACCCTTCTTCCAGTCATTGTGGATGCCTATGATATGCCCTGAGCGCGAGGTTCGGAAAGGGTGTCTGTTCTCTGTTACACGTATGCACAGAGGTCGGTGCTCGGTGACGTAGCTGGGGCTTGGCCTGGGGCGCGAAGAAGTAGGTCCAGGGGTGATGGGGTCAGGCGGAGGTGCCGAGGATCAGAGTATGCGAGGAAGTGTGTGTGTGTGTGTGTGTGGCCTTGCCAAGGGAACAGGGGAGAGGGGGTTCTATCGTGCACGGAAAGGCAGGAGCAGTCATTGTGATCTCCGCTTCCAGCGAGGTCACATCGTCGACGAAGACGACGACGAATAAGATGACGATGACGGTGAGATGCGCTCGTGGCCTACGTGTAATCATTGCTACACGGGTTAACGGAGGGGACAATTCGTTTATCAATGACTGTTTATTCATTGCGAGTAACATCTCATTACGTACATAGATACATACATTGACGTCTCGGTACACGGCTCACGGGTGCAAGGTCGGTGGTACTGACCGACTGTCTGGAAATAAGTACGCTGTTAAACGAGAACTCGGGGGGGTGGGCGCGCAGCGAGTCGCTGGCCGGGCAGTGGCGAGTGCTCGAGGATGTAGGGTCAGGGATGATGTAGACAGGTGGAGGGGGAGGACAAGGGATAGAGAGAGAGAGAGAGAGAGAGAGAGCGCGAGGACGAGTGGAAGGTCGTTGGTCGAGGTGTTGAAGAATGAGTGCGCGAGAAAGTTTGTGTGAGCGTGTGTGTGGCCAGGCGGTGGCACCGAGGGGACAGGAGAGACAGAGGTGAGTAAGAACGAGGAGACATGCAGGCCGACATATGTCCGCACGTCCCTTCTCGTCGTCGGGGGGTTATGCATTTATTATGATGTTGTTTGGTAGTTGTATCTCAAATGCTTTGTAACTTACAGCCATCTATCGTAATCGTGGTTGGTGTGTATGTTATGAATTTGGCGACTATAACTCAAACTATTCGGAAATTACAGCCAACTATGCGTATATGTTGGCATGGAGCATACTTGTCCGTGCTATCCCTCTCCTAGTCGTGGCGGATGACTGTGTTATGAATTTGCCAACTATAACACAAGTGGTTCGGAGATTACACCCAACTATGCTTGTACACTGACATAGGGCATACTTGACCCTGCGACTCTTCTCCTAGTCGAGGATGATGTCTATTTTATGAATTTGACGACTATAACTTAAACGGTTCGGAAATTAAAGCCAACCCTGCTTATAAGTTCACATGGGGCGTATTTGACCCCGCGGGCGGCAGTGTTACACGAGATCCGATCGTTCGCGACGCCTTGATGTACCGCCGCCGCCGCCGGCGCTATCCGCCAAAATGGTCGACATCCTCAACAGGTCGACAGTTGTCCTGGGGGACATAGGTCGTCGATACCAAGATGGCCGCCGGTAATGAGAAGCTCCGACTTTGAGAAAAGTTCCGACCGTTTCCGCCTCACTGGGCAAACCGCCGCCGACGCATTACTCTCATTATTACTGGCTTCCAAGATGGCCGCCGGAGGCGGGAGGGAAATTAGGGATATTTTGAGTTTTTGTAACCAAAATTGACCGTTTTGGACGGGAAAACGGAAAAAAAAAAAAAAAAAAAAGGGGAAATTCTCGCTCCTGGGGTCCGCAGCCTGCAGCCTGGTGGGTCAGAACCGCTATTACTATCCTAATTTTAGCCTTGCTAAACTGCCGAACGTAATTACGTAGTCCTTATATCTTGGAAAATTACGCAAGTTTATATAGGTATAACTTGCAAAATATCTTTATGGCAACTGTAATGACTACTTTTGTTGTGTGGCATTATATCGAGATACTGAACTTTTTTTTTCTTTTAAGATATGGCTACCATTTAATTGGATTAAAATTTATTTTTTAGTGCCATTAGTAATTATTTACGGTTTCAGCGATTGCACCTAGGACTTTTCAGTTGCTGGGATTTTCCTTACCCAAGCTTTTCGTACATGATTCGTCGTTTCGTATGATTTATCCCAGGGTGAAAATGCGGCAACCAACAAAGCCGTTGAAGAACTAAACCATTTTTATTCCATTTAATTTCGACTGGACTAATCATTAGTTTCATCCCCATATCCGTATACTTAATGGTTTCATTTTAAACTTTACATTTTCATAGTCCATTTTAGTTTCTTCCTTGTGTTTGGAAATTAACACTGCCGTGGACTTGAAGAACCTTAATAGTCATACGTCCGTTAAATTATACTATGAAATTATTAGCAAATATATATTTTTGCTATTGTTCTCCAACTCGCGTTACGATATACAAATAAAAAACAGAAAATAATTTTGATGAGAATGATTTTCAACATAGCAATGACAAGCATATAACAGGTTCGCTTGATACATATATGAATGTCAGTATTTTATTTAGTGTACGTGTAATATCTGTTAAGGATTTTATTTCGGATATTCCTTTCGATAATGATCAATAAACTGTGAACCAATTACATGCGCTTTCCTTGGCAACGTGCACGGAGTGAATACAATACCGTCTCAAGGTACGATTTGAATGGGGATGAAGCATGTCTAAAAATATTACTTCCAAATCATTTCCGTGGTTAGGCCACGCGTTAGTCGGTATCTGTAGAGTGATATCTGTAAGCCGGCCATAAATCGCTTTGGCTTTTAGGCAGGTACACTGATGACGCAATGACGAACAGTCACCTACGATAAGGCGTGAGTAACACCGACGACTGGTTTTAGAACGGTGGATAAATGAAAACCGCGTGGCATATCTTTGTAAGACTGCAGGCCGTTGATTCGAATTTCATACGAAAGTTGCGTTGCGGTCCATTATAATAAAAATGTTACTACACACTACTTTGTTTCTGCCACATGTTAAAATAATTGTTCGGTATCGAGATAAAGCTGTGAAATACAGAAAACCATAATAGTATCAAGAATTTGTAGAATTATTTTTTTCCGGTGTTAAAACGCTGTATGAAACCCTTACTATACGTGATAGAAAGGTTTTGTGGATTTATAAAATAGAAACTTAGAAAATATAAACATTTTAAAGGGTAAACCGTAAACCTTTACGAAACGAAATCGTCAATTCAATCTAGTGCAGTGATACCTCTGAGCATATTTCTTGCACAGCCCCTTTATTTATTTCCCCTTTCTTTCTGTGTGCATTCATTAAAGTGATTCACAATTGTTTTACATGCCTTCATTGACAGTTAATTACAATTTGTATTGTCACTCGTTACGAAGTTCCCCGTTTATACAGGTTTATCCTGAAGTCCAAATACAAATTTCGGGGCGATGATTTGTCGTGGGAAGCAAAGTAGAAGAGATAATTCGACTTTTAATCTAATGTGATTATTGCAACATTAAGGGCAACCAATTTCACTGAGAAATTAAAACCTCACGAAGGCAGCAGTTAGTCAGCAAATGACGAAAGCTTAAGTAGACTAAGAATGTGAATTATCGCAAGTTTGCCCAGTTCATAAGAGTCACATCTCAGTACACCTATCTGGTTGAACGTGAGCGGGTTGGTAGTCAAAATTGCTTATATATATATATATATATATATATATATATATATAAAACTCTGATAATAATAAATCATTCCACATAAAATTAAATAAAAATATTATACAAAATTTAAAGCTTCGAGACGCAATATTTCAAGTTACAGTAGTCGAAACGTACAGCGAAATTCACAGCAAAATTTATGCTAGGCAGAGAAGCGAGTCTCTACATATCCCCGCGGGGTAACGGTGACTGAGCGATTAGCCTGCTCGCCCCCCCCCCCCTTTTTTTCTCCAAGGCAAGCTGGGTTCAATCCCTGGCCGGGTCACCGTGATTTCCGCATGTGGGAACCGTGCCGGACGATGCCGCTGATTGGCGGGTTTCCTCCGTGTTCTCCCGTTTCCACCGCCTCTTCATCCGGGCCCTGCTCCATGCTCACCTCACTTCGCCCTCATCGGCTCTCAAGACCTCGATGTTAAGAGCCACACAAATCTCCTTCACTCACTTTGATATCCTCTACAACGCTCAAATGCACTTGGCTGCACCCGTGGCACGCTTGAACTACGATGCATAGAGGTTTTAATCCTGGTATTTTTACTAAGCTATGAAACGTACCTCCAGTATGTTTACCTACGAAAAGACATCATACCCCAGACGAGGACGGAATGATACTTTAAAGTCACCGTGAATGCTGCAAATATTATTTTGGAACCTTCTTATATATTTAAAAACGGTTTTTTTTTTTTCAGACTGCCGTATCTTTGAGCATACTAGCGGGACACGAACCAAACTACGATAGAAGCCTGTATTGAACTTTGATACAGACTTTTTCTATGAATAAAATTATGGAGTCACTGCTGAGAATCCCATAGGTACACGCAGCACTACGAGAACTGCATGCCAGTTCAGAGCCAAGAGCGTAGCGGCGATGGCGCTCTTGTAGCGCGTGCCAGTGTAGCCCTTATAGCTCCCGCGCTTATCAGCCAAAAAAGGAGTGAGTGAGTGAAGAGATTTAGGCGGCTCTTAACAATTAGGTCTTGAGAGCTGATGAGGGTGATTGAGGTGAGTATGGAGCAGCACCGGAACGAAAGGGCGGGGATCGGGAGATCCCCGAGAAAACCCACCGACCAGCGGCATTGTCCTGCACTATACCCACATGCAAAATTCCGTGCGACCCGGCCGAGGATTGAACCCGGTTCGGTATGGTGGGAGGCGAGCGGACTAACTCCTCGCACCCCCCCCCCCCCCTTATAAAAAGAGGAGGAAAACGATACAGTCAGGCGGTTCCTCTTAAGGACTATTATCCTCGCCCCTACTGGCTGTGTCCAGATCAGTGTATGAGAAGTTTCGCCACCCACCACGTTGATAATTCTCGGGAAACGGGAACCCTTTAGGCCTGCTTCGTCTTAAAGTCAACCACAGTCACCACCACTACTGTAAACCTTTGATCATCCGCAAGGTGTATTTTTTACCTGCGTGGGTACCAAATGAAATAAGATTGACCCTGTCCCCAGCCATTGCAGTGTGTTAAAGATGTAACCAATGAAATAATGCCTGATATCAGCAGGCCGAGACTACACCCTAAGTAGGTTCGGACGAGTTCCCCAGGGCTGCAACAACTACATTCGCCAACTACAACGTGTGTGGACCTCGACGGGATTCCGTATCGTTCTCGGATTACATCACCCCTCGCTCAGTCACACCGGATCACATTTCATCATATGATTAAAAATTATATAACAGACGCTATTAAGGGAGTTGAAGGTTAATTGAACTCTTTTGAAATCAACCTTTGGAAAATGTCACCGACCTTACCTGCATACTATTTTAACAGGCGCACTGAGTGACGTGCGCCTAGCAATGCTGATGCAACGGAGTGGAAATATTCCCGTGTGTTTTAACATTTAATTAAGAGTGTTAAGTCATTATTTGTATAAACTGACTTTTTTTTTTTGCTTTTTGTCAATAATGCCTTTGAATGTAAGAATTAGCGGATATGTGATATATTAACATTCCTAATCATTTACTAACTTCTCTTGATCGACGCATAAATAAAGCGATGAGGCGTGTGGCAAAGTTAGTTTCTAGACTAATAGGCCGACGTTCATCTCATGTGCATGTTACGAACCTTGACCTACTCCACATCAATACAACTGTCAGTCACACGTTCAAATTGCATCAAAAATCGTTTATAAGAAGTATAAAACCATTTTTAAAAACCCGTTCATAGTGTGTTCTATCTTGAAATCTTATCCGTGTCGTTCATGAAGGTCGTATTGGTAGAAAAGCAGTCCAATGTTGGGACGTGGAGATTGGTATACGCACCTCAGGTGCGCAATATATCGTATTTTCCTTCTACCCCATTTTCTCTCTACGTTTCACATATGGCGGACAAGTATGTAATGTGCATATGGTCTATTCACAGTAACTTCACACTTTCCGAATCAAACGTATGAAAAATTTCCCTGTGAAGAAAGTGTTAAGTTTTTTCTAAACGTCGTGTATCACAACCCTTTTATTCTTCTGTTAACATAAAAGTATCTTATTATTGGTTAAATTGAACGTGTACTTATATTTTTTCTGTATATTATAATATTTCGTTTATAAATAGTACAAATAAAATAGACACAATATAGATCTCTTGGTAATGTCTAGTAGTAAATAGTACTTATATAAAATATTATTTAACTGAGTGCACACGAATGCGGCGCGTTGTCCCTTTGATGTGATTTCTCAGACTTATTTCAGTTTTGCTTACACGAGGCAGAGGAATAGTCTGGATATAGAACTTCAGCAGGGCTTTCAAACGTGCTCAGTTTACAGTGAACAGCCTATGGAGTAGTGCTATAATCACTGTTACAGCCAACTTTTCTGAAATCTTCTTGAAGTTATACTTTCGGGCTGTTCTTCCACCTCGTGTGAATAAACCTTAACTTGTGTGAATAAACCTTAACTTAGACTACAAAATTGCGCCAAAGGGACAGCACACCTTAGATAAATTATATGTATTTTGCGTGAGAAATATTTCTTAATAGCCGTCACCAACTCGCCTATTTTCTCTCTGTTTTCACTCTTATTAATTATAAATGAAATATTATAATTTGGAGATAAGTATAATGTATCTTAAACACAAAATTAGATAGGCTGCTTTTATATTAGCAAAAGTATAAAAAGAAAAAAAAAGCTTGTGATGCGTGGTATATTAATGGAAAAAAGCTAACACAGCAGACATTCTGAAAATTTGAAACGGTAAGAATTGAGCCAAATCAGTGAAAATAGTGGACATTGAGTAACTGATAATCAGTTCCGCATAAATAATTAAAATCACTTGTTTCCCGTTAATTAGCTCGATTGGCCGGTCAGCAGTAGCTTATCAACTGACTTTCAGTTAATGTTATTTTACTGATTCGTATCACTGATGCGGACCTAGAGTGTACATGGGAAAATTTTTCAAAGGTTTCAGTTAAAAAGTTTGAAGATATGGCGACCAGCATGTGTAGACTGTTCACGGTAAAGTGAGCACATTTGAAAGCCCCTCATTTTTAATAATGGTCAATAATTTTTTTTTTTTTTTTTTTTTTTTTTTTAGACGTTAACTTCCGAGTGCGGTGGAATACATACACTGTGTTTATTACTTAAATGACAATATTTATATTAAAAAATTGGGTTTGACAGTGTTGGGGACATGGCCGTTTGTTTTGCGTGAATACATCTACGTTTACGCGCTCGGACGCGACCTCATTGATGTTTATTTTACTTTCACGGCACCGCTTCACTTGATCATATTGAGTTTTATGGGCATCACTGGATTGCTTTTGCGATGCTCTTTCCAACCGTATACGATTTCTGTGTTTGGACTTGGTTTTTTGATGAGTATAGGCCGACATTGTGTTAGGTTTTCTTAATTTTTTTTACGTTAAACTCATTCAATTCTCCTAACCACGACACACAAATGTTTTTAGACATCACGCAATCGATTAATTTTGACGATAGCTGTCGATTGAAACTTAAACGAGCTGATTCTCTCCTAATCAAAAGGTATACTACGCGGAAGTTATGAGTCATGGCGAAACGAACTCAAAATTACAGCCCCCCCCCCCCCCACATACACACAACGCGTGATGCTTCTCAGTTATCACTTAACGTAACACATTTTTTAATCCTTTGGCAATCGAGTGGTGTAATTGAATTTTGAATGTAGACGATATATTCGGAACTGCAATGCCAAATTGTATCCCCCGATTTTATCATCGAATTTTTTGGATTGTCTCCCACTACGGTCGCAAATTTAAAGACGTATTCACGTTAGAAGGTAGTTGAAGGATAAAAACAAATGGCTGAAAGGAAAAAGTAGCCAGGGCCTCATACATGCTCACTTGGCCGTGAGCAACATGTAGTTTGGAAGGATATAAGTTATTCACGGTATAATAAGCACTTTTGGAAGCCCTGCTTAAGATCTACTTGTATGCACGGTGTGTGTTCTTCCGCATTATGTAAGATTAACATTTTCATGGACCGTACCACTTTATTCATGTGTCGGTCAAGTGAAACTGTGAAATTATTAGAAAATAAAATATTTTACAAATCCGCTCATTTTTACTCTTCGATGCATTATAAAAAAGAGAAAGCGAAACAAATAATTTAAATAATCATAAATTGTTACCTAAACGCTTTTTATTCGACCTTAAGATACGGAACTACTTTACATCCATCGTTACCAACTTTACTGGGCGCATGTCACTCAGGGCGCCCGTTAAAATACATACAGGTAGGAGCAGTGAGGTTTCTGAGGTTGATTTCAAAAGTGGTGAGTTTATCGTGAACAGCCTTTACCTGCATGGGACAGGAGTGTAGCGGCGGCTATGAGGAGCGCGGCCGGCGGCAGCAGCAGCAGCATGTCGTATCACGACGTCGCACCGCCACTGGGCCGCGCTATCTCCCCGGACAACATCGCCGATAACACTCCCCGACTGTACAACTCGCTGCCCGAGAGGATCGCCGTTATCCCATGCTGGCCGCACTGCACTTCCATTACTATCTCTCTTCAGCTGTTATCTCCCGCCGCGCCCCACCGACGATGTGTTGAAACAACACAGGCCTCACCTGCAAGTGTGATTCTGTAACTCGTCACCCTCCCGCTGATTCCGTACCACACCCCCTCCCGCTAAGGATTCCGTACCTCAAATCCCTCCCGCTAAGGATTCCGTACCTCACATCCCTCCCGCTAAGGATTCCGTACCTCACATCCCTCCCGCTAAGGATTCCGTACCTCACATCCCTCCCGCTAAGGATTTTGTACCTCACCCCCCCCCCCCCCCTCTTGACTCCCTTGGCTCCGGAGACAGCTGTTAGCCTGCTCGGCTCCCACCAATGCGAACCGAGTTCAACCCCTAGACAGGTCACACTCGGATTTTTCGCAGGTGGGAATAACGCTAGACGGTGCCGCTGTTCGATAGGGTTTTCTCGGGGATCTCCACTCCACGCCCGCCACGTTTCATTCCTTGCGTTCCGTCGCTGTTCCAGCCTTACACCACTTCAACACTACCGCGCTGAGAAGGTTTTGTTGAATCAAACAAAGTTTGTATGGAGCCACCAAATTAATTATTTGTATAGGGACAATGAAATATTTCGCTTTTTTTTTTAAACCGAATTATTTCGTTGTTTTTGTTCGGTTGCCCCAAACAAAGATTTGTTTGATGCAACTAGGGATTTTTGGCCCCTATTCAAACAAATATTTCGTTGGATTTTCTCCCAGTGCTTCGATCACAGTCTCGTTGTTAAGAGGGACCTTCTTCCGAAACACATTGGATTATTGGGGTATATATCTTGTTTATATTTAAAAAAAAAATTAGAACCTACACTCAACTAGCTTGACCTTAAACTGCAGGAGAGAAAAAGAAAAAGATAAGGCTACTACCATATTTTCTGAAGCCCTACTAAAGTTATACTTCACGGATATTCCTCCTCCTCAAGCAAACAAAGCTTGGAAAATTACACCAAAGGGACAACGCTCCGCATTCGTGCGCAAACAGTTTAATAATATTTTGCATAAGAACTATTTCTTTCTAGGCATTGCCAACACGCCTATTTTTTCTCTGTTTTTATTAATATAAGTTAAAATAAAATATTTTAATTTTCCGATAAAATATAAGTAAAAGTTTGATTTCACCAAAAATGAGGGAATTTAATGTTAACCGATGTATAAAATGCTTGTGATACTTGGTCAATTTAGGAAATAACCAAACACGTCATACATGGAGTGATTTAGGCTTGATTCAAAAAGTGTGAAGAAACCGCGAAGAGATTCAATACTATTCTGTATCCCTCCAACATGGCTAAAAATTACCATTTCAGACCGCTGTGTCTTAACGATGATAACCGGTCGCGAGAGAAACTACTACAGAAATCTGTATTGAACTTTGCTCAAATTTCCTTTGATAAAATGATCGCGTCGCCTCCTAAAAGTCCCACAGGTACACTCGACACAAAACAAAACACTGCACACCAGTTTAAAACCTCGAACGTAGCGGCGATGGAGCACCATATGCTTGTGTCAGTGTCACCCTTATCGACACCTTGCTCCAGACAGGTGACCGCAGGATGCTGAGTTTTCGTATCGCTAAATGCCAAATCGATGACGTTTGGTGCAAATGTCAAAAAATTGGTGGCGGACTTTTGTGTTCCTGTGTCAGTTTGCGCCGGTATTTCATGTGTGCTGGTAAGGCGACTGCCATAGCCCTTTCAGAACCCACTTTATTTATACGGGTTCAGGTGTTGCAAACAAACAAATGTTATGATACGTACCGTACTTCAGTGGGCACAACACTTGTTTTGCTGTCGCAGCCAATGAGATGAAGGCTATATGTTCGGATGTTGTAATATGAACCAATTATGACACAGACTAGTAAGACGGTTCGCGAATCATTTACATACAGGTAAGATCAATCGTCATTGAGCTTTGCAGCGTGCAGTACAAACCGAAAATTATCTATAGGCTGTTCGCGATAAACTGAGCACTTTTGAAATCCTTCTTTAAGATCTACTTGTAGGTACGTTGTGTATTTTTCCCCCCTATGTAAAATTAACGTATCCATGGGTCTCATCACTTCATGCGTCGGGTAGGTGATAATATAGAAGAATTACAAAAATAAATGTTTTACATATTTTCTTATCATTACCTTTATATGCATTAAAAAACAAGACATAAAAAATAATTTCAGTATTCACAAATTTTTGGTTAACAATTTTGTTTCATTGTTCAGGCTTGGAACTTCTTTTCCTTCCTTCGTTACAAAATTTTCCGGGCGCATGCTTCTCAGTGGGCCCTTTTAAATACAAGTAGGTTGGGGCAGTGACATTTTCAAGAGGGTGATTTCAAAAGTGCTCACTTTATCGTGAACGGCCTTTACACCTGCGTAATGTAAACAATTGTGTACAATTGGGTCTGAATGGGTTAAGGGAATGTTCCCCCGACATAGTGGTTTACCGGTTTTCCTATATAGTTTATATTAAAAAAAAAAAAAAGAAATTCAGAAAATTCCGCTACACCCATATAGTTATTGACCTTAAAGGCTGTTCACGAAAAATGAGCACTTTAGAAATCAACATTAGAAATAACTCACTGCTCCTACCTGCGTATAGGTACTTAACGGGCACACCGAGTGACATAAGCCCAGTATAGTTGGTAACGTATGGAGGAAAAGTAGTTCCATGTCTAATGTTGAATTATAAGTGTTAGGTAACCATTTGTGATAACTTAAGTTATTTATTTCGCATTCTGTTTCTTTTTTTCTTTTTATTCATCCAAGCTTATAACCTAACCGATTTGTAAAATATTCACTTTTCTAATAATTTCACAGTTTCACTTGATCGACGCATGAATAAAGTGAGGAGGCCCATATCAGTGCTAATTTTACATAACGCGGAATAATACATACCGTGCATACAAGTAGATCTTGAGCAGGGCGTTCGAAAGTGCTCAGTTTAATAGCTAACTTGTGTATAGGGGTACTTTCGGAAAATTACTTCTTTAAAAACACGAACAAACTAAAAATAAAATAAAAATGAGAATTTAATTTCGCACAAAGTTTCCCTTTAATCCGAGAGGGGAGAGCAGGCGTGAATAGGTGGTCCGAAGATAACTGAATATAGTCCACTTATGGTTACTTGACACGTTTCTGAAGCCCTGCTAAAGTTCTACTTCCAGGATATTCCTCCGCCTCATGCAAATATAGCTTAACCAAATCTGTAAAATTATACCAAAGGAACAACGAACCGCAATCCGTGTGTACACAGTGTAATATGAGGGCTGATTCAGAAGTCGTGGCGGCTATTGTTTATCTCCCGAAAATGATCCAACCCAGGAAATGTACTTGGTACAGTTGAAAATGTAGTACGTTTTAAAGGCGGGACCACCTGGGGTACGGATGCAGGAATGTCCAGCAGGGAACAAAGCACGAACATAGCTACTTGAAATCATCATTTAATTTTTTTATTCTCATGCATCCCGTGTACACTCATTTGAGTGGGTACGTATCGTACGCATACGAGTTGTTTAACATCCTCCAAATGAAATGCTGTGACGATGTCATGTTTGTTTGGCGAAGCGTTTGCCAAACAGCCCGTTCACGTGCCCGTTCAAATTGTGTGTATACAGACTGTACGAGAATAAATCAATTAAACGGCAATTTCAAGTAGACATGTTTGTATTTATTCCTTGCCGGACATTCCTGTAGCCATACCCCACGTGGTATCACCTTTGAAACATACTTGTCGTACACTTTATACTGTACATAGTACATTCCCTGAGTTGGATCATTTTCGAGAGATAAATAATAGTTGCCATGGCTTCTGAATCCGCCCTCGTAATATTTTGCATAAGAACTATTTCTCATCAGGCAGTGCCAACACACCTATTTTCTCACTGTGTTTATTAATTTTAATTATAAATGTAACATAAATAAGGCACTTTTATGGACACAAGTATAAAAACACTTTTGAAATAAGACATATTTAGGAAACACGCAAACACGTCATACATGAGGTGATTTTTCAAATGTTTGATTAAAAATGTTAAGATGAACCGCGAATATCCTATAACTTTGAAATAAATGCAGAAATTCTCCTTACAGCACAATGTTTTGTCTCCCTCGACGTGTAAACATTAATATTGTCGTCAACCCAATTTCTACTTCCCATCCCGAGCGAGGTGGCACGTCAGCAACGAACTGCGCATGACATTTGAGAGAACGAGGGTCCGATTCAGCGATCGTGATACTGGTTTGCCATGGTGTTTCGAAATCACTCCAGATGAATACAGTCAGGGTTCTTTAACGCAGGCCATATTAAAATCTTTATAGTCCAAGTGCCTCTATATTACAAAAACACGGCCAAAATCTACAAGTAGATGGTTTTAATGGTCAACTAAGTTTGGTTGAAATATCTCAGATTGTTGATACCTATATCCTACTAACCTAGAATTAGTTACATGACTGTAATTTTGAAGGTACGTGCCTGATATACTGCATTGAGAGGAAGTCGAACGAAATAATTGTTTGTATAGGGCCAAATATATATTTAGTTGCCCTAACAAAATATATTGTTGAGCAAACAAAATGTTAAAAGCTAAACATCATCTCTGTTTTGGGCCAAAAAAAATTAGACTGTCAACTAAATATGTTGTTGAATAGACTGTATATATTTGTTTGGCCACTCGTTCGACTGCCTTCGTTCGAGAATACGGCTCGAGAGTTTGTCTGTATGTTTTGGGACAATTAGGATAGTAACCGTGTCTGTTAGTGTGTCTATTGGTGCTTGACAATCATGTCAACACATTAATAAAATAATGCAACCATCAACTGACTAGTAAAGCTGTGAAACTTGAAATATTTGCTTTCACACGTTGCCCAATATGTGCAGTATATCTATTTGAAAGCTTCCCGATGTCATCAGTTGTCACATTAGCTGGGATTACTATGACGTAGCGCTCGCGCACAGGTGATCTAGGTACGAAACTCGGTCCAGCTTGTAGCATTTTTAAATATTGGCCCAAACTGTTTAATGTACATGTAGCCAAACGAATCTTTAGTTGCGCCAACCAAATCTAACAGTTTGGGGCAACCAAATGAGAACAACAAAATAATTTGGTTTCAGCAACAAAATATTTCATTGCCTCTATACAAACAAATAATTTGGTTGCGCCAAACAAATATTGTTTGATTCAACAAAACGCTTTTTTTTTCAGTGTGAAATCACACACGTATGGTTAGCAGATTTGGCGGAGATATATTGATTAAAGGCTGTTCACGATTAAGTGAGAACTTTTGAAATTAACCTTAGAAAAAGTCACTATCTTTACCGGCATATATTTTAACGGGCGTACTGAGTGACATGAGCCCACTAAAGTTAGTAACGATTAATGGAAAGTAGTTCCATATCTTAACGTCGAATAAAATGTCTCAGGTAACCATTTGTGTTAACTTAAATTATTTATTTCTCTTTCTGTTTTTTTTCTTAATCCATCGAAGTGTACAAATTAGTAGATATTCGAAATATTTTCTTTTGTAATAATTTCACAGTTGCACTTAACCGACGATGAATAAACTGACGATGTCCGTGGCAATGTTAATTTTCCATAATGGGGAATAATACATAACGTGCATGCAAGTAGAGCTTAAGCAGGGCTTTTAAAAGTGCTCAGTTTACCGTGAACAGCCTATAATTCCGGAGGTATGAGGCAAATTATATATTATTTCATGTGGCGATAGTTATCAAAATGGCGGGCAAAGAGACTGTGAATTTTCGTATGTAATGTTAACAATATGTACAGTCAGTGCGCCACGTTTGTTTGAAATACTTTTAATAGTGCGGTGGGTATGGCGTACATTTCTAGAACATTAACAAATGCTGCTTTTTTAAAACTATTATATGTATTAAAATTAAATAATGTAACCACCGTAGTTCTATTTATATGCCACATTTGGTGAGTATCGGTATAATAGTTCGCAATAAACCACGTATTTACAATAATAGCTTTTGTTTCAGATTGTGCTGTCTTTAAAAATGGTGAATAAGTGGAGCGATGAAATTTAGTGCTGCTAATACAAATGACATGGTTCTCCTAAATTTATAATTTACACCATTATGAAAATACAAATTCGGCATGGTCGGAAAATATGGACAGTCGGGTGTCATTACTAAATGCCATAACCATAGAATTATCTGAAAATCGGTGCTCGGGTACAAAAGTGTTATGTAAGATACACGCATACAGAAAGACAGACGCTTGGACATAGGAAATCACACATACAAGACTGTTATCTGAACCTTTCCTTCGGGAAGTAGGCTATTAAAGGTATGTTTGTATTCGCACCTCGTTCAAGTAAAATTACAAAATTGATGGAAACCTTAATTTTTCACTACTTTTATTTAATACTATTTCCAACGTGCAGCACACAAGTATGGATAAAACTTTTCCTGGCTCACTGCAAACATAACAGCTAGAACTCCACCTGAAATGTACATTAATGTACGTGCCATCAGAGGCAGATATAGTTTTCAAAGTTCTAGCCACACCATTTCAAAATACTAGTCCTTCACTGTGCAATGACCACTGTGCATCAGCTCCTGGCAACATTCGCTCACCTATACCATACTATTGTGCGAAAAATGCAGTTAAATACGACGTTATTTGTAACAGACTTCATTATTATAGGGGGCCCCGGTGGCTGAGCGGTTAGACTGCTCGCCTCTCACCAAGGCGAATCGGGTTTAATCCCCGGCCGGGTTACTACCGGATTTTCGTAAGTGGGAATTGTGCAGGACGATACGGCTCGTCGGCGGGTTTTCTCGGGGTTCTCCCATTTCTCCCGCTATTGCATTCTGGCGCTGCTCCATTCTTGTCTCATTTCACCCTCATCGGTTCCCAATACCTCGTTGTTAAAAGCCGCTCAAAATCTCTCGACTCAGCTCCTTATTAGAGTATACTGATATTTTGCGTTTTGCAAGAATTTCCAGTGGAAAATGTTGACAGCGAGTAAGTGAACAAAAGAGAAGTTAAGTATCTTATATTTAAATTTCCTCTGGTTATCCTAAGGATTTGGTATGTTGTACAAATAGTTGCACGAGATAGAGCAGCGACAGAGATTTCCAGGCGCTCTGTCACTCTTATGTTATTCCCCACCCCTCCTCTCACTCTCTCTCTCTCTCTCTCTTTCTCTCTGTCTCTCTTTCGTTCTCTCTCTCTCTCCCTCCCTCTCTTTCTCATCCACCCTCCTCTCCCTCTTGCATGACCTGCATCGCCGTCTGTGTAAAAGACGAGCATGAGTTAACTGTCCCGCCAGACAGTATGTTTTGTACCGACACTGATGTTGACCCAGGCTTGGCGATTGATCCGAGAATAGTGGCGTCAGAAAAAGGGGGGGGGGGGAACAAAGGGTCAAACATCACTCGCAGAGATCAGGAATGCAGTTTCGCCATCACAGCTAACTATACAGCTTCATTGCGGACGTTCTTCTGTGGTGTAGAGCTAGTCTAACAAATAGTATGAATTTGAATATTCCAGTACTGATTAATTTCCTTTGTAATTAGTTTACAAAGTTTTTAATCATTTCCTTGGAACTTGCTCCTTATTTATTAAACCTTCTACGTAGTCGAAATAAGCACGACCTTGTCGATTAAAAACATACTTGAAAAACATTAAGTTTATCAAAACGATGCTCTCCCCCCACCACCTGGCTAAGTGCTCTTTGTAATTTAGTTATTCAAGTTTAGACCTAATAATTTATTAATAAATAATTCACGAAACTAAGTGATTTTAACTTTTTCCGGGAGTCTTTTCACTACGCTCTAAATATTTCTTTAAAAAAAACTAATGACGAAGTATACCATTTGACATTTATGATAAATAGGGTAATTACGGACGATAGAACAGTCACGATAAACAAAATGTAATGTATATATATATATGTTAATTCTTTCAGCAACTGTGGCAAATAAATTTGCAGGAGAAAATTTTCTTTATCCTTATTAAGTTAAAGTTATTAAGTTAAAAGGCATTACGCTTTATTATTTTTATGAAAATTTTTAACATGTTTGCTTATGAACCTCCGATAGTTTTGTGTGGATTATGGAAAGTGGGAAATAGTATGTGTTTGCAACCTCACGTTATATATACATACATACACAACAAAGGTTCGATGAATCCAAGAATTGTAATTCTTCATAAAGGTCTTTCATTAGTTACGGAAAGTAATAAATTGTATGAATGAACTATGCTGTTCTCCGTGAATTTTAAGGGTGCACTTTTTGTACCTTAGTACTGCGTAAAATTTGACGCCAAAATCATATTTGCCACGACTTGTTTGAAAATCCTGCAAGTTAGGCGAAATGCTTATTTATCGGTCAGTGACGCACTGTTCATTGCGGTGCATACTTGCACTGACAACGCTGTTCGCTGGGAAGTGTTACGATGATGTGGGGGGGGGGGGGAGCCATAGTCCTGCAGGACTTGCCCTCACGCACAAAATGCAACCAGGCCATCGGACAGAAGACTGTAGTTATCGGGACGCTATTTCCCAAACCTCTTGTTATTGTAGACAGCAAGTATCCCCTCCACCATACTCCGAATCAGGTCACGATTGCACTTCTTCTTCTTCTTCTCAACCTTTAAGGTGGTAGGTAACATGCATGCCTCCCAAGCGTTTCCTTCGTTTGGCTAACAGTTTCAAATGGAAGTAAGTATACTTGCCTTTAATGCTGTCTGCAAAATTTACTCTTGGTCTTTCTTTGCTCCTTCTACCTTCCAGCTTCCTTCAGACAAGGTGGTTCACAAGTTAGAATGACGAAGAAAGTAGCAAACGAAGCTATTTATTTTCTTGTTTAAGGTTTCAGCCAATATGTGTGTTTCGTTTGCTCTTTTGAGAGCATAATCATTAATTGTTTGTGACTTTATCAGCCCAAGGTATGCTTAGAAGTCAACGCCAGCACCACATCTCAAATTCCCTGAGTTTCAGTACTTCCGCTTTTCGCAGGGTCTATGTTTCTCACCAAAGTTTACAATATTCCATACAAAGCTTTTCACGAAATGCTTTCGTACCTACATGTTAATTGTCTTAGATGTTAATGGACGCTTCTTTTTTCAAAAAGGTTCCTTCGCCTGTGCAATTAGAGTACTTACTTCTCTTGTACATTTTCCATCAGCTGTGATTATACTTCCCAGATATTTTAATTCCTTTACTTGGTCTAGTTTTCCTCCAGCCGTGAGCACAGTGGCGATTTTATCACCAGCCCTAGTGCATGTCATTATTTTTGTCGTCTTTTTGTTTATTCGTTTAATGAGAGTAAACAATCTCACTATGTCCTGAAAATACAGAGTATCGTAAAGCTCCGTGTGTGGTTTGTTAATGTCTTGACATTAGCGTGATAGTTCTCCAGAAGTGGACCACAGAATGGACATGCCGGCCGCCGTAGCCCACATATCCTAATCAGCCCTCGGCTTACATTGTCTGTTGTAAAGATAATTAACGTGTTATGCTGAAGTGCCAGAAACACAGTAGTAAAATTATTATATTTGATTTTTACATCAAAGTGCAGCGAAAACGCTTCGAGCCTCGCATGCCTTCTGGTTGTTAAACTGATGGTTCCTTTTTAAGACTGTAATTAAATCTTCATTGATTTTACACGCCTGTGTTAAGGCTGAGTAAATGGTAAGTATATTTAGAATTCGTTACTGCATTTTGTGTAGTCAAGTCAAAGAAAAAATAATAATTTTAACAATGGTAATTAAGCAAAGGCAAGTAACTGGTGACAGAATACAAAGACTCTGCAATTTATATTAGTACCGAAATTAGCAGATTCCCTTCGAACAAATTCCACACAGATTTTGTGAGTTGGGTGTATTAATTGCCCAAAAAACAACACAGTATTTGAGACTATATAATGAAAATACTTTGTGTCCATGAACTATGTTCTGTCTCTTTTGTCTATTTTTTTTATAAAAACCAAACGATACGTACGTTTCATATTAACTGCGTTTATGTTCAGCACGATAGGAAAAAAATAACTAGGGCATGTATATTGATACACGCTTGAAAAATATGCCTGGTAAACAACTAACAAAATACCTCACCCCCCCCCCCCTCCTTCACAAACATGCTGCTCACTTTTCCCCATCCACATACACACAAACATAAACACACACAAAATCTTTCATCATATCTGCTGCAGGACCGATTACTGCCGATTATTACCTTTCATTGTTTCTTAAAAACAAACATATTTAATTTGTCAAACTTCAGTGACGCCGAGTAGGCTATTTGATACCATAGCTGGGAATAGAAAAATCTGAAACCCGTAAACCGACAGAGTATTTTCTAATCTATTATTAAGAAATTCTGATATTATTTTCGTATTTTTTAAATGGACTGTATGATATGATTGAACTAAAGCGATAAATATTTATATTACAATTTAGGGCATAACGATATTTTATTAAAAAAATAATGCTGGTCTACTATTTTCCTCGTTCCAATATATTACTTTCTTTAAAAGTATTAAATTATATCACATATTCTGCAATTATTTAAACTAAATAACAAAATTGAAACAATTTAATTAAAATCAAAAAATGTATTTCTAGTTCTCTGAATTGATAAAGAAATTCTCAGTTTTACATATTATTTAACTAAGTGTAGTGAACCCAGCAAGCTACATTAATGTGCTGGTCTAAGATATCAGGCCCCAATCGCGCTGCTGTTAAACGCAGTGCTTAAAGGACAAATTCTCAGAGCTCGAAGTTCACACAGGATTATTCACGGTAAAGTGGGCACTTTTGAGACCCTAGGTACTTTTCTTTCAGTCATTTTTTTATATTTTTACCGCCTTTTTTTAAAAATAATTATTTCCATGTAAGTAATAAACACAGTGTGCAGATTCCACCCTACTGAGAAGTTAACATCAAAGGCTAAAATAAAAAGTATTTATTCAGTATTATTCCAAACGAGAGGGCGTTCAAAAGTGCTCACTTTACTGTGAATATTCCCTCTTTCCTTCGCCCGAAAGCGATTCTATTACTCTACGGAAAAAGGGGGAAGAACGGCATCACATGAAGCTTTATGAACAAGTAGTATTTCAGTCTGTGATAAATTGCGGTAACTATCGAGTCACTTTCGCTAGTACAAACGTTACATAACATCTATAGTCTCCATTTAGGTTAGAGTAAAGTTTAACAATGAAAGAATATCTTAATAATTGCTCTGTAAACGCAATTTCAGTATGGGAAATGGTTAGAAGTAATTAAAATACAGAGTGTATCTACATTCGACCGACAAACTTCAGCTGCATTTAATCATTAAAAAAAAATAATTGAAAAACGTATATACGACATGTGGTGTAAAGTAAATTTTAAGGGTGGTACAAATTTTTTAAGTTGGGCCTTGACCACAAGTTTATTACAGTGCCACTGTCATGTTCTTTTCTCTGGAATCTTCTCTTCCCTTCGATAGCCGCAACAGCGTGTTATTACATGTCGAGCAAGTTGCCTACCTGCCAGGTATTGGTAAGTACTATGTTGAAATTAAAACACTAGTTACTCGAAAACAGCGAGGCTTGAATAATTTACACAAGACGACCTTTTTCGTTAATCGTTAATAGTGGATTAATAATCCATCATTTAAATCCCAAACATGCTACCACGTCATGGAGGTTAGTTCGAAAGAAGAGTAGCGGCCGTGAATATTTGCATTAAATAATTTGATGACTACGACGGGTCTTGTGGTGTTTGTAGTTATTTGTTCACTTGCCCATTATCCAGAAACTCGGAGCCATGTCCAAAATGGCAGATTTTGTTGACAAGATTATCATGTGACCCGATTTTGTATACAAAAATGGTGACGTATTTAGTAATTTAGTATTTAGTATTTTGTATCTAGCGGATGTTAGCAAAAATACAAAATCACAAAATCAGCGTCATGTCGGTTTTTACCCTCAAGACACATACGCGAATGCGTAAATAAAATGGTTTATTTAGAACAAATAACTGTTCATAAAATACACTTGGCATGTTTTAAAAAGCAAGCAAGTGCTGTGCTATGCTTATATATTTGGGAACAAAATTTTTTTAAAGTTATTTAAGCATTATTTATTGTTTTCTTATTTATTAACATATTCACAGCATTCCAGTGGTAATTGTAGAAATATTATGTCCGTTTTAATCATGAAGTTTAGATAAAAATATTTTTCACTCTTGTAAAAATGCGTTGCCGCGAGTGCTAAACAAGTGACTCTCGACAACGTCCGAATTGAAACTTACGAAATGTAACGACACGGCCTGGGTGTTCCATCTTAAATATTTTCTCCAACATCTATACATAGTATAAAACAAAGGCATCTAGCCGCGTGTCTGTGTGTTCGACTAAGGCTTCTAAACCACTTGATGGATTTTGATGCAGTTTTCACTATCATTTAGAGAATTTCTCTAGAAAGTTTTGGGTATACATAACATTAATACTTAACGTAAGAATAGTGAATAAATGTCGACGTTTTCTGATAAAGTCCGAAAAAGCCGCTTTTCGGGCGCTTACGAGGTTTACGCTGACTAAACCATAAGAGATACGCCAAATTAATGTAGGTACTACAGGATTGTAGATATAAAATAGGTTTATAAAAAATTCCGCGACAGCATATGTTTATCTTTTAAGGATGACCCACAGTAACTATTATTAAACAACGCCATATTTGTAAATCTCACCCGCGCGAAGCCGGGGCGTGTCGCTAGTTTGCAATAAACTAGTGTTTCAGGTCCAAATTCAAAGATGTGTACCGCCCGTATGATTCGTTTTAGACCATGGGACGTACATGCTTTCAACTTCTTTCTCCATGATTAGCCGGCATTCGAAGTTTGTCGGTCGAATTTAGATTCGCCACGTATAACCTACCAAAACGTACAATCAATATTTTGCTATAAAAATAAGGCCTGCTATTCATGTAGTCGTAATTTCCAGTCTGTCAGATATAAATTAGAACTAAAACATGTAGGTTGTTAACGTTCCAAAATTATTTACGTGCATGGCAAACGCATACGTACCAATAACATTCCAGTAATAAGGTGCTAAATGCTTCAAAGGTTTCTATCCAGTCCCGACCTTCTTCCGGATTTAAACGCAAGAAATCCAACGAAACTAATTTTCTGTCTCCTTCACGTGCATATACAGCCTTTAGGCGACTGGTCAGTAGTAGGAGTGTGTGCGTTCTGGCCCATATGTGTGCAAGAGTGGCACAAGTGACATAAAATTGATTAGGGTGTGTTCCCCCTCCTCCACACCCCTCCTCACTGTAAGGGTACCACCTCCCCTCCCCTCCCTTATCTGTGATTGACCAGAGGGATACACCCCTTCCCCATACATTCCCCCTTCCACTGAGAGGTGTGCTGTAATTGGCCAGAAATCCATAATTTTATATAGGTACGAAATATTGTTCAACTTGTAAACAGTGCTCACAAGTACATGTTTTCGGACTTTCGATTAATAAAAAGTAACTCGTCGAAATGAGGTAACTCACATTGTAATAAAATATCATGACTTACTTTAAGAAAATTTTAAAATAATGCTATGAATAATTGTTTACAAATTTTTTGAAAATTGTTCAAAGTACGGAAATTTTGCATATATTTTTTATTTTCAGCAGTTTGCATAACTTAAATGAATCAAACATGACTTATTATGGCCCATTGCTAAATTTTTCTGCTAATGTTTTCGTTAATTTTATTTCTACACCCCGGAAACTCTAAAGTTGTGTTTTTTGACCTGGCGTGATGCAAAAACTATGCAATCTGACATTTTTATGCGCGGAAAGAGAACTTGCGAGTAATGTCTACAAGTTCGATGGTTATTCACACAAACAAAATATTTCGGTAGCCCAGCGTACGTTTCATTCTGTTCTTGCCAGCAGAATGGAGCCGGGACGGCTGGGCATTCAAGCGCGGGGTTGTAGACAGCTGACGTACTGCCCACGGATTTAAGTCCGTCCAAGATGACTACCCCTGGTACGAAACGTGTTTCAGTTTTTTTTCTCAGTGTGACCTCAGTGGTCGTGTAAATTGCGAGCAGGTCGAACCGTCGAATGTTAGAGAGTCGTGTTGAGTTCGAGTTGTTTTGGTTAGCGATTAGCAGCAATGTCTTGAGGTCCGGTGAGGTCAAAATGGGAGGCCAAGATGGAGCAACGGCGGAATGCAAGGGCGGGAGAGATAGCAGGGACCCGAGAAAACCCACTACCCAAAGGCAACTTACGCCACGTTTAATACATGCGAAAATTCATGCGACCCTTGCGTGAATCGAACCCGGTTCGCCTTGGGGGGGGGGGCGAGTAGTCGACTGCCACACCACCGCGGACTCTGGAATGGATTTTGACTCAAAACATTTCTCATCACTGAATTCATATTTATGTGGTTTAGAACCCACCATAATTAGGAGGCAGTGTGGTTTTGGCATCTTTGCATAATTTTATGACATAAAACCCTAATTTTGGAATTTCCAGTTGTTTCTCAGACCATTGTCCATTAAAAAAATCATGGCTGACACCTGTCTGTATAAAGCAGTAGTAAAAATAATTGTAACATTTTCTTTGATTTTACCACTGTAATCTGTGGACACTCCTTTCAAGGTCTAGTCTATTCGCGGTTTTTTCACACATTTTGAATCAAACCTATGAAAGAACACTCCATGTATGATGTGTTTGGTTGTTTCCTAAGTATTTCGTGTATCAGAAGCGTTTTATACTTCTCTTAACACAAAAGTGCCTTATTTTTTTTTAGTTAAAATCAACTTTAACTGATATTTTATCTATAAGTTATAATAGTTAAATTGTAATTAATATGGGCGACCTCCTGTGGCGCAGTCGGTTGGTGCGCCACCGATCTGGGGTGCGGGAGGCTCTGAGTTCGAATCCCGGGCAAAGGATGCGTGTTAATTTAAGTTAGGTTATACGTTAGTCTGTAAGTCGTCCCCTATTAAGCTTTCAATCATAAAACCGGGGGACGTTAAAAAGCCCTTTGCAATGCAATATAATTAATAAGAACAGGACAGGGAGATAATAGGTGTGTTGGTAATGTCTAGTAAGAAATAGTTCATATGCAAAATAATATTGGACTGAGTGCGCACGAATGCGGCACGTTGGCCTTTTGGTGTAATCACCTAGACTCGGTTAAGCTTTTTCTGCATGAGGCGGAGGAAAATCCTGGAAATAGAGTTCAAGCACGGATTCAGAAAAAGTTGGAAGTAACAGTGAATGGACCACATAGCATTCTCTGTGTAACGCAAACTGCACGTACCCGACTCTTCGGAGATAATCACTGAAGTGCGCTATTACGTGATCGCCCTGAAGGCGAATGTAATTTCTCGGGAGCGCTCGTGTGACGTCGGTAACCTGTCATCTCCCAACTCCCCATCTCCTCCCCACGCGACCGAAGATAATCCTCGTCGGAGCGATCGCGGCTGTAATGGATTTTAGAGCCCCTCGGGCCGCCGCGCCGCGCGCCCGCCATTTCGGAAACCCAACGCCTCGCCGAGCTCAGCTCACCCCTCGACCAGGAGCAGTTCACGCGACACGCGGAAGCTTGTGTTGTATTCCGGTGTATCGATTGATCGACAGACTGACTTGAAAACTGCCTCGAGGCCACGATCCTTCATTTCTACAGCTTTTGTGAGAATACATTTTTGTACCCAAACGGGGCCCGATATTGTGAAATCCTCTTAAAATTTTGTTACAAATTGTTCTTATTATGTAGTATAATTTTCCAACGCAAAAAGTGTATACTTTTATCCAGTTAATTAATTAACGAAAATTTTGTTTACTTAATAATTAGTTCAAATTGTAAAGTTTTTGTGTTGAAAAAATTAGACTACAGAATTATAAAATAACTTTAAACAATTTTCAAACCAACCCTTTATTTATAAATGCACTAGAAAGAGATAAATAATTATAGTAGTTACACAATTTGTAGAACTTGTAAGATGTGGTCGAACAGCCGTAATAAACTTTAATACAAATTAATATGTTTGTATCAATTTATATTTAGTATATAAAAGCTTGGTGCAATATAGAACGTATACCTCATTTGCGCAAGCATAGTAAGCCCTTATCTTGCGTAAGGCTCTAAATAAAAGGTTGGTTTTTAATTTTTTTTACAGTTATTTTATTTTTCACTTTTTAATTTCGCCAATTTTTATTTATAATACATGACTCCTAGTGTCTTGGATACTGCTTAAGATACATAAAAGCTTTCAACTTCCGGCTCCATCATCAGAGCAGCTCAGTAGTACCTTCACATTGTATTTTCATCGGAACTACACATGTCTGCGTAATTTCAGCTCTATTGGGTAACGGTAAATGATTTAAAATCGACTCGCAAGATTTGTACTAAACACACCCACCCACGTACATACAATTGGAATTTCAAAAATCCGTAGAAAAAACACCAAATTATCGTGACGATTTTCAATTTGCCACACTAGTATCCGTTGAGGAGTTCCCTCGTGAGGAGATGATTCCGGCTGCAGCAATAGGTCGCTGTCACAAAATTATTGCATTGCCATCGGGTTTCTATATGTATACCAAGTTTCAGCTCGATTGAATACCTAGATGTGGGTCAAAATTTACTTGCAACGAACGTACAAACAAACTAACAGGGCAAGCTAAATAAAAGCTTGTAAAAATGTATGATTGCTTTCATTAACTTTGAGATTGGACTAGACATAATATAACGCATTTACAGTTTGGTTTTACTACACATGAGGAATTTTTAGTACAACTTTCGCATACATTGGACTTTGTTTTAAATTAAAGACAAAGTTGACGAGAGCCTAATTGAAGATGTTATTCGGGTGTGACTGTGATGATAATCATATTTAATCAAATTCGGGCACTGGGCGTTTCTAAATTGCACATGGATATCGCCAACGGCATTTTCAACAATCTGTCAGTGTTTCAGAAAGTTCAATCTTATTTAGTGATGTATGTTATTATATTAATTTACCATCCTCTCCTAAATTACACAATGTGTAATTGCTTGAAATATTATCGGTGAGAGATTGCATAGTGTATAAAGGACGTATCGTAAACGCAGACCAGTCTGTTTGTTCATAAAATATGCGGACTGTGAAATCACAGCTAATGTCAGTACTGTCACTACAAAAGTCTGTGAACAATAAATACATTTACTATCTTTCACGAAACTAGAGTCGAATCTTTCAAATGTCGTACGAAAAACATAAATAATAGTTCTATTATGCCCGAATCACATAACCCCGACCAACACAGCCCGACACGACCAAAAACGCAACCACAACACATTTCAATGTGACTACTTGAATTTACAGCACGACCGACACCACGCTCTCGGCATTTAACCTAACTGTTTAGAAGACGCTGATAGGCTACGTTAATTTCAAAGGCGGCGAACAAGAGGGAAATTTGTAATACATAATGGTGACAAATTGGTATCGCTAATGCACACGAAGGGAAAATTATAATTTTTAAGAGTAAGATACAGTAATTTTACATTTATTTTTCTTTTAAGCTTCGTATTTACCATTTTACCATTGTAGAGAAATCTTGCAATAGAATTTCATTTTGCGAAATTGTACATTCTGTGCGTTGTGCCGCACGACACGACGAATAGAAATCATTTCAAATCCGAACTGCTGGTCGGACCACAGATTCGGTCGGACTTCTGACGATCTGTCTTGTATTTCATTGGCTGTTGGTCATCGTGTCGTGCGCGTCCGGGTTAGGTGATTCCGGCGTTAGTAGAAAAATTCGGGACGGGCTTGTAGTAAATGTAGGCCCAGTGTTGCTGTCTGAGGGGGGAAATACAATTTTTAGTAATTTTCTTGAACATAATTTAGCAAGGCTTCGCACGGAACATACATTCAGTTTAGAGGATATTCAATCAGTGCATAAACAAGACAAGTGTTTGGTTTTTTTTTTAAATATATCATTAACCTAATGTTAATTTTAAACTAACGTATACTAAACTGACTTGAATAACAATAAACCGAGATGAAATAATAATTTTATAGTTAGACTTGCATGTAATACCAGCCCATGAGTTTCACAGTCCCGGTCAGTGGGCTGACTGGCACAGACAGAACTTACCACGAACCATCATACATCCAGCTGGAAGACGACAACGTACACGATTTGTGAACCAACACTTTCAGGGAACATATGACCAGCAACTAAAAATAATAAGAGAACACTTTGGAAACAGAGGAAGACGTAGGAGCAACTGTAGTAAATGATGTAGGCGAACACTGGGAAAAATGCTTTTCACGTCCAGATTTATTGATAAAATATTTCGACCTCCTTATTTTAACTGTCTGAAATTACTGGACTGTCAAGAACATTAAAAAAAAAAAAAAAAAAACCTCTTGGAAATTAGCAAATATCTAAAGTGACACAAAACAAAGACGTGGGAATGGCCGTACCTATGTTGTCCCTATGTTCGTGACGTAGGCTCACTTTCACGCATGCGTAGAAACAGTTATTGTTGATATTAATTTCAAAAATGAAAATGTTCAGAGAATAAAATAATCACGTAAATTTTATGTGCCTAGCTCAAGTGAACACGTACTCTTCTCGGGTTATTCATGGGCAAATTTGCAAAACTGGTTCGTTAGCACGTTAAGATTCAAAATGGCGTCGCTTGGTAAATTCGTAAGCTTCTAGAACAATTTAACGCTGACGCTCTGTACCACGCGTAAAATATATTGCAATGAAAACTTGTCTTGCAGAAATATAGATGCTCTCCCTGTTCTGTAGTGACGTAGAACGACCTCTCAAAATAAATGATGATGTCAGGACAGGTAGATGTAGTGTTACATATATCTGGGCCTCGACGTAGTTGAGAAATACGTACGCTGTTACACAGACGCGGGCGAGCTTCTAAACTCCTAAATTAACTTAGCAAAGGGCTTAAATTGCACTCACACTTGCTGGAACAACACTTAAAATATATAATAAAATGGGAGGAAGCTAATACACCGTACATTCTAACTTAAAACCCAACTCGTCCCCTACATCCAGGTGCGAGCCCTATTCTTATGTCTGACGGAACTTGAGGTTCGTTGAAGAGAGAGTTAAGCTCTGTTGGATGGACACGTCTAAAAGGTACCAAACGTTCCAGCCAATAGGGGGCCAGGATTCGAACCTGGGACCAATAAGAGAATACTAAATACCTACACCGCCCTTACGTGCCGATTCCCACGTCCTAACTGCTAATAAAACACGTAGAACACTGGGTTTCGTATGTAAGCATACAGAATAAACTAACAAGAAATATTCACAAAATATGAGACCATTAAATAAAATAAACGTTATTAACATAAGAAATATATAAAAATGAAGTGTAACAAATTGACCTATTTTTAAGCATAGTTGAATTGCCGCGTTATATCCAAGAGAAAATATCCTGACAAAAAAATGCTTAATAAAGAAAACAGGAGAAAAATAAATATTCATTTAATTATATATGCTAATTATATGAAAAATACCACATGTGACGAGTGTAGAAAATTTATGTTTACATTAAGGCAAATAATAATACGTTGCATGTAAATAAAACAAATTAGCATTAAATATGAAAGTTAGCAAATGTGACAACGTACATGTTGACAGTGTTACATTAACTTATTACTTTTTATAAGTGGTGCATATATAAATGCTTGGAGAAAACTATCTAAATATACGTAACGAGTCTAATATGTTACAAGAGTACCACAGATAAAATATAGAACACTAACTTCCGATTAGTCAAAAACAGCCCAGGCCTATATGGACCTTCGTAATTTTTACTGCGAAAAATCACACTTGGCACTGATGATTAATAAGAAAGTGATCACAACTTCCACGATAAAAAAGTAGCCCCGAAAAATTAAAAACTTATCTATTCACGTACGTAATTTTAATATAAAAAACTTTGGTACACATAGCTACTTGAACGAGTGGAAAACACATATCTTTTTCGCATATGCAATGACATATATTTACATTGATTCTTAATATTTGTCAGGCAAACGATAAAGCTTTAATTTTTCATTATAAATTTTTTTTTGGTTAGGATTCATTTGCCAATAACGAAAGTAAGCACGACATTTCAGGGAAAAGAATATTTTTTTCCTTTCTTCGGTATTAATTTACATTGGTTCGTTTAGTCACATGACCACAACGCGTCACCACCAACATGAGAATATTTGCAACTGATTCCTTTAAGCGACCCCCAGCTATATGAACAAATTTAACATCCTTAAGAGCCACTTAATCTTAAATGTCCCTTTGCTGAGGGCTAGTTTATTCCTTGTTGGGGAAACCGGCCATAAGCCTTTTAATGCCTTGTTTAAATTGTGTAGTTGCATGTAGACGAAAGTAGGCTGATTTATTGTATTGGTAACATATTATATTGATATACATGTATCGTGTTACATCTCTGTGCATTTCATTCCAATAATATTCATTTGTTTAGGTATTATTGTCCATTATACTTTTTATAATAATCCCATTGTATTCTAATGTCACATGGTGCTTTTTTATTTCACCATAAATTAAACAGTTTTTAAAGTGCCATTGAGTGCTTTTTACTTCGTGAAAAAAGTATCTCGTAGCGTATTTCCCCATTATCTGTTTTTCCATAGGATACATCAGTTTTTTGTAGCTTGGGAAGGGATTACATCATTTGTATTACTACGTTTCAACTCCCTACCTATTTTTGTCGAATAACATTTACTATAATTGATTTTCAGCAGCGAGACCAGTGTAAGCGTTCAAATTATCTTTTTAATTCTGACAGTTAATGTTAGTTTTGTCCAGATGCATGGTTCGCAGGCTTATCTGTGACGTTACAAGGGCATCCATTTCAAATAGGTTTATATGCCGCTTTTGCTAAGAATTTTTCACTAGGGGGTTGCATTTTTGTGGTAAAATATGAACGCCAGTAAATAATAGTTTGCTTCATTTTGCAAACGAGAACATATATCAGACTTTCGGAGCCATCTGTGGATATTCCTATCTACGAACACGCAGATGAGACCCGGCCTTCAGGAAGGAAATTCAATTTTGGTTTGGAAGTCGATCAGATATGTAAATTTTTTACCTCTGCACTATTGTAGTAATTACAGCAGGACCAGTCTGCCTGCTGTTGGCGAGGCTTGCCGAGTACGGTGAAGGAATGAGAAGTTGAGAGAGGAGGAGAATAAAGCCTCGGTAATCAAGAACCCGACCTGAAGTGCTTTTCAATGTGTTCGTTATACTCGCGTGCAGATCGACCACGAGGCGGAGGACGTGACTTAGGTATTCAACGTTCCGACCAGTTAACGCAAATAAGAATTCAGATTTAGACTACTAAATTGCATATTTCCTGTTTGTTTTCCAGTGTGTGTCTGTTACCCCTCCATAACAAATTGGCCCTCGTTAAAACTTTTTTTTCTCGAAAAAATGCTCATGTTTTCGGAGGTAACTTAATTTTAACGAGAAAACTGCACCTTTTCCGAATGTGGTCGGCTTGCGAAAGTACTTTATTCACGCCCTGAACGAAGTTGTCCGTGGAAATTCCAGGAATATGAGTAGTGAAAAAAAACACTCAAAGGACATAAATTTTGCATTTTTCTATGCGTGCAGGTTGTATTTAGTATGTGTTTTGGATGTGTAGAACTATATATCATAATTTGATTTTTAAGATATAATCTATCCAAATGTCTTTAAACTGCATGGAATTAACTAAGAATTTTATAATGTGTTTGGAAGATTATTGCAATGAGGGTGTATGATTAAGCGAAGTATTTTGAAAATACTGTTACTCTCTTAGTTCATGCGACCCAAAACAGTAAAAGTTGAAGGTAAAATACTGTGTGGAAGGGCTAGCCAGAAAGAGTATAAAGACTCGATAAGACTGAGGACACTACATTACTTAAATTGACATGAATTGGCTCTACACAGATCTCATGATAGGCAATCAGTAATTAAATACAAATACATCATTCTCGACAATATTTATGAATGACTGAAAGTTATGAAAGGTTTGCAACCAATCTGCTAATAAACCACCCCCAACTCACACACTCGGCGATCTCAACACTTACCACTCTATTTTTTACGCAGACATGAGGACGGTAATCGATCGAGAGCTCTCGCTAGGTGCTGATGCAGTCTGCCCACTTGGCACGGGCTCCTGTGGCACGGCGGTAGGCCAAGACCTTGCCCGAGTCTCGTGCGTGCCTTATATACGCGGCGTCGTTCTCGTTTCTTGGTGCAGCGGCTCTGTTTGGCCACGTCTTTCGAAACACGCATACATCTTCAGCTCAGGCACCTCTCTGCAGGCCTCGCCGTGCTCGCAACATCATCCCCTCGCTTGCAAAGATGGCTGTCCTCAGCCCGCATAGATGGAGAAAGGAGGTATGTAGCGTGAGAGAGGCATGGGGGTGATACAGAGCTGTCGGAAACTTCGGTGTAGTAATGGTCATCAGTGCGACTGCCCTTTCTTCCATACGGTCGCGGTTGTTACAGAAATGACATTGGGCACTTTTCATTGAAAAATAAATGATAATATGTTAAAATTTTACATTATGAAATGTTATTACAGTCCTGTGAAAAAAAAAATATATATATACATATATGGTGCTTCGTGTTGTAATTGTTAAAAGAATTAAGATCGATGCTAACATACCCCGATTTAAATGTAGGCCCCAATTTTAAGGAGTAAGAAGGTGGAGGTAGCACATGCACGTTTTTACCACAATCTGCTCCATTTTTTTTCTTAACTTATTTCTTTCCCTTTTCTCTTTATAATAATGAAAATATCTAGCAAAAAACTTAAAACAGTAATAAAATATACACACAATAATTTTTATATAAGACAATTTAAAATAAGCATTGTATGGTTCTGTCAATTTTGCTACAAAATTATGATACCCTGGTGTTTGTTGGTTTCTAAACCTTTGAAACAATGTAAGAGTCTTAAAAACCGGCATGTGCTGCACTCTTGTGTGCGCAATACGACTGGGCACTCTAGCTAAGAATATAGTCCTCAGTTAGTTTTATAATGCCAAGTACCAGTATGTGGGCGAATCATCTGCCTTCGCCTACGCGTATGCACTCCATGATAATTTTATACTGGTCGTGCATGACACTTTCATTAAAATGATAGCAAACTATTGTGCACATACGCGAATTATACAATTAACGGTACCGATTTTGTGTTACAAAGCTGTGCATGTGTTTGTGTGTTGTGAGTGTGTGAATTGATACGCCGGCCAGCATAATGAACATGTGAAGTGCTTGCACTCGTAAACTGGATTACCATGTAGCTGATATTAGAGAAAGGTAGATATCTTCAGTATTGGTTTGTTATTATTTTTAATCAGTTTCTTTAACATAATGGTCAATTGAAATATCTTAATATATAGGGCAAGAGAAGCAATTTTATTGGAAAAATAATACTGGGGCTGCTGGCATTATTGTAATTCATCTTAGTTAGAAATGGAAAACCAATGTCTCCTTCCATAATTTGTGTTTCCATAATTTCAGAATATGTTAGTAACATGTTGAGAAATACCTGCTTTATTTTCCACTGAGTATCAAGTTATGTGTTTATAGATTTAAAATGTATTCCTTCATCTATACTTAGTTGATTAATATCAAAAGACTTTTCGGTAAGCTAGTGTATAGTTTTTTAGAGGTGATCGTGTGTCGCGTACGTGTTGATGCAGTAATAAGTATTTCTTTTCCTGATGTCATAGTGCATCCACGTGACAATTCGAGCTCAGTGCTACAAACTGAGACTGCTGAAATATCTATATTTAAAGAACTGTTGAAACAAATAACATGTAAATTTTTTTGTGTGTTTGTTATTATGTACTGATGTGGAAAAATTGTAGTGATAGTTAACTTTCCTTTTTCACATATAAACTTCCATTTATTTATGAGATGTTGAAAATTATCAAGCCTTATGACTGCCCTTATGCAATAGTGTTTTTTTTTTTTTAGTGATTTGCTTACTTCTTAAGGAATCCAATATTATTGTGTTCATTTTCTGTGGATCTAATAATCTCTTTTATAATACCCTATCTGGTTTCGATTGCAATTTTCTAATATACTGTCCGTATAGTACACATGTGATTCCTGTAACTATAGGGTGTACTAATGACATCAACATTTTCCATTGCGTTTTTATATATTTTAGAAGAACTTGAACATTGACTAAGATTTGCATTTTTGAAAATTAGCATTGTGTGATAGGATTAGAATAAAAATGCATGATATCGGTATGAGAAATACTGAGCATTGGTTGAAAATACTTTATTTTATTTTCGAGGTTGGCTAGATCTGTTAATAATTGGCATTGCTTCAACTTTTTGGGCAGTAAATAATTTGATTGACAGTGAGCCACGTATGTTAGAATCTCTTGTTCCATAACTACATTATTGATAGTATGCATTGCGCAGCTTGTGCTTGCGCTGCCAGCATTATAGAGTGCGCTAATCTGGTGTGAAGATTTTGAATTGCTGCTCCACCTGCGATTGCCTTGACTTCCTCTCCCCTCCCATTTTACCGCCTACCTCTTAGCTACCCTTACCCCTTCTGTGCATGCGCGAGCAACAGTGATGTGATTGGTTGGTATATTTTTTGGCTGGACGAGGCTTACTTTCGAGCAAAGCTCGTCCACTTCTACTCAGGTTAGCTCAGCGAGAATATCTCTCTGGTATTTCTGCTCGTCAGTCCACTATGGACTCTGTTCAAAAGCCTAAACCTCGCTAGTTTTTGAGCGTGCCGAAATGTCTGCTGCAGTGCACGAGTCGCACGATGAGGTGGGTTCGTGACATGTTGTAGAGAATTGATGGCAAATCGAGTTACGGTTTTGTGAGCGCTATTTTACTTGCTTACTATGATTATCTTGTTATAATAATACTGCCCAATAGCTGTTTGTGACACATCATAATTATGCTAATAAAATTGTTTGTTTGTTTTCATCGAAATTTTGCAGTATTGATGCATTTTGTATAGCCTGTTTTAATTCTAAAAATGCTTTATGTTCATGCTCTCCCCAATTATATATATATATATTGTAAACTCTACCAATGGTTCTGCTTTACTAGCATAATTCGGTGTATATATATATTCTTAAATAAGATGTCATACCTAAAATTTTCTTAGTTGTTTTATATTTGCTGGTGGAGTCATTGTTGAAAAGTCTACATTTTTTCTGGGTCACTTTTAATGCCATGAGGTGTTACATAAGGCTCTAATACTTTTATTTCTTGCTGTGCAAATGAATTTTTTTTTAAATTAACCTTTACATTAAACTCTCTTGACATATCAAATATTTTACATATATTTAAAATGTGATGTCTGAAGTTATATCCTAGAATGAATACATCATTGATATATGATATATATGTATTCCATCTTAATGATCCTAGCAAAATATATATACATTGTTGAAAATATTGTGGGGAAGTCGACAGACTCATGGGCATACTTTTCTACTGGCACAGTCCTATTCCATCTGTCATGAATTCTAATTTATGTATATCCTATTGTCTGACAGGGATAGCATAAAAACCCAAGATTTTATATACTTTATGAATTTTGTAATTTTTTTAGTATATCTTCAATCCTAGAAAGTGGATATTGCACCTTATGCAAATATTTATTTAGTAAACAAAAATTTTTATGAATCACATTACCACTTTATTATTATTATACTAGGAGCTGCATATTCTTATCTGACTTTTCAATTATACCTGCAGAAGTCATGTAATTTATTTGTTGAATTAGTTGTTCCTGTATATTAGGACTAATTAGATATGGCCTAGTGTGGATTGGCTTTTATGTTAGCAAATCTAGTCGTGTTTGCTCCTTTTTGATTCAGTTAATTCTAAAATATTATTAGCAAATCTGTCTTGATATTCATTAATAACCTTCTTGAGCTGATTCTTTTGATATTCATTTAGGTTTTTATTGTTTGGGCTATATCTGATTCCAGTGCTTTAATTATATTTAAACAATATTGTATTCTATCTGCCTGTTCAGCTTCTGTGGCTGATATGTGCAAAGGTGCCTCCAGTATTTTGTTTGAGTCATTACTGTTTGTAAACCTAATGTTATGATTTACAAATGGAATAATATTGTAAGGTTTAATGAAATCAATACCCAACATTGTGTCAATTGTAAAATTCTGTATGATTAAAAAGTCTTACAGGAATGAATGCCCTAATATACTTAATTATCATCTTAAACCTTGGTGGTTCTGTTTCCTCTGTCGCTCCCTTTCTTTAATTGGCTGCATTTGTTGAATCGTAACTACTGTTTGCTCTATACAGCTACAGCTACACCCCGTGTCTAATAAAGCATAATATTCCTTGCCCCGAATCTTGACTAACTCTCTGGGTGTGTTTGTTTCATGTATGTGTGGCTGGGACATTGCTGACGTAAATTTATCACTTCGTGGTTAGTACTTGTGAGGCGCTGTCGACTCAGCTCTGCCTGCATGGTGTAGGTTTCATCATTGTCGGATGCTTCCTTGTGTTTTTTAGGTATTACCTCGTGACAATGGGATGTAGGTTCTGTTTTTATAAATTGTTTATGTGGTTGTAGACCAACTTGGTTTAGTAAATTTTTGAACCTTCCTGCAATACCTGTTTGAAATTCAAAACTCTGATATGGAAACAGGCCACACTGTTAACTGTGGTGGCCAGCATAAAAGCAGAGCGCACATGTTTGTTGTGCTTCACCTCTAGGACCTATAAAAATCCTTTTTTTTTTCTTTCTTTGCACTTTCGCTACACTGCATTTCATCATGCTTGTTTGCTATCACGACAAGGTTGTTTCCTCATGCACAATGTACGCATGTCTGGTTTATTTTAGAATTTTCCTGCTCGCTCATTGTTCTGCTTTGATGCCCGAGCTTCCTAGTTTGAAACTGTTTGTTTGTGTTAAATGCAGGAATGTGCTTGTTTCCTGCATTCTCGTATATATTAAATTGAATTTAGGATCTTACACAATTTTATGTTTCTTGTTCTCCATACTTATCAATTTTGACTACATTATATGTTGTAGAAAAACACTTACCATCTGCCCTAGAATTTTTTGTTGCAACTTGTGCATAGGTCTGATTCTTATTCTCAATTTTTTCCGCTTCATTTGGATGGTTTTGCATTTTGCATCCTTTTAACATTATGATGGGCTATTTTTTTACTGAATGCATTATTATTGTCTTTATTTTTGTGGGGGTAACGTATTTGTTCCCCTCGTTCTCTAGTTTATTTGTCAATGTGTAAAACCTCCTTGTCTGATATTCCGATTTGTGTATGCAGCATTGGAACCCTGGTTGAATGACTTACTTCCTGTATTTATTCTTGTTTTGCTCGTAGACTATATCCTGATCAAATTTGCTTCTGTAACTTTGTCCTATTTCTTGAATTCTGTTGTTTCCTATAATAACCTGAATTCTGGAAAGGAGTGTACTCTCTTCGAACAGTTATTATTGGCTGAGTGGTATTTTGATTTCTCCTGTCATCCTTTGCCTACTGTAATCAATACGCATATTTGTTAGGTAATTACTTCTGTACTGATTGGTGAGTCGTTGAATGTTGTAATTGTGCCTATATATGTTTCGTTGTGTGTTTTTCTGAACTATTTGATTCTGTTGAGCAGTTAGTGTCAATTTTGTAATTTCCTCCTTCAATTTAGTTATATTGCTATGCAATATTTATGCTTCATGGCTAGGGTAACATGTTACAATAGCGTCATTTTACCTTGTTAGCCCTATCTCAACTCATTTGGATTTACTGAGTAGTTGTTCTACCGTATCATTCTGCAGACCTATTATTTTATCTGCTACTGATGGCAACAAACACTTCCGGATTATACCTATGAATTCGGCCTCTGATAGATTAGGATTGTACTTTCTCTTATAGTACTAGAGATCTTCATTATGTGATTGGCCACTTTCTCCTATGTTTTACTTGTTGTGTACAGTGTTTGCATATATTATTCCAAGTTGTCAATGGGTGTGAAAGTAGTTTGCAGCTTATGTACTATTTCTACCCACGTAATTTGCTGTCATACTCTGTTCTGTACTGCAGTTTCATATGTTCTTTAGTTGCTCCTGCTAGATGAAATTTTATGTCTACACCTTTCCGCTGCATCCCAGTTATTTATATCACTTATTGCAAGTAGTGATTTTAAAAATTGTCAATATCCTGCTCTACTTCTTTTGAAAATGTAGGCATCTTTTCTGATTTCTGAATAATTACTTTAAGTGGTTGTGTGTCGGCCATTTCTGTTCGTGGAAGCTTCCAGCACCCGAATTAATGTATGAAACAAGGCGTGATTTAATATTGATATAGTTATGCTGACAGTCTATTTTACTGTTTTCATACTGAATACTAGATCAGTCTATATCATCGTATGTTTGCGCAACTTCATCATAAGCTTGGGTGGGAATTAAACTTTTATCTACAATTTTAAATTCTAAAACATTTATAAGGTGTGTAGATTTGATATCTAATTCTGAAATTAAATTATGATTTTCTTGTATAAGTTTATCGATTTTTTCAATCAGAGAATAAAATCTTGTTGTATCTAGTTCCCTATGTTCTACCGCTTGTCTAGCTTCTGATATATCTAATATTGCAGTTTTAAATAATTTCCTTTGCTGATGCTAACAACGGCTAACTTTAATCAGAACTCATAAATTATTACACAAACATAGTCATATAAGTGTGCTCTTATATAATATTCATAATACTCTAATTATATAGCATGGCCTTATCTGCAAAATGTTAGCTGTACTATCTAGATAATTACACTTGTTAGTAATATCTGTTGTGAGGTGACATTTGTCATGTTATTTTGACACTGTTTGTAAAGTTTAACACTCTAATGCACTTGTTAGTCTCCCCGATTTCAAGCATCATCAAAACCTGCATAAGAGTACTATAGAGAAAGGAAAATGTAAGGCAAGGCAAAACTGAAATATATTTAATGCAAACAGAGAATGGAAAAATTAGGCACCGCCACCAATGTTACTGTCTTAATTCACGTGACATGGAAGTAGTGCAAGGGTTAGTCAGAAAGAGTAAAAAGACTCAATAAGGCTAAGGCCACCGTATTACTTTAATTCACATTAATTGTGACTGAAAATAATGAAAGTTTTACAACCAAGCTGCTAATAAACGCCAACTCACATGCTCGACGAACTCGACAGGTATCATTGTTTTCTTTATGCAGACATGTAGATAGTAATCGATCGAGGGCTCTTGCTGGGTGATGTTGCAGCCTGCCCGCCTAGCACAGGCTCCCGCATCACGGCAGTGGGGCGAGACCTTGCCCCAGTCTCGAGCGTGGCTTATATATGCGGCGGCGTCGTCCTCATTTCTCGGTGTGGAGGCTCTGTTTACCCACGTCTCTCAATACACGCATACCCCTTCAGCTCGGGCAACTCTCTGCAGGCTCCATTGTACTCGCGACAATACACCATTGCTTTACCACGTAGTTACAGAAAACTAAAATGTTTGGATTTTTGCGATGGCGTAGTGAAGCAATCGCATATGTTCAGAATATTTCACTTAAAGGATTCTGCAATATTTTGAAAATTAAAGTGAATGTAAGTTAACGTTTCCTTTGCTATGCACTACTATAATTCGTACAGCACTCATCAAACCAAACAATTACAGTGAAAATGGATTTTCGTTTTAAACATTATTAGTTATATGTCGCATAACCACTTCCACTTTCATGAATTACATGCAATTCGATATTTTATAGCATTTTTGAGCATTTTGTTAGTAAGGAAGCAATGTTAGCTAAAAACAGTATATGAACATCAGCAGTGTTTAAGTTAGACCCTAAATTACATTACATCTTACCAGAAAAAAAATTTCAGCTGTGAAAGTACCGTCTAAAATATCCAGTTATGACTACGTAAAATTTATTAGTTTTTTTTTTTTTGTGATACTAAATGATTATGACTTTAAACCTGATTATCAATTTTTATTTAACCATTCGTTCTGAACTTATTTAATTTAAATTTGGTATCTAAGTACTGTGCAATATTTTGTACGTGAAACTACATTTTTGTAAAATACAAGAAAATCCAAATTTAATTTCAGAATTAGATATAAAATCTACACACTTCCACAAGAGTTATCCAATTGAGCTGAAATTTCGCATACATGTTTAGTTCCTATGACAATACAATTTGAAGTTACCACTGAGCTGATATCATGATGGAGCCGGAAATTACAAGCTTTTAATGTAACTTCACCGGTATGTATGTTAAACCAACTTCCCGTTATCCAATTGAGCTGAAATTTCGCACACATGTGTAGTTCCCATGACAATAAAACGTGAAGGTGCCATGCTGAGCTAATCTGATCATGGAGCCAGAAGGTGGCCACAGGAACTCTACAACTACATGCAGTAAACGTTGTATTGAGTTTGTTTTACAGATTCGAGTAACAGTAAAATGGAGATTATAAGTGTCACTGCTGTTGTGCGCGTGCATTTTTTGTAGCGGCAAATGGTTCTGAAAACTTTTATTATAGTTTGCGCCTACAGTATGCCCCGTATCGGAATGGAAGCGAACTACCGGTCGATCACGATACATCATGGAGATCTTTCTTAGCAATGCAAAGCCATATTTTCGATATAAACACATGGTTGGAGACTAACAAGTGAAAAATGAAATAAATGTAAGAAAAAAACTTTTAAAGCCAACCTTTTATTTATAAATGCACAAAAAAGAGAAAAATAATTATAATAGTTAAACAATTTTTAGAACTTGTAAGATGTGGTCGAACAGCCGTAATAAACTTTACTACGAATTAATACGTTTGTATCAATTTATATTTATTATATGAAAGCTTGGCGCGAATAGTCATGAGCCTTACGCACGGTATGTTCTTCCTATGCTTACGCAAATGTGATATGCGTTCAATATTGTGAATAGTTAAGAGCCTTGCGCAAGATATGTGCGTACTATGCTTATGCAAATGAGGTATACGTTCTACATTGCGCTAAGCTTTTATATACTAAATATAAATTGATAGGAAAGGTATTAATTTGTAGTAAAGTTTATTACGGCCGTTCGACCACATCTTAGAAGTTCTACAAATTGTGTAACTAGTATAATTATTTTTCTCTTTTTAGTGCATTTATAAATAAAAGGTTGGTTTTAAAAGTTTTTTTTTTTACACTTATTTTATTGGCTATTTGCATTATGCCAACTTGGCAGTTCGGCAAGTCACTTAGAGAAACTGTGTGATGTTACCGTCAGTGATTCACGGTTTATCTCTCTTTTTTCTGCAGCAACAGGCCTCTTTTTTTGTTAAATCGCCTAGATTGTTTGCTCCATCTGTGCTTCAATCGTAATCTTGTATGGCAATCCCTCTCATGATGTCCGGAATAGAAACAGGAATTACAAGGCACGCAAAGCATATTGCAATGCAGCCAGTCGAAAGTTTTATCTGTTCCAATTAATGTTCACTTTTAACTAGGAGTTTTTTTAAATTTCGTTTGCGGAAGTTGTACTGTGTCTCGTCAGTTCTGCTCATTTTAAAAAGGGTTAGTCTTATTCACACCTACTGATGCTAGGTTTATTTTCTTTCTAAATGTGCCTTTTTTAAGCACACTCTGCGTCGTACTGTGTTAACTAACTTTTCTCCAGCAGTTTTGTAAAATATTTACTTTTCAAATAATTCCACAGTTTCAATCGACCGACGCGTGAATAAAGTGACGAGGACCATGCAAGTGTTAATTTTACATAATGCGGAATAATACACAACGTGCATACAAGTGGAAGTTAAGCAGGGCTTTCAAAAGTGCTCAGTTTACCATGAACAGCGTATAGTAGTAATACGATCCGTATTGTAGCAATAGGAAAAAACTTTGAATTTAATATTTTTGCAAAATGTGTAATTTTCTAAACATGCATGATACGGCCTTCCCTGTGCTTTTGTTGTTTTTTTTTTTTTTTTTCTCCCGTGCAAGAAAAGTTCATTATTCACGCGCTGGTAATTTGTTGCAAAAAATCTCTTGCGACTTCTCAAATGTCTTAATGCGTTCGTGGTTGGGTAACGTAGCTCCGGTATAGCGGTTCCGAAAAATATCGTGGCTTATTTCAGATAAATTGCTAATAACTGAAATTTTTAAGTTTCGTGCCGGGAACTTAGACTAACAGTACCAACTATTTAATGAATTTCAGTACACTATCCGCTGATGGGCGTTGAATATTTCGTTCGTAGTTGAATTATTACATAGACTTCCGGGGGATGAAACGTCTTATGATTGAGGATCCTGTCTAGTGGCAATTCTTAACGAGTCACTTTCGATGTTTGCAATATCTTTATTCCTTAACTATGTATTTCAATTTCCGGAGAGAACATGTTGTAATGGGCCTTTCTAAAAAGTTCAATTTATGTCTGATTCTTACATAGTATATTCTCCAGTGTATTGAAAAAGTAAATGATCTAAGTTCTAAACTCAGCGTTAAGTACGGGGATGTGATTTAAGAAACCATTCTAACACTCCGTAACTTTTCGTTTCCTATGCAGGTAATTTTCGTACCATTATGTTTTCTTCCAAATGAGCAATAGTTTATTATTCTAACATTTACTAAACCATGACAAATAATTTCACTTGGACACGATCATGTTCTCCGAGGAGCACAGTAAAACCTAAGCAATTTGCTTATATTATTAAGGCTGTTCACGATGAAGTGAGCACCTTAGAAATGAACCTTAGAAAAAAGTCACTGACCCTACTTGCATGTATTTTAACGGGCGCAATGAGTGGCATTCGCCCAGTAAAGTCTGTAACGATAGCTGGATAGTAGTTCCATATTTTAACGTCAAATAAAAAGTGTTATGTAGATATGTGTGATAACTTAAAATTTTTCCTTTCACTTTGTTATTTTTATGCATCGAAATGTAAAATGAGCAGATTTGTAAAGTATTTACTTTTTTAACGATTTCACCGTATCACTTGACCGACTCATGAATAAAGGGATGAAGACTATGGTAATGTTAGTTTTACTTAAGGCGGAGGAATACACGACATGCATGCAAGTAGATCATAAGCAGGGTATTCAAAAGTGCTCATTTTACCGTGAACAGCCTCTACTCTATAGTATTACTTGACGTATGCCCTGCGTTCTATTTTACACCTAAATATACGTGTGTTCGTGTTAGGTATCAGTAAATTACGTAGTGAAATACACATAAGCTCTATAGGTGTCTTGAGTAATGGTTGTACTGCATATTGTAAAATATTTAAGATCGCATATTTATAGCACTTGAAATGACCTTGAGATAGACAAGATGATGTAGGCCAGTTCTTATGTACTAAAATACACATGATTTTCCGTCACGTAAATTAAAAATACAGGAGCTATCCTAGCGCATTCTATAAAATAATAGAAGCAAAAAAAAAAAATTTAGAGCAGAGCTCTAACCTTAACACTTGACAATGATCAGAAATCAGTACTCCTGACTTGCAGAAAACTTCTATGAAAACACATTGCACTGAATTCTTCCACGCGTACACAGGTGTGTATATATATATATATGTATTACATATAGTCAATTTACGACTGGCTACAGACTTATGAAAATCAACCTTTGGAAAAACACCATAGCCATTAGCCGCATGCATGGCTAGTAAAGAAAAATGGCGGGAGTTGGTACAGTACCCGCACCCACCACTTTTTTTTTACTAGCTATGCATGCAGCTAATGGATAGTGTTTTTTTTTTTTAAATAGTGGATTTTCATAAGTCTGCTCCAGTTGTCGTGAATGGACTAATATATATATGAACGTTCCATCCTTGCAATTTCTCACTCATCTGATGAAGGTTAGGTATCGATGCGATTGCTGTTGATACCAGTCTACTCTTGGAAAGCAGCACTTGCATGATTATGATATTAAAAAAAAAAAAACAGTAGCCTCCCGTAACGAAGTCGCTACTTCGAAAACGTGTGGGTCGCATAGGAATGCTGACCTTCGAAAAATGAGAATCGCAGGTGCCGTATTCCTGCCACGAACAAGCGAGCTGGACAGCTGCTCCCGTGATGCATTTCTTGCTATGCTTACCAGAGACGCGCGCACAAGCGGGGTCCGTGAAGATGTCCGGCGGCAAGGTTAGTAAAAGGAGGTTGCCTCTGGCGGGCGCGCATCTTTCTGCGCGGGTAGCGTTACCGCTAACTGAAGCAAATAAAAACGAAATAAACATCATAACGTCACGTGAAATCCACCGCCTCGACCTTTCTCTCAGTTGAGATGTGCTCTCTTTTGCAGATTTACCTTTCTGCACGGACAAAATCGGTCACGGCATAGCAATCTCGTTGCAAGCGTACTTCTTAACGGAATAATTAGTGTGTTTATCGTGTCAAATTGTGCAGTTTATGGCTGTCACAATCACACGCGAAAACCAAAGGAAAGTTGAAGTTCACGACTGCCTACCAAGTCGGCAGTCGTGAACTTCAAATGGGGAATCAATGTTAAACGAAATTCCTTCTCATTGCGTCAATTTTGAAGGTAGCTATTTCAAACAAAATACTCGACGCGATTTTCTCAGAGAATATTGCTACATAAAATTGTTTTTGGAAAAAAAAAAAAAATTATCAATCTTTTTTTTTTTGTAAATTTCAATATTTACATTTTATAAAAACATATTAAACAAAAAAAAAATGTCAAAACATTTTAACGTGGCATCATTCCTTAAGAAATTTTACTCAGAATACTTTTTGTTTGAAATAGTTATCTTTAAAAATGACGCAATAAGAAGGAATTTCCTTTAATATTGATTCCCCATTTGAAGTTCACTAGGCAGGCCCGTTAAGTACTTCAGGTTTCCGAAGAATGAAGATTTGTGTAAGATTGTGTAGTGAGCGATAGCCTGCAAACGAAAAGATAACATTAATGTTGATAATGGTAAGATAATTTTTTATTTCGTTTTTACGTATTGTACCTGGCGGTACTGTAAAATAATTTTAAATTTTATTACCCCAGTACTAACCTTTTCAGTGAGAATTTGATCCATCCACTTCACGCGAGAAGACTATACGAACAACGAACAACATATGATGTTGAATTATTCTACAGATAAGTGTCGGAAAATTAAAAATTATTAGATTCCATCATTACATCTACCACTGAAAGAATGCCCAAGTTATAACAATGAACGCTCTGAAAGATGCAAGGCTAAAGATTATGTTGCTTGTTATGTAAATAAGTTCTGAATTTCCTGATTCTCTGTATACTTCAGATGGTAACATTGATGACAATGTATCATATAAAATAATCATGGAATTCCTTGCGATTTTGTCCGTTTTTGTTTGGAGCTATTACTTTGACGATTTAGTATATTCGCATATCAGACTAAGCTCGTAAGTAGCCTTACACTCAGATATTCCGGTAATTACAAAAACTCTGTACTTGGCTCTAATAAGAATGGCTAGCTGTGCGCATAGAAAAGTGCTGTCGGGGGAAAATGTTTTATTGCAGCGATAGTAGGATTATGTACATCATATTAATTTAATAAGCGAACTCTTTGGTCTGGTTTATGTAAATGTTATAACTTTAACATGATCCCGCGTATATTTTGCTACCCTGTCAATAAACGTAGTTATTAATTCTATACCGTCTGTTCTTAATGGCACACTGCATCTATTTACACGTAAGACGTGAACGTTAATTTGTGATGTTACCAATTTTAATATTGTACAAAATATAATGTATATTCTTCACTTGAAAACCATTTACATTTCAATATCCGGCGGAGCGCGGCGCGGCGGTGCGAAAGGCATGAGCGCACAGGCACAACTTCACGCCATTCTCAACTTTCATAAATATAACACATTATCTGACGAAAAACTATTACACGTGGCGTACTGCGGTTTTTCTCAAAATGATGTGCACAGTTCTGAGCAAGTTTTGAAGTACACCGAAAGTTTTATAAGTAACAGCCAAACGATATTATTTAAATAACATCATGCATAGCACGTTAAACTTACAATTTATCTTATGTAAAACAATATATTTTTTTAAATGAAAGGCACAGTAGCCACATACATCAAACATAAATATTTAGCATCGTCATACTCTCCAGTGTAGAAACTAAAATTTGGAGAGATTTTTACTAGTCAGTTATTTCGTAACGGCAGTTTAAGTGAAGGCGCGTCTGTGGCCCGGCGGGCAGATAGCAGGCAGGACTTCCAGTGACGTCACGTGCCCTCGGCCGGCTGACTACACAGGCCTTACGGAACTGAGGCAACCTCCCTTTACTAACCTTGGGTCGGTGGGTTTTCTCAGGGATCTCCCGTTTTCCCCGCCCTTTCATTCCGGCGCTGCTCCATTCTCACGTCAATCATCCTTATCGGCTCTCAAGACCTCGATGTTAAGAGCCGCCCAGATCTCTTCACTCATCCCTGCCCTACCCCTTCCCAAACTCCGAGATTACGAGTAGAGTAAATTATGTATATAATTTACCAAAAGTGTAATTTATAATTTCACTGAATACACATACTCTTTTCATTGTATCGTTACACTTTTTGAATCAAATATTTAAAAAATCGCTCTATGTATAACGTGTTTGGTTATTTTCTAGACGTGTGATGTATCACAAGTGCTTTATACTTTTGTTAACATAAACGTTTCGTATATTTGGTAAAATTTAACTTTTCCTAGCGTTTTAATATAATCGAAAAATGGAGTGGATCATGACGGAGGATTAGGTATTGTTTCGTTAGGTTTCCATGCTCTGTCATTCTGGTTACGGGTTGGCCATCTTGGCTGTAGGAAACCTTAAAATAGGTTGACCTTGACTTTAACCGGGGATGGCCTTGAAGTCGAAAATTTGAGTCTGGTCGTTTGGTATAGGCTCTTTGATAAAGTCTATCTGTATTACTGGTATGGCCATTGGCATCGTCATTTTGTATGACTGGTAGGCTATGTTTGGTAAATAATTGTTTGATATGGACAGTTTCTTTTTAGTTTATAATCCAAATTCTATTTAGCTTAAAATATACGTTTATGAGGGTCGTATTCAATGGGTTAGAGCTACTCTATAATTGACTCAAGGCTTACCCCTTCCATGATTTGACACATTATGATTTACCTCGTGGGTTTTACACATATTACATTAGCTGGAAACATATCGGAGGAGCTAGCACGTCATGCGTTCAAGTTGTTTTTAATAAAACCTAATGAAACCTAATTTGAAGCCACAATTGCGGTTAGTTACTGGACCAATCTTTCTCAACTTGCAAAATGCCGAAGGCTGGTTTGTAGACGGACTACGGGGGTAGGCACGTCGTCATCCTCCTGGCTCTCTGGAACGTCTTCCCTGGTTGGCGTCGAGGCGAGAACAGACATCCTTCCCGTAGTCTCGCTCGCCTACGTCACGTCGCCGCGGCCTCATTGTTCGTCCGGCCGTGATTTGGCAATGGCGCATACTTTAGAATGGCGCGTTCATGCAAGCACTATAAACATGGCTTGCCACACTTGTGATACCAGGTGATCGTGGCTGTTGCTGCAGCCAAGAGAGTACGCCCATTAAAACGTGTTTCACCGCCTGCATCAGAGACCTGCATCAGAGACGTGCTGCCAGCCACATCTGTTGACGGATTGCGGCCGCCGTACACGTTGGACGCCTCAAGTAAGACGTGATTCTGGGAACGATCGAAGAAGACTGCTATCTTCTAGAAAGTTCAAAGAATTTCTCGAAAGCCGATTTCGTTACCATTTTAACATTTTAAACCATGTACACTGTGCAAAAACCCTTCAAACGATCATCGAATGGCTTGTTAATACATCGGTTCGCCGTTCCAATAGATTGTATTTTTACAATCTATTGTATTTTTTTGTTTGAATGAGCACTTTATTAATTTTAAATTCAAAATGCATATGCCGGGATTTGAACTCGCGACCCTTGGATCGAGAGTTAGAGCGCTAATCACTACGCTACTCAAGCGTTGTGAAAATGAGGTTTCTCGTTGCTTAAACTAAATTGTTTTAATGTCTACTTTAAGTTATTTAAAATGATTATCATTTAATTAATATACATACGAACAAAAATTGAACACTCCAGATGTATCGTTTAAGAAACAGTATGCAATAATGACCACTAGGTCAATATAGCTCATGTGAAACTTAAATGACCGATCTATATCCCCTGAGTCACGAAGGAAATGCCTGCACAAAAAATGTGCTGGATTCGTGACGCGAGAGAGCTTCTGGCCCCATAGCAATTTCCCAGGCGCGGAAAGTACGTACTCAGTTTAATCGCTACGACTACCTGCGATGGGCCGGACTTGGCCACATTCGGTTTGCCCAGCCGCCTTGCTGGTCTTCAGGCGCACTCACCTTCTCACTCGCTCTAAAGAGCCAAAATGGCGACTTGCCGTACCTCGAGCGTGGAAGACACGGAGAACGAAACACAGTACGCTAAAATATGAATAGGAAAGGTAATGAGGCGAGAGTATTAGACACCTTCTTTCGAAACGTGACTATTTATTATAATTACGGAAGCCGTCACTGACATTTTTATTTAAATAGTTGCATAAACGTGTTTCGTCACCGAAAATAAACTCATAGTCATCGTTATAATCTTATCGGATGATACTTTATCTTAATGAACTACTCATTCAACAGAACCCATTCTTTGTCTAGGCAGTGCAAAGTATAATTATGTCTGGCGATGCAAGCCGCGTTATCTCCACAAAACAGATTTCGCGTGACAACTAAGCATAACGAATTAATTCATCAGCTTGGAAACTGTGTAGTAGGGCTGCGAAGAAGCGATCATTGTACTACAAGTAACAGGTATGCAGATAGTTAAAAATCTAGTTCTGTGGATTAGCGAACCTAAAGGCAGCACAGCAAATATATTAATGCATTCCGTCAGAAATTTGGGGAATTATGCACGAAGTTATTATAGAAAGTAATTTTTGGAAACGCAGATAAAATGCCGTTTATAGAAAATGCTCGTGAATTTTAGTTTCCATATTATGCATGGAGGGCCAAAAAATTAACATTAAAAAATTATTATTCACACTAGCGTCGGTATATATTTTATTACAGCGGGCAGACACATAGCCATCAGTTACTGGCCTTAAGAAAATGTTACCACTCGCGATAAATATCTGAAAATAATTCAACATAATATGCTACTCTCTTACGGGTTCCTTCCCATTTCTCTATTTTACCAAATACTTATAATAATAACTTTAAACGACACTTATCTATAATAGAATCAAAGGACATTGGCCTCCGTGCGCCCCAAATTCGTTGTCTGTGCCCAACCGTTCGTGTTACAAACAGCATAATTAGTTGGAATTTAATTAGTTCATGCCTACATCATTTATGAAGAACTTCATATCACTGTTCTCGATTTCATATAAATCAGGGCTCAAATGTCAAATAACACCGAAAATTTTTCTGTTATTAGAGTGGCACTGATTTAGCACTTCTTCGTGAAATATTTTGACGTGAATACATCTTTAAGTTTGCAAACCATAGTGGGAGGCAATCCTGAAAATCCGATAATAACGAAATCAGGGGATAAAGTTTGGCATTGCAGCTTTGAATCTATTGTCTACATTCGAAATTCAATTACACCACTCCATTGCCAAATGACCAAAGAATATGTTACGTTGAGTCAAGGCTTCAAAGTATCGCGCTTGATGAGGGGGGGGGGGGCAAAATTTTTAATTTTAATTTTGAGTTAGTTTCGCCGCGTCTCATAACTTCCGGATAGTATAACTTTTGGCTAGGAGAAACTACGGTGCTCGTTTGTTTCAATCGACAGCTATTGTCAAGACCAATAAATTGCTATATTTGTGTGGCGTGGTAATAGTGAAATTGTATGCGTTTAATTTAAAAATATTTAACACACAATGTCGGCCTATACTCGTCAAAAAGCCAAGTCGAAATACAGAAATCGTATACGGTTGGAAAGGGCATCTCTAAAACAATCCAGTGATACCCATAAGACCCCATATATTGGAGTGAAACGGTGCCGGGAACGTAAAAAAATACACCAAGGCGTTCGAACGCGTCAACGTAGACGCATTCACGCAAAACGAACGTCCGTGTCCCCAACACAGTAGATGTAAACAGTTAACACCTAAATAAAACATCAGTAGGGGTACCCTTATTTCAGACGAACAGTTGTGTCTTACAGGTTATCTTCACATGTCGGGTTTTACGTCGAGTGGTTGCGCACCGAGATCCTAAACATTTAAACGGAGCTCTCGAGTTTAAAGGGTTACAGATATATTGGAAACCGAACCGATTTTCAAATTTTGGATCCGAGGGACGCGAGGGAGTGATAAGGCTCGTGTTCGATACAACCTGTGTTCAACCTCTAGTCCGGTCATCCTGATTTCAGTAGGTCGGGCTGAGTGTCTCGTCGAAGGCGATGTTATCAAAGACAGAGCAATTTGCTAAGATAAGAAGGAACGTTGAAGATTGGCCATGGCCTGTGTTGAGGAACCATATAGTTCATTCACGGTTACTTCACGCTTTTCTGAAGCCCTGCTGAAGTTCTACTTCCAGGATATCGCTCCGCCTCGTACAAACTAAGCTTAACTTATTCTATAAAACCACACTAAAGGACATCGCACCGAATTCGTAAGCACCTAGTTGTAATAGCATTTTGTATTAGATATATTACTTACTATGCGCTAACAACATACATGTTTTCTCACTGTTTTGTTCGTATTTATAGTCAATTATATCTTATAATTTATTTTAAAAAATGTAGGTAGAAGTTCAAATTAAGGAAAAGATAGTAGTTTTTTCTTTACAGATGTATAAAATGGCTTTGTTACATGGCGTATTTAGGGAGTAACTAAACACGTCATACACGGGGTTGTTTTTCAAAGGTTTGATTCAAAAAGTGTGAAGAAACCGCAAATAGACTATAGACTGATTTTCCCAAAATTAGCTTAAGTATTGCCATGACAACTGTCAACAAAATAAAATTTTACCTTACTTGATTACAACTTGGTCAAAAAGGAGTGCACTTGCATTTCAAAGCATTTATTTATATAAAGAGTGCGCTGGCCGTAGGCAAATCCACGTGGTTTATTTTCAGTTCTGTAGGAAAAAGCTCATTTCAGGTTTGGAACGCGGAGATAGCTGCTGCACAGCTAGCATGAGCACCATAATGTGCTATATTCACTCCATGAGTTTGACGGCTCGGCTATTTCAGACACCGTGGTCTTGGTGAGATAGTTCATCACTACATACCGCAATTCACCGGCCAGACACGTCATGCTTGCAATATCCCCGAATGGAAAATAACTAAACTTTGAAGCATCTATGAAACAAATCCCTGCTCTTAATAATTTGCTGTGCATAACTTAATGCAGTTGGGTGGCATGCCTTTAAGGAAGATCATCTTAAGGATGAACGTAACATAGATTTCACGTGAATTAACACAGAAAAGCAATTGATTCAATTTAAATGACCGTGGTAATGTCTAGGTACGCGAGTTCTGATTTTGAAAGAATTAAAATAAAATGATATCGTTTCGGCACACTTACGCCCATCAAATCCCAATTAAACATATTAATCTTCCAGCTGGGAAAATAGAATACATGTTGAGTAGATGGGTTTGGAGAGTTCTATTGTAAGGGGGATGGGGGATATTAGGTAGACACCGAACGACCGCCATCTTGTAATGTCACTCTGCTGTTATCTTGCAACAGAGTGGCCTTTGCCTTGACCTTGTGGTGATCAAAATATCCCGTTGTCATCTAAAAATCATAAATTATTTTATCCCAAAATCAACCGCCCCTCCTCCCACATATATTTCCAAAATAACCTGAACTATTTATTTCAGATTTCTTTAAATCAACAAAGCGGATGCAAGGCTCTTCGGTGTGATTCCACCAAAATGCCCCAGAATCAGCAATTAGAGCTCAAGACTCACTGAAAATTACTAATGCCCGGTTGCACCAACATCTTCCCCTATCCAAGATCGAATGATCCTAGTTCCGAACTAAGATCCAGTTTGATTTTGGTTCCAACGTAAAAATGTTACACCAACGAAATTTCATGATTCTGAATCTCCGATTCGTCGATCTTGGTTCCAAAGTGAGAGATTGTTATTAAGTATGAGAAAGATTTTGCTATTGGTTCGTAATATATGACGTCATGGAAGTAGACGTATTTTTCACTATAGATAGAAATAGATGCGCGATTTTTAATCTGTTTTAAGTGAATTTTTGTTGTACGAATTTTACTGAATAATGTTCAAGTGAGTATAATGTTTTGATTTCCCAAAAAAACAATCGAACGTAGTTCTATCTGTTGATGGTTGCTGATCTCGGATCGATATTTCAAACCGCCAATTTTGCCTGTTCGAAATGAACTTCATCTCAATCTCCAGTCCAGCTCGAACTCGAATGGCGCAATAGTTTTCTTTGTCGACCTTAGACCCAATCTCGGATGGAGTTTCGAACCACGATGGTGCAACCGGGCATAAGCGGGACTCAAGAGCCTTCGATGTGAGGGCGAAAAGTCCCTACATCATTAAAGGGGACTAAAGGCTCCGAGTTAAACCCAGTGGACCAGGAGGGACATTGACTATAGCCTAGTTGTTTACATTGCGGATACAACCCACCATGTTATATTTCCTCGACACTGACCCGCGATAACCTTGGGCTGAAGTCGAAAATAGAGAAACTCCCAAAAGTCCGTAAAAATGTATTTAAAATCCGGGGGAATTAAATTATATACGTCAAAGTCATACTCATTTAAGATGACCGCCGGGTGACACCACAACGTGGCGGGCGGTTAGTGCTTGGCTCCTATCCCCCAGCCCCTTGCAACAGAACTCTCCAAACCTATCTATTATGTTTGATTAATAACAAATATTTTAAAAACTGATATAAATTTAAAATTATCACTTGTTTTAAATGCTGTTCACTCGAAGATAAACTGCCCAGCACATCGCTTCCTTTTTTGTTAAAGATGGATTTTGTAGGCAGTAGTGCAGTTCACTCTAATAACAAGAAACTATTACTAATGCTATATCACTACACTATATAAAGAAATTTGAAGCGTCATAGATTTTTTAGTAAGAAAGGGAAGTGTTAATGATTACTGAATTAATTTTAAAATATAACTCGACACTTAATTTTTCATGCTAAATCGAGTTGTACCTTTTCCTACACCCACCAATATTTAAGATGTTTAAAAATTATTAGCGCACTTGTAAAATTTCTGCCTAGTTTTTTTTTTTTTTTCATTCCACTGTATATACTTTCAGCACAAACAAAAATGTGCGATTTCATGTACGCATTTATGCATAGTTCAAGTGTCAGTGCGAAATGATTTACCGATCGCACTTGATGCCTGTTCGGCGATGAAGGCTAATGTTTGCAAAACATTACTCTCGCTTTCCACGAACACTCACAGTGAAAATGTCCAAGTATTGTGGCGACATCCAAGTGGGCCATCAATTCCTTCGTTTTTCCTTCGTTTTAGTATCAGGCAATTCTTTGCCCAGGTAACTACTATTTCAAAAATAATATCACAATATTCTGTCTTTAAGTGGCCACTCTGTTACGTCAGTGCGTCAGCCCATGTATCATGATAATTATGTTCCTTCAAACATTCGACAAGAAATTTCCGATTTTCTTTTATCAGCGAAAGATATTAATATACTTACAAAATTCATGAGAAATTTAAATTAAATATTTATAATTCTCGTAGCAAGGTGAATGTGTTTCCGAAAATTCAAACGGTACTTTAGGGTTTGGTGTGTTTTTTGTGACATTTACCTACAGTCCTTAAATTCACCAAGTAATTATTTAATAAACTTTTCTTAAGGTATTCATTTGTGCGTTTAACTCAAAATTATCTGCCATATAAAATAAAGTTTCCCTTTCGAAACCGCTTGTAATATTATGGTGGAATATTTCCTCCGATTATCCTAACCGGTATTTTGTGTTAATGTATATGTTTGTTTTTGTGTATTTCAGCTAACACGCGAGAATTTCAAGAGAAGTGATGGGTTTTTACTTCGAATCTCTGTTTCTAGAGTTTACACTGTTATTGGTGACGTGTGCTATTTACGTATATTCGAACTTCAAATGGAAATACAAGTACTGGGAGAGGAAAGGGGTGCCTTACATCCCGCCACCAAGCTTCCTCTTCGGAAATACTCGCGACTTCACCTTAATGAAACGAGGCATAGCTTACGTCATGGCGGACATTTACAAAGAGAACGAAGGGAAACCTTTCGTCGGGTTGTTTCAGTCGCGACAGCCCCTGCTGCTAGCCAGAGATCCGGAGTTCGTGAAGCAAGTGATCGTCAGGGACTTTGTGCACTTCATGGACCGCGACGTCGTCTTCAACGAGAAGACCAACCCCTTCGAGTCGACGAACCTCATCTTCCTCAGAGGGGAAAAGTGGCGAGCGCTGAAAATGAAGCTCACGCCGACTCTCAGCCTGTCGAAGATCAGGACGATGTTCTCTACGATGTCAGAGTGCTCTTCCAAACTGGTAGAAAGTCTGCGAGAAGCCGCTTTGAGGCAGGACACCGTCGAAGTTCGCGACGCTGCCGGGAACTACACGACGGACGTGATCGGGACGTGCGCGTTCGGCCTGACGATCGACTCGCTGAACGACCCGAACTCGACGTTCCGGCAGATGGGGAGGAAAGTTTTCAAGACGAGCCTAGGCCTCGTGCTGCGTAGGTTGACGATCATCAACTACCCTGCCCTGGGAAGGCTGCTGCGTCTCTCCTACTTCAACGCCGAAGTCATCTCGTTTTTCCGCAGCGTCGTCAGGGACATGGTGGACTACAGGAAGAATAGCGGCGTGTGCAGGGACGACTTCCTGCAGCAGCTCATTCAGCTGAAGAACGAAGGGATCGTGTTAGAAGATAGAGTCACTGACCAGGAAGACAGCTTGATGCAGCAGCTCAGAGATGCCAGAACTGAAAAAGAAGACAACACATTCGGTACGCAAATACAACATTTGTCAATTAATTTTCTCGTAATAGGTCACATTTCTGGGAAATAAAATAGTTAAAATATCTGTTTTTATTTCTACTTAAATTTAATAGCATAACTTAAATTTTAACAACCAGCAGACTTGGAGTTTTCTTTTACCAAACGTGTCTGATTCGCATTCGTGAGGTCTTAAGTTTTGTTCCTATAGTTTGCGCTGGGGATAGTTTACTCCAAGTGAATATCACTCCCCCTCCCCCCTTACCACTCCCTTTCCCAACTCTAGGTGACGATTGATGTATGTCTTAAAAATTAACCTCCTTTATTCTTTATTCATTAGACTTTAATCTATCGACATCTTAGTTCCGAAATTTCAAATAATCTTATCTTTAGTATTGCTGCCTAGAGATATTTAAAAATCAAATCAATTCCTACACCAGACCACATAGACACCTATCTCAGATACATCACAGAACAGAATCAGAAATAAAGTGACTGTTATTAAAATTAGCAAGAAGAAGGACTCAGTACGGTATTTCGAAAGGGTGGACTTATTCATAAAACAAAGAATTAAAAAATGCATACAAATTTCACTACAAACATCAGTATTTGCTTATAGGAAACTTAAAATATGTAAATATATAACAGTTTTTTTAAGTAAATTGGTAGTGCGCAGTAATTTAGGTAATCTGTTTTGGTATAAATTCCTTTATTCGGCCATTAGGGCCATAGTCTGTGAACTATTTGACAGCGAAAAGTTATTTTTATTTACGTTCATTGCTGTTACGTTTTCATATTACATTTAGTGATGTAGTCTTTAATTACCATATATGAAAGGACAAGAAATATAATTGTATTTAGTATTAAGGATCGTTCATTATTAATTCAGCCCTTTTGATATCAACCTTACAAAAATGTCACTAATATACAGGAGTCATCCGAATACTTTAAATAAGCGATACTTCATGTATTCAAATTATGTTAAAAAAATGTTATATGTATTTTACAAATGTAATTAAAAACAGACTACACTAACTTAGTCCAACTCGTATGCATGGCTGCACAGCTAAGTACTTCAATAAATAATTAATTCTCTGGGTTAGATTTACGTCAAGACTATTACTTTCCCAGACCACTGAGTTGAAACTGGACATAAACCTTGAAAGAATTCATGACTTTAGCATTATGTTAAACCAACTTACCAACCAAGTGGTAGAGATGATGTATAAAAACCAAAATATATAGCTACATATTAAACCATATTTTATCATTTATCAAACTGTAATAAGCCATGAACATTATAATAAATATTAATTTCCATTTAGAGAAAAAAAAAATTCTGCTGCATTCCAAACCAACAACTTCCCTGGCAACTTGTACAACGAGATTGGCTCACAGAAGAAAAAATGAAAGAGAAATAACTGTCACTCATAATGGAAACAATTATTGACTGGATAATGTGGCGCTGCAAATAAAAATGTCTGAATTTACCCTGCCTATTCGCGTTTTCGACGCCTCCAGAGCACAGCACTGTAAGCACGAAAATGGCCGTTATAGAGGATATAACGAGATGACCGTTGCATTGACTGTTCCAGTTAAATGTGAATGTTGCGTTTGTTTGCAAATGTATTTGGCCAAAAAACCGGAATATCTAAGGCTGTAGTTGAATATCATGAACTAATGGTTTGTGTCGAGAATTTTATATGCTAATTTCTTGAATTTTCCGAAATTAAGCTCGTTTTTGATCAAGTTTGACATTGGTTAATAAAGTGAAGATGAAACTAAAAAGGCATGCATCAGTATGCATCAGAGCATGTCTCATTGGCAGATGCATATGCAGTTCGATTATTATAAAGAACTGCGTCTTTTCGGGAAATTACCTAGAATGTTTTGGAATTGCATTTCTGGGCTTACAGAGTATGCCGAAACAATGTTACGTATATGCGTTTTTATATATTATTATTTTTTACTTTAACGAAGGAATTCAATGAATCACTTTTTAGCGGACTGGTTACTAGCATTTTTAAATCTCCTTTACCTTTGGAAATTTGTGTACGAACACACTATCCCATGCCTTGGCACACTACTTTTATAAGATAGTTGCTTGATTTTGCACAGCGGAACTAAATTATATCTGCTCGAGTAAATTACTTAATTGATGAGAAAACACGTTTACACAATGTCAGTTAGAAATAGTCAGTTTTTTTATATATTTAATTTGACTGCAGTTAGTCATATGAGCAAAGGCATTTTATACCCTCTCTACAAGTACACATTTCCGTCGCTAGATGTCAGTCACTATGCTCGAAAACACGAATACCGGCTTACAAAAACAACTAATTTAGGCCGTGTCTCAACTGGTCCAGAGAGCGCTCTCTCGTGCTCTCGCTCTCGCGACGACGTCATTGTGACGTCAGAGAGAACGCTCTCTAGTCGTCTCAATTCGTCGGAGAGAGCGCGAAAGAGCGAGAGCAAGAAGTTGTATACTCGCTGGCGCTCTCTTGCAGGCGCCATATTTGTTTACCGTTAAAAGTTTCGTATTTTTACCAATTGAATTTCCCGCCAGGAAAATTTGGCAGAACCAAAATAAACAAACATGTTTATAGTGACTAGCTACTTTTTTGTACATGAACATAGCTCGACAAGCCATGCAGGTATATAAAAGTGTCACGAGTAACTTTTGGTACAAATTGAACACCAATATAGCTGTTACAGAAAGTTGTATGATTAACTATGGTAAAGCTACTGAACTGTAAGTGGTTTCTAACACTCCGCCCATTTTGCTGGCTTAATGACTTCAAAGGACGTGACTTGTTAATCTTAACGACTGAAGATCATGGGGTGTATATTGCACAAGGGTGGAAAATATCGAATTCTGTCATCTCTGAGCATGGCTCTGTCAAAGACATCTAGAAAATTGGATTTCCTAAAATTTTGGTTTTTAAAAAAAAAATATCACTTTTTACATTTTTTTTTATTACTTAAAGGGTTTCATTTGTTTTAAATACGCACCTTGAGTTACTTATCGCGTTTGTAATTTATTTTTCAAAGCCATTCTCGCATTATAAAGTAAGAGGTGAAATGTTGGGAATTTTCTTGCCACTCTACTAGCAGGGTGCAGCAGTTCAAGATCGACATTTATGAAAATGTCACAAATTTTTATTAAAGGCTGTTCACGATAAAGTGAGCACTTTTGAAATCGACCTTAGAAAATATTTACTGCCCCTACCTGCATACGTTTTAATGGGTCACTGAGTGACATGCGCACAATGAAATTGGTAACGATTGATGGGAAGGTGTTCCTATCTTAAGATCGAATAAAAAGTGTTAGGTAACTGTTTAAATTATTTCTTTCGCTGTCTGGTTTTTTTAATAAATCGAAGAGTAAAAATCGGCGGATTTTTATATATTTACTTTTCTAATAATTTCACCGTTTCTGTGGATCAACGCATGAAAAAAGTGACGAAACCGAAGCATACACAACGTATATGAAAGTAGATCTTAAGCAGGGTTTTCTAAGTGCTAATTTTACTGTGAACAGCCTATAGTATGGGTACACTCACTAAACCCCTCCCAATGAATATTACAAGACCGCGAGTGAAAAATTATGTGATATATCAGGCGTCATCGTAACAATTCCTCCTAAAGAAATTTGTAGCCCCGGTAGTCACATAGAACTTGTATCTGTTTCCAGAAATCACGCACGATTTCGTGGCAGCGCAGTGCTACGTGTTCTTCGCGGCAGGCTACGAGACGTCGTCGGCCACCATGAGCTTCTGCTTGTACGAGTTGGCGCTGAACCCAGACGTCCAGGAACGCGTGAGGAGTGAGGTCGACAGGATGCTGGAGTCAAGCGGCGGCAACGCGACCTACGAGTCCGTGCAGGATTTGGAATACTTGGACGCTGTGGTGCACGGTGAGTTAGGGCCCTTCGTGGTTGGGCGAGAGAACGTTTGGAAATCTTGCTAGGGCTCTACTTCTCTGATAGTGGCGTGCAGTGAGGTTTTTTTTTTTTTTTACAAGGTAAGCAGTATAATAGCCCCACATATTTGAGTGTTTTAGATAACATTTGCTAGTGCCGGGCTGTGGTTCCATTTTCGATTTCTACTAACAAACACAACTTCCAACTTTGCTTACCCTCCACGTGTATTTACTCTTTCATAATACCTAACATTAGTTATAGAATTGAAACGAAATAAACATAATAATAATTAAACTGAATATTATTTAGAGAGCATATTACAAATTATAAGAAAACTCGCGTTCTCCCGAACATTTTCATCCACTTTCCCAGGAAAAAGTTATAATTGGAGGACGCAAACAGAACGACTGTTTACCCTACCGAAGGAACGCGGCAGGGTAACTCGTTTGCGAGTTCGATTCATCGCTAGTCGCCCCCGTTTGTGGAAATAAATACTAGATAGCAGCACTATGCGTGCACGGTACGGGAGTTACGAAAACTCTGTTCCTCGAATCGGAAACGGGAAACTCAGAAATAAATGTTTTTAAATTTAAAGTTAAGGCAAAAACTATAAAGGGTCAAACATTTCCAATATGTATAGGGTAAGCATTGCTTACCTTGCGCCTATGGAATAAACGCCACTGTTCTCTTACCATGTTTGTATATTTTTGCTTCTATGTGTAAAACTGAAGCTTAGTCCACAATGGCTCGCTCGTCCGCAAACAATTTCTGATTGGTGTACATGACGCACTGACGTCACAGCTCGCGGTCCTGATGTTCCAACGTCCCATGACATATCTCTAACCCCATGGCATAATCCCAATTACACTCGTTCACGTTTGACAGGTTGCAGTGGCAGGTGATGTTCATCAGGTCAGAAGGTACCACCAATGCGAGCATTGCCTTTAACTCGGTAATGCTATTGGTTGCCGTTGACGCAACAATTATTTTATAACCTGTTGTTTATTGTGCCGCGTATGTACTGAAACTGTTTCCATAGGTTACAAAATGACAGGTATTATAAGGAATTTGTATGTACTTCTCGCAACAAACATTTCTTTTTTGCAACACCTGAAATTTAAAATTAATGTTTACGATATTCGAGGTCTGAAATCAGTAAAGTTCGTAATATCATCCTTTTTTGTGAACTTAATTCTGTAACTTTGGGATGATACCATTTTTATGATGGATATGAACTCTCATATATATATATATATATATATATATATATATATATATATATATATATATGTTAGCAAAAGTGGGTGCCTTGGTGTAATATTCGAACGAATGGTTCTCGAGAAAACGGCTACAAACTTTGAAATAGTGCGGTTGTTTGCCTGCCAACAATGCCGTCTAAAAGGGGGGGGGGGGGGGACATTTATTAATTTTTAATCAAAGGAGTGATATTACCACCAATATTTTATAAACATTCGCTGTCATATTAATCACAATTTTGTTTATGACTGTATTATTTAATCTCAAGTAGTAAGTTATTCTGAAATACATAGTAATTTGAAAGTGTTGATTTTTAACGACTCGTAAATCCATTAACAATAACCGTAGGTCATACGTTGCATTATGTTTTCTGTTTTGTTTTGCGTGATAAATTATGTCACGACGTCTTTACCCGTAGTTCAGAAAATTTTGTTTAGTCTATATTCATCGCATATGCATTGTTTGAGATACATAATTTTCTACGAATCCATACGCAGGCACTTGAGCTAGAACCATACGGGGCGAATCTTACAATATTTCCTCTCCTAGTTCTAAATATGAAAATTGCAATAAGTCATTGGCTGACTTTATGTAACAGCACAAATATTTCAGTAAACCCGAAAAACTCGAAGAATTACGCAAGAAAACTTTCGCCTTCAAACATATCTCTACTTGTTTGTCTTGTTCACATTTTAGCACGCGCAAACGGTAAAGGTGAATATCGCTGTATTGATATCGAGGTGTGAAGGTACGAGTCGCAAAAAAGTTGCACGAAAATTAATGTGTGAAAATTTAATTAGTGCCGTCCGTATGTGGCAGGGACTAATTGACAATGGAGGCAAAAAAAAAATAGCGTAAAACCCAAAGAAAATGTGTAGTCGTAGCCAACGTGGGGATAATGCAGGAATGATTTATGGGCCCGAGGAATTTCGAGTTTGGCACGCCGAATTCAGTGTACTTGTGTGCTTGTGCCGGGAAACTTTGCTTTTGGACTACGTCGAATTTTTGTTTAACCTGGTGCCAAAATCTGGAATGCATAGCTTCGAACGTCGTAATTGTATAGTCTATTAACGGTTTCTTCACACTTTCCGAATCAAACCTTTGAAAAATCCCCCCATGTATGACGTGTTTAATTATTTCCTATAAATGCCACATATCACAAGCGTTTTATATACCTCTGTTAACATTGTAAGGATATTATTTTTCATTAAATGAAATTTTTCGTATATTTTATTTATAAATTTCCATAATTCGTTTACAATAAATATGAGAAAAAACTGTGAAAAAACCTGTGTGTTGGTAGCGCTTAGCAAGAAATAGTTCTCATGCAAAATACAATTACAACTGAGTGCGCACGAATCCGGTGCGTTGCCTTATGGTGTAAGTCTATAGACTTAGTTAAGCTTAGTTTGCACAAGGCGGAATAATATCCCGGAAGTAGAACTTTAGCAGGGCTTCAGAAAAGTGTGGAGTCACCGCACCTACGTTGGGAAACACATTCGCACGCGCGGTGCCCACAGACCATTGGTCCGTAGGCATAGCTATCGTGGACTAGGCTTAACATGGCCATGGGCCCGCTCACTTCGCTCACGCGTCGGTCAACTGGCATTGATGAATTCTCAGGAACGTAGATGTCGGTTATACTCGTACGTCAATTCGTACTCGTACGTGCATGAAACTAAACAGAGTCTAAATTAAATAAATTCAGTATCCACAAATTTAAACACGCAACTACATTTCCTAATTCTGTGCCAGCTTTGTCGTGATTGTTCCAGTCCAAGCTTACGTTAAAATGCAGGAAATTGTGGTTAGTACATTGTTTTCAAAGGCGAATTAAAAAAAGTTCTCTATAGCCCCAAATGGTCTGTGCCACTATTGACTACGTGCAGTAGAAAACACTGCAGTAAACGTGACGTGAATAAGTAAAATACTGGTCACTGAGCAGTTCTAAAATCAACTTTTAAAAATTAGATATAAATTCTTTCCACGTATACAATGTATTTTAACGAGCACACTGACGTGCTCTTAGTAAATTTGGTAATGATGCAGGGTGTTGCAGTTCCCCGTCTCAAAGTCGTATCTAAAGAATTACGTTTGACTGCAGAGTGATTATTTTATGTTAGTTTTGGGCACGTAGGAGTAAAGATTCGTTCCTGCCGATGTTGCAGCTGTATTTTATTGACGCATGTTAAACGTTTTGGTGTACATGGCGATCTTAATATTTCATACTGTATGGTTGTAAGTACTGTATGTAAATTGCGCATGGAATAATAGCTAACAATCAGGGCTTTTAAAAAAAACTCAGTTAAGCGCGAACAGCCTACAGCACTCTTTTACCGACTAATGTAATAAGTTAAATGAATGGCAGGAGCAGATGTTCGGTTCATTTTATTTTTACTTGACTAAAGTAAATTCGAGACACTTTGCTTTTCTAACTTGCATTGGTTGTGTGTAGTGTCTTTAAATGCAAGTTTATACTATTTAAGAATGTAAGTTTCCGGTTATGATCTCGGCACAAAACCGTGACCATTAGAAAACAACAGTCGATAAAGATTTAGAAATCAATGCGAATCACAAGTGTGCCAACTTCACTCAGAAAAACTTTCTTTCCCAAAGGTGTCAGTTACGTTAATGCATAGCACCTGCTCGAATATTAGCCATTTGTGCATGAATATAAAATGTATTTTCAGTCAAAAAATTGATTATTTCGAAATACTTAAAAATAACGACAAACTTGTTTTGAAGTATCATATTATATGCCATAAGGCTTAATTAGCAGATGCAATTTTGTTTCTTTCCTGATACAAACCTATACATATACACATCCCAAATTTGTCTCCCAGTTGTTGGCAGAATAATACAAACAAATCAAATATATTGGATCTGGCCTGAACTTCAGATTTAATGTACCTACAGATGTTCACTGAGCAGAGGTTAGAAATTCAACAAAGCGAGTAATTAGTAACCTTTTCATATCAGTTCGTTATGGAAAATGACATCTCTCTCCCTCTCTCTTTCTCTATCTATCTATCTATTTCTCTTCCACTTTCTCTCTGATCGCAACCACTAGATAAACAGCAGTAGATCACATTACATGTGTTTACTGCAATCATCTCTCTCTTTGAGTAAATGTAAATACTGCATTGTTTCAAAAATACGCATCACTTGCTCGGCAAATAATATATTAATTAAATTGGGACAGATTTTATTATAATGAGTGTGTTATATAGACCCGGGGGAGTTCTTTCAAACAGACACGACATTATTTGACTTCATTCTAGCTTTAATAACAATTTTGAATAAATTGATTAATTTATAATTAGTTCTTGGTTCCGTGGCTTGTGGGTTTACTTTTCAAATAAACTACACATGACATGTAGAGTAGTCAATAAGTCATCTGGATATCTCAATCAAAAATCTCATATACTGCTTGAATAATGTGGTATATTCGGTGTTCTTTACTGAACAGAAATAATACTTCTGCAATAAAAGCATTTTAAATAATTATTAAAGTCCAATGTTTTACGAAATATTGCAAAGAAGATATTACAAACTACATGTAACTAAATCTTGTATTCATAAATTTGATCTCGCTATTCTTCCCTCGTCTTAAAATATTATTCTCGCGCATATGATCGTTACAGATTATTTTTGTATACAATGAAATAAAGATCTTCCAACATTGTTATTAATAATAAGTATATCTGGCCGTTTTTGATGTATTTCCAATTGCAGTGAACTTATGTGTTAAATTTGCGCCCAACTTTATCGTATACCAGATGTAACAAAATTCAGTACTCAACATTCGAGAGATAATTCAATAGACCATAAAAAAGTTTTTATTTTTTGCTAAATAACCATCGATATTATATATTCCGTTAAACAAACCATGACTTCGGAGTGCAAAGTCTTTACTGTGACACCACGTAGTACTTCGTCGTTTGTTTATAGTGGAGTGGTGGAACAGTACACATGGGTTGAATCAGCAGACATACACTTGGTTTACGATGCATACAGTGGTAATCCGAGAGCTGCCACATGTCTTGTGCAGAACGATATCCTGGACGACGTGTGCCAAACCATAGTTTGTTTGTTGCAATTGATGGCCTCTTGTGCATTGAATGCAAGTTTGTCACAATGGGTGCTCGTGGTCATGAGTTATTAAAGGCGGTTCACGGTAAAATGAGTACTTCTGAAAGCCCTGCTTAAGATCTACTTGTATGGACGTTGTGTATTCTTCCTCCTCATGAAATATTAACACTTTATTCATGCGTCGATCAAGAAAACTTTCATTTCACAAATATGCTCTTTTTTACACGTCGATACATTAAAAAAAGTACAAAGCGAAGGAAATAATTCAAGTTGTTACAAATAGTTACCTAACACTCTTAATTTGACTTTAAGATATGGAACTATTTTCCGTCTATCGTTATCAACTTTACTGGGCGTATATGTCACCAAGTACGCACGTTATAATATATGCAGGCAGGGCTAGTGAATTTTATCTAAGGTTGATTTCAAAAGTGCTCACTTTATCGTGAACAGCCTACATCGTCCTATTTACTGCACAGTAAGAATTTGGCATTGTTGGTTTTAGTCCGATGCTGGCCATCAGGCCACAATGCGCACACCCGAGTTTAAGGAGGAGTTTTCGGAAAAGGTAGAGAACAATTCATCAATATGCTCGTGGCGAGTTGCACTGCAATTGTATGTTGACCACGTTGCTGTTTGGTGAGTGTGGGATGAACAATAGCTGCAGCCATTCCATTCGCAAGGGGTGCAAGCACTCCACCCGAACGAATTTCCTCGTCGAGTTGAGTTTTATCAACGGTACCTACAGAGATGCGCTTAAGAACTTCGTTTCGGGCAGTTTTTGTTGTCCGCCGACAAATCATTGTTTATCCGAGATGGAATAGTCAATTTACGCGACCAGCACCAGTGAGAAGATGAAAACGCTCATGCCAGTTTCGTATGTTCCTGCCAGCCAACATTTGCTTCCAACCTTGTGAACAGGCGTTGTTGGGGATAGTTTTATTGGGCCGTACATGCTGCCGTTGCGTCTCATTTGTAACATGTACTTGCGGTTCCCGGAGAACACATTGCCTGAGATCCTTGAAGACGCTCCTCTTGACATTCGACGTCGGTTATGGTTCCAACATGACGGTGCAACTCCCCATTGCCCTCGGGACGTCCGAGACAATGTGAACCTCAGATTTTGTGAGCAATTGATTGGCCGCGGTGGACCTATCGCATGGCCTGCTCGTTCTACCGGCCTCGCCCCACTTGACTATTTTGTGTGGGGTCACTTGAAGAGCCTGGTGTATGAGACTCCAATTCAATTGGAGGAAGAGCTCGTTGCTTGGGTGTTTTCAGCTGTTTATTCTCCATAGCCCATGCCTGTGGTCCTTGAATGTGTAATACAGGCAATTGTACATTGTTTCTCAGCTTTTACTCACACAGGAGATCGCACTTTTGAATCGTAAAGGATTGTAGTTAATTTGAAGGTAGATTGAGTCCCATTCTCAGCCACGTCAAAATGTCCCTCAACTATCAATTTAAGACCTACGTTTATCTGGTAAAAGATATCCGTTTTGGTATCTTCTAACGCCCCTAGAAGTTTGAGAATTGAATATTGTATATGATAAGCAGACTAATATATACCATGCAAATGTATCCGTACAGTGATTTTTCATGACTAATTAATTACAAGTCATTAGCAGGTAAAATTTGTTTTAAAATGTGTGTACTAATTTCTCTTGCAAATTGTTTGCCTTCAGAAACTCTACGGAAATACCCTCCAATATCTGTTCTCACTCGAGGATGTACCTTTCCTTACAATCTGCCTGGATCCAGACTGCCTATAGACAAAGGAGTCCGCCTCTTCGTGTCCGTTTATGGAATTCACCACGATCCGAAGTACTATCCCAACCCAGAGAAGTTTGACCCGGAACGGTTCTTGCATCAAAACAAACACAGGACGCACAGCTCTGCGTACTTGCCATTCGGCGATGGACCACGCATGTGTTTGGGTAAAGTGATGACTCTACATTTCTCGCCATACATCTGCGAGCTTGGACGACGATTACAAATAGCCTTGCTGTCGGTCATTGTCTCTTGAAGGCATATACGGAGAAGGAGAATCTGAGTACACAACGTTGAATTTTCGTACTAACTGGTCGTAAAATATTAAATCCTCCAGTAAGTTCAGTACTGCGAAGGTAAATTAGTTTTTAAAGTTCCAATGACCTAATAAATATAAATTGTACGTAGTGTTAATAGTGAAAGCAGATACGATAGTAGTGTTCTCTCGTCGATATTACCAGATGACTTTGAAAATATGACGGGGGTATGTGCGAGAAGGAATCACCACGGACAATGTTTTATGTAATTATTTACATGTGGTAGGCTCTAATCTGCTCAGTTACGTTTCAACCCCTCGCGTTCTGTCCAATGGCGTCCAAGAATCGTCAGTGACGTCACCCTTCCTTGTGACGTTGAACAAGCTCACAGATACCTGGCGTGTAGTATACAGCTGTAACTTAAGCTTTTTACACAATAGAAAACTTTAGCATTTGACTTTACGTTTCCTTTCCTCTGACTAAACCACCAATATACAATACAATTGTAAAATCAGAGTTTACACAATTGAACATCGATTCTGCGAGCTTCGGAAAAATGTGTATCGTGTTATGTGAGTAATTTTGATATTATCCAGGAATACATTTTACGTACCCTTTTAAAAAAAATAGGCTTAAAATTTATATTAAAAGTTTATTTCAAAACAGAAATCTCATTTGTTTACTTTATTAAAATATGCCAATTCATGTATTCCCTCTTCTCATTGTAATTTTTTGCCATTTATTTAATTTAAGACGAGATTTGTTTAGTATGCCGAGATTAAAATCACCCTACAATAAAATAACTCACTTTCCACATAACCTCGGTTAAATTCTCGACAAATGGCTGCTTGACTTTGACTTTAAATTTCAACTTTTCGAAATCGTAAAGTCAAGGGTGCTTGACTTTACCTTTGACAGTTACATTGTGTCAAGCTCCATAAGAAACAACATATCGGAAAGCAAACGTAAAGCAAGTGTTAAAGTCAAATGTTAAAAGTTTTCAATTGTGCAAGGTCCTTTAGCCTTTATTTTTTACTCTCCATTTTTATTTTCCTATCTGTAGCATGGGATCGAAGCCATAACTATAGCCCCAGCTTCGCTGGGAAAACTTTGTGTTTCAAATAATACCTTGTTATGTTTCAGGTGTTCGTTTCGGACTCCTACAGGTCAAAGTTGGCTTGGCAGCGCTACTGTCGAAGTACAAGTTTGATACTGCATCCGGTACAGAGATCCCCTGCAACTTAACCCCAAATCGTTTATGTTAACTCCAAAGCATGGTGTCAAACTCCAGATAAGCATCAGGAAGTAAATATTTGTTTCTTAATTAACAAATACAATTGATTAATTCATCAATACGATTTATTTTCACAATTTTATTAGGCTTCTGGCGATATCAAAATAAAACACTAATTATATCACTCTGTTATGTAATTTGATCTTATGCTTCACTCTGATGTGATACCTAAGTCTTGCATGATAAATATCTGGCCATCTGCTAACAACACGAACATCTGTCTTATTTCCCAGTGTAACAAAATTTTATTACAGAGAAGCCCTAATTTCGTTTCCCGCTCATGTCCCGTATCCCGCAAATTCTGCATAATGATGTGGTAGTAGGCTATAATTTAAAATCCCCTGTATATCAATTCAAACATAATTCCCATGTACAATTTCTTACCCTTAATGATTTTAACCACTGTAATGTTAATGTACTACTGTAGGGTTTTCGAGTAAACTGAGCACTTCTGAAAGCCCTGCATAGAATCTGTTTTCTAAACGCTCACTATCGTTTCACTTCGCGTAATTATAAAATTACCAATAAAACGATCACTTTATTGTGTCGGCCAAGTGTTAAAAATGTAAATACGTTACCAATACGATAATTCTTACATGTATTTACAGAAAATAAATTAAGTTCAGTGTCAACTAATGTAAACGATACGCTTGTAATAATACATTAAGACATTAAACTACTGTTGCAAGACACCAGAGGGACGTATTTAAGTTCGTGAGGGATGGGGGTCTTAATAAAAATAAAATAACTAGATTTGATTTTTAATTTGTACGCACGGCCATTATTTACAACATTAAATCATATATCTCCACTATAAAGGCTGTTCACGATCAAGTGAGCACTTCAGAAATTAACCTTATAAAAAATCACTGACCCTGCATCCATGGAATTTAACGGGCGCACTGAGTAACATTCGCCCAGAAAAGTTGGTAACGAGGGATAGAAAGTAGTCTCGTATCTCAACGTCGAATAAAAAGTGTTTGGTAACCATTTTTAATAACTTAAAATTATTTATTCCGTTTTTTTTTTATATTGAAGTGTAAAAATGAGCAGATTTGTAAAGTATTTACTTTCTTAATAATTTCACACTTTCATTTGACCGACGCATGAATAAAGTGACGAGTCCCGTGGCAATGTTAATTTTACATAAGGCGGAGGAATACACAATGGGTTTACAAGTAGATCTTAGGCAGGGCTTTCAAAAGAGCTCATTTTCCCGTGAACAGCCAATACTCTTTTTATTCTCATTGGCCGCAATATTTAATGTCTGTCTCAACTCTAATTAGCCCTTATTAATGTCCCTTAACCGGCTGCATTCAATTAATTCACACTTATTATTAACATGTATCCAGTCTGTCTGTTGTCATCATTCCAGATGTCTTACACTCGCGCATCTAGTTCAGCAGTCTCGCCCGCCAGTCTCACCCTTCACTGCACCGATGCTAGCAGTCCGCAGACTTTACTTTCACTTATCATTTTAATCGCCACCTGACGCTCTGCTGGTTCGTCACTTTGCTGTCTTCGCGCACCAGTCACTTATGTCTAGTCCACAGTATCTGGTCCGCGGATGCCTAACTGCTGATTGGTGCACGTGAACCTCTGACCCAATGTCCCATGTCACCCATATACTAAAGATGAGGTAGACCGCTTATTCGTCTTCTGCGCATGTACCCAACATTGGCCTAACCCAATCCACCACAACTGTGAAAGTCGCATGGTCAACAGTGATGAATGTGTGTGTTTACATCTTAATTTTTAAATGACAAGCACTATTATATTAACAAAATACCCTTACCATTTTGAATTTAATCAAAAATCATTACAAACTGGTTAGAGGAAGTATAAAAACATCTCAAAAGCGCTTGTTTACAAATCAGTTTTCTAACCTAAAATCAAAAACCACGCCATTTTCGCTAGACGTGTTGGCAGAAAAGCAGTTCAATGTTGGGACACGGAGATTGGTCACTATTCTATGACACCAATCACCAGTTAGGCGTCCGTGGTCCAGTTATTGTGGACTAGGCCTAAGTGTCAGGTATAGACTAAAGATGGGGTAGACCGATCTCGCTGGCTGCGCATAACCGTTATCCGTGTCCCAACATTGAACTGTAACTCTGCCTACACGTCTAGCAAAAACGGCGAGGATTTGGATTTGAGGTTATAACACTGTTCAGTAGACAATTGCTTTGAGATGTTTGTATAGTTCCTCTGACCAATTTGTAATGCAGTTTGATTAAATTCAAATTGGCAAAAATTGTTTTATTAATGTAACAGTGATTGTCATTTGCAAATTAAGATATAAACAAACACGTTCCTCATTGTTGACCATGTGACTTTGACAATTGTGTAGGATCGGGGTAGGTCAATGTTGGGTACATGCGCAGAAGACGAATAAGCGGTCTGCCTCATCTTTAGTCTATGGTACCACGTCACCAAGATCATTCGCCAACTTCAACTTTCGTCCGCGGACGCACGCGCAAACGTGTCCCAAATGGTTTGTTTTGTTTACATTTTATCGCGCGCAAACGGTAAGCGTAAATAATGGTGTATTGATATCTAGGCGTGAAGATTGAGAATATTAATTTCGCTATTTGTTCAAATCAATAACCTTCATTCTCGCAGCTGCGAAAAACAGACTTTAATAAATAAAAATACGAACTTTTTTACTATAGCAAAAATAAATCCAAATGAAGATACATTAAATCAAAATCAAAACGTACTCTCTCGCATAACTCAAATAAAAAAACAAATTTTATAAGCTAGAAATATCAATATTTACGAGTATTCAGATGCCATTTATTGACGCGCGTATTAGGGTGCACTCTAGTTCCAGTGTCTGAAAGCTTAGCTTCGAATGGCGTCGAATTTGGTGCACTATGGTGCCAGTGTCCAAAAGTTTAGCTTCGGGCGTAGTTACTGTAGACACGCTCGTAGGGACATGCGTCCGCGGACGAAGTAGGTCCGCGGATCATTCGACTGCGGACGAGCTATTGTGTACAAGGCCATGAGCGCACAATCATCCAGACTTGCAAACTTTCAAAACAGTCGGTTCGGAGTCCCGTCGTGGCTTCAGTAGTCACGCTGGCCGATCTGGAAGATTCTACGCTCCCCGAGTCTCGCTGCAAGAGGCGAGGGCGACGAACCAGAAAATTATTTCAAAGATAACCTCACAAAGGCTGTTCACGATGAAGTGAGCACTTTTGTAATCAACCTTAGAGAAAAGTCACTGCCCCTGACTGTATATATCTAAACGCGTGCACTGAGTAATATGAACCCAGTAAAGTTGGTAACGAAGGATGGAAAGTAGTTCCATAGCTTAACGTCGAATAAAAAGTGTTAGGTAACCATTTAGGTTCACTTAAATTATATCTTTTATTTTCTTTTTTTTTTTTATGTATGTAAGTGTAAAAAAGAGCAGATTTGTAAAATATTTACTTTTCTAATAATTTCACATTTTCACGTGACCGCTGCATGAATAAAGTGACGAAGCCCTTGACAGTGGTAATTTTTATAAGGCGGAAGAAGATCCAAAGTGCGTACAAAAAGATCTTAAGCAGGGCTTTCTAAAGTGCTCATTTTACCTTGAACAGCCAAAGGTCAGGATCGCGCGAGATCCGCTAGGGCACGCGGCGGCTTGCCTTTGTAAATCGCCGCACGCTTCTCACGTAACCACTCTGACAATGGCACACTGTTTCCTCACTCCAGCAGGATGGGGCAATGAAAATAAAGCAGACCGGCAATACGTAACATTACTTTTCCAGGCATCGACGCCATTTTCACCAAAATAGTATGCCAGTTAGTATGCAGTTAGTGGTACGGAAATTATTACAAAATTTGGTATCAAAAGTACTTATATGCTATTCACGGTAAAAAGAGCACTTTGAGAGCCCTCTCACTTGGAATAATAGTAATCTTTATATATAAAAATCCTTTGTGCGTGAATAAACCGCATAATCACTGACAATCCATTGGACCAATTGAGAACATATTCATACCATATGTTATTGAGGTGGCGAGTAAGGTTTTTAGTTATGTCTCATTCCGATAGGGGGCGCTGGACTCTAATTTCTATATTTATGGGCCGATTTTGTTCACACTTGCAGCAAATGTTTGTTAATCTAAAATAAATTGTTTTAATGTGCTTTGCATTTGGTAGGTTAGGTTCCGATAGGTGGCACTGGAGTTTAACTTCTGTATTTAAGGGCCGATTTAGCTCATAATTGCAGGAAATGATTTTTTTATCTAAAAGAGAAAAATGCCAGCGATGCCACGGTCAAGCATTGGTCGACGTACCAGACGTAATAGAGAGGACGCATTGAGAAGGCAAAATAGAACGTAAAAGAGGCGGAAATACGTTCGCCGGGATCAACTAGTAAATATATGTTATTTTAGCCTAAGACGTTAACTTCCGGGTGCAGTGGAATATACACACACTATTTATCACATACATGGCAATGTTTAAAATTTAAAAAAATATGGTTAAAGGATAAAAATAGCTGAAAGTAAAAAGTAACTAGTGCCTCGAAAGTGCTCACTTTACCATGAACAGCCTATAATCAATCAAGAACCAGCTATATATTGATATAAATTACAATGGGTAGTGAGCTTTATATGGTAGGACGAAATAATAGTGAACAGAAATGGTTAATGATAGATTAGTCTGTCTCGTTACTTTTATATTCAAACAACTTACAGCTCAAAGGGACGCAATCGGCAGCAGTACGTTACCAACCAATTTGTTTTGGACAATGTATTCCTGGGTCCGCGTTGGCTGAGCGGTTAGCAGGCTCGCCTCCCACCAAGACGAACCAGGTTTAATCCCTGGCCGAATCACTCAAGATTTTCGAAAGTAGGAATCGTGCCGGACGATGCCGCTTGTCAACGGGTTTTCTCGGGAATCTCTCGTTTCCCCCACCATTTCACTCCAGTGCTACTCCATTCCCAACTCATTTTACTCTCCTCGGCTCTTCAAGACCTCGATGTTAGGAGCCGCCCAAATCTCTCAACTCAATTCAACTCAGTGTTTTCCTTTTAAGAGTCTGTACTGGGTTCAAAGTGTCCCAACCTAAGGGACCCCAGTAGCATAAAAAGGAGAGTTCTGACGCAACTGGCTCGTGGTTGGCGACGAGGTGACGAGGAGACTTCGCTGCCATCTTGGATCCTGCATTCCGCACAAAAAAAAAACTCTTTTTCGCACAGAAAACGTCCAAAATCACCGCAAAGGACTACAAAACCACCCAAATTTCACACAAGAATCTGGTTTTCGCATAATTTCGTACCCATAAAGTGTCCTTGCACAATGCGGTTGGCCGATCCCACAATGCGGCATTTGACTTATTGTGGGTGTGGAGCCGAGTGTGGAGTCATCCCGACAGCATATCCTGCTCAGGCATACCGGTCAGTGTTCTCTAGGTGCTCCCAACCAAGTTTTCTGCCCTACCGAAGCTGTGCACTTACCGCTCACACATTCCATGTGGAGGGGGAGACACCCTGCCAGCCTCGGGTCAAGTATGACCTATGCTTAATATAAGCATAGTTGGCTATAATTTCCGAACCGTATGAGATAAAACTACTAAAACGTAACATAGGTATAACTCCAGACAACGAAAAGTACTGTAGGGTCAAAATTGACCTAAGCGGGCTTATAAGTATTGTTGGCTGTAATTTCCGAACCGTATAAGATAAAACTACCAAAATCGTAAATACTCCAGACAAGGAAAATTACCGAAGAGTCAAAAGTAACCTAATCGCGCTTATAAGCATAGTTGGCTGTAACTTACGAACCGTATGGGATACAACTACTAAAATCGTAACATAGGCATCACTCAAAACAAGGAAAAGTACAGAAGAGTTAAAATTGACATAATGTCGGCTTTTAAGCATAGTTGGCTGTAAGTTCGGGCATTCGTAACCGAGTTTTATTATAAACATTTTGGTTGTGTGTAACAGATTGTTTTTTTTTTTTTTTGGGACTGTGAAAGAAGAGAATCGCTAAGTAGCATGCAAAAAAAATAAAGATAAATTTCAGGAAAAATATTTTAAAAGCACCAATTAAACTTTCTATTTTAATTTGTGAACTATGTAAGCAGCAGTTGATGATGGCTACTGCGAAGGTACTTATTATTTTATTACAGTTGTTTATAATGAAATAAGGGAACGTAAATACAGATTAATTCAAAAAATTTACTTTAAATACTGTAGTTCGAAAATTACATGATGGTTAGCGGCAACCTGCTGTAAATAATTCTAAGTAGTTTACAACAAAATTGCCTTCTCTTGAAAATAATTGAGTGAATATTCATATCTTATTTATATATTAGTACAATCGACTAGAAACACGACAGTGTCTGGTTTGTTGTCCATCACATATTTTATATCTTGGTACTATTATAAATTACAGAGAATACAGCATGTTCACATTTGTAAATAGCTTGCAAGTAAACAACAAAATTTTGTCACTGAGATCAATCTTCAGGGATGTAGCAATCAACTTCTGCCTTGGCAGTGACTATTATTATTATAAGTGCAATTTGTAAATAAGTTTAATACGTGTGTTGGCATCAGCAGTGTGTGAGGCGCACTTTCAAACTGCACCACGTAAAAATCACGATGAAAATTTAATGGAAAACTAAGCATTAATTAAAGTATCTCAAATTAATGTTATATCTTTCTTTCAGTGATACATGAGGGTTTATGTATCTATTTCTTTTCCAGGAGCCAAAAATACTTTATTAAACATTTTATAAAAAGTTTTAAAAATTAGTATTGCATAATTTTAATCAACTCTTTTTATACGTAAACAAATTACAGCGCACGACAGGTACATCGCAATGTATGTAACAGAGTTCTATGATTAAAATCATTCACTTCAAAAATATTCGAGAGATATTCTGTGTTGGATACTTAGTGTCCGCGATGCCATACTATCCCCTTTTCAGTCTTGAAATAACGGACGTAAGGGCAGGCCGTGTGTTGCACGGCTCGGAAGTGAAGCTTTCTTTGTGCTGACCATACTAATTGCAATAGACTGTTAATTATATGGAACGTTTTCTTTAACTTCAACATGCACCTCCGAGTACACCTCCATTCCGGAGCATACTCAAAGCCCCTCCAGCATAACTTGAACTGAATTATTTTTGCCACATCCTTAAATGTCTTTGTTACAGTATCGACCAGTGCGGAGCCTTGTGTCGTGTGCCCATTTAAGTGTCTACACCTGCCATCACGCTTGGATTAATCAATATAACCAGTATTTATTTTCAAATGTGTGTACATGTACCATTATTCCCGCTTCTCGGGGAATATAAGGGTGACGGCCCTTAAAACCATCCGATACCTGCCACGTGTTCTACAATCACGTAAGTTCAGTGTATTTTTATGTGAATATTGAAGTGTATATATGCCAGTGTACAAAGGTGTGCTGGGGAATCTCAATACCCCAGCATGGGAGTTTAAGTATCGCTGCATATCAGCCACCGATATTTACTTACTTATGCAATCTTATTAAGGCGCAGGGTGTATCGTTTGTGTAATATAACACATTCTCAAGTAATTCACTTAAACTTTATTCACAACCTCTTTACAGCCCTACTCACTGCCAACACTTGACATACTCTTACGATCCCATGCTACCAACCTACGTCACTCACATATGCCTACACTACATCTTCCCCCTGCCAAATAAAGGTGTATTTTAGCAAATGTGGTATTTAAAATACCCTGGCATTTTAATGTCAGGTCTAGGGCGATCCAGTGCCCTGTTGTGACTCCTATCATTCGGTGCTGGTATAAACTTAAGATTGACACCACATTTCTGTAGGTCTGAGTTATTCGTCTGATGTTCACGTTCCTTCCTCACACAGTACCAATTTAACAATAGAAGGTTTAACATGATTGGTATTCCTCCTAAACACATTTCCTTCCTGGTCATTAACAATAACAGAACATGGGCAATCATGAAAATCCACTATCGCACCAGGATGCCATACATCATCATTGGTCTTTAGGAAGACCACCTGCTGACACTTGTAAAAATTATGATGCGACTCTCTTGCAGTCTTATCAAAATGTCTTTTGTTTACTTCATTTATATGCAACTGGTAATCATAAAAACCACTGAGTAACCTGGGTGTCAGTTAACTGTCTTTAACTGGTAATGTTGAATGTGTTAATCGGCTAAACAACAACTGAGCTGGGGAATATTGGGACCCCATTACTGAAGTATTCCTATATTCTAATAAAGTATACTCCACATCAATTTTCCCTTCTTTACATTTGCACAGAATTTTTTTGACAATTCCTACAAATCTTTAAATGAATCCATTTGACCTAGGGTGATTGGGGCTGGAGGTAATGACTGAGAAATTCTATTTTCTAGCGAAACATTGCAATTTATGGGAATTGAATTGAATGTTAACCGACCTCACAATTTTGGGTACACCATGAGTTGCAAATATGGTTTTTAATTCTTTAATGACAGTTGATGCAGTCTTAGATGATACCCATTTCAATTCAAACCATTTCGAGTAATAATCAGCAACAATTAAGAAGCACTCGCCACCATAGTATAGAAAGTCACATCCAATTTTTTCAAAGGGACAGTTACAGACATCATCAAGTAACATATGCTATTTTGCCTTCTTACTAAAGTAATTTTCACACAGTCTATATTTAGAAACAATTGTCTCAACATCTAAATCGAAATGAGTACAATAAAAAAAAAGAGATTTAGCACGTGCCTTGGTCTTCGCTATACCAAAATGAGATGACTGCACTTCCTGCAAATTCACGTCTCTCATGACAAGTAGAACGATAATTCTGTAACCTAACGACACCAAACCATTAGCAACACTAATCTCATTACAAAGCTTGTAGTAAAACTTTAGATGATCAGGAATATTATGTATACATGTAGGCCAACCATTTTGATGCAATATGATGAGTTGCTGTAGTGTTTGTGTTTCTTCCACAATCTGTGTTAGTACTACATCACTAATATCTATGTTATGTACAACCGCATTTAACGAGCCATCAAGCTCACTCGTAACTTCAGTAAAGGTTGATCTAATAGCATCTGCTATGTACATTTGTGATCCTGTGACATATAATATCATACATGCTTAACTTCAACCTAATATTCCGAAGCATCTGTGAACCAGTGGAACTCGTTTCTTCTTTCATCAAGGCCACTAGTGGTTGATGATCTGTATGTACTTCAACTTGTCTTCCATAAATGTAATAATGAAACTTGGTGCATGCGAATAATATGGCTAAAAATTCTTTACAAATTTAACGTCTCTAATGACCTCGATGTCGGCGAGATGTTAAGCCCAATTACCTACCTACCTTTATCAATTTGACCATATTCACACTCAGACTTGGACAAGCTTTTGGATGCAAACATGACAGGATGTCCTTCCTGCAATAAAACACTACGAGTAGCATAGTTTGAGCTCTCTGTCTGTATGACTATTGGTAAACTTGGATCAAAGTTCTGAAGGATTTATGGGCTTGTCAGAACATGCTTAATGTTTTCCACACATTTATTATGAATCCCTGCTTCCCATTTGAACTCAACAATTTTCTTTAATAATTCCCTTAATGGACTTGTGAAGTCAGACAAGTTCGGTGTAAAATTTCTGACATAATTAACAACTCCTAGAAATCTCTACAAACTCTGTCTGTCATATGGAATTTCATAGTCCCTGATGGCAGCTATTTTGTCCGTATCATGATTTGATAAACCCATAATGATTTCATGACCAAAATAGGTACTTAACATTCTCAGGCAAGTATTGAAATTTCCTAACATTGAATTTGATGGTGCTCGATGCTGCAATGATGGGTTAACAGGAGTTTTAGGAATGGTACATCTGAGGCTGGGAATAATTTTGGAAAGTTTTGGATGTTATCCGGTAGGCGCCCGGCATCATCACTGCGATGCCATGAATTTCCGGTAGAGCAGTCACGTGTTGGTATCGGTGTCATTAGGCCGGCGACCGAGGCGATAATCCTCTTGGCAGGCAAACTGGTATTCCTCTGATAAAGTATGTAGTAACTTGTTACTTACACTGTGGTTTATCTGGGCTGACCACATGCTCCAAATTAAATAATAAATTATGCAGTACAGGTTGAACACATTGAAACACACACTGGAAACACTTGCATGAGACACTGTATATTTGGCGGGAATGATGAGGGCCCGCACCCTCAAATGCCCATGGGCATACAAAATAAAATATGTGAGTTCAATTGCACGTGAATTTATTTGTCACCAATTACATTGCTCCTCCAGGAAGTCATTTACATGTGGTTGTCGGACTTAACCAGCCGACAATGTAATCTGCGAAAATGAAAAGTTATACTTCCTCAGGCGATTAAAGCACTGGGGAATGCGAGGGGTAGTCTCTTGGGCGGCTAAACGAGACGAGGTTCCAGAAAATTATGTACTATTGCAATTTTAAATGATCGGTGAAAACAAAAGTTGCTGACTGCCTGGGTGCGCGACGACACAGCGTATGACCATTCCCTCAGAGTGCTACACGATGACTAACTTCTCCTGTGCGACGTGTCAGCTGGCATTGGTGGGCAGGCAAGTCACATGGGACTATGTTCTGACCCACTTTGCCAATAAACATATGAAAAACTGCAAGAACCACACCACTTGCCATTTAACTTGTAGATAATTTCCCTTTCATTAATTAAAACAGATATACACTTGCATAACAAAAGGTGAATGATGGGGGGGAATGAAACATACTGCACTTGCACTTGCAATAAATTATTTATGAAGACAATAACTCTCAACAGGACTTTTTCACGGGACCTTCAAAGTGCCCTCTTATTTCAAGAGTCCTACGGCAGTGGCCGTAACGCCCTTTTGTAAAATACCCTTTTTCCTGCTCTGTATTACTGTGCATGTGTTGCACCAGGCTGCCATAACCTGACACTGCACTGAATAAACTGTGCTACACGCACCACCCATCGCACGAACACATCCGTGCACTGGCACACTCGCTGGGTAGAGCGAGGATGCTAATAGCTACGTCGAATCTTGTCATGTGGTGGGCAAATGGTCTATGGGAGGGGGGGGGGGGAGAGTGGTAGGCATCAAATTTTATGTTCAATTCTCTAGCTCCGAGAAATACCTTGTCAAGAATCCTGTCATGTTCCTGCTTGGATTCAGCAAATACTAAAAAGTCATCCATGTAAATGAACATGCCTTGACTGTTACCACTCGCAGATTTCTTGATATGATTCTGCAGAAATTTCAAACCCAAAAGGTAAAACACTGAAACAGTAACAACCATACATAGTAGAGAAAGTGCAATATTTCCGGCTGTCTTCCATTGATATAATTTGCCAAAATGATTCTTTTAAGTCAAGAATTGAAGAATTTAATCTTGCCTATTTTTGCCTTTGAATCATTTATGGTTGGTATTTCATAATATTTCTTGTCAATCGCCTTAAGAGCTTGTGGGTCCAAACCGAGATGCAAAGAGCCATCAGCTTTTCAACTATCATTAAATGACTGACCCATTCAGTTCGTTCATTTACTTTTGAAATTATTTCTAAAGTACACAAACAATGAAGTTCATACTTCAATTTTTCTTTGACCACAAGGGGAACCCTGTTAGGTGGTTTTGATACCCTAACAGAACCTTGCTATAAGGTTAATTTGTATATGGACTTGGAAAACATCCAGAACCCTGAAAAACATCACTAAATTTTGACAAAATTTCACTTTTACCTGGCCCATTGAGAACTTCAGTCACCTCGTCTCCCCATGTTTCTTTTGAATCAAGTAGAGCTGCTAATATGTAGCAATGACTAAAATCGGCTGAAAACCATTTGCAGTAACAATAAATTCTGCGAACATTGTTTAGACCTGAGCCGAATTTACAATAAAGAACGAAATTCTCTTATTTGAGAGCCATTATATGCCTGGAGTACCACGTTCGTGCGAGAAAGTTGTAGATTACGGCATTTACACTGCACATTTTCAAAAACACTCATTGGGATCAAATTAACCTCAGATCCGGTATCTGGCTTAAAGTTACATTTTATGGGGTTTTCCAACACCAACTCCTGATGCCAACTCAACACACTATTCACATAGGCTGTAACTGAATGGCAATAATAGGTGGTAGTGTCATCACATCCTCACTTATTACATTCGCAACCCTATCTATGTGTTTTCCTTTATTCGTGCGGCACACACTCGCGAAAAAATTCAGCTTATAACAATACGGGCATTTCTTTTCCTTCTGCAGGACAAAATTCAATCTTGTGATGTTGTCGACCGCACCAGAAACACTTGGTGTTTTGAAAATTCTCCATTGTGCTCCCATGTCTTGTTACGACGACTGTGTAAATACCAGTGAACCCTGTTCACGAAATTTTGTCGCAGTTGACCTGTCGACCCCATCCACTTCAACTTGACTGGAACATTGCACTTGCGCAGCTTGAGTTCTTGTTATCTCTGCCAGCCTCAAATTGTAAATGGCGCAATCTAGCCTCACATCCCCTTCCACAAGTAACCTTCGTTGCATCTCTCTGTCACTACAACCCAACACACTGTTTTCTCTCAAAATCTCATCTTCAGCTTGAAACGAAAAACTCTTACTGAGATTCTTAACATCTGTCAAAAAATGCTTGAAAGTTTCGCCCGGTTCTTGTTTCCTAGCATTTAATACATACAGCATATGCAGAATATTCTTCTTAGTATCACAATAGTCTTCAAATTTATCGTCATCATGTTCGGAAAGACCAAATGCTAATCAATTAATCTGAAACAACTGCTCAAAAGTGCGCCAATTCACAGCAATGTTGCTATGCAGAGTCAGTTTCATCAGAACATTTAAACACATCGCCAACTGTACGAATGGTTAAGTTTCTTTCCACTTGAATGTGCATATAACAATTATATCAATCAGGTTGATGCTGTGTGGCTGGACTGAATAGGGTTAGGTTTGGTTTTCAGGGCGGTGAGGTATGAGGTTTTGGAAATGTTGGATTTTACCCGACTAGGCACCAGACATCGCTCAAGGGCGGCATCAATGATGATGGTGATGCTGTAGCATGACGACTCCTGGATGTTCTCGGTGGTGCTGTGGGCCGAGTGCCCGGGCATATTTCTCTCGATGATGACCTCTGACCCTATCCTGCTGTAGTTATTACACTGTTGTTGATTGCAGTTTGCTAAACGGTAATCTATCTGCTTATTATACACCTTTATGATCAAGACAATTTTGTGGGCAAAATTGTTTAAGACTTTTACGTGTGTCGCGGTGTGGACTATTCGGGCTGTCCACGCGCCCATACATGTACTTACGTCTCAAATTAAATATTCATTCCATTGACCCTGCAAAACACTCTGAAAACACTTGCAATGAATTGGCGGGTATTATGAGGGCCCGTGCCCTGACATGCCTGGTTTCTACCGGAATAAAGTACGCACAGATTAGTTCTCTGTGGCATTTATTTGGTGAACCAACTAACACTTCATTCGAAGCAACCTACATGTGGGTGGAGGCTTCTTCGGCCGTCTGAAGTTAAACTGTGAAAATGGTATTCACCAACAATAATTCTTACGGAAGTAGTTACACTTACCCAGGCAATGTAAGCTTTGGGTAAGTGAGGGTGGTGTCCCGGAGGCGATGCGAAAAATGATTACTGTATATTAAAAGCTATTGCACGTTAAATGGTAAGTCCAAATGAATGTATGCTGCCTGGGCATGGGAAAACATGAAACACAGTATCTCCGATGCTACATGCTTACTGAACTTCCAACATGGCACGAGAGCAAGAGTTAGTGGGCTCGCGAGCCACGTGCAAACTACTTCCTGCACATATGCTATTACTATCTCAGCTTACCTGCTTAAGCATACGCGCCGCACTGCACAGAATTATACACTGAAACCTAAATGACAAAATACTTGCAAAAATGATAATAGTATGGAATGGACATAATGTGCATGAAAAATGAGAACAAGAATAACACAAAACAAACATGAGATACTGAACACTAAAAAGGAGGCATGGATTTGCCGTCTTTATTAAACACGTAATACCATTTGGCACAGTGTGCATCGCAAACCTTTATTAATGGTTTTAAGCTCTATTACACAACCTTGGTGCGCACTGGTGCACACAAGTAGAGTCTGGATCCTCACTGTGGTGATGTGGAAGTGGTTGGCCGGACAAATGGTCTCAGGGAGAGGGACGTAGCACACGTCAAACGCCCCCCCCCCTCCACCATTTTGAGACTATTTGTAGGCCGGATGCTGCTATAAACAGCAACTGTGGGCCCTTGGTGGCCTGTGAGGCCGCAAGTTGTACAGCTCTCTCCCTCGTGCTTTGGCCTGCTGTGTTGGCTGCTGCATTTGCTGGCGGTTCACCTTGCTGCAATGCGCCAGAGCATGCCGACACTGGTGACATTGCTGTGGCAGGTGTGTCCACCTGTGTGACCAGCGGAGGCAGAATGAATCCTCGGACCTGCTGCCTTCGCTATCGCCATCGCTGTTTGCTGCTTGCACTGTCGTCTTTCCTACTCTGCCTGCTCTCCTGCTATTTTAGCTGTTTCTGGGCGCGACCTAGCTGAACAGAGCCTCCCGGAGTCCGGCCACCTGCCATCGCCCCCTCGTGCATCGTCTCCTCTCTTGCTTTGTGCACGTGCGAACTTCCCCTCTTGTTTCCTGCAGTGATCTGGCTGGGTAGCTGCCCCGACGCCGTCTACATTGCATCTGGTACTCTGGTAAGACACCTGGTGCGAGTGTATCTTCATGCACTGTTTTCTTCGCCTCGCCTGGCGTCTCGATGTTGGGCATCATAATGGCAGTAAATGCTTGCTCCTCTCTTGCTACTGGCATTGGTGTGAAAACTGGTGATGTGACAGTTGTGCATGTATGTGCTGCATCGTCGACATCGTCTGGGTGAACTGTCGGGTGCTCCCTTATAGGCATGATGATGCCAGGCAACAAGGGTTCATTCTCCCTAGCTGCTGGTGTTACTTATTGAGGTACTGTGATACCCTGTTCCTCTCTATCTCCCCTAGGGAGCTCGTCAGCGGCATCGCCATCGAGGGTTACCCCGGGTGAAACTTCTCCGTCGTCCTGCTGGGGTGGATCTGGTGAGGGATCCCTCCTCTAGAGGTGCTACTGCACCTTCCTTCTGACTGTGTGCTGATGGGAGCTTGACACGGCCATCGTCATTGTGGAGTTGGGTGTCATTGGGACCGGCTTCGTCATCGCGGCACCTAGGGTGAGCCAGATGTCGTCCTGGCACACTCTTGCCTTTATCCTTCCTATTAGGACCGTGTAAATGGTTAGTCCATGCCTTTGGAGAATCCGACGTGGGCCACTCCACTTTGCGCGAAACTTGCGCATAACTCCTTGCATGCAGTGGACTGTGGGTGCGTCCTCACACTTCCTGACCCATTCGTAACTCCGGTGGTGGCCTTGTGCTAACTGGCAGCCATCTACCTGTGTACTTGCCATGTTGCTCGCACTATTCCTGTATGCGTTGACTGCGTTGTTGGCATTGCACGCCAGTGCTAGGTACTTCCCTGCTGGCCTTGCCCCGTGGGCAATTTGCTTCGCTCGGTAGACGTAAGTCGCGTCCCAATAATATTTTGGTGGGTGACTTGCTTGTTGCTGCATTGACGCGTCATGTGAGGGTATACAGGGTGGCGGGCAGATGTTCGACCTACTTAGTGTGTTGTTCCCCCACACAGAGTCGTAACTGTGCCTTCACCTCCTGGTTACGAATCTCCACGGGGTTCGCTCTGGGATGGTAAATCGTAGTTGTAACATGGTGTACCCTCCACCAGGTACACAACTCCCTCCACTTTTTCTCGGTAAATTGATTACCGTTGTCGGTGTGGAGATTTATCGGAAAACCCCACCATGGGAAAAGTGCTCTCGCAATGTTCCTAATCCATGCACTGCTTGCAGGATATGCCTCTGTCCACTTCGAAAAGTTGTCAGTTACCCCTATTAGGAACCGCTTTCCCCCCTTGGTCCTGGGGTATGTCATCATTAGGTCGATACACACTGTCTCAAAGGGCTTGCGCAGAACACATGGTTTTTGTTTTTGCTTACCATCCGACCTGTGAGATTAGAACAAATTGCATTTTTTTACACTTTTGCACATACTGTCGCACGCTTCTATTGAGACCTGGCCAGAAAAAATGTTAGCGCACATTCCTTATGGTCTGTTCAACACCGGGGTGTCCTGCCACGCTGCCACTGTGAGAATAGGCAAGTACCTGATACATCGCACATGAGGGGATAAACACTCTCCACCTCCCAGGTTGCTGCAATGAACACGTCTCTAATCTGCCATCAATCACGCACCGCCCCTCCACCTCCTGCTGTGCGCATTTGTTTACTTTCGCCTGTGTGTACTGGCATTCCTGTTGTGCTTGCGTCACTTGCCTATACAAGTAATTAATTAATGCTTCGTTACTTTCTGCACCTATTTGCTGAATCTATATTTCTGTCACGGGATCACGTACTTACGGCGGTAGAATTTCCTCCCATTCTGCTTTGTTACGAACGATTACTTCATTATTAGGGACACATGACAATGTGTCCGCTAATTCGATCTCTTTGCCTGGCACATGCTCTATCACGTAATCGTATGCTTGCAAATGCAATGCCCACCTGGTCAACTTGATTTTCACCTCCTTCATGCTATGCTACCATACTAAACATTGGTTATCAGTACTCAACATGAATCTCTGGCATCTGAAATAGTCACGATACTTTTTGACGGCCCAAATGACTGCCAAATATTGCCGTTCATTTACATCGTAGCGCCGCTCTGTCTGCCCGAGCTGGGCGCTAGCGAAATCGACCACATGCTTCGCCTCGCTGTCGTCAACCTGATTTAACGCAGATCCAATTCCCTCCTGACTTACATCAGTTTGTAGGTACAAGTTCCTGCTAGCGTCATAACGTGCGAGTGTTGTACATTCCTGAAATTTCTGCTTCATGCGTGTAAAGGCGCTTTCAACGTCCTCTGTCTACTTAAATCTTTCCTGCGGCGAAACAAGTCTGTAAGGGGTGCAGTAATTATTGCAACATTTGTAATGTGTTCCCTTAGCTAGTTAATCAAACCAAAGGATTTCCTAAGCTGCTTTTTTTTTTTTTGTGTGGTTGCGGGTAATTGCCAATTATTTTTTATTGTTCTGGGTTTGGTTTGTTTCCTTCTATGTCAACTACATGCACTAGAAAATCGATACTCAACTTGCGCACATGACACTTTTCTACTACGCACGTCAGGCCATTGATTGCTAATCTCTCCAACACGACTGATAAGTGGTGCACATTATCCGTCCAACTGCTTGAACATATTATCACATCGTCGAGATACACTAACATGTATTCACCAATAAGGCCATCTAATACACTTACCATAATTGACTGGAAAGGGGCGGGGGCGCATTTCAATTCGTATGGCATGGCACAATTGAAATCGCCTGCCATCTGGTGTGATTAATGCCATTTTTTCCAGTCCTCCAATTTCATGGGCACCTGCCAATAGCCACTTTTTAGATCTAGGAATATATAAATTTTGCTTGCCCCAAGGAACTCAACGCATCTTTCACACTTGTGTAGGACGGGAGTGTGATACACGCGACTTGAGTTATAGGCCTTAAGTCTGCACAAAATCTCCATGTTTAATCTTTCTTGGGCACTAATGTAATTGCGGAATTATACGGGCTATCTGATGGCTCAATTACCCCATCGTTTAACATCTCCTGTATTTGACGTTTGATAATGCGGGCTTGATGCAGTAAGTGCCCTCGTGGATTTGTACAAATCGGTCAGTCTTCAGTTGAGGGGATTTCATGTTCTGGGACCGTGGTGCGCCATAAAGTATCGTGTTCTGAAAAGACATCCCTGCGTTTATTTAATATGTGCTGAAATGTAGCCTGGTGTCCGGTCAGTATCTGGTTATCAAAGTACCCTAGCTGTACCTCGGGTAGGCTACCTGTCGGACAGCGGTCCAGATTATACATGGTGCGCCACTCTTTCGCGCCGAATTGAATACGACGGGCTGCTGATTCCACTATCATATTTTGCTAAGAGAGCCAAGGTACTACCAGAATAGCATATTCCCGTATCTCTGGTGTTACGATGGCAGTTGTAATGGGCTCGATATCGCGTACAAGTACCATCACAGTAGTACGCCCTGTTGTGGTACTGCAGTTATCATTGTTTGCTAGCCTAATTACGTGATTCTTAGGGGTCGCATCCCCCGTTCATTCACAGAACTGTGAGACGCTGTGGTATCTATAAGTGCATGGCAACGTTGACAGTTTATTGTGACCAAAATGCAGATGAACTGGGACTGGCTACTACTGACCTGTTGTACAAGCGTCTGCTGTGGTGTCAAATCCGGTTTATCCTGAGGTGTAGGCAGGGTGTCAGGAGCGTCTGGTCCCCTCTCTCCTGCTAAACGTTTCCCTGTTTCTTATTTTCTGCAGCTTCTTTCACGCGATCCAAATGCGGGTTGTTAGGGCATTGATTATGCCAAAGATACTCTTCTGTCGGGTAGCATCGACAGGGTAGCTGCGGCAGTCGATTTGGATTCCTCACCCGATTCGAATTACTTGCACCATTCGTCGCTCTTTTCGTGAGTGGTTTCTGACCACTCAGCACGAGTAGTAGGGACGCAGGAATCCTACCCCACATTGGATTAATTGGGATTAATTTATGGATTATCGATTTGATTGAAAGGGTTAATCCTAAATCCGATCTTAATGCGGTCAAGTGATTTAATCAGAAAAGGGTTCATTGAAAGGGTTAAACGGATTGAAAGGGTTAGTTTTTAATCGAATCAATTTTTTTTTCTTGATTTATTTTCTTCCTTTCATTTTGAGTGGAGGTAGCAGGAGCTCTATACGATGTTGACAGAGTGGTGGGTTGCAATGTCTTATATAGGTGTAGAGCTGAGTGCAAGAGTGGGCCATGGAATTTTTTTTTATTTTTTTATTTTTTTTAACCTTGAGGTGTTTGGGGGGGGGGTGTTAGTGGTAGATAGGGTTTTTTTTACGAATATATTTAACACACGAGAGAATTTCAGAATCCATTCGTCAACCTGTACACATTATCTAACTGGCAATGTATATTCACCTTACCAAGCAATCTAAGAGTGGCCTATGTGTAAATGTTATGTTTTTTGGTGGGATATTGCTCGTAGACGGTAGATAGGCGACTTTGAAAGATGCAATTTGCGTGTTAAACAATCTGTTTTCGGAATTTAATTAAATGTTAGAGAATTCCAAAGTGTTCGACGTATGAATAAATTCCACGCATCGAATCGAAAATTTTCAAACGACTACATGAATAATAAGTGGAATTATGTGAGTTTTAAACGTAACGTGAGTCCCGATCTTAGAAATATAATTTACACGAGAGAGAATTTTAACTACGTGAATAACATCTGATGTCGATAAGTGCAAACTCAGTAAACGAAATCCAACTAGTCAGTATGAATAAATAACAAGTTTACACGTACAGGTACCTTACACGATTCAGCCTGGTGAATCCTATCTTACGGCAAAAAGGTCTGAAGACGATTTAAAACACACATAATCACGTACCTGAAATGATATTAAAATAAGTCGGTTCGATGAATGAGTAGCAGTTACTTCGAGTTGGGAGTAGATACATGTAGCACGTCTGATAGGCAAATGTGATAAAATTACGGTAAATGTTTATGAAATTCACTTCACTTGTTAACACAAACGGTATTTTCGTCTACCGAACACAGAAATCAATTACTTACCGCAATATTGACTAAACACGCGAGAATTTATATTTTCCCCGATAAAATACTATGTAAATCGCGGCTATCACTAGAGATGAGTATGTGTCACGCTCTTATAGATTTACGGGAAAATATATTGCTATTGTTACATAACTTGAGTTGAATTTTTTTTATTTAAAAACTAGTTTGTTTATCCTATTCTCCAGACATAATCGTGTTGTATTTTGAACAGGAACTCTTATAATCTGTGTATAAGTAATTTTTTTTTTCTGGACTCCGTTCGGTGCTGTCGTAGACTGAAGGCAAGTAGGGACAGAGTTTTTTGCTTCCTACCCTTGTGAAGGCATGCGGGTTTCGCTTTCAATAGATTCCCCTGGGATATCCTGTTCCAACTTTCAAGTTGAATAGCCCGAGTGGACCAAGGTCCACTCAAGGTACTAACCTGGTGCCTCAATCCTTTGAAAATCTTCATTCATTCATTCAGCTATGTTTGATTTTCTCCATATATATATATATATATATATATATATATATATATATATATATATATATATATATATATATATATATATAATATGTGTGTGTGTGTGAGTATGTGTGTTCGTGTGTGTGTGTGTGTGTGTGATTTCCCCTAAGCCCTTCAAAGTCTCTGCAAGTATTGTAAGTTAAGAAAAGTAGATTTTCTTTTTCGTGAAAGAAAGCAAAAAAGTTATCCTGAATTTTTTTTAAATCCAGGTCATCAGCTTACCAATACTGATAGTCACACACTCATAGCATTTTTTTTCTCATTTTACATAATATATGTTTTAAAAAAAAATTAGTGACCTAAGGTATTTAAAAAAATTAATAATAACTCGCACTATTCATTTTTTATCATTTCATTATAAAATATTATTTTTCCCAAAATTCTCCTAAAACCTACATATTTACAATATCACACAAAAAAAAATCGAATTTACAACAAACATCAGCACATAGTAAAAGTCATCTTTCAATCACAGTTTTTATACAAAACAATTTTGCACATACTTTAAAAACAATCATCTTACAACTAAATTACAAAAACAAGTCATTTTTTCAAAAACAGGATATTTCATCAATAATATTTTAACAACCATCAACTTATAAAAGACAGTTCATCAATAACATTTTACCAACAACATTTTACAAACATTACATCTGGAATTTAGCAATACAACTACTGTTACTAAAACTACTATTACTATTATAACTGTTACAAAAGTGTCTGACATATATCACAAGATTAAAAAATGTTTACACAAACTAAAACACAATTGAAGAGATTTATGTAAAACAAACAATTTTCTTTACATAATATATACAAGAGCAACTGTTGGTTGTTTCTTTACTATCAATCTACATTTATTATATACATTTAGTGACACACTGGTGGGGTGTTAGTAAAGATTCACAGAGGGGTGTTCATTTGTCACATCCGGGTATTGATTTTGCCAAGCGCGCGCGCGCCGCGCACACACGCACACACAGTGTTTCCAAATTTCAATGATGAAGGCATTAATTTGATTTTCTTCTTCTATGACAAAGGAAATTGGATCGAAGACACTTGCATCAAGAGAGTTGTTATTGAAGTAATGTAATGTCTTACAGGTAGGCAAACAGCATTGAATGGTAACACAATTTGTACAGTGGCGGCTGGTGACTTTTGAAACTGGGAGGGCTGTAGCGATCCTAACTCTTATCATTACAAATATAATTTTTTAAATAGGCACATTGATAAATATATTGCGTACGACAGGCTTAATTAAGTGTAGCTTATGTAGCTGAATACAAAAAATAAGTGTGGTTGTATGAAGAAAAATGTATCATCGCCCGATTTGTAATAGTCAACATACTGTGGCCGCTGGTTCATATCTAATCGCTACCACAGGAATGTATTTGTTTTAAGTTTAAGTTTCCACCCAGTACCTACATGGTGTGGCACATTATACAATACGACGAGAGATAACATCATAATACCAATTCTACCATACTAATGATGATAATAATTTTAATATACTAAAACAAATATTTTTAAAACCAAATACTAATTTGCATAGCCTACAGTACATACTAAATTCATGTCAAATTTAAATTAGAGGATGAAAGTGGCATATCGTAATTAATATATTTGTAAGAAAAATCCATTCGTCAACCTGTACACACTATCTAACTGGCAATGTATATTCACCTTACCAAGCAATGAAAATTTGATGGCATTTTTATATGTTGCGAACATTATTTAAATCTTTTAACTTTGTCTCCCAAATGTTTTAAGTTTTTTTTACCCCATTGACAGTCCACGCAAGATCATTAGGTTTCATTAGCAAAAAAATTTAACAAAACAACACATTTCCAACTTCAGACCCGCATAGCCAGTCAGCGAAATTTTATGAACTTACGTCGAATTTTCCCGTATACGAACCATTTACTACCTTGGTTTTGTTGTTGAATTATATTTAACTGTGGCCTTGCTGGTCCCAGATTCTGTAGCTCTAGTTTATTCTCGTAATTGAAAACCTTTGTCACAATAAGGTTTAAAATGTTACTTGCCGAATTAACAATTACTTACAAGTTTACACAACACGACATTAACAACAATTCAACCCTGCTTCTGACCGATGCTCATAGCTCATAATTAATTTACAACAAACTTATTCAGAGTATTACGCACTATATTTGAAGCTCACACGAGTTTGAACGATATCTATAAATAAAAAAATATTCAAAATAAATACAAGCATTGTTAAGAAATGTGTTTAACATCTGTAAAAGAGTGGAGCGTGAAAGTGTGCTTACAAAACATGTAATTTGGTAGCTTTGTCGAGTACCAGGAAACCATTCTTTTGTTTGAGCAGGGGCGCGCCCAGCTCTCTCCGATTTACAGCATGCGATTGGCTGAAAAGGGCCGAGCCCCTAAAGTCTTCCCTCCCTCCCGTAGCGCCCCAAGTCCTATGTTAGAGTCATCTCTCTCTACTAGCTCTACCCACTTCGGGGCGAAGAATCCGCTGCCCCACCACTCGACATTTCCAAAAATATTTATCTCGGGACAAGAGTCTCGTCCATCTCAAAAACATTTGCTGTGAAATAACTTCCGTATTCGTAAGCAGTATTGTTTACTGAGTATCAGATAATCAGAGGTATGCGTTCTCAGATATTATTAGGAGGACTCACTCCGCAACCCTACCTCAGCAGCCGCCACTGGATTTGTAGTTGGTGTAGTCAGTTACGATGATGATTCTAGTTAGCTCTGATGATGATTATAGCCAGCTGCGATGATTATTATTGTATCCAGCTGCGATGACTGTGGAACAGGAGGTGCGTGTGGTGTCGGCAGATGGGTGTCCTCAGCGTTGTGTGGTGTTGGGAGGTCTATACATTTATTGTGGCATTGAAACTGTTATAGGGTGGGAAAAAATTCAGGTATTCAATAGTGCCCCCAAGGTAAGGTTAATATGCCATCTGACTCAGTGTACTGCTTATCATTCATACCTGACAACACTACCTTTGTTACGCGTTCGGTGTAGACTTGACGAGCACACGAAAGGAACTGATATTGGGTCCCCATTACCCTTGTACGATTTTCGAGGCAATCTTGATCATCCTCGTACCTGAGTGATTGCAACAACGTATGCATAAAGCTTAGGACGTAAACCCACAAATAGTGTGATTATACGCCGAACACATTCATCTTTCATTACCTCAGTACGGCCTTTTTCCTGTGAAGAAATCCTTGCGGATTATCGAGCGCATTGTTGGATGTATAAAACTGTGCCTAAAAATCTGGGGTAATTACTTTATATATGTCATCACAAGCAATAGAGTATACCCAGGAATCGGCGTCACAATACAGGAGGTACAAAGCCGGTGAAAAAAAAATTTGTACACATGTACTGATAGTGAAATTCATAGTGTGTTAATTTTGAAAGATCGAGAATGGCAACACAAGTGTACAAAGGTTTGTTGAACGCAACAGAACTCTCTGACATTTTGATGAGGACTAAGTTTTCATAGATGATCTGCCGCGCCTGTAATGTCGGATGTCCTATCAGCTGTGCAGCCCCATAGATCGTGCCATACCTCAAAACTACTCTGATGTCTCATTCCCGGCGGACATTCTGCAATGTTTTTTCATAAATCGAATTATTCATCAACTTTAAAAACGATTTTTCGAATGCGTTCGCAGCCTGTGCACATTTCTCAAAGTTAAACTCGATGTACGGAGCCATCCATTCCTTCCGTTCAAAGCGCAAAATGCAATGAACAAAGTCAAGTTTGGCCCCGTACGTCAAATACTGCCTCAGTGTTTCCCCGTGTATAACATATTTCTTGCGCTGCGCGAGTGTTAAAAGAAGTTTCTCATGCGAGCCGTTCGGGGGTACACCATTTTCTGGGACCAAAGGCAGATCAGATAGTTTTTCATGACACTCTTCTGGGAATTACAGATCCACATCTGCAAAAAAAACAAGTGTAACCATCATTCACCATATTTGCAAAATCCTATGACGAGAACACGTCAGCCTCAACCCACTCGAAATTACCAATCGGAAGCTTGGACCGCATTGTATGACTGTACGACCCGTTGACGTCGAAATAGCATATATATTTCAATACCACACTGGGGTCGAAGTCCTCACCGATGTAAATATGGTTGGCTTCCGCACATCTTTTTGAAACATAGGTAGTGTCGCCCCTAACCCCATGTTCTACAAAAAGATACATGTCAGGATCAGTCAACAGCTCTAGCCATGTGCATGTCATCGACAATAAAGTGTCCCATGAGAGAGACAGAGCTGTGACGTACATGGTGGGGTCAAGACCGTAATGAGCCAAATATACAGTCCTGAAATTCTCAAAAACATCAGCCGGCAAACAAATATCCACACGTAAGAATTGAATGGTATACTGCAGCAAGTTTATTCAGTTGAACGCATCCCACTCGGCTTGGGCATAAGTGTAATCCTCATCGTCAATGCCTTCGCCTCTCATCACAATGTGAAATGCGACCTTTGGTGGGAGTGACTTGCACATCACACTGTCTGGCGACTTGACAAAGACATAAGGAAAACTCCCTTCCATTTTGCCAATTCGAACTGGGTGTTATCTGGAAACATCGAGCAGGTGATACTCAATTGCACAGGTAGTAAATTACCTGCCAAAGTTTCCAGAGACGCGCTCATGAATTGGAATCAATCAATAAATCTTAACTTGAAATATTGCGCCTTTCCATTGCAATCAATCATATTGGGAATCTGTTTTGTGATACGTTTGTATTTTTCAAGGTCATTCCATTCACTTGAATTTTTTCCAGGATTTTCAATTACCACGGTTCCATCGTGTAACGTTACACGGTGTTTAGCCAAGGACTTTATAAGAACGTGAGCATCGTATTTCTGTAAGTTATGGAAAACAGCGACAAGTTGTCTTTTGGGCAGTCTGAAATTCAAGTTGCACTTATTATGCGTGCGGCCTCTGATTTCGCCTGTCAGATGGTCATGGTCGACCACAATATCATCTGTAACGAGCAGTTCTTTAGAAATGTGACAACTTTTCTGAGCCGCCAACCTAGCTTCATCAGCAGCGGTTTTTGACTTCATCGGAACAGTGACACTGTAAATTCCGGCAGCCCACTTTGAAAGTTCAACTAATTTATCAACTAATTTGTACATACAATTAGCAACCACAAAATCGAAATACTGAGATAAATTCAGATTGTGTGAACAGACCAACAAAATGCTACAAGCATATGGCATATGTTGGTTGATGGTAGTTGTATTACTTGTTTCATCATTAAGCAAACAAGTGGACATGGGTTTCAGGCAATTTCTATGTCGAAATAGGCGACGAAACTCAATCTCTGCTGTTTGCTGTAATCTTTAAATTCCAGGTACTTGTTGTTCCCAATGGGGAAAGTACTGCGAACAGCCTTTTGTTGCTGGCGAAGAATAGTGTGTCTAGCAAGTTTCTCCTCAGTTCTGAAATACTGGAGACAGCGACCGTAAACAAATTTCTTATCGTGACATTTACTCAGCTGACTATCAGCCATCTTTGACAAATTTCTAATGCATACAAAATTCAAATGAGCGGCATTCCCACTCGTGCGAATCACCAAAATATTCACGTGTTTGCCATGGTGTACAGGAGAAATACACATGGTTACTACATCCCCACCCTTTTTGCAATTTCCATCAATTATATTGCTATATTTGTCTAACACACAGCAGACATTGCTAGAAATAGAATTGTCCTCCTCAAACATGCGAATGTCCTGTATGACAACAGGTGCTGACAGGCCTTCAATATTCAAAACCTCGTGAGGTTTTGTATATGAAGTAATTCTCTTGGCATGTCGTGTGGCTGGAAACAAAGTTGCTATGATGGGGCGTAGTGGAAAGACATTCCCTCCGGGCAGTTAACAGCGACACAAGCTTCCTTATTAGAAATAAACTTGGGCAGTTTAGTGTGAGCAGCACCAACGATGAACAGCCGATATTGACTCACATGGACGTCCATGTACGTCAACATTTGCAAACTCCAGCCAGAATCACACACACACACACACACACACACACACACACTAAACTCCTCAAGCCTATTTGTGAGATAAGGAATGATGTCATCATAGATTAAACCCACATCAGATGATAGAGTACAGGGATTACTTTGCTTTGAAAATAAAAAGACTCTGTACCACCTTCTTCCGCCATAAGGGATTTCAAGTTCTTGCCCGCTACAGAAACTGATAATCTAACCGGCCGGTGTGATGCCATTAATAACCTTAATAAAGTGACTTTACACCTCTCAAGTAAAAGAGAAAAATCCACATCAGACTATAATTGATTGTTAAGTTTATGCACGTCATTTAGTCGTCCCACAAATTCCGTAGCCAATAGCTGGTACATCAGATCTGGCAAAGCTTCTACCGAGTCTTGGGAATCGGAAAAGGAATTATTTTCTGGCTCCCTTGGCGAAATATCTCTAATTGACTCGAAAGTCGGTTGTGAAACGGTTGAAGCACTTTACGAATCACAAGAATCTTCCAAGTCTGATGGAAATAAGTCGTCATTCAAAAGATCAACCTTTTCATGTTTGGGGGCAGCAGACACGTTTTGACATATTGGTTTTGACAATCTCTCCATAAGCGAATCCGTGCTCGAATCACTTAAGTAGAGATCGTCCTCCAAAAGATTAATTTGTGTCTGCTTAGGAGAAGGGACACTGTCGCGACAGCTTGTTTGTCTTTCTGTCTGTATTTCCAAATTGGAATCGCTAATGTAAAGATCTTCAAGCAAGATGTCAATACAGGATCTCTCACGCTCACCCATTTTGACTCCTAACTAAAAAACTTTCATTATTTTCCCCGATATAAAAGTTTAAAAGTCACAGTAAATACACAGAAGTGACCCCTCGTCATAGTTAATGAATATTTAAACATTGAAGAGAGGTTGTAGGTGCATGTTATTGACACAAACCCTATTCCATATAGTGCAAAGGAAGCAGCTACTGGTGGTCTACCTCTCCTCTCAGCTATGCTTAATAATCTCAAAACAACATGAAAAAATTACATTTGGAATTTAATTCACATAACTTTTCCCCGCACTCACACAACTACGTAACCAAAAAAAAAATCTCTGAGTACTTGGCCATGCATTCTAGATGCATTTTCACATAGTTTGCGAATATTTAAATATTGAAGTGAGGCTGTAGGTGTGTTTTTGACACGAACCATTTTCCATATTGTGCAAAGGATGCAGCTACTGGCAGTCTACCACTCCTCTCAGCTCTGCTAAATTAACTCGAAACTCAGTCATACCCATTCATAAGCAAAACCCATCTTTAAACATCCACCCTTGAACGTCACTAAACAGCCTTAAAAAAAACTTAAACAATATTCTGAATTGTGAACCGATTTCACTCACATCTAACTATTTATAAAGAAATTTCATTGATTTGTAACGATTTTCAAAGCCATTTCATTCTGGTCTAATGATTTTGCTACACCCTTGAACTCAAAGATGTAGCAAAATTGGATTTCCAAACAATATTAGAGTTTCCAACAGGTTTTGAAGAAACCCTCGTTGAATAGGGCACAGAAAGTGCATAATATATTGAGAACTTATAACATGAACAAAGAACACATGAAATATGAATTGAGGTTTCCTTTTATTCATTACTTTTTTTTTTCATATAATGTTTTTCATTATACTTGTCTCTAGAAGATTCAATTATTCCAGATAATAGCATACAGAAAATTATTTTAAAAATTGACTAGATTTTGTTTTTTTACTGTGTCAATTAAAATTTTCCCTTTCTCATTTAAGGAAAAACCTGGATACAAAAAAAAGTATTTTTTAATTTGTCTCAGGGCTTTCACATTTACAAATATTATTTCGGCCAATGTATATAATTTACTATGCCCGCATTAATGCAAAAGAGTGCACCAGTTATAAATAATGGCCAGACTAAATACATATTATTTTGACCCACATAGAAAATTTTTAGTTATATGCAATAACAAATATACTGTTTCCTCAAAATTTCTTCAATTTTTCAAGAACCCACAATTGAGATTATTTGGCCTTTAAAATACAATTTCCAATTATGACATCAATAACAGTTTGGACTATTTAAATTTCCAAAGTTTATTTTACCACAAAAATTATTTCGATTGTGTAGCCAAACTCACAGGTTATGGCTAGCCTAAAAATGAATTTGGTTGTCTATTATGACTTAACATAGCCAACAGAGGCCAACCACGAAAGTATCTTTATTTGATCATGATAGTTCCAACATTTTCTATGTTTAGCTAATTCCTCATTAAATGAATAATTGATATAAGTTAATGAACTGGCTTAACGGCCAAACAGCGGCAAAGAGTTTTGGAGAATTGGAATTAATTTTTTATTTTACTAAATTCCGTTTTTATTTGGAACTTCTCAAAACACTTGCTATAAATTACTGGCCATATGGCCGAACAAAGGCCAAAATCTCAGAAAGCTGAACATAAGTTTTCTAATTTATACAGGGAGCATGAAGATATATATTTTCATTAGTTCCAGGGAAAACATTAAAATGTCTTTTTTTAAAAACCATATACCAAAAGTTTTTGGCAGGCAACTTTGATATTGATTTACATTTTGTAATTTGCCAAAATGCCAAATTCAAAGTATTCTCATGATAAACTCCGCCATCATGGCGCCTACTTGAATTATAAGGTCACCAAGTGTGCCTGACCTAACCCAGCCATTAAGGCATAAATTTAAAGTTACAACACTATGTATTTAGTTTTGGGTTACTTAACTCAGTGCAGGTGGAACTCCTTCAGGGCGATGACCGACCCCGAACTGAGATAGTGCACTCCATTATATACACAGATAAAGTCATTACTCCTTAGAGGGTTACACAGAATTTATGGCCAATCACATCCTAATTACGAAAAAAAAACGAAGAATTGGCCAATAGAAAAACACGGCCTTATTGGGACAAACTGTTAATTTAGGTCTTATAGGGGGATCTTAATTTGGCGACGAATCCCAGCAAACATGTCCATTTATGGCGATCTATGTCACCACCACGTCGACACACTTCCGGTAACCAGACGAGCTTGAAGGAAGTAACTTTGTGAGCAGCCATATTCTTCCAAAGTTGATACTTCTGCATGCATGCGTAGCAGGTGGAGCAGACACCACCAGCGCTCAGCTGGATCAATTTGCCATCCCCCTAAAGGTGGCGCCACTATCCCCCACCGGTGGCAGTGAAATTATCTACCAAAATAGAATTGAGTCTGCCACCATGTGTGCCATACATGTCGACGAAAGCTGCAGAATTCTACCGCGATGGGCAGGGCCGAAAAATTTTAGCGTAACGAATTACGCCTCGTAGCTGCCAAGAACGTCCAAATGTTGAAGAACCAGGTAAGCTAACAGCAATTTTAGGCTAAATTTCAATATTGCCACGTAAAAGTAGGCGTTTATTTTCTGTGGAAACGAACACTGTGTCCATTGCGACGTATTGAAACGGGGAAGATTTATTGTAATATTGTGTCTTTTACTAGAGTTATCAATAAACATGAGAGGTCTTAGACAGTTAAGACCCTTGGTATAGAAGAGAGTTATGTATATTTTTTCTTTTTGCGCTGTTTTGGTCTTCAAGTAATAACTGCTAAAGCTGGTAGTGGTTTGTTGGAAATGTGTTTCTTCAGAAGGTCTCATGTCGAGAAGGTGCCTGCACCAAAGGACATTGGTAAGATTGATCCTAACAGGATAATATGTTGGAAGACATTTTCAGTTCATGAGGCCAAGGTAGACAACACTGCTGTAAATAGTATGTTTGGTAATGCATCTATGTATTCACGTAAGAAGATGAAGATGAAACTTGGTGATCAGATTTGGTTTTATCGGAAATTAGTTGGTACTACTGGCGACATGCATATTCTTGGTCATGTGGAATTGTTTTTCAATCCGTGATTATGTGTTATGTGTTTGCGTTTTTGTGAGTAAATGTTTTGTAGGTACAAAACGTACTGTGGCTTTTTTTTTGTATTTTTTATATTCCTTTGAACATTCATTTTATGGTATTAATTATACGGAGTGATGTAAATACATGTCCTCCAGTCCAGCCTCCAATCAGCAGTCGGTACCGTAACAAACAAAGAATAGCTTGCACAAGCATCAAAATTGTCACCATCAGGATCAGGAGTACTTCAATTTTAGTTATCTTCCCAAGAATCAATTACACTGCCTGGAAGAGAACTCCCTGCACTGAGATTCCCTCCCTCTCAAAATTTCTGACTGTTTTGAAAATACTTTGAATTACAAAACCAAACCTACAATATCCCTAATTAAGAATCACAAGAAACCTAATCTGTTTCTATCTAAAAACATCTTAAAGTAAATGAGCATGGACAACAAATATGGAATGGATATGGGCACATCTTAAATCTAAATTAAGGTGGATATCACTACGAAATGGGTATGAGATGTGGACGACCATCGCCCAAGAGGAGACATGCTGCACATGACTAAAAAATTTGCACTTCATAATAATAAAAAATATGATAACCAGGATGATAACCAAGATGATTGCATACAAAAACCTCAAACAAAACTTAATCCTTGCATATCACAAAATTACACATTTTCATTGGTTTTCACAGAACTTCCAATCTCTTATTGTGAGGTCTCTAACTTTGTGTTAAGTGGACTTTACAATAAATCCCCGAATGACTTCCATCTTCTAGCAAAACCGTGACAGGAATCAAGAAACGCTTAACCCGAAACGGACCTGCATACTTGGGAGCAAGTTTTGAACTCAATCTAGCTGCTTTATTGCTTAGATAATGTGTTTCAACAAACACTCTATCCCCAATCTTAATGGAAATAGATCCACTAGCATACACCTTCCTAGAGGCTAATTTTGTGTGATATTTATGCAAGTTTTGAGTCGCCTCATTCCAAATTTCCTTCAAGTCCTTCTTACCCATACCATCTAAACAGAAGTCATGAAATCACCATGCATTTATCAAAGGATGGGACAGCCTTCGCCCAAAAAACAATTGAGCAGGGACTTTATTTGTTGCATCACTAATAACATTGTTAAATTCCAGTGACAATTGGTAAAGTGCAACATCCCAATCGCTGATCTACCAGATTTGCTTTGGGATAATCGGCTTTCACCGTCGCGGCAGAAACGATAGACGGTCGGGTACCCTCAGTCGCACAGCCCCATTGCGGAATAGGTATTCAGACGGAGGTAAACGGTGAGAGGGCAGCCGGTGCCCTTGTCCTAGGCACTGCGGACTGTTTCACTGACTGTACGCTCATTGGAGGGGAGGTGTTACCTCCATGGAGTCACACGAGCAAATGACCTCCATTGGGTGGGATGTGCTATATATATCCTCACCAGCCTCCCTTCTCACATAAATTGAAATAACTGCTATTCGCCTGAAATTGATATAAAATAGACTATCCATACATTTTTAAACATTTAAATACATTTAATGCAATTTTAACGCATTAAAAATAATTTTACGTGTTTTTTTTTTTAAATTAGCGTGGATATTCTGTATTTTATAGGCTGTTCACGGTAAATTGAGCACTTTTGAGACCCTAGTTACTTTTTCCTTTCAGCCATATTTTACCCTTTAACCATTTTAAAAAATAAATATTTCTATGTAAGTAATAGTATGTTCCACCACACTCGGAAGTTAACGTCTAAGACTAAATTTAAATATATTTATTAACTATTATTTGAAAAGAGACGGCTTTCAAAAGTGCTCATTTTACCGTGAACAACCTATAACCTTTATATCTGAATTTAACATGGATTTGTCCATTTTTAAGCTGTTAGGTTTGAATTGCGTTCTTATCGAACGATTTTTTACACAAAAAATTGTCATTACAATACGAACTTTTTGCATTACGATGTGAAATCAATTTAATGTTACGATTAAACACTCTTTTTTAAGTATACGAATTCCTGTTCTTACTATTATTTATTTGTAATTTTAATTTGATAAATTCTTTTAGTTAATATGGTTAACGGATTACAAATGAACTATTATCATACAAGACCTAGTCTGGAATCGAACCCAGAATCTATATATCTAACCCACACTGAAGTGAGAAACTAGAATACATTCGTACATGATCCAAGCGAGACTAGAACCCAGCTTACATCAATCGTGTCTTAGCCGAGAATCGAACCCAGATCCTCCTTGCCTAATCTGATATTCTACGGAGGCAGGCGATATTTAACAACTTAATTTATGTATTTATAACTTTTTTCTATTCCAGCAGACATCTTTTTCTCAAATTCAGACATATCTTTAGTTGATTTGTATATATTTTTTTGCCAAAGTATAGTCTGTTCCCTCCCAATTATTCTTATAATTTCGTCTCACTTCTCCGGATGTGCTTGAAGTTCGTCCGAGTACTAGAAGTAGGAACTGGCCAAATAGACATTCTGTTGTCCCATTCTAATTTGAATACAGACATGATGGCTGTTTGACATAGTATCCATAGTCATATTACTTAGAGTTTCAAATTTAATACATATAGCTGCCATTGGACTGTCACTTATTGAGAAAACTGTCCCAGGTAACCCAATTATCTTCCCATGTAGGACGTATGGCTCTTGCATCAGGACTATGTCAATGTCTCTTTCTTTAGCCACGATCGCTATTTACGGTGTAGCCACTGCAGATCTTTGCAGGTTTATCTGCCCAATAGTGATTTTAGATCTTAGCTGATTCATGCTTCGCCATAACCGATCCTTTCCAGCTCCGCAGTAAATGCTTGTTCATAATGTGGACACTTTTTCGAATCAACTTTCTGGTTATGGTCTTCATTATCCTTTAAGAAATTAGCACAGGCCGGATTTTCTTTGTTACCTTTGCATTTATCCTTTTCAGAATACTTATGTCCTTTCTGACAGCAGGTAGAACATCTTTATTGTCCTTCACAATATTTACTTTGATACATGTATAGTTGGCATTTGTAGCATCTGAGTGGAACCAGATAGTCTCGTACTTTACATGCTGCATATTCAATATACACAGTTTCTTATGCCATTATAACATGTCTCTACTTGCTGTGCAATTATATCACCACATTCACTGTTTCTTTATTTCTTCCCGTTCTTAGTCGGACTAACGCTCCCTTCAGCAATTCTTCACTCTTAATACACTTGTCTTCAAGATTTTGTTTCCACACCTTTGTCAGTAATTCTTCATTATCCTCTTTCGTTGGAATATCGTAGACCATTACCCTGGGTCCTTTTTTCTTTGGTTCATCAAGTCGAAGTCCCAAATTTTTCAGCTTGTCGCTTGTCTTGATTTTATTTATGGTGGCTTCATCGCCTGCTTCTAGGAGATTACCTCCTCCGCGTACTCTTCTAAAGTTCTTCACTTTCCATCCTTCTTCAACAGGTTTTACCTTCTCTTGGATAATCTCCTTTGTCTTTTCGCTTGTTTGACCATCTGTTTCTGGATATGCCAAGATAATTTTCTTAGGTGGTTTTACCTCTTGTGCAAGTTTCTTAACCGCCTTCGTTATTTGAGCGAAGGGTGGTTTAGGTGTTTCTCTTTTCTCCATTACCGCCTCTGGTCTCATCCCTTGTTTCACACTGTACTCCAATCCTTTGGCATAACCAAGAAGAAAATCATTCCTTTGTGTCATCCTGTCGTAATAAGACTTTAGCAAGAAAACTTTTGGAAGTGTGTAATTTGCATTCTCCTTATTTACTTTCTTTTTTTTTCCAAAGTGCAATAATCTAGGAGTCTACCAAAGAGAGTGTCCGCCTCGGCCGAGAACTCCTCCATGTCGCCCAGAGCTCCTCCAATTCCCAAGCCTGCTGCATGTTCCGTGTTTTCTCCATAGTACTCATATAATATTTTGCAGATTTCCTCAGCAGGCTGCCCTTGAATTAATGGGTAAGCCACTGTCATCCAATCAATGATCACTTTGCTAGGTTTCTTGACTTGTGTCCAGTTAGTTTCACTGCCCATTAGAAGATTCAAAGAATAATTTTGCTCTTGCCTTTGAGATTGTTGAGGCTAGTTTAACTATGTCAGAGTGTCTGTCCGGTGTACTGCCGTGCCATTTGGCAGGTTCTTCAGTGAAACGAGTTCACCACTCAGTTTCATTCTTTATCGCAGTTTGGACATTCACTCACACTTGAAATATAAAGCAACAAAGTGCTACACAGTCACTAGGACACACAAATCACAAAGTTACTCAAATCAGAAAGTCTACTCAATCACAAAGACACTGTATCGCAAAGTCAATCTATCACAAAGTCACTCAATTACAAAAAAAAACACTCAATTAAAAAAAACATAACACAGTATATTTGAGATTGTGCACGAGGCACAATAACTTTCCATCCACACATGTTTCACTTCTGTATCCTTGAGTCTTGGTTTTACTCTGTATTCTACCTTATTCTGAGTCAGAACGTAGGCTGTCCAACCACTTACCACTGCTTGAAGGCCGGCAGGCCGGCAGCACTGCTGACTCGGCCGGCAGGCCGCTGTCGCCATTGTCTGCAGTCGTGTGCTACTTCAATGGCTGCAAGCACGCCATCGCCGCCCAGGCGCCCGCATAGCGCTGGCCGCACAGAACTGTACACACATACGCGAATGGACGAAAGTGCTTACTGCAAGCACACCGCCAGCACGCCCGTCCTGTTCGGCATCCACAGGCTGAGGTGCTGTCGACATCAAAGTTTAAATAAGTAATGAATAGAATAATAATTCCCCAAACACCAACTCTCCTTTCTCCTCCATTTACCCTACTCCCATTAATCCCATTTTTCCTTTTTCCCTTTTTCCATTCTCTCTTCTTTCCTAACCCCCCCCCCCCCCCCTCCAAAAAAAAAAACCAAATTCTTCCATTTTACCATTCCCATTATCCAGCTATTTCACAATATGACAGAAATGACTTAATCGTGCAGAACTTGAGCAGAAAAGTTGCGGTAAAATTTTGGTATGAAAGAATATTTTGGCAGATGGAAAATTTTGACGGAAAACTAACGCTATATGAAAGGGCAACAAATGATGCAGTGCGGCTGGACCGATTGTGGTTAGGTTGGGTTTTCAGGGCAATGAGGTATGAGGTTTTGGAAATGTTGAATTTTATCCGACTAGGCACCAGGGATTGCTCAAGGGCAGATTCAATGATGATGTTGATGTGGTAGCATGATGACTCCTGGATGTTCTCGGGGTACTGCAGGCCGAGTACCCGGGCGTAATTCTCTGTCGATGGTGAGCTCTGCCCCTATCCTGCTGTATTTATAATAATGTTGTTGATTGCAGTTTGTTAAATGGTAACCTATCGGTTGGTTATGCGCCCTTATGATCAAGACGATTTTGGGGGCAAAATTATTTAATACTTTTACGTGTGTCGTGGTGTGAACTATTCGGACTGATCACATGCTCATACATGTACTTACATCGCAAATTAAATATTCATACTATTGACCCTACAAAACACTCTGAAAACACTTGCATTGAATTGGCGGGTATTATGAGGGCCCGTGCTCTGGCATGCTTTGCGGCTACCAGAATAAAGTACACGCAGATTAATTCTCTGTGATATTTATTCTGTGAACAAACTTAAGGCTTGATTCGAAGTAACTTATGTCTGGGTAATTCTCGTGATGAATTTTTATATGGCCTAAATGAGTGTGTCCCATGAAGTTATGACCGTGAGATGCAACAGCCATTGGAGGGAACACTGGAATAAGCAGCACCGCTTATTACCAAAACTCTACAATGTGTGCGATGTCGACGGGCCCCCCGTGGCCAAACCTAGAGTGGGATGTGGCTCCAAGTATTGTCAAAAGATGGGGAATCATAATCCCGGAGGAAGTGGTTAGTGGCGAGCGTGTCCCTAGATGCATTGATTTATAAGAGCATTCATTTTTAGCTATGATTGCACCAAAAGTAACTAGGTAAACCACCCACTTCATCATAAAGAGTTGGTCAAATCTCAACGAGGACAGTGCCCAGCCCTGTCCCTTTTCATGAAATATGTGTGTCGTCACAGGAATATAATACATAGGCTTTTTACAATATTTCGTCATCACGACACACGACAACATTTATATGATCATTATAAGAGTGTACGTGTAATCATCTATAGAAAGAATCAGCCATGTGAGACATAATTTCATTTAATATCACTCTTCAAGTGCTGCGACATATTCATGATGTTACATTCTTAGCCATATCTGGGACTCCGGCATTCGCGAATATGTCACCAACATTTTTATTTTCAATAATGATAATTATGTACTGACATCATCCGCTTCCCCCTAGCCTGTTTGTCCGCAGTCGCTGGCAGCCGCTGCAGCTACCAGCACTCTACCAGGTGCTCGTGCGCACCAGTTGGAGAGTGCACCACAGCGGTCTAACCGCGAAGACCTCGGTTACAAGTGCGGCTGCAGGGGCCGAACAGAGCGCTCGTGATGTGAGCAGGAAAGTGCAAGTGTTGAGCAAGTCACATGCGATATGCGAATGTGTCTTAAAAGGTGAACCCTGCTAATTTGAGCCTAAGTGTAATCAAGCTTAATTAAGAAATGCACAAGGACACCCATTTACGAAATGGCCAATCGAGGAGCCCTATAATATTCTGATGCCCCTACGGGCCTTAATTAGAGTGTTTTGTATTTTTCATTAATTATCATTTGCACGTGTTTAATCCACATTTATTTCATAGTGTGTAATATGTTAATTAACTCGTTCCTGTTTCTAGGGTAATTGTAAACATAACCCCTTTCACTTAGCCCGTTTGCCCGTCACACCCTGTTCCATAATGCAGCATGTGTGCATACTCTATGAGCACAAGTGCAGTGCAGTGTGACACGGAACGATGCGGGTGCCGAGCAGAGGGAGCGCAACCACGTGCACGTGGCACAGGAATCCGAAAATAGACACTGTGAAAGTCAGTAGTCGCTCGATTTTGTGAGGGGTGTGCCACGTCAGTGTCGCCATGGAAGTAAGAGGTACAGGAGGTGGAGAGGCTTATTTTACTTAAATATTGAATCACTTGAAGAGGTGAGCTGCCTTATTGGGTTCGACGTCTGTGCTATGAAAATGGCCCGTGTAACAAAATTTTCGAATAGAAAATATTTCTAATTTATATGCGTCTGGAATGAGGTGTTTGGTTGGAAATAGGTTTGGTTATACGGGGCGCCAGGCCGACGACAATTGACTGCAATCCTCTCATCTGTGCTGCGAGACTTCTCTGTATAACTGATACACCTCCTACACGGTGTATTATTAGGGCATTAGTTAGTTGGTGTCTAGTAGTGCAGTATCTGCCGTCTTGTACGGTTCGTATTTTTTATCATCAGCGTCGGGATCTCGGCGTCACTCTATCTGTTTGTGCCGTTTGATTTTTCTGCGAGTTCAATGGACTTTTGAGCCATGGATTTCACGAGTTTTTGATGATTTTCTGCCGTGAATAATCACGTTTTTGTTGTTTCGTCATTTCTTGTATTAGGAATTAAATGGTTGTATGGCTGTACTGTTAAATCCAAGGCCACGTGCTTTTGCACGCTTTAGATTAGATAGATAGATAGTTGGTGTGTGATCTATGGAATGCATCGTAAATATTGTTTGTAAATAAATGTAGAGAATACCCATGAGATGTTCTGACGTATTAAAATTGGGTCCTATTATTTTGTTCTAGATAACGAATGGATATATTTAAAGAACGAGAATTGGGTATAGTATGTGTATTTTAATTCATGTAATGTCAAACTTAAATGGGACTAACGTGTTAATAGGTCCCATTGTAATGACCTGACATTTATGCCGTAAAATTTGTAGTTGAGTCAGGTTCCTAGCCACTTGATATACAAGTATTTGCGAAATAAAACATGCATTAGTCTGTAGGTGTATCGCCACAATGGCACAGCAAATGCACGAAACGGCTAACCATTCGCGTGCTATTTTTAGTGGGATGAAAATACACATCTTGCCCTCGGGTATTGGTTCAAAACGATTGTCTTTATTCGAAAATCTGATAAAATCAAATGGTGGTCAGATCGCTTCCAAGATAGCTGAGAGTGTTACCCACGTAGTAGTAGAAGAGAGAACTTTTTCAGATCATAGCGCTTGCTGGAAAATACTCGCAAAGGCTTCGTATGTTCCAAACGTTGATTCAAAGGTTATCAGCACAGCATGGTTGAGTGAATGCTTGAAGAAAAAGGAAGCGCTCAATACTGCCAGCTTCGAACTCAGCGACAGTGGTCTAGCCAAAAGGGATATGTTCAACAAAGAAAAACAAATCGAAAATATGGAACGCAACACAGTGGGTATCGTTGGACATGCACAGTTGCAAGGTGTGGACTGTTCACCCCCAAAGAAGCTGAAATCTGATTATATTGAGGTATGATTTTACAGTACCTTTGTAATACTCCATTTAATTCGGGTTGGCCCATTTACTTGGGCTGTGACCTAATTCACTGCCACATATCCTTGTTTGCTTTCACTTGATCCATTCAGTACCCACAGTTTCCTCCATGACGAAGTGGGTATAAGTTTGAACACCCATCTTCATTTCACATGCATTTGAGGAAGAAAATTACTTAAACACAGTTTTTGTTTTATATAGTTCCTTGGAATGTGTATGAACAACAGTGTTCAGCAAATGGTAGGAAGAAGTAGCAAAACGGTTACAAACAACTGGAAACTGATGTAGTGCTAGTGAAAGGGCTGTCACTCCTGACCGTAGCTGAAGGGGACATGTTCTAAGTTGTCACTCTACCCTTCCCACATATTCGAATGGTAACAATGTGATATCGCAAGTCTGATGCAGTTTTCTAAGGCATGAAGCTAAGTGCCCTTAGCTGATGAATCCGAACTCAGCCCGGGCAATTGTGTAGTGTTCCGTAAGGACTCGTCCAAAAAAGTGTAAAATTATAACACATATTACATAATGTTTAACATTTAGGCTAAGTTGCAAAAAAAAAAATTGTATTGAGTCAAAATATTTTTTAACGCTTATACGTATTGTTGGGGTAACTTTTTCGAAAAATTATAACATCCATTTCAAATTACAATTTTTTGGACATACAGAAGTTCCGAAGTCTTAACTATTAAGGCCTGTTTTTGTATTCAGTCATTCTAAACAAATTCTAAATAACTGGAAACATTTCTAGTGAAAATGCTAAATAAAGAAAAGCTTACATGAAAAATGCAGTAATTCTTCAAAATATGAATACAAACTTTTTAGATAGGAACCAAGCACAACTAAGCATCCATAATTCATACTATAAAATCAAAACTACTTACTGTCTGGGTTAGGTTAGGAGAGCAAGTTGAGAAATGCACATGCATGATTTTTTTTATATTTTACACTAATCTTAGCTCATATATTACACACACTACACACTATAGATATGTAAAAAAAATTCCACCTTTGTAAAAAATGAATGGGCAAATATAGGTAGGGAGGCCTAAAAAAAAAGCATTTCTTTTGAAAATTGTGAATTGGTGTGCCACTCCTCATGAGTATTTCAACACATGAAGGGTGCCTGTGCAATGTTTCTGCTACGGAACACTCCAAAAAAAATTATAAAAGGTAGGCGACACTTGTGATGCTGTAATCACAATACGTAGATAAGTGTATACCTGCGCCAGTGAATAATTTAGCAAAATATTTTGGACACACTTTATTTTGAAGCAATGGCGTGTGTCTAAATATTTTGCTTAGTGATTCACCTCCGCTGTAAGAATCTTTCATAACAATTGCATTAGTGAAACTGACGCACATCGCTGGGCGCTAGTGTCGCATGTACGCAGCAACCACTTTGAGCAAAGCGGGGAGGCAGGGGGGGGGGGGGGTGTGGAAGGTTTGGATTTTTCTAGAGTGTTAAACATGTGTAAAAATATATAAACTCGTTAAAACTCTTATTTCCTGAACCAGTTGCAGAAAGTTGATTATTAGGAGATTTCATTCAACCAAGTGTTACCAAATTCAAAACTCTCTCTTCATGGCTGGTCAGGAGGAAGCTAATGTGGCGGGCTTGTGAATGTGGTAGCTGGTTCCGGTCCCGAGCTTTGTGCCTCTTGGGGGGCAGTTGGCAGTCCCAGAAATACAAGGATTCGAGAATTTACGTATGAAACACTCGGTGTGGAAAGTGGTGAGATTTAAACAAGTGCGTTTGCCACTGTGGTGACCTCACCCCTCAGATAGGCATATTTGTGCTCATTGTTTATTTTGAATTCTTTGCCTTGTTTTCAGTCATCATCAGGGCGTCAAGTGATTGGGAAATTTGGGAAAAGTGGGAAAATGTATGGGATTTTAAATGCTGTGGGGAATATCAGGTTTATAAATCTGTCCAACCGGCCATATTTTTGGTGCTAAAGTTTAACGTGCGCTATTATTTACAGTATTAATAAGCAAAGCAACACATTTTAATGCCTAGATGTAATAACAGCCATATTTCCACGTTCAAAGTACCAGCATACATGGAATTAATTTTTTGAAAGGATTGAAAAATAAGAAAATAATAGAAATATTAATGGCCATCGTAAAAGACGTTAGTATGTAGTGGCAAGAAACCATTTATAAAAAATGTTGATCGCGAGGCGGTAAAATCTAGTGTTAACATTAATGTGAATTTTTGTGTCGCATAGCTCCCATCGCGTTGTATCTGTTACGCTATTGTGATTCCAGCATGACAACACAGCATATAGGAGCCCTATAGGAGCAAGTTTTTTCTGTGCAAAAAAATTGCTAATTGGTGCACAACTCACTTACTAGTATGCATTTGCACACTTGAAGAGTACCTGTGGAATGTTTCTGCTACATAACCCTAGAAAAAAATTTTAAAATTATAGATGACACTTGTGTGAACACATTAAATGCTGTAGTTGGGCAAGCTTTTCTGTGCACAAAAAAATGTGAATTGTTGTGCATAGTGTAAGACGGCAAATACTGGGTTTCTGTTCTCTGGCACGTGCACTATTAGCCATGCGGGAGGTGGGATAGAGATAACTTCATTACAGTAGCTTTTTGCATTATACGAAACAAATAGACAGCTGTTCCATAATTTTCAATATAGGTAGATGGAAAATAAATGTTCATAATTACCAAATAATACACTGAGGGTTAAGAGATATTTTCTTACGCAAGGATGGTTAAGGCATAAACTGTTGTGAAAAGAATTTAATTGCAAATAAGACCTACAATAAATTTTAAAAAGTTATATAAATTCAATATAATTTAAAGGCTTTTTCAATGTTTGATTAGTTAATGCTTTTTCATTTGCACTTAAGTAACTTTTGCTTAGAAATGAGGTATTTATGGGAATACAAAAAGATGTTCTAGATTGCACTTTACAGCTGTCATAGCCTGGACAAACTCAACCAGCGGCATATTCCTCTCGTCAGTCCAGTGGCATTGATTATGGAGAACACTCCTTCAGTGCTAGAATTTGAAGTAGAAATTGCAGAGGAGAACTTGCAAATTATCTGAAGTTCTGAAAAATCAATGTTTTCTCATAACTGAATGCATTTAATATGTATTATCTGATTTAATAAAAGTCCACTTTGTTCACTTAAGCACATTTTCATTCACAGAAACTTGTAAAAAAAAAACTAGTAGTCACATTTGTAAGTGTAATTGTCAAAAATACTTAATTTCTTTGAACAGTCCATAACTTTAAATAGTGTGTTATTTTGTTATTCTTTTTTTTATTAACTTTTTTGTGTGTGCCTGTCCAATTTTATAGACGTTTGCTTGCTCGCAACCATCCAGTCAGTCCAGAGACGGAGCCCCTTGCAACGTGCAGATAATAGCTGAACTCCAGAAACTGGCTGATGCGTTCAGGAACAGGGGTGATCAATGGCGAACCCATGGCTATGAAAAGGCGATCAGTGCAATAAAGGCCCACAGCAAACCAATCACAAGTTTTGAGGTGAAACATTACATAGTTACCTATATAAATATTTAAATTTGTTTTACCAACAAGCTCTCGTATAGCTTTTTAGCATTGTTTACCTGATAAGAAAGTGGAAGCAAGCCCAGATTTGAAGAAAGATTAAGTATTTCTCTTTGTATGCTTTTTATTTTATTAGTGTTACTAGCAAAATAGTTAGATCCTTATGTTTGGGTGCCAATCTTTGTGAAAAATCTGTTGCTGACTCCTTTATGTTGTTCTGTATGAAGTAACAAATAATAAAATTGTGGTGAGAAAAGGAAAGAGAATGTTTAATTAATAATTATGTCGTGTGTCAGGTGTGTGTGTGATGTTTAGCAGAGCGTGGGGGAAATGCCTTTACCTTTAAAATACGATGAAAATATGACTGATTCATAGTTTTAAAACCAGGTAGATAATTAATGTGACAGTTACTACTTTTGACACACGAGCAATGATCAGTAATGAATTCTGACTTACGTGAAAATACATTTACCTTTTAGCATTTAGACACATATGGAATAAAACACACAAACACAAAAATGACCCTTGAGAATATAATATTAAAACTACTTTCAAATACTACACAACACGTAAGTTATTCATTGGGTGTGTGAAAATTCTAGTTTTATTACAGAAATGGTACGTGAAAAATTGAAAAGTCAATTATAAATGAAAAATATCCAGTGCAGAAAATCCAGAAATATTATTGAAATCAATAAAAAAGAATTCTGTCCAATTAAGAAAATCACTTGTGTTAGATCTGAAAACTAAATTACCTCTCAAAAATTAGCAATCGTAATTGATAATTTACGTGAGAAATTAAATTTCAACTGGCTCATAGTATACTCGGAGGTTAATCATGTTAGAATGTTAATGGTTTTGCACTGCTATAGAACAAAATATCTTACCTGCTGGCTTCTGGTTAATTTCTGACCAAATACTTGCTCCTCTCATTAATTTCAGAAAATAATTCACAATTCCATAAATACACTCTCTTAAAAATTCAACTTAATTTGATAATCAAAACTGTTCAGAATGATTGCGGTGCACATATGTAACAGTTCTTCAAAATTGCAGTAGCGTACCATACTTGATGTAGGTTATGCTTATTCAGTACTCGTAGAGATGGCAGCATACTTAGTTTTGATTAGCACTTCAAAACTGCCGCACTGCATTTAGGGGCTCATCTTTATCATGCCCCGCATATTTAAATAAACTAGGTGTTTTCATAACATGATGATGAGTGGTTTATGCAAAATTAAATGAATTCTTCAAGAACAAAAGTTATAATGTACCGCTGTACATAGTGTTTAGGGAGAGTGTATCCATCAAAAAGGGTTCACTTTGACACCGGCTAAGAGCCAGCAATAGATAGGCCATGACGGCACTCGCCGCCCTCACTGACACGTGGGTAGCACGTGCGCTCAGCCTGCCACAATAAATGACTTTCCTAACGGGAAAGTATTTTAGTGCTATGCATTTTCTTATTTGCAGAGTTAAATTTGTGCCAGTGTAACATGTCTTTCTTTCAAGTTAAAATGTGTGTAAAAATGTTCTTCTCATAATATTGCACCATGTTGGCTTTTGAAATTTAAAGTGATGGACACTGATATTGAAGTGATGGACACAGAAGAGATGGACACTGATATTGAGGCGTGAACGCCTTCAAAAGACAATTTCTTGATAGTGGTATTACTGATGTAAAATTGCTATAACAATTTTGTACTAAAATAATTTAAGTGCCACTTCTTTTCACGTAATAACATTTTCACTCGGCGTGCATAGTACTTCCGCTTGTGTGAACCCCATAGGCAGCCATGGTAGGTCCGCGCAACCCCTGCCTCTGGGCAGTCGTCCTAGGAGAGCTGGTGAGGTAAGACACTGTCACCTACGCACATCATATTTTTGCACAGAGTTAGATTTCCATAGTTCACTTTATAGTTTACCAGTTAACCTTTGCTTTACGTACGTTTTGCCAGACATCCCCAGCACAATGCTTCCGCTTAGATAAATATTTTGTGCCCTTGCAGCTTTTTGAAAATAAATCGAGGGAAGAATGAAAGATGTCTGAGAGGCCTTGTGGCCCGCACAACTTTGAATCAGGTGCCATCCGCCTACATTAAAGGCTTTTGCATTCTAATTTCTGCTTCATTGCCACGAGCAATATTAAGGGTAAATTTGTTTATGTGTATTTTAGGGTTTTTGTGATGTTATATTGTTTTACGGCCACTTCATTCGTGACCACGTGGTTAACAGTCGCCAAGTCCATAGCTGCACCATTTTTGCACTTAAAGTGTTCTTGTTTGTAATTTCATCTGCGCCATAATTTTCTCAGGGTAATATGTATTGTTTCATTTAAGGGTTCTTGTAAATTTTGCCACAATTGATGCTTTTGTAAACGACCACACGGTCTTCGCCCATGTTTGATTTCCCGCCATCAGGCACCTCAGATGCGTTTTCACGCTTGAAATGCAACCAGAATAATTTTCTGGATAGCGCCATAATTTTGTCAGACAGGATTTCAATGATTTTTACCTAAAATATTGTTATTTCACCTGCAACACGTGGCCCTCTAAGAACTTCATCCAGCGGCACCCGCATCATGTAAAAATGCTTTCACGCACCTGCGTGTTTCTTGTGCCTATTCATGTCGTGCTCCATGCTTTGAAATTCATAATTTTGCGTAATTTGTATGGTGACATTATTTTTATCCTAGCCTGCTAAGTATATAGACAGTTGTCACACATCGCATGGTTGGGGGATGTGTCCTGACGAATATGCGTGAGTGGCATAGGTAATCACACGTGTTGAGTGTTCATGTTCATACTTCGTGTCCCATCTCCGGGTGAAATCTGCAATCCATCACAGTGGCTGTAGACCCCTTACCCTGTGGAGATTGTGCTCTCGTGCACCACGGAGAAATCATCCATCATGGAGTGTGCTAGTTGAATCAGGAGCTGGAGGAATCTCCCATCACGGAATTAGCTAGTCACGCCCTGGAATAAGCTTAACTCATTATTGGCACGATGTGTATAAGTGGAACAATAAAAGTAATTCTCAGTGAAATAAAATATGTTTTCTTGTAGTGTCAGAGCCAGCAAACTCCTACTTTTGACAGTTTTTTCATAATATGTTTAGTAGTGCAAAGTGCTTTGTAAAGACGCTCGGGTGAGACAAACCCACAGCATCCCTGAGAACCCTGAGTCTCGAAGTGCAGTGTCTGGGAAGCACCGCTGGTGCCCACCCACCAGTAAGTAATTAGTGTCTTCATTCGTCTCGTGTCTCACCCGACAGCGTCAACATGATGATGCCAATTAAAAATAGGGAATTCCAAGATATTAGTCGCTTCCTGAGATGTCGCACGTATCTTATAACTGTAATTAAATGCATACCTCCATGGCAAAACAAGCTTGATTAAGTCATGTAAGTGCAAAGAGAAAACTGTGACAAAATAATGAACAATTCCAAAGATAATTGAGCTTAGTTCACAGAGCAAAGTTAAAAATACGTGAAATCTAAACAAACAAAATAAATAAGAATTTTTGAGGTGATGCCCTGAATTACAACTATCCCTTAGGGTAGAGGCTTTAAGATTATGTTTAAAATAAATAAACATTCAACACAAAAACAAACTAAAACACTAAAACGTAAACAAATTGCTTTCAATGCTGAAATCGCTATAACATTATTGTGTAAAAATTGGGTTTTGTATGTATCTCTGCACTTTTGTTTTAGGTAATTATATTTTATATGCTGTAATTTAAAAAAAAATACCCACCTTGAGAGAGAGAATTTAATTGTTTTGTTTCAAATGCAGCGTAATTGGAGTGGATTTCTTATGAGAATACCCAAGTTGACAGACTATGCTAGTGCCAGACAAAAAGTTCTGGGTTGGGTTTAAAATCTTTGAAAGGCACCCAAAACTATGGTTTAGCAAGTATAAAGTTTAGTGAGATGGAGTAGTGACAATCCAAAACTGAGGGAAAATGGCTAAGTCCCAAGAAAACCTGCTTGCCATCAGTAACGTCAGTAATTTTCCACATGCAAGTATCAACTGCCTCAAAGGGGAGCTGGTATATACAACAGTGATGATGCAACAAGGCAGGCTACACATTGTCCTCCTCCCTCTTCCCCCTTCACCATTTTGAGAGTATGTCATGGCAATGTGGACAGCAGATAAGTACCCAAACTTATCTATGTTTATCAGTAAGTATTATGATGATGTATATTGTAATCTCAATTTGAAGTTGCTTCTAGTCAACCTGGTGTCCTCTACCACTGCAGAGCAAATTTTTTTATAGATGTCAAAAAGACAAGTATTACATGCATTCTGCAGTTGATCTAGGGAAGAATGATTTATTTGCCCATTCTTCACACACACTCCAATGTCATGTTGACTGCCTGAATGTTATCAAATGTGAATTTGTAAATAATAACAACCATGGTAGTGCATAGAAAATAATTAGATTTGAAATCTTTTTAGTGCAGCAGCTGGTGAAACTGTATTTCTTCTTCTTGTATACATCTTGCCCTCAGTATTACAGGCATATATTATCCTTTTATACCACTTTCATGTAGGTGTTCATTAGCGCCATAATTAAATTCTAAAACGGATTTAAAATATCTTAGACGATACCTAAAGGCACTGTGTATATATATATATATATACTGGCCACATGATCACCACAGCCTCTAAAGTGAAGTTTTTTTTTGTACATTGAGGGTAAATAACTTATAATCCTCTCTCCACAAAAATTAATACGCCAGTGACAAATTTTTACAGGAAGCTAGAGCCCTACCTGGTGTGGGCATCAAGATGGCGGCCAAGGTAGTGGAAATCCTGGAGTGTGGAAGCCTGCGGAAAGTGAAGGAGATATGCGAGGATGAGAAGACCAAGGTTCTGGATGTGTTCACGAAGGTGTGGGGCGTTGGACCGACCACTGCAGACGGTTGGTACCAGCAGGTACTGTTCTGTGTGTGCTTGTTCTGCAAGAATGAAGTGTGACACACTACCAGCTGATGATGCCTGGGGTATGATGTTAGTCTCATTTGTTACAAGATTGTAGTTTCCATTTGACAGCGTGGTTGACTGAGTTAATTGTATGGCAGCTATTCAACTGTTGATGTGATTCCCCTCTAGCAGGGTACATAGAAGCGTCTGCCTCAGTACCTGTTGGATATAACAGAGTTAATTTATATTGTAGCTTTCCATAGTAGTCAAGGTACTATGGTTGGTGAAGTGGCTAGAATGCTCACTTCCCACCAAAGCAAACTGGGTTTGATTCCCAGTGGAATCACTCCTGGATTTTCGGGGGAATCATGTTGGACAATGTCTCTGGTTGGCAAGATTATGTAGGGAACATTCCCGTTTCCTCCACCCCTGCATTCTGGTGCTGCTCTGTATTCACTTTGCTTTATCCTCATCTGCTCCTAACCCCACATTTCCATACTATTAAGTAATAAATCTTGAAGAGTACTACAATTCCAGTTCATTATTACAATATTTTCATTGACAGTTCAGTTCACCGTAGTTTATTTAGAATGCACAAATGCTGCACTATCATTTCCCTGAAACAGGGGTCTAAAACCACTTTTAAACCACCTCCAGTGCAGTGACGTATGCCAACATGCTGTGCTGTGCAGTGCAAATGCACACTCTACAGGCGACTTCGCCCCATCTACGAGCAACCCGAGCTCAGGGGAAAGTCATAACAGTGGCAAAATAAAATAAATGTATCAAGCAAGGAGATTACAGCCAATTACATAATTTTAATTAACTAGTGTAGTTACAATCTGCATTGCCCGCCTAAAATCCTGCATGCAAAAGTCACGCCCGGGAATAAAATAAATATTTGTGATATTCCACTACCCTTCGCTTAGCTCGGAAGAAGTTCTTATCAACCCCAGAGATGACAGCACCCCTGTGGTCTTAGACATCACAACCTGCCCGCTTTTAATATGTCATTGCCTCCAATTGGTACGACAAGAAATGAGCGGTGCTCCAGCACCCCAGATAAAATACCCCTGCTCTGGAAGATTACACTACCCCCCGCACCCCGAAGAATCGCTGATGATGAGATTTTAGAGTATAAATAGAGGTCCAGCATCTAACACCAGGATATATGCCGGGCTCGCCAGCCGAATAGGATCGCGAGCCCTTCCTAGTCTGCGAAGACTCTCCTCAGTCTGAAACGGCTCTCTCTCCTCTCCGCGACCTTTAATACGGTGCAACACCTGGAAGCCTGCAAGATGGCCTTACTTCGCAGACTGTGAAGGCTGCAGCCTCCTCACAGCTTGCAAATGGCTCTTCCTCAACTGCACCTTCTGACCGTGAGGACAGCAAGTTCCACGTCCAAGGTAATCTTACTCCATGTACCTGGTAACCCTTTACCAAAGTCAACTTCCCTTACTCTGCGATAACAAGCAGTCGCATCTTAGAGTATCCCCCCCTGGATAAAATTCCGTTAGATTTGTCTACGCTGTTAATTTGCGTTAATTTACCTAGATCATTGTCTGATTGAATTTGATAAAGTTGTGTTATTTCTAGTCTCGCCTTCGCCTATTCTCATTTACATAACTTATAATTGTCGTACCTGTTTAGCCAGTCAGTTAATTTAATTGTAATAAATTTAGCTGGGACTTTTCCTTTTCTCGTTCTCATGTAATAAAAATTTCATTTAGCCGAACTGTCTGTTTACTGTCATTATTAATTAGTCTCCCATTTTTCCTAGAACCAGTGTTATTAATTGTACCAGGTAGATGCCCTCCTGCTAGGAAGGAACTGTGTGTTGTATTTGATTTGATACTGGGATTTAATGTATTGTAGAAGGGGCCCGACTGCAGAGTAGGCAATGGTGCAAGGAACATCACACCCTAGCGAGAGATGAAATAGCAGACATCCTTGAAGGGGACACGCAGGAGGTCGAACCCCAGTCGCTGACTAACGAAGCTGTCCCTCGGCCGATCTCGCCATTCATTCCCCTCGAACACAAGTCCCACTTCGGTAACCATTTAGGCGCCTGTTGGCCTGGGTATCCTGAATGAGAATGTCTCGCCCAAGTAGAGCAGTCATCGCCTATAGCACACGCTACTCCTGTGTACACCGTGAATAGCTAGGCCCCTAAGACATCCAGTCTCAATAAACTCACCTCCGGTAAGCTCATCCGGGTTCAACGCTCGGTAGACGTAGAGCTATCAAACTTTTGCGTAGTTAAGCTGGCTTCAGGAAAGACGGTACGGGTTCGACTCCTGCCTAAGGTTGTTCCCAAACCCCGTGCATCAACCCCCTCCCCAGATTTCGTCCCACCGGATCACACGCCTCCACCCTCACGATCGCTTGACTGCATCGCCACTCCTTTTCCAGGGACAGCTGGTGTCCCGATTATTGGCAACTCTGATAGTGAGGAAGGTAGAACTCCCTGGGTGGGAAACTACCTCTATCCACCTCACTCTGGGGTTTAACTCCCCTCGCTTCCGATGGTACCCTATCATTAAGCGGCCACAGATGATGTCTAAACCTTCCATGATCTGGCAGGCCCAGAATGTTAGCAACTTATGCAAGGGTTGAAAATTCAAGGCTGTTGAGGCAGCACTATCATTCATTATCTTCGGCGGCGGCTCAGCAGACAGTACAATATTCGTTGAGGGGTTGTTGACGAGACTGCTTCTTGGTGATTTTGGGTGACCAGTGCAAACTAGGATCACATGTCTGTAGTCACTTCTGACATTGCTCTGTTGTACCCTGTAGGCATGTGTCATGCTCTTTTAGTACTATTGGGGTTAATTGACGTGCTCCGGTATGAACATTGCGCTTAAGATGGGGCAAAGTCGTTTTTTAGAATGTGCATCAAAGATGCGGGAATGCGTCACGCATTACAATTTATGCCTATAACCGTATTTAGGTCAGCATTGCGACATTTTAACAATATCTGTATTGACTATAGTTCATACGGTTATTTTAAACTGTCAATATATTTGTTTTACACACGTAGCACATTACTCATAATACACTGACATAGTGTACCGGGTGTCCCACGAGCTCTGTTATTATACGTGATGTTTACAAGCTCAGCATAAACACTGTGAGTACTCAATATAAATATATATTTACAACACTACCTGTGGAAAAATATGTACACAAAATGACACCTTAAAAAACAATTGGTATTAAAATACGTATGTACAATGCCTTACTCGCGGAAGGCAGGGAGGAAACGAACTGTTCACTTGCCTGTGGTGGTGTATTAATTTGCAGGAAACCCTATATTCTTTTATTGGCAACCTATGGGTCTCACCGCAAGCACAACAGTTATGTGTGACATAATGGAAGGTTGCCAACCCCAGGCCTTCCATCAACTGGGGTTGACTAGCTACCGATTCAAAGCGAGTACCCTTTAATAAATAAACTAATACGAAAACACACATGGTACGGAGGTCACCGTACATTCTATTTCAAACATATGAATTAAACATAGAAACTCTTTTGAATTTAAACTTTGTACCTTTGGGTTACTTTTCGAGTGTTTTAAGAACCACTGAGACTTGGGTCTGAGTTTGTGACTCAATTAATATAAAAAGGTACAAGTATTAAAAAAAATATATGATAGACACTAAAAAAACATGACAAATACACTAATACACCATATGTGACAGATATAAAAAATGAAAATTTAAAATAAATTTTCTTGGGTGCTTGAAGCAAGTCTGTTGTTGAGATCCCATAGGATCTTATATCTTCACATGTGACACTGGGAAAACTCACAGTTATATATGATGGTATAACTACACGTCAAATAATTGAAACTAGAAAAACTAACCTAAATTATTCTCTTGGTATCACTGGCACTGTGGGGAGCATCTACAGTGTTTCTATAAGCACGGGCTCTGTGGGGAGCGTCTTTCAGTGTTACAGTTCCTGAGTGGGCTGTCTGCCATTTAATATTCGTCGTGATGATGTGAGAGTACCTATACCTGTATTACTGGTGTATTGAGAATAACTAAATCAGTGCTAATTCCTAGTTTTAAGACTGTGTATATTACACGTATTTCTCACACATTGGGTTACCTAGCAACTTATTGGTTGTTGCCCATCAATTGTCTATTCATTCTGAGGGCTAATCTACAAGCTCCTACACCACATGTTATAGGTTAATCTTGATGAGAGCTTACTAATGGCTACTCTTTACAAGTTTATCTTCACTGGTTACACACTTTATTACCTAATTAATGATAGCGCTAATGTGTCTGGAAGCGGTAATGCCTTGCATTACTCTCACATAGTTATAGCCACAAGTTAATAGACAGTAACAGCTTTCTTATTTAGGGCTATTTACGGAACACTTTCTTACTTGTTGGCGGTCTTGTTCTTCGATGGTCTTTCCCTCTGCCACAGCTCTGCATGAACCTGATACGGCTACATGAATCTGGCTGTGGAACTCCATAGAGACTCCTTGTACCGGCCTGGCACTGCAACTGTTTTAGTATCACTCGGGTTCAGCACGTGGTGCTGGGACATCATCTTCTGCTGCAACTGTTGGGTAGGACTGGTCATGTACTAAGAACGTTGAGGCAGTGTAAGGGAGGGGCAAGGTAGAGCCCTCGACCTAGACTGCTCGGGTTCTTACCCGGAGTGTGGGTAGTTTTTGGACATCAAAGGTCTCGTCCAGATTGGTGACCTGAAGGTCTTCAACCTCAGAGGCTCTCGTGGTGTCCTCGGATCCCTCATCCTCAATGATACCGGGTGGCACTTCTGCTCGTCCGGATGATGGGATTAGAGCGTTGCCATCACTAGCCAGCTCTAGTGAAGTGGTATCTCCTGAGTGGGGGTGCTGTCTGGCTGCTCTTCCTCATGGATACCAGTTAATTTTATTTCCTGTACCATCAGAAGGTTTGTGGTGGCCGTTGGCTTTGCTGCTGCTAACCTGACGTACCACATCGGAGGATGTCTGAATGGAAAATAAGGCAGGTCCTTCCTCGTTGACATTTGGTGTGTCCTCTGGTACAGAAGATGGTAGTGGCTGGTTGGTGTGTCTGTTGCTCGATGGTTCACTTACCGTTGGTGGTGCCATCTCTGGGTTCAAGGTCGGCATCCTCTCAGGTTCGACTCTTGGTGCTGGAGTAGTGGTGAGGGGTGCTGGTGGTTCTTCAGCCTCCTTTGTGTTCGGGGTTTTGGATTGTCCCGAGATCCTACTCATTCAGCGAAGTCAACGGCTGGATTGTTGATCCAAGGGGCTGCACCATGAGATTTCGCGAATTCCAGGGGAAGCCATGTCACGTGTCACTGTGACCTTGTGGGCATATCTCGTCTGCGTCGAGGGCAGGGATCTTATGGAGACTGCTCCTCAACGTGTCGGAAAGTCTACTCTCGGGGGTTGAGATTAGCTTGGCTCTCTGTCAGTGTCTGGTGTTCTTGCCTCAGGCCTCCTGGTAGTCCTTGGTTTGATTTCGGGAGGTGTGGTTGGTTGATGCCTCCTGTGACTGCGTCGAACACTTCGGATTCAGTTGCTGTTTTCCTATGGGTGATTTGGTGGTGGTTGGTGCACTTCTACATGCAACTGTTGGAAACAGATTGGGGTATGGGGAGAGGTAGAATTAAACTGACTACCCTCCCAGTTGATGATAGTTCTGCCATCTGTTCCTAGTAGGATGCAGTGTTGTTCGCGATACAGTGCTGCTAATGCAGCCATGGTTGTCCCAAAATCATAGGCTCCCCAATGTGGGGAATAACTAGAAGTTGACGTTTGATGTCTTCCGGTGAAACCCGATCATTAACATTATTTCTCCTTCTACCTTTAGAAGGAGATCTGGTTGTGCCATCCAAACTTTCCTTTCTACAGGGGTCAGTCGGGCTCATTGGCGGGATGTGAGCAGGTCGCTCCGTCTGTATTGCGGCTTCGTCTTCCCATCCCTGACACCGATAGTGGAATTGTCGCTGACAATGAGTGGACATGATGCAGTAAATATGGTACCCTGGCAAGTGATATGACTACATGTCTCTGGGGCCACGTTAGCCATGTCGTTGCCCTTTGGCTCTGTAGGACTGACTTCACTGTCTGACATCCTATTGGCTTGGGTGCCATGAGGTGTTTTGAGATTCCTCGAAGTCTGGTTTATTCGGTCCCAGCTACTCTCTTTCAATTTCGGGGGCCGTTGTTACCGATCACACTTTCCCTGATTAACAGATCTTTATCCTGACATGCCACATTGGGCACCAGAAAAGCACTGATGCGTGTCGCTTTGACTGGTTAATGATACTTTTGGTGAGCGCTAGGCCATGTGCGCTTGGGTACACAATTACTGAGACTGAGTCGGCTATCTACTAGAGACTAGCACTGGTCGTGTGTTGAAACTAGATGGAAAAATTGACTGCACCAGAAACTATGCACTTAAATTTTGAAAACTTAGACTGAACAAAACATATTGTCTAAAGGTAAATAATTGTAGTTAGGAAAACTTTATCATATACAAGCCAATAACTGTAAACATAATTGCAGCTGTTTCAGGAATTTCATCTTGATAAAATTTTATGTTGCATGTTGATGGCACATTTTCTTAGGAATCTCTTTAGACATGTCTAATATTTTGTATATTCATTAATTTTGTGTTAATTAATTAATCACTTACAATTCACAGGGCTTTCGATCATTGGATGATCTACGATCAAAGGCAAATCTGACAAAGCAGCAGAAAATTGGCCTTAAACATTTTGAAGACTTCCAGGAAAGAATACCTCGAGAGGAAGTGGAATGCATTGGCTCTATCGTACGAGATGCAGCTTTGAGTTTAGAGCCGAAGCTGCACGTTGTGTTGTGCGGCTCATATCGAAGGGGCAAGGCAACTTGTGGGGATGTTGACGTTCTCATTGCAAAGCCTGATGACTGTCCCAAAGACATCCTGTCGCATCTTCTGGAGGACCTGAAGAAAAGTGGGTTTATCACAGATGACCTAGTTAGTCTGGAGGTCATTGGCAGTCAGAAAAAGTACTTGGGTGTTTGTTGCCTCTCAGGAGTTGGTCAGAAGGTGAGGTTCTTTGGTATATGCCTGTATATGTAATTTTATGTCATTATTTTACGCAGAAAGTAGAGTTCCTAAACAAGCTGCTCTCTTTTAGAAGAGCCTGTGTGATGTTCATATTTTGTCAATTTTTTGTTCTAGTTCCTCTCTCTTAATGCCTTAAAAGGCTATCAAATGTATGCTTTTACAGTAATGTAGAGTAATTAAAAACTATACTTAGCCATATCAGTAGTTAGACAGGATATGAAAAATTTGAACAAGTGCACTCTGGAGTAGTGTCTTGGATGCCGTAACTTTCATTGCTGCTGTGAAACATTGAAAATTAATTTTTGATATCTTTACAATTTATTGTGTTGGAGCAGTGAAGTGTGTTTAGGTAGAGCTGATTCCATATGATGTCTATTGGGATTACTGTTATGTTCAGGTAATTCAATTATAACCAACACTGACACAATTATATTTTTGGAGTGTGTCATTACACTGGTATAATGTTCACTTGTGATGTAGAAACAATACCACTGCATACTTTCTAACAAAAGGTTATTATCTACACTTTAAGCTCTGTATAGGAGACAAGTTTTCATGTTAAATTGGCTTTGTGAAGTTGTCGATAGTCTTTTCCTTTGCTTTGGTGATTCCTCAAAGTTTGTAATACAACTCGTAAACTGGAATGCAAACTTTTTTTAATGTTTACAGCTCCTTGAGATAATTTTACCCACAATAACTAAAAGCTAGTCTATATTCCCCAAGTTGACTTATAGAATTAATGTAATTTTACTCTTGTGGCGCGTGCCGCTTATACTACTATTATGACTCATTGCTCTTCACATCAAGTATACCTCACAGTACGTGAGAGTTGTTACCACAAACCAATACACGGTTGTTGCGCGCTGCTTAGATCTACCGGACGACTGAACACGTGTCTACAAGGTTACACAACCAGTGAGCACACCGCCTCCCCCCGCGCTGAGTGCCAACAAACTGTCAGCTACTTCGGGCGTGGCCAAGAGCCACCGAAGATCCACGAAGCAAGAACGCTGATGAGAGGGTTCTCTCCTCCCACGCCAGCCTCCTGGTAGAAGGACATCGCACCCCGCGGTGGCGGCCTAGACTTGTGACTCTATGTCTGTGTGCAGCGAGGCTCCAGCAGTCATTCATATTTTCTCTAAAGAAAACCCAGAGCACTCCTTAGTGCTGGGGCCTCCAGCAAACCTCGAATTTTCAGTAGCCATCGCGGCTTCTGCAACGACAACAGTCTGCAACACCCATCAAACACTAATATACCTTGCTACTTTAACTGTAGTCTCTTCGACACCCACAGTTAGTCAGCTTTAGTCCAGTAGTTATATATTCAGTTTTCTAGTTCACTTTCGCTCTAGCCTAGGACCAGGTCGCCTACACATGGCTAATGTAATTTACCTTCAGTACTCAGTCTGCTTGATAGGAGATAGTACTGGTCACTGTGTTTATTGAGTCCTCAATAAATACAGCTTTGTCCTCTATCCTAATGCTTTTATTTCTAGAGTAACATCTACTTCGCCCTCTAGGAATAATTCACACTATGCATGCACTGCCGACAGACAGTTTTTAAATCCAAACTAGCTTGACTGAGGCCCCCCTTCTGGGGACCTTCAGTCTTGTAACACACCCATTAGACGGCCGCCTGTTGCTTCCTACTACCCCGAGCACCCAGGTGCTGGAGGGAAGGAACAGAGGAGCCACAACCACTTTCCACCAAGGAGAGACAGCAAGCCTGGGTTATATCAGCTACCATAGCACCTAGGTGCTGGAGGCGGTATTGGCCTGGGAGTTGCAGCCTGGCCTTGGCTGTATGTCACATCCAGTAGAAACATTGGTGGCCCACACAGCTCAATGTCTCTGATCTGCCCACCAGATTGGGGGATCACCGGAGGCACCGAGCTCAGTTACCAATCTGCTACTGGACAACACTATTATAGGGAATAGTTTCTCGTCCGGAGTGCACAACGTGTTTTGTTCAGCGGCAAACTAAACTCTATGACTTTAAGATAAGACACGGCAGACGGCGTAGAGAACAAAAGGTCACTCCTCTAGCTGCCCCTCCTACACAGTAAAGAGAGGCGGAATGGGACTGCGCTGCCTCACTGAGGTTACGGACAGTCTCGACTGTCCCCATGATACTATATATATTTCCCTCCGCACATCCGTACCAGTCCCGACTACCATCCTGTGCTGAGAATCTAGTATACAGGACCGAAGCTAGGTACGGACTAGCCAATCCTAGATTTTGGAGTCAAGAATCAGTGGCCTGGAACTGGGAGTATGGTGTGAGACAACTCAGTATAACCTAATCTACAACCCAGGACTGTAGCACCAGCTTCACTTAGCCACCAAACCCATGTTACCAACTGACAGAAGACCTTCAGAGTAAATCAGGTTAAAGAACACCTCCCTTCATCTACCAATAACCGCGCACTTAGTCTAGCACAATAAACCTTGACGATTTTGCCATACAGTCGGTAACCGGGCAAGTGTCAAGTGATTAGATTAAACAACACCTATTTGTGAATTGAAGTGCAGGTACACGAGTCTAATGAAGGTATTTCTAATACACTTCAGTCTGCTGATTAAAACTGTCTGATAAAAATGAACATTCCCATGCTTACTGGTGTGATTCAAAATAAATACACTTTTAAAGTGAAACACTACTTTTTTACCCTACTCATTGGAGCAGAGTAATTCTATGCATGTTAGGTGTACCAGATTGTCAGCCATGCTACCAGCGTGTTGGAGAATTTTTTTTACGACACTGCACTGCACACGCCCCTCCACCTTGTGACCACCTTCCTTCAAGACTCCAAGGTGAAATAGGTTCGATTCTAGGCAGGGTCATTTCCGGATTATTTTTCAAATGTAGAAATCTTGCTGGATGACGCTGCTAGTTGGTGGGTTTTCCTGGGGGATTTCCAGTTCCTGCACCCTTGCATTCTGGTGCTACTCCATACTCACCTCCTTTCACCATAATGAGCTTTCAAGACCTCTATGTTAAGAGCTACCCAAACCTTTCCCCTACACTCTGCTCCTTCAAGAGGTGGAAATCAATAGTTAGAATGGCTTCAATCCTGCTAACTTTAACTGAGTGGAGCATGCCTGGGATGAGTTAAAATGTTCGATACAAAAATATGGGACCGTGCACCACATTCTGGGTGATGTTACAGGGCTGCCATGGAAAAGTGGGACATGCTTAACCAAGGCATGTTCAACCACCTTGTGGACAGCATTCTATAGATTGTACTAACAAGCAGGTGGAGAAACATTTCTGACATTCATGCAGGGACAGATTTGATTTACTGGTGGATTCTCCTTCCCATTTGATGCCATTGTTTTCAATATTGCTTTATTTGTTTTTGACAACAAATCATTATTTTTGTGTCAAATTTATGCTTTAATGCCGATAGCTCTTTTAGCTGGTTAGCAGACTGGTGACTGAGAAAACCAAGTGGTGCCAGACTTTCTGTGAAGTGCATAATGGTGGCCTCTTTTATTTAACAATATTTAGCAAAGGGTTTAAAAAATTATTATTATTATATTTTTTGATTGTAATTTCACTATACATAAATCCAGACATAGTTTTCTTTGTTGATTATAGCGCCATAGATAGAAAACAAACCCTATTATGAGGCAATTGAGCTGAAACAAATATGTGCAGTGAATGCATATGTATAGGTATTTACTTGCTTTAAATAAAAATGACAAATATTACAAATTATAATAAATGGTTTATAAATTATTATTTTTGTATGCCACAATTACAACTGAAATACTAAAAAATAATTAGAGTTTAATTTTTTCCATGTTTTGCTTACTTTTGAATTTTTTATTGTGTGTCAGGAATAGAATTGAACTGAGTATATTGACTCCATCATTTTTTTAAAGGGTTGTTTTTAATGCTGGCATTTTTTCCTGCTGATTGTTCTTAACATTGGCTTTGTTGTGAAGTAATGGTCATAGTTGGTCTTGTGTGTATGCTTACTGAATTGCAATGTTACAGCACCGAAGGTTGGACATCTTTGTGGTTCCCCAAGCAGAGCTTGCTCCAGCCCTGGTACACTACACAGGTTCTGCTCTCTTCAACCGCTCCATAAGGCTACTCGCAATCAAGAAAGACATGAGCCTTTCTGAGCACAGCCTCCTAGCAGGAATTGTCAGGAAGGTAAATTCCTGCACTGAATATTTTCCCAGCCACTAGACAGTCACCCTGTTTTTCCTCATCACTACACAAACTCCAGTATTGTCAGTTTGTGGCCTCCATTGCTTTGTTTTGACCATGATGTTCCCAAATAAGTCATGATTGTTCGTTTAATTTGTAAATGTAGTTTATTTTGTAAGGTATATGCTCTCCCATCCACTAATTAGCTTCCCAGTACAAAAGTAAGGGTGTTAACTAGGGTTGTCGGGTATGGAGAAAGGAAAATTTCTGTGTGTTGGTGACATTACTTTTTCAACTCATCCTAAATTAACAAAGGTCTTATATATACATGTTCACCATGGTCACATTTAATAAACCAAGTTTTAAACAGTGCCAAATTGTACATACATTCAATTTTTAAAATTATTGTGAATCAGATTCACTTTTTTATTTCATGAAAATACGGTACTTTTTATGTTTTGTCTTTTAGGGCAATGAAAACAAATTACTTGAATGCCACGAGTGTATTTGGAAGAAATACACATTTCTTCAAAGGATGCTTCAATCACTAATTTGAATTTGCATTAATTTTTGCTAGGGTGTGCAATTTATTTTAAAATTTGTAACCTTGAACGTAGTGTTAAAGATACAGTACATGGTACAAAATGAGAACAATCGAAATTGTACCTGGTAAATCTGTACAATCCTAGTGTTAACCATTTAATGGTATGGTGTGGACCAGATCACTGTGCAGTGCAGGTGTTATCTTTCATTGTCCCTTTAGTATGTTACATGTTCAGTATGTTATAAATACAATGACAAAACGTATTTTGGAATGTATTTGGCATGTATAGGCGCATGTGTGTATAGGCCGCACCATAAGTTTTTGATTAAAAATTAGGGATAATTAATATTTCAAGTATAGGCCACACTGAATTTTTGTATCCCTGTAAATATTATTAAGTTACGTTTCCATACAAACATAATAAATTCTGACGTAATTTCTCCCCTACAAAACATTTGTGACAGAAAATTTGTATATTATGTTGCAATGTATACAAATATACATCTTGCAATTACTAATCCACAGGTGGTAACTTGACTGAGAACGAAAACCCATGGCAACATGTTATACAAAGTGGCGTCTCATGTATGGCATCTGTGGCTGAGCTCCAACATGTTTACATTTCACAAATGTGGGATGGTTATTTTGTTTATGAATGCGAATTAACAAATAATTCAAATAATTGTACAAGAGGAAAGTTTTATATATATATATATATATATATATATATATATATATATATATATATATATATATATATATATATAGTACAGAGAGAGAGACACACACACATACTTCTTTTCCCTTCCCTTCCCTTCCCTTCCCTTCACTCCCTTCCTTCCTTCAAGTTGAAACAACATTAAAATGTACTGTATGTTGACAAATTTCTAAACATGTTTTGGGGGAAAAATTTTTTAATTGCAATATCTCGTGTATAAGCCACAGCCCACTTTTTGTAGTCATTTTTTTGTAACAATGTGCAGCCTTTGTATGCCGAAATATAGTAATTATTTCCCTACAGTTACAGAAAATAGATCAAAATTATTCATATTATTGTGATTCATACCATACCAGTTAAGGGTTACTAGTGCATGTGAAATACAAATTATGTTTGTTCTTTTGTGTGTGTTGGTTAGATTCTGTGAGAGAGTTCAACAACTCTTTCCATTATCCCTTAGAACTTGCACACTTTGACTTTGAACCAAATGTGGTACGGAGCAGGAATTGGGAAATAAATTTGTTTTAATAACAATTCATTGTCGAGAAAATGTTTGTGAAGGACTTATATTCCATAGTGTTATATAAACTTGAAAAGAATGACGTCTTGCTTTTGTCACAAATACTGTCTTTTCCGTTTGTACTGATGCGCGACATCTTTTCTACATTGTTAGATCGACTTCTACTCGTCAGTTTGATTGGCAGTACGAGGTACCGCAAGAATTTTACTGTAGCTTTGATAAAGACGCATGCTCACGCCCGTAAATTGTATTGTTGACCAGCCAATCCACCGAAGTTATGCATCAAGATCATCAAAGTATGGCAGCACGCTGCCAGATGGTCCCCGTAGTACGATCGCCATCACATGAACCTGGATCCAGCGCCAGCTAGTGACGTCACGTCTGAGGATCTATGCCATGCTGCTACAGCTGTCAATCCCCATCCATACCTTTCCCAACAGGTGAACGCTGGCCAGAGTATATATAGCGGGCCGGAGCCCTTGGATGCCAGTCTGTCCTGTTCCTTCACCACGCTGCGAAGTGCCGAAGGATCAATCTACTCTCCTGGTCATCACCCCACTCTTGGGGCCGAAGAATCCTGCCTATACCAGCCTTTATCGCCGAAGAACTCACCGTCTCACATAGTCAATCATGGAGACACTTACCTGTCTCTTCTGGATAACATTGTAGTGATAGTTAAGTCAAGAGTTATTTTCATAGTCACTTTTCTACCCTACCCTGTTAGCCTAGGAGCAGGTTGCCTTCACTGTATTAACGTAGGGTTATCTACTTCCGGAAACACTCATTGATGGGAAGTATTGCCATACCATCACTGTTTATTTCCATCATATGAATAAACACCATTTTTGCTCACTTAAACAATTTAATTCCCATAATAATAGAACCTTGCCTAGTAGACATTGCTACCACCGAGGTACAGCAGGTGACTGTGGATTGTGTTCAACCACAGCAAAACACTCAAAATATAACCCACACCAATTCGACGGCTACCAATGTTCTACACCCCTGGTGTAGTGAATGGTAGAGCCCTGACACTAGGTACTGCTTCCCTTGGGTCAGCTTGTCGGCCTGGTGCTTGCCCTTTCCACCGCACTTCTGGTGCCGGAAGGTGCATTCCCTAGGTCTAGGAAGACTGGTCCCACAAGGGACAACACCCACGTGTAGGTACCATCAGTCATTGTTACCTTACTCTCAGTACTCACCGCCCTTCTGTTGCCGAGTACTGGGATAGGGCATTGCATTGGGTGTCTGAGACTATACGTGGAAGTACACAGCAGAACACACACACGTTACCTGCATCACCTCCACGGGCACTATCGTAGAAACTCCATCCACATGTCCTACTCTCATCATTCAGGTATCCGTTCAAAACTGTTCCATAACATGCTAAAATTATTATGTACATTGAAACAAATACATCAGCTGATCAGCTTGTAGTGTATGATCACACGCACAGAACATTTTAAAACAAGTACATTGGAATGTTTTCCTTTCCTCTAAATCCTTCCGTAAGGTTTCTCCTTTTCGTTCAGCATATACATCTTAAAACCATCATATATAGATGAGAAAATGGCTATAGTCAGTACTGTATGATGTTCCTTTCAAATGATATTTCCATATGTATGTACATTAAAAGGTTAGAAACTTAGTCTGTGCTGTAGAAAAAGTGTGCTATGCATAACAGCAGGATTCATTTCTTCCATGGTTTGTTGTCTCCAGGGCCGAGATGTGCTAAATGATGGCTACCCTCTGCCCACTCCAACTGAGGAGTCTATATTCCAACATCTGGAGCTGGAGTATCGACCACCTGAGGAAAGAGACCATTGAAGTATTTCTATCTGCTGGTTTCATTTAACTCACATTAATTTTCAAGAAGTTTACTCTATTGTCTACCATTGCAGAGAGGCCTGCAAGCCACAGTGCTGTGTACGAATGTCTTATACATGGATACAAAATATTTATAATTTAAATTTTACATTAAATGTGTAGTGATAAAATTTTTAATTATATAATTCCATATACGTTGCATGTGCAGGATGTTTACAGTAAAATTAGCTTTTTTAAAAGCCCTACATAAGATCTACTTGTATGCATGTTGTGTGTTATCCCTCATGCAAAATTAACACTGCCATGGGCCTCGTCACTTTATGCATACATCAGTCAAGTGCAACTGTGACATTATTACAAAAAAAAAAATGTTTTGCAAATCTGTCCATTTTTACACTTTAGTGCATTAAAAAAAAAAAACAAAGTAAAATAAATAATTTAAATTATCGTAAATGGTCACCTGACACTTTTTATTCGGCGTTAAGATATGGAACTGTTTTCAATTCATCATTACCAACTTTACTGGGCGCATTACTCTGTGCGTTGGTTAAAATTTATGCAAGCAGAGTCGGCGACTTTTTTCTAATGTTGATTTTAAAAGTGCTCACTTTATTGTGAACAGCCTTTGGTTGTATATTTCTCCTTTATCAACAAGCACATAATGTGTTATGGATTCATAACCCAACAGTCAAACACAGTGCTTCTTTAATGACTTTTGCAAACCCAGATTTTTTCAACTTTTGGTCATGTCCAGCTCTTCTCTAGCATAAATATATACAGGTTGAATAATTTATAACTTGCACTGCAAATATTTTGGAAATGAAAGGTGCTATTGATGTGCTGGTTTCACATAAGTGAAGGTTATACAAGGGCTCCTAATTGCAGTACAGATACAGATTTTCGTAAGTGTGTTGATGGATGACGTATTTCCACATTTTTGATACGCACTATACTTTCGACTTTGCCCTGTCTTGGAAGCGCTGTTCAACCCTTTGAGCAAATTACTCCGCAGTACTGAAGATGCTGAGCAGGGGCCTACAGGATACACCGGCGCAGTGTTGGGTGCGATAACAGACTTTCCAGTGCCAACTTGTACTGTTCTCCAAGAATTTTCTAAGAAACATAAGGTCAACACCCCGGACACAAGATTGTATGGCCAGATACAGCCACTGTTCCCTCCAACCATGGACACGTGAGTCGAGGGAGGGTAGCGCCCATTCTACTTCACCCCTGCAGCCGAAGATAAGGTATGATAGCGCCACATCAGCGCTCTGGAATTTTGGGCTCTGCGGCCAAGACTATCACCACAAGCCCCCCCGCCCCCTCCCCCCGCATCCCTAGCCACCTATAACCCTGTACGAGATTAGTAAGAAAATAAATGTAAAAAACTTTTAAAACCAATCTTTTATTTATAAATGCACTAAAAAGAGAAAAATAATTATAATAGTTACACAATTTGTAGAACTTGTAAGATGTGGTCGAACAGCCGTTATAAACTTTACTACAAATTAATGTGTTCATATCAATGTATATTTAGTATATAAAAGCTTGGCGCAATGTAGATCGTATACCTCATTTGCGTAAGTGTAGCAAGCACATATCTTGCATTAGGCTCTTAACTCTTCACAATATAGAACTAATATCACATTTGCGTAAGCATAGGAAGAACATATTGTGCCATATGCCTTCACCTCACAGCTGACTCCCTTCAGCACCCTTCCCAACATACCCAAAACCTTTCTTCCATTTGCAACCACCCTCTCTACCTGTTTTTTTTTCATCTGAGGTGTCCCTGCAGTACAATCCGTAGATACTTATATTCTGCTGCTTCTTCTATCACTTGTCCCTCCCATCTGTACATGTCCCTGCTTATCACCTTCTTCCTTGTAAACCTCACTATTGTCCATTTCATATAAGTGGTCGCAAATTTAACAGTTCTAGGAATGTAGTGCCAGTGGCATCTGGGTGGCTATATATCCTTCCTGCCACAACTGAACTGTCATTGAAGATGACTGTTTGCAAACAAACACCATGTGATTGCCAGTGTTTGTAAACAAACTACATATAACTGCCTGTTTTTGTAAAAAAAACTGCATGTGCCTCCTCCCAAATGACTTTCAGAAGTTGTGAAGGGCTGTTCAAACAATTACAGATTGGTAACAATCCCATTTTTGTTAGTTTATGAATATTTTATGTAAATGACTAACAGGCCATGTAATAAGTCTATAAATTGATACATTTTTTTACCTTGCAAGAAATTTGTAATCAGTGTTCACGAAAATGAAATTGTATTTTGACTGTCAAATGAATACGATATGTTACTGTTTTTAATATATGGTACACGAACACCAAATGCCAAAATCCCGCCTCTCCCCCCCCCCCCCCCCCTTTTTTTTTTTTAATTTATAATTTTTCCATGCAAATGAATAACAGCTCATGTAATAAGTCTATAAATTGATTTTTTTTTTTTTTTACTTTCTAAGACATTTGTAACCAGGATGCACAAAGATGAAATTGTATTTTGTCTGTCAAATGAATAAAATATATTTTACTGTTTTTGAATACACTCTAAATATATTGATAACAGCTAATCTTATCACACTTAACTGTAGTAGGTTCTTGTAAACATAAAAATTTAGCATGGTTTCCACATATACCAAGACCCCCCCCCCCCCCCCCACATAGAATACACAAATACTGAAATACCCTCACACACCTTCTTTTTCAAAGACATTATACATTCTTACATACAAACTATACCTACTATTGCATTAAAAGTACATAATTCAACTTTGTGGCATGATATGACAACAAACTGTGTACAGCCTGATATTTTTATAGTGGTTATAATTCTCAGGATGTTAAAGTATGTAGGTAGCCAAATTAATATTTAAGCAAATGTTACTTAATTTCAGTAATTTTAGTAACACTCATTTAGAAATTCAAATGTTAAGTATTGCAGGTCTACATACAAAATACTTAAATGACTTTTCTTAAATATCTACGTGTTCAGATCGTCGTGCTGCAAATAAAAACTTATTTCTGATTAACTCAGTGTTGATATTTACACTGAAGTTCAGTCGCACAACCTCCCTCCTCAAAATTATGAATACAGCCCTAGGCTTGTTCTCGGATACCTAATGAAAAAACTGTATTTCAGTTCAGAGATGTTACAAAGCACTCTAGAGAATCAGATGCGACCTACGGCAACAATATATCAAACAAACATGTTATTTTCACACTAAAAAGATGCTCCACCTATCCAAGATTGAAGACATCATAAAGTTCATTTTCCTTAGCGATAAATTTTGGAATGTCGCAGTTCCTACTGATGCATGAGACACTTATTTATGATGTTGTAGCACCTTTGTTGGGTGCTTAATTTGAAAGAATTTTGTTTGATAAGCATGTTGCTTGATATCAAAAAGTTGACTTTCCAATGTAAATCCTGTTTATGTGAATTATTCTTCTGTTACTCTTACAGTATTCTTAACAACATGTTAAAAACATATGAGCGCTTTTAATTTGCAAAACAAAAATGCTCAAAACATTAATGAAAGATTCCAAGGTTTAAACCTACATGCCATTATGTTACTTTCAAATACAGTCTTTAAAACAGGAAAAACCTTTAAATTTATTTGCTAACAAGTATCCCTGCATAACAAGCTTTACATTTTGAAACCCTCCAGAACCAGAGTGTTAGAGTTTCAATCAATAATAACACAGAGAAATGTTCATAGTGATGAAATTTGGCCCCAATTAGGGTATCATCTTTAATTTATTTTGAGGGAAAAAGAAAAAAGTGACCATAGTTGGGGGGGCTTTAGTTTATCGTCTTTCGTGAGACGAGATAGCCCCAACGCGCATGACACAACGGCCAATGAAATAAAAGATAGATCGTCGTAAGCCCGACCGATTCTGTCGTCCAACCAGCAATTTTGGATTACAAATGATTTCTATTCTTTGTCGTGTTGTGCGGCACGATGCACAGAATGTACAATATTGCAAAATTAAATTGTATTGCAAACTTTCCGTACAATGGCAGCTTAAAAGAAAAATAAATTGAAAATATCTGTAACTAACTTTTAAAAATATTAATTTTACTTTTGTATGCATTAGCGATAAAAATTTGTCACCATTATGTATTACAAATTTCCCTCTTGTTCACCGTCTTTGAGACTAACGTAGCCTGTGAGCGCCTTCTAAATAGTTAGGTTAAATGCAGAGAGCATGGTGTCAGTTGTGCTGTAAATTCAAATAGTCGCATTGAAATGTGTCATTGCGTTTGTGGTCGTGTCGTGCTGTGTTTGTCGGAGCTATTTGATTCTGGCACAAGTGTGTGGCATTTTGAGTTGCATATTGTTTTGATGGAGCAGTGAAAAATTTTGCTCATATGGAAGTATTATTTAAATTATTTCACTTTGAAAATTATAACTTTAATGAAAATACAAAACGCGATACATACGTCGCTGTTCGTATTCGTACATATGCAGCAATATATACATGCACATTTTGACAGGAGTTAACCTTACACTCGAATTTACGATGTAGACAAACCAATATTATTTACTCACCACAAAAGTGTGGAAAGTGCGGCATTTTTCTGGCCACGTGCATTTCAATAATTACGGTTTACAAATACTTGTACAAAACACGCAAATTTATAGTTGTAACCTCTTGAACATGTGTTTTCCTATGGCAGTCCTTGCGAGTTTACTTCACTAAAATCACGTTTGTTCATCACTAGCATTAAATAATTTATTTGCTAAATCATTCAGTAAAATCAACACTGCGCACATTCCTCATACAAAGAAACTTACTTATATACGGAAATTATATTGGAACAAATGGCAGCTGTAGGAGGAGATCCATGTGGAGTATGCAGGAAAATAGTAAAATAAAATGAGCAGGCAGTATTTTGTGAAGACAAATGTGTAAAATATCTTGGGCTTTATCTAGACCAACATTTGAAATGGAATATACACGTCAATAAACTTGTGAGCAAAATTCTCCCAGTAGTGGGAGTTAGATGAGTAAATGAGCCCCGATAGAAGTTTTAAAAGTCGTATATCACGCATTAATAAACTCTCATTTCCAGTATCTCAATGCCATTTGGGGAAGTGCATCAAAATCTATACTCCATCCACTACATGTACTACAGAATAAAGCTATTAAGACAATATACAATTTACCATACCGGACACCATCTAAGGAGATATACACAATTACTGGACTGCTCCCCCTGAAAATAATTCATGAACTCAACTTACTAGTGTTCATTTACTGCACTAAGATAGAGCAAAATCTAAACCACAACAAGCATAAACACATCAGACAAGCAGACGATAAGTTCCTGCACACAATACGAACAATACGGCAGGCTTCTACCCACATTTTATGGTTACCAACTATACAATGCTTTGCCCACTCGGCTTGAACAACTACCCAATGCTGGTTGTTTAAAAAAACACTTGAAAAGGAACTCCTAGATAAGTTATAGGGAGCTGACACTATTTGGTAGGCATATTTTACTGTATGGATTAATTCGCTGCTTCAGTGCTCTGTATGTTTGGGAATCATTACAATGACTGTATAAATATGTAATAACTAGTTCGGATACAGTAATAAGTGATCATATATTAGTAAGCTAAATGACATACTATATTGTTAGGTAATGTGTTTATTTTATATATTTTATATTTTTCTTGTTGCAATGTCAAAATAGTCTCACAATATGTGTCTGATATGTAGTCGTAAGTATATGTTTAATCCTCATGCGCATGCTTCTTCAATAGCTGCCATAAAATCTCATTAATTGTAATAGACCTGTAACCAGAGCTTGTTCAATGGGGTAAAGTGAATTATAATATACAATAATGGTATCAACAATGTATTGTGCTGTCAGGTATCAGCTCCCCCACTTTCCTCATCAATGCCCTGTGGGGCACGTTATCAAATGCCTTCTCAAAATCTATGAAGCAGGCATCCACCTGCTTCCCCTCATCAACTACCTGCACCAGATCCTCTAATAACCCAACCAGTTATTACTTGGCAAGTCTTGCTCAAACCTTTAAAATTCTAACTAATACCACAGCCAACAGTTCCCAATAATTACACACGTCAAAATATTGCCATGGTTATCACCTTTCAATTTCCATTTACAGTAACAAAACAACACAGATCATTGAATACAGTGTCATAGAGTGTGTGATTTGTTTTCATTGTCGCCATCCTACGAGTGCAGTATATGCATAAGAAGAATAAGAACACAGGTTGCTTTCTCATTGTTGCCAAACTACAAATGCAGTAAAAATTGTAAGAAGAAAATAAAACACTAAAAAACTCTTGCAGGATATTATCTGAAGCACATGGGATTTAGGGATCCCAACTTTTAAGCCAACCGGTACACAGGGGAGGTCCCACCTTGTACTTCAATTGTTGGTGGAGCACCGTACCAATTATGGTGACATGAGGAATAAAACTTTGGTAGCCAACATGTGTAAAACACAGGGAATGTACATCAGTATCAAATTACTCGTCTTCGGAGTCATCTGGGGTTGTACATAAGTCCCAGATTAGTTAAGTAGAGGGGTTCTTTCCACATTGAAAGGGGAGAGTACGAGATAAGGTTTCTTGCAGCATGTTAGGTGTAGGTGACTTGGGGATAGGAACCCCCGACGAACAACTTGAACTTAAGTGTATGTTCGTACACGGTTTGTGTATGAGAGGCTTGGGTAGCCTTCAAATTCTGGAATGTGAGTGTCGTGTAAAGCATGCCCGGAAAAGGTACCAGCATATATCATGGGACGTGTAGGTTTTCATACTGTGACAAAGTTTGAAACACTGGGCACCACTCCTCGCCGACGCGTTACCTGTGGTCTCGCAGGCAGCGGAACTCTCCTCTGCTTCGCTGATTGTGCTGGGGCGGCCGGCTGAGGAACAGCATCCAACTCTGATTGCGACAGAGTGGTGTTTGTGCCGCTAGCTGAGGTGTAGATAGTGCATGGAGGGATGGCAGTATATTCCAAGGAAAGTACTGAGGGATCTATACCCAATATGGTTGTTTCACTATGTAATATAATTAAATGCTCAAAGGGTGTCCATTTTGGAGTTCAGGTTGGTAAGGAAAATAATGAGTTACTTTCTTGTGGCTCTGGAATTGAATTACTGTTTATTTCCTCTTATGATGTTCACCCGTTTAAGACCGTTTTTAAGGCCACTCTTGTAGTTCTTCGGCATGAGGCCGAGCTACATCAATAATACTGGAATAACATAATCTGGCACACAAAAGAGTGAATGTGCCACAAAGCCAGATATAGTTAGTGGCCCTATAGTGTACGTCCGGTTGTACGACTAGACCTGACGTGTCTTGCCACTTAACCTCTCCTGGCCATTCACTAGCCCAAAGGGTTATATAGCAGATCACATGAGTAGCCACAGTACAAAGGTTTATTGAGTTTCTAGTGAAGCGCTCCCCCGGAGATTAGCCAGTGCAATACCCTGAGCATTACTTTGGCCAAAATACGGAATACCGTTTGGTTTAACTTGAATTTTCCGTTTGGCTGTTAGGTATAACTGATGTTACTTCATTTACACATAAAAAGAATTAATAATTTGAACTGTGGTCTGAACTACAACTCACAAGGGACACAAGGTTTATTCATCCTATGATTATTGAGTGTGTCTAAATTCAATGGTTGGTTGGCTTTAATAAATCCATGTAAGTAAATACAGTAAAGTGAAATAATAGTTATTACTATAGCAAAATTTATCATATAATACTTTATTGCTAATACAAATTAACTGTGGAAGTTAATCATGAAGAAATTAATAAATGCAAGTCTGGTAAAGGCTACCTTGTTACATTTACGTTACGTTCAGTTAAATGTGATAATAATTAAATTTAATTAAGCTTGAATTTAGGCCAAGGATCCTAACTGAACTTCGTGGGGTATGTCCTGAAAGGACCTCTTAGTATAAAGGGGTTGTCTACTTGACTGGTAGTGGCCTGGCCAGGGCCTTAAGGGGACTACGTCACTGTGGCCTTGGGTTACCTGGAAGGTTTGGGATTTAGGACAGGTTAGGTCGACGTACGAGCTGCTCGTTGCGGAGATGACTGGAAGAGCTGCTGAAGTGGTGTCCTTCAGGGGATAATGGCTTCTTGGAGAGTGATGTCGTCATGGTTGCAGCGTGGGTGCAACACGTCCAGGCCTTTGTCAGGATGCCCTCGACCTTCACAGCCAAGAGTGTTTTGCAAAAATATCACTGCCGCGGTTTCCAACTCCAGCCTTCACAGCCCGTAGGAGTGGATGAGTGACTCCGGCGAGCCACTCCGAGCAACTGCTCAGGCTGGGTCTGGTTCACCTTTTATAGTGGTCTCTGGCATTCGTAGGTGCTTCGAGGGGTACAGGGAGCTTGGCCCCGCCTCTTAGGGGTGGAGCTTGTTACATCACATGTATGGACTATGGATGCTTATCTCGCCTGTTCGCTCAGTGCCTGGTGTGCAGAACTTCAACTCAGGGCGTTCAAGTAGGCAGTGACCCTGCAGTGGTTGGCCCGTTTCTCCTGCGGCGCTAAATTCAAACGGGTGCACTCTTCAGCTGGCAAGCGTGGTGAAGTAAGTTAACCTCGGTTCGGGATGGGCGATGATGTGGTGGTTTTCTGTGGATTCTGGTATATAATACAAGCTGGGAGTACTGGGTCGGAAGTGTGTTGTGGCACTATCAATTTCTTGGAATTCCTCATGTCCGGCCTCCAGGGGCCTGTTTCACAAAATTACAAGTTACAAGTACTTTTAAATTCTGTTTCACAAACAGCAATAATATCTACAAGGGTTTGTAATTTGTGTTTCCTGAAAAGTTTTGGTTCACTTGTAATTATTAGTTGTTTTCTACAAGTGTGCTCGTTTATTTTACAAGTAAACAAAATGTGTGAAATCAAATTAAAATTAATTGACTGCACTGAACAAGGTCAGAGAAACTAAAGATATCTTGTTAGGTACTTTTTCAGATAAGTTAACAACGCCCATTGTATACACACAAAAAACAAAACTACATATCCACTCTTTACCTAAATATTCTTCGATGTGTCTGATTTGATAAGCAAGTTCATTATGCTTATTTAATCTTCTTCTGAATTGTTAATAAACTATTGTCTTTATGATTCACAAAAACAAAGTGTCAGAAATTTGATTTATATTGAATTAGACATCAAACGAACCATTATTAATAACTTGTAGAATTTCTCCCATCTCTCTAGTCTTGTAAGAAAATGATATTTTTTTTACAAGTGTTTAGAGCAGGCTTGTAGATTCATGAAACGGAACTACTTGTAACTATTCAAAAACTCACTTGTAACTAGTAGAAATTGACTTGTAGATACTAGTAAACGCTTGTAGGTTTGTGAAACACAAATATTTTACTACTCACAAGTTACAATTCTTTTCGCTTGTAACTTGTAGACTTGTAGTTTTGTGAAATGGGCCCATCACTGTTGGGAGACTTGCCAATGTGGCTTGCCATATTCAGATAGGGCGAAGTCGTGTTTCTGTAGTGTGAAATACATCATGCATCAATCTTGCCCCCCCCCCCCCCCCCCGACAGAAACCCATCTGGCCGTAGAAAGTCGAAAAGTATGGTGGGGTCATCCATTTCAGGTCCATGTGACTATACACAGCTTTTGGTTCTGTAATGTAAGGGTAGCTTCTCTGTGCTATGAGGATGAGCGGGTTGGAAGTATAACGAAGGAGATGCCGTTACTTCCCCTTCCACTGTTCGTGAAGGAGGTGTCTGCCCTTCGTCTGTGGGCACGTCAGGATGCTCAGTCTCACTCTCGTGCGTGCGCTCCTTGTTTGCTTGCTCACTTCCCTATGTTCCCCTCATTATCACTCTTTGGCTCCGGCTTGTCTCTGCTTCAGCTGTAGCGGCACTCCGCTTTGCACTTGCTACGAGGAAGGGCTGGCAGGAGGGAGGGATGTGTTAGTTCAACGGCAAGGTCATGCCGCATGAAAAGGAGAGCTTGTTTGCTCGTGTGGGGGTGTCTGTTCCTATCAGCTGGGGATTGCATGCCTTCTATTCTGGTTGCCTGGCCAGTGCACAGTATTAGCAAAAGGGAATATATGCTTTGTGCAATATTTCTCTTTATTTAACCTGAAAAAGGGGGAGAAAAAATTACTTTAAAAATAAAGACCCGACTTGACAATAGGGGGTCCAAGGTATTCCCTCACACATGGAATAGGACTATAAAACTGCAGTTTGCCGCTGGGGAATCAAACTAAACGTTTCTGGCCGCTTAGCCTGTATGTAAACTGCAAACTTATATAAGTGTGATAGTTTCTTTTGTTCTGCATTTTTCAACCATTGTTTATGTCCCACTAATTGTGCGAGTTAACTGCAAGGGGAAGTGTTAATAGAATAAATAAAGTTTACATAACTCTTCTGTTTAACACATTCTCGTGTTAGTTATATTGTTGTTGATAATTAATAATTGAAGAATTAATAAGTGTGTGTACGTGTACATCAACAATAAATGTACTAACATTTAAAATCTAAGTATGCTATATAATAATAATAATAATAATAATAATATAAACAAAGGTGCTTATGCAAGTGCAGGCAATGTACCTTCTTTAGAACTCATATATGTGAGTACGCGTATTTTATTTTAGACCGTAAAACATACTGACACAAAACAAAAACTTTATTGTTTTTCTTATGACATGACAATATTGCATCATAGTAGTATAAAGAGGGTGGTTCTGGAGCAGGCGTCAGGCTCAGTACACAGGGATACATTCTAGCAAGTTAGGGTCCCTGCACACAAAATTCTGGATTTTTTTTTACTCCTACCTCATGGAAAATTACAGAATGTTTCTTTTGATGCCGGCAGTCATGTTGGCACCCAGTAAAAACAAAAATTTAATTTGAATGTGGTCGAAATCAATTACTACAGTTAGTGCATACGACCACGGTGACCATGTTGGCAGCCAGTAGAACCGGCAGCCATTTTGCCAATCAGCAACAAAAATTGGTTTTCTACCAAATCGATTACCACAGTTAGCGCATACGGCCATGAGGTCTATCTTGACAGCAAGCAATGCCGGCGGCAAGAAGCATCTCGAACGATGCTGCGCCTTACACTGCTTCCTCTAGTGGTTTTTCAGTGCCAATAAGAAATGCTATACACTCTATGTTGCATGTGACCATGTTAGCAGCCAGCAGTGACTGAAGTCCATATTTGTGTGATTACGACTACTACATCAATTAGCACATAAGACCACGATGACTACTTTTGCAGTCAACGAACGTTCGATTACACTGCCTCCTCCAGTAGTTGGGTAGACATAACAAAATGGTGCGCACTCACCGATGTCCGACCACTGCCAGGAGGGTCCCCACGACGACGACGCCCTGCCAGCACGAGACCAGCGGCAACTTGGCCCCGCATGATGAAGCCTCCACTCAGACTCAGTAACTCGAGCTTTGTTGCAAGGTGGACGCTACCACGTGTCCTGCGGTTTGGATGGAAGGCGGTTGTCAACGCAAAGTGACATCTCCTCTCCACCTGCTCCCATCTGCACCACGACATCATCATGTATGGTGGCTCCCCCCAGACAAGCGCACACCTGCATCAGAAAGCAGACACATTCTCTTCTGGACGTCACGCTCCTACTTACCATCCATAGAACATATACTAAGGCATGACGTGTGGACAGAGCCTGGTCTGGCGACCAGCTATTCACTCTGCTGTCAAGTAATCATTTGAGCCATATATACACAGAATGTTTAAAACACTAATAACAGAACTTTCGGTGAGGGTGGCAGAATATATGGAATAGGTGCGGTTACAACGTTGGAAGGGAAAGACGACCATTAGAAAAACAAAACAACATAAACAAATGTGGTGTGAAACACAACAAAGAAAGATAACAGCACAGTGAAGAGTAACGGGGGACAGGTAGAAATAAAGTGAAGGGGCACAGCACAATGTGTTTGTGTGTAAGAAGAAAAGCAGCTAAGATATGGACAACCAGACACTTCAGCAGCAAACGATACATGTACTAGACTCCACAATCACATCACCCCCGATAGGAAAAGCGTTAAGTCCCCCAGGGAGGGTGAAAAAATAGAGCTGCCCAGGTCGGAGAACCAACATAGACGACAAATCCCGGGGTAGATAGTGGTTTTGTGTGTAAAATACAGTGGTTGACGGTGCAGATAAGTAGAACCATATAAGGTTGAAATGTAAATAATTAGAGTGGTTGTGGGTAACAAAAAAAAAAGCACGTGACAGTGCAGATAAATAGAAACAAATAAGGCAGTGGTGTACATAATTAGCAGTAGATATAAATAAATACAGATACATACATAGAATCAATAGTGAGTGAATGTGAAACAGTACATGTATTGTATGTGCTAGTAACATGCACTTAGCAAGGTATAAATGTGACATCTCCTACAGTAGGTGCCGACATGCTACTATCACCATATTCAATCAAAAAAAGCAGCGACACTCGTGATAGCAATATTATGCAACTGCTATTATGTCCTCGAGAGTGCCGTCGAATGCAAAACATGCACCAGGACACTGGTCGTATACCTGTGCAGGCTTAAGTTTGTGCCCCACATGTTCAACAGCGCACGACCAGCAGGCATACATGACAGGGCAGTTCAGACCCCCTGTACATGCTCTGATATGCCAGAACCAAGGTACGAAGTATACCGGACGCGTTGAAGATGACTGGCATGCAGTATACTGGTGGAGAATGATCTCAATGGGTGGTGGGACCAGAGTGTGGGGGGGGGGGGAGTTGTATGCATAGCGCCATACCATACAACTGGCCAGCATGCCTGACCAGCTGTAGTATGTTCTCCAATTGGTGACACGCATTACAAGAACATTATACAATTCCTGTATGTACTTGATCGTGCCATCCAGCCATGCCAACACTCCTGGTAGGATAGATAGGGCTCCTGCATATGTTACAGTGTGCTGGAACCGAAGCAGGAGAATGCCGGCATACCTGGCATGATTCCTGTACAGCTCTTGCTTGAAGCTCCAACATTCTGAGGATAAATTCACACACACAGATAAGTTGTTTTGCGGGAGAAGTGCTTCAGCTTCGACGATCCCGGAGTGAGGAACTACCTCCTACTATGCGTCCTGACCCGGTTGCCCTCCCAGGGACAGACACATATATGATGATATGTGCCTGCCTAGGTGTGTGTGCACCGAGATGTACTCAACATAGCCATAAGGGATGGTATGGATACAGTCGTTCAAGATCTGACGCTTGTTGTCCTTCCACGACAGTGCGAGCTTATTGCTACATTTGGTGTAAATGTCTTGGTGGTGTGACCTAATGCTGTGGACCTGCACCCTCATGAGTTTTCTGTCCTGAAGAACGTATCTGTAGTCCTCGATGGTGACGACCTGATGGACGGTGCTCTTCTGAACCCCCTTGGCCCGCTTCGCGACCGTGTCCCTGCACACATAGGCGTAGAGTTTGGCCCTCAGCCCAACGCACTCCATCATGTCATTCCCCTCGCACTCATCCTTAAATTTGCTGATGACCTTAGTATTGGTTGTGGAGTAGCAAGGATGAGTGGCAGGGTAACTGCTGAGGTTGAACTCGGCCATGAACGCCGGTTCTGAGGCCAGGTCATGGTAGATATCCGGGCACAATATGGCCATGATGAAGTAATCTGTATCCATGTACACCAACCCAACCTTAGGGCCACACTGTGTCCGCATGACATTGTAGTGGAAGCGGGACATGAGGGTCTTCGACAGGTCCAGTATGGCAAAGCCGACATAAGCTGGTTTGGCGAACAACATATGCTCGTGGTCGATCTTGGCGAGAGACAGCCTTTCGCTGTAAATTGTCAGACAAAGTAACACAGGCTTGGAAATGAGCTTCGCCCACAGTTCTGTGCTGACGAGCTCCATCCACTGACGGTTATGTTTGTTCTTCGTCAGCTTGCCGTAAGTAGCATTGTTCATCATTTTGAAGCCCTCCTCAAAGGTGTTTGGCAGTGTTCACCTCTATGTAAGGCTTCAGCCATGTCTTCTGGCGGAACTTAGGCTTCAGCCACGCCTTCGGGTGGATCTTCAAGACCCAGTGAACAACCTTTAGCAAAAGCCCATGAGCCATTTCCTGCTTGATGGTGACGAAGTGCATAATGTTGATGCTCGCTCCTCTTGGTGAACTAGTGGTTGGGGTGATGACTGCCCTCTCGGGCCTTACGAGATAGAGGGGAGTCAAATCCCAGGGTGAGTCGGAGTGTTAAGCTATCCCTTCCGGGCAGACTTATTCTTTGTTCCACAAGGTGTGTCAATAAACAGGATGCCATCTGTCCGAATAAGGGTGAAATGCTCAATCAGAAACGAGAGGTGAGTGAGTGTGATGGTGAACGATCTGGCTATGGCTGATGGGGCTTATCCACCGTTCTCCCCTGCAGTCATGTCGGCATGGACGGCATCATGAACCTTGCATTACCTCCCGTGCACTGCCAGTGTTTCGATACCGGTGTGCCCTGTCACCCGCAGCTGGTCGCAGTATGCTTCACGGACACCTCTTGCAGACATGGAAGACATATGTTTGTGCAGTCACCTGTGAGCTTACGAGGCGGGAGAAATCAGCTATAAGACAGTAATGCGCATTGCCATCTTCCATCATCATGAGGAAGAGATCGACGTGGGTGGTTCACTCCTTCGATACCCTTATTGGGACAATGGTATTGTCTTCCTCATGAGCATAGATATTCATGCTTACCCCGGGGTTCTTCTGCTCGAATAGGGATACCTGACACAGAGGGGTTGGAAAGGCCAGGTCGGTGTAGTCGAACTTAGCCTTCAAGTTATGGTACGGATGTTTGATGAGTTCATGGTGCCTCCCCTCTATGAAGCATGCAGGGGTCGTCCATTTAAAACACTGCTGGTCAAAGTTGTAAGGATTTATCATTGCCTTCCTAGCCGCATTTACAACAGGCAGAGCGATGTAGGAGGAGGCTCGAAGTGGGTCGAGCTTATTAAAACGCAACTGAAGCCTCTTCACCACGGTAAGCGTCCAGCTGCTGCTCTTCCCCATGTAGTCAGCCTCCTCCTGGCATATCTTCAAAATGGCAGCCATCATTTCATCTTCAACATCAGCTTCATTGAAGAGCAGAAAGTTCTTCATCTTGAAGGCACATTGATCCAATTCATCCTCGCGCGACTCTGGCTTACCACAAGTACACTCGAGGAAGATGTTGAACTTAATGGTGCCCTGGTCCGCTATCTGATGCTCCAGTTGGCCAATGATACCAGTCTTCATACTCTCGAAGTAGTCGCAAATGTAAACAGCATCGTTCGAAGTATTCTCCGTAACATACATCCACATCATACCTCTAAACATGCTCTCCTCCACAAAGCTGTGTTCGTTGACCGCACCCGCCATGGAGCAGTCGAAGGCCCTAGCCTAGTACAATTGGTGGTTTTGCGAGCACTTTAAGCAGGTGTTGGGGCGGCAGGTTTGGTACACTTTGTGTTGTGAGCACTCAGGTTGTCCTTACGTGTAAACTACCTACCACAGCTCCCACACCCTAGTGACTTAACATTGGGATTGGCCCAACAACCACATTCATCCATGTTCATGTTGCCCAGCATTGTAGGAATGCTGAAAACTATTGTTGCAGAACGTGCATTGGGTCATAGTGGTGTGTGGGGTCAGCCTGTTACATATGCTATGGTGATCAGCAAGATTATTGGAGTGGATAAATGTCTTCCCACACCGCTTGCAAGCGTACTGTGCCTCCCTGAATGGATTGACGACATAGTTATGTTCATGGCAAAGTTAATTCTGGAGATCAGTAAAGGGGCGATCGTAAAAACCGCACTGAAGGGCCAGTCACCATATCTGAGCTCCAAGAGTAGGTAATGGAGGTGGCTGAGATGGGGCGAGCGATGATGATGATAATGTTGAGGTAGATGGTGCAGACAATGGTGGACATTGCTGTGATGATGATGATGATGATGATGATGATGAGGGCAAGGAAACGAACCTAATGATGGGTGAGAAAATGCCATAGCGGAAGCACAAGAAAAAATAAAGGTGATGGAAGGCATCTCTCCTCTTCTTCCTCGATTCGACTGGGGCATGTCGATGGAGCTCTGCTCAACACCACTCACAATGCTGGCTAGGAAGATGTGAATCCCTATGGACCACAGTATAGGCCTAAGGCGAGAGGCTATGAGGAAATGTGACATAACCTAACATAAATAGTTTAATGCTAACAGGGCATAGCTGGGGTTCCCCTCCCACCCCTTTCCTCGGATATGACGCTGGTGCAATTCAACAGCGCACTATATCCAATGTACCCCCGACCACTAGCGAGCGACCGGAAGAAAAATAAAAATTAAAAAAAAAACCTTGTTTGTGTGAAAAAAAAGGGTTCTCTCGGAGTGCTCCCACAGGCATCATACCAGTGCATTTCGACAGCATACCATCCCCGATGTTCCAACTGACCACTAGGGAGCGGCCGGAAGGGAAAGCAAAATGAAAACTAATATTTTGTGCGAAAAGGGTTGTCTCTGAATAATTATCAGACACATCAAAGAACATTTAGGTTAAGAGCGGATATTTAGTTGTTTTTTGTGTGCAAATAATGACTTCACTAACAGCATTTAAACCCTGGATACAATTATATTATGTTTTATATTTCCAAGTTATGTTAATGGTAAATCCATCTTATTATCGACAGACAAAAGTATTATGCAAGACAAAATAAAAACTTCTACATAAATGTGTGTCTCACTCATATCAGCTAAAACGACTGTAGTTAACCTATTTAATCTTGTGGCGCATGTACTAACATAAAAGATCTCTACGTTGTAGCAAATTATTGTTTCAATTATTACCTCTATATATATATATATATATATATATATATATATATATATATATATATATATATATATATATATATATATATATATATATATATATATATATATATATATATATATATATAAAATTTGACTAAAATGTATTCCTTTTAGGATACATCTCGTTCCAGAAATTTAAGCGCAAAAGGCATTGCACACTCTGGAATATTTTCCAATTTCTATAATTTTTCGGGCGTCGTTAACTTAAATTGAAAAATTACTAAACAATACATCTTTAGTTTATCTGATTCTCTGACCTTGTTCAGTGCAGTCAATTTATTTTAATTTGATTTCAGCACTTGGTTTACTTGTAAAATAAACGAGCGCACTTGTAGAAAAGAACTATTAATTACTAGTGTAGCGAAACCTTTCTGGAAACACAAATTACAAGCCCTTATGGATATTATTGCTGTTCGTGAAATGGAATTTACAAGTACTTGTAGATATCAGTACTTGTAACTTGTAACTAATAACTTGTAAACGTGTAGTTTTGTGAAACGGGCCCTAGCATATCAATACTTTCAGCCATAAGTATAGTCTCCAACCCAGACACAGCAACACCTTTCCTCCCTTACTTATTTAATTTTTATTTATTTATTGTATCAACTTGGTCTTTTTTCGAATACAAGTTTGTACAACGACACCTGACAAGTCAGAACATGAACACATTATGTAAAAAATATGAATGCATTATTTACAGAACAATACCAAAACCTCAAAGTATTATAATATTATTGAATTCTAAAACAAATTGACGTTTGTCTAAGGTATCGGAAGGCTGGCAACTAGTGCCAAGGGGTTGGTCAATAAGGATATTGGTTAGGTAAGGAGCGGTGAATACAGTTTTGGAATATCGATGGAGATAATTACCCAGGGTGCCAAATATTGTCGGGTTGACAATATCGTGAAGTCGGAGAGCAGCTGTTGACTCGTTCCTCAGGGTCGTTCGGCTGACGACCACGGCAAATCCTCCAACTGCAGTTGTTGTCTCCTTGAAGAATAAATTTAATAATGACTGAATGACTCCCTTACTTATTGTGTTGTGTGATATCTGGGTTCCCCACACGCCCACACGAAGCACTGTTACTTATTACGCCGACTCGTGAACATTTCAAACATACTTGCACAGTAAATGTCTTGCGGCGAACTGTAAATAAACCACACGTGGTAACTCGTCACTGCTGCGATTTATTCAGTTACATGATTACATTCCCATTGGGAAAAGCTTACATTTGGTGCTGCTTACGAACCAGTCAGCTCGGGTAATACTGTGCGAAAGACACGTGGTCACATGAATAAACTTAAGTACCATTTAAGCCTACCCATGCGATGCAATCACAGGGTTAGTGCGAGGAGCGGTGAAGTCTCGGGAAGCTGAAGTACGAAAAGGTTCCAGTATGCTAAAATAACTATTGCTGTACAATGATTATTCTAACATGGTGATGGCTGCCTGAGCACGCGAAACATAAGCCCCGACGTGGTGCAGCACATCCCTCGCAAAGACGAACTACTACTGACTTTCTCCGCACTGCATGCCGGCAGGCTTTGGCGGCTGTTACCCTGCGCTGCACTACTGCCTTGCACACATCATTTGCAAATCGGACACGTACCCTGTGTGCCGGTTGTTACATATTGCTCCTAAAATTAACCATGTAAATATTATTTATTATATCAAAACATTGCACTGCATGGATGATTTGGAGATGAAAGATACATGAATGAACATTACATAAAACTTACCTTGTAAACTTACTCTGTCCTTTAATTGCAGAAATAAAATAACAGAAATTTTACAGGGTCTATTTTCGGATTCCTGTGTCACGCACATGTGGTCGTGCTCACTCTGCTCTGAACCTGCGGCTTTCCTTGCCACACTGCACTGCACTTGTGCTCGTAGAGCGTGCACACACTGTGTTATGGAATCTGGTGGGGTGGGCAAATGGGTTAAGGGGAAGGGGTCAATTTGGGCACACGTCAAAATATAAAATAAAATACAAATAGTCTTGAATTTTCAATATTTAATCTTCAATTTCTTCTGCACATCCATGCTGCGTCCTGAGCCACTCCAATGTATAAAGAAATAAAAATCAAAACAGAAGCACACATTCCATTGGCTTTACACAATACCTCACACTGGTATGGGGGTTTCTAGCCTTGATTAAAATAACATAGTGGTCAGTATGTTTTGGATTTATGAAAAATGTTCGTTTACAGAATAAAAAGTTATGCTTATTAAGGACTCTTTTAGTTATTTTTTGAAGAGTTTCGTATGTGTAAAACATTATTTCTGCAAGTAATGGAGTAGGTTGTTGAACAGCTGACTTGAAGAGAAGAAGGCCCCTTCTGTGACATTCTTAAGTTGACAACAGGTTAATGAATTAGTTGTTTATTACTTGTGTTGTTTATGGAGAGTACCATTTTTCTGGAATAAGCTGTGGTTTTTGGAAATGAACATAACTGAAGCATAAATATATTCACATGCTAGTGGTAGGATTCTAGCACTTTTGAACAAAGGCCTACAGGAATCAGATGGTTTCTTTCCCAAATAATATCCTTAAAGCTTTTTTTTTTTTTTTTGCATACGAAACACTTCATTGTAGCCAGTTGAGTTTCTCCAAAAAATTACACCATATGTCATGATTGAGTAAAAGTATGCAAAGTAAACCATTACAGCAGTCTCTGCTTAAAATGTCTACAACATTACGCAAGGAAAAACTAGCAGAGCTGAATTTTGGTAAAATCTGTTCGATATGAAGTTGCCAATTTATGTGATTGCCTACATGCAGCCCTAGGAATTTGGTATGTTCAGTTTCACTGACTTCTTCTACATCATAGCGGACGTTTAAATCTATTTCTTTGCTATTTGTAGTACGGGACTGGGTAAAATATGTTTTTCAAAGTTAAGATTTTAATTTGTTGGCTTTAAACCGAGAATCTAATTGACTAAAAGTGGTACTGGCTAACCGACCCTGTGATTCCTTTGTTCTGGCTGAGACTACAATACTTGTGTCGTCTGGAAAAAGAATTAGCATGATGCTTGGATTAAGGTGGCAAAATAAGTCATTTATATACACAAGAAAAAGCAAAGGTTTGTCAGCCGAAAGTATATTCTCCAAACCAGACGCAACAACACCGGTTCTCCCTTACTGATCAGCAGAATCAGTACCTAAAAGAACGCTCATCAGTACTGGTTAGCTTTTTCAGTTCCAAGTGGAATGCGGCCCCATTAAGATTATTTTTGATCAGCCCCCGAGAACGCTCTACCACATATTTTGTTGACCTGGCAACACTGGACTCCGTGCGCAGCCGTCATTTGTTCGGCCTCTGTGTGTCGTCCTGGTCTCGTCCTTTTTACTTTTCCCGTGATCCGATTGACTTGTACGGCTAGACGCTTTCTACGAACCTGCTACGTACGCTGTTAGTGGAAAGGTTTGAATGTTTCAGACGCACCTCAGTTTCTCAAATGCAGTTTGCGTGCATCATCTATCTGACGTCAGTCACCGCGAAACCCACAAAGAAATGCTACCGACGCGTGCGCTTTATGAACCTATTTGATTAAAAATAATGTTTACTTGTATCTTGGCGGCATGTTTTCTGTGGATTTATTCGGCAGGAGCGGCGGTGGAGGAGAATGTCGTTCGCGTACAGAAATGTTGCGAAAGGTTCGAGCTAATGATAGATAAGAGATGCGCGCACAAGAACGAATCTGACAGCGAGCTGTGGAACCCTGTGTTTAGCAGTGAGTCAGGTGAAGACAATGTGCAGGTACTGTGTCTTGTTTGACGTTCTTACTATTAAGTATCGCGGATTCAGATCATATTCGGAGTACATAACTACTAAACGTGGTATTGGGGAGGGCTATGAAGATCGGGAAAATTGTGTGTTAAAACACAGAAAAGATTTATAGGTTACGTAAATAAATTTGGTGTGGTGTTATAAATGCAGGAAGATCTTATATAACTCTGTTACTCACTTTCTTTGAATCACAATAGGCTGTGTGTCAGCATACACCCACCGTATTTGTTTTGGCGGTAATTCTTAAGAATAGGGTATTTTCTGGGGGGGGGGGGGAAAGTTCGTAAAGTGATATAATTCCAATCTACTAATTATGTACACAGAACACGAATTAACATTTGACCAATAGAAACCCCAAAAAACGATAATGGGAGGGAGAACTATGAAAATCAGGGTTATTGTTTATTTATTTATTTTCATTCTATTGAGCTCACATAGCCAAGCTACAGGTCTATGTGGGGTAAAAGGAGTGAGACATGTGTACATAATGTAATATTTATTCACGAAAATACGTAACATTCCAAAAAGACGTAACCAAACATTATAGACAGTATTACCAATACATGCTACAAACATGATAGTGGGAAGGGCTATTAAGATCAGGAAAATTGCGGGGTTAAAAAAATTATGTAGTCTTATGCTTCACCATGATTGACGACACTTCGCTTCACCACTTAATACAAATTGCCGGCGCACCTTGAATCACAGTTTTGGGGATTTAAGTTACTCCCCTGCTGGCGCTGGGACTCTGGCTCTGTGCATAATGTTTAGCTATGCCTATACAGTCTTTATGCAATTTAACATATTTTCGTGAATAATTATTACTTAATGTAAGTTATGTATGTTTCGCTCGTTTTACCCCACAATTTCCTTGATGTTCATAACCCTCCCCATTTCGTTTTTGTGGTTTCTAGTGTTCAAATGTTTATGTCCTCAGTAAATTTGTGTGTTGTGTAATTAGTAGAGTGGAATTATACCACTTTCCGAGATTTTTTTTTTGAAATAGCCAATATACTTAAGAATGACCTCATACGTTATCACAGCCACATTTGAGTGTATGTGTGTGTGTGTTGATAATATTGTGCATTTAGGTATTGTTTGGTTAGGTCGTTTTGCATTAAGTATAAAGTTTTTTCGTGATATTCCTGAATTTTAATATTTTATCACGAAAACAAGTTTAATTGCACGAAGATCTAACCTAACAATTCCTAAATTGACGATATTACTAAATAAAGTTACAAATTCAATAGTGGAGAGAACTATGAAATGGAAGGACATTGTGGGGTAACATTTTATCATGAAAATTTACATAGTTTGCGCTCGTACCCTGACATTTTCCTGACTTTCATCGCTCTCCCCACTATTGTAAAATAACATTTAATTTGGTTACTACTTGCCGAATCAATCGCTATTTATACGGCATACATTATTAGGCACGTCACAATGTCTATCCATTTAACCACACTACACAGACACACTAATCACAGCAGATTTATTATAATTTAACTTTTCCCATGCTATAATACCATAGAAACACTTGTAGTTTCACACAATTATTAAATTTAACACTTCAGACTACATGAAATGCAATAAAACTCGTGTTTAAGCACTCATAAATTCTAAATCTCCCGACAGGACAAAAATCAAACCGTTACTAACGTCAATCAACTTCGATGCTCATTGATTTCCAGTCTCATTGGTCACAGCATGTTCAGGAGTAACATGGCGTTATGCATTGCCTCTTTATAAAACCGTCTTTGAACGGGACTCTGTATCTACGATATGTATATCTATCCTACTAGTAATACGTTTTATCCTTTCCCGAATATAGACCAGGAAAGCCATGAGTAATTAACCAGAGTTACATAATGTCCCAACAATGCTTGATACCTGTGTTTACCTGTATAACCTCAATGCAGCGCTATAAATATACCCCGTAAATTACGTTTTACACATTAGACCTAAATATTAATTTCAAACTGTATTCTTACATGTAAAACAATTTAACGACCCAATATAAATATATTCTATGTAAATTATACGTGTTTTATAGCATAAACAAGGCAATATTGATAACCCTCCTCCCTATCACATTTTATTTTTTGTTACAGAAAACTAGTTGAAGCCCCTCCAAAATTCGTTATTGTGATTACTAATAATTATATCTAACATATCCAGATATTATTTTCCCAATTTTCGAAAAAGCACCTATTCTTAAGAATTACTGAATCACTGTTTTGGGGAATTTCTCCCCTGCTGGTGCTCGGGCTCTGGCTCGGTGCATAATGTTTGACTACACTTGAACAGTATTTTTGTTGCGAGGGGGCTATGCTTGAGTTATCATTTATACAGGATCACAGTAAAAACTTCAACCTATCGTTAAGTTAGGTTTAATTTGGTTAGGTTGTCTGTATTTGAAATTAAGTTTTGGTTTCCAAAGCTATTCTTGCATTCAACACGGTTCAGCAAACTTATTGAATTATATTTCACATAAATTTTACATGTTTTACCACAAAAGTACCCTGATCTTCAAAGCCCTCCTCAATATCACATTTCAGGGTATGTAGTGCAAATTACGTGCCTCTTCTTCGCCCCCCCCCCCCCTTTTTTTTTTTTTTTTGTGAAATTGATATTAAGTTTGCTTAGTAATGTCCACATAAACAATATTGGAAAAACCCTGGTTCTTAAAATTAGAATTATAGTGAAGGCATGGGAATGTTGAGGTGCACAAATGTAAACGTTAGTGTCAGATATTCTTTGGAATGCAAAAGGCATCACTCTTCCTGCAACATAATTGCTTAGGGTAAGTTATTAAACCTCAGGCATACAATCGAACGGCAGCTCACTGCTGAGAAATTACAGTAGGCGTACTTAACCTATAAAGAAATGGTGTTTGGAGATCCATAAATATTATAAAATAAGAGTAATTGTAAAAAATCAATGCATTGACCAAATTTTGTTATTTTTTTACATATTTACAAGTTTTACTTAACAGTTTCTCCACTAACATGTTTCATTGTACGTACTGGTAATATCGCAATGCCCCCATGCCGTATTTGGTCAGCGTGATTTCTATAATTATTCTTATTTAATCAGAAAATCAGTGTTGTAACTTATTTTATTTTGGTCCTATTTGTTCCTTGTCGTAGTCACTGGAGGCAATGGAAGTCCAGCCAAAATGTGAATTTAACTCAACCACACCATTGTCAATAAACTTCATAGACAACAGTATTTATTGATTCGTATGATATCAGAGAAAGATACATCTAAGGTAAAGGTACGCCAAATGGCGAGCCATAAGACTGCTGCAGTCTGCTTATAACATTTGATGATGTATGACAAATTTGCACAACTTACTGTTCCGGAGTGGTACAAGTTGTGTTAGCGGGTCATTGTTCCTTGTATCTATGTTGTGGAGATTGTGTTGTATAGCAGTATAGTCATCCACTGAGTAGGCCTACTCTTCCGAACATGTCAATAAAATAGTTCTAGCAACTGTTGTACTGGACAATTTCTTGAGAAATGATAAATGTTCGTGGCAACCATGTGAACTAGAGGTAGAAGAAGAGTTTTTTCTACTTGGTGATATCCCTATGCCGGTGGCGGTACACGCTTCTCGGCAGAAAGGATCAGAGAAGCTTTTACGATGTCATCTTTCCAGTTGCAGCGAGTTTACACTGAAAGAAAATGATTAGCATTCTTCCCTTATATGTGATTCAACGATACTTACTTTTACTAACACGTTTCACTGGTTTCATGTTACATAGTTGCCATTTTTTTATGTTACTAATGATTGAAAAACTATGTTGAATGATACTGTCAATAAACATGTGCTGTCAGTGCATAAAGGTCCTGGGTTGTATTTTACATATGTATATACAATTTGACTACTGCAAGCTAATTTTCAGATACAATTAATTGCGGAAATGAATATCTAGTGTGAAACAAAATTTAACGTGTAAATATACAACTTTCTTACTCATTGATACATTGAACCGTTGGGGTATTTTGCATGTTCATTGCTGTAAACATGTATTTACAAATTAAGTAACTTTGCAGTTTGTAATAATATTGTTGACTTTGACTGCAAACCATTTCCAAACACAACAATATACTTTTTACTTCCCACTTACATTTATGTTTTCCATAACAGACAACCAAAATGTTTAACAACTGCTAATTATCAAATTTACAGCCAATAAACTACAACCCAAGACCTTACGAAACTGTTTGTTTTTCAGAACATACAATAAAATTACCTGTCAAATTGTCACATTTGTCTGAAATTTGTTGCCATGCGTTGTCCTTCCTGTTGTGATCAGCTGGCATCACTGACATAATAGAGATATGAGGTACTCTTGCACCGCGAACTACAGGCCTGGTCACAGACGTACAGGCTGGGCCATTCGAGGTGAACAGATTTAATTGTTGGGGAGGCATTCCGGCTGTTCTGTTCCTGTGCCGAGCTGTACCAAGCCGACCGCTCCTAGTGAGTTGCATTCCATTGTGGTCTGTGCAGAGAAATATGGCCGGTGCTGTGCCGAGCTGACTCGTTCCATGCCGTGCTGTCTGTTCATAATGAGTGCCCTCCTTAATTCTCTTCATTAGTCGGCGCTTAAACAATTTTGAAAGACCTACTGCCAAAATTCACAGTGGATTTCAGTATCGAAAACCAGGAGAAAGTTTGAAATGAAGTGGAAGAGCTGGTCAAGGGACGTTTATTCGCAGTGGCCGAGAGCCGGAAGAAGTACTACAAGATGAGCAAGAGATGCAATTTTGAAATTGGTGAATTAGTACTTCGAAGAAGTAGATAGGGTATCAGTGATTTTTGATCCCAGGTCACTAAAAAGCTATCCCTTATGTTTGAAGTACTCTATTGTGTTGTGGGAAGTACGCACGGAAACTGTCACGAATTAGCTACCCTTGATGGAAAATCTATCGGTCGCTATATTTAAACGCAACTAAAACCCTACAAGGAGTCAGTATTAAAGTTCCTTAAATCCCAGCTTACGTGAGAGAAAATATGCACGGCTGATGTTAAGTTGTGGCAGTTAGTCCCTAATGTTTTATCTGAGTGATAAATTTTACATACGTGACTTAAATTATTATTTAGAGGTTTTATTGACATGAGAAGTCTTCAGTGATTAGTATGGCTAGTTTATTATGTTAGGATTAGTAATTTTCTTAAAGTGTCTTATGTCTTAGGTGTAGGTCATTTGTCTAGTGTATTTGTTTCTTGTGTCTATGTTTAATTGTGTTATTGTGTCATTTATTACCGTATTTAGATGACTTTTAAAATTACTCACTTATTGGACGTGGACCTTATCAGCTACACATTTACGTATTTAAGGTAAACTTAAAATTGGCCAATGATAACTGGGAATTTTTGAAAGGATTGGATTTAGAAACTAGAACTGCCTGTAATTGGGAAATATCTGTGCGTTGATGTTATAGGTGGAATGCTAATCTTCGTGTGACCACTGCACGACGGGAATAGTAAATCTTTAATGAAAAGTTAAAGATTAAAATCAAGTACAATGGACAGATTACAATTTCATGCACACTCGTATTGTCAAGGTACCTACAGTTGTATTAGTGACCGTCGAATGACTGTTGAGCTGAAAAATTTTAATTGGAAAATTTTACAAAATATACTCGTAATTCTTTGTGGGCATCTTCCAGGCTCTTCTCCTGAGACACTGCATTGAAGCCACAAAGATTCCACCCACCTGCAACGCTTAGATTAGTGTTAGATACCATTGTTGACACTATCATGTTGGTATATTTGATCACGTTTATTTTTGTTATTATAATGATTCTATTATTTAATTGTTAGCATAATGTTTTAACATATTACTTGTTAGGAGATTAGCTAGCTAGCTTTATTCTTCATTGTTAGGTGTGGGGCAGGCACTCCTGAACCCAACCAAAACCCTTAGCTGCTTGCTAATGTCTTCATTATTATGCAATTTTAGAAGGGAAGTTGCTGGTTAGAAATTCTATCCTCTGGTTCATTAGCGAATGAGACCAAACGGTTCAGTCAATACAAATGTATAGAAGTGAGGCAACATCAAGAGGAGGAATTAATCATTTGAGAATTACTGAAAAAATTTCAAAGAAACTAATGAGTCGAAATAAATCAACTGGGAGAAGCCAATTTTAAACCATGTTGAAGCAAAGATGTTTTAAGCACATAAACATTGACTAGGTAACATCACCATTGTGCCAAAATAAAATTTCACAATGGATAAGTAATAATCCTCGATGGTGTGTCTGCCTCTCATCTTGTCTGAATTTCTTCAAGAACTTCTGCTGAGGGATGACGTTTCTGCTGTAGCGGTAGAGACCGAGAGGACTCCATGGTGTAACATCAAGCACCTGCAGCAATCATCACGGAGAGCCCGACACTGATTGGAGGATGCTGACCAATTGAGAAGAAGATTACAAGTAAACCACAGGATTGAAAATTTTAATAAATTTATTAATTATATCTTTCTCTTCGTACCAAAGAAATTCTACTATGAAACTTTAAAATATCATAACTTTAAATAGCTGAGAAAACAATCTAAATGCCATGTTACGTTTTCAAAGAAACCAGTAATTATATAGGTCGTAAAGATATGTTCGTTGATATTACATCTACGTTAGTATGAGTTTGGCCGGAGTTGAGTACCATTTTTGTTGTCTATGTACCCACACACTGGCACTTGATGTTAACATTAATTTTATTTTGTCCCTGCTTTGGTAGTATTCAGAATTTTTCAACACAATTTTTCCAAATTCTCAATTGTGTTTATTCATGTTTACAAGGCAACCCTCAAAACGTTACTATTTAAATTTGTCCCAGATTTAAGGGTTATGTATATCTGTAAAATACATTTATTTCTCTACCTTTAGTCTGATTTACAAATTATTAATACATATACTATTTTGAGTTCAAATAATGTAGAGTGAAATGCAAATTGCACCTTTAACTTCATGTATGTATCTGATTGTCATTCATCTATTGTTACGCTAGAAGTACGAATAATATGTGAATTTAATGTATTGAAAACTCTGTGTGACTTGTTGCTATGTACAAAGTTTGTTAGAAGGAAGGATTCATTCTCCATTTTGTTTTTCAGAAAGGCCTGATTTTAAGAATTAACTGTTCATGAAATTGTATATTATTACTAGTTAGACCTACTTTTGGAAGTAATGACATTTGGTGGAGAAATGTGGAGAGCAAGTAATTATAATTAGGCTGTCAGAAGAGGTTTTTACAGCTCTGTATGGGATTTGTGTGATTTAAAGGATTACTGCAAGAAAGTTTATAATCCCACAGAAGAAAATGTTAAAACTACATTATAATGATATGCTTGTAATATCAAATTTTACCTATGCTTCTAAAGAGCCACATGCAAAATAAGTGGTAATTGTTACATTAAAATTAAATAGTATTGTTTAAATTTCCCAGAGGATACTAAATGTTTTAAGATCTCACAAGCCAGAGACTATTATTAAGAACACTTTCTATAGCAAAGGAGTAAGACCTAATTTTCTGGAACATGGAAAATTTCTTAAGATTTACAATTACCATTGATTGACTGAACCAAAATAAATACTGTGGTTCTCATTTGCAAATGCACTAGAGAGGAATTAAAATATAATTTTTTTCTTTGTTTTGTCTTGTGATTATAGGGAAAGAATAATTAGGAAATCATGTGTATTGTGTAAAGTATTCGTCATGTATTGAAGTTACAACATTTTACTATTAGTAAAATGCATTACGTCTTGTATTACCATCAAGTTGTGTCCTGGGGCCACGGTGACTGAGCGGTTAGCCTGTTTGCCTCCTACCAAGGCAATCCGGGTTAAATTCCCGGCGGGTCACTCCGGATTTTTGCATATTGGAATCATGCCGGACGATACCGTTGGTCGGCGGGTTTTCTCGGGGATCTCCTGTTTCCCCGTCCCTTTATTCTTGTTGTGCTTCATACTCACCTCGATCACCCTCATCTGCTCTGAAGACTTCTATGTTAAGAGCCGCCCAAATCTCTTCACTCGCAAGTTTTGTCCTTTATGTAGTGTAGAAGCCATCTTGGTAATACGATGCAGGGTTAAAATGGAATATAGTCATGTGTCAATTTATTAAATATCCTCCATGTGTAATAATTGTTGTTGCCCCAGAATTGCTCTTATTTCGTGCCCATCCAAGTTCATAGAATAAATACATAATCTTCTGTCACAATACCACCCTACTCAGATAGTAGAAAGCATGATAACCTAAACCAAAGGTTTAATTTCCCCCTTATAGTAAATATTTGGTGCCCAATGTGGAGCAGTAAAAATGTTGTGGTCAAGAGGTAAACCTTTATAATACCAAACCTCTTTTTTAGGCAATTTTGTAAGATGTTACTGATTAGGAAAATAAGATTTTTGTGCCAATTCTTGGGTGACCAATCCAAACATTTCCACAAAATTTTCCACACACATAGTACTATAGTGGGTCACGTAAATGTACATGTTTTAAGTGGTCAGACACTTATCTTCAAAATAATGGCGGTGTAACTATTTCAGGTTAGCGAACCCTATCATTCAAAACAATACGTTAATTTCATCCTAAGTTGATGCTCTGCTCCGAATCCTACCTTCCTGATGCAGTTTATTGCACACCAGCTAAATGTTACGAGGTTTCCTCAGTTCAAATCCCGGGTAAAGCACGTGTGTATTCGGAATTGTCTTGGTGCTGTTGCATATGTTTATGGTTTCTTCTCTAATGATCTTGCTTTCAATGAGAAGTCAATGCTTTCCTACCATCTAAGCTTTTAAGAACTTCATACAAAATTATTTACGCCCATGTAGAGGAAAGTAGGCTCATTACTTATATTAGTAACTTTGTTTTAGGTACCAGTTCTGTTTACTGTACAAAGTATGTTGGTTTCTGCAGGTAGCGAACTACATGTTGGTGATAGGTTTACCAGACTGTGGTACACGTGAACAGTGGCCCATCTTCCACTACCCTGGGTCCCAGGATCGCTTGAGCCTCCTGCCAAATGGCAAACTGCGGCACTACTACATCTTGCACCATGAACTTGAAGCGTCTCAGCTTAACAATGATCATGAGGGGTACGCACACTATGACCATGATTTGGGGCTCTACTGCCTTGACAAGGTAGGTACATTTTACCAGATATAAATTTTGCATTGCATTCTTGAACAGAGGTGGTAGTGTGTTAGTGATCTCTGTTTAAGGGTAATCAGTATTTCCTTAAATGGTGTGCAATATGTAGCGGGCTCCTGGGGGCCCTCACACGACGAGTTAGTGATAGGCACTATAGATTCCTCGACGGGCCCCCTGTTTTAATAACAAGACTGGCTGACCCAGTGAAGAAAAACTATTTAAGCGAGAGCCACGCTCCCCCCCTCCCATCACGCAATCGGTGGAGTGTGAAGTGTCAACGTCAGTGTCGGAGCGACACGGAAGAACGCTAGGGTCCGGGGAGCTCCGACCATCTACAAGATACGGTACTTCTTACTGGTGAGCATAAATCCGGCTAGGCGGTAGGGCGGCATTCCCTATATCGAGATCCTGTATTAAAGAGTAATTAATTACGTGCAAGGCTAGGGCTTATCGCGAAGCTATATTCTTTTAATCTCTTACTAACTTATTAGTCTTCTATATCAGTATTCTGTATGTCAGTAAATCAGTTTATGGTTCTTGTATGATTATAATAATTTATGTTCTCGTAATTAACTTGTCAGTTCCAGAGTGCGGAGAGTAAAGTAATTGTATTGAGATCCGTATTGTAGTATTGTGTTAAAGAACTGTTTTGTATATATTTAAAGAGTTGTAATAAATGTGTGTAGTAGGATTCCCTCTTTCATTTAATAGCCATTAGCATTAACTATCCCCCACGTACAATCCTGCCTAACTGGATTATGAGAGACAAGTAAAGAATAGTAGTGAATAGTTAGATTATTAGCAGAAGTCTTTAGTGTTAGGTAGGCAAATTGTTACAAATAGTTTATGACAACAGTGGACTTTTCTAGTAAGAAACAGTGCTACAGTACTTTTGAGTGTGTAACAAAACTGGCTTATATTTTTATCTTCCCCCCCATTTCCTGCAATTTTCTTCCATTCCTTTGATTTCAATTGTTTCCTTGCTCTCCTTGTACTGTTCATAAAAATTTTGTTAGGAAATATTTTGTTTTTGATGTTGACAAATGCTGTCACTTTAACAATGCCCTACAATGGTGTAATTGTGTGCAGTTAACTAAAGTAGAATAATATAAATGTATTAGTGTTATTTGAAAAATAGTTTGATCTACACAATGTGTGCCACTCTTAAAAAAAGCATACACAAGTATGTGTGTAAATATTCACAACTTTTGGCACCACTCTTAAAACAGCTTATTATTATGGTTTTTTGTGTGTTAATTTAAATATTTTATGTAATTGTGGTAGGTAAATATCTGTGTGTTTGACCTGAACAATAGTGTGAAAGAGAAGCCTTACACTTCCTACAATTAACAAATTCCTCTGTGTCAATGTTAAGCAACCCAAAATAATGCTGACACAGAATACTATTGTCCATTTACCATAGCGGGATACAACAGTAAAGCCTTGTTATCAGGCAATAAATTAACATAGAGATTAATTCTCAACAGGTTTGCGCATGACGTACTTTGGGCAGAGGAGGTACGTCACGGCCCAAGTGTTTTGGTGGGTGTGAGGGCACTCACACCCGGGGTGCGTTCGTCTTTTATTCGCAGTGTGGAATAGGAGCCAGACCAGTGTAGAGGACTGGTCGTGTGGCTTTCCGGCTGGGTACGAAGTCTGGGAAAGCTAACACAATCTTTCACTTAGGTGGAATAACTCTCACCGGAATACCTGGGGACGGGCGGCTTGCGGAGGTTACTGAATCGGCTGTGGTACAAGTTTTGGTGTGCTGGGGTTGGTCCTCTAACTTGGTGTGCAGGTGATCTCTGGTGCTAGTTGTCTGGGTTGACTCGATGAGCGGGATACCACAAAACCACAGGTAGGCTATCTCGTGGGATGTTTCCTATATGATCAGATAGGCAAGAAACACTGGGTGAGTTACTCCCTCGAGTTTGATCGGTGGTGTGAAGAGATCTGGTACGGGTGCTGGTCTCTCTAGATGACAGATGGCTTTTGCTTTACTCCCAGGGACTGAGGTTCTCGAGTTCGGCTGGGATGGGGCTAAGCTCCGGTTGGTATTTAGAGATAGTAGCTGTCTCTTTAACCCTCGTACGGATACCACTTCAACTGGAGAAGGGTATGAGGAATGAATTACAAATACCAGACTCGTGGATGTGGAGCAGGTAACGTTTGGTCCCTACTCAAGTGTGTTTCCTCGCATCATCGTTGACAGTTCAAAGCTGTCACCCCTATCCCAGCGTCAGGCAGCAGAAGTGCGGTGAACACTGAGAGTCAGGTTGCACAGTGGCGATGACCACAATACGTGGGTGAGTTCCCCTGAAAGTTCAGTTCCCTCAGACTCGAGGAAATACTCCTTCTCGCACCAGAAGTACGGTGGAAAGAGCACACCCCAGACTGACAGTCCAACCCCAAGGGGATGAGTACCTAGTATCGGGCTCTACCGTTCTATACATCTGGATGCATAGACATGGTGGCCATCCAATATGGGTGTGTGTACGTGTGAGTTTGAGTTCAGCGGCTTGGTTAGAATAAAATTCCTGATCACCTGCTGTCCCTAGATGGACCCATTGCTTACAGGGTAGGGTTCTACTACTACAGGAATGATATCCTAAGTAGAATTAAACATGTTTATTTTGGTACGGAAATAAACAATGTGGTTTGTACTACCTCCAATCAACGAGAGCTTAACTGAAGTTTGCTACATTAGACAGGTGAAGATTACCAGTTTCTAAGCTAATGGGGCAGGTAGGCAAAGTGGGTATGATGATAACTCGCCTTTAACGCTACGGTGTACATCCTGAAGGGACTCAAAAGTGTTCAAGTGTTCACGACTCAATCTGGCGGTAATCTTCGAAGGCGAAAGGGATCTCAAGACCTGGACTTCGGTACCAAGAGGGCGGTGAAGACCAGGCAGAGCTGATAGTTCCTTTGGCACCAGGGGTGTGGTGAAGGAACGGGACAGACTGGCATTCCAAGGGCCATGCCCCAGTTTTTATACTCTTCCTGACTAGCCCTTGATCAGGTGGAGGGGGGTGGCGGCATTACAGCTTCTGGGCGTGTGATGTCACCGGCTGACTAGGATCCAGCAGCTGCATGTCTCAGCGATTCGTACTAGTAGTGCCATCGTTCGGCGCGCTGTAGTACTAGGTGATCTTGGTGGTTGGGCCGGTGAACAGTACAATTTTTTCAGGCGAGAGAGTGCGTCTATCTTTGGGTAAACAATACAATATATTTATGCCGGGTAGATTGTACTGCCAGTGTCAAACTCCATTCAGATGTGTAGCTAAGTGGTTTGCACTGATGAGTATGTTGATTTAAATAATGTAGATAAGACGTCATGCATCAAGGTTAGTAAAAATAGATTTACCTTTTTTCTGGTGTAGGATTTTGCTGTGACAGAACATACAGAGATGCAACACAAATAGTACCCTTTTCAATAAGATTTAAAATTCAAAATCTACGCAGATCACAGAGATATACCCTGAATTAAAATGAAAGTTTTATTACTGTGATAAGAAAAATATCACATATTAGCATCGGACATATATGATCATCTGTAGTTACCAGAAATAATTCCTTTCAAAATTTAGATTTCATACAAATAGTGACTTGTGTAGGAGTGCTTAGCACCATATATAAGTTTTTATACTCTTTGGAGGTTAATTTAGGCCTAGTTTTATCTCTTGCTATGATAAGTTATACAACCTTTGTCATGATGTACATACGATGACTTTTCGTGTACAAGACGTTGTTTCACGTCTTTTTTGGTCAGACCATCGTAAGGAGTAGAAGATTCTGGAGAAAACTCCAGTTTCCGAGGGTGTTGACACCGGCATAATTGTAGCTTTATTCAATCTGGCGGTCCAAAATGTTGTCAAATTAGGACAGGGAGCGTGGACTCGGGCATGAAGTCCCAAACAGGCGTTGGAATATAAGCGTGAAAGCTGCCGACGCATCCCGAAGGAAGTGGCGTGCCCTAGGTGCCATGACTGACGTTCTAAACTATGCGACTGGGTCCGGATGCAGTGAGGTCGCTGAGACGTAAACCTGTATCCAAATTGATTGCGGTTGATAAAACCCTATTTCCTTCACAGACAAGATTGCCATTTAAATTTGATTCAGTTGGAACTCATTTAAAGATGGTCTAATTTTACCCATAGGTCATTTGTATAGCATCTCAAGTTCTCCGACCGAGTTTAGTTTTATTTAACTAACTCCAAACAGTAATCGTCTTTATCCAAGTTTGAATTTTTTTTTTTTTTTTTTTTTTTCCAGTTATATTAAGGATTTTTATTGATATTGCTAGAGCTACTGAAGGACATTTTTAATTATTTGATCTTCTTTCCTCCGTTACTAAACATTTGTAAGGAAGGGTGTAAGAAATTGTCTAAGTAATATTCACTATCAGTTGATTTCTTTAATACACATTACAACAAATTTTATTTAATTTTTCTTATTAGATATCAAATTTAATGCATATATACTTTCAATTACAGTGGAACCTCGTTAGGAAAAGTTTGGTTATTGCAAAGTGATTTTGTGTTCCCTTAAACCTGTGGTATGCTATTCCAAGGTGTAAAAGCTGTTTAAAACAAAATGTGAATAGTACATGTAACAAAGTATTTTTATGTCCCCCATAATTATTAGCATCAAATTCCGTACGTTTAATACAAATACATTAAAGCAACACATTAATCAACTTCGGTTCTCTTAACAGTTCAGCACAATTAACCTCCACATTTAACAATATATTTCTGGTAGTGCCAATTCTTCAGTCTTCCGGGAAGTAATTTAAATAACCACATTAATGGCAATTTTTTTTCACCATAACGATATGCATTTTGGTTACATGAACTTCGGACAGGTTACTTTTTTTTATTTCCCGGAAAATAAACTTTTGCTACAATAACAGTGGAAACGTCATGTGTGTTGGTGTGCATTGAAAACATTCATGCGTTATGTAGACTTTAATTTTAAGTTTATATAAAGTAATTATTCTTGCATTTCTGAGGGGGTCTGTGTGTGTGTGTGTGCGCGCGCGTGGGTGCGTGTAAATTGTATTCTGTTAAGTGCTTCTATAGTGCAAAACAATTCAAACTAAAATAGGAAATTTCTTAAAACAAAAACCTAGGTATGTAATGACAGTGGGAAATGTGTGAAAGTAAAAATATTCTTGGGAATATTTTTTGGTTCATTATGAAAAGGAAAGGTTGATTTTATTAAAGTCTTAATAGTATGATATTTAATAATTCTAAAAGTAAATTGTTTTCTAAGTAAAGTTAAACTTAGTGACTTCTTTTGTTATTAAAGCTAAATTATGTATATAAATTCCCAATTTTTGGGTTTTTGGGATTGTACCAACATAAAAAAAAGTCTGCAGTTTTGACAGAACAAACCTCATCACTACAAACGTTGTTATTACAAAGTATCCAGATTTTGGTCCATTCAGGTTTGTATTAATGAGGTTCCACTGTAATTCTTTTATTTCAATAGTGTTGGAGTGTATTGTGTCACATATGAAGTGTTTTTCTGAATGTATACATGTATGAATACCTCCTTATATCTCAAAAGATACTTGTCTTATTTTAAAAATAATCACGTCACGGAACTCGTCGCGTAATACCATGTTCAGGTAGTGAGAGAAATGGGTATATTCCCATTTAATAAACCCAAGTTGTTATGTATATCCCAGAACTTAACTACATCTCTGAACAGACATAGACTTAGTATTCTGAGCTCTATAGTGCCATTTATGAATTCAAAATAATAATTTTGGGTGAACATCTTAGCTGAATAATCCCAGAATAATGTACAACGTATTTTCCCAAGATGTATTGAACATTTTTGATAAATAGAAAGAAAAATTAAATTGCAGGCTCTAGGCAAGAGGCTCCTCAACCTCACCCAAAGTTCCTTTCCTTCTTGCGTACACAACAGCCCTCACAGCATTCCCACCAGTCCTGAACTGAGGGCTCGTTCCTCACAATACACGTCTCTCTGGTCCATGCCATCTCACACACTTTCTCTTTCATAGAGGTAAACTCTAAATCCATTTTTCTTCCCTCAGTGTCCCAGACCCACCTCAATGTGTGATACATATATTCTATCTTGAGAAATAAGTTTTTTCAATAGTGCTCTGAAGTACCAGAGCTGCCTTCCTTCCTCAAAGCACGAGTCCCTCAAAATCTGATGACTTCTGCAGCCTTAGCCTTATTCTTATTAAAAGATGCTCAACTTAGCTCAACCAGATCCCAACAATATCCTCATAAATAGTTAAATCTCGTACTCATCTTAGGCAAATATCTCTCATTCAACACAACAGCTGGCAGTCAGTCAGTCTGCTAGGTTGACAGACAATGCCAGACAAACCATCGCTGACTGACCGTACATTCATGGAACAAGAACAAAGGTAGCCTAGGTTAATCGAGAACTAATCAGACATAACCTCTGTTTGGCACGACACAACCCCCTTAAGATCTTGCATGTAGAAATCTGCAAAATGCCTCTGCTCTACAGGTAGAAATGCAAACAGGCCTTTTCTCTTTGATATTTCTTCGCTCACAAGTCATCTGACTGGAGCAAGATTCCATCTTGTCTCCCTCAAATATCTTGTCTCATTGGCTGTGAAAGAAAAACCAAAACACTTTCAGATGCGCGGTGAAAATTTGATGCCGATATCATGTGAAACCTGAAATGGAGACAGATGGAAACTTGGTGACAATGTACTCTCGTCACAGGTTCCTTCAATATTTAGATTGGCAAGGGCAGGAGCAAGTTTTAGGGTAGAAGCCTCTGTATGCCTAAGGTGAGACTGGAATGGAGTTGTACGGCCAGTGGTTTGAGAATCGCACCCAGTGATAAAGAAATATAATTTTCGTAAAGACAAGCTTGGGGAATGTTGTGTCATTCATAAATGGGCTTAACTCATATTTCACAATATCTGGAAGATTGTAGATGTAGTGGTTATGCCTGTTGATATTGTTCAGCATTAACAAACAAATATTATGTCGTAATAAAATAATAAATCAATTAGTATATTTATGTCAAAAGATCGGTAATGAGACCAACTAAAACATGTGTGTTCAGTTCTAAAACAGTGTACCATTGTAGTATTGTAAATGTATGTTTCTGCATTTCCATTATTTGTAATATCAGATTTTCTGGCTGTGTGCAGATAATTTTGCAGTCCGACGAAGGTGAGCGGGAGGCACAGTATGCCCTTGTGTGTGCTCCAGACACGGGTCCTGCTTGGAACAGCTCCGACTACCTTGTCCGTCAAGTGGTGGACCCCACCTTTCGGGCTGTGGCTATCATGTGCTATACAGCTATTGCCACCATTTACTTTGTCTTACCACAGCTACGTGACCTCGTCGGTAACATACTGTCCTCGCTGGCAGTTTGCCTTACAGTCAACCAAGCTGCAAGTCTGGTGCTCATATTTGTGCAGTTCCGCTCCCACGTTAGTTTCCTCGTGGCAGGTACGTTTTGCATGAAGGCTCTGCGAGACAGATTATTGTGAGATTTTGCTTGTCAAGAACCAGTTTCATTGATGCTGTGTGTTAGTGGGATTGATCCTTTGCATCTAGAATTTACGAGATTTTAGTTGCACTTTATATTTCAGAAGGTGTATGAAAATTTTTCTCAACAAAGCATGCTAAATGATTTCCTAAACATGCTGAAATCGTAATAGCTTTACTGCCTTTTATTTCTTGATGGATAACAGTCAAGATGAAATAAGTGACAAATATTTTTATGTTGGTAACTATAGAAATGTTAATAGCGGCAGATGTAATGTTGCATTGCGGAGAACCTCATGAAAAATTGCTGGTGTTGCAGTTCCGTGGAACTGTTGAATTCAGGCACTGTGTACTGCATTTCATATAAGTACACTAAAATTTGACAGGTGATGTGACCAACCTAAACACTATGTAAACAGTATATGCTCTCATTTGCAAAATATTGTTTCAGTTTATTTGTTGTGGGATGTATGTTGTAATGTTGGTGATATTGATGATCATCATGGAAGAAAATAGTACTTAGAACTAAAAGTTATAATTGAAAAGTTATCTTATACTTGCAATATTTGTGGTTTAAATTATGTTTTAAAGTTATGTACAGTTTTTTTCCCAGCTTGTATATAATTGGTTACAAAATATGTTTAACAATTATGGCGGTGCATACGGACGCCAAAGCCCTGCTACAGTTGGCATGTCCCGTGTCCTCAGATGTGCTTGGTCCTCACTGATGTCATGAGACTCGTACACAATTTGCCACTACAACAGATGTCCAAAGCTCTCCCAACAAGTAGGTTTCGAAAACGGCTGCCAGGTAGCAGTAAATGCTTTGTACCATTTTGTTTTATATTTGTTATAGTCACAAATATTTAGCTGTTATTAATTTGAGGCTTTGATTTAAATGTAATTTTGATTATTGTAGTAGTTCATCTATTCTGGTTATTGATGATTGGAACTTTCCATCGCGTCTTTATCCAAAATTAAATTCCTTCATCAGAATACATGTTCCCTCAATTTGCTTTTCTGAAATTTTTGTTTTTTACTGAATAGTTCAGGCCGTAACTGGAAGGTGCATAATTTTTAAATTAAAATTAGTTCTGCTCAGCAAATTCCACATTCGCTTCATTGTGTATGTTTACGACTGTTTTTATGTACTATTACAGATTATGTATGGATTTCACCGGTAAATTATTATTCATTTTTCTTCCATGAAAGAAGATTCGAGGACTGAGGACAAAAAATTAAAAATTGACCCATTTCCTGAGGACTAGAGATAGAGGACATGAGAGGACAAGCAGGGATTTGGCTCATGTCACATGATCACGTGAGCCAATCAGTGCTCGTAATGTTAGAGATGACCGAAAACCGAGGACAGGGGACTTGGCAATTATAACAAGACCCTTACGGCCGGTGAACTTTTCCAGCTCTCTGAACACCGCTATGCATGTGATCATTTTCCATCATGTTTATGTAATTATCTTACAGATGTCGCCAGAATATTTTATCAATAGTTCATAATATTTGTATTTAATTTTTTTTTCGGTGAGGTTAAAATGTTACAGGTTATAATAATTTGAATGTTACTTCCGTACAAACAGAATTTTCTGTTGGCCCATTAAAACATCTATGTAATGCGAAATTATACTCTCGCTTAAAAAGTGCTGAAAAATGATGCTCGCTCATATGAGAGGTTAAAAAACATCTCTCCCAACCCCATACAACAGAGCCCCAGCAGTATAACTTGGCCATAACAAAAAAGTTATCTGGAATGGTAACCTATATGAATAATAGCATTTGTTTACACACTTTGTTTTCATAGATAGAACAGTAGTGACGGAAGGATACTTGGTTGCTGTGCTACATTTCTAGAACTGTTAAAATTTAGTGAACTTGTATGAATTGGAGAATAATAATATGTTGTCAGAAATTTCTCATCAACATAGTACTTTACAGGTAGCATTCAGCATTAAATAAAACAATCATTTTTAGTCCCAGTAGTACATATTCTCTTGTGTGTTGGCTTTGATGCATGCCCAGCTAGCTCCTTGTCTCCAATTGTATTTATCTGGACTTGCATGGAATTAACTCACTATTAATTCAGAGTTTTAATAAAAGTAAACAGAAACTACATATTTCTAAAATAACGCGTGTTGCTAGTTTTGTAAATTGCCTATTATGTTTTTATTTAAAAGTTGATCTTGTGTTGCTTTTGCTTTGAATCCTTTTACCATCTGCAGATACTGTCATGTACGTGGGGCTTCTTGCTTCTTTTTATTGGCTCAACAGCTTGGGATACTACATCTGGAGGACATTCCGGTAAGTTTTCTCTGCTTTTATGCATACTTTCTTGTGTTAGTTATAGTTAGGTACCCCAGAAAATGGTGAACCGTGAAATACACACTGCGAAATTGAACGATATTTCACAGTTTTCATGAAATCTTCCTTTATTTTACAAAATGCAAAATTTTGCACGAAAACTGCATTACCATGAATTTCGGATACTGTAAATTATTGTGTGCTATTGATTGTGTCTATAATTGCCTGTGTGTCGACAATTAATTTATTGCCAACCCGGCAAATGTGTTTATTTACTTTGCCGCTAGGTAGCAGCAAGCCTTGAGCGTACCTCTACTATCGCTCCTGCGTATTGAACGTATTGTTTTTGTAGCTTCAGTATCTGGTGTTGAAGTGAATTAACAGAAATTAATAGTGAGTTGTGATGTGAACACGTAACATTTACACCAAACAGCTTTGACGTGTTTTCATTTTGGCTAAACGTAATATTTTAACTCTTTTGTGCACCAGATGTACCACATTTTTTTGGTGTTTATGGTAAAGTAGTAATTAGATATCAACTTCGTAGTATTTTGTAGTTATTACTTTTGTGCTGAGATGCCAAAAATAGTTGAATGCGAACACGTAATGAAGCATGATGGTTTGTGCATTTTTGAAATCAAGATTTAAATAATGATGTGCAATTTCTACATCGTACGTGTCCACTGAGTTGTAAAAAAGTACTTGACTGTTCTAGTTTTTGAGGTTAGTTGGATTAGGTGGAAACTAAGAAGTAAAATGTAATATCGACACGTGTTTACCGCTTCGTAAAATTGCTCATTCCGCCATTTTCCTTAACTACAGTCTGGAATGAGTGACACAAATATAATTTACATATCTAAATTTAAGTTCGTTGGTTTCAGGAAACGTAGACAGTGTTGACTTTATTGAATGATTCTGCAAATAAATTATTTAATGCTAGTGACAAACTAACGTGATTTTAGTGAAGTAATCTTGCAACTGCAAAGATTACAATAGAAAAATACGTGTTCAAGAGGTTGCGAATTTTACAAACAGTAAGTTGGCATGTTTTATAGTGTATATGTAAACCGTTACTATAATTATTGAAATGCACGTGGCCTGAAAAATCTGCATTTTCAACACTTTAGTAGTGTGTGAATAATATTTATTTATTTATATAATAAATTTGAGTGTAACGTTGTCAAAGTGTGTGTGTGTGTTTTGTTGCTGCATCTGTACGAATACGAACAGCAACGTACATATAACATTTTGTTTTTTCATTGAAGTTAAAATTTTCGGAGTTACAATAATTTCAATGTTATTTCCATATGAGCAAAGTTTTACGCTGCTCCATCAAAACAATGCCGTCTCACTAAAGACATTAAACTGAAGCCCCCCCACTCCCCTGCAGTTTATTTTTTACTTCGATGCATAATAAACAGAACCCCAACATAGGTAACTTGGCAATTGCAAAAATAAAACATTTTGGAATGCCAACCTAACTATAATATCCTACATTAATTATTAGACTGAAGTTAGCTAATGTCAGACATTCAGTGCCTGCCATGACAGGGAACACGACGAAAGAGGAAAATGCAAGTGTGCATTTGACTCAAACATTTGTTTACAAATGTCTATTTCTTCAGTGACAAAACAACTGTGGTGGAAGTATACATTATGGCTGTGCTACTTTTCTAGAACAGTCAAAATTTACCTCACTAACGTGAAATGGACAATAGGTGTATATTAGGAATAATGCAAGTGGATTGTAGAAATCTTTGTATGTTTTCTTCTTAAATTAGTGAATTGTAGTACTGCTGTTTCTCGTATTTAATAATTATTTCTCTGTTTCTTATTCAGACACCGAACATGGGACATTAATTTTCTTTCGAAACATAATAATTCACCAAATTTTTTAATTTTCAAACACAGAAATTTGATATATTATAATATGGATGCACAGAAACTAGTTACAGAAGTTTAAACACCAAAATTGACACCACTTTCATTTTTAAATACGGAAATTTAACACAGTTTTATTTTTATGTACCGAAATTTAACGTCGCTTTTACCTTCAAACACTGATTTTCACTGTTTTTCGCACCAAAATTAGACATTCTATTTTACCATTTTCTAGGGTCTGTAGCTATAGTAGTACAGGATGTCCAGTGATTGGGAAAGCGGGAAATGTATGGCATTCGAAATATGTAAGAAAATTTATCAAAAGGTGGGAATTTTTCCTGGTCATTAAAATTTGCTTCAGAAGTTCAGAAACTGCATTAAAGAAAGTTCTGCACCACCTTCAAATGTCACAATTTTGCACTGTGGTACTAACAGTGGTGTCTTGGCTGTGCCAAGATAAAGTAGGAACAAAGAAAATAGTGTATGCGGGCACCCTACTGTGAAGGTTGAGGATGGCAGAGGGGTTGGTTTTGTAAAGTGTTGCCTTATTGCAGTAGAGAGGAAAAGGAAGGAGGTGGGATAGGAGTGCTTGAACCAGACCACTTCTGTTGGCACAGTTGTATACTGTGGACATATTTGTAAAGTATGGTGTTTGTGTGCATATGTCGTCGTAATTGTATAATAGTGTAATGTTTACAGTTGTATTTGTGTTATTTTTAGTCATAGAGATGGGTCCGAACCCCATTTTGCAGATAATGCAGATACCAATACTAATTTTTTATATAGTGTCTGAGTAATTTTAAAATACCCCCAAACTTTTTTGTGTTCACATTGTAGTTTAGTACTTGGGTCAGTTTATAAAATAAAGCTTCCCATTATCGAACTCCAGGGCACGATCTAAAACAGTAACTACATATTTTTGGCATTCTTAACAGGTTTTGCGACAAGCAGCCGGCTACAATTACCAACCTCGCACCATAGTTCCAAATCCATATTTGTCAAGAACATAACCACAAAACACAGATGATGAGTAAAGATGGCAGTGTTTATAAGTACTGTGCACATGTTCAGTGCGTAAATTACATTCATCTGCTTCTTTATATATATGTACTATGTACTTACATCACCAACATAAAAATATAAGTAATAGTTACTTTATTAACGAGTGCTTATAGTTTATAGATAGATTGGCCAGGATAATTAACTAAGCTTTAAAGGAACCTGAACAAGATTTTAATTTAGAAACCAGTGAAAATGGTCAAACTACTTTAAACTACTGAAAAAAATTTAGTTTAAGGGAGGAACTTGTCAAATGAAAAATATTGGGGATCATAACCAAAACCACGATTTCTGTCAGTGCAGTAGTACCAACACCACTCCATCTCCGACGAACCCAACAACCTGCGGAGCCACCTACAAATCAGGCACTATTGATACCCATGACATTTAATTCTTTCACAAGAGATGTCAAAGACAAATACTACTTCAAAAATGTTGGTTCCTTGCCAAGTAGATAATTTATGTAAACCTTAAGCTACATAAGAATCCTGACCCCGATGGCCCGTCAGCCAGTGCTGATGGATGTAGCATAATTACCTATATAGTTGCAGCCCAGGTCTCTCGACACACCCTCGCACCTCACAGCTGATGTTCTACACATCATCTTCAAGCAACTGACTGCTCTTTATTTTAAAAAAACTTAGTATAACCCTAAACCTACCGAAAAGCTTAGCCAGGGCCATTTCTCTTGCCCAGCAGGGAAGAACAACCCGACCACTCACCAAACCACAGGTTTACCCCATACTCATTGTAACCACGTGCTGCTGCGGCCATCTGTCTAGCCACCCACCAGCCGCATGTCCTGTGTCTGCTCACATCAGCTGCTCGGCCTCGACTGCTGCTGTCCCACTCATGCCTCTCGTAGTCTGTCGTCTGTGACCTCGTCACACACAGCCGATAATAACAGCTGCCTCCCGTGACGTCACAAGCAAGGCCGATGTCATGGCGGGCCAATCAGAGCCCGCCACCGCCGTGATCGATACATTGATACCTTGCAGCCAATACCTTTTTTCCCAGTATCGTTCTTAATGCCTATTGGCAAGGTGAACCCGTTATCACAACAAACTTGGCTATTACCAGGGAAATCTCCTACTCAGCTCGCAGCTGCACCTGGTGCTTTGAACGAGCAGAAAATAACAATTCTAACAAACTGCTGAAAGGGGGATACTATCTCACACCTGGCCGAGAAAAATACAGCTTGCCGCCGTCACTTCAGGAGAAGCGTGCTGATTCAAGTGGTGACAAAATGTTTTCAAGATTAAAAATAACGAGTGACCTCAGTTCCTTAAAAGTCTCGGCAGTCAAAAAAACATAGTAAAATGTCTATATTCTAAACATAAAAAATGGTGAAGTATCTGTTTCCTAATATAATTCCACCATAACTTAACTGATCTAAACTTAAAATAAAAAGGAATAAATTCAAAACAAACAAATTCTGCAAATTAAGAATATCAATGTGTGCATACAAGAAAATCTATTTAGATTTAATCTAAAGGAATGAATTCAAAACGAGACACTATCAGTTAACTTCCCTACTAAAACCTAGACATCTTACTTAAGGCCATGAAATTATTTATAACCACATTACTTATATAAAAAAAAGGGGGCAACACTTTTTTCTTCATCAAACCTAATGAACTAGTAACAAGGATGGCTTAACCCAACCAAAACAGCCTAAATCCCTAACCTAACATCCAAGGAAGGGAATGCCATATGATAGTACAAAAACACACATTAACTAAGGGTAGGCCTATTAAATTTTGACAAAAAACAAAGGGATAGGGAACTTCCTGCACTCATAAAATCTAGGGCATCCGAACAATAATGAGATAGCCAGCAAAAATACCACTAAAAACATCACGCTTAACCGGGGGGGAACTTAAATTACTTCAAAAACACAAAAAAAAAATTTATCACCCAAAATTCACGTCGTTACAGCACAACATCCCAGCACGGCTAACAGCAGTCGCCTACCTTTACAGCAACTGGGGAATCAGCAGACACAGAACCATATCTAACAAGGTAAACCCATTGCGAAGGGCCAACCCGTTTGCCGGGCTGTGACATCTGCACCTGATTTTGTTCCAGCGAGACAGGCCACGCAACCTGTATTATATACCGGCAGAGCACCAACCAAACAGTATACAGAGGTTGCAAATAATTCTCTTCCTTGGCATCATGAACCAAAACTGTAAATTGACCATAGCGACCTCTTCTTAACCTCAGGTCGTTATGTAACCAAGGGTTCACGTACCACCTATCCTAGGCCATCGTGCATCAGCGTTAAGTTTTAAATGCCAACGTTTCGTGGATATGTTTTACCGAAGCAATATCTGTGCCATTGGCAGTGTATTCACTAATAGATGGCAGCAAGATCTGAGCTAACATTTGTCCCTGATAAATTATTGCTTGATATTGTAACCGCATTGAATACAATGTCTACGTGAGGTATCACGCCACATTGGATCACTGTATTATTAAACCAGTTTCAAATACAACAAACATTTGCAGGTAAGCCACATGGCTTCAGTTCTCCTTAATAGTATCTTACACGTAAAACTCCGTAAAGACGTTTTTCAAGGGACTGAAAAACAACTGCGTCTGCGTCTCCTTTAGCTTACTTATTAACCAGGAAAACTTCTTAAGAGTCAAATTACAAATGTGCTTATAGACATGGTGCAAAATTATTCAACTTATTAAGCAGGAAAACTTCTTAAGTGGGAACTTCTTAACAGGGTTTCACTGTATATTTTTTATGGATGGGCCAATACCATGACCATGACCATTGGCATTGGTGGCATCTGAACATTATTTGTGGATTATTATTCACTGACTGATAGCACGAATTTATTTAACATAATGCTCAATAACCCTTATAAAGCGTTAATATGTATCTTTTGTCAGTTTTACAATTCTATACCAAACTAGCATTACTCTCGCCTGCTTCACTGGGCACCTATTTGTTACTCTTTTTTCATAATTGATAAGAGCATTAATAGGTTTTATTATTTTACTTTTATTACAAAATGTCAAATTTGTATTTTAATAGTAATTAAAATAATTTCTCCGTAATTGCAACTTAAGGTAAGAAAATCAATTGTAACATATTATTTTAAGTAGCAATTGCCTGTGACCTAGTTCATTATTTTTTTCATAGGTTTTATTAAATTTACATTAACGTGTTAGATTCTCAGTATACTATGCTTATTGTTTTCTGGTAGCAAAATATATTGGTTTTCTGGAGTTCCGTCTCTTGAGAACCTTATATACAATTGGCCATGAGGAAGACATCCCTTGCTCAAATCTAATCCCACAAATTTGAAAGTTTGTCCCTGAAACTTGCTTATTTGTGAGAGCACATGATACCTTCACCAGAAACTGCAACCGCTTGAAAGGAATAAGCAGAGCCATTGGGATCATAGGGATATGTGGAATATGCACTAGCTGTCCGGCGGCAGGCTCAGTTAATATTGGAAAAAGGGGGGAAATGGGAAGGAAGAATATAGCTTTGAGGGGGGGGGGGGGGTGTAAGGAATAGAGAAAGAAAAATGGAAAATGGGGAGAGGGGGAAGTTTGGAATTTATAGGATCACAAACCATCACTATCAATCTGTCTTTCTTTCAATCTATCTTAATCATTTCATTAATCAATCTTAATCAATTAATCATTTGGTTCATTCACTATCAACTCGTTTAAATACTAGAACCAACTTTAAACTCATCGACAACTTATAGTGGAGGGAGATGTAGGGAAATACTCAAATACTCACTAATTAAATATAACTAAACCCCTAAACTCTGTTGTTGGGGTAAACATCTTAATTTGCACCCTCCTTCAACTCCACCTAAACCTGTACACCACAGCTTCTCTTTAGCCACACCTTATCTTCTACTAAAAACTGCATAAAAAGTAAAGGTCACCATCCTACATTTCTGCCCCAAACATCCCTAAAAATCTGTATTTGAATAAGTATAAGTTTCTATTTTAATTTTTGTTTCTCATTGCTGGTTCAAAAATGTATGGGTCTGTTCCAAACTTATGGGGGTGTTCCACCACAAGGCATTTCCTATTGGGGGTGGCCTTGAAGCCCAAGACTTTAAGGCAGATTCCCATCCACCATCTTGGATATGTGGAGTTTTCGCCATACTCAGGAAATACAGTTTTGTATCATGTTTTTTTGGAATGACGGAGCATTGTCTGCAGTCAGTATTTCTTGAATACTGTTGATATCATCACCTCTGTAATCGTTCGCAAGAAATAATCTCTCATGTTGCCTCGACAGCTACCAGCTAAAAATTAATAAATGTAGCAAAGCTGTGGCAATTCGATAATGTTTGGGAAGCTGTTATTTAATATACGTCGTGCTGGAAATTCCAATAAACCTTTTGAAATAGAAGCTTTGGCAAAAAATTGATAAATCTAAGATGGTGGGTGGGAATCCGCCTAACTAAAACTCATCATCGAAGGTAGAGCCTTTGGCCTTGCATGCAAGAGGTAGTATGCGATCTTAGACAAATTTAAAAATGATTAAAAATAAATAATTGCATAAAATAAATAATCAATAAAGTGAGTGTTGTATTCACTTGTTTCACTGATACTCAAATAGTTCATGGTTTCGAAAACCACCAGTTCACGGGGGGAATTAATCATTTAGAAATAAAAGTTGAATTATTCAAAACCATCATAATTTAATATACAAATCAAATAAATAAAAAATTTTATGAAAATATAGCCTTTAGACGAGGTAAATAAACAAAAGTACATTTTAGTAAGACTTTGGTACAAAATGGAAGATAGTCCAATCAAAGTTAATATCACTAAGCAAACAGATAAAACACTTCTAAATAAAATTTCAACCACAAACATAATTTCATACCAATCCTTAATTTTTAAAATTATATTTAATAATTAAACAAAAGTTTTAATATAATTTAGACTTTGATGTAATACACAAATAATTAATAGGAACCTTTACTCCACTTTTAATAATCTGCTTACGAAAAATCATGAATGTCCTTCAACTCGTGATTTCTTGACCATTAACATTCATAACTGAACTTTATCTTATTTTTCTTACTCTGTCATTTACATTTATAACTTTGGGACATAAATTATGACGGGAGGAAGATGTCCGTTTACACAAAAAAAAAAAAACTCTCAATACTGTTTTCCTCAATTTCCACAAGTACTGGCCTACCGACTCAACTGAAATTCTCTCTCGTCGGCATCGACACAAAAATATATCACCTATTCAAACTAAACATCTATATGTCCTCCTCTCCGAAGTTACTTTAATTATCCTTAGACTTATTTAGCTTTTAGATTGTACAGTTATTAAAACTCAAATTTTAACTTTGTGCCACCTACTGGCACCCCTACAATAAATCTACAACTACATGTTCAAGATTACTTATCTTTGTAATCATCTACATGTTGTCTGGCCCATCAGGCTCCTCCTGGCCTGCCAGCTACAACTTGTCGGCCTCGAGCGTACTGCTCCGCCCGACTCCTCGACTGCGTCTCCTCCTAATCTTCTCCCGACTGCCCGCCTGACTGCGCTATGTGCCGTTCTCCCACTCTAATATGTCTCAAAAAATCGACCTCCCTCCACAGCTGGACTTCAACCACAAAACAGCGCTGGGCATCACCGCTCACGTCACTCTGTCTTCCACCCAATCACATCCCTCCTTGAACACGTGCGGCCATCCACAAGCAAATGCTCAGCACCAGGCCACTGCCTTGTCCCCTTAGCCGTGTACACTCTGTTCATGGCTCGCAGCACTACGCCTTCTCTCTTCCCTGCTAAGGCCCACAAAGGCACAGCTGTCAACTTGAAACGTCAACGTTGGCTAATCACTCCAGGAACTTTTCAGCACACGTGTAGCATGAAAACAGTTCTTAACTACCGCAGGACGACACAAAACAATTTGGGATAATGATGACGACTTTACCAGTGCAGCGGCGAAAACATGAAGTGGAACACAGCTGCTCGATTACCAAGAGTGCAGTGGCTGTCTTAGCTCTGCACTCAAGGCAAACAGTTCCAGTAACAATTCTGAAATAGTCTATCGCAAGGATAAGGAAGATTTGCGAGATGACAGAGTAAACGACCTAACCATTCTGACATTCCACATGCTTTTTAAAATAGTTTAAATCCCATTCTAAACATGACAAAGTTATTAGACCGAAACTTTCACAAAACCGAAAAAGAATAAAACGAAATGTAAACTGCTTCAAATGAAAACCAATTAAGGATCCTGTGTAGAAAACATAATAAAAATAATTTGTCGACAGGGTAGTACCAATTAAAATTCAAATCAACCACGACTACTAGGCAAAAGTCCTGCACTGCACGAACATCAAAACAGAAGTAAAATGACTTTCCAAAATTTATAACCAAAATCCCAATTAAAATTAAAGTCATTAAATCATTACCTAAAACACCAAAATGAAGGATTCACATCTGAACAAATAAAACAAAGGGCAAACCTAACATCAAAAATGACAACTGAACCATGTCTAGGATTTATCTGAACAAAAAAAAAATAGAAATACTCCTAACTGGGACGACATAATTCAAAATCCTATGAAAATTACTCAAATTCCCCAGTGCATAAAAAAAAAGGGAGCGTCCTAAAATTAAGGGCTCGTAAGAAAAAAACTACGACTGCTCAAAAATTGCAAAAAAGACTTTGTAACAATATTATTGCTTTGATGATGATCTTCCGCAAATCTTTTATCAATAGTCTCGTGTCATTACACATATTACGTGGGTTTGAATTGCGTAGTAGCATTTTTGTGATACCATTCTTTAATGTGAGATTGTGTGGTGGCAGGCCAGAAGGATTTAATGAGGGTAGTGCACATTGTCCTCAATGTCAGTGATGATATCAAAGGATTTTTAATATTTAACTTCGCCGGGAACGTCATGTTATAAATTTGAATTTATTTCATTAACTGTACCGTTTCTGGTAGTTACTATTGCCCTTGAACAGAGCTAATGATAATCTCTTTGCAGTAAATTTCCTAGATCGGGATATATTGCCTCTATAAGATGTTCTAATTTATGGACTTTGCAACACAATCCAGCATCAAGTTTGATTTCAGTGCTACCACCATTTGCGCTTTGAAATGGGAATTTTCCTCCTCCAAGCTTTGCCAATTGTGGAAAACCGTTATCATTGTTTTCGCTTAAAGGGCTCTCACGTTAGTATGCAAATTAAGTGTTTGAACTGAACCCTATAACGAAGATGATTTTAGACATACTTTTACAATGGCTGCACAACCATTCGCTGGGCATCGATTAATTATTTTTGGAAATATTTTTTTATTACAAACTTTTTAATTTACATTTAAAATAGTGTAAAAAATTGACTATTCTTGCTAAACTAATACAAAAATGTTTTGCATATATATATTATTTCTCCGTGATTGCAACTTTAAATAAGAAAATTAATTTTAACATTATTTTTAATTAAGTGATTTGAACATTTCTCTCGTAAATCTGTAGTATTGAGTACAAATGTACACACAAAAATAGTAATTTAATGGTTTTATAATTATTTAAATTATGTGTATTTAAAATTTCTCCTGGTATCATAATATCATATATAGGCTATGTTCATCTGGAAGGTCCAGGCTACTTAACAGTGAAAGAATTTTTTTAATTGGATGAATAGTTCCAGATTACCTATAAGAAACTCACAAACTTTACTTCTTTATCATATTAGTGTAGAAGATTGATGTTGTGAAATAAACTTGTATGAGAGATGATTATTTACAATAACTTTTATGAACTGATAATTTTTAATGTAGCTTCATACAGCAAACAACTGAAATTACAGAATTTAATTTGTATCGTTATGAATTTTTTATTCTCTTAATATTAAAGGTAGAAATCTTCACTCATTTTAATTTCCAAAACTACGCTAGCTTTCTGTTACCCATCATGACTTGTTGCAGGTCTCGGAACGTGTACATTCGAGTGACAGACAGGCGCAAGTATTGCTACTACTCTCTGTACGTGTGGAGCTGCACACTGTCGATGGCAGGCATTGCTGTGTTTGCACACTTCATGCTTGACCCGGCAGGCATGAAGAGACAGCCCACTGCTCTCATGCAGACTAATTTGGGCAAGTAACCTGGCTGGTGTGCCAGAATCACTTTACAGTTTTTAAATGTAGTGCGAAAGCACTTACATGCTTTGTGTTTTAATGAATATGATCCATCTGCCTTACACAACTGTCGAAATTACAACCGTTCACAGTCTCCAAGAAAATGGTTGCTACTTCATAGGAGTTGTCAGGCCTATTTGAAATTGAACAGATTCTTACTCATTTCTGCTCCCTAAATGCTAAAATTTCACTTACGCTTTTAATTATTTTAAGTCTCCTCGTATAGTGATAGGTATCAATTGTATGTGAAGGAGTTAGTCACAATGCAAACTCTAAAGTGGCTGATGTTTGAGGGTTGAAACGTCGGTACCCAAATTATTTTAAGTGGTCGATAAGTTAATGGGTGTCGTAGTGGCAAGCCCGGATGTCAGCGGGGATCGAACACAAGCCCCTCAGCTTGCTTGGTACGGATGGATTCACCACATTGGAAATACTCTAATAGGGTTACTGGTCTGGAGACTTGTGGATTGTAACCCCTATAACAAGTTTCACCTTCAATGTTCCGTGGTAAGCAGAACAGATTTTAGAGATGGAGGTGGCCTTCAAATAGTGTGACGCCAGTTTCGTGGAAAACTTGCCCTGAGAGATGTACTCTCGCTTAGGCATGATGCCTGTAAAAAGGGCAGGTCTGGTTGTCTTACATACGGGAACGTAATCTAGAGAGACAAGGATCACCACTTTTCGATGCGTTACCTGCGGGCTGCGAGGCGGCGGCACCCTCCTCTTCTATGACGGGCCCGATGGAGCGGTTGGCAGCAGAACAGCGGCCGACTCTGGTTGCAGAGGTGCAGTAGACTCCTGGGGTGTGTGTGGAGGTGTAGTGGTATAAGACGTAGGTTGTAAGAGGGGATCTAGTCCCAGGACGGAGGGGTTAAAGAGAATGTTCTAATGGAGTGCGGACCGACGTTCTGGTAGGTGACATAAGTAGAGGAGTCTCCTCAACTATTTCTGGAGTACTAGCGAGATCTAGTTCCAATTGTTATAAAATTTGTTTAAAACTAAACTTTCTGCCAACCTTTTCCTTGAATTGCATAAGGCCGAATTAAAAGACCTTAAGGCAAATGCGGTTAAACAACCACCTTATCGCATGCAGCCAGGAGTATGGGATTTGCCAACGTTATCCCCGCTTCAGCGTTATCCCTGTTTCGAAGTTCCGCGTCTGGCCGTTGTCAGCGGTGCATGGAACTAACAAAGCGAAGGATAAATACGTTCGAATCCAGACTCGCACGTCGCACCAAGCCGCAGTGCCAGTCGTGTGCGGAAGACAGGCAAAGCGCCGCAGAGCAGTGATAAATGGAGGCGCGCATGACGTATGTCATATTCAGTTACTGTACTTTTGCATAAATAACCAGCTTGAAAACTATTGTTTCAGGAAATCTTAGGTGATGGGACCCAAAATATACTGTGATCGACGCAACATCCAATAAACAATACAAACGATTAGCTTTATCATTATTCATGTAGGAGTTCTGCCAGGACCACGGCAAATTAACTGTGGATACAGTTTATCGATACATTTATTTATGATACGAGAGTAGACTGTATACATTGGTGCATGCCAACATGCTGCGCAGTGGAGATGCGCTTTCTATGGGCGACTTCACCCCATCTACGAGTGACCTGCTCTCAGGGCAAGTCATTAACAGTGGCAGATTTGATTACACATATCGAGCAAGGATACTCCAAGCATTGGACATCCGCATACGTAAAAGTAATTAACTCAGTTAATTACGTAATGCATCGCCCGCCCTGAATCCCGCAGGCAAGCGCCACCCCCATGAATAAATTAAATGTTTTTGATAATCCACTACCCTTCAGTTAGCCACAGAAGTAGTTCCAACAAACCCCCGAGATGGCAGCACCTGTGTGACCTTGTGATGTCACAACCCTCCAGCCTCAGGATGAGGTGTTTTAATTTGTCGTTGCCTCCAAACAGGGAGATAAGAAATGAGCGGCGCTCCAGCAAACCTGATAAAACTACACCTGCTCTAGAAGGCTACTCTACCCCCCGCATCCTGAAGGATCACTAATCAAGGAATTTTCTAGCATATAAGTAGGTCCACCACCACGCTCCAGCAGAGATGCCGGGCTCGCCGGCCGAAGAGGTTCGCGAGCTCTCCCAAGTCTACAAAGACTCTCTCCTCAGCCTGCAACACGGCTTCGAACTCCTGCCTGCTGCTTGCGAAGGCCGCCAGCTCTCGAAGGCTGGTCCACACCAGCTGACTGCAAGTCTTCAGCTCTCTCCAGAGGTAATCCAACTTCCTGTACCCACCATAGACTAAAGATGAGGTAGACCACTTAATCGTCTTCTGTGCATGTACCCAATATTGACCTACCCCAATCCTACACAACTGTCAGTCATGTGGTCAACAGTGATGAACGTGTTAGTTTACATATTAATTTTTAAATGAGAAGCACTATTGTATTAATAAAATACCTTTACCATTTTGAATGTAATAAAAAAGCATTACAAACTGGTTAGAGGAAATATAAAAACATCTCTAAGCACCTGATTACAAAATGGTTCAATGTTGGGCCATTGAGATTGGTTGTGCACAGCCAGCGATATCTGTCTACCTCATTTTTAGTCTCTGGTACACACTACCCCTTTACCTCAGTCAACTTCCCTTGACTCCCGCAGTTGCAGGTTGTCGCAATCTTAGCGTTCCTCTGGATAGACCCCAATCTATATTAACACACAGTGAATTGCGTAAACTTAGAAATTCACATTTTATTTTTACATATTTTTCCCAGGTTCTCCTTCGCCTGTTCCAGCTCGTAATTATCATAATTAATATTTTAACTAATTTAGTTAGTGTTAGTTAGCTGGGACTTTCCGCATTTCCAGTTTGCTGTAATGAATATGTGAATTTAAAACGTCTCGCCTACTGCATTTTCAGTAATTGATTCCCTTCCAATAATTTTGTGTTACTGAGTGTGATTAAACTGTGCAATAAATTATCACGTCAATAACCAGTTGTGAAGTGCACTGAACTCCGCAGGAGACGGATCCTGAAAGTTTGTTTAGAGCCCATGGTGGAAGGTAGCATATCCAGTTCAATCAGAGACTCTTGTTACGCGTAACCACTGACCACCAGGTAATCCCAATTCAGGTGTATCCATTCAGCTCAAGTATCATAAAGCTAGCCTCAGGCAAATTATTAAGGGTTCGACACCCGCCTACGGTGGATCTACCAAACTGCTGTTTAATAAAGTTGGCATAGGGGAAAACCATCCGGGTTCGACTCCCACCGAAGGTCGTTCCGAAACCACGTGGAAACCAATCCCCAGTCAACTATATTCCAGCACACCAACAGACGAGACAGCTGCGGGTAGCTCTCATAGCCCTGGCCAGATCATACACCGCCACCATGACCCTCATGTAATCACCGCCTTTACTACCATTCACACACCTGCGACTGCTGGTGTTCTGCCTTTTGGCAATCCTGGTCGCGAGGAAGGTTGAATTCCCCAGGAGGGGATCCATATCAAACCGCCTCACTCTGGGGTTTGATTACCCTCTCTTTCGACGAAACCGGAACCGAGTGGGTGGTCAGCGTAGTAACCTCTTCCCCAACGAAACCCAAGAGGGGCACGCGTCAACATAAATTAGATGCTGAATGTGTCTTGGCATTTTTTTTTTTACGTGTATTATTGATAAAGAAAACATGGTTTATGTATGTTCAAAATGGTAACTGAAAATAAAACCAATACATTTCTGTAAAAACTGCAAATGAACACTTAATTAATCACATTTTGGAAGACGTTAGGTAAAATATTCTTTGTCGTACTAAAGGTAAACGTAAATTTTGAACGTAAAAGTGAAATGTATGTATTTACACTGTGTATTTGGATGGGGCATGTAAAGCACATGTTTATTAAAGTGAACAATACATTCATATGGCGTCTGTTCTATTGGAATTATTTTGTAGTTTTATCAAGAAAGTAATGTACAAATTGTGCTCCCAACAGAGCAATGTGGAAGCAGTCTTATTAGTATTGTATGCATTTTGTTTGCAGTAGTTCTTTTGCTGTAACTCACTTGTATATGATTTATGAATGGATTTTTTTCAGGTTGGCTTGCAATTGCCATGTTTTTCACCCCTGTGGCTTTCACCATTCTAGTCAATATTTTCTTCTACCTCACCACAGGGCAAATCATAAACAGGATGTCAACGTATGGCAGAATTCATCACAAGATGAAGTACAGGTGAGTTAACCTTCCATATCCATTTATACATGGATTTTACTCGTGTTTAGAAAATATGTGAAAGACATGATACCATGCCAGTAATGCGGCTTTAACATAAACAACTTAACATTCAAGTAGAGGTATGTGAAGTTAGACACAATAGAAGTAGAATGAATACATTTATCTGACGTCAACTCTGGGAATAACCAAAAGCGTAACACATTTGTACATCTGTTTCTAATAAATATAATCGGCAAACTTGTATTTATCATAGTTCACAGTTAACCTAATTAGTTGATTGAACTCGGAAGGTGAATATCACAGGCATAACTGGAGTGGATTACAAGAGCACAACTGCTACTAGAGTACACCGTTATCAGTTGGCCAAGGGTGGGAAATTCAAATAAAATTATCTATGTTTACTTTATATTCATAATCCATGACCAAGCTCACACACACACACACTTCTGTAGTTCACATGTTCACATAACTGTTAATACCGTACAGCGAAACCTCATTGAGATCCTCTTTTATTTCATGTTCCAGTATCAGTCATTTTGCTTGGATGGTCCCGACAAATACATATCCTATGTAAACAATAAGAAAAAAAGCCAGCATGCTACAACCCTTCAATCATAAATTTACCCATTTGGAACAATTGTTTAGCTATGAAAACAGTGGATTTTCAATGATTCATTCCAGTTATTTATGACTTACGTATTTCTGTTTGGCACAATCGCCGAAGATTGCGCGCATCATTCATTTTTTAATGCTATGTGAATACAAAACAACACATAAGATCAATAACTGGTGCTATCGATCGTATTGTTTACATCTTGGCTGCATTCATAGATTGGCGACTGAGACACAATCTCAAAATCTTATTCTTATGTGTTTACTGCACTCTTAGGTTGGTGGCAGTGAGAACGAATCCCACATTCCCCAACACTGTATCCAACTATCAATGGCGTTATTGTAAATGGAAAATGGGAATCGGATTAGAGAGCTAAGAGCTGTGGAAGTAATTTAACGGGCGTGATTATTATCGGAAACAATTGGCTTCATGGTTGGTTAACATTGTAAATGTTTGAAAAAGACTTGGCAAATAATGATTCATAAAAATCATTGCAAATAAATCAGATGTGGAAATTTGTCCCAAGGGATTGAGGTAGTCTCGGACGACGAAGAAACACGGAACGAAAATATTAATATACATAACAATTAAATTTAGCTCAATTTAAACAATTGAAGTTTTCAATTTAAAGTGAATATTCAATCATAAATTGACTGGAATGTGTTGTTTTCATCACATGTTTTGGCTGTTGGTTTAAACAAAAATGCATTTAAAGGTTATGTACGTTATTTCTGAGGCCTTACAATCCAAGTTTGCATCCTTGATTTTTTTCTTGTTGGTCCACTTAAAAGCAGATAATCGATGTTGCACTGTATTGATTCATTTAGCACCCATAATTTTTTTTCTTAGAAAAGTATTTGAAAATTAGGGGTGGAGGTGGTATGTAATAGAAACAAAATGTTTTGCAGATAAACACACATTAATCAGAATTGTAGAAAAAGCGGCTATTAAGGCTGCCATAAGGTAGCTTTCTAGACAGCTGGGCTAATGCGTGGAGTGCTATAGATGGTCTTGCAGGTATATTTTGAAGACACGTGCGAGACTTGAACATTAGAGATCAAATTATGATCTCAATCTCGAATCAACCAACATTTTTTAATTCTCGAAAAATCTTGAGAATGTAAGCCTTAATTATAACTTTTTTGATAGCGTAATAGTTTCCTGCTTCCTTCTACGAAATAATCGTGGCAAATATTCTTTATTCACAGCACAGTACATTATATCAATAAATGGTATTTACAAAGTGGCTACTGGTAGGTCATATCATAGTATGACATTAATGGTGACATCAATAAATGTAACTGTTTAGGCTGTGAAGGTAGCTTTGCCATTTAATTCACCGGTATTTTTTTTAACTATTGTAGAATAATAGATAAAGAATTACAGTCAACCACAAAAATATATTCAAACTTCTGTTTAAATATCACCAAAGTAGATATTTAACGAGCAAGTAACAGTCCTAATATTCTTGTATATCCTACAATGGCACAAAGCAACACCGTATATCCACACAGGTTCCTTACAAGTGACAATCATTTAATATCCATAGGAATTTTTTTCCCCCCCAACTTTTGTTGGGCGATTTAAAATAACATTACATAAAATACATCAAGAAGTAGAAAGTACGTGTACTTTATTATTATCTAGCTTTCCTGTGCTACTTCGTACGCACGACATTTAGGATTTGGAATCGCTTTAGCCGTTGGGCCATTACGGCTCTTGGGAAGGAAAGGAGGACATCCCATAGACAAAAAAGAAAGGAGAAGTGATGATGGAACTTTTTTTTTTTAACAATGCTTTTTGTTATGCAGTAATCCCAAGAAAAGCTTAAACCCGTACCTATGTACATCGCTGGTCATCATATTTTTGGAACCGTTTGAGATATCTCGAAGAAACAAAGACTAAGTTGGTCCTGGGGTTATATATATATAAACCCCAGGACCAACTTAGAGATGTCTCAAATGGTTCCGAATATATATGTGTGGCGAAGGGCAGGGCTACAGAGTAGGTAATGGTGTAAGGAACTTCGCGCTCTAGTAAGAGCCGAAATAGCCGATACCATTGAACGGGACGCGCAGAAGGTCAAACTCCGGTCGCAGCCTAACGAAGCCGTCCCTCGGCCAATCTTGCCATTCATTCTCCTTGAAAATGGAGTCCCACTTTGACAAGCATTCATGTGCCTGTTGGCCCGGTACCCTACAGGAGAACATCTCGCCCAAGTAGATCATTCATCACCTATAAGCCACGCTACTCCTGAGAATACTGTGACTAGCCAGGCCCCTAAGGTATCCAGCCTCATTAAACTCACTTCCGGTAACTCATCCGGGTACAACACCCGGCAGAGGTAGAACTACCTATGAATCACCCCGGCCAGATCATACACCTCCCCACCATTGTTTAACTACATCGTCACCCCATCATCCCCGGGATAGCTGGCATCCTGTTTATTGGCAACTCTTGTAGTGAGGAGGGTAGAACCACCTCCTTCCACCTCACACTGGGGTTTGACTCCTCTCATTTCTGATGGTACTCTAACATTCAGCGGCCACCTACGACATCTGAACCTTCTACGGCCCGTCGGGCCCAGAATGCTAACCACTTATGCTGCGGTAGGCCTACATAGGATACCAAGAGTGTAGTCAGCGGCTTAACCACTTACCTTACGAGGTAGGGTGTGCGTCAGTACTTTTGAAAGCCTTCTCATGTGGAATAAATATATTTAATTTTTTTGTCTTAGAAGTTAACTTCTGATCGGTGGACTATACACACTGTGTTTACTTACGTAGCAATATTTATTTTGAAAGGTGGTTAACGGAAGAATAATGGCTGAAAGGAACATGTAACTTTACGCGTGTGCTATGGGGGGTGACTATCCTAGAAGGTAGTATGGTGATGTTGACAGCCCTGCCAAGCCCAGCCTAGCCTAGCATGGAAAATACTATAACTTCAATTAGGTCTAGGGAGTGTTAGGGGGTTTGGATACAGCATTCGGCCACTTGGGGGTAGGTTAACAATGGGCTGACGGGGAATCAAACCCCAGAGTGAGTCGGATAGAGGTGGCTTCCTGTCCCGAGAGTGGGATCCTTCTCACTAGTAGGGTCGCCAATATGCGGGACGCTAGCTGTCGCAAATAGATGTAATGGTGAGGGGTTTAATCTAAAGTGATGATGGGGGTGTGTGGTCTGATAGACGAGACTCTAGTTGGTTAAGTGGGTTGATGGGCTGGAACGAAATCAACCGAGGGGTGTTTCACTCGGATACGCCGTCCGGATTTTAATTTAACATTACTGAATGTTTTCTGAGGCCGGCGAGCAAGGTTGTCATGGGGGATAGCCTCATTCTCCCGACTTAATAATTTCTCCTGGACCTCGTATTCCATTGTCGGATATCCAGGCCAATTGCCACCAAGTAGATGGTCTAGAGGGATGAAATATCCAAAGGGATAATAAGAAAAATGGCTCGTGGTGTTTGATCTAGACACCTAACTGGTGGTTCGTCCTCAGACGTGGATAGGGCATTTGCTCGAGCAAGGGCACGATGTTCCCTATATCTTTGCTTACTAGGAGCATCATCTTTCTTGTTGTACATTTGTTTAATAGTATTAACACAATACACAAAGATAGGGAGCAAGGGTCCTCTAACTACTAGTAATGGTACAGAAATGCACAATTAAATTTAATTGTTTTACAAACAATTGTAATAAATAATTTAAAAAAATGACACGAGAATCACGTAAACAAAACGGGGTTCAGGCGAAGGTGAGCTTGGTAGGTGACATGAAGCGCAGCGGCTCATTACTTCGGAGTCGAGGGAACTTGACTTGGGTAAGGATTACTGGGTGAAGGTGGGGTATACCTGTAGCTGTTGGACTTCTCATGTCCGTGTGTGTGAGAGAGAGAGAGAGAGAGAGAGAGAGAGACAGATTCTTGACTCAGGTTTAAGGTGCAGGTCAAGAAAGGAGGGTTGGTGGTATGAAGTAGAGGAGACGGAGCGAGTAGGTTGAAGTGGTAGGTGCGGGCTGATCCTGGACTTTTATGTTTTCGATTTTTTTGTGTTCTTACCTTGTTTTGAGGTATATATCTGTGTTGTATTAATAGCTTTATTTCTTATTGTATATTAACATGCGAATAGAAATTCAGTGGCAGCGACCCGTATCTTTAACGCTGCCGCTACGTGCTGGGACCTTATCACCGGATGTATTTCCGGGCCACACCAAGCTACCATTTCCAGGCGATAAATAACTTGCAGTTACAACCAAGCGCAATGCACTCTCGCAACTAATGATAATATCCAGTTACATGCAACACACACACGTGCAAACATGTTGGCCAACATAAACTTTTGATCCAACAACGTAACAAACATAATTACTCTTATTGGGCATGGTAAAGGGATCACATCAGACTCGAAGGAGAGCCTTTTACAAGCTGGGTGTAGGAGAGTCCTCGGCGGACTGGAAAGTTGAGCAGCAGAGCCTTTGCGGACTGAGAAGGGTCTTCGGCAGACTGAGGGTTGGGCTCCTGTTCTCTTCGGTCGCCGAGTCTGGCGCGACTCACTGGTGCTGTATTTATACTAAATTTTTTCCGGTCAGCATTTCATCGAAGTGCATGGGTGTAGCATAGACTTCCACCATGGGAGTATATTTATCAGGAGTGCATACGCGCTGCAAGTTTCTTATCGCCCCGCGTGGAGGCGATGACAAATTAAAACCCCTGTCTCTGAGGCGGGCCGGTTGTGATGTCACAAGGGTACTGCCATCTCTCGTGATTGCAGGAACTTCTTCCAGGGGCCAGACACGAGTAATAGAATTCTCAATAATAATAATTCCAATCACTGGGGTGCCTTTTGCATGCATCATTCTGGATGGGCAATGGGGTTTGTAATTACACATGTAATATACAATGATGTGATCGGCTACCCAGGCTTGTGGGCTTCTTAGCACGATACATTTATTTTGTATTGCCGCTTATATATTCCGCCCTGGAGCGCATGTGGCTTATAGATGGGGCGCAGTTGTCCGTAAAGCACGCAGCCGTGCTGCGCAGCATTCTGGCATGCATCAAACTAGAGCCTCAAAAGTGATGACTTAACCTGGCATTTATAAGCTGTTCATGGTAATGTTTGGGGAATGTAAAATGTTTTTAATACATATGTAGTGCTAAAGGCTAATTCCAAACATTTTGTGCATCAACACAACTTACAAAACACTGTAGTCACAATCCTTTTATGATTTGGTAATACATATGTGACAAAGATGGGCTCAATGTTATAATTCCTAACCAAACCTTAACTTAGAGGTTACGTTTGTTTCGATTCGAAGTTGTGCCAACATGACAGTATTGTTTGTGTGTGATTCCAAGTGCATTATTTACAAACGCACTGGCATTCTGCATTGTTTATACTGTATTTGGTACAGTGCATTGTTGAAAGTGTTGTTTAGTATGCTCTATGGTCGAGGTTATGAGTTGTGATATAATGGTACAGTGATCAACAAATGATGTAATCAACACTAACATGCACAGGTTTAATGCTGTAATGATGATCGTGAATACTCAGTTATATCAGAGCTTCACCATTGAACGTGTATCTGGCCTGAATTGTAATGTAACTACAGGCTTAGGTTAGCATTGCCAACAGGAACTTAAGCTATGTTCGATCTTTAAATAGAATGTGTAACCATATGGGCATAAAACATATGATGCATAGAAATTTCAGCCACACGTGATAGCGTTATCTTCATTTTGATATCCTCTCCTGTTAATAGAATGTGTGGTTTGAGTTCGGTTCATTTTATGTTGGGATTCCATGTATGGTTAGAGCTAATGCATGGACACATTATGTTGAAACACAGGTGAGAGTTAAATTTTCCCATGATGTACCATTGTGTCTGTGTATGGTAGACTTATAATGCATTTTGTATGTGTGTGCAGCTATGAGATGTTTGCGAAGCTGCTGCTGGTGATGGTAACGTGGTGGCTATCCCTGTTGCTGTCGTGGATGGGCTACGGCCTGCTCTTCTACTGCAATGTCATTGTCAACCTGCTGCAGGCACTCCTCTTCCTCTACATATGTGTGCTGGGGCAAAAGAGGGTCACCTCGCTCATCTGTTCCTGCTGCTGCCCTTGCAGGACCAAGCATGCGGAGCACGGCGCTGATTGGGGCGAGGAGATGACTAGCATGAGTCCTTCTTCCTACTGACTGACATGTCTGTTCGCATCGACATTAGGGTCGTCGGTAAAAGTCAGTTTGTGCGCAGGGCAAATCCCAGGAGCGGGGGTAACTTTGACCCCATTAATTTATAACACTTTTCATGGGACCAAGTAATAACAAATGTGATAACAGGAAGCATTTATAGAAGTGATTGTCACTGTATATTAACACAAGAAATGTTTTCCTAATGTTCGGTAATATTGTAAATTTATTAGTACTGAATTTTAATATTTGAACAAACAAGAGTACACAGACCTTATATTAAGTTGGAAATGATTCCTATTTAAAACATTTGTAATGCATTATAATTTGTAAGACTATAGTTTTGTTCAGTTTAAGCCACCATCTTCATTTACATTGCCATCACTTTCCTCTATTCACATACAAATTTGATGTACATTGAGGCTTTACATCCCAGTCATGGAAGTATCTTTAGATCATGTTGATGCATGACATCCTATGAGCAAAGGTAGTATGTCATGGCCAAGTGTTTTGGGGGGTACGAGGGAAGAAGGATTCAGGGATGAGTTGGATTGTTATTCATGGAACAGGAGCCCGACCAGTATAGAGGACTGGTCGTATGGCTTTCCAGTTGGGTACGAAGTACAGGGACGGTTAGCACAATCCTTTACTTTTGTGGGATCACTCTCAATGGTATACCTGTGGTTCAGACTGTGGTGCGCAGGGGCTGGCCCCTGAATTGGGCATCTAGGTGTGCCAGCAGTCGCTAGTGGTGGCTGTCGCCAGGGTGATAAAGATCCCCCAAAACCATGGTTTAGTTGCACTGTATGATGTTTGACCACTTAGGTACACTAGTAGCATGGGATGAGTAACTCCTTCGAGTTTAATGGCGGATGTGATGAGATCTGGTACGGGTGCTGGTGGTGGTGGCGGCCCCTCTAGATGGCGGGTGGCTTGAGCTCTCAACTGGAAACTGAGGTTCGCAAGTCCAGTTGGGATGGGGTTGAGCTCCTGTCTGTACTTAGAGATATTATCAGGCTTTTTTTTATCCTCCTACAGATACCACTGTGGCAGATGAAGGGTATGCTGATAAATACACTAATACCATAGTTGTGGAGGTGGAGCAGGTAACGATCCTACTCAGTTTTGCTGCAACTGCGTGGCCAAAGCCGCCTCCTATCTTAATACGACACCATAAGCGCAGTGGACATTGAGAGTCAGGTTACATTCCAGCTGATGGTCCCAATACGTGGACTAGTTCCCCTGAAGGGTCAAACCCCCCGAAACAGGGTGGGAAGAGCAAACCCCAAACGAATGGTCCAACTCCAAGTAGATGAGTACCTAGGTTCGGGGTTCTACCGTTCTATACACCGGAGTGCATTAAAATGGTGGCTGTGTATTGGAGAGTTTAGCGGTGTGGTTAAAATAGAATTCTCTATCACCTGATGTCCTACGGCACGCCGATGTTTACAGGAAAGGGTTCTACGACTATGGGAATAATATCCGAAGTGGGATAACATGTGGTTTGTAGCTTTGTACTCCCTCATATGAGCAAGGGCTTAATGGAAACTTACTATGCTGGACAGGTGAAGGCTGGAGGTGCAGGTAGGAAAGTTGCTATGGAAACAACTAGACCATAACTAATGCTGCGGTGTATGTCCTGAAGGGACCAGAAAGTGTTCAAGTGTCAGACGACTCAAACTCGGGATTATCTTCAAAGAGAAGAGGGATCTGAACTACAGCACCAGAAGTGCGGTGAAGACATTCAACGTTAGATTAGACTAGCGTTCCAAGGGACTTGCCCCAGTATTTATACTCTTCCTGGCTTGCCCTTAACAGGTAAAGGGGGGATGGTGGCTTTATATCCTGTGGTGGATGGTGGCTATATACCCCAATGTCACCGGCCAGCTAAGGATACAGCTGCTGTATGTCTTGGCGATCCATACTAGTAGTGCCATTCTTCGGTGCGTTATAGTACTAGGTGACGGTGATGCATAGTCTCAGTGGCTCGGCTGGTGAACAGCACAATCCTTTGTGCATAAATGCGGGTAAACAATACAAGTTAATGACATCAGGTGGATTGTACTTCCAATCAAACTCCTTTGGGGTGTGCAGTGATGATTAGAAGTCACTATATATGAGTTTGATTCATCTGGAGACAATATTACTGTTTTCAATCCTGTACGAGAGAAGACTGCCTTTACACGATCTTGTTGAAGCGCACACTTTTTTTTAATTCTCTCACCATGTGCAAAGTTTACTTAATTGAGAGGTTTCTTTGCTCTCAGGTCATTCCTGAATTTCTGTTTCGGAAGGTGTAAAACAACAAACTAAGGAGATCTGTACTATACGAGAAAAGCAAACATAACGTACTAACACAATAAATATAGCATATGTATTGGCTAAACACATCAAGATACACTCTCGATGTATCGTTGGCTGAGGAGAGGGAGTCTGTGGAGACTTGGGAGAGCTCACAAACCTATGCGGCCAGCAAGCCCAACATCTCTGCTGGAGCATGGTGCTGCACCTCCTTATCTACAGATAAATACCCTGATCACTGCGATCCTTCAGGATGTGGGGGGTAGAGTAGCCTCATGGCGCAGGGGTTGGTTTTTCAGGGCGTCTGGACGAGCAACGCAATACGTAATTAACCATGTCATCACTTTTACGTATGCAGCTGTCCATTGCCTGGCGTCTGCTTGCTCGATATGTGCAATCATTTCTCCCACTGTTAATGACTTGCCCCGAGTGAAGGTCACTCGTAGATGGGGCGAAGTCGCCCGTAGAGAGCGCATCTGCGCTGTGCAGCATGTTGGTATACGTCATTATTTAACTCAAGAGGCATCATCTTTGCAAGTAACTTCATATGCCCAGAAGTGTATACTTAACCTCCCCCTGTTGTTAACAAAAACTGTTAGAACATAGTGACTTATATTATATGTAACTGCAGTAGACTTTCAATACCGTTTTGCGCAGAAATCGCAGGACTTTATCTTGATGCATTGCAATACACACTCTTGTGTACTAATAACCTTATAAAATGTAAGGGGCTATCCGACACCTTTTACCATCTAGTGAGTAGGTCAGGACCAAGCCAAATGCAGTGCATCTCACAACAGGGAATATCAGAGGACACGGAAATTGAACGATTTATCATTATTAAAGACAGTAAAAAATGCAATTATTATCTCAGCTTTCTGTCTCAAAATTATAAGTAGGGACCCCTGAAAATGGAGAATAACAGTCACCAATATTGGTGCAAAAAATACATTAAAAAATATACATTGTGATATTTGATAAATTAGAATTTTCAGTGTCTGAATAAGAAATAGAAAAGTAATTATTAAATACGAGGAACAGCAGTAATGACTACGATCAACTAATTTAAGAAATCTGGGGTAATAGTTATAGAAAACTAGCACAACCACAATGTATCATTCCACCATGGCTGTTTGTAAGCAATGTTCTAAGTCCAATGCACACTTGCATTTCCTCTTTTCTCGTTTTCCCTGTCATATCATGCACTGAAGGTCTGACATTAGCTAACTCCCATCCATTAATTAATTTAGGATATTATAGCACGGTTAACATTGTGACCTATTTGATTTTTGTAATTTGTTCGTGTTCTGTTTATTTTATTTTGAGGGAAGAACGGAAACAGTGAGGGTGTGGGAACTTCGAGACAACGTTGCGAGGTTCGTATGAGTATGTTAGTCTTTTCTAAGTTGCATATTGTTTTAATGGAACATGATATATACGTTGCTGTTTGTACTCGTACAGATGCAGTACTACACACACACACACAGTTTGGCCAAAGTTACCCTTACACTCGAATATACTACTACAGTACATAGACAAATATACACAAATATTATTCACACACTGCTAAAGTATTGAAAGTGAAGCTTTTCAGACCACGCTAACATACTGTTCGTACAATTAGCAACATCTTGAAGACGTGTGTTTCCACTGTAATTGTTTCCAGTTTACGTCACTAAGCTCACGTTTGCTCATAACCAGCAATAAATAATTATTTACAGAATCATTCAATAAAATCAACACTGTGCACATTTCCTGAAAACAACAGACTTACATTTATTATGAAAAGTCCATTCAAGTCGCTTGATTGCGGACAGGGTTAAAGAAAATTATGGAATGGGCAGTTTAACAATGTGGTAAAACATACGTATACCCTTTGTATCCACCTAACCTCAAAATTGATGCAGTAGTGAATAAAAATAAGGTAATTATTATTGATTTTTCATCCTGCCATAATCTAACATGCAAAACCATGTCCTCTGCTATTACCTTTTGACGAATTACACTGCAGAGCAGGTATAAACAGCATAAAGACTATAATTGCGAGAAATATTAAGACAGGAAACCCGAAATATACCTTAATCAAAGAGACATAACATAAAATGCCTGTATCCTTTATTGTAACACCGTTAACATAGCAACTTCACCAGGAAAACATTGATGTAAGATACGGTTAATGAATGCAGTAATTGTAAACCATATCATCATTATAATGGGTATCGAAATTATTGTGTTTTAAGTAATATGTACATATTATGTATTGAAATTTGTAGGACAGGATGTACATACTTTTTTTAAAATGGTGATTTTGAGGGCGTTACCATTTCACCCACAAATAAAGTATACGTTCTGTATATTATCTTTTAATACTTCTTCCAGACATATACAGAATGACTCCTTAATTTTGTACATATGCTTAAAAAACATCTGTTTGACTTTAAGTCCATTATCATTTGCTGGTTTTAAGTTGATATATTGTATAACTTATTTCTTTTAACTATTAGAAAATGGGAAATTCAAGTTACCAAGAAAACTATAATTATGCATGAGGCACATTAAAAGAGCATTTATGAACACATTTTATGGCATTTATTGTGTGATCTGTTGGGTTTTGTTGCATGTATTAAAAAACTGGGAAAATTAAATTTAAAAACTTTTTTGCCATGTTATTTGTCAACATTTTATTAGTGCATTTTCACTAAAATTAATTTATTGCTAAATTAACAATTTAAAAAGATTTTGGCATGTACAGGCCACACATTTTTTTACAAAACAAAAATTGAGGTACAGTTTCTTTTAATCAGATATTGGCACTAAAAAAAAAATCTGTATATTATTATTGCTGAAACACATTTAGAAATTTGTCAAAATACAGTACATGTTAATGTTATTCATTTGGTCTTATTTTACTTTCTTTGAATCTAAGTTATAACTTTTCACTCGTGCAATAATGTAACAAGTCATCTTGAATGTGCACCACCATATTTATGAGTTTTCACCACCTGTGTATATGGGTTTTGAAGGGGGGAAGAAAATGAGAGCTAGTGCCACACGGCCTGCTAGTTGATGGCGGGAGAGAGGGAAAAGAAAGGGGCTGGTTGTGATGGATGCTGTCACAGGTTTGGGGGGGGGGGGGGGGGGTTAGGAATATTTTGGCTGGGGAGGAAGAAAGAGGGAGAGGATGGTAGCTGAATAGTGCGGGCGTGGCTAGATGAAAGATTGATGCAGGAAGGGTGAGGAGGGGTGTATGGGCATGGCACCAGAGTGCGAGTTGGAGCGACTGCTGCTCCTGCCGCAGTTTATTAACGAAATGCATGAGCAAAATACATATACCGATTTGTATTTTGTTGCTAAAATAGACAATTTACTTACCTAATTTCTTATATTTTATTTGAAAGACAATATTGGTAGTGGTAAAACTGCAAGTTATTTCTGATGTTTTTTCCCGTCCATTAACTTTCATAAAATTGTGCAAATATTTAGTTAAAAACAGAACATTTTTTATCTATTTAGCATTTATTGCAATTGCGATACGTTCACACGTGTGTATCACAGTTCAAAACAAGTATATTAACTGCTTTGAGAATTAACGTCACAATAACATGTACATTCCGAATATGTTTATTATTCAAACGGGTACAAATTGCATATGTATACGGTGGTATGTTAAAAAGTTGGTATAAAAATTTGACAACTTTATAACCCAACAAAAACATTCGGTTGAAATTTTAATTTCAGTTTCCCATGACATTCGTATAATGACTTCAACAAACACTAGGACAGGTTCTTTATCTACAAACAGTATACACTAACGGAACTGGGATTGTAAAATCATGGCTCCTATATCCCTGCTGAGAGACCTCAATTGTTGGCAAACAAACAAGGGAACATGGTAAATGTTGCACGAGATCTAAACTCAATGCTCTAATTTCCATCCATAAATTATCCGAAGGCGATCTTGAAAAGTATGAAGTAATAACGTACAAATACAATCTGAAAAATAAATTCTTCGAAATACAATTCCGTTCCTAGAAAGCAGCGACATTACAGAGAAATTGTGTATACAATTTGTCAGCATCGAGGGTTGTCTGATAACGGTTTGCAGTACCTGGCAACACGGACTCTGTTCAGGACGACTACTTTCACTGGAAGTAATATCCGAGGAATAGTTGTATACTAATCAATACAAACAAGAATAATGTTTGACATTAATTGTATGCAGATAATATATCCCATTGTATCAAGTTTATATCAAGTGAAAGAGTCAAACATGATTATCACAAGTGGAACTACCTCATTTGCCGGTTGAAAAATTAATCCAATGCATCACATAATTACCAAATCTTAAGCAGGCGTTAATTAAGAATTATCCCTGTTTCTCATTAAATCTTTGAACATTGAACAGCAGAATGTTAAAGTAATCAATTACGTATATTGACAGGAATGTGAACACATGCTAAATTGTACCAACATCTTGTACTCCTAAACACAATTAACTGAGAAACCCAGCAAAAATAGTACTGTAATTCATTACAATATAGCAGGGTGAAACTATTGGTAATCATTATTTAGTAGGTGCTATTATTACATCAATAACTTCAAAAGTAAATGAAGTAAGTACAATACAGTAACTAAACCCATTGGACCTGATTAGTGGTAATAAATGTCTTTCGTATAATGAAAATTTAATCACTAGTGTAACGGATGTAACACCGTAAAATTGCTGTGAACAGGTAACCGATACTACGTAAACACACTAATACATTGCATTCATCTCAACTTGTTCAATTTATACAACTCTTAGACCTTACATTGACATAAGTTGTAGACATGAATATGAGAAAACAAACGCTTAGCACTGGCTACTTGAAAATTAATTATAGTGAATTTTGATTTACAAACTTCTGACATGGTCCACATATGGTCTCGCTCTCCAAAATATAACAACATAAAGATACATTTTAATCACATTCTAAGAAGAAAAACAAATACCATAAATCAATTTAAGATCTTACGTTAGGCATGGTTACAGTATTTAAGAAACTATTAACGTCGTCGGAGTAAATGTTTGCAAATACAAATCCATGCATACCAAATACTGCAGTTGGTGAGGGATTACTACATTAAACTTCCTTATTGCTACATATCTATCATAAACAGAATACGTTGTAGATAAAAGTGCAAGTAGGCGACCAGGCTAAGATGAGCGATTAAAGTACTCACCGATAGGCACACGCATGCAAATTAGAGGGACACATTTTTCACACGATCACATAACCGCTTGGAAAATGTCTTCGTGCTGTGGCTTGACAGACAGTGAGTACTGGAATTGCAAATCACATTAAATAATTTTAAACAAAATACATTCTTAAACTAATTCTGACAGTAAAATTGTTATAATATGAAGAACATTCCATATTCAAATCAGAAAACCTGAAGACCTCTATTTACACAAACCTTTTTAGTCATTTCACATTTGTTAAATGAAGGGCAACGAATCGCTGTCTACCACACGAGTGCACACATTACCATCTGTAAAAAGCACAGTTTGTATCAATTGTTGCTTGAACCATCATGTTCTTCATTTTGCACTGCTTCTTCCACACTATCCTTCATTCCTTCTTGTGGTTCACTTGGCACTTCTTCCACACTGTCCTTTATCCTCTCTTGCTCATCTTCACTATCAGTGTCATCTGCTCCAGGGTGATGGGAGACAAAATACTGTGGTTCTGAGCCCTTGTGGGTACCTGGTTTCTGCCACACCTTCTGTGTACCCTGGAAGACATACAACTCATTATGGAAGGTGTATATTGCCACAATTGAATTTGAAAATAAAGTAATATGCAAGTCTTTAATTAATGCAACCCATTACCGATAGTATATTACAGATACCCATTACAATACCTACAGTGGAGGAATCCACACTGAAATCGCATTTCTAAATAAAGCACCTACTGATGCAAGACACATTTTACTCTCGGAAAAAGCACACTACCAATGACCGATTGCGCCCCATCTGAAAATGTAATAGTCCTTTGGGCAAGTGAACATGCATCAAACCCTGTACTCCTAACTTTACCATCAACTCTGCATCCCTCTGAGTGCCTGTGGTATAAATGGACATCCCCTACTAGGCCTTGAGAGTCTGTCTTGTAATGGGTATCCGACTAAAGAACACCAATGACGCCACCAGAAGACATCCACCTCCGCAGCACCTCTAATCTCTTGGTTTGTCATAACCCTACCTTTCCAGGTAAACCAGGGTACCGGCAAGGCCTTAGCCCAGCCACACTTCACCAGATGGGTACTGTTGCAGTATTACAATCACTTGTTTTGTAGAGGTTGGTAATAACCTGGTGTGAGGTGGTTTGGTTATTTTCGACTAGTGACTTCTTATAGTAAAAATACAATAGGCCGGCCTATATCATTAATTCTTTGTGCAGTACATTTGCCATTATACTTTACTACAAGGTAAATACTTATTTATATGATTTATGTACTGTATACCTACTTTATATTTATTTGCAATAATGATCACAGTACACTTGTGTAAAGACTATCACCACTTGGCACGCTGTGTGTGGGTCCAGCAGGCGGTGCGCAGATGGGTAGTGTAGTGATGGCCTATACCCAGAGCCGGCTAGGATGGGAATAATTACACCCAAGAAAACAAACAGGTATAGGTGGAACGTGTTTGCATGCCCTTTGTTGTCGGGGCGGTGTCTGCCTGTAAAAAGTACCTCACGGGAAGTGAATATCTTAAATTACCACACGTAGCGGACAACCTTGGCACAGTCTCCCTGCGGACGTTATTAATTGGCATTAATAATTTTTTAAACATTTGTATGGTGCAAGTATTGTGTTGCAGTCGTATTTGTAATACATGTGCCCAATCAAATGAATAGTATTTTTGTGCCAAGCATTATTGTCACGTCGACTGCGTGAAGTTTTGGGTGTGCAATAATTCATCAATAAAGCAGTATTGACTGCTAAAGGAACGACACTGTGGGTACTTGTTGTAAGACCTGGTATCCAGTGATAATATTAAAGTGTCATCCATCTGGGTGTAAAGATTACAGTTATACTATCAAGTTACATTTTCCTTGATGACAAAATTACCCTGATAACACTACTTATACGAGTTGGTTTTCTACCCATGGGGGTAGAGGGCGACTTGGTACAGTACCTTATTTTTCATACACTACGAGGTTCCTTCTGGACAATCCTGTATTAAAGTTGGAATTTACAAGACTACCTAGGAAAATTAATAAGTTTAATATGTAATTTATCTTTCTCATTTGAACCAGTCACACTGCAAATACAATCAACACTAAACGGTATTCAGAGTTTGGCTTTAAAACTGTGTCATGTTACAAACTCGCCAAAGCGGTTAGTAAAACACGAAAAGAGCTCTCGCAGTCAGTGGAGCAGAAGACCGCTCTGTCACCACATGTAACCTGTAGGAAAAGTGTCTTGACTGTAATGCTTGACTTTTTCTCTTCCGTGTACCCACACATCCCACATTTTATACTGGCTTTCCTTCCAAAAGAAATTGGATCCCCACAACGTTTATGTCAAAATATTTGAAGGCCACCGTAACATCTTGTACATCTACAGTGTACAATAGAACACTCGCATTTAGATTGTTTATTGGTGTTTCAATACTCACGTCATCTCCAATAATTTCACCCTAAAAACTCCCCACTTACAACCTCACCTACCTGCATGGGAAGAGACCTACTACTGAACCTAGTCAGGAATTTGTGTGCGCCCCCAGGTGACTCGTAGGACAAGTAATTTTTTATGGGTGTACCTTAATGTTCACACACACAATTGGCAATTGAGATTTAGTCCCCAAGTCGACTGCACATGCTAGTATCCCATTAACTTTTATGATACAAAAAGAATCCACCCTTAGTATCAGGTGGCTTAAAATACCTCACAATATAATGATAAACTTTCCTCATAAAACAAGATTTCCAAATAAAAAAAAAAAACATGTAAAAATAAACATACATCAGTGAAACCCTGTTGAGAAGTTTCACTTAAGAAGTTGTACTGTAGTTACGTGTGACATTTTTTTCATTTAGAGAGTATGAGTAATGAACTGAAAGACTAGCATGTGCCACAGTCCACAATTTGATGCACGAAGTCAACATGTAAAACAATAGGTCAATTAATTTCACAGAAATCCTTCAGAATTGGAGCATAAAAGCGGCACTCCAATACCACTTTAATAACACATTTGTAACCTCAGGTCAGGACATCTTAAACAATTTATATTTTAAACAGAGCAAATAGAAACTATTACATACACAAGGTTGTGTACCAATTGCTAGGTAATGCGTGTCACATTTAATTTTTCAGTTAAAGTATTTTAAATACTGAAACGACATGATGCAGCTGCAGTGCAACACCTGCAAAGCTGGTAATTCGGCTACCCACAATACAAAATGTATATGATTATTCCTTACAGTGACTGCCACAGTGGGGTGGGAGCAGCTTCTTGTGCCTGCACTTCAGCATTGTTACGTGACAGTCTGGTTCTTAAAATAAGAACGTCAACTTCTGTCTCACAACAGCAGCAGTTGAACCTGTCGCCACCCTATTATCTATGATGTTATGGTCAACATAGGTAAACTGCGGTATCAGCAATGAGATTTTTCCACTACCAGTACTATACAAATCGGCATTGGCCCAGCCCTAGTTTTAATACATAATCTTGGGTTTCCTTTGGAACGGAAAGACCCGGGCTAATGACATAAGAGATGGTGTGTGTAATTAAACACAAATGAAGAGTACAAACATGAAATGGTAAAGCTGGCAAAATATAGCACATAGTTCAATGGGTTGTCATTGAACCTCATTTCTCACAGCCATAGGACTCGTGAAATATATACAGTAACATACTGATAAGACATTTCTGAAGGTACTGAGAAAATAATACCATTAACCAGGACATCATCTTAAAAGGGCCAAATTACACATATGCAGATAGACAAGGTTCACAATTATTTAACTTGCTAGGCAGAAAAACTTACGTGGAAACTTAACAGATTTCCAATGTATTATGTACGAGTTAATGAATGTGTTCATACTGATAGAATGTACACACCAATGCGATAGCATTTCCACCATTTTACTACATGGTCAATGACTACTTGATAGCTGTCACTGCTGACCAAGCCATAAAAGTAGTACAAAACAATGTCAATTTCACTGTACTCACATAGAATGCACTCTTCATAGCCTGTACTTTCTGTATGTAGAAGTCGTACACGAAGGCAGCCATCTGCGCCATGTCTGCAACAACCTGTGGCTCCCCAGCATGAGACATTGTATTCAGTCGCTGTGTAGGGTACTTCTCCTGAGGTGCTATGTATAACTGGAGTGGGCGTGCCATCAGCTGCACAACACACACATCGTTCCACTTACTTTCAAAAATGTTACGAACTGTTACATATTAGCAGATATTAAAATAGCCCACATATGGTCATGGGCTATTAAAGAAACATACATAATTATGTTGCAAGTGTTGAGTCTTATCAAACACGTGACAACATTCACAAGTTATTGTGACTTACTCTACTACACTAGACAGGCAATATGGGCAGAAGATGTAGCCAAGCCTCACACCTTGGAGCACACATGATGTTGCTTAGTGTACGGGGGGGTTTCTAGCGTTATAATTAGAGATATGACAACGTGCTTCAGTTTCAGCTATGTTTGTCAATTTTTTGACCAAATCAACACTTGTGCCGATGTAATAAGTGTAAATAATTTGCTGTTCTAATTGAACATAAAATGTTGCAATAATTCTGCGTTATTCTTCAGTATACCGTATTTTGACCTGTATAGGTCGCACTAAAAGGTTTTGATGAAATATTAGGGCTAACCCCAGTAGACTTCAGCCTACCAGAAATAAGCAGAAGACCACATCATTGAAACCCATTTGCTGAACTAAAAGTAGGACTGCGGGGCTCCCTTAACCGGGTGCACTTCTCAAACACGCACATTAGATGGCCACCCATACTGTGAATCAGGTATGGCAAGGTACCTCGTGCACACGTACAGTAGAGCCACAATCGCTAAAAATTCAATCCACAAGGCAGCTAGTCCAGCCAATTCACTCCATCCACCGCACTGTACTGTCGCCTGAAGGAGTGGTAAGTCTGGTTTTGGAGGTCGGCCCACTTTAGTCCACACCTATGTCGCTGTCGGACACCCAGGGTAAACCCAACACCGCACTGTATTGTCGCCGGTTGGAGTAATCAGGTACGACTGGTTGGCTCGGCTGCAACTGGCTATACACCTAGCTAGGGATCCTAGTCACCTGCTCTTCCCTAGCATGGCCAGACTTAAAATCTTCCTTCATGCCACACACCCACAGGAGTGATTCAAAGTGGCAAGCTAAGAAGGCAACTGCCTTCGAACCCAATTTAAACTGTAATCCAGCGCTGCGCTAACAGTCCTCTTCAGCCTAACCCCCTGGGAATGAGCTGAAGCCACCCGACAACTAGAGGTGCCTCACCTCCTAGTCCTTACATGCTCCCTATAAGACAGCCAGCAAGCCACACCAAGTCGTCGCCAACTTCTGACAGGACTCCACCTACCAATGGATATAGCGAACCCATGGTTCCAGCCCAACAGGACCAACAGCCTTCCATGGGCTCCCACCAGTACCACCAGCCACAGCAATGCCTCCGCCCAAGGACTGGGTACGAGTTCCAGCCAGCAGCAGAGTCAGGAGCTATGTCCACTCCCGGTAAATCAGTGCTGCAGAGGACAGTCAAGCCATGGGATCCAGTTAGCAGCCAATAAAATCAACCCAGTCATGTCGCCCGTGACATCAACAGTCACCAGACGTCACGCGTCAAGTGGAACCCCTCTATTATACACCCTGATTTTACCCTTTCCTGCACTTTACACATGTTTCTTGGTCCCAGTGACTTGTTTTACAGCATACATTTCTCACTTTTTTGCACATTTCTGCATTTTGCAATACTTATCCCTAGTGCCTTGATAAGTGTATAATAAGAGTATCACTGTATTAAATTTACTCTTACGTAACACTATTTTCACATTTGATTTAATATTAAAAGTTTTCATTTTCACAGGTATACCACCTACACATTGCTGTACAATTAATTAACTCCCTATACACATCATGTTTTACTTTACGGAGTTCTAAATATAAAAGGGACAAATGTAAGGTTCAAAAACACGATATAAAGCAGAACCCAAGCAGTTATGTACCAGTACATATTGTACAGCCCTGCCTATCCAGAAACTAGCATGCTACAAGATAGCAGTCATACCTGGCTGAATGCAGGAGTGAGCTCGAAGCAATTCTTGAAGAGGGAAACCCTGGCGAACACGTATAGACCCAGGCGAGCTCGAGACATAGCCACCACCAGTCTCCTCACATCACGCAAGTGGCCCACTGCCTTGGTTCGCACCAGCGACAGCAGAATGAAGTCATTCTGCTGGCCCTGGTATTTGTCCACTGTTGTGACCTGTGCAATGGATAGCAATACTGTTTCTACAGTTCAACAAGTGCTTACATTTTAGAGTGACACTTCAAATTCAACATACAGAACCAATAAAAATACACAAGTAAAATGTTTATATCCATTAATAATACTAGTCGAGCATTTGTCAACATATCAAAACCACAATAATGGCAGTCCAGAGTAATCCCTTAATGCCACCAAGTTACACAGTATGTTGCAAAAATTAATAATTCAATAAGTATTACAAATTTGTCTAGGGCAGGTCTGCCATTTTAATGGATTTTATCAGTTTTTAACACTCCAGAAATTTGTTTTAAAGTGGTGACACTAGCGTCCACAGATATGTGCGTCAGTTTCAATGACGCATTCTTATAATGGAGGTGGATAATTAAGCTGGGTTAAACAGCCTGGAGCATGAAATATGCCCCTCTACTGAAAGTATTTTAGAACAAGTACCAACAATGTGTACCTGGTGAAATACTTTGTAACAACACAATACAAAAGTGATCAACAAAGAATTTGAAAAATTGTGGCAAAAAGTAAACAATGTTAAGGAAAGTGACAAAAAACTGACCAAAGTTAAGAGTGACTTGTTACGAGCCCTGCCATGGCACGTCACAAGTAGTGAAGTATTTACATTATGTGTATCCACAAAGAACAGTCTATATGCTAGGAAAGTCTGGCAAATAACTTGAGTAATAGTAGGCCAGCAGGTGCATGTGTAGACATTGATGACCTTGATAAATTGGGCAGACCTTTATGTGTTACTGAGTGGTGTTTATTTTAGATATTTCCCTCTTCTAGGTCGCACAGTAGTCTCTATGGTCCCTAGTTATAGATGTATTGCAAAATTTACAAACATGTAGTTTTATCATCACTTACATACAGGCTGTGTTTTAATAATTCTGCCACACACTTTTGCAGTAACAGCAGGATTTGGCACCATGAAAAGAAAATTAAGTTATAAAAATTGGCCAAATATTCTCACAAAACTAACTTCACCCAGACACCAGACGAAAGATCAAGCCAAACCAGAACAGGTGGCAATACGAAATTTAAAAATGCATTAACAGAATGTGTCTATATACGATTGTAGAAGATTCCAAAATATGTATTTAGTGTTCACTGCAAGCACACTATTGTTACAAAATGAGCACCAGTGATCGTTCATAGCACTACTATAGATAGTCGAAACCACGGAAAATTTAGACAGTTACTAACAGCAACACAGAACAATCTCTATGGATTATTGTTATTAACATTACGCGTGTAATCTGAGCTTAAACAACTGCTTTTGTCGTTAACTTAGGTTATTTATATAGTGTTTCTGTTTTAATGGCGAACAAATGTTTTGAAATATAACAAAAGCCTGTATCTTTATTGCAGAAGAAAATACCATGGGATAGTCCTTGGTAGGGATGGTTTCCTAGCAGACGCGAGGTAATATTTACTAATTTCTCAGTTTCTTTATTCACTTATTTAATTAATATTATCTTATGCATGATGCATCTCATGCCTAGAAGAGGTGCTTATTACAGAAGCGACTTCACCCCATCCAAAAGTTACTTTAATTATTCGGGCAAGTCATTCCTATCTAAACACTGTAATGGAGGTAGGACACATGAACAACCTACACTGACAGAGTCTCAACACACCCAATGGACGTGTTCCTAGCTTTTATCGTGCACCTGAAGCCACCACGTCATTGCCCCTCCCCGAGGAAAGACAGCTCTGCTTGGCCGCTCCCACCTGAAGAACTGTGCTCAATTTGAATCTCGCGCCACTACAGGGAAGCGGGCCAATCGTCAGAAAGTCACTGCCTCCACGAGAGCATCAGTGCAAGATGTGTCAACGCCTCGCGCTATTGTCAGATCAGGATCCATGGTTCATGCATGCGACATCAGAAGCTCCACCACTGAGAGACGGGTCTAATTCCCCCACACTCCTCAGAGCATACAGAAGTGAGAAAAATTAGTATAAAAGGCACCCCCAGTCCAGATCCCTCTGGCTGTGAAGGCCGAGGGCACCAACGGAATCGCAGTTCGTTCTCCCGACTGTGAAGGCCCCACCAGACGGCAGCATCGTCGTCCCCCCTAACCTTCCTCGAATATCTTCCTTCCGCAACATTAACGAGGTATTTAATGTCACTGCGACGTCGTCCCTTATGGCACCCCCTTAAGGCCTTGGCCTGGCCACACCTTTACCACTCTGGTAAAGAATCATTTTCAAACGCACGTCTACGTCCATTCTGGACAACTCCCTTAACTTCAGCTAAGGAAGCCCTGGCCAGTAATAGATGAGTAATTCACGTCATTATACATCACTCTCATTTCAGCCAGGACACCTTCACGTGGCCATAAGGAGACACGCTTCCGCAGTTTAAATAATACATTATATTATATTTAAACTGTCTCTGATATTTTATCAAGTTACTAGGGATGGGCCGATATCAATGATACAGATTCTCAACTGCCGACGCCGCCGATTACACTGATGCCGATACCAGTTTTGATGAGTACAATCATAATTCCCAATATTTGGAAATACTTTTTATTACTTAAATTTTAAGTATTCAGTTTTATGAACACTTTAAGCACTTTGTATTAGGTGTATACAGCACAGAAATGAAATACAGCACTAATTTTAATAATAAATGATAAGATAGACAATTTAACTGGGCAAATGCGTAACTTAACAGTCAAGGAAAAAATGTTAACAGAAAATAGAGCATTAATTACAAACAAGAGTTCATTAAAAGTCAACCTTCAAAACTTCAGGCAATCTGATGCGGACTTGGATATTAGACTTGAGAAATACCATACATAACCTCAACATGCATGTTTGTTTAAACCAACAGCTTAAAGATGTCACTGAAAATAATTATTGGAAATCAATTTAAAATTAAATTTATTACTTGAAATTGAGCAAATCAAAAGTCACTTGCGGGGTGTAAATAATACTATCGATAACACCAGTTGTCGATTAACTGCATTGTTTTGCATTCACGTTGAGTCAAAAAACGAATTATGCAAATAATCTGTGGTGAATGTACCAACAGAAAATATGGTAAAATGTAAACAACTGGAAATAAATAATTGAAAAACAAGTTTTTCCGAATATATTTTGGGTTTCAGACAGAATATCTGATTGATGGATGCGGTAAATTAATACTTTATGAGATGTAGCATGCCGGGTTATTTAACAATGTGTTAAATAAATTGGTGCTACTAATCAGTGAATAATAATCTGCAAATAACGTTCAGATGCCACCGATGCCGATAGTCGTGGTATCGGCTGGTTAATCGGTATCGGCCCATCCCTACGTTAGAATATCTTTTTATTACGTGTCATCAATTTGTATCCTTCTGGGAGTTTAATGTCACTACATTAGGTGTTAATAAACACAATCATACCAGTGCAATTAGATGTCTTCTTCTTTCGCTTCGTGTATTCCCTTTGCTTCTAATATTAAGAAACATTATCCCATTTGGAGTTTATCATTGTCTCGCGTGAGGTAAAGTCGACTGCCGCGTGTCGCCACAAAAGCAGTGCACACACACTTAAAGAGGCAACCACGAGGTTGGTCATTGGCTCAATTTTAGCAGAGTCCAAAACACTAGGAACACTATTCCATCCTTGGAATCGAGTTAAATTACTGGTTTCCTACTCCGCCTGCCGGAGGGAAATCTACCATCATCACTCGACCCTCGGTGGAAACTCACCTAGGAGCATTGTCAATCACAGGAACTTCCCAGATGCTGTAACTCACGCTAGGCTGGCGAACGGCATAACGAGTGGGACGTAGTGGAAGTGACGTGGCCAGACATGCTCTCAGAAGAACACGCTAGTCCGCTTGTTCATTTACCGGCTTTCCCTCACGGGACTAGTTCTTTTAATCTGTTGATTACTCCCACATAAAAGTGGCAAAAGGTACGAATTGAAACAAACCTTAAAGAAGCTTGAAACTGACATTAATGCCACTACTTTCCCAGAGCCAAACAGAGAATCCTTTATTTACACCTCCCACACATTTAGGGCAACGTATCTCATTTGAATACTTATTGGTATTCCGTTGCAAACCCGCGGTCGGGGGAAGTGAAGTGACCCAGAACGCCTACTAGACTCTTACACTGCCATTCCTCCACGCCTGTCCCAAACACCTACCAGCAGCACCAGCATCGCTCCGCCGCAGCCAGCGTTGGCCGCTGTTCGGCCACATCCCAACAGCCACCAGCAGCAGAAAGAGCGCAGGTGCCGAACAGACAGCAGGTAAAGAGGCGGAGGGTCCAGTACCAGTTTCAATAGACTACGTTCCCACTCGTAAACCAACCCGGCCCGTGCTATATAACTGCAAATTGCCCAAGCAAGCGTAACTGCTCCCTGGCGCATGATCCCAACGATTCTGATGTTGCATATTTATTTGAAGGTTACCTCCTCTGCTAACGTGACATCTGTGTACGGCAGACCATTGGAAGTGAAGTTAACCCTAGAGGTTACAATCCCCAAGCTCTCGACCCGACAAAACGCCTGCAAGTCAGTTAAACAAGCATTCCTCCCAGTGTGAGGAATGCCCACTTCTCTCCGCAGAGCCAGCCATTCATCTTGTGTGTGATTCCTGTCGAAGCTAGGGTTATACATTATTCACCTTCCTGTGTACCAACATAATTATTGAAGGGGTACAGAGGTTTTATTCCTCGCTCTGGGCACAACCATATCCCTTTCTTGGTACTGCAGACATTGCATCACTGTACCCGGTGGCTTAAAACGTACTCTTCACACTTGAGAATTGTGGAATGAAAACTTGCAATTGCACCGGTACAACACTATTTGTAGCTAAAAAGGTTTTTTTTTCTAACTTATTTGTTGTATTATCATTCAAAGTTAACAATGGAGATTATTTGTACTAAAACACAAAAATTCGTGTAAAAATTTTGTTTACCGCAAATGTGAATTTTGCATACTCCTATGAATAATTGTCCCTCTGAAATAATAATTTCCTGAGACATTCATTAGTTAACAAAAATCACAATCACTTATGTACATCCAAGAAAATGAAGCCTCCTAGCCCAGTCAGTACATCTACAATATTAACTGGCAAGAGTATAAAATATCTTCTTACTTCAAATATTTTGCCAAATAAACTGACATTCTAACAGCACAAGACAATATTGTTATACACATTACAAATGATGCCCATTAAATATTGGTGTAATGAAAATAAACTTAAATTGATCTGTCTTGTGACTATAGAGAACATAACATTGGTAAAAACACATAAAATTGAATACCAAACTATTTAACTCAAAACTGTCCTCTTTACAAACTAAACACAATTTATAGTGGAGTTACTGCCACGAAAGTTACAAAAGAAGTTAAATTCAGTTGGTTATGCAGCCATCCACAAAAAGTTCACAACATAATACCTTTAACAAAATACACGTCTTGCTACCTGGTGTGACAACTGTGAAATGGAAAACCAATTCAGTAGAGATACCCAAAAGAGTTGCTACGTTAATGGCAAAGGACAGTAATAATAAAATTTCAAAATATAAAATGTTTAAAGGGAATTTAAGGTATACAATAAATGTTCACAAAGTTATAAGGCAAAATAAATTGCCATAAAATCAAGGAAAGACTGTGGGCTTTGTTGAGAGGAAGGAATTAGCTAACAAAAGCAAATAAAATAAAAAATTGATGGCACAACACATACCTTGTGGGGGGCGACCAATTAGTGGATTGGTAGCACACCGAATGTTGATAACATCTCGTATAAGGTGTTTTTGGCCATTGTAAGTGGTGAGGATGGATATCTTCTCAGCTGGATACCCCAGAAGCCGCATGTACATGAACACTGCCACGCAATATTCTGCCTCTGCCAAATTCTATACAATGATACAAATATTATACACTTCACTCAATATGCTATCATTTGGCTCAGAAAAATGCTTTAGTAATATGTAACATACAAACAACATTATGTTTCGAAATATAGGATAATCCTGGCGAGACACTTATGAATAATTTAAACATTACAACTACAGTAGAATAAAATCATCCAATGAATGAAATGTAATTTTGACATTTATTTGCCTGGCCAGTATAGTAGTACAGTAAAACCTCTGATTAATAGTTGACACTACTTCAGTAAGCTTATGAGGCTCCCACGCCACATACCCTACCTAAAATAATTTGAATCTACACTAGAACCCCCATTTTACGAGTGTCCATTGTCCCTAAGAATACCACTGTTAAGATAGCGGTTGTCACAAAAACCAAAAATAACCAATTAAGGCCATAAATTAAAATTTAATAATTACTTTTAAAGTTAGTTTTTTGGTAAAGTTTGTGTTTGCTTGTCACTGGCGTAAAACATACATGTTTTCCAATTGCTATTTGATAAGCATACATTTTCCCTCCCCTCGTCACCAAAAATATTAAGAAACATTGAGCTGCACAAAGTTTTAGCAAGCAGATTACATCCAGTTTTAATTGCCTCTGGCATAAAAAGTAACTTCAATTATATATTTTTTTGAATTACAAATTGTAGATATCTTAAGAATGAAATGATGCCCTAGAGATATAACCTCGCGTTGCTGAAAAACTATGTTTAAAAAGTGTGCCACGTAACTCTGAGCAAGCACTGCATTCATTTTCAGTCACCTCTCACAAGAAAACCAGAAGATAAGTAATTTTTTAATATGCAGAATTTTAAGAATAAAATCATATTGCATAAGTATAAATATGTCTCCTCAGCACAAACAAAAACATAGAGTGCCACGTACTTTTTATTATTAGCAAGTGATAATTAGTTTCATAAGTACGGCATACTGTAATTTTCAGTGTGCGTTACTCCAATTTCAGTGTCTTACTGAGTGAAAACAAGAGAAGCCATTCTTTTAATGTAATCAGCGTTAACAAATGCAATATATTTCAAACTCGAGTCGTTTTGAACCTGTATGAGATAAAAACATAACTTTTAAAAGGAAATGATTTATACTTTTGCTATTTGCTTTTGAGATACAGTAGTAGAATAGGCGACTGTGCTGCCATCTGTTGGCCAGTGCATGTGGCACGCTTCGGAAGCCACGCATCCATAAAATTACTCGTATTTCTTGTGTAAAATACAAATGTTTAAGTAAATTCCCTCCCACTCTAGCTACAAGGTGAAAATAAATGTTATTTATTAAAAACACACGTTTTTAAGTAGAATAATTTTTGCGACAAACAATATTTATGTTAATGTAATGTATTGTCATCTAGGTGCAATCGGTACCGTGGTTAATTTATAAATAGCCTCATTGTATGTTAACTGCTAACTACCCAATCTCACCTTTTTGATAAGCTGACACCACTTTTAAAAGCAAAATACTTTGCATCAGAAGCACAATTAAAATTTAAAATGTTAAACCACTTTCACAGTCTATAACAAATGATGCTCCACAGTTACATATTGCGCTTTTACACACTATTAACGTCTGTCGTGCACACGGCCAAACTTATCGGACATGCACTTCAGATGTATTCCAGCCAAAGTTTTGTCAATTTTGTTTCACAGATGCCTACCAATTGATAGCAGAGTCACAACCTCTAGCATGTTATTGCTGTGTGCTAATAAACCTATTTTAAAATAACCTTCTATTTCAACATCTTGCTTTTTGCCTATTTCTTTTTAGTTTTTTAATGGTTCCCGAGAATGTTTTCATAAAGTCGCTGTACTCACATCCACGCTCGTAAAATAGGGGTTTCATTGTACCTGCTTGACAAGAAAGTGGTTTTCAATGGACATTAAAAAATACTTGAAGGAATTTTCAGTGGTAACATCATGTTGATTCACACACCTGGTAGAAATATGGACTGGGCTCAGACTCTCCCACACCATTGAAGTCCTCAACATTTACCAGCTGGAAGTCATAGCAGAAGCCAGGGTTAGCCACCCGGTACTCTGGCCAGTGTTCCACGTGTGTGAGGTTACCAAGCTTCTTGTACCTCCAGTTGTAGAGATTGCAAATGCTGTAAACATATTTACATAGTCTGGCTCGTCACACTTCTACAGTAGAGAGTGAATAAGTGAAAAGGTTCTTAACAAAACATTCGAGCACCTATTTACAGTTTAATGTGCTAGGCTGGCACTAGACGTTCAATTTTTTGTAAACAACTGACGTGTGACAGTGTTAGCGGAAGGAACGCATAGGCATTTACAAGGTTTTTAGTTGCCAGGCCATGCACACAGGGTCCGTGGGGGGGGGGGGGGGGGGTAGATCTAAATGAGGCGGGGTCTGCAGTATTTGGTGCTTGACCTTGTGTTGGATGTCGATGGGTCTTGTTGCTGTGGGTCGAGCACTTGTCGGCCTGGGTCCTGGTTCGATGCCTAGTACCAAGGGTAGGCCCAGACGGAGGTACTGGACGACGGGATGAGCAGCTCCAGGCGTTTTCACAAAGGGGCCAAACAGATAAAGGGTTAGAAGTGTGGGGTACTGCAAGGTGAGGCCTCAAACAGTTGGCAGGCGGCATGAGCTCGTTCCCGGGGGGGTCAAGTAGCTGAAGGCTGGAGCCAGTTGGTCAAGCAGTTCTTGTTTCTCAGCAAGTATATCAGCTGCCTTCCTGTCACTAGACTTACTTCCCCTTCTGACAAGGGGAAAGGTATTACAGTTCACGTCCTCACTGGGGTGGCAGGCAATGATATCCATAGAAGGGGTAGATCCCTCCTTGTCAGGCCCGACACTCCTTCCGGCACGTCTATACGCAGTGGATGGAGTGGGTTAACTGACACGGGTGATCTAGCCTCTTCGTTGTCTCTCTTGCTGGTGGTCGTGGCTCTACCGTACGTGCGCACCACGTACCTTTGCATGCCTGGTCCACGGTATGGGAGACGGCCTAATGGGTGGTGTTTCGGGTGATGTACATCAAATCCTTCTTAGGGGATAGCCCTGTTTCCCTGCCTCTCCTTTACGGAGCGACACCAGGAAGGAACGGACAGCGGTTAGACTAGAACATGTTTTATTCCATCCAGAATAGAACACGGTGATCCGTACACACCTGATGTAAATCAATACTCCGATTAACTTACAGAAGGTGAAAGCAAAAGACAGGTGAAGGGGCCTGCCGACTAACGCCTACCTGAAGGGCATGTTTGAATATCTAGAGCAGAATTACGTAGTCGCCAGAACAACTGTACCTTACCTGAAGCTGTGTTGCCCTGAAGGGACTTAACGGAGGAACATGGGGTGTGGGGTTGACGGCAAGTGTCAAGTGTAGGGGGAACGACAACTCTTCGGGGCTGTAGCTCGTGCTTGAAGAAGTCCGCCGTTGGTCTCTCGTGATAGCCGGGTGTTTCCTCACAAGGGATAGGAGAGCAGACAGAGCAGAGGGCCTTAGCACAACTGCTGCTAAGGCAAAATGCTGGTATCAACTGCGGTGCAGGGCCCTTTATTCTCACGGGCTAGAGGGTGTCTCAGGTTCCTTTGACCTTTAGAAGGCTTTGGCGGGGTAGTTCCTCCATTCGTATGTGGAGCTGCACTGGCTGCCATCTCTAGGGGGAGTGGTTTTCCTTCTCACGAGGTTGTGTTAGGTGGGGGTGATTTATATTACTCTCTTTCTTGAGATGTATTCTACTTTCCAGGCATCCACCTTATCTATGGAAATGGAATGCTGGCTTTGGTGGCTGCCATTCGGGGTTCCTATCTCTTCCTGGAGCATGTGACGCGCACATGATACGGAGACGCAATAACTACAATATAGAGTACTATACGTCACACATCACAACATATATTTCTAACTTGCTAGCTTATGCAAACATCCAATAACTGGATGATGTAAAATGCATTCAGTGTGGTGTAATATAATAATATTACAAGATGTATTATTTTTGTAATTATGTTAATTTTAATTCAAATTATTTTTTTAACATACATTTTATTAGACTTTTACATTTCCGATCAGTATAGCTTTACTTTTATATTTAAATCTCTTTAAATATAAAAGGGAATCCTTCCATGTACAGAAATTATTAGGTAAATTCTCTTTGGAGTTCTGTTTATTTATTTGGTTGCCTACTAGAACATTTATGCTCCGCATGACACTTGTGTCTGGGAATTAAGCCTCTCTATATCTGAAGCAGTGACTGTTAGTGCAGGCCAAGTGCCCTTACTATGGGCGGTTTGGGTTGACTTTACTTGTGTGCGGGAACCTGTCCTGTGTATTATGTGGGCTGCGTTGGTTGGCGGCTGGGCACGAAGTCCACTATTGCTTTGGCTACTGGCCAGGCTGTTGGCTTTGGAGCCCGAGGCTTACTTACAACACTGGGTTGGTTGGTATGCGTGGCACGTTTACTAGTGAGTGGCTGTTTACTAGTTATGGCTGCTGGCGTAACTCTGCTGCTCCAAGGACTGCTGGCAGTTGTTGTCGGCGGGCTGGGGTAGCGGCGTATGGAGAACTAAGGGCATGCAAACCCCACTGACACCTTCTCTCCTCATTTGAAGGCTGCAACGACAGGATGCAGTGTCCCAGGAACCTTCCGGGGAAGCTGGAACAGATGAAGAGGAGGGAGCCAAATGGTTAAGCCCCACCAACTTGCAGGGGACTTGAGTTCGTTCCCGGGGTGACTAGGCAAAGTGCCTTACTGGGCTGGGTGCAGCTCCAGGTAGATAGGCAGAGTCCTTCCCACTTCTTTTGGTGAAGAGACATCAGGCGCTAGAACTGTACCTCGCGAGATAGGAGCAGGCGACGTGCGTTCTCTATCTAAAAATGTTCTGCTGTCTAGGCACACTGGAACGGCACTGAGTATAACCTTATTCCCCAACAGACAACACAAACGGTGCAATGGTTGAAGAGCAGGTTTCCTAGAAGGCTTCGATGGGTGAGCCTCTAGAGTGGACAGGTCCGACCCAGAACCCACCAAACACTCCTCCTCTGGCAACACAAACAGAGAGATGGAAGGGTGCAAGCTGGTTTAGCGATTTATCCTCACTAGTAGCGGTAAGACTAGTGGTTGTGGCACAGAACGGGTGGCCGTCAAATGGTGTGTGTGTGATTTCGATGTACGAGTCTCTGAAGGGGAGCTCGTAGTCCTACACTAGGCGGCAAACTGGTATATTCAAACCCGGTCTCCAGCTCCACACTTACGGGACTGTGGATTTCTGGAAGTACTCAAGGTAAAATGAGAGAACAGATAGGATTAGATAATGTTTATTCCAAGAGGAATAAACCATGGTGGCACTTACTATCTCTTGTCTACCTCGAGCTGACCGGAAGTAGTAAACTATGCTGCCCAGGTGAAGGGGACCTGGTTTTAGGCTAACTGGAGGCAGTTTCGACTAGGTAGCTACTGCCAACTTTCTCTGTCTATGCTGTGTCCTGAAGGGGCCCACATCATGAAAGGCCCATGGAGTAGCCGTTGCCAGGGGCAAGCGACTAAGGGTGGCAGGTGACTTCTGGAAGGCTTTGCAGAGGAATGCTTCTAGAAGTTCTGGCAGTAGGCGAAGGCGAGTTGAAGATGTCTAGGTGGTGTAGGCGGTGTTGGTCAGAAATTCCAGCGAACGAGCGTGGTGGAGCAGGCTGCCCAAAATTGGCACAACATATTCTGGCCCAACTGGGAACCTCTGAACAAAGACAAACTTTTAAGTAATACTTTTTGTTTTTACCTTTTTGACATTAAAAAACTATGCTGCCAACTATTACACAAAGCAGATGTTTATGCAATTTGTATTATTTTTAACCAAATACAGGACAATCTTGAAAATAAAGACACCTGACTGTCCATTTATTTTGGTCTACAGGAAAAATATTTTTCTCCAAAACTTATTTGAACATGTTATTTAGCAGTATTATTTTACCTTGGCACATTTCTAAAGATAGAACGTGGCCAAAAGGTTTGCAGTTCTGAATATAAAGTACGTACTACATACACCTCAAAATGCATTAAAACATTAAGACGTTCCAATGACTTTGTCCATCTTATAAAGCATAATCTTATGCTATTTACAGTTTTCTGTATCGTATTGTAATTAAATATGTCTAATTTGGAAACAATGACTATCTCTTCCTACTACTGAGGCAAAAATATTGACCTCAAAATTTGTACCATGTATGTGGAAAAAAATTCTTAATTGTTGTATTAGTAGATATATATTTGAATAAATACTGTACTCTCTTTAAATACACATTAGCAAATGTTTTATCAATTTAAAACACGATTTTTGTTACGATTATTTGAACAGAACACAAAAATCTCTTCTTCCTCTTAGGCTTCTTGGAAAGGATACCTGCTTTTCTCCATGATGACGTCACGTAAGAAAGCATTGTTACATAGACTTAAACGTGGTGTCACTACAGTTCAAGTAGTTCTGAACATTGCTGGCGATTACTAACCTGGGCCTGGCTCTACCCTGTCCATCCAAATCCACAGTAGGTACTCCCAGTCTGACGATACGAGTAAACAGTGACTGCTCCATGTTGGAATACTTTTGGAAAGCCATGTTCTTGATGACTGGAGGGAGCTGGTGGTGGTCCCCAATCATGATCCAGCGCTTCAGCCTGCTGTAACCATCTTCCGGGTTCTGAAGAAGCAGTGGTATGAACGTTTCGATCTCCAGGATCTGGGCTGCCTCCTCCATCAGTATGTTATCATATTTGAAACCTAACAAACAATACGTTGCCATCTAACCGACCCACTCCACAAATGTTTGTGCTACACCTGTTACTTAAGGGTGCTGCCTACAGCCAAGCAAAAAGACCGTGTTTCACTTTTTCACATGTTAAATGATACTAGGAATCTTGGCTAACTATCACACACACACACACACACACACACATTATATTATATATATTATATATATTATATTATATTATATATATATACACACACACACATACGTACACATTCACACACCACTTTATGCTCTTTCTAGAGGACTAGTCAACAATTTTAATTAAATCAGCAATTTTCATGGTGTTTCAATAGACCCTTTTGTAGACATGTGGTTTGGGCAATAAAATATTGTATGTTTGAAAGCACTACATACTGTGAAAGGTGGCCAAGACATGCTTACACCATGGACAACCATGTTAAGTTTCAATTGGCCAGTCCTACACTATGCAGCCACAGTAAACTTTGTTACCAGTGGTGAGGCATGAGATTTAAATAAGGGAAGCAATTTGTGCAAAACAGAAAAAGTACATTATTGAGAAAATGCATTAAGCAACCACCATTAATTAAATGTTGACAAACTTACCATGTTTGTTTAAAGATACTCTCCTTAAGTCAGTACACTACTTGTGAACATGAAATGTGGCAGATATTTAACACCACGTAAGTTGGTGCATTGTCATTTAAATTAATAATATAACACCACTTAATGAAGTCTCAATAAAATTTTAAAACCACAATTAACATACAGTTAAACACTTTTGTCTTTGGAAAGCTAGCGAACAACATGAAACCAAACCGGGCTAACATTAAAAACACTCTTATCTTATCTGCGATACTGCCTAACCTATGTAAGGCACACATGCTGGCAATGTCACAAGTTTACAAATGTGCTGTAAGGTATAGATTAATAAGTTTGTTTACCCAATGCTGTGTTATTGTTTATGTCTAGTTTATGTGTACTACAAGTTGTTTATTAATTTTTGATTGATTTTTTGGTAATATTAACCCCGAGTTGAGTATGAAATAAATTTTAACATATTTTATCACCTCTCAAAAATATTAATTGTTTTTGTTTCCATTGGTAACTTTCGCAAATATTCTGATATTATTATTATTTGTATTTGATCTGAGCTCCATGTTGTGCAAAACTGATTTTGGCTTGATAAGGAACTGGCCTAGGAGGATCATAAATGTAGATCTCCGAGTATGACATTGTCGGAAATGACGGGTTCCTCTTTTCCGAAAAAGGATAGCTTGGGGATGTGAACCCTGTCTAGAAGTTTAGCTCTTTCGCCATCGTGGAAGAATGCGGACCATCGTAAGCAAGGACTCCAGTGTTTTGCTGTAATTTATCTGCCCTCCATCCTAAATTAGGATTAGGAAAGTATGGCAGGGTCAATCTAGTGTGCACAATTGAAAGGGTTTGTTTGAGAAGCAGTCCTATCGTGACTACTGAGTAGATAAAACTGCCCACACGTGTGGTTTACACAAACATATAAAATATGATACTAATATTTACCTCAGTAATTATGGTTTGAGGTGTAAAAAACCTAATCTGGGGTTACCACCGCACAGTCGCCGCTAAACACAAGGTTCTGAACGAATAAGTGCAGTGTTCACATCGCACTGCGTGTATCATGGGACTTTCAGTGGTAATCCTATTATTTTACTGGTGGAAAGTCTGTACAGTGCATGGCCCTTGAGTAGTTTTGTATGTATCTGATACGTGTTTGTTGAGCTCCAGCGCTTTGAAAAGGCAGTTTTTAGCCATTTTGGAGTACTCTTGAAGTGGTGTTTCTAACGTGTGACATTTTGAAAGTATCGAACAGCCCTCGTCTGAAGTGTGTGTTCATTTATAGACCTACAAACTGGTCATGGAAAAGTATGTATTTCAAACACTAGGTAGGCAGGAGCCTTAAGATCCAGGTTTCAAAACCTAACATGGCAACTGTAGCAAATGCATCGTTTAGTAAATACTGATGAGTACCACTATTGTAACCAGTGTGTTTGTTATTCACTTGCAATAGTACACCAATAAAAATTAAACGTAAGGGAATTTAGAATAAAAGTGATAAATTAAGTGAAAACAGGAACAATGAAATATTTCTTGCCGTAGGTAGATAACAAGTAAAAATTATGAAGAAAGTAAATTGTTACCCATAGCACAATTACTTGTAAATCGTTACATGCTGTCACTGCGTGGCTATTACCACAGTACAGCTTTACCACATTTTTTCTGCTCAAGCTTTGATTAACATATAGGTACCTAACTGCAGAAACTGAAGCCACTAACCAAGATCAACCAGTTCTCTCCTCTTCAGTGCAGCATGTGTACAAGTCATAGCAATGACTTTGGCCTCCTTGACCAGTAGGTATTTGGATCGGTCCAGTCCACTGCGCAGCAATTCGAATGCTCGGAACTCTTCCAGCTGCGTAAATATTTTTTGGATGTAGCGAAAGCAGCCCTCTGCTATTTCCATGTCATCCTCAAAATTACGACCTTTGAATAACGGCTTTGGAGCAATGTCAAAAAAGCAGTGGAAGGGAAATTCATCTTTTATGGTCTTTACAGCAACCATCTGCAACAAGGGTTAAATAAGAGTTAGCGATAACTTTCCATTTCATATGTAGAACTGAGCGACAGTAAAAACTGTATTGAAAATGTTTCTCGTCACCTTGCCAATGCGTGGTCGGACCCGGCTTAGGAAGCGCTCCCAGCGTGCCAGCACCTGGTATAAGAAGAAATGGCCAGCTGTCTCACACGTATATGCAACATCTCCTGGTACATCCAGACTCTCCTGTAGCCTTTGGACCTCCATCAGTAGATCCAGCCTCTTGGCAAGTACATAGTTCACTCGCCCGTACCTGCACACAGTTCATTATGTTACTGTGTGGTAAGCTCTATATATTATCACACATGTAAAAGGGGATAACAACAATCTCTACATTAATGTTAAGCACTAATAACAACGACCTTTGTGATGATCTGAGATGTGACATATAGTGCTGTTGAGTGTAGGATGTGTAAAACAACATGTGTCAATCACTTAATTAATAAAACAAAAGTACTAAACTATCCTGGTTGTCTCTCATCTCACCATTGCTGATTGGCAGAGAGATGTTTCATGGTCAGACAACAGCCAACCGGAGGACAGGAGTAAAATAAAACTACTTTTTTTATGACAATAATTTTCACCACCTCCAAAGATGGACATATGTACATTAAAAGAAATATAATTACGTACTGAGAAAAAAGTGCTGCAAGGTGTTTGGAAAGTTTATTAATTGATTATGTAAAATGAGTAATAATGATTTGATGCGCTCACCTCCTCCTCGGTTCTCCAAATTCTATATAGCGCTGGCTCCCTTCTCTAATGTACATTAAACTAGTTCCCTCTGAAAGTGTAAAATTTTACTAAATGAATTGCCTGGTGGGGTCGTGAATCTGTCCACGTTGGGAGATCTGGGGTGACAGGGTTTAGGTGCGGATACCTTAATAGGAGGGGGGGAATCAAATCCCAGAGTGAGCTTGACCATAAAAAAACTTCCTCCCAGGGAGTTTGGTTCGCAGTGTAAGAAGCACATGAATTTCCGGCATTCATCATTACACGTGTATTGCATAAGCACTGCCGTGAAGCAGTTGGAACAGGGACATGGATAAGCCAAAAATAAGGGGGAGGCATTAGCAGCAAAGGTCACGAGGGAGGGCTGGAGGGGCGAACTGAAGGAGGCGCTGAGAGAGAGGAGAGATGAGATAGCAAACTGTTTCCCTAAACTTCCTTCTAAACGTCTGTGGACAGTTGCCGAATACACTCTGCCTTCTTTAATTTGTTTTTTCATGTATAGCACACACCCCAGAAATTTTTTTTCTTTATTTTGGGGGGAAAGAGCACACTACAAACTAGTAAAAACAGTATTTTATCAATAAATGGCAGTATTTCATATATAAACAATATGAATTGTCCCGCGCTCCTATCTTCGGGATAGTGGTTAAGGCGCTGACTGCCCTCCCAAGTTCGTCAAGTAATCCTGCCACAGCGTTTTAGTTGCTACACTAGCAGTGGGTTGTGCTAGGTTCTGGGGGGGAAGGGGACCACTTAGTGGGAGGATACCGTCTGAGGAGAGGGAAATCAAACCCCAGAGTGAGTCAAACCGTGATTGTTTCCCTTCCTGGGAGATCGAACTTCCTCACTACAACGGTTGCCAAGAGATGGGATGCCAACTGTCCCGGGGGTGTATGAGTTGCGAGATGCGCTAATTGATGGTGATAGCAAGGATGGTTGTCCCTGCCGAAGGGATTGGCGATATCTGCAGTGGTCGTGTAGGTCGGCGTGTGGGAATATAGGTTACGGGGGACGAAACTGCGTGGGACTTTGGGAAGACCTTAGGTGAGAATCGAACCTGGATAGTCTTCCCAGAAGCCAACTTTATGATGCACGTATTCTGTACGTCCTTACTCTGGGTTACCTTAGGTGCGGTTACGGCTACTGTAGGTGGTGGAGTCTCAGCTGGAGGGGATGTGTAAGTTCAGGTTCTGATTCCAGCCAACATTCGCCTAGATATGCATCTAGCTCCAACGCGTGATCGAGGGGGATGAAAGGTGAGATCGGTCTGGGTGTAAATTCGGGTTCAAAAGATTCACTCGTAACCTCAACGTTTTATTTTAAGTTATTTAACCTTTGTAAGGCACGACGTTCTCTACGTCGATTACAGCATGGGCTACCTTCCTTCTTGTGCATTTGACCAGCCTTCTGACCTTTTCGCTGACATGCAGTCCTAGGGGTGTGTCTTGTTCAGTCACTCCCAAGGCAGTAACATATAGACATGCAGTCTAGTATTAGGATGCTACCAAGAGTAGGCGAGGGAACACCAGAAACCCAGGAGTAGCGGCGTGTCTTTTCAGATTTAAATCTTTCTGCAAGCTCCCTCTCCTGTGGAGTTCGGTACAACTCACTACTAGACCACAGCGGGGTGTTTCTATTGCACCTGGCAACAAGTTTCACTGACACAAATAATTATCAAAATTAACGAACAAGGATATAATATTAAAATTACAGTAGTCAATGATTTCAGTTTTACATAACATTTATTATAACAGTTTTTGAAAAGTGGGAAATTCTCAGATTATAAGCTAACTAAAGAATTAATTATGTAGATTAATGCAGGTGAAAGTGAGCCTGATAAAATAACATGATATTCGAAACGTACGTTAATTACGTAAATCTATACTCTTTACAGCGTCTACTTAAAAAGGCGGTTTGTACAGAAGGGAAAGCGCCGTGACTACCTGCTGCTGCAGAGTCGAGGATTCTGACTGGTGTAAAGGGGTTGCAGGGTATAGGACGTCGGGTTACCTCTGGAGTCTTCAGGTGCAGGAAAGAGCCCTCTTCAAGCTGCTGGAGGTAGAAGCCTTTCCAATGTGTTTGAGAGGTTGAAGCCATTTGCAGGCTGCAGGAGAGGAGGGAGGTCTTCGCAGACCAAGGAGTGCACGCTAACCTATGTGGCCGGCATGCCCAGCTTCTCTGGCGAGAGGCATGCTTGTACCTCCTTATATAGTAGATCCCTTGGATCAGAGATCGTCTGGGAGTGCAGGGTAGTGTAGCCTTTCTCCCTGCATGGAGGCAACGACAAATTTATCCACCTCGGCCAGAGAGTGTGATGTCACAGAGCAGCAGAGGTGCTGCAATCCTGTGGTATTGCTGGAACTTCTTCCTCAGATAATTTCAGGGTAGTGGTCTGTCAAATGATATCTTACTTATTCAAAAGGGTGGTGATCACATGCCTGGTTCTGGGCGGGCCGTACACTTCATAATTAAACGCGTTAATCATCTTTACGTCCGAGGCTATCCAACGCATGGAGTCCCTTTTATCGGTATGTGACTTGCCCCGAGCTCTTGCCTGCTCATTGATGAGGTGAAGTTGCCCGTAGAGTGCGTAAGCGCAGCAATGTGGCATACATCAAACCTTACTACTAAACACTGATTTTTGATTATGTTGTATCATCACTTTAAACATGGCATGTTTGAGTTTATCAACCCACAATGTAATGAAATTAATGTGTGTGTATCTCTATCTCTCTCTTGCTATACATACATACATACATACACATAAAGTGAAGCCCTGCAAAGAAGTTCCCCCCTAAGAAGTTTATCTGCTTAATAAGTTGCACGTTGCCTATCTGCACATGTGTAATTTGACCCTTTTAAGGAGTTTTCCTGGTTAATAAGTATTATTTTTTCAGTCCCTTCAGAAACTTCTTAACAGAGTTTTACTGTATATGTACATACAATCACTGAATTTTAAAGACAAAACAAGTGGATTAAAGGTTTGCATCACATGCTTACCTACTGAAATCCTTCTCTGTCTCTAGTGCCTCTTCACCATGGCCAAGACGAAGCAGATGCCTCTCATCAATGTCTAGTGCCATGATCTTTTCAAACAGCTGGTTGAGAGCCTGGTTTGAGTGAGTCACGATGAGTGTACGCTGGTTCGGGAAGTTGTGGTACAGGTTTGATATAACCTGAACCGCCACATCTGTCTTGCCGGTGCCGGGAGGTCCCACCACCAATGTCAGGCCCGGCTGCATGCCAGCACGGATGGCCTCCACTTGTGTGGGAGTGAATGGGATTGCATTTCTGTGGAAAAGAAAACCAGCTGTTACCAGGCCTGAACACAATAGCACATGAACAGTGACATTTAAAAGGTTGAAGCAACAACATATAAAAAATGCAGCTGAAATTTTCTTGTCACAATTAATATTGGCATTTTATGATCTTCTGTTGTATGTTTCAGTTTACTGCTATCACATCTCTCTCAGTAAAAGTAAATAAATCTCACTACATACATACTCACCATTGTGGCCGATCAAAAGTTCACTTACAAAGGCGGGAGAGTATTAATGAGAAACATTTACAATTATTTGTCTAGTCTATTTCCATGCTGTAACACAACAACTCGCAATGTATCAGTATGTTATGTATATTTGGTTTCTACTTTAATCTAACCTCACCTTTTACAATCAAAATATCTACGGACAAATGATCCATTGACGTTGTGTCGTGAGTCTAGCTCTCCATTCTACAATACATCAAGTGTTTCTCTACTTTTTCTACCACATTAACATATATATATGAATATATAAATTAAGGGGAGAGGTAACTACAACCACAAACCATGCAGCAAAGACTACTAAACTGAATTTGCTTCTCTTGTCTGCCATAGTGTTTCCAAGTTTTTATACACTGAGCAAAGAAATGCATTGTAAGCTGAAACTTATAAAGTACACACAAGAAATTATACCAAGTCACTTTTGTACTAAAAAAACATTACTCACTTTTTCGGTTCATTGAACAGGTAAGGACCTCTACTTGGAATGATATGTGGCTCCACTATGATTACTTTTTTCGCATCTTTGGGATCAGAACGATCTGCACCTCGTTTTTTACTTTGCACTTCTTCAAATGTAAGTCTGAAAAAAAAAAAAAGTTAAAGAAAATGCAAATTTACACTTGTAGCCTTTCAAAGATAGTAAAATGTTGGTGCACAAACTTTTACAATGCCATATGATCTCAATGATTTGACGCATGACGTCTTCTTCAATAATAATAAACGACTGCTACTCATAGTGCAACTGCATCCCTGGCAGTTTGTCACAATAATAATTTATTATTTCGCCTGATGAGCCACCGAGACCATGCAAGAGGTCCGGGGTGAGTACAGCAGTGTGCAGTGGGATGCAACCACATGCAAAATGCCTAGATCCCACCGCTCTCCACTATGCCGCACACACAAAGGATCTAGGCACTGGGCATGCACCTGCTAACCCCCTCTCCAGATGCCCTACGCCAATTAAGGAAGGAATGGCCGAGGAGTACATAAGGAGCTGCATCCCGGCCTCTAGATTGTTCAGTTCTGCTTCAGTTCTCGATAGCCTTTCCTGAGCTCTCATCGCTACAGCTATTGGTGCCGAGGCTCAAACCTCTCCGTGAACTTCACCACTCACCTCGTGGGGCTGAAGATCCTCTCCAGCACAACCGAAGGAAGAACCAGCGGCATCAACACCTACACACTTAGACACGTTCGGTCCTTTATGGACATCCTAAGAGTAGAGCTCGCCTCGAGGTTAACATTACGCTGCACGCACCAGCTACTGCCTTTCCCAATAGCTTTGCACAAGGCCCCTTCCCCTGTTTAAGATAGGGTGTTTTACCTTCCGCACAACTCGTGGGGAATTAGGAGAGAGCACCTCTGCCATCTGATTTCCTTAGGGTGAATAAACACCTATCTTACCAGAGCTCTTGACTTTCACTCAGAGTTCCTTCCTTGAGTCATATCAAAGCTGGACGACTCAACAGGAGACCAGGTTTTGCTTTTCCAAACTCACACGCACAACACCTTGGAAGGCCACCCATTCTCTGCCCTCGCAGTGAACGGTAGAGCCACGACACTACGATACTGTCCCCTGGAAGTTGACTTGCCGGCTCAAAGTCGCCCCCCAACTTACCGCTCACTTTTTAGTGCCAAGGAAGGGATCTTCTTGGAATCTGGGCAGACAAGTGACCACTGGACACTCACCTCACCAGTGTTGGAGGGCCACACGTTCGTTGCGCCCAGTGAGAGGAACGGTAGAGCCACGACACTAGGTACGCTCCCGGTGCGATAGGCTTGCCGGGCAGGGTGCTCAACTCTCAGTGCTCACTGGTGGTGCTGAGAGGGTTGCATACTGGTGCAGGGAAACCTACCCCCGTGTGACAACACCACATGGTTCACGCAACCATCACCCTGCAGCTTGCACCTTCTATACCTGGTAGAGGAGTAGAGAGTGAGGCGGTGTTGGCGGCAGTAATTTGCACTTACACGTGGACACATACAAGTCAACTGCCTACCTCCTGCAGCCCTTATTTTCGTGCCTAATGCCTTACACCCATAGAGGGGTGGAGTTGAGCGAAGGGTCAAGAAGGGAAGAGCTATTTCCAAAAATCCCCAGGAGCTACGTACGCCTCCCAGCAAGTTTGGGTTGCTTAGACCACATGAGCAAGCTGCATTACTGAGACGCCTCAACGTACCCACCGTCATGTCTGTGGACTTGTTCGAGCCTCCCACCAAGGTCCCAAGGTCACGGAAGGATACCATCCTATAGTGCAGGAGGCACTGTTCGGCGCGTAAGGTCCACCAGCATGCCGGAACCACAGTCAAGTAACACACCAGCACATACCGCCCCTCAGTCAAGTACTACCCCGGTAGAGGGAGAACTGGCACGTGCCAAACTACCTTGCAGCCCTATTGCACCACCACCTAAACCTGCACCACGCTCCATAAAGATTGTCGAGCCCGACTTTGTACCAAGTCGCCGACCCGCCAGGCCTGTGTTGTACATCAGGTGGACCCCCGTGCCCAGACCAGAATAAACCGCCTTGAGATGCAACTTGCCTAGCATTGAGTAAGTCACCCAGGACAGGGACAGTCAGTCAGCCAGCCAGGACTGTCAAGTGTCTGTCAATAACTCAGCACTGCTCAGGTTCTGGGTTAAATTCAAAGCTTTTGCAGGAAGACAGTTTCACAGACACGTAACACTCATCTGTAAGGTATGTCTGCTATAACCAGGGAGAGCCGGTTTTCTCAAACTCTTGATGCCGTCGGGTGAGACACGAGACGAACAAAGCCACTAGTTACTTACTGTAGATGGGCACCACCGCTGCTTTCCATACACTGCACTTTGAGACTCTGGGATCTCAGGGATGCTGTGAGTTCTGTGTGTCCATCCCACCCGAGCGTCTTTACAAAACATGTTGCAATACTAAACATTAATGAAAACACTGTAATAATCTGGAGTATGCTGGGCAACAATGTTACAAGGAAACATATAGCTACACAGATCATTTGCTTTTATTTACCATAATTTACACATTGTGCCAGAATGAATTTTGTGGTTAACCTCGGGCGTGACTAGCTAGCTCCGGTGGGCGATTCCCCCAGCAAGTAACTGAACTTGTGGACGCCTAGATGAATGATCTTCTTGTGGTGCCAGAAGAGACAGTCTCCACACGGAAAGAGGTCTACAGCTGCCAGGGTGGACTGAAAAGTTTTCCTGGAGATAGGACACGGGAATGCAAAGATGAATTTACCATGCACGTTTATTCTCTCTGCGACGCTTGCCCATCGGGACTCGTTCCCGCACCATGTGTAGTGTGGCAATGGTCAAACACATAGCAGGCTAAGATTAAATAATACCTCCGTACAAATTATATAAATATCACTTACAGAACATGGGGCACAACATGAACAGGCACAATAAACACGCACATGCGTGAAAGCATTCTTAAATGGCATGGATGCCGCTGGATAAAGTTCGTAGCGGACCATGTGGTGCAGATGAAATTGCAATAGTTTTACGTGAAAAACTGTAAACCATTACCAGACAAAGTGGTAGCGGTGTTGGGAAAATTATTCCCTTCAATAATAGAGCACCGAATAGCTTGTAGCCGTCTGATGGCAGAAAAATCAAACATCTGCAAAGACTGCATGGTCGTACATAAAAGCATCAATCATCAAAATTACACGGAACCCTGAATAAAACAATACATATGTATTACCCTGAAATTAACTATGGCGTACAAGATATTACAAGAATAAACCCTCCAAGAGCATGGATGGCATAGATACGGACTTGCCGGTAGCTGATCATGTGGCCGTGGGCGATGTGGCCATAACACAATTAAAAATAGGAAAACACGTACATATTGCTAGTCGCAATTAAGCAAAAGTTACAATCAAAAGCTATTAACATGGGCGGATGGCACCTGATTCATAAATTGTGCGGGCTGCATGGCCTCTCCGACATCTTTCCCCCTTCCCTCGCTTTAAGTTGAAAATGCCACAAGGGATGTAAAGTATTTATTTAAGCGAAAGCATAATGCTGGGAATGTCTGGCAAAACGTACGTGAAGCAAAGGTTAACCGGTAAACTAAAGTGAACTATGGAAATCTAACTCAGTGCAAAAATATGAAGTGGGTAAGTGACAGCGTCTTACCTCACCTGCTCTTCCAGAACGACTGCTCAGAGGCTAGCGTCTCATGGAACTACCATGGCTGCCTACGGGGTTCACACAAACAGAAGTGCTATGCACACCGAGTAAAATTATTATCTTTAAAATTAAGTGGAACAAAAGAGATTTAAATACATAATAACAAGAACAATTTAAATAGTTAAATATTGGTGTTAGATAACTGTTCTTTGTAGGTGTTCACGCCAAAATATTAATGTCTGTTTCTTCGGCGCAGCGTACATTTTGAATTTGAAAGTAACACTGTGTGACATTTTAAGAAAATGCATTTTACACTGTTTAAACACTTTTGACCTGCAATTAAACATACGTGGCACAGAAAAAATCACATCCCATTTTGGAAAAGTTTGTGGTTGTGGCGTTTGCGCTCACGTGCTTACCCACGTGTCACGTGAGCTGTGAATGCCGTCATGGTCCGACTGCTGCTGGCTCTAGGCCGGCGTCACACACTGTTCACATTGTCATCACGCACTCACATTTTCTTCAGGCCATCCTAGGACAACAAGCATGTACGTCTTGAGCAAAGACCAGCCAGGTATGCTAGGCAACAACCCTAAGGCCACCTTCTCTCAGCCTGATGATATAACCCCCACAAAATTATAAGAAGCAGCTGTTTAGTTTATTATTGAATATCTGATTGCTAAAGGAGTTTCAAATGCCATGCACTTTTATACCGTAGCTGCAGAAATATGACTAACATTTGGAAAGTAATGATAAGAGTAAAATAGAAACTACCGAAAATTGGAATTTTCTAACATGTACACCATAGTCTCATCATATATCAAATAAAAGTTATTTATGATTACAATCTTCATAGAACCAGGCTTGTGTGAGATTTGTTCATGAGAATTGTTTTGGGGGGGGGGGGGGTACAGTTTGTATGAACATGCACATAACCAACAATAATTCTGAAAAAAACAAATTACACTAAATATTACCATTGTAACCAACACTGCAATAACATCAGCACAATCTCTGCTAGCTGTAAATCTAACCTTACCTGAATGGTGGTACAAGCTTCTGAGGGTCATTCGTGTTCACTTTAATTGTATGCTCAGGAAAACTTGCCCTCAGGTGATCCATATCAAGGAATGTGTCATTGAAATCCATGGTTTCAATCTCATTAGGCATTCTGAGGGAAAAATCATAATTTATAAAATTTGCTTCAGTTATAAGTTCAAATGGAAACTGTATATGATTATGAATACATAACTGCAATGAAAATGCTTATATGTAGTACAGTAAATGCCAATTTTGTTTTATATTCTTCACGAGTACAGTATAAATGTGACAATACAAATTAAATAAAATACCTAAGATAATGATGTGAAAGTAATTTATATTCACCCCAATAATTTGTAAATACTACCCAGACATGCAACCAGGACAATAAGCCAACTGTAATTACATATATTTGCACATTTTGATTACAGCCCTACTAAACACTTTTAAAATTGTACATAGTATCAGTTAACAGTGAATCAAAAGGCTTTCAATAACAATATGACACTAAAATAACATAGATATACTTACGTGTTGGTAATTAATTTTTCATTGTACATTTTAGTGTACACGTTTACAAAATACATCATAAGTTAAGCATACTAAAGAGGCTTGTTTCAAATACAATCTAATCTCTGCTGTATTCCTTTAGGATTGAGCACAGCACAATTAGACTACTCAAAATGAAACATTGCACTGAAGAAGCACTCTTTGCAAAAAATTGTTAAAATGAAACTGCACAACTAATTAACTCGGACCTTTACATATTCATATTATTTCTGCATACACAGTTTTAGTAGTTAGCAAACTATAGTGTGTATAGATGAAAAAATTGCTTTCACTCATGCTCCCTGTATGTTATTGCTAATTTTAGTCTAAATCAATTTGCATGTAATTTCCTAGTTATTTTGCTGAGAGGGGGGGGGAGAGAGAGAGAGAGAGAGGGGAGAGAGAGAGGGGGGAGAGAGAGAGAGAGAGAGAGAGGGGAGAGAGAGAGGGGAGAGAGAGAGAGAGAGGGGAGAGAGAGAGAGAGAAAGAGGGGAGAGAGAGAGAGGGGAGAGAGAGAGAGAGAGGGGAGAGAGAGAGAGAGAAAGAGGGGAGAGAGAGAGAGGGGAGAGAGAGAGAGGGGAGAGGGAGGAGGAGGGAAGAGGGGAGGGAAGAGGGGTGGGGAGAGGGAAGAGAGAGAGAGGGGGGAGAGAGAGGGGAGAGATGGGGAGATAGAGAGAGGGGGGAGAGAGAGAGAGAGAGGGGAGGGATGGAGGGAGAGAGAGGGAGGGGGAGAGAGAAAAAAAGGGGGGGGGGGGTTTAAAACATTAGACCTGCACTATTTGGTTCAGGTAAGTTATGGCCACGGTGGTTGTGTGAATAGTATACCAGCCTTCTACCAAGGCAATCTGGGTTCAATCCCCAGTAGATTCAAATCAGAATTTTTTACATGCAAGAAAATGAGACAGACATTGATGGCTGGTGAAATTTTGACAGTGAACTTTAGTTTCTACTGCCATCGCATTCCATCACCCCTCCTCAATAAATCTCCAGACTGGCAGAAAATGACAAGTATGTACATCAGCAATCAACTCCATTAAAAAGCAGCTTATTCTGATCACATTGATATTGATCCAACCATAAAGGCAGGACTAACATGCCAATTTCTTTTATACATTAGGTAACCTGTACTATACACTGTTCATGGTACAGTGAGCACTTTCGAAAACATCCAGTGCAAATTAGCTACATAATGTGAATGCTGCCCTAAAACTGTCAATCATGCTCATATTCATGTTGGCAGCAGATTAAGTAATATATTTCTCAGGTGTGACACTGTGGAGTGGAGAAATTTGGGTAGCTCTTGAGAGCCGATGAAGATGAGCATGGAGCAGTACCAGAATGCAAGGGTGAAACAGGAGATCCCAGAGAAAACCTGCCAACTAGCAGCATGATTCCCACATACGAAAATCCAGGAGGGACCCCACCAGGAAAAGAATGCAGTTTGCCTAGGTAGAAGGCGATTAGTCTAATCACTACACCACTCCGACCTTTCTTGACATTGTCTTGCGAGTGTAATGTTTATATTTATGGCAAATGAAGTTGGTGTTTCATATACTATTAATGAAGAACAAAAGTTTGGTGTGTCAAATAATTTACACACAAAAATTGTGGGGGGGGGTTAGAGGTATAGATAGTGCTCCTGGGGGAAGGGATCCAGTTATGGCCCCCCCCCTTTTTTTTTCCTTGGGGGGGGGGGGGGGGGGGGGTTAATGTCCCCCAGACTATGGAAGGCACATTTTTCAACCACTTTTCTTGACATTTGGTTGTGTGTTGTATTTTTTTTTGCCCAGACCCCCGGGATATGGTTTTCACCCCCTCCCCATTTTTAGGGATTATGCCCCCCCCCCCTCAGGCTCTGGAAGGCACATTTTTTGACTGATTTTCTTGCAATTTGATTTATATAGTGCCCCTGGGAACAGGCGTCAAGTTATGGTTTTTGCCCTCCCTCCTCCCATTTGGGGAGGATTTCCCCCAGCCTTGCAATAGGCCAGGAAGATGAATTTTCCAACCAATTTCCTAGAATTTTGGTGGAGGGTTGTATTTTCATATCTTCCAACCCCCAATGGAAAATTAGGTCTTTCGGAAGGAATAAGCGTTAGGTTTTAAGTGATGTCACAAAATATTTACCAATACACACAACTGTATGACGGGATGAGTGAGCAAGCGCTGATAGGCGCAAGCATGTGCCAAAGTTTTGCAGGACGGGACGTGCGAGTGAACACGTGCCGAAGTTCCCCAAAATTTCAAACATGTACCTGCTTCATCGATGGTGGCTTAGCCCTCTGATTCCATGGGTCCGTTTTTCTTTACTCACAGTAGAGTACAGATTGGCATATTAGTGGCTAACATATTAAAGCTGCTAACATGTTTACTTGATTAACTGATGAAGAAAGTGATTAGGCTCACTGCAATGTAAATGTTATACAAATTGTGGGGGCAAGTAGATAATAAGCAAGACTTTAAAAAGTGCCCAATTAAGTATGACAGCTACAGATAGCATTCTCATTATTTTCAGTTTTACCTCGGCACTAATCAGTGCTTGCCTGAACATGTTCAGGTGCACACACACCTGGAGTAATGAGCCGCTCCTGGATCACCGTAGCCCAGTATGATGTCGTGCAACCAATCGGGAACAACACACTCCGTGTTCATCAGCTCTCGTATGGTTTCAAGCACTGCCTTGAAGTTGTTCTCTTTTGGTTTACGTCTCATTAGAATGTTGAAGGTTTCATACACATCCTGCACAAAAAATAGTAAACGAATAATAATTTACACATTTTTCATAGCAGTTCCTAACTGTCACATATGTAGGTTCCTGTTTATATTACTTATACAAACACAGTAGAATCACATTATTATGATCACCTGCTAGAGTAATCGCCCTTCGCAGCATGGATAGCAGCTAGACGAGCTCGCAGTGACTCAGTCAGGTGCTGATAGGTCTCCCGGGTATCTGGAGCCATGCCATCAGTAGTGCATCCCACAACTATTGAAGGGTGCGTGGCAGAAGAGATAGACTGCGAACATGACAACTGAGGTGGTCCCACAGATGTTCAATTGGATTGAAGAAATCAGGGCTGTTTCGAGAGCCAGGGAAAAATTTTCAAGTCCTGATCATGCTCTTCCAGCCACATGCGGACATTTCTAGATGTGTGTGGCAAGGTACATTTTCATGCTGGAAAATCCCACCCTCGTAGACAGGTGGACGTGATCACAGAGGATGGATTCCTTACTACATTGATTAAGTGTGTCATCCACACGGATGAGACCTGGAGTATACCAACAAAACATTACCCAGACCACAACACTGCCCCCACCGCCTTGTGTATGTCCAGCAATGGATGCAGGGTGTCGATTCTCCGATGTTTCTAACCAGACACGCTGACGTCCATCCATTTCATGCAGCTGAAAACGTGACTCATCGGAGAAGGCTACTTGTCGCCAATTAGCAGTGGTCCAGTCATCATAATGTTGAGAAAATATCAGTCTTTTCATTGATGCACCTGTGTTAGCATGGGTGCACTCACCCTCCTTCTACTCCAGAGCCCCATTCGCAGAAGGATTTGCTTAACTGTTGCGGTAGACACGTATCTAGATGCCCCTTGGTTCATTTGGACGGTGAGCTGTTCCACTGTAGCCTGTCGGTTGGCATTCACCTCAGATATCAATGGTGTGTGGAGCTCCGCAGTTTCCATGACAGTTATTCCCAATGCTGCCATTCGTTCACTCACAATACACCTTCACCACAGAGGGACATGAACAGTTCACAAACATTTCTGTTTCCGAAATGCTTCTCCCTTGGCCCAAAAGCCAATGATCGTTCCTTTTAGCACCTCGGTTAAATTGCTTCTCTTACTCATGACAGCAGGCAGAGCAATGTATACAGTCAGCCTGTCAGTCGCTTTATATACCCATTTTATTAGCCCATGTCATGAGCTATGTGCTGCAGATTTCACTTCAGGAGGTCATTATAATGTGATACAGCACAAATTTCTTATGTAGTTTGCATTTTTATGCACACATTTATGCATTCTACAGAAAATATGCAACAAGAAAGGTTTTGTTTCGTAGAAGGCAACAGAGTATCTACAAGGAGTGACCTATTCAGAAGTTCTAACCTTAATTTAAAAATTTTGTAATCAATATTTTCCATGATGAAACAGTGATTTTTAGTACCCTACAGTAGTATATTCTTCTACCACAGATGTGTCAAATAGCCAACATAGTACGTACTTGTGCAAGAAGTGAAATATTTCTTGAGTGAACCAAAACTAAAGGTTTATCATGATACCTTACTTAACTTGTGTGTTACGGAATTTTTACCCAAAAAGAGATCTTTAGTGTAACCAGACAAGCTTCATCCACTTGAAAAAAATTTTAAAAAACACTTTCTGTCTGCAGAAGACAAGCATTACATGCAAGCTACTGTAGTATCCTACCTCCTTGCCCTGGTTGGCATTGTCCATGTCCAGACGGTACTGGTTGCAGTCGAGCCACACTCTGAATGTTCTTTTCTCCCCAGGGAGCTGTGGCTTGGGCTCTGGGCCTTCCTCGATCACACGCCCACTCTGGTCCAGCATGCCTTCTATCTCACAACCTCGCACGTACGTCAACCCCACCTGGGGCACAAACGGCTCCCGGTGATTGTACTTGGTGCCTGCATTTACAATAAGTACAAGCTGTTAGACCACAAGCTCATGGCAAACACAAATAACCTACACACAATTCTCCCCTAATTATGCTACAGTATACACTTTTGTTTTTGTACAATAGGAGAAAATTGAAATTGTGTGACAAATATAAACTTTCAACATTTTTCACAATGTCCAAAGTACTTCGATAAATCTGTACTACTCTATGTAAATATGCATGTTGAGCCGAGTTGAAAAATTTGGGCGGCTCTTAACAACGGGGTCTTGAGAGCTGATGAGGGTGACATGAGGTGAGAATGGAACAGTGACAGAATGCAAGGGGGGGAAATGGGATCCCTGAGAAATCCCAGGGGTGATATGGCTGGGATCAACTGTAATAAAAGGATGTTTGAACGACTGGTAGGGTGGGCTTGTTCATCACTTTTTTGATGTCCAACTAATAATGTGTTGGTAAAGCTTATTTAGCAAGCTGTGAATCATTGTTTTTAATTCTGCATTCTAGTTTTTTTTTTGTGAAAAAATGCTTTAGTAAAGTTAAATCTTAAAGTACATACATAGAACCAAGATCCTAAACGGCATTTTTGTGGGCGACGTGCAACTGCAAAATGCAATCATAAACATCCTACCAACATAACTCCTGGTCACTGTGCATCATAAGCCAGCAGCTCAAAGCACAGTGTGTTCAATTACAGCACACAACACATCTCAAATAGCCACACTAACACTGGCTAGTAATCCTTTCCTGTCTCAACTTGAAAAGTGGACATACACAGCTTTACTGCCTCCCCTGTACTTACACTTCGAGTCAGACAGTAGGCTGCATTCCTACAGAATGTTTTCGTGCTCTGTCCCTCTGTCAACTACCATATGGCAATAGCATCTAGTAAAAAAGCAGAACACACTACAGTTATGTCTGTCAGCTCTTGAAAATTGACGGGAGATTCAGTATTAAATTTACAGGAATCTTTCACTACACACAAATACCTTCAAGGGACTGTGAACAAATGCTCTTTAACTGAATGATAAATATGTGTTCAAAACTTTTGCTGGGACAACTGAAAATTATTTTTTTTTGTGAACCAGTTGCTATCATTTTCTTTTTTGATTGTGCAAACTTATGTCTGGAGTAAGAACAGCAAAGTAAATTCCATGGAAAAACTCAAATCAAGTTTACTTTAAATCAATGCATCAGAGATATATTCCAAGATTTAAAGCATAAATATGAGATGCAAATGTTGTGAGGAGATACCATGGTATGAATAGAGAACGACCTTTAAGTTCTGAAAATGGTGAACCTCCCCATTAACAAGAAAAAAACAAACCAATGTCTGCTTACAAGTAACCACATACATACACCACGTTTTTCAGAAGCAGTCAAAGACCCACCTATGTCACATGTTGGCCGCACCGTGATAAGAAAGCACACATCGTGCTTTCGCAGGTTCTCCCACTCTGCTTTGATCTCATGCCTCACACTCAAGTTGACTGTCACATCAGCTCTGACTCGAGATGGCCGCTTCTCACCTGATAAATTGCAATATCTCAATGTTCAGTTGCCCCATCATCAACATAATGTATGCAGTATTTACAGAATGCCCAGCCATACAGAAAACGTGTTACCTATGTTCGGCTTTGCTACCTCGACAACTGCGAAGTTGATGATAGGTTGAGCCATACGTGCCCAGCCGCCATAGAAGACACTGGAATCTTCTGATTTCCTAAAATTATCAATAAGGAAATGTCACATTCTATTGTATTAAGAAACACAACATAAAAACTGACTTTTCAATGGACACCACACAAAGAAAAAGTTATCATTTGTGTAATACTTAACAAACAGGAAACAAAGATTTCCACAAGAGATACTGTATTTTGAATGCATTAAAAAAATTCTTATTTCATAACATAGAAATTGGGAGTTCATGACAGTCCCATTACTAAACCTCTGCTCTCCACACAAAACCTACAGTAAACATTTTATTATCAAGCATGCAAATATACAAGTTTGATAAAAACATAATAACGTTCGATTTATTTTTTCAAACGTAAGAATTCAATAAGGTGATAGCGCCAGTTCAGAGTCTTTTATTTAAATAGCTGCCTGCCAAATAGTACAAAGACTCAGTGAAAAACATGTTTGTTTCAAAATTGCTCAATTATTTTGAGTGTTCTCAATAACTAAAAGCTTATTTAAATAACCACTTATTATTTTTGAGCGGTGTCTGTTTACTAATAACATTTAAATGCTGTTCACGATAAGGTGAGCACTTCTGGAATCAACCTTAGATAAAAGTCACTGCTCATACTCGCATATATTTTAACGGGCGCACTGAGCGAAACGCGCCCTATAAAGTTGGTAATGATGGAGGAAAAGTAATTTGTTATCTTAACGTTGAATAAAAATTGTTAAGTAACCATTTGTGATAACTTAAAGTATTTATTTTGCTTTCTGGTTTCTTTTAATGCATTGAAGCATTGAAATGAAGAGATTAAAAAATATTTACTTTTATAATAATCTCACAGTTTCATTTGATCGACATATGAGTAAAATGATGAGGTCCATGTCAATGTTAATTTTACATAAGGCGGAAGAATACACACGGGTGCATACAAGCAGATCGTAAGCAGGGCTTTCAAAAGTGTTCAGTTTACCATGAACAGCCTATAAGTAATAATACACAAATGTTAGTTTCCTATTGCTCACTTGAATCTATTTTTTAAAGTGAATGTAGTTAAGGCTCCTGCCTACCGGGAGCTTCTTTCCTCATGTGGGACTGAAAAGTGCAAGAGCAATAAGGGTGAGACTGCCATGTGTACCAAGAGCTTCGCTAAGCACAAAGATCTCAATTGGCATGCAGTGTTCTTGTTGCACTGCATGTACCTGTAGGACATTCAGCAGTGACTGTTTATTTTAGTGGTGGAAAGTCTGTAGGAAGTTTGAATGCAAGGCTCTTGAGTGGTTTTGTATGTATCTGATAGACATATTTCAAAATACAGCACTTCATTTTTAACCATTTTGAGTACTCTGAGATGACGTTTCTAATGTGCGTGTTGCCTTGAAAGCACTCAACAGCCCTCGTCTGAAGTGTGCGTTGCTTTCATAAATCAGCACATAGCATGCATATTGAATATTATTGTAGAAAAATTAGTATTTCAAAACCAGGTACACTGGAGCCTTACATGTGTATTCACAAGATCATATTTAGGTATAAAAATGTTGATACATATTTTAAATGAGATAATAGAGATGTGCAGCACACCTTTATCTCTATAATATAAACTGATGGGGTGATTGCCAAACACACCTTTGTCACCAAGGAAATGACTGCATACCACTTAAAGTGGTCATTTCCTTGGTGCTCTTAGTTTTCATACCCCATACATACAAAATACTAACCACATCATCATATATAGCACTAACATGTCGCAAAAGATTTCTTACCACGGGCTCAACCTGCTAACTGCATCTTCTATATCTTGGCGAATTTCATCTGAAAATAAAAACAATTTCTCATGAATATTATATTTTTACATCATTCTAAAACTGAACAAACTTCTATATTAGTGAGACACATGTAGGGGGAGGGGGGGGGGGGGGGGGGCAAGGTTCAATTAAGGAAAAAACCATTTTTCTAAAATATTTCAACTGAAAAACACTTTGCTACTGTCTTGTATGGGCATTCAGTTAGTCTCTCACGAGAACGAAACTCAAAAGCATTCCACCAAAGTGAAAACATATTTTCATAAAAAATCCAAATAGTGACGTACAGGTGGACTCGAGCCTGAAGAGATTGAAGTTCCGCAATAAGTAGTCGTGGAGAGTGAGGAACTGCAGGTTTAGCTTCGGCAGTGCCAGGCAACCTTCTCCAGAGAAATACTCTGTCGGCACAATGTTCTCATTCCAAATGATCTCCTCAGTTGGATAGAGAGGCATCTCATTTAGAGCCTCCAACTGAGACGCTCGTCGCTCATGGCGCGATACCTGCAATAACCATGTGAAAATAATCAGCACAGTCTATGTCCAAGTAGAAAAAAGTCACTCTCTTTATAAAACTACTTTCAGGATTTTTTTATTTGGTAGCATGTCATGACACCCTGCTTCTATTACATGTAGTTACCATATTAAGATGTTTTGTCTATCTTTATGCATTTACAAAATACCTCTGTATGACACTACCATATGAGGACACTAGAATTGTCAAGAACTGGGAAACACAATTTAAGAAATAATAAATAATGTAATCCATGCCTTGTCTCTCAGAAACATAATACAAACCTACATTTAACACAAAGAAAAATACAATGCAAGTAAAGTCTCTCTACAACAAAAATATTACATGTAAAGCTATACTGAATAATAGAGGGGTTGTGGTGGTGGTTATTATACAGCACACAAGAATAGACAAACCACTCTAAAACCATACTGGCCCAAAATTTCAGCATGTCCACCATCAGAATTATTTAAATTTTTAAATAAAAATATGAACAAAAATTATCAACAGCTAATGATATAGCAATCAACACCTGAACAGGAAATCTACAATTTTAGTTTGCTGCTATCAAAGAAGTGGTTCAAAGGACTGACAGCTCAGGCATGAAATGATGTTAAAAGTATCCTTACCAATAGCTCCAAAAGAAACACTCTGTCTAATCGAAACCAGTCCTCAATTTCAGATTTATCTGCAGGGGGTGCTAGATTCAGGTACGTAGCAATGGCCCTAAGCTTCTGTTCACTGGAACATTCGAGAAGACAGGAAACATTACAAGTAATATTTAAATGCCAGTTCTGACAGCATAATGTATATCCTAAAATTTAGAAATCTGTAAAATGAAACATTCTTACTAACAACCAATTCCATACTCACTTGTAACTGTGTAGCGAAACTAAAAGAGACTATAATAAACTGAACTGTATGTTTCAAAATAAGTGAAAAATTACGATGATGCAAGTACTCACCTATTATGAATTATATTTCATAAAATTACACTAATTCTTGAAATCTTACAAATTTAGTTTTATTTTGTAGTTTTACTTGTACATAAGGTGTGTATCTTGCCTGAGTGGTCCAAAATGTTTCAGTAAATTATCTCGAGTGTCCACACTGGCTACGTTCGCCAGAGAGAAGCTCCTGAGGTCAGGGAATTTCACAAATGCTGCTTTCTGTAACACATTCATGCAATGGAAACATATCACACAAAAAATTTCACACACTGCATATCAAAACTTTTAAATATGCTATTCAAAATACAGGATACTTTCAAGTATCTGGAAGGATAAAAAGGAAAATGTGATATAAATAAAATAATATTTAAACTACATTTTTCTTATCTGTTTCAGCAACAACTTTAATCTTAAAGGTCTTACAATCTTTTTAGCATTTCCATGCATGGTTATGCAAAGTAAAACGTTAAACTTCTACAGTTTTATAATAATTTATCGTTTTGAGGCACATGAAAAAGCTCTTCCCCAACACCCCTCCTCCCCGCTAAAAGAGGTAAACTATAAACTATTCATGATTTTATCCTTGCAACTATAAAATATATTGTGTGTTTTTATTGCAGAGAGTATAGTTATCATATCTCCCTGTTCAAATCCACATGGCACAGCATCCAGAAACAAAAATGCTAGCTGTATATAATTTGTTACCACCTGAAGAAGGCAGACATTTTATCCTTCTATCACTACTTATGGAAAGCTGACATATTTTTTCCCATCACAACTAGAAGGGAGCAGGTATTCTATCCTATATATACTGGGAGCAAAATGATTATTAAGGATGTCAGCATCGCCTAAAGAAAAAGCCAATCTTGCCAATATTTTATCTTAATCATACTCTCATCACCCCTGAAATTTGATATTTTACCCTTCCATGGTTCTCCGAAGAACAAGAATCCTCATGTCACATCAATGTCATCTGAAGAAAGCTGATGTTACATCCTTGTACCATTTATGAACAAAGCTGCATTGTGATCTACCCCAGCCTGAAGAAAACTAACATTATATCCTGTTGTTAATGCTTCGAGAAGAATGACCCTACCATCACCTGAAGTGAGATGACAATCTATTCTTCCATAACACACTTAAATTAATATTATTGAACTCTGTCACCTATGCCCTGAAAAAGTATATCATTTGATCCTTTCACCTTCTGAAAAGTTCTACATTGGCGTTTCCGAACAGCACCGATAAACTCCGGCAGGTTATTCTTGACGAAAATGTCTGTATCAATATTTCCCTAAAGTGATTATTAAGGTAGCTATGCGCCCTAAAATCCACGGTTTTGAATGTAATTGAGTTAAAAATATCAGGAACTACTGGCGATGAAGCAACAAATTGGTGAATAGTGTTGTGCAGAATGGGGATCTTACACCTGTGAAAACGTGGTGGGTAATATCGTCTCACTACATTAGAAAAATTAGGGTGCCAATTCATAAAAAGAAAACCGAATTGTCATGGATATCACACACACAAAGTGGTGCTACATTCCGACAGACATGGTAGTACGGGCATACTGCTGGCCCCAACTCTGTTGGCCAAATTATCTTATATTGCAATAGTCACACAATCTTTCAATGTACACAGTTCCATTTCATTTCCACCCCTCCTGGGTGTTCGAGTGTATTATTTCCTAAAATTACTTCGCACAACGCTCATTATTTGTACTCGATACACCTGAAAAATAACTAACTTTAAATTGCAATGCATTGTGGTCAACAGCAGTGCTTCCCTGGAGTGAATACACACTGTTAATAATCTTACCTTTTTAATTTTGGAAATATACTACTTCGCAAAAAAATTGATTATGTTGATGATGCCACTGCAGGAGTACGTACCACCACTAGCGGAACATGAAATCGTAGTAAATGACACCATGACACCTCTCACTGGGACTGTGTGCCCCTCTAGCATGAAGCGTGGATGGCGGTGCTGGCCTGGACGTCTCCAGACTCGGAATTGCGCAGTCGTCTCTATCAGATACGCCACTTCAACACGCAAGTTGCCTGATGCTCAGGCTGTAATTGTAGACGCCGCGACGACGGATCCCACTCTGCTATCCGCCTCGCCTGGAGATGGTACTGGTGGACACATGCGTAAACCCAGCTGCCGTGACATGCCCCTGGATGGTGAGCATCGACGCCAGCAAAGTGCTCACGGCCTGTCGCATGATGAAACGATTTTCCCTGCTGCTGGTCCGCCGGGTGTGTGTATCCTGTTCCCACCGCGCCCAACATAGACTCGCAGTGTAGGCTGAGTGGTTCAAGTGGCGAGCAGTGTGCCGAAACGTTCAAACTGACCCTCGGAGACCGACGATGCAGCCTCGCTCAAACTAATCCAACTGGGCAAATACACGCGACTATCCGCAGCTACTTGCGATTTTTATTTATAATCGTAAGATAAACAATTTCTCCTAACATTTTTTTTCCCCGCACGCACTTTGGAAGCAGCCAAGTAGCTCATTCTTCTCCGACTTGGTTTAATTCCTCAAAGAATTTTTTAATTAAACGTAGCGGGCTGGATCACGTTACTGTGCAACCTTTGTGTTGGGCAAAAATAAATAAGACTATCAACAAAATATATGGTTGAATCAACTGTATTGCCTCCGTTTGTTTGTATTTTTTGTGAAGATTAGAATAGTAACAGTATTTGTTAGTGCATTTATTGGTGTTTAATAACGTTATCAATTTCATAATGAAACAAGTTGAACAGGAAACTAAAAAGTGAAGCTGCAAAATTCTAATTTTATCATTAGTCACATTAGCTGAGGTTAGTATCCCGGTTGACCTTGGTCGGAGGCGAGCACAATAAGACTTGCCCCACTTCTGAAAACAAAAAGTCGGCGCCTTTGCAATGACTTGACGTTACGCTGAGAGTGGATTCTTCCAATGCATGTTTACAGTCTGTGTTTCTTGTTTTACACACACAAGAGAACGAATCTGCACAATATAGAAACGTTTAAAAGTGCTCAGTCAACAGTAAGGAGCGTATAGTTACAGTATGTGTGAGCAAGAAGCTTGTTCGCTCACCTGGAGGGAAGTGATGCGGGAGTAGTGTATCTGAGTCATGTCGTGGTCGGTGAGCGGGTCTCCAGTCTCGTCGCTGATCTCAAACCTCGAGTAGAACTTCAGCATGTCCAGCAACTGGAACAGAGCACGTCTTTCTCATCAAGTAACTGCACACTCACATTCACAGGTCCACCTCGAAGAAAACCATTCGGATACAACTGCCCATTCGCTCCAAAGCTACCACACTAGATGATGCATACATACCATACTTATATTCTGCAATATCTATATACGCACACACATTTTTTAAGCCAAAATTTGCAAGTTCTTGGAATAATTAACCGGAAGGTATACAGGATGTATCTAAAGCTGAAGGTTAATCACGAAAAAAGACAGCACGACTTATGTTTTAAAGTGAATCTTGAGAAGGGTACACAAAACACAAAAACCTAGAAACTTTTTAAGATGGAACATTGAGTGTTTGCATAATATGTGACGGAACAAAGATCTGTAAACGGCACAACACCTGTATGCCGTTGCTACCAAATTATTACACGGAAATAATCATGGTTACGACCCTTATTTCGATATAATTTCCGTGAGGCTGTAGCATGCTTGCGGTTTGATTCCAGCTGGATTATCAACCCGCATGCCACAATGAACTTCACACATTATCTAGACACACGGTGTTCCAACTCCAGTACGTATTTGTAAAATAGTCGTGCTTCAGTCCAATCTTCAAAGCTATGTACCGCTATTAGGATTCACTTTAGACCATAGATCGTATATATGTTTTCACATGCAAGCGAAGTTTGTCGGTTTAACAGAAATGTAAATTAATTATAGCACAGTTATTCTCGTGGTTATTCTTGTTTATAGGCTGTTCACGGTAAAGTGAACACTTTTGCGGCCCTAGTTACTCCTCTTCCATCAGCAATTTTTAGTTAAGTTAACGTCTAGGGCTACAATAAAATGAATTTATTGACTATTATTCCAAATGTGAGGGCTTCAAAAAAATGCTCACTTTACCGCGAATAGCCTATAGAGGACTGTTACCGCACTCCAGTAAGCAGTTCACTGATATATACACACAAATATTACGTTCCACAGGAAGTGTTACGATGAATGTACATCATCTGTTTTGGACATTTTCCGTCCAATATGCAACAGACTTCCACGATGGTTACGCCTCCTCGATAGAAAACACAGCGCGTAAGTCAATACATTACTTTGCTCAACAAATGCACACACCACTAAGAAATATTTGCTGTTTGCGCACTGATCAAAACTGGAATCATTAGACTGTGAATTAAATCAGGGTAGTTCTTACGTACTACGTTAATAACTACTTTATGAAGGTATATTAACAAATTTGCTTGTACGACAACAAAAGAAATGTGGCCGTAAGGGCCCGGTGCTGGTTTGTAAGGGAACGTGCGTAATATGTATGAGAGTAAATGAGGTTGGCACACACCAAGGTTTGTAGTTTGTACCAGTTGCGGTACAGCCTAGTATTTGATTTGAAAAGCATTTGTTTACATTAATGTTTCGATAATAATTTCACCTTCAATGTAAGTTTATAAATATGAACTTCAAAGCCCCGTTTTTCTTTGTTTTTTTTGTGTAGTGGTTTTACAGTTGCTTCCAACTTTTGTACAGCCCTGCCAAAGTTCTACTTCTAGGGTATACAAAGTTTAATTGAGCGAGTGAAGAGATCTGGGCGGCCTTGACAGCGAGGTCTTGAGAGCCGGGGGTGGTTGCGGTGAGTATGGAACAGCGTCGGAATGAAAGGGCGGGGGGAAACAGGACATCGCCGAGAAAACCCGCCGACTAGCGGCATCGTCCGGCACGAAAGCTTAACCGAGTCTAGGAAGTTAACACCAAAAGTACTACGCACTGCGTTTGCGAGAACAAAGTTCAATAATGTCTTGCATAAGAAGTATCTCTTACCAGGCATTAACAATACGCATTTTCTCTCTGTTTATTCGTATTGATTATAAAAGAACGAATAGAATTAATGGATGAAATAAATGTAACATATCTATTTAATAAAGAATACGGTACAGTTGTGTTAACACAAGTATAGAACGCTTGTGATGTTTGTCATGTTAATGAAAGAAGTCAAACGTGAGATGACTTTCCAAAGGTTTGTTTCAAACAGTGTGAAGAAATAGTGAATATAAGTTACGATATTAACATATAATCTGTAAACCACATTTCCGTTTTATAGGACCTTAAAGTCATGGTATCTAATTTTGGTATTGTGTTGTATTTTTAATCTGGACAAATTTTGGTTTGTGAATTTTTGTTCTCTCTTTCCGTTTACAGTTTTTTTTTAAATAGTAATCGTAACACTGTTTCGGTAGTTTCCACGTTGCCTCGGGGGCTTCCGAATAACGTCTCTCTTCCCCAGATAAGTCACTGGCCTGGCCAGGAAGGACAGAAGGCCTGTTGGAACTCGTCATAACTGTGTATAGCACCATTCGTTTAAAGTTTAATTTTCAGGACGCTCGGGTACGATTAAGAAGAGGAACGACGGCTAAGGGCGAAATAGTATATTGAGTGTAAGAATTGTAACGACGACGAAACCAGCACTTTTGACCGTAACCCGTAGAGGCTAATTTTGTTCGAACTACACCATATCTTGAGCAATTCCACGTATACTAAATAATTTTTCACCATGTATCGCCGAGAAACTACCAAGTGGTATTGGGATCCGCTCTCGACTGGAGCTAGCACATACAGTTGTTAATTTTTATTTGGATCAAGACTGGGTTTGACGCTGTGAAACGATGGTACGGTAACGGGTCGATCGAACGGATCCATCAAGAACCGAACCGGGATCGGCCCGGCGGGTATGTTACTACGACACATGTTTCACCTGAATTAGATTTTAAAGTTGAAATAAAAAGTTTAAAACTGAAATATAGGCGAACGGCAAAACACATTTCCAAGAAGTATCCATGACATAATAACCTAGATGAGTATTTCGAATTGTATCATATAGTATTTCGTCCAATTTCTAGATCTGGACGAAAATACCATTATAGATTTAGAATTACAATTGCTAGTTTCATTCTAACGTTTCTATCATTCACTCACCGAACACGTCATTCGTGAACTCAAAAATCAATTTTACTATTAGGGGAAGAGAGAGCCCGGGGAAAAATTGGGTTTGGCTGTGTTGGGGACACGGCCGTTTGTTTTGCGTGAATACGTCTACGTTGACGCCTTCATGTTTATTTTACGTTCCCGGCACCGCTTCACTCGATCATATGGATATCACTGGATTGCTTTTGAGATGCTCTTTCCAACCGTATACGATTTCTGTATTTCGACGAGTATAGGCCGAAATTGTGTTAAGTTTTCGTAATATTTTACATTAAACGCATACAATTTCACAATAACCACGCCACGTAAATGTTTTTATACACGCAATCGATTGATCTTGACGAGAGCTGTCGATTGAAACTTAAACGAGCGGTGTAGCTTCTAGTCAAAAGTTGTACTACGCGGAAGTTATGAGACGCGGCGAAACGAATTCAAAATTGCCACCCCCCCCCCCTCTAGTGCTATGCTTCGCAGTCCTCGCTCAATGTAACATGTTCTGTGATCCTTTGGCAATCGAGTGGGGTAATTTAATTTTGAATGTAGACGATAGATTCGGAGCTGCAATGCCAAACTCTATCCCCCGGTTTGTTATCATCGGATTTTCTGGATTGCCTCTCACTATGGTTGCAAATTTAAAGACGTATTCACGTCAAAAAATAGGAAGAAAGCACTTTTTTTCTTACGAGAATTTCACGGCAGTTTGTTCTACGATCTTGCCAAATGGTGAGGTCAGCAAGCAATTTCCAAGGAAGTGCTTCTGTCAAGAGACCAGCCACGTCATTAAGCCAGAGAGCACGCCCTGTGCCATTCTGGGCGATGAACCTCTGCTGATTCCTGCCGCATGGCGTCGCCACCGCCGCCTCATTCCAGTAACGAGGTCAAAAGGTCGCACAGCGCTAGTTCTACGAGATCTGCGATCTACATACCCCCTCCTTCGCCTCCCCAACCCGACCGAACAACACATATCTGTTTCTGTACCCCCAGGCTTTCCCTTCAAATAAGCCGTCTGTTCAGGCACGAGTCGTCCCGCACTTGGAGCGGAGGAAGCGATCGCGTACGCAACAACGTAATGACGCACAATTTCCTCGCACCACAGCGTTAAATAAAAAAAAAAAACATTTATCCCAAAACAGTCCGTAGACCTTCTACGACCAAAGGATTGAGGTCTCGTGAAATATAAGGCAATATAAAGACTAGTGCCCTAAGCAAATCGAATACGTCATAGTTAAACGAGGAAATATGAATTACTAATTTCCCGCAGTCCCAAAACTCCACAAATTACTGCGAATCATACCGCAGTCTTTGCTGGAAATCCGTTGCATCATCCAAACGATAACTATGCACCAAAAATATTAAGTACGAAAGGCATCAGACGAACTGACGATTAGCCGTTATTTTACTGACAGTTCGCCGTAATTTTGAGGAACGATTTAACCACAATTTAATATGATGACAGAACAAGCATTGATTTTAGATACGCATTGATAGATAGATTTGATTTTAGAAGATGGTACTAGATGGAAACAACTATTTTATGTCATATATCGAAACTACGCAATCGATTATCGCCAAATTGGGCACAAGTAAAACTATGGAAGACCATGTAACCACATGTCATTTAAATAAATAGGGCACTTATTTTCAAAATGGCATACATACAAAGAAAGGTCTATGAAGCATACCGCTCGGCCAATTTCGATGAAACGTTGTATACGATGAAAGTTATCTATTGAAAACAACATATGTGCTAACACGCAGCCACTTGCGCTACATGAATAAATAAAGCTTTAATGTCATATTTCGTGGATCGATGAACCAATATTACCAAACAAGTAATAATACGGCACACGATATAATTTAAACGAGTCAGCCACTGATTTTAAAAAATGACGGCCGTATAAATGATTTAGAAAAGTTCGTCATACATCCATTAAACAATTTGGTTAGACTGAACAAAGTTTATGCGGACAGTACCTAATAGAAGCAATATAAATACTGTAGGTAAATAAACTCTGTCTACCAAAAACGTTACAATGATTACATCCGAAGTTTATGCTCCGAATCCTACCCCTGTAATGCAACCGGCTCTCAAGAGATCGATGTTAACAGCTGCCCAAACCTCTTCAACTCACCCACCTCTGAAATACTTTCAGCCGAACAGATCTTTGTTTCAGGAACTATAGCGACCAGCAGCTTACGTGGGAAAAAAAAATCACAACATATTTACAACCTCCAAATAAAAATATCTGCAGAATTTTCGAAATAGTTATATTTGTTCCGAGAGTGAAAGCATTGGGCAGAATGGGTATGTTACAACGAGTATTACATTTGAAGCACTTGAGGCCTGTATTTCGTCCTAAAGTAAAAGGAATCTCATTAAAGCGCGCAGTAACTCCACCAACACAAAACGTACAAAACGAACGCTCCCGTAGGCACAGCAACTAGCAAATCAGTTATATAATAACACGCTAGGGACCACAAGCCTCCAATTTGATGGACCTCGTTCTCTCCGACTACCTTCTTTTTCTGAAAATAAAAAAGAATGCAGCGAAGCAGCTATTGCTTCGAAATTAATTCCGAGCTGTGGAAACAGATTTGAAAGAGGAATATTCCGAAATCAAGAATACATATAGAATTGTCTGTTAGGAGTAGGGTGGGATCCGAAGTAAAACAAGTCAATCTATTATTCACATAACACAAATTCTTATAACAAATAGCTTTACATGGCTTTATACGCACATTAGACTTTAGTGTAAGGTATACGTTTATTCACTGCAATGGCAAGTAACCCTCCTTATACAATATGTACGTAATTCAATCCAAATGGCAGACACTAACCACGAATTTGTCACGAAACAGCTATTTACATATTGCGGTATTTTATGGTAGTCAAGAGGATGGAAAAAGGAGGAGGGGGTGTCTCTGGAATAATTGGATCGCTTCTGTGTGTGTGGGCTCCTGTAGGATTGAGTCTTGCATGTATTTTTCGTAAATGCAGTCTGAATACTTCAAATCACATCTCGCTACAGACATAACTAATGCCTAAGTCACATATACGCCGATAAGACAGAGTGGAATGATAGAAGAACCCATCACGCCGAAATTTTTACTCGCGGATATTTTCCCACAGACCCACTGTTCCACATAATTTCATAGTGCTACGGTCTTGTATGCCTTAAGAACAACCGAGCAATATGAGGTGGGGATACGTAACCCAGTAGCATAACTAAGAAGAGCATAGATATTCTACAGTAAACACGTCAATCTATTAGTCTCAGTTATGATTCATTGTATCGTCAATCAGCAATACTTTAGCTAATGCTGAAGGCTCCATCTCCTTGCTATAATTGGCAAATTGGCTAAGATGCTAATGTGAGATAATGGCCGCGCAACGACTTCAACTTGGTCTGCCTGCCAATGGACGTACCTGCCTAGCGCCTGTGGAAGGTTATACAAACCACTGTATAATAGTTGACTGTAGTCTCAGCACGCTCTGCGGTCGACAACGCCGCACTCCAGCAGCACCATGGCGCGGCGTCGCGATGTCTTCCAATAGGCTTCGCGACGTCGGCCCACACTTAGGCTGTGTCCGAATTCGCCTGAAGTACATACTTGTGCGCACCTGTCCCCGGAAGTGACGTCGTAAGGTCTGTCCGAATTGCAATTGAAGTATGCAAGTATACAAGTAGACGGAGATGTATACTTCTCGCGTACTTGCGGAATATGTGCCGCCATTTTGCGAAGTAATTTGTAGGTTACAATTGATTTCCAACATAATTATTTTATTTAAAGTTTAATAGGGCAACATTACTACTTCGTAGACATAATATTTAGAACTGAGTAAATCATTATCGGAAGGTTAACTTAAAAAAAAAGTCTAAATAATATATTCGTATTAGGCCTGCGTAACTAACTTACAGAAGCTAAAATAAAAAAAAAAAGCAATCCAAACTGCTCTTACTGAAATATTATTTAAAACTTGATTTAACCTCTAAAACTTCCGGTAATTACCAAACTCTTATACACGCGCATTAAAAATGGTTAGCTGGCTAATAACAGTTACCACAGCCAACAAGACTGCCTGTCCGAATTCATCAATTACGGTGCTAACGGTAAGTGAAATATGCAAGGATGCAAGTATATACCTGAATTCGGACACTGCCTTATATACCCGTCTAGCCGCTTGACCTTCTTGCCGCCCCTGTTTACTAATCTCTCCCGAACACCGCCTACCGCACCTGGGCCTCTGCTCAGCTCCCGCCCTGCTACCCAAGCTCCGTCCGCGACAATAGAAATTCCATGTGAAGTATAAACGTATATTGGTGCAATAACCTACGATGATTAAATAACAGTAATTATTTGCAATGAAACACACACACACACATTATATATATATTATTAATTTTTTCTGGAAATTTTATCGAACGTACGTAGTTAGGAAATGAACCGATAGTTAGCACAATACCTACCAAATCAATTGAAGTATAAACTAAAGTTATAGAAACATAATAATTCAATAAACTTCGTATCTCACTGACATCGTTAGCGTGGATAAAATATTGCAGCGCCACAGCCACCACTAAAGTCACAAAATAGCCGCTAAAGGAATGAACCAAAGTGGTTATAAACGTAGCCTACAGCAAAACGGCAACGCAGAATGTCCCCTTGCATGTGAACCACCATTTTTCCGTTGTCTGTTTGGCGCGATCGGTGTAAATGTGTGAATCAAGCTAAAGGCTTGTACGCCTACCAACAGCTGCTGATGGAGCGGGGAGATTCTGGCGGCTGTTAACATCGAGGTCTTGAGAGCGACGGGGGAGAAAACCCGCCGACCAGCGGCATCATCCGTCACGATCCCCACATGCGAGGATCCGGAAATCGAATCCGGTTCACCTAGGTGGGAGGCGAGTAGTCTAAAACCGCTGATCCGACGTCGCACAGAGCCTACATACCTTCAGCGAGCTTGAGCCCGGGACCTTGGTTGGGTCGTCATTCGTTCATGCATCTCACGTGCCACACTCCCGACCTCGCGTGCATACGTAAGATGTCCGCAGTCGCCAGACTGCGGCGGATAGCCAATCTGCCTCGCGTTTACGTTTCGGTAACTGTGACGTCAGTCGCATTACAGCACGTTTCCCTGCTTATGCACGCAACCATCACGACAACAAAACGCACAAGGATTCTGCAAAATCATTTGCATTCCTCGTCACGTGCGTCAAAATTCCTTCTTTTCCTGACCCTCCCCTTTCTTCTACCATATTCGACGTCTAAACCACGTACTCTTGGTTATTTTGAGTACCTCGATCAATGGTATGAACATCTCTCTCTCTCTCTCTCTCTCTCTCTTCTCTCTCTCTCTCTCCTCTCTCTCTCTCTATGTACGTTCCCTCTCCTCAAACAAAAAACATGTGCACTAATATTTTCCACGTACTAACGCGCTATCTCGTTAAAAGAACTGACACTTCCATAAACTTTATAATACACAGAGGGAAATAATTTATAAATGTATGATTATTAAGATACAATTTCCACTATACGATCCTAATTTTAAATTGTGGGTTAAGTACAACTTGTAACGTACTTTCATACATTAATTATCAAACTTTAAGCAATCGCGTACTTCCTTATTAACATCGAGTATCGAGATTTAATTATATACAATTCAATGTTGGTAAAAATACATACATGGCCTATCATTTTTTCAGCTTTTTAAATACTCAGTTTTCAAAACACTGCAATCATATACAAAATTTCCACCGCATCGTCACTGATAAAATAAAGAAACCAAATAGGTGATTCTCTAACAATGATGTAGATCACTATAAGCTGGTTCTGTTAACGTTTAAGTTGTGACTGCACAAGGATGTTACATTACGGGCAACAACGAAAAATTATTCATTTAGCTGTTTAAACTGTTCGTGATATATACGAAAATAGTCATAATCACCTTATACACATATTTAATTATGAGTTAACGCAGGCCCACATGTGTAATAATTTATGAATGTTTGCATTTCGGTCACAAACAAGTATTAACACCCGAATGCCAAAAGCGGAGTGCGCACGATATTTTGAAAAACAACGATCACATAACACAATACCGAACACGAATTCACGTACATGTAAGAGTTCGGAGCAGGCCAAATTCGCTGTGTTTCCGTGTATGCTTGCGTGCCACTGTGAATACAACTAGTTTAGGTTCGAGTTTCTGTGTCCGTGATGTGAATAGGACCTCTCTCGCCAATATTTGATATTTACTGTGACTCCAAGAAATTGTATTAAATACCTGTTCTGTCTTCATAATTAACTTCAGTTCTTCCATCATAATAGCATAAATCCTCTCTAGTCCCTGGTACAAAATATTAAAAACATAACACCTGGAAATGGAGGAGACTTTTCGTCTGATCAGCTACTGCATACTGCTTAGGTTCCCTATTGTGTTGGCCGTAGGCTGGTAGAGTGGGTTACCAGGCGCTGACAGGCGAACGGCGTTAAAACCTTAGAAAAAAGTCACTACTCCTATCTGCAATATAATGGCCGCCCTAAGTGTCATGCACCCAGTAAAGTTGGTAACAATGAATGGGAAGTATCTTGGAAGTCTTATAAAAACTGTTACATAATTATTTGTGATAACTTAAATTCATTTCTTTCGTTTTCTGTTTTTTTTTTTATGCATCGACGCATAAAAATGAGCAGACTGGTAAAATATTTACTTTTATAATGAACTCACAGTTTCGCTTGACCGACGCATGAATAAAGTAATGAGACCCATGGCAATGTTTATTTTACATATGGCGGAAGAATGCACAACGTGCACACAAGTAGATCTTCAGCAGGGCTTTCAAAAGTGCTCATTTTACCGTGAACAGCCTGTACCAGCGTTTTGCTGGCGTGGAGAGATTTGGGCGGCTCGTAACACCGACGTCTAGAGAGTCGGTGAGGGTGAGGCAAGGTGTGCATGAGGCAACGCCGGAATGCAGGGCAGAGGGAAACGGGAGATCCCCGAGAAAACCTGGCGACCATCGGCACCGCCCGGCACGATCCCCTAGTGCGAAAATCCGGAAGCGACCCCGCCGGGTTCGCAGTCTGACCAACTACACCACTGCAGCAGTTTCACCTGTGCATTCTCACGAACTTTGCGGTATCGGCCTAGCCGTCAAACGAGACCTCTGGGGCCAGGCCGTCGAGGTAAACCATCTGACAGGAGGCGAAACGGTCCAGGACAACGGCGACGTGCAAGTCTTCAGGAGGCTCCGCGCTGAGGCGTAGACCCTGAACCGGCCCCGCGGGAACCGGTCTCCGTACATGACAAGGCCTCTGCAAGTGTCGAGGCCGTGTAGCACCACATCTGGTCGTGACGTCACGGGCTTGCGTCCACGTACCGAGAACAAATTTACACCAGGCACGCCTATTGGCACTACAACTCTCCACTACAACCCGTCACCACGTTTTCCTCTGCGAAGAAAAAACACACTAGAAGAAGTCTGTAAACAACGCTGTTCTTCCACTTCGTGTGTTATTTTCATTGTCTCCCCTCCCTCTCCCGGACATTTTTATTCCTCTGAATGAGGAATTCTGAAGGGAGATTTTTTTCCCTCGTTTGAAGTAAAAAAGCAGTAAGGGCAATACTACCACGCGCATTAAGTGCGTCATCGCCGCTAAGCGCAAGATTCTGAACAGACGTGTAGTGTTCTCGTCGCACTGTGTGTACCTATGGGACTTTCCGAGGTGACCCTATTATTTTATTGGTGGAAAGCCTGTAGGAAGGTTCAGTGCAGGGCCCTTGAGTAGTTTTGTATGGATCTGACGCGTATATTCTGAGCTACGGTGCTTTGAAAGAGCCGCTTTCAGCAATTTTGGAGTGCTCTGAAATGGTGTTTCTAATGCGCGTGACGTCTTAAAAGCACCCAACAGCCTTCGTCTGAGGCGAGTGTTCTTTTCAAACACACTGCATTGCATTTCAAGGCGGTAGGCGGGCTTATGAAGTGCTAATTTAAGCCCACAATATACAGCTTTATTCGCAAATTACGTCCCATAAGATAGCCGAATCAGTCGAAAACTATTTCAGGTTGCAGCTTTGGTTTCAAGGTAAAAGCAAATAATACCGGTACACTAACTCGTGATTTGTTACTGTAAACAAAATCTTATCTGCCCTTTAAAGCGACATAGAAAATTTTCTTCCCATTACCAAATCATGAGTGTCATGTATTTCCCTTACATTTTCAGAAACAAACGCTGTGCTGACAGAAATGCTTCCTTTGCATACTTTAAATGATTACTATTATGAAATTTGTTTTAAGGTCCAAACTGGGTAACAAAACTAAGCGAAGCACATGTCTCATCAGTATAACGAAATTATAAAGTTTTGAGAGAAAAGCTATGTAAGATAGAAGTCTCCAGCGAACACCACATTTATGGTTTTTGGCACACAACTAGTGAATTTACTACAGTCCGCCAAGATATTGTAAAATGTAAATTGTTTTCTAAAATAACATCTTCTTACACCCGCGCAACAAATTGTTCACGTGAAACAGTACAGATATTTAATACGCACGCAACCAAAATGGCTGGAATATGAGGTCAATGACTGACACCGGAAACTTCCATGTGTTGAAGGGAACACAAACGTTCGCTAGTACAGGTCATCAATGTAACACTTCCTTCAGGAGATGTTAATAATTTACCCGGTTGATAACTTACCCGGGGAAGCATTCACTTTGAAATGTAATTAAATTGTCGATTATGTAACTCATCGACATTTCACTAAGAATTAAACCATCCGAGCATCCACCTTGTGTGATTTCTGAACCGCGGAAAATCTACACCAGGAGAGACTGATTAACTTCAGCCTTATTTAACATAGAGGAATACACATTTCTAATGTTCGCGAATCGGATGGATTCGACCTCTTTTACTACACTGTTAAAAAATTCCGTATATTTACGGAAATGTACAGTAAATATACGGGAACACAATCCGTAATGACGAAAAACGGAGTTACGTCCGTGAACATAAAATACGAGAGGTCTCCGTATTTCCTATAGCTTCGGGGACAAACAATTTCGAGTCTACACGAAGTTTTCCTCGCCACTGTAACCAGCACCTGTATCATCCAGCAACAATCAAATGCACTAACTTTAACAGAAACCGAAAAAGTTGCGTATGTGTCTATAGAATAAATACAAATGTTATGCCAGAGATATTGTGTGGGAGTTGTAGCTGAGTGGACATTTTCACTCTGGTTCAAGTATAGAATATTGTTTACTGTTTAAATAATGTGCTTTACATAATAAAACACCCATATAATTATCTCAGTATTTTAAACAAGAAGTAGAAGAAGTTAACGGAGAGAACCTGTGAAATCAACGGAAAAACAGAGTTCGAAAATCAATGTGTCCGTAATTTTATGGAGAGTTTACAGACACCTTTGGATACATGTTTAACAGAACTTTCCCATAAAATTACGGATATCCTTTTCAATAGTGTAAATGCGATTTAAAAAAATTGTGGTTAATAGTTATTCAAGCAATTTTTCGTAACTGTTACATCCTGTTATAGTCAGAAAAATTCAACTCAGTAGTACAAATACAGGATGGATATGAACTCTGTTGACAAACTTCGGTAGGTGATTCCCCATAATACGTCCAAGTCCATTCCGGAAGGGTATAGCTACCCTTGAAAGTGTAACCGAAGTTGACGTTTACGCCTATCGCTAATAACACAGCCAGAATGAAAGACAAACCCGAGTTTCTCTCTGGATAACGCATTATTGAACGGCAATGCACAAACCAACAAAAATTTGGCGCGGTCACCAAACACCCTTTCATAAAGACAGATAGGTTGGAATCGCATTCGTACATTTAAAACTGTGACTGTCCGATATTCTTTGTATCTTCATGCGGCTTAGTAAACTCCTGTAGTCTACATGGTAAATGAAAAAGCCGTCTTATGACTTTATGCGAAACGCCACCATTTTCGAAAAACCAGTGCATTATCAACTAATACTGCAAATGTAGCACATTCATCTTGCGTAGGTTTCTCCAAAAAGATAGGCATGTTGGGGTACAGCTCCAGGGGAACTTATTAACATTTCGTTAATTTAATTCGCAGGGCAGTACCCAAAAATGCCTCATAGTTAAAACTTGTAAATGCACATGTGAGGTTCCAGTCTATCCGTCCTTGCGGTGAGTGAAGAAATTTGGGCGGCTTTTAAAACCGAGGTCTTAAGAGGCGAGTATGGAGCAGCGCTAGAATGCAAAGACACGAGGGGGGGGGGGGGGAGAGGGAACACGCCCGATCAGCGGAATCGTGCTGCACAATCTCCACATGCGAAAATCCGGGAATTGAACCCGGTTCAGCCTTAGAGGGAGGCGTGTAGTTTAAGCACTACCCACCGCGGCCGCTGTCCTTGCGGTGTTCGCTTCAGATGCGAACACACGGCAGTCTCACTGTGCCAAGGCCTCGCAGACCTGAGTGCTGTCCCCAACATAAATATTCAAATTTGTGATAGCTCCTATGAGCAGCGAACACACGTACTTCGTGTCGAGTGACGTCTGCAGCCTCGCATTGTCGTCAGTCGAAAGCTGCTGCAAGCACTTCTTCTCGGTCCATCTCTAGGCAACTCGTCGACAATATACAAGATGGTCCGCCTAACGTCGATACCCCCAAAATTTACGGGACGGTTGCAGATCACGAAATGCGGTCAGCTAAATGAAATTACAGGCGCGTGTTGCTTGCCTACAACTATGAGTACAGGTCCACTGCTCCATGCTACTGGCCCACCTAACTTAATCGTATCTGCACATTAGTTCTTGGATTTTCTGTGTTACTTTCCACTGCATATGTTATATCACTGAATCCCGCTTTGCACGTACTTTCAGATGCCATTGAAATAAATGTATAGTTACAGGGGAAACATCATATATAGTTAATTATTTCCGTCCATACACGCGTTACGAATAGTCACCTTACGCCAAGTTACTTGCCTCCGTACGTTATTTCATTTGGCGGAAACCGCATTTCGTGATCTGCAGTCGTTCCGGAAATGTTGGGGAGTGCCCATGTTAGGCGGACCATCCTGTATATAAGCGTTCCGTCCACGAGAAGTTCCGTCAGCTGGAATCCTTGCACGCATTAAAAAGTGCACACAACCTCGGTTAAATTACGCCTACTGCTGCACGTCACGAAGTTAGTCGCTGCCCTGCATTGTTTCCATTGCACGCCAAACACTGAGACTAAATCCACACATGTCGTAGGCGTTTCAGTCCACTCTCCTGATTAACTTATCGCTTTCGAGGGAATGAGAGTCCCGCATGATATCCAAGACATCTAAGTCTTGGATAGTAAGTGGGCAGCGATTGCTAGAGCTGCAATTTTGAACTTCTGCCTTGGAGTGGAGATATTTATGCGGCTCTTCAAATCGCGGACTTGGGAGCCGATGAGGATGAGGTGAGTATGGAGCAGCGTCGAAATGCAGGAGCTGGGGAAATAGGAGATCCCCGAAGAAACCCTCCGGCACGATCCCCACGTGCGAAAATCCGGGAATCGAACCCAGTTCGCCTAGGTGGGAGGCTACCAGTCTAACCACCATACCACCGCCCCCCTCCCCACCTGCCACGGAACCGGTTATGTTACTTAGCTGAGAAAGACTTCCCTTTGCTACCTTTCACTTCACGGTATATCGTCGGCAACTTTAAAAGGCACCCAAGCTCCATTCACTAGTGAATGGACTACGGCTAATTCCGTAGTCAAGAATCTAATCAGTGTGCTGCTATTAGCCTCGCTTGAAGGAAACACGCCAGGGGAGAAGGTTAGGGTAAGTTACGGGCAGGCCTCTGCGTACAGGGATATACTGTAAGAACCAGCTACCGGGAACAATACATCCAGCCTTAGCAGACAGAAGAATGGCGTGCTTGCAGCAGCGGGCACCTTCGCCGACGTCGCTTACGTAACGTTCCGCCTCGAGGCGTTCCATGCGGGTACTCCTCATTCCTCGGCGTCCATCTGGGACAGCGAGGCGCCTACATCTCGACCAACGCCCGTGAGTTTCGTCGGAAACAGAGCAGATCTCGTCATGCTGTAGTAAGGCTACAGCTGACTCGTGTTCAAGAGGTCGCGGGGTTCGATACCGGCAGACAGTAATGAAGGTGGTTTAGTCGAGTGGATTTTCGCTCCTACTTCAGAATTCCTTGATATGAATCTGTGCAGTCCTCGTCCGTGGGATGAAGATTGTGATCAGCCTCACGGCAGTGGACGACGACGACGAAAATTGTCATTATGAATACCCATTGGAAAAGGAAATGTATGTAAGGATGTATACGAGGTTGGGGCAGAGATACGATTGACCAGTATCCTTTCTACAATCTTGTTTTATTCGGCCACTGCAACCGCAGCGAACATGTGCTCTCATGTACTGTAACGTTTTTAAGTACATTGGATTTGTCATAAATTGAACTAAATCAATAAAATTCAAAGACAGGCGAAGCGACGTGTCGGAAAAGGAAGCGTCAACATTTGATTGACATGTTTGCAAACTCCTCACTTTAAAAATGATTGCCCTAACCGGTCAGTACACGGTATAGTCAATAATAAAATACCTTTAATGTTATTTTCTTCTGGTTTCATTAATTTATACAGTGTAATTGAAACCTGCAAATAAAAATCTCTCAAAATGCCTTGAGAAGTAAAATTACAATTTAAGAGTTTTTGTCTCGGTACAAACTCCAATACAGTCTATTTACATCATAAATGCAATCCTCATAACTCCACTACGATCACCTAATGTCGACTCGGTAAGACATAGTGGTACGAGAGGAGTATTTTGTATGCGAAAGGCCTGACAGTTCATGTTATATGACTTCATAACTCTTGCCAAGCTCAAACCGGCGAATTTTTTTTTTTTTTGTGCTTCTGTAACCTTGACGCGCAACATAAACCACACTGACAGCAATCTATTAGTTCCGGCTTTCGCGTGCTGTCATGTAGGCATTCAAATATTAATTACTGTAATGCTGCAGCTGGCGCAAATGATGTGCGTGCATGAGCGATTACAGTGAGTGAAATAAGTATTTGTACACGGACAACGAAGAGAGAAACACGCCTACATCGTACGTAAAATGTGTCCCCTGTAGGGAACTTTCCCCTCATTTTGATGACGTTGGTATGCTCTTCAAGTACCTTCTTTGTGGCTCCCTTCCATCATACTTTCAGCTTTAAACAGACTTATAGCATGTTAGCGGAAGTAGAGCACAAAATAAGAGTACAGCCCTGTTCGAACTGGTCAATGAATGCAATGCGTTGTCTTGTGCTTGGCAGTCCGGGCAGTGTAACGTATCACTACATATCGCTGTGCGCATCGAAAGGAATGGGGAATAAAAGCAGAGAAACTATATCCGAAGAAAGAACAGTAAACACGAAACTGCCAGCATTGTCATGCGCCCTTTACTGCTGGGTTTTCTCCGGGATCTCCCGTCCTTGCATTCTGGCGCTGCTCCATGCCCACCTCGTTTCACTCTCACGACCTCAATGTTATGAGCCGCAAGTGCTTGACAAATCATCAAATAACACCACCTACATATTGTTAAAAACCTGGCTTGTTATTTGGTGATTACATATTTTGCCATATGTATAACAGTTTAATATTTGTTGTTACGGCTGCGAGAAAATTACGCAATACATATAAAGTGTAAAATGTTTTTACTAGAGCCTTCGTCACGCCTCCCCCAAAAGAGGCGTGACAACATGCTAAGGGGGACGCGTGCGCCAAGCTGTTCACTTGTACAGTTAGTAAATGGAATTAAAACTTTTTTAATCGGACTGTAGTGTAGGTCCCTAGAGCTAAAGACAAAACCAAGTGTAGCCCTTCAAGAGCAGGCGTTGGAAATAAAAAAATGATTCCGCGCGCGAAAAACGATTTCGAGAAGATTGACATAACATTGTTTTCGGTCAAGTACTCCAAAGTTTATCCCGACGTAGCAGAGCAAGCGCTGCGATTGTATTTACCTTTTTCAAGGACCCATTTGTGTGAAAGGGCGTTTTCAGCAGTATTAGCAATAAAAACGAAGTATAGATGCAAACTCGATATTGCCAGTGATTTACGTTGTGCAATTTCGTCTATTCAAACAAGAATTGGGAACCTTGTTAAACCGTCTCATTGATTGATTTGTTCACCACCATGTGTTCAATAAGCACTGAAATTTAATGATGAAATAAAACCTTTGTGACTTTTATTCGTTTTTGTTTTACCCTTATAATAATGAAGTTGTGACACGTGGGGTGTAGTTATTATTATTATTTTTTCAGAAGGGAGGCGTGATAAACTAAAGTTTGGGAACCCCCTGCAGTACATGTACTAAAGGGAAATGTCATCACATACATTGTGTACGAGATGAACAATGTTCGATACAAATATAAAATAGTTAATTGTTTGGAGTCCGACACTCTCAAAGCTGTCGCGTGGTGAGAGGTGTGTTTGCGCGAGCTAGGCATAAATCTATGATGCGGTACTAATGACGAAGACCGACTCTACGCGCAAGGCAGGCATTCAACCGGCGTGCAGTATTTCCGTAGGCGACTTGCGTGGACTTGAATTTAAGGGATCTCCCTAAATTGGCACACGAGTCCCATTGTAGGCAGTTGTGCTCATTTAATAACTACGCAACGTGGATATTTCGTCGCCAAATCATAAATGTTGCAGTTGAAGCACAAACGCCAGCAAATATCGCTGTAGGTCTACGTATCCCGCTACACTCAAAATCCGAATCAGTGAGAATTTCACCGTTTCAATCAGTTAACAATATCCGAATGATTCAACAGTCACTTCAGTGAATGCAACTAATTAATCGGTGAAAAAATGCCAGTTTTCCTTCAGTTATTGGTTCAGTGACATTTTCCACTGATTCACTGTAATTTTTTTCACTGGTGGATTAGTTAACAGCGTATATAAATGGCTGTGCTGAGCAACGCGTGTTAAATGAAATAACAACGCATGAACTAATTCATAATACTTTTTAAAAATGTGCGTAATCTTTCAAAACACCATTTTATGACGCAACATGAACATTCAGTATTTCATTTCGTTTTTATATAATCATCACAGCGCTCTGTTTGAAGGTTTCAACGAATGCAAACTATTTGTTTTGAAATCCTAATGTTACCAATTGTACTAAAAACGAAAAGTAAGGGCATACCAATCACAACTACACGCTTTCGATGACTATATATGACATAATCAACTCGACTTGGTAGCTGAGATGGTAAGGTAACTGTCTAATGGCGAATGGGAAAGTGCGTGCAAGTTCAATCCCGGCCACTTATAATGTTTTTAAATCACTGTAAATTGTGCAATACAAATAGTGAAATAACGTACAAATTTTTATTTCTCGTAATTAATTGGCTAAAATCAATGAAAACTATATTTGTTTCGCTGCTGAAGTTGACCGCCACTTATTCAATCAGTGGAATTTTGTCACGTTACTACTTCAATCAGTGGTTTCCCACTGATTCTAAGTGGAGCCAATTTCACTGATTCGAGTCGCGGCAGCATTGAGTGTTATTTATCTACATTTCTACTTACAATACAAGAAATATTATTGCAGCAGCCCACGTGAATAGTGCCGCCCCAACACATAATAATAGAATACTACCCACTTGAACCAGGTAGTATTGGTGCTACAAAAGTTGCGAGAACGGTTGCCATGGGATTGTTTACACAAGGCGACCTTTAGTGGGAAATGACACATACTGATTGAAAAATAAATCAAGTAAACACAATGAAAAGCATTAATATGGCTACGAACAAAACATGCGATTTCTGTGTTAAAGGTCGGAATTAGCGGATGCTAACAAGGCGACCTTTTTTAATGCTGCTTGCTAAAATGCCATGTAATATGCCTGTATGCCAATATTTGTTGCTTAATCGCAAGTGGTTTCCAAATTTATCATGTCGTAACATACTTCCAGTCGCAACGCTAGGGCGTCTACCACCCTCAGGCCCGAAGTCATATTTCCCTATTTATTTGTGATAAGGATTCTGACTCATCCTGTGCGAGCGGCGAGCGCGCTTGTGCGAACGCATGCTGTAAATAGATACCAGCCAGTGGCGCGTAAACTGAATTGATGGATAGGCGCTCAAAGACACTGTAAAAAATACACCTACAACCTTTTGGTAATTTTACATTTTCTGCGTGTAATTTGTAAAAACAAGTACGTACATGTAAATTTACAGCAATGTTCAACTTTATTCATAGCATAGTACATTAATATTATAAAAAAACACACATGTATTGGTATATTATCAATAAGAGGGGTGTAAATTTATCAATTTGAAAGTTCGTGTAAAAATCCACGAACGTGAAGTATTAAAACCAAAATCTGTGAATTTTTACAACTACGCCAATGTTGTATTGAAACATGTATATCGGTGTAAAAGTACATATTGTTCTATTTCATTCAAAAGGTAGTACAATCTTACTGTAAAAAAAGCACAAATGTACTGGTATCTTGACATTTAATTAAAGGGTATAAAATTACCCATGCAAAAGTATGTGTAAAAATACACTAATGCAAGGCACTAAAACCTTAAGCTTGTGTTTTTTTTTTTTTACAATCACGCTAATGTTGTATTTAAAAATGTTAATCAGTGTAAAAGTACATACTTTTCTATTTCACTCACTAGGTAGTACAAACTTACTGTAAAAAAAACAAATGTACTGGTATATTGACATTAATAAGGGGAATAAAAAAAAACAAATGCGAACGTATGTGCAAAAGTACACTAATTCGTGGTACTAAAACACAAAGTATATGTGTTTTTACAACCAAGTCAATGTTGTATAAACTCTTACATCAGTGTAAAAGTACACGTTGTCCTATTTCACTCAAAACGTAGAACCATCTTACAGTAAAAAAAGCACAAGTACACTGGTATATTGACATTAACAAGGGTGTAAAATTACAAATTCGAAAGTACATGAGCAAACATTCGCACATACAAATTTACGGTAACTTTACATTTTTATGTGTAATTTCCTAAAAGGAGTACAGTATTTGTAATGCTACACCAATGTTCCTGTGAATTTAAATATAACTACAAGTATTTGCCGAACATCTGCGATCTAGCGGTAGGGAGTAGAACTACTTCGAACGCCTTTTATGTTCAAAAGGAAATCTTAACTCCCACTGATGGTATATGCTGGCTTTTGTACATAACTACCTATACTATATCTGAAGTCAATCACACGCCGGGACGTGCAGGGCGTCCTGACCTCTGGGCTATGTGTTCTTTGCGGTCTGGAGAGGGAAACTTCCTCAGCCCGCAGAGAGATACAACTGCTGCAACCGAATGGGTGGTATAAGGGCCCGAGCACACCCCCCGCTCTGAGCTTCGGCAATGATGAGAGAGAAGTCAATCACACTCGAGATCCTGGTATCGACCAGTGAGGACGTGTCTTCAAGGAGTAAGGAGTTGGTCCTGCCACTGTAGGTTTGTATAGCTTTCGCGACGTTCGAGTGTCTGCTCGTCGGCTGTTGGGTCTAAAAACCTAACAGTCATCTCGAGCCTAGCCCCTTGGGGGTCAGCGGCGACAGACTCTCTTGCAGCGAATAGGCATACTAAATTTCTTTCTTCTTACCGTTGCTTTCCTAGTGCACTTCCCCCCTACCCTCACTTTTTTTTTTCTCCGGGTCCTGGACGGGCGTAGCTCTGTGGAGGGGGTTGGGCCCCCCCAATGAATCCGACGATAATCATCGTCACGTGAAAAACATAGCACCTGGTGCAGAATTATATGAACCCAACCTGAACAATAGGTCTTCTGTTTTTTCGAGCCGGGAAGTTAATTCCAGTTTTCCCCTCTCTTCCTCAGACATGGAATTTGAATTCGAGCTTCAGGGAAGCTACCTGAAAAGGCGCAACTCTTATGAGAATTCGGAGGATGCCAGAGCCGCTCTTCGTACCCAATTGAGCAAACGCCAAGCAAAGGAAAACATTGAGTACGAACAGCAAACCCTGGATGAGTCCAGGCAACAGGCACAATGTGCCCCTGGCACGGCACTGGACGTGCAGCCGAACATTCCGGTTCGAAACCGGTACGCAATTTTGAGGGAGCAAGTGGCTTCCACCTCGATCCCCGGCTCTTCAAGCCAACCACCAAACGTGAACCTGAACCTGCGCAACAATGCGAAACTCAGAAAACCTACTTTCTGCCTCGTGGTGCGTGACACAGGCAGGTAGGTACTCTTTCCTCGTTCGACAGCTCCGAACCATCCATCCCTCAGGTTTTATCATCAGCATGGCCAGGAACGGTCTGCACATTGTTGCAACCGACCTGCAAAAATATGAGGCAGCGACAAACATGCTGAAAAACACTGGCATTCCTTATTTCACTTACAGCACAAACATCGACCCACCCCAGAAGGTCGTGTTTGATCTGCCGGCAGACACGGACCCAAATACCATCGCAGAGGAGCTCACACTGCGCGGGTACCAGGTGACTGAAGTGTACCAGTTTAAGTACAGAAAACAAAACGATCTAGACCCTTCCCAATACCAGCTCGTACCACAGAACCGCTTCTGCGTCACTGCAGCTAAGAATGACTCTCTCGACCCTCTTATCTCTGTAACCCGGCTTAACATGACAATTGTTCATCCCCGCCAGTACCAGAGGAAGCTCAGTGACGTTGCTCAATGCAAGCTCTGCCAGGCCCTGGACCACACAAAGAATTACTGCAAACTCAACGTAGTCTGCCCACACTGCACCGGATCACACACTCTGGATGCCTGTCCCCAGATAGCTGCTGCACCGAAATGTGTAAACTGCAATGGCGACCACCTTGCCAACTCGAAAGATTGTACTAAATTAATAGCAATCGTGCAGCAGCGACAGCAAACGGCCCTCAAAAAAATGCAATCTAGAATGAATCCACAAATGGCAACGACGTCTGCCCCACAAGTTCCAGCTAGGGATATCTCGCAATATCCTAAACTCCTTGATGCAAAATCTCTTCCCCGCACGCCTCCTACGCACAGGCAGCCAGAGGGCCCGTCCGCCACCTTTCAATCCCAACACACGCCCCGCAGGTGCCCCTAGACCACGAAACCTTACAGATACCAACCGCCCCACCCCGCCGGCAAACCCCCGCACCTGTCCCCAGCTCCGCCCCATCGGCTCCTGGCGACCTGGGAAGCACCATGAAGGACCTCATGGACCTCATGAGGTTCCTAAAAGTGGCTAATTTCCGGGCCATCATGAGCCATTTCCGCGGCTACATGATAGTAGCAAACACCCACCCAGACCCACAAACCAAGTCCATGCTCCTCATGGAGGCGCTCATGACTTTTGCGGAGCAGATGCCCTAAATGGACCCACAATCCCTGCAAGCTTCCGGATCCCTATCCCTGTTGTACTGGAACAGTAACGGTATTTTCTCACAGCTTTACGAGTTGGAGCGAGTGCTGGAGACGTACGGGATAGAAATCGCGTTAATACAAGAAACCAGACTGAAACCACGTCGTCGTTTTGCCATTAAAAACTACACTACATACCGTACGGACAGAGTACGAGCAGGCGGAGGTACCTTAATACTTGTTCATAACAAAATTCAACATCATGTAAATAAGGACCCCGACTGTGAAAACATAGAAACCACCACAATCAATATAAACACAAACTCCGGCCATATAACCGTCATCTCTGCCTACTTAGCGCCCCGAGCGAAATTAAAAACCACGGATCTCGATAAATTAATAAACCAGCCCTACCTCTTCATAATTGCAGGCGACTTAAACGCAAAACATACTGATTGGCACAGTAGAATTAATAATGCTAGTGGTAACATATTACAAAACCTCGCGCAGCTCCACAGCTATATTATTCAGGCCCCAGACTCACCTACCTTCTTTCCTGCAAATCGCAGACATAATCCGGATGTGCTTGACATAGTTATTACTAACCTACCAAATTTATTTACAGAACTTACAACCCTAACAGAACTAGACTCAGATCACATGCCAGTTCTATGCAAAATCAGCACAAAATCACTTCAACACCCAGAAACCATCTTAGCAAAAATCCCGGCAACTAATTGGGAAGGTTTTAAAAGTGAACTGGCGGAAATCTTTACAGAAAAACACTTAACGATTCGCGACAAAATTGATATCGATCCAGCCATAGAAATCCTGGAAAATACTTTAAAAACCCAATTAGCAAAACACACACAATTTTTAAACAGGCGAGAATTTTTAAAGCAACATTTCCCAGACATAGACATGCTACTTGGCGAAAAACGACAAGCTAGACATGTATTCCAACGCAACAGGACAGAATCAAACAAAGCTAAATACAACAAGCTGAAAAAACAATTAAAAATCAAATTAGAAACACAAAAAATAACAAAATGGGAAAATTTTGTTACCGAACTTTCAGACAATATAAACCAATTCTGGCGGATATCCAGAGTGCTCCGAGGTTCTAGCAATAAAACTCAATCTACACCTATCCTTTCCCCAACAGGACTAGCTTACCACCCCCAAACTAAAGCAGAAACTATAGCAAATTCTTTGGAAAATCAATTCACTCCGAATGAGGACCTCTGAGATAAAAATTTTACCAGAGATGTAATAACAACCACACAGAAATTTCTAAATAGAAAACCAAAAAAGGAACCGGAAAAAAGGAACCATACCAGAATTAATAGCTACCATTAAAAACCTACACCCTAAAAAAGCGCCAGGCCCAGACAAAATAAACAACCAAACTATTAAAAACCTCCCATACGAAGCCCTCTGTCTTTTACTGGATATCCTAAACGCCATACTAAAATTCAACTACTTCCCACCTGCATGGAAATTGGCAAAAGTGATCACTATCCCTAAACCAGGCAAGGACCCACAATTACCTGTAAACCGGAGGCCCATATCGCTACTCAGCTCTCTAAGCAAAGTTTTTGAAAGAATTCTCTTAGCTAGATTAAACTCACATGCTATTAAAAAACGCATTATTCCGCAAAGGCAGTTCGGTTTTAGGGCAGGCCACTCCACAACTCACGCTCTAACCACTTTTGTTACAGAAGTTATAAAAACTTCACGCATAAATAAACAATATTCAATAGCTGTATTCCTGGATGTGGCTAAAGCTTTCGACAAGGTTTGGATACCTGGCCTCATTCAAAAACTCATAAATTTTAAATTTCCCGATTGCTACATCCACCTCATAAATAACTACTTCACCAACAGAAAATTCTTCGTAAATTTAGAAGGCGCAAACTCCTCCCACCGTCCCCTAACTGCAGGAGTACCTCAAGGCTCCGCAATATCCCCATTTTAATATAATATTTACACTGCCGATATCCCCAGCACTTACTGCACTCTACAGATGTATGCTGACGACACCCTCTTCTATTCAAAAGATAAACATATAAAATATGCACATTTGTTTGCACAGTGTCAACTAGACGAGCTGAGTCAGTGGTATAACCGATGGAGAATTAAAATTAATGCAGAAAAAAGTCAAGCACTCATTATCACGCGCAGGAAACAGCCAGAAATTAAACCATTAAAATACAATAATGTAGACATTCCCTACTCAGACACAGCTAAATATTTAGGCTTAACAATAGATAATAAATTAAAATGGTCCGCACACATAAACGAAACAAGGAAAAAAGCTCTAGGAAAAATCCCCTTAATTTACCCTCTACTAAAATCGCCGCGGCTTCCTAAACGGCTAAAACTTCTAATATATACTTCTCAAATCCGCTCAGCCATGATGTATGGAAATGGAAGTATGGGGAACCGCGTCTAAAACATTAATTAAATCACTCCAAGTCGTCCAGAATAAATATTTAAAAATAATAACAAATGCACCGCCGCGTACACGCATTTCCGACATTCACGACGCACTTAAAGTACCTTATATAGGCAATAAATTCCATTCTCAAAACAATAAATTCTATGATAAATTATTAACACACCCAAACCCCGTACTCAAAAGGATAGGGCAGTATCAAACCAGACACGCGTAACCACTTAAAAAGACCTAAAATGCCGAAACTAACACAGTAAAAGAAACTGCAAATAACACATTAAAACCTCGGCAGAGCAAGGAAATTCTCTGATCAGTCCGGGACGAAAATTCGCAAACTTTTAATAAAACTACTTCCCTGTGGCTGTTTCCTGTGCACTTCTCAATCCTCATCGGAGCTGCGCACATCTCCCCACCCCACCAAAACATAACAACACGCCTCCAGCATTTGCTCCTTCTCATTCAGCTGCAATTTGAGCCTATTTCGCGCCGATTATTATAATTAACTTAAAAAAAAAGGGGGGGGGGGAAGAAAGAAATTTTTTTTTCCTCCATAATGGAAATATAAATTTAAAATCACTAATTACCATCTCACACTTCACCCTACCATTTCGCAATTCATGGCAAGCAGAACTCACGAACCTTGAAATTAACATCACGGGAATCTTGGCTTAATTAATAACTTAAAAAAAAAAAATTATAAATCTACTGCAGGCATATGGATTCTTCGAAACCATATGCCAGCTTCGTTAATATTTAATTTCACAAGACCTGTATTTTCAAAATTGATACCGTTACTGAAATACAAACTTGGGCACTCAGTTAAATGTTTGCCACCCACCTACCCCCCGCAGGCAGGGAAGGACAGGGTTAGGGAACCGCGGCTTTGCTGGTCTGACTGGCGGGCTGTCTGAGTTGCGCCGGGACGTGCAGGGTGTCCTGACCTCTGGGCTATGTGTTCTTTGAGGTCTGGTGAGGGAAACTTCCTCAGCCCGCAGAGAGATACAACTGCTGCAACCGTATGGGTGGTATAAGGGCCCGAGCATACCCCCCGCTCTGAGCTTCGGCAATGATGAGACAGAGAGAGAGAAGTCAATCACGAGCTAAGCTGCTGTGGGATGAACATTGCGCTCGTGGCTGCTCGCTCGCTGGGAACTGCCCGCAACTTGAGGACCAGCGAATGCGATGGTACCATGGCAGCTTGAGTGCGGCGACTATCCGTAACTCGTCGCGTCCCCAGGAGGTGGGGTGGCTGGAAATAATCAAATACCAGCCCTCGAACTAACTGGCCGGTGCGAGAGCGCAGTCATTGTGGGCGTCGGGAACCTGAGCAGCTCAGTACGAGGTAGCGAAGCATATCTGCTGGGGATGGCCCAACGATCAAGGCGGGGAGGAGGATCTCGAGGTGCTGAAAAATGCGAAGTGTAGCGATCCTCACTGCTGGATTCTGCGGGTGCGTGATGAATGGATTGGAATGCATCGGACCTTGGAAGCACTGCGATGTCAGCCTTCACTCGCCACCACCACCACTGGTAGTTCCCGGATGTCTCGCGTTTCCCAGACCGACGGGCTATTTTGGAGGAAGGAGAGAGGGTGGCTCCCCGAGGAACTCTCCCCGTCTTCACCAATGGGTTGGGGATCGTGGCATCGGCGCGGAAGGGCGAAGATGGAGTCTGTGTCATGACTGAGCTATCCGGTTTTCCGACGGACTCAAAGAGAGACAAGGGGGGGGGGGGGGAGCTGCATCCACAGTTGTCGGTACTGCAGTGCTAGTTCGCCGACACGCAATATTGACAGTAGCTCAACTTCAAGGGCACCTGCGCCCACACGATGACTGGCATCGGCGCGGTGACTGTTCTGTCCCCCATCCCCCGTAATACACACCAGCTGCGATCTCATTTCATTTCACCCCGCATTAAACTAACAGAAGTCTTTCTTCCCGAAATAACAAATACCATATTTTATTCAGCCCTCATCCAGTTAAAAGGAATTATTTTATCCTCTGCGACTGTCGCATAGATTTTCCACGGCCCTCTTCACTTTGCCTGGTTTGCTATGCTCTTCCATCTAGACCCTTCTTCTTTCGGGGTGTGTACATGGCTACAATTGCGGCCATGGCACTATAACCCTGCTTAGCCGCGATGCATGCGCCATTATAATAATTAAACCTGACCTAAGGCGTAAAGGGCTTGCCCTGAGACGCATCCCATTCTCCAACCGACTTAGCTACTAACATGCATGCCGGAGGGCACACAGAACTGTGAAGGTGCTCACGCTGGTGTAACGGGATTTGGAGGATCGCCAGACAAAAAAAATTTAAGTCGATCGTTATCTACATTTTGAAGATAACTTTTTATAACTCAAATAACGTACATACATTTTGTAACTGCAATTGCAGTGAATCTGAGATTTTACTTTTTTTGTTAGTGAGAAAATACACAGAATGGTGAACTAGCACTTGTGATGTTTGTGTAAATTTACAACATGTGGCAGGAAATCTATAATTTACATAGTCAAATTGCATGCACGGAGTGCATGTTATTTAACATCATAACTTGGTATGATAATATTACACCTACAGTGTACATGTGATTAGGTACGATGAACATTAAACAGTAAGAGACTGGCGTAGTAAAATTACCAAAACAATTATTGTGTTAATTTACAATGTGTGGTAGAAAACTAGTAGCAAATATAGTAAAATAACATGTACAGAGTACACGTGATTTAATGTGATGATTAGTAGATAAACTGACAGGTATGATAAAATTACACTAACACAGTTTGTGTAAATTTACATTATGTGGATTGATATTGGTAACAAAAAAAAGTAAAATGACACATCCAGAGTACGTGTAATTGAACATAATGATTAGTAAAAAGAATAAGTATAGTAAAATTACACTTGCATCGTATTTGTATATATACACGGGACACACAGTAAAAGTACACGTACGAGTAAAAAAACACGAACGTGTGGAGATTGTGCTGCCATGTACATTCGTGTAAAATTACACAATTTTTTTTTTACAGTGGACGTAGACCATGTATGAAGACCGTATTTCGCAATTCTACAACCTAAATACGTACAAATAATTTTTAACAAATACACTGATGCGTATTTGCAGGCTACACAGTTCAAGATAGTTGTTTGTAACGGAACACTATAACTCGATAAAGACTGCCTGGAGCCATGTGTTGTCATGACTGAATCCTCAAAAATAACGCGAATCTGACACGAACTATACCGTAATTAATGTATGCCTTATAATCTGTATCCCGAGTCAATGAAGAGAACAGCACGATCATGTTTCTGGAGGAAAACGTACAATGAGACAGGACAAGCTGCTGCACAAGGTTACGTCAATCACGAGAGCGGGACTTCAACTTGGTCCACTTCCCAGTAAAGTTCAATCCACTCAACCTATTTCGATAACCTGAACCACGACGGCTTCTGTTACCGTCCTCAAATCGCACACTTGTGACGTCACATGCTCCTCTATCCCCGATATGAGGCTCCCCAAATAGACGCCGGCTTCGGGAAAAGGGGGCGAGCTGTTAAAAATCACGGCCTACATACTACACGCTGAGCGACGTGCTACGGAATATCAACGGAAAGAGCGGGCTGTGTTGCCGAGAAGAGCGATTGAGTTGACGATGCCGCGTGCTTCTCAAGTGGTTCGCGGCGAGCCCGACGAAATTAATGGTGCGAAATGGGAGACATGCTACCGTCGCGACAAGACGCGTTACGTTGGAGTACGCAATGCATACTCAGCTTACCTGACACGTTCACAATCAACTAACTGACGTGTCAAAATCTGCTTACGTGGCGTGTGAAGTAAACAGGTTTTTAAAGAAATTATCATGTAACTATAATGATAAATTAAATTGGAATGTGGAAATGAAACCAATAACTATAGCGGACAAATAGACGAAAATATGTAAGAGAATAATGTTGACAAGACACGACTGCAACAGTAGTACTGGAAGTATGTATAACGAGAAATTGGCAAAAACCTCTGTAATCGAATTATTTAGCGAAGGTCTTGCTGCGAAAAATTATCAGCAAGCCAAAGTTGTTAAAAACATACGTATTATAGTTCGGTCCATAGGTTTTAGAGTTCAGTAGAAGAGATCTGGGCGGCTTTTGACGACGAGGGTGAGAATGGTGCAGCGGCAAAACGCAAGGGCGGGGGAAACCGGAGAACCGCGAGGAAACCCGCCAACGTTCGCACGATTACCACTTGCGGGTGGCCCGGCCGGGAATTGAACCCGGTTCGCTTTGGTAGGAGGCGAGCAGTCTAACCGCTCACCACAGCGACCCCATAGGTTTTCGAGGAATTCACGCACAGAATAATGGCATGCGAAAGTAATACGCATTACTATACGATATTTATGGTCAAGCGAGCTGAAAGTAACTAGGGCCTCAAAAGTGCTCACTTTAGCGTGAATAGCATATGCTGACGCCCCGTACTTAATACGTTAGTGTTTTGTGCTAGGCTTTCACATCGTATTGCTTCCAAATGTACATTCTTATGCAAAAGGATGTTTTACATAAAAATAATACTACTTTCAATTAAATACGAATTGCTTTATACTCGTCCGCATGTGATTTTGGCGGCTTTAATTCCAATCAAGCAAACAAATGCGTCACCCTTACGTCAAAAAATAAACTCGCACAACACAGTAGTTACTATAAAATCAACAATTTCAGTTAGTCTTGTCAAAATGAAATGGCAGCGCATCGCTATCCAGCGGATGTATGATTATAAACAGGCGACCACTGTTACGGTTTCGCCCTTATGGACTTACAGAACAGATTATATTTGGGGGAAACTTAGACAGATGGTAGACTCGTTTTACTACTACGTTAATATATTTTGTCAAACTTTCAAACGTACAACGTTTTACATCAATTCAAACACAATACTGAACCAATACGTTAAGTTACTTTAACGGAAGAGTTGATAGTTTCGATATATTTAAGTTACTGACTGTAGGTTAAACTACGCCATTACATTGTTAACTATAGTCTTTACTTAAGTCACCAGCTCGTTATCACCTTAATGCTTTTGCCGAAGGCTGCTCATCGTGTAGTCTCGCTACGGCGGATCTCGGCACACCCTTCGCCTCTCCATCTTGCGTCCTCGTCGTCGTACTGCAGTCAGACCTCGCTTCGAGCCTCCGCCGGCGCTATATAGTCGCGGAAGTCCAAACACCCCCGTTTCCTAAAGTGTCTTCTAGCCTGTGGCCTCGCCCTGGATACACGTCGCTTCTCTGTCGCTGGCTGGCGCGTCCTGGCAAGCTATAGGGCACGCTTACCCGCGCCCACAACACCACGAACTACATGCGTGTCGACTCCATTTTGTTAAGCTGGGACTAAAGGCGTTACTCGGCGAAACTAACACAGATCCACTTGGAAGCAGGCCAATTCGTGCAAAAACCAAAGCGGTAATATATGGAACACAAAGTTCAAGAAATGGATAAATAAGTATTTGATCAACTAACAAACTTGTCTCCCGCCTAACTTATTTGAGATGAATTGAACAGTAAGCTGCAAATATCCCATAGCATGATGGGTCGTATCCAGTCCTGTTAAGAGTACTTCGGAGAGATTGCAGAAGGCGGAGAAGTACCTACAAAATCCCACCCGGATTTGAAAAGCAGAAACGTATTTCACGCCTCTTGTTAACAGTGCTTGTTGACATAGAAAAACTTAGTGTTGGATTGAAGTACACGACACAAACGTATGTGTAACACTGGAATATCCGACAGCAAAGTGTACCAAAATAAAACAATTAATGAATTTAAACACATCCTCCCACACTTCCTTTACACGGTGTTGCGGCTACCCACAGCAAAGGTTAAGCGGCGAGCTGACGCGAGGCGTAGGACGACCTCGGCTTGCCGATCCTGCTGTCTGTGGAAACAAATTCCGGGGGGAACGAGTTCGAGGTCGGGACAGCGGTATATAAGACTTTATTCGTAATATGATATAACTTTTTAAAATTTATTTAAAATCGATTACCTTTTAGAATTTCTTCGCGGATTGCTTAAATTTTCTTTGGGTTTGTAAAAATATTTAGAAATTTGTTAGTTATGCGCATATTTTTGTTGTTTTACGTATTTTTTAGTATTTATATGTATTTTAAAGATGTTCAAGGGTGGGTTGTTATGTGTTTGAGGTGTGAATTATGGAACAGCTAAAAAAGGGAGAACTAAGCCACTTGTGCGTTGCACACTTGGAAGGCACATAGCTTTAGCTCCTAAGCTTGTTCTGAATGAGTTAATAGGTGAAGGATGACAATGATGAATACATGGACCTTGAGTACTTATAATGAATTTAATGTTTTGATGTGTATGTAACGGGGTGATTTGGGCATATAATTTAATTTTCAGTACTTTTTACGATTATTCATTTCATTTTTAAAGTTGTTGAATTACTGCGAGTATGAGTGCGGGGAAAGTTGTTCTAAGTAATTCTAGGTGGGTTATTGATGTATATTTGAGAGATTTAAATTGAGTAGATAGAAAGATACTCCGTAACTGCCATTATTCTTATAATGGACAGAAGATGTGACAATATCACAGATCGAGGCTCTTCCTACGCTGTTAGATACTCGCAAAAAGATGTAAAAATCATCTAGAATATAATACCAAGTACACTGAGAAAAATTTAGCGAGTATAATTGCGGGGAAAGGTGATGCAATTTTTTTTAAATTTAGTTCAAGACAGTCTGGGTAGAAGTGTGCTTGGATGTGAATTATGGAACATAGAAATAGATTTGGGAACTATGTCTAACTATGCACGGCATGTTTGGAGGGCTTACAGCCCTGCCCATGTCTATGTTCTGAATGAGCTATTTTGGTGAAGGATGACTGTATGATGAATAAATGGTCATGAGTATTTCTAATGATTGTGGAATGATTGAAAATAGGTTGGGTTTGGGTATTTGTAGTTAGATTTTAAGTATGCTATTTTAAAAGTAATATTCTTTTAAATTTTCTTAAAAATTTAAAATGTACGTAATTTTTAAGATTTTTTATATTTTAAATAATTATTACGAATCTTTTAAAATCAAGAATTTTTTAAGAATTTTTAAATTTAAGCAAGTGTTTTAAATGTTTAGTTTTAGAGTGTAACAACTTAATTCCCCTGCTAAAACGTTTTAGATGAAAATCATTATTATATTTTATAAAAAGTTTAAACACTGAACTACTTTTAACGGTATCACATACTTTAATTATTTTTATAGTGACAAATACTTTAATTTTTTACAGCATCGATTATTTCACATAATATTCTAAATTAATATTTAAAAGTTTTGTGTTAAACAAATCCTTTTTGCCAGTCAAAATTAAAGAACTTGAGTAAATTCAAAGGTGATAGATAAAAGTATTAAATGCATTGTAAACACAGCTCGTATGTTTTGAAGCATGAAGACCATATGCACAGTGGTGTTAGAACAGTGCGCGAAGTGCCTTGCTGTGTAATGAAGTGGTAACTGTCGTGCGCCGGGCTACAGCAGTAGTGTCGGCCGGCGCATCGCGGAGTCAGGTGTGGGCGGGGGTAATCGCACAATTAAAGTCTTTTGGTCAATCGGATTAGCGATTAAAGTAATTCGTTCGGTAACCTATTTGAATGTCTCTTTCATTAAAAAAAAATATTTACTTCACCAAAAATAAAACATTTCTCACATATCTAAATTGGTTAAATCCTCAGTATGCCTCCAGAGAACGGCCTGGTTGGAACTGCTCATCAGTTACATATAAATTTTAAAAATGTCCCTTATGCCACTCTTACACCAACATTAGCACCTATATAAGCAATTACAACTCACCAGTCGGCTCTAGCACATCACAGAGGACACATCGATGCTGCTCCACCAATATCACCCTTTCAACACAAATTTAAAAAAATAATTTGATATCGAACAATAAAAAATTAATCAAACAATTACTTAATCAGATTACACTAATTAATCGAATAATCAAATTAATTAATCGAATAATTAATAAATATGCAACTTAATTAAACATTTATTTAATCTCATTTGCATATCAATATGCAAATTAGGCAATTATGTAAATTAGGCACTTGTACCACTCTTGCACCAACTATCGCCTAGTGAATTGGGAGCCCGCTGCGTGATCTACTAGCTGTATGTCTCAAACAATTTCAACCGACCTTAATCTGTAGCAGTACTGATGACAAACGTAGAATGTGCCAATACAGTAATGAAAATAGCATCACATGGGAAACTGGAGCTTTTATATCACATGTCCAGGACCAACCAACCGATTCCCATCGAACTTTGCAAGTAACTAGTGCTACAAGGCCATGTTTTAAGTGTATCTGGCTTTATTTACAGTATGACAATCATATAAATATTTTAGATAAGTTCGTCATATCTATTAAACAATTTACCCGCTTTCAATTAAAGTTAATATACTGAGAGTAGCCATTACAATCATAAAATATGGTTATAGAGACAATCTTTTGCCGATTTTTTGTAAGATAGTGCCAGGCGATAAAATTCAGCATTTATCCCATACACGGTGGGGCACAAATAACTCCCCGATTTGCGAGGAGCTAGCGGTGAGTGGGGTGGGGATACAGTAGTGGAGAGGGTGGCATTATATAGCTGTAGTCATCCAGTTTTAAGTTTACATCATGGCTTGGTCTCGGGAGAACAACGCGCTTTTTCTGCCGAGGAGTTCATTATAAATGGCGGTTTACTGATAACAACGCAGTGTGCATTTCGCATCCACTTCGCTCTCGGTACTTAAGATACTGTTCCCGACGAAAAAAAAAAAAAAACAGAAGTGTGTCGGAATTTCGGACAAACAGATTCTGCATTGAAGAGGAAATCTCTTGGACGACCTCGGACGTAACAGTGCAGGCAAATGTAGCCGCTGTGAGAGATTCCTTTCAACAATCTCCACGTCATTCTGTGGGGAAACACACACCTGCGCTACAGTTATCAAGTCGAAGTGTTCGGAGAATTCTGCACAGAGATCACGTAATGTACGCCTGCAAAATTATGATTGCACAAGAACCGAGTGAAAGGGATTTCAAAACTCGTGCAACTTTGTGTCGGGATTTTCTTCAGAACGTCCCCGTCGGAGACGCTGTGCTTTTTAGTGACAAGGTGCAATTCCACCTTTCAGGCACTGCCAATAAACCGATGTCCGGTAATGGTCTCAAGACAACTCTCGGAAAATTTACCAACGACCACTGCATAGCCCTAACTAAGGTTACAGCGTGGTGTCCACACCTTTCTGGAGAAGACAGTATCACTGTAACCGTGGCCTTGGATCAGTATTGTGAAATGAAATGCTAGACGACTTTCTCCGGCCTAAATTGGGTGGCCTTTCCGCTGAAGATGGGCAGGAAAATTCGTGGTTTCAACAAGATGGTGCACGAGCCCACACATCTCATTTTCTTGGCATTTTTTTTTCCTGCGGGGATACCTTAAATCTCAGGTGTACTGATGCCGTCCCTACACATAGGAAGATCTGAAGAAGGCGATAACACACGATGTTGCTGCCTTCTCTCCCAAAAAAATATCCGCCGAGTGATGGAAAACTACCGGGAAAGGTTCAGTCAGTGTATCAACACTGAAAGCCGCTAGTTGACTGAGGTGATCTTTAAACTGCGCTGATGTAAAACTACAGTATGCATACTATTATTGAATAAAAGGTTTTTTTTGGGTCTTAACTCGGTTAGGTTTTTATTAGCTTCTAAAATCGGGAATTTCAGTATGCCCCGTCCTGTATATCGGGAACTAATAACCGAATTCCCACAAAATTGCACACACCACTAGTACAACATTGGACCATGTTAACTTAAATAATTTACATAAATCACACTTTTTTTTCCAATACAGTGCAATATTAATATATTTTTAATAATTTGGCAAATTCCAACCTATCTTTTCATATCGACGTTATTTTAGACATATCAGATATGACTATACAATGTCTGTGTTTAGGCCTTTTTTTAAGATAGCTTCAAATGGGAAACTAAAAATTTAATGCTATCACTCAACCAGTCAACCTATTTCCACCCAATTCTGCACACAAGTTATACTACATTGGGCGATGTAAACTTACATTATTTGAGTGATTGTGACACGCTTGTTTTCAAAATGATGTCACTGTATATACTTGAAGTTGTTGAACCCAGCACTTTTGAAAGCCCTGCTTAAGATCTACTTACATGCACGTTGTGTAGTCTTCCGCCTTATGTAAAATTAACATTGCCATTAGCCTCATCACTTTATACATGCGTCGGTCAAAGGACTGTAAAATTATTAAGAAAGTAAATACTTTACAAATCTGCTCATTTTTACACTTCGATGCATTAACAAAAAAGAGAAAGCGAAATAAATAATTTTATGTTATCACAAACGGTTATCTAACACTTTTTATACAACGTTAAGGTTTGGAATTACTTTCCATCGATCGTTACCAACTTTAGTGGGCAAATGCCACTCAGTGCGCCCATTAAAGTATATGCATGCAGGGGCAGTGACGTCTTTCTAAGGTTCATTTCTAAAGTGCTCACTTTGTCGTGAACAACCTTTACCAAAACTCTAGCCGATTACTACCGAAGAATATGCTCCGAATCCTACTTTTGTAATGTAGTTTGCTGCACATCAGCTTATGGTACGAGGCCTTCCGTGTTCGAGTCCCAGGTAAGATACAAGTGTATATATAACTGTCTCGCAAGTATTACATGCTTCTGGTTTCATCTCAAATGATATCGCCATCAACGTGAAGTCAAGACCCACATACCATCTAACTTTTTAAAAACTTCATCAAAATCCTCTGCATCCATGCAGAGGAAAGTTGGCTCATTGTTTACATAGATAACTTTTTTTTTGCCACCACGACTATTGTAAACTACGTGGATGGGATTTGAGGTTAGACCACTGTTTAGCAAACACGTGTTTTGAGATATTCTCACACTTGCTATAGCCAATTTTTAACGCAATTTAATTGAATGGAATTGGTAAAAGTATTTCCTGCATATAAAATGACATGTCTTTTTTTCAAAATAATGATATAGACAAAAACTTTCATTATTGTTTACCAAGTGACTTTGACAGTTATATTGGTGCTGGGTACGTCAACGTCAGGTGTATGCGTAGACGACGAAAAATCGGCCTACTCAGGTTTACATCCGACGAGAAAGTGGAAAAGGAAGGAGCCATATATTATCGTTCAAGATGACCATTACAGAAGTGCCGGAACTTTGGTCTGGAGATATCCAGGTGGGATTATCTGGTGAGGGTTCTGTTGTTCCAAAAGACCAGAAAAACAAGGCGCCGCCGACATTCCACCACAGACTAACGATGAGGTGGTCCGATTATTCGTCTTCTGCGCACGTACCCAACACTGACCTACCGCAAAGCAACACAACTGTCAAAGTCACATAGTCAACAGTGATGAACACGTTTGCTAATATTTTAATTTTAAAATGACAAGCGCGATTATATTAATAAAGTAATTTCACCAATTTGAATTTAATAACATTGGATTATAGGAAGTATACAAACATCTCAAAACACTTGTTTATTAATCAGTGTTCCAGCCACAAATCCAATCCATTCCGATTACTTCCTACTTTTCTGAAGCCCTGCTTAAGTTCTACTTCCAGGATATTCCTCCGTCTAATGGAAACAAAGCTTACGAAATCACACCTGGCAGCCAACGCTTCGTGCGCGCGTTGTATAATAATATTTTACACAAGAATTATTTCTTAATAATAATTACCAACACACCTGTTTTCTCTTTGTTTTTATTCATATTAGTTATGAATGAAATACTATAATTTCAACATGAAATATAAGTAAACGTTCAATTTAAGGCCACGATAATTCATTTCTACAGCTTCTGCGAGAATTGATTTGTGTCCAAACGGAAGCCGATCTTGTAAAACTGTTTTAACTATGCAGTCTAATTTTTCCAACACAAAAAGTGTATACTTTTATCCAATTAATTAATTAGCGAAAATTTTGATTATTTAATTATTAGTTCAAATTGTACAGTGTATTGTGCTGAAAGAATTATACTGCATAATAAAAACAATTTGTAACAAAACTGTAAGCGGATTTTACAATATCGACTCCCGTTTGGGTACAAAAAATTCATTCTCCCGAAAGATGTAGAAATGAGAGATCGTGGCCTTAACCAAAATAAGGTGATTTGATGTTAACACGTGCATAAAACGCTTGTGTACGTGACATATGCTAAAGAAGCAACCAAACAAGTCATATATGGGTTGTTTCCTCAAAGGATTATATTCAACAAGCGTGAAGAAACCACGAATAGACTATAGTTGTGTAGGCAGATAAGCAGTTCAGTGTTGGGACACGAAAACTGGTTGGGCGCAGCCAGCGAGATCGGTCCACCTCATCTCTAGTCTATGCATTCCACCGTCAGCTAGGAGGGAGGAACATCACACAGCAACGGTATAGGCTATTCACGGTAAAGTGAGTACTTTTCAAGGCCCTCCAAGCACGTATTAGCCACTAATAAATATACGTTATCGGAGCGTCAGACGTTAACTTTTGAGAGTGGTGAAATGTATACACTGTGCTTATTAGTCACGTGGTAATGCTGGTATTAAAATGTGGCGGATAGATAGAAATACGTTGAAATTTAGCAGGGCCTTAAAAAGTGCTCACTTTACCGTGAACAGCCTATAGCATGATTGCACGGGCACGGGCCGCCTGTCGCAAGCCAGACTGATGACAGCCGTCCGACTCCCGGCAAGCATTGTTAGGTCGTGTCTACATTCGGCCGTTCCTATGGACGTGGACTTGTTCCAAACTCGGCGTCAAGTGACGTCACACTGCATATGGTCTACAAATGCGTTGTCCGAAGTGAGCTTTCAGAATCAGAAACCAGATCGCACTAAATTCGGCATTTTATTTGTTGCTGCGTCGTGATGTTTAGATTTGCTGTATTATTGTTCATTATAGTTTAGGAATGGTTTATTTGAATATTTATTTACAATAAACGCCTTAACGGTTTTATTTTAGATAAGTTCGCCAACTGACATCCAAATTTTATTTTTTAAACTTACGTTTTAAAAGTTTTGCCTTCAAATAATTTTTTTTCAGACCGAACGAAGATATCGCTAATTATTTATTACCATCTCATCATATTTGTTTTGAGAAAGCCCACCTTGCGCATCCGTTGTTTACATTAATAACGTAAACATTTCACGAATGCGCGCGAAAGAATTTTAAGTCGTCTTTTTTTTTTCTATTAGCTTTGGACACAACTTCGGACAAAATTTCAGTTTTCCGATCGCTTCAACTTGGAACACAGGTTGACTTGGGACAGCGCCACGACGTCAGAGGGTCACGTGCACCAATCAGCACGTCCTTGTCCTAAGACGCGGGTTGGGATAGTCCAAATGTAGAGAGGCCCTTATAGACAGACGGGTCCTGTGCCCGACCGCACGTCATCATCCACGGCCAAAGCCACGTGTGACTGCAATGTGAACGGCCGAACGTCACTGATCGGCGCTGCATCAATATTATATAGTTTAATCAAATTGTTGCTTATCGAATGTGCTGGGCTTGAACAACTTTAACGATTGTTTTGTTTTATTTGTAGATGCAAGATTATACGGTGAATAGCGATGAAACCGAAATAATAAGATACCATAATGCATGTTACATACAGCATAACACTGAAATTTAAATTAAGACACGAAACAAAACTAAATTATGGGCTATTCACGGTAAAATGAGCACTTTTGAAAGCCTTGCTTAAGATCTACTTGTATAAGCGTTGTGTGTTCTTCCGCCTTATGTAAAATTAACATTGCCATGGATCTCATCACTTTATTCATGCGTCAGTCAAGTGAAACTGTGAAATTATTATGAAAGAAAATATTGTATAAATCTGCTAATTTTTAGACTTCGATATACTACAAAAAAAGAAACACAAAGCGAGAGAATAATTTAAGTTATCACAAATGGTTACCTAACAGTTTTTATTCGACGTTAATACATGGAACTATTTCCCCCTCCATCGTTACTAACTTTACTAGGCGCATGCCACTCATTGCGCCCGTTAAAATACATACAGGTAGGGCAGTGATTTTTTTCTAAGGTTGATTTCAAAAGTTTTCACTTTATCGTGAACATACTTTAGCAAAAATACTATAGGCAAATAATTCCTTGTAGAAAATTATATCCTGAATATTTTTACACAATACTGACCAAAGGAAATGTACGTTGTCTAGAAATATCAATGTTCGTAGCATAAAATATTTTTAAAAAGTAAAATGTAATTTCGCGTCTTTTTTTATATTATTTTATATAGAAGGCGCACTTTTAACTTTCAATTTTAATAGCAATGGTGAGTTCATGTTATTATAATGGTTTGATTGGACTGTGTCCATTGCCAATCACGAGACTAAAAAATCTCGAGCGCACACAAAACTCAGCAAGACAGAAGGTATTTTAGTTTGTTGTCTTGCCGATATTATAAATACGCACGAATATAATTAAATCAGAAAACCAATAGATTAATTATTGTGCTTACTTTCAGTAGAAGTTTCTGCAAAGTATTTTCCTTAATCATAAAAACAAAGAGTCTAATGTTGCCAAAATATTAAAATTATAGTCACTTTTAAACAAATTGATTTTGACTTCGTAATAAAATAATTAAATGTTGTAATGCCTGCTGGATTTCCTCGGACAAAAAGAACGGGCGATTTGATGGGCATAGGCTGTTCACAATAAAGTGAACACTTTTGAAATCAACCATAAAAAACGTCACTGGCCCTGCCTGCATATATTTTAAAGGGCGCAATGAGTGACATGCGCCCAGTAAAGTTGGTAACGAACGATGGAAAGTAGTTCCACATCTTACATATCTTAACGTCGAATAAAAATTGTCAGGTATTAGGGGAACCAATTATGCTAACTTAAATCATCTGTTTCCCTTTCTGCTTCTTTTTAAGCCTAGGAGTGTAAAAATGAGCAAATTTTTTTAATATTCAGTTTCCAATAATTTTACATTTTCAATTGATCGACGCATGAATTAAGTGCTAATGCCTGTGGCAACGTTAATTTTACATAAGGCGGAAGAAGACACAACGTTTATACAAGTAGATCTTAAGCAAGGCTTTCAAAAGTGCTCATTTTATCGTGAACAGCCTATAAACACCAAGTCCTGATATACTCATAGGTTCTATGCATGAGGTTCTCTTAACCTTGAGACCTCTCGATTAAGGATCGATGGGAGATAAGACTCTGTTTTGGAGAGCAAAGCTCCTCCACCTTGTGGAGGGAAGAAGGCTGAACTGTAGAAAAACACAGCTTAGCTTGGCAGCCTTCCGTCTGTTATTAAGGTTGAAGTAAAGCAACTGCCTGTGGAGCACTGCACCTGACTATACAATATAAAGCACTCATAAAAAAGTAGCACAGACACCATGAAAATAGTCAGAAAAATGCAATTTATCCTGTATATGAAAGAAGAATGTATATATTTTGCAACATTATAACATATTTTACTAAAATATACTTTTTAAATGTAAAAAAAATCTATTAAAATAGTCTATTTTTTTATTTACTGTGATAATGCGTAGTAAAATCATAGTAATAATATATCATAGAAATCTTATAATTAACTTTATTTACATTAGTTTCAGCCATAAATGTTTGTGACAAATGGACGCAATTAAAAATTATTACAAAAATTATTACCTACATTATTATAATAATTTTCTTACACACAATCATAATAAACATTATGACGATTTCCCATGACGAAGATATTCTAGCAAATTATTCTTTCTGAAGCATCCAGAATGGAAATGCGCTAAATAAAAATAAAAGAAATAAGAAATAAATTTAAAAAACCACAGAAAATTTCAATCGATTATTTTTTCTTTTACATTTAAATAGTATAGTTTAATAAAATACTTTATAATGTTGCAAAATACATACATTCGTCTTTCTTATGCAACGTAAACCGCACTTTTCAGACAATTTTTATGGCATCTGTACTACTTTATTACGAGCTATTCATATTGTATAGTCGGGTGCAGTGCTACATAGGCAGGTGCTTTACTTCAACCTTAAAGAGTTCTACACATTACTTTGGGTGGGAAATTATATTATTAATTTACTTGTGTTCGGGAGGGCCTGGTCCCCTCTCTTCACCACTATATGCCAGCACAAAGTAAATGCACACACCGTTACCGAGCCTGCAGATTTGCGGCAGCAAGCCACGATAAAAGCAGTGCCAACGAAATACGATACACCATCCACACTGCTGCGTTTTAAAATGAGTTCTGGTAAATGCAGTCGAATTTCCTGGGTCGTACGTCACATGCGTCATTTCTTTACATGCTTCCCGCATCAGGTTTTTGCTCAGTGGGGAAAAAACACGACGCCGAACAATTTAGGAAGAGGCAACGGCGGCAGTTCGAAACTGTAAGTCGTTCAAAAACATGCCCCTTGCACGGTATTTGATTAAAATAAATTTATAATGCCCAGAATTGCCATGCGAAGAGTTTCGTCAAGAGTGCGGATTTAAATCAGTTATCCCAGTTTACTACGCCGTGAGACAGTACGAAAATTTGAACTTCGAGAAAATTAGTTCTGCAATGAGAGAAAAATGCATTGCAACGGGTGGGTAATATCAATATTTATTTTGAAAGAGAGAGTTCAGGGTTCAGATGTAAGAACTGAAGACAATCAAGATCATTTAATAGAAAGAAGTGACGACGTAGTGGCGCGGGTTAAATTACTACTGCTCGATATGAGAAAATCCCACGATAACAACATGCGTCGTCCAAAATAAAATCTAATAATCATACATTTTAATTTTGACTATCAGAAGCATTTAGCAAGCGTAACTGCTTACGTGCAGTTGTGATGCAATTAATGAAATAACCAATCGATTTGTAAATATTTTTCTCCAATTTCGTTATCAGATAACAGCGCAAAAATATTTCCTCGAAATGCATTACACCTCTCGAAATGCATTACAACCCCTTTATCACGCCTGACGTATCGTGACACTTCAACGCTTTTTCCTTAGTTATTGTATATCGTTCAGGAAGAGCATTCAGGTACAAATCTGCGTATACGTGAAACTCATCAGGGTTACGCTCAACTGCCGGAATGGGTATCACTTTACATTACTCTACTTCTGTGACATAATTCCAACCTACAGCTCCCGACAAAAAAAATTTCTTCGGGCGGTTATCGTAGAATTTAATTGATTTAATTTTTCCCCCCATATTTACACGGGAAGTTCTAAAACATTTTAAAACGCATAAAAGAAAAAAAACCATGACATTTAATATAAGCATACCTATTCGCGATGAAGAAACAGGAGTGAACGAATTCATTCCAGTAGAATGGTATTGGACAAATAAAGAATTTATAATCATTGTAAAGGTAAGTTTATGACCATGCGCACAAACCATTTTAATCAGGTTTGACACTAGTTTCATCTACATCCCTGTGGTATTTTTTTTATTGATAGTTAGATTATCAGCCGTTCGGCAATGAGAGGCACACGACCCCGCTCGAGGTGTTTCGGGCTTCACGGGCGACTAATCCACTTAGGCCCACACAGTATTTTAAGTTGGATACTGGAGGGCATCACTGCCAAATTCAGTCCAGATCGTAAAACTGTGTATAATTGTATACAGCACTAACAAGCAAACAAACGATAGATACGCACGTACATCCATGCACACATAAATATGAACATCCTTTAACTTTTATACATAGATGACTTTTTTTTTCGTCTCGTGAATAGTGAAGAAACATAAAAACACTCATGAAGGACTGCGATCGACAAGAATTAACTTCAAACATCTCTGATCGCAACTCGTGTTAACAAACTTAGTATAGCTGTGTTTCCATGACACACACAGAAAAAAAGTATAATGTTCTTGCAACAAAAAAATACTATTGAGGTCTTTAATTTTACTACAACGTAAACGTTTAAATAATCACGTTGTGACAAAGTTAATCATATTAACCATTTACAAAGGTTTACATTACTATAATGCAAATATGTTTACTGTTGAAGTGTTAATGTTAATAAATAAAGCCCGTAAGCAATGTTGCCGCAACCAAACGTCGTATTACGCAAAAAAAATAACAAGGACAAAATATTTTGTGTTACTGCGACATTAAAGAAATGTTCAACTATCACACGTTCACACTGATTTGGCGTTGTAAAATGGCGGATTGCTGTGAACAGCGATTACCTCATAAAATGAAACCACTGTAATAAACTTTTTAAGAATAGTACGAGAGCTAAATGTAGCTTATACCAGATACCAAGCCTTGCAAAGCAACCTACGTGTGCCACGTATGAAAATATTTTACAGCGTTAAGTATTCCCACGTAACGAAAGAGAACAGCAGTTTGTCGTTTTGTTCTACTGAATACCCATAACATGAAACGTTAAAGAGATATGTTAAGATAGAGCAGTTGGTAGAGCGCCAGGATCCGTAAGTGAAAAACGTCAAGCACTCCAGGCGCGGGTTCGATCCCCTCCCAGTTGTCTATTGGTAATATTTATTTATGTGACAAAATAGTCTTACTTAATTTATTTCACAGGGGAATGTATTTATTTGAAATAAAAGTTTCTAACACATATGTTAACATCAATTCAACACAAAATTTGTTTTGCCAAAACATAAACAGCACCTTAATGTTGATAGAACAGTACAGAGGTGGTGGTGTTACAAAAATATTTCATGTTACATTAATAGCTTAGCAATTTGTTGCATTAACATTAACAGCTTAGCAATATATTACATTTACATTAATAGCTCAGCAATATATTACACACTGTTGTCATTACATAGAACTTTCCCTGTGCACATTCTTCGCGATGAAATAGTTTAATTCTCTGCATACTAAAATGAGTGTCTCGTTTGATGAACTTCTGTTAAGAGACAAAAGAACACACACTGCGTTGACCTAAACATTCATTTGAGTCGCCGACAGTGCCACGATTAACGTCTACTACCTTTAATATTGTATATCCGCAGTTTATTCACACTTTTCGAATCGAACCTTTGAAAAATCACCCTAGACATGACTTGTTCGGTTGTTTCATAAATATATTGTGTATCACAAGCGTTTTATTCTTCTTTTAAATCTTAGTTTTAGTTAAACTGAAACATGACATATTTTTATCTATACATTATATTATTTAATTTATAATTAATTTGAATAAAACACAGAGAGAACAAACGTACGCTAGTAATTCCAAGTAAGCAATAGCTTTCGTGCAGAATATTACTTCACTTAGTGCGTTGGTCCTTTGATGTCATTTTCCAGACTTGTTACGCTTTGGGTGCATGCTGCACAGGAATAGCCTGAAAGTAAAACTTCAGCAGGGCTTCAGAAAAGCTGGAAGTAACCACGACTAAGTATACCTCTGTGCCTGAGGCCTGTAGAACCTGGCACACCTTGCCACCGAGGTGAATTTGTTACAATTTAATAAAACGCTTATTCAATGAGTTGACAAAGTCTGCGGCATTCCGTTATGTTCAGTACACAGACAGGCGCACTAATAATGACTTAGCAATTAATTTACAATTTGGGCAAACTTCTCCAGACAATTAATTATTTTAAAAGCGAACATGTGTGCAAAACCGCATCAATAAGAAATACACAGTAAACCACTTTATAAATATTGGAATCAACCTATGTTCTTAAAGAAGTACTTTCGTACACAATGCATTTCGATTTATGAAGCTTCAATTACAAGTACCAAATAACGGTTAAAAAAATTCACGAACACCAAGTAAAAAAAAAAAAAAATTACTGGGGGAAAAAATTGTTCAGAAATATTTTGAAGATTACGAACATTAAACTTTCTCATTAACAAACAAAAGAACTTAAGCAAATTTACAAAAAAGATATATTTTTTAATTATTTTTTTCGTTTATGAAGTTATAAGAAGTAATCTTTTCTTCGTATCATTACTACTTTGGCGATTTCCTTATAATTTTTATTTTAACTTGTACTTAAGCACATATTTTAATTTTTTGCAAGTACCTCACTGTGTTTTCAACTGCACCAAATACCACAGCCGAAGGACATATGAGAGGGGAAGAGAGAGAGAGAGAGAGAGAGAGAAAGAAAGAAAGAGAGAGAGAGACTAAACAGTTATAATTTTCATTTATTTTCCCATCAATTACACGGAGTCTTGTCAAATGGTTAGTTTGAAGTTTCGTGGATGTGCAGTTTGTCCACAGTTTATATAAACTCTGCCTTTTAATTTGAAGGGTAAACATAATCTTAAAGAGCTTAATGTTCAACTGATAAATTAAATTTCAAGTATGAAATATAATCCGATGTAAGGTTGGCTTACATCTCATTCCAGCTTATAAAACCCGCAGTTACAATACTGAGCTCAATCAACAAGACCGGCGAGCGAACTGCTTACGCAAATGTGTTTCGTAACTAAGTTGAAGGGAAACGGCGGCAATGCGTGATGGTGTATTGTATGTATATGTGTGGTTGGCGAAGGCGGTTGAAGGTCACGGACGCTCGTAAAACGCGATGCGACTGAGCATTTTACCCAGATATTTTTTTAAAATTCTGCCAATCTACGTTCCGATTGCTCAGCACACAACACGCGTCGCAAAGTAAACGGGAAACGTGCGTGCAACTGTTCTAACACATGGCTACGGAAAACGAAATCTCGAATTGAATTCGGGAGGAGATCGAAACTACAGTTCCTTCGTTACCTCATTCGAGGAAGTTAGGCCCGCCCGCAATTTCCTCTCTAAATCCGGTTCTTTTTTCCTGAGGAAGTAATTTACCGCTCTGCTGTTCAAGTTTTTTTTTCTAGCACTTACGACGCTTCCAGACAATTATGAAGGGCAATTCCCACACATAATTTCTTCGTGAAACAAGGACTACAAGGAAACAGAAACTAAATCCTTATTATTTAACAATGACGTGTACACGTCTCGCCCTTCTGAGCAGCTGTAACTGTTCAGTATAATTTTCCGAATATGTTCATATTTTAGCTCGCAGAAATTAACTCCTGGGCCTATGCCAAACCATTAAACCAAACACGCTCGGGCTATGCAACACAATGGCAGTGATGATGTTTTCTATGCAAAATTACTTGGGGCACATGCCATTGTAGAGCTATGTCACCAAGAAAAACATGTAAGACGACAGCAGAAACATATCTGAAAACAAGCCAAGATCAACTTCAGCTGTTGATTACTAACAAACCAACATTTAATACAAGAAAATAATACCACACGAAATTCTCATACTACGGTTCTGCCGAACTAAACTAAACCACACAAAACGGGAAACAAACATATATACATATATGTAATTCATGTATACATATAATATTATATATAAATATATAATGTTAAATTACTTTGTTGCTTGTTCGTTTGTTTCTCGTTTTGCTCTGTTTCGTTTAGTTTGGCAGAACTCTTGACTGAATTAATTGTGGTATTATTTTTATGTTTTAAGTATTTGTCGATAACAGGTAGTCTTGGGCTTGTATTAGTGCACGTTTTTTTTTTTTTAAGTCATACTCTAGGGTTTTCCACTTAATCAAGCGTCGGAATGTTTTGCCTGCTTACTTAATGGTCGAAACAATTAATCTGGAACAACTTCGATAAAGTGTTCGACGTTGTGAGTAAAACCAGCACGAACGAGTGGAAGGTAGTGTGTGTCTCTCTCTCTCTCTCTCTCTCCTCTCTCTCTCTCTCTCTCGGCCACGACCCCCTTCGCCCGAGCAATCATTCTCTTCTAGTGTTTCAAATAACTTAAAGAATACTCTTTTCTCATCTTTTGTTCAGGTACAAATTTTTTTAATTTTTTTTTATTCTTCATAAACTGCATGCAATTTTGCAATTCTTTCCTGAACAGGAGTTCATACGGTGTCTACGCCCCCCCCCCCCAACCCGTGGAAACCGTGACTTCAATCGCAGTCATGTTTTCCAATTACAGAGCCGCGATACACGTGTTTTGTAGTTAGTACGTGTAGTTCATGTCGCTAATTTTGTGAAAGCCGCAGTGCGTGGTTGCCTACTCTCGAGGCGTCAGTCCACGAACATAGTGAACGTCGTCGTGACGAGTAGCTGCATACACTTGGGTCACCAAACACACTATTGAAGGCCGTTCATGATAAAATGAGCACTTTTGAAATCAACCATAGAAAAAAAAAGTAACGTCTCCTATAGGCTGTTTACGGTCAAATTACCACTTTCGAAAGCCTGCTTACGATCTACTTGTATGCACGTTGTGTATTCTTCCGCCTTATGTAAAATTAACATTGTCATGGGCCTCGTCACTTTACTCATACGTCGGACAAGTGAAAGTGTGGGATTATTAAAAAAGAAAATATTTTAGAAATCTGGTTAATTTTACACTTCGATGCATTAAAAAACACAGAACGCGAAATAAATAATTTAAGATACCACAAGTAGTTACCCCTCCATCGTTACCAACTTTACTGGGCGCATGTCACTCAGTGCGCCCGTTAAAATATATGCAGGTAGGATGAGTGACTTTTTTCTAATGTTGATTTCAAAAGTGCTCACCTTACTGTGAACAGCCTTTACATGCGTATATTTTAATGGGGCGCACTGAGTGATATGACCTAATCAAGTTGGTAACGAAGAAAGTGAAAGTAGTTCCATGTCTTAAAGTCGAATTAAAAGTTTTGGTAGCCATTTGTGACAACTGAAATTACTTATTTATCTTTCTGTTTTATTTAATGCTCCGAAGTGTAAAAATTAGCAGATTAATATAATATTTACTCAGTTCCACTTGACCGATGGATGGATAAGAGATGAGGCCCCTGGCAATGTTAATTTTACATAAGGCGGAAGAATATACGCTATCAACCAAAAAGTAATTGGGTACCCGTGAAGATAGATAATTTAGTACGTCAGTTGACTTGTGTTTCACGGCCTTCGGCGTAGGACCGCTGGCGTTTGTCCGTGGTAGCATGGACACAGAGGCCTATTGTAACATTCTGGATAATGAAATGCTCCCAACATTGTGGCGTTTTTACGGAATGTACCCGTGTTACTTCCAGGATGACATTGCCAGGTGCCATATTTCAAGGGCTACCATGCAGTGGTACGCCGACAACAATGTTCGCCGATTGGACTGGCCCGCCCAGAGCCCCGACCTCAACCCTATAGAACATCTTTGGGACGAATTGGATCGCCGGGAGAGGGCTCGTCAGGCGCGGCCGAAATCCACTGCTCAACTCATGGAATGGTTGCAAGAGGAATGGCGACGAATCCCCGTGGATGTCCTGCAAACACTCGTATAGAGCATGCTGCTGTTATAGCCGCAAGAGGTGGGCCTACGAGATTCTAACTGTGTGACAACCACCGAGTAAACGTTGTGGACAGGTGCCCAATTACTTTTTGGTAGATAGTGTACAACGTGCATGCAAGTAAATTTTAAGCAGGACTTTCAAAAGTGCTCATTTTACCGTGAACAGCCTATAACTTATTGGTTGTGGTAGTATTTTCTGCATATCTAGGAATACGGGCCTTCTCAGCCCAAAGACGCATTATGGTACAGACCACGGCCGACTCTTCCCGTTTCTGCTGCTTCTCGAAGCACCTCCCTCCTTCTCTAATGACCTCGTTCGTCTACCATACCTTCTTGTTCCGCGGGGTTGCATTTATCGTGTACGACAATTTGCAGCTCACAAACTTGCAGGCAAACTTTCGGGAGAGGACTGGAATGAAATCCCAGGCGGACAGCAGGTGGTGGACTTGGACCCACAGCTTGCCCCTTAAGCCGATATTACACGATACCTGCAACCGTACTTGGTTCTTGTACAAGCCCTGGTGCACGAGCCGGTACAGCAGCCGCCATGGAAGATCCATATTACACGACAGCAGTTTGCGTACTAGCATTTGGCACCCTCGGTGGGTGCGCAGTGCGAGGTTTGTAGTAAATATGAACCCCGTTCGTAGAACTGCTACCAGGTAGTAACTTGCATAGGCCTATGAAAGAACTAGCTAGCATATCTTAATATTGCTATATTACTGTTCGCCTTTTACATAAATTGATTGCGTACTAGTATAGTTTCATACATTTTTTTTTTTTAAATGACTTGAAGTCACTAGCGAGCGAGTGCGATATTTTTAAATTTTGTCGAAAAATTACCGGTTACAAAATATAGTTTTTTCTTTATTAACTGGGATATTATCAGCATGTAAAATTTTAATGATAAAAAAAATTTGGGCCCGACAGAGTTTTGAACTCGCGTCCAGAAGATATAATTGTGTAGCGGACGTCGCAACTCTACCACTGCATTACCAGTTCACACACACGGTTTTGTGTTTACATATAGTACATTGGATAAATAGTTCGAATTAACATTTTCATTGAGTACGTAATAATTTTTTAAATTCTCTATAACGGTTTTAAACAGTAATTAAAAGTTGTCATCAACAATGTTATTCGTCGCTTTCGTATTTTAAAACTATTTGAAAGAGTTTCAACCTCACGGATGTATAATAAAGATGGAGGCGTCCTTTTCGGTTTCTTCATCATCTCGTTTCAAGTAGTAGCCACGGGGAGCGCCTTACGCTCTGAAACTGTGACGTGATTGGCCAGGTACAAAACCTGGTGTGGAACCTACCACGACAAATAGGACGTGTCCAATTACCAAACCTGGTACGAAATCTGGCCGTACAAGGCGGGAAATGCCATGGCGGCTGCCACACTAGCCCGTATACCGGTTGCTATAACGGATCTTGTACAAGCTTTTACGGAATCTGATATAGCGAAGTATCGCCTTTACAGCCGACTACTGCTAGGCTGATCGGTACAAGGCGTGCATGGGTGCAGTCCCATGTACTTGCGATCTAATCCACCAAAGCTAAGTTAATTTACAGCCGACTACTGCTAGGCTGATCGGTACAAGGCGTGCATGGGTGCAGTCCCATGTACTTGCGATCTAATCCACCAAAGCTAAGTTAATTTATGTGCAAACTACTAGTTTCGTTCGCGATTCTCGCAATCGTCGCAAACACGAAGCAAAATAATGAAGAAATTTTACGCAGCCGCTGGGCGCTGCGCAAATTCAATAGGAAAAAAAAAGTTAATGATTTCACGTTTAAATGTTCACAAGACCTATTCTAGAAATAATTTATTTTGTAAACAAATTTTTCAGATGTCAGCAATAGCTATTGTTAACGTAACATAAAATGGATTATAAACAAACACAACTAACGTGAATATCATTTCACGAGAATACTAAAATTCAGAACGTAACACTCAACGACTTTTGTATGGATTTAAATTTAGATGTTGTACTTAAAACAACATTTTCCTTCGGAAATGGGTACGTAATTCGTGCCGATACAGTGTTGGTGACATCAGCAAATACTAATTAAATGGTTTATCAAACTGAAAGAAATAGTGCCGTTTCTAAATTACCGGACGAATGTTGTATTGGACAAATGAAATGGATATTTGTGTAGCAACTGCAGGTCGTTCAAACAGATTTCTGTTGATGCAAAGCTCAATAATAATAAAAGGTAATAAGAAAAAAAAATAGTAATTCATTGTTACTAGTATTTATCGCCCACTTAGTTAAATTCGCCGACGGGAGTACATTAAGGTCCAATACCCACAATCAGGACTATATGGTACTCATTAAAGTGCCATTACCAAAACTTTATTTATAAAATAAGTAATAAATACTACATAACCTAGTTCGTTCTTTATTTTTGATGCATAAACATTGAGAGCAACTTTAAATGATTGTGATGATCTATAATTTGCAATGAATGTTAATTGGAACCAAATTTATTTACCGTATCCAACCCCCGCCAATTAAAAACATTCTATAGATTAACTTATTATATTCAGACGATAGCTTTCCCTTTATATTTTAAGATTTTTATACGTTCTAAAATTTAAACTGTGAAAACTGCTTGAAACCAGATGAATGCGACAGAAAAACAATGAGAGATTTAAATATAGTGGTTTTAATTTACGAAGTTACTGCTGTTGACTACTATATGCCATTTTACATCGCTAAGTCAGTGTGAATTTGTGTTGGTTGGAAAAATCTTTAAAGTCGCATTAACAGAATATTTTTGCTCTTCCTGATATTTTTTAAGTGCGATACAACTTTTGATTGCGGCAACATTAGACCAACTTCGAGGCTTTATTAATATTAACACTTCAACAGTACATTTGCATATAAGGTTTTGTAAATTATTAGCGTTATTAACTTTTGTCACAACATTATTAATTTTACTAAAACATAAACGTTTAAATGAATGCCTCAATAGCAATTTTTTTGCAAGAACATTGCACTTTTTTTCTGTGCAAGATCGACAGTCACACGGGCTCGACTAACTACAGTTCGTTTCAATTGGCTGATTCAAGTAAACTGCGGGAGCCCACGGCCCTGTCACACAATCATATTTCCCCGTCAAACTACTTCAAATAAAGTTTACCAAATAAAATTGGATGGTTCTGACGTTGCCAGTATCGCCACCATGTTTGTCTGAAAAAAATAACTGTCCCTAGATTCCATCAAACATTTTGAATGTTGGACAGATCCTACAATTTGTTTGGTGTTTGGTTAAGAACGATTCTAATTCGCTAAACCCATCAAACGGCTAATTTAGAGATTACGAAACTTTAAAAAGGGAACGATTGCCGGAAACGAAATACGGTTACGAAGATAATTAATTTATGTAGACGCTCTCTGAGCATTAATGTTATCTGAAGTTATTATTGCGCAACAATATTAAGAACTCAGAGGTATTTCATTTCATTTTGCAGGAAATATATCTGATAAATAAAGTTTAGATTTATAGTAAAGAAGAGAAAATAAATCACATACTTCATTATATTCTTGTAATTAACTTCATGGAAGAACAGCAGCAGTACCTCAAAAACAATTAAATAAAAATCTAGGCTAGATACTCCCAGTAAATAAATTTGACAGTGTGACATTTACAAACACATTCAAAATTATTTGATCAAATTTGATGATGGGAAAATTTGATGGTCGTACTTAGTCTTCAAATTTTATTGTAAAATAAATCTGAAGGCGAAAATTTGATATTCTGAGAAGGGTCTAAGGAAGATCTATGCGACACGTTCATGTGGCCAGAGCTTCGCTTTGTTACGCTGGTAAGGCGATGTAAGTTACTTTATATTTTGTAAAATGTTGGCTTAAAGGATTTCATATCAGAAACGGAATTTACTGTGATTAAGTAATAAAACAAGAACATATATAAATTTACATTTAAAGTAACAATAGGATTTACCGCGTAAAGAGGAATTTACTTTTACAGTAATTAAGGGCACATTATTAGGAAATGCCCAAACATTGCTCGACCGTTTTCTCGACGCCAAGCGCTGACATAATTCTCGGATCGGCGGTCTGCACAACCCGATGTTGAAGATATCCTGTAAGTTGTTCTTGATTGCAGAAACAGACCGAGTTCCAAGAGTTACAAAGCGTCTCGTAGCCTCTTCATGGCGCAGTGGCATCCCGATTTTTACATCACACGGAGAGATTTGCTGGCGTCTTGGCTTATAACTACCAACAATCAATCATCGCCCAGTGTGTTATGAATTTTTTTTTTTTTTTCCTCTCGTGAATATCTCCTTCGCGGCTAAGGTTAATTTAGCTGGTTCACATTTGGAAGGCATCCAACGAAGTATAACAGCTTACTGCCGGTAGTATTCACGTGGGTGCCATGCACAGAGAAAAAGGCTTTGTTGAATAAAACAAAACTTGTTTGGCACTATCAAATTAATTGTGCGTATAAGGGTAGTTCAATATTTTGTTGTCTAAATAACTCATTTTTTGTTTTTAATTTGTTGGTACCAACCTGTAAGATTTGGATAGTGCAATTAAATATCAGTATAACTACAATGATATTAAAGTACTATTAAAAATAATCAACGCAGGACCGGTATTCGAAACCGGAACATTTGCGCTCCCTTGCTACACCTTAGCGACCCTGGCCACTTTGACGTCAAATATTAGCACGTATTACAGCTTTAATTTTTTTTTGTTAAACTACCGAGTTGTAAATTCGAACAAGGAAGTCAAATGACCCAATTACACTACAGTCAACAAAATAAATGTAGATACGATACCAAGATGATTTTGTAGACACCGCGAATTCTGTAAGACATATCAGATGGTTCCAGTTATTAAATTCTCATTCACTCACAACTTAATATTTATTTCACTTTACCATGCTATTTATAGTGTTTAAGACAAACAAACCAATTAGATGAACGTACTTTTAAAACGGATGTGTGCACTACATGTAGATGATGTCGGAACAACGAAATTAATAGTTAGGCTCAACAAATCATTCTTTAAATAATTTATTTGGTTAAAAGGAACAAATACAAATGTTTGGAACAAGAGCAGTTTAGTTGAAAGAACAAACATTGCCCACTATAAACAAATACTCTTCAAATAAATTTGTTTGATATCTAAAACAATATCTTTCTCTCAGTATAGACCATGGTTTCTAAGTGCAATTTACCTCGCAGAGTTGGATAGTTTGCTTATGGTACCTTTTTTTTTGTATTTGGAAGCGAGAAGTAGTCCATAAAAATGCTACGTCTCACAAAACCTTTATGTAAAATATATATAATAAAAAATATGTAACATTCAGTGCGTGTCATATATAATGTAAAATACACAGTAAATAAGATTTCACTTGCTGTACTGCCTAACCTAAGGTAATTATAATAATTATTTTAATTTGTATTGTTTGTAATGCCGTGGCCAGCAGGTGATATAAGAAAGAAGCATGTATAATTTCTCGATGTTGTGGTTTGTGGTGTGCCTTATGTCCGTATTTTCAATTTCCTAGCTCCTGCTCTCTGTTTAAAACGCACATAGTCCTGAGATGTCAGGTTCTACACTGCAGTGTCGCTTTTTGCGTGTTTTTGCGCTCACCTCCGTAGCAATGTGAATCATCGCACTTTTTCTTAGTAAATCATATACGATTCACGCTAGGTAAAGGAATCGGCTGCTTCCACGTAACTACTTACTCAGGCTTGCCTCGACATGTACATAAGCATTTCCTGCAATGCATTACTCTACAGTTAAGCCGAGTTTTCATAAGTTGCACAATACACGCGATTTTCCTATGAAGAATAACTACTACATTCTTTCATATACTTTAACAGTAGCATACGTTTGGGCCATTAACACAAAATGGGCATGACAGTATTATCACGTAGGGTTCATCTTAGGGCACCCATTGGTGATATATAATTTGTTATTTTTCCAGAATTAATTGAATAGAGTAAAATATTATCTTTATAAAACATGAGTTATTCATTATGCAACTTACTACCTTTTAATGTTGAATGTGAACTTTCTAATTTTAGCGAATAGTGTTATGTAACACCCATGAAAATAGGGTTTTTATGCATACAATTAACTTATAATATTTTTCCTGTTCTTATTGCTACACATATTGCCATGCAAGAGTTAAGGTAACATTTTTTCACACATGTCACTTATATGATTTCAACTACCTATGTAAATTCTATTTCTTTTTATTAATTTTATTTTTTTTACACGTGAGATTTCTAAAAATTAGATATATGGTGACAATAATAACTATGTGTAATTTTGATAGGCTAGTTCATTTTTCATTGTGTATTTGTTTTTATAAAATTAATATTTATTTTTGGTATGATCCAAATTTGGTAAGTCTTTCTACTTTTTATTGTATTAAATCTTAGTTCCGAGATCACGTATTCTTTGGTTTTTCTTCATTTAGGTCGTTAAAAGTGGTTCATGTGGGTGGTTTGAATAGTTTTAATCCCCATTGGCCCGCAGGTTTAAATCCTGATTGTTGATTGGCTGACGCTATAGGCCCCCTTAAGCTAGCGTCAGTCTGCACAGACGAACGCTCTCTTCGCTAGCAACCTCCAACGACGTCAAACGTAGGGTAGGACCTCCCGTCTGAAGTCGACGGAGAGGTAGGACTTTAAATTAGTTTTAGGGTGTCTAGACGTGTCCCTGAACCAACTTTTAAATAAACTTGTAACCAGCAACGGAGCTTGTGTGAATGGTCGCCCATTCGCGGGGTTAAGTGGTCAGGAGCTACATAGTTAAACACGCCGTATACGTACGTGTAGAGCAGAGCTCCATGTATCTCCACCTTAATCCTGCTACGCCAAATCCTGCAAGAGCATCCTATCTTCAATCTGCTTGGTGATTAAAAGATAAGTGCTACCAAAAGATCTGACATTTTCATCTGGACCTAATTTTATTTAGAGTTTGATTCAGCTTCGATGTCCGTTAGCATCAGTACACAAGCAACGTCATCTTGACTTTTATAAGTACGTAAATTTCCAGCACACATACGCCCACTGCAAAACCTGTGATAAGAGTAGTTTCTACTAGAGCTAGACTGTTTAGTGAGAACACAATTTGTTTTACCGTAATATTTACTACAGATAACAGTTTAAATAATTTTATTTTGAAACCAGTATATTCAGACACTGGCAAGTTAAGTCACGTAATCGTAAAAGGGTTCACGTAGGCTAGGCATGACCACTTTTAGCGTTGTTAGGATAGTGTGAACTATCCTAACATATTGCCATCAGGGTTTTTAATTATTTCTGATGTAAACAATTACAATAAAAAAGGAAATTTAAAGTATAATATATGAAATTTATTCAAAGGGAGTATCTGTTTTGTCGCTTTCTCTACTGTAGTGTCAAGTTAACCTATTTCTTACCCAGGGTCTTACATATGTGTTTACTAGTTTTCAATTGTCTGCCTTATTTTTTACGTACGTACGTAAATGGTGTACGTGCTAAATGCTAGTTTCTAGAGGTGCTAATGGTAATAAACTTGTTCCCCTACCGGCCCAGGACTGCACCGGGCAATTATTCAGAGGCAGCCTACGTAATATCACATCCTTTCCCACTGATTGATTGCAAGTCAGCTGTGCAGCCTGGTCACTCAAGTGCTATATGTGTTGTCCCATTGTTGCGTCTGCAAATTATACACCATACACAGCACATATCTATTTGAATATAATATGATTATATCTCATACTGGCTATCGCAACCAGGAGGACTTGTGTGTGTTCTTCACAGCTCCCTACACACTATATTACATATTTATATGAAATATAAGTTATATTTAAGTTATATTAGTACTGAAAACATTTTATTTTTATATATAATACCTAACTTAAATGCCAACCTGTGTGTTTACTTATTTGGTATTAATAAAATTTGCAAAATTGTGGGCGTATATAAGGAACGTCTCTGGTACTGTTTTGGAAAGTAGGTATATGATGATGCGAGTTTGTAACTGTATTCCACAATCTGTATAAAGCGTCAGAATGTAACTAACTTTGATCTTATTCGTTATTTATCTATTAATCTTGTACTGACCTACTGATATTCATATCTAAGCACTCAATCACTTGCAAAAAGATAACTTATAATGTGCAATTATTGTACCTTTTCTTCACTTCGGGAAACCAATAATAAAATTATACTGTTGCCTTAAATTGTTTGTATGTTGATTTAGTGCTTATAGTGGTTATCTTCGGCCATTATATTTCATTCCCAATTTCTTTGTAGAACTATGCTTACATTCGTGCTGTTTGCTTTATGATACAATAATTTGTTTAAATTTCTGGTTATACATTTTTGCACACGTTGAGAGCTATAAATAGTATAATCTCTACTGATATTAACGCTTAATTTTAGTAGATATAAAATACCGATTCTGGCTCACCTTCCCCTTTCATCGAAAAACCAAGCATTTTAATCCAAAAATCGACTAGATTTCTCGATTTCAAGCGACTTTTTAAAGCTTCTAGAAATTCCAATTTTCGATTCTCTAAAACAAGCAAATTTAATCTAAAAAGAAGCGAATTTTAGAGAATATGTTAAAAATCATTACGAGTTAAATAAGGAGAAAGTATAGGACGTGGAAATATAAAGGACGTGGAAAACACGCATGTAATGCATATCTCCAAATACATAAAAAATTTTAAATCCCACAATAGAGCGTAGATATTTTTAATTAAATTCGAGATGGTAATTATCCAACAAAGACACGTACAGCATGTAAAGAGAATAAATATATAAAATGATTTTCTCCTAATAAAAATACCAAGGATAAACATGCATCAATATGCAAAAAATGCTATAATGAGAAATACCCTCAAAACAAGAAGTTGAATATTTAAAACGATTTCACTATTGTCAATAATTTAAACACTGTTTATTCAATCTCATTTCATCTAATTTATTACTTTTAAATTTATTCAGCGGTTCTATAATTTTTTTTTAACCTTTATAAAATTATTTACTAGTAAATAAACAAATAATATGGCGACGAACAATCTAACAGTTGAGTTGAGTGAAAAAAGGGTGCAGGAGTTGAGAATTGTAGATAAATATTTTTTAATTAAAAATTGGTATAATCTAAGGAAAGCTGATTTAATTTATTATAACAAGAATACTAAATAAACAAAGAAAAAGGAATTTTGCAAATTTACCTTTTCAGCTTACAAAACAACATAAAAAAACTAAAAAGAATTTAAAGAAAATATTTCGTTTTCTAATAATATATTTCTAAAACCAAAGGATAAAAGTAAGTAAATAAAAGAATGGGTAACAAAGAACGATTTTACAAACTTACCTTTAACTGATGCTAATATCAAATTACTATATAAGCAAGATAGAAAATAATTAAAATAAATATTCCCCTATTCCACTAATGTAATCATAACCAAAATAAATAGAAGACACAATAAACATTTCAGAGTTAATAAACCTTTTAGTGGTAAAATATCAACTTATAACATTGAGAATTCCTTTAATTTAGTACAGCCTAATCAATTTTTTCAACTTCAGTACAAAATAAGGTAATTTATATAATACGCAATAATCTTAGAATATTTAGAGGGTTGAAAAGTAATATTAAATTATATACCCATTGTTGCAAGCAAAAGAATAATCAAGTAGAATTATTTACACTTCAGTCATATAATCGCATAATATTAATCAAAGGAGAAATTATAAAGATTTATAAAATTATAAAACATGAATTACTTAACTGAATTTCAAAGAAGCGGTTCAGGATGGACCTTATACAGAGTAACTGGAATATAATTGGCTATAAATAAGTATAATCCATTAAATGGAGCATCATATATTGAACTACCAAAAGTGAATAAAAAAGCATGTACTAATGTGAAAAATGAAGATCAGAAATGTTTTCTTTGGGCAATAAAGTCTGCATTATTTCCATCTGAAAAAGATCTACAAAGAGTAACTAAATATAGAAATGTGGGGCTTAATATTGATAAAGCAATAGATAACTATGAATATCCTATTAAAATTGATGATATACCAAAAATTGATCAAATTGATACATATATAAATGTATACTCCACTGAAGATAAATCCACAGTATATCCACTAAAAACACAAAAAATAAAAAGTATACACACATAAATTTACTTCATTTAGAAAATGATACAAATTCACATTAGTGTTGAATAAAAGAAATAAAACTAGACTAGTTTCTGCACAAAAAATAATCAACAACATAAAACTTATGTATGTGATATGTGCCTTCTATTTTTTTATTCTCAATAAAAATTAAATAAACATACTGTTCTAAAAATGAATCAGTAAAAATCATTACACCTTCGAAAGGAGACCAAATAAAATTTAAGAATTACAAACATACAAAGAAGATAGCTTTTACAATATATGCAGATTTCGAATCAATTCTAAAGAAATTATCAACAGTAAAGCCAAATTCAAGAGAGATAAAAAAATTTTTATTAATCCAAAATATCCAATTTTAACAGAAGATTATATTGATAAAGGTTTTTATAAGGTGGTATTTAAAGAAATATATAAATTTACTAATATACAAATAAATACCATTATCTTAAAGTTGAATGATGAATCATATACAATGAAATATCAGTTACACGAAGCTTCTGGTTTTTTTATTATATTGTATGTACTTATGGTGATTATAAACCCCTAGCTGTATATGGAGGTACATTTGCACATGAACATTTTATACAAGCAATGAAAAAAGTAGACGAAATTGGGGAAATATATTCACTAAGTGAACGAATGCATCCACTAACAGAAGAAAAAGCATTATATAATAAATCTAAAAAGTGTTGTGTGTACGAATGTGAATATATGAAAGATAATATAAAAGTACATCATCATGACCATATAACTGGAAAATTTATTAATCCAGTACGTAACAGTTGTAACCTTCAATTAAACTTGCCCAATTTTGTTCCAATTAATTTTCATAACTTAGCCAGATATGATTCTCATTTATTTATTAAAGAGCTAAGATACTATAAAAATAAAGATAGATTTACTTGCAAGTAACGAAGAAAAGTTTCTTACTTTTGGGAAACAAACAAAAAATTTAAAAATTAGATTTATTGACACATTTAAATTTATGGCAAGTAGCTTAGATAAATCATTGTCTAACTTAGCTAAAGATCAAATGAAACACACACAAAAACATTTTCCAGAAGATAAAGTAGATTTAGTTCCTAGAAAAAGTGTTTATCTATACAACTATACGGACAGTTGGAAAAAATTCTAAGAAACTGAACATCCATCAAAGAGTGAATTTTAAAATAAATTAATTTATTCTGACATAACTGACGATGGTTATGAACATCGTGTATGGAACCAATTTAATATTAAAATCTTAGGGAATATCATGACTAACATTTAAAAAGTGATGTGTCGTTACTAGCAAATGTTTTGAAAATTTTAGACACACATGTATAAATGCATATAGTTTAAATACTGCGTGGTATTTCACAGTACCAGGATTATCTTGGGATGCAATGTTAAAAATGACTAAATAACCATTAGATTTATTACACAATTATATATGATTTTAATGATAGAAAAGGGATTAGATGTGGAATATCCTAATGTTGTAAATTATATGATAAAGCAAATAATAAATATTTAGAAGATTTTAATCCGAATCAAGGGTCTAATTATTTAGCATATCTCGTTGCAAATTATTTATATGGCTGGGCAATGTCACAGTATTTACAATATGGTAATTTGAATAGGATAATTATTCAGCATTCAATTTAAATAACTGAATTAAAACCATATTTAATTGTAATGATGATTCACCACATGGATACAAATTATAAGTTGATTTACAATATCCACAAGAATTGTATAAATTACATAACGATCTTCCATTTTGTCCTGAAAATAAGGTAGTTCCAGGAATACATCAATCTAAATTATTAACAACTTTACATAAAAAAGAAAAGTATGCAATACACTTGTAATTTGAAAAAGTGTCTAAAGAATGGATTAAAACTTACCAAAATACATAGCATATTAAAGTTTAATCACTCTGATTGGTTGAAAAAGTATATAGACTTAAATATGGAGATGAGAACTAATGCTAAAAACGATTTTGAAAAAGATTTTTATAAGCTGATAAATAATTCTGTGTTCGACAAAACTATGGAAAATATTAGGAATAGAGTAAATATAAGACTGATATCAAATGAAAAAGCCTGTGAAAAATTAATAGCAAAAGCAAATTTCAAGAAAAGTACTATATTTAATGAGTATCTTGTGGCTATACATATGAAAAAACAAGTGTAAAATTGAATAAACCTGTATATGTTGGTATGTCAATTTTAGATAAATCATAAGAATTAATGTGTGATTTTCATTATAAAGTAATAAAACCAAAATACGGTGATAAAATAGAAATGTTCTATCAAGACACTGATTCATACATTTATAACATAAAAATAGAAGATATTTACGAAGCTATTAAAACAGTGATAGAAAAATTCGATACAATTGATTATACAAATGAATATATATATCACACCACAAATAAATAAGAAAGTTATAGGTAAGATGAAAGATGAATGTATTGGGGAAGTAATGAAAGAAATAGTTGGTTCAAGAGCATAAATGTATACGTATACGCCAGTGGCCTATCGCTCGCTTGTAAGTCATGGCGGTTTCGCTTGGGATAATTATTAAATACAGTTTAAATGTAATTGAATGTTAAATATTAATACGTTAAGGAAATATAACAGTATAGTGAACTGTAACAGCAGCACATATTTCATATTACTTTATTCCCAAATAAAGTTAGTAATGATAAGTGGCCAACTTCGATGGCGAAGTTGGTTGCGTTCTGGCTTGCGGCGCGAAGAGTTCGAAGATCGAATTCCGGGTAAGGCATTGTGTGAGTCGGTATTAGTCATCCTACCACGGGGAAATGTCACCTTGGCTCAGAATAAGTTGTAACATTGTCACAATAATTATCAATTCAGTCTGTAAAAAATAGTGGTTAGAACATAGCCTAAGGCTGATTACCAGAAGGGCACCAGTTCGCGCTAACTCCAGCAGAGCAAATTTTGAGAACAGATGAAGCAAATAAATAATCTTGAATGTGCAAAATTTTTTCTTTAATTTTAAACTAGTAGTTAAAATTTAATTTTAAATATCAGTATCCGGTTCTGTTAGAACGCTGCTTATTGACAAGCGTTGTTTAACTGCCAACCCACTGCCAATGTTGTAAAATGTCACTAATCCTTGGTAGGTAAATGACCGAAAATTGGTTGGCGTTAGACTAATAACACGACACGCGACCAACATTGGCCCCGAGTGTCATTTTGATCTTCAGACAACCAACTACTGCCGTTGGTTATGATGATGTTAGAACACAACAGTTATTAAACTGGAAAAGGTATCAGATAAGGCACATAAATCTTTTAAAATAAAAATCACCGCAACACGATCATAGCGTATAACATTATTTAGGATTAATTATTAAACAGTGAGCCACATGTGGGTTGGTTCTTTTTTTCGTAACACGTCCATCTCCCAGCTGTATGTCATCAACGGGAGTTATGACATTGAATATTATCAGCTGTCGCTTTATCGCAGTAGTATGTACTGACTTTACGTGATATTCCGCACAAAAAGCAGGCATAACATTTACAGACTTGTTTATATTTTCACTATGGTAAAAGTAAACGTGACCGACGATATTTTGAGATCCACATACCGATTTACAATTTGAACTATTCAGTATCAAAGCTTTTCGGGGCTCACAATTAGCAGATGGTTCAATAACGTTTAAATGTAAAACTCGAGAAACGAATTTTTCTGGAACAGACGTCACATTACATCTTGGAAAAATTACATGCAGTGAAAGCCAAAAGATACATCTCGAACAGAAATTTGATTAGTTCGAAAAAAAATGCCACATCCTAGTGAAACAAAAAAAGTTTTGAATGCATAGACACAGCAGGCCCAGCACTGAAACTTCAGACGAAAATTGTGCTGCTAAAATGTCGCATCATATGTGTATTCACAATTTACGGAACGGAATTGGAGTTATGATTTAGCACGTTAGTACAAAAATTCGCTTAGTTTCCGACCATATCTTCACTGAATAATACAAGACAAGCTCAAGACGTATTCCTGTAGCACGTGGCCACATATTTCCAGGAAACTTATGGTGCAGAGACTTTACACTTGATAAATCATATCTGATAAACGTAGGCCACTATACCAAGACAGGCGATTCGTATATGATAATTAAGTTATCACCCATACCCCCATCGCAGGTCGGCGAACGCCAACTACCGATTTACCTGACTACCTGAAAAACGAAAACACTCACTCGCGTGTAAAATTAACTATAATATCAGTTAATACTGGAGAAACTGTATACGCAATTAGGCTGTACCTAACGACGTGAAAGAAAATTGTTTTTACATAACATTAGCCTGTCTGTAATATAACCAGAGTGCTGCTCTCTTAGGCTACGCTGAGAAAAGAATTTTATTTAATCAAACCAAGTTTGTTTGGCGCAACCAAATTAATTGTTTGTATAGGGACAATTAATATTTTGCTGTTGAACACAAATTATCTCGTTGTTCCTAATTAGTTGCCTCATACTGTAAGATTTGTTTGGTGCAACTAAAGATTAGTTTGACTCTACGCACTATAAACAGTTTTGGTTAATAAAACACATTGAAAGCCCGATTGCATTTCGAACGTAGATCGTTCGCACCCGGCCGCTATGCCTTAGCAAGCTCAGTTAAAGTGACCTGACAAAATGACAATGTTTCCAAATACATGTTAGACAATGTGCGTAAATAAATATTCCAAGCTTTACCTTTTAGTTTCCTGTTGAACTTATTTTATCATGATTTTTTATACCACAATTAAGCATTAATGCACTAACAAACACTGTTGTTATCCTGTCACATCAACAAATACTCAAGCTGTATTTTTGAAACAAAGCCACACCAAACGAGTGCCCACGAAAATATACTTATACAGTTGAGTCAACAAAGTATAATTTTGACAGCCTAATTTTTTTTGGCCCAACGCAGAGGTTTGATTTATTTAAACGCGTATTCTGCTATAAGGACAAAATTAATCTTGTTGCTTTTCAAATTTTGTTTATCCAACTAAATTTTTGTTGGGGGCATGTATATAAATGTTTTGCCCTACACAAACAAGTAATTTGTTGGCCGAAACAAACCCATATCCCAGTGCAAGTCCCCCAAACGAACCGTGAAAGTGTGCTCATAACAATTTGACACCTGTTTTTAATGGCCTAAGTGAAATTATGATGCTTTAATTACGTCTACGTCCGGAGCAAGGACGACAATTTGACTTTATCGGTTAAATACGCATGTATCTGTTGCACATAATGAATCAGTGTGGACTACAGATAACCACATAGTGTGATTAATGAACCAATCTGTCATCTAATTTATTGCATGTGCCATTCGTGAACAGTTTGATATGACGACTCTTAATGGTGATGCAACATTATTTTTTGTAATTTGTACACGTAATTAGTGTGTCAAGGGCAGAGTGATAACCCGAGGAGTGCGCGGAGCATTAAAAATGAGTGCCGCTGCCAAGATAAGCCCCGCCGGGACTCGTACCGCCTTCCGACATGGAAAGGATTGCATGTTTAGGGTTATCATTTAAGAATGTTATGGTCATCGCCCCCGCCACTCTCAGAATGACTCGTGATGCGGGGAAGGATCGGGCCAGTGAGATTAATTAAGCCGCGACAGGCCTCCATGCCGACTGCACGGCTTCAAGTGCCAGGTGTGCGAAGACAGCGAAGCGAGGAGCCACCAAACCGACGAATGACGAAAGTGGCCAGTGAGAATGAAGTATGCAGCCTGCGAGCATCGGCACAGTGGATGCGTGAGTGACAGACATGTGGAATTATGGCAATAGACAGGTTGAATGTGTAAATAATGAGCTTGAATGAAATGACTGTAACCAATATAAATGCAGTGGAAAGGTTTGGAATAAAAATCGAGATAGACATTAAATATTGTTCTCATTGAGGACAAAAAGTGTATTACTGGAGATAGGTAGTTTAATGTTTTAAATAATAGGTGCGTGCATATTTATAACAGTATAAATACATTAGAAATCCAAATAAGCTCTTTTATTTTTAATAAGACCTCAATTCCTCACGGACTCTGATACGTCCTGGCGTCTTCTGACGGTGCCAGTATTTGTTTCACCAGAATGGCATCTCCAAAGCACGAACTTCAGCGGGTGAGATCGTTCAAGACGTACCTCATAGCGAAAATTTAATAAAAAATCCGTTCACAGTAATATTTTCGTAATGACGGAACAGACTGGGATACAATTTTATACGACGCAGAAAAAAAAAACAATATTTTATTTAACACTGGATCACGGACATTTATAAATTGTACTACCACAAATATTGCCAAGAAGAAAATATTACCATTTAAGATGTTGCACGCTGAATGCTGCAAGTGTTGACATGAGCTGATGGGGTTGAAAGTGAAGAGAAATTCAACCTTTACAAGTATGGATATTACTTTCTTTTTAAAAGGGCTTTCTCCCGAAAATTCAGGTCCATACTTGTAAAGGCTGCATTACTCTTCACTTTCAACACTTTTGAGTTCATGTCGACACTTGCAGAATTCACAACATGTAATACCTTGAAAGGTAATATTTTGAAGGAATTCAAGGAAACCATTTAGGTTTAGTTATTTTATTTGACGCATTCTTGAGGAAATGATGACTCGATCCCCACAAGTAAAATGTCAAGGGTGACCGCTTCCTCTCCGTCATAATTTAACTCTTGAGCATATACGTACACACCTGTCGCGTGCAACTTACGTATAACAATCAGATTTACGTACAAATGATCGCTTTCGCGCAGATTTTCGAGTCAATTTAACTTTCCCCCAAAGTCTCGGCCAGACTCATACGTTCATATGCTACTTACTACCACCCTGCATAAAAAATTATGATAAATTAAGGATTTAATATAAAACTCGACGCTTTAAAAAACTAAGGTTTTATAACGCACGCACGCACATACATATATGTATATACATGTATGTATATATATTATATATATATATATATATATATATATATATATATATATATATATAAAGAATTACGGGATTCGCAGGCTGGGAGATAGATAAAAAAATTTAAAAAAAATCGTTTGAAATACAAAATAAATATTTAACTAAAATTAATTCAATAAAAATTTATCGGTAAAATTCACTAATAGATTTTTTAAATTCGACCACAAGATATTTCTCATTTTTCAAACAAAAAACAAATCTTTAAGATCTTTTATAATTTTATCATGCAAATTGTTTTAAAAAATTTCTATTTCACACAAATCTCAAAAACAAATTTTTGTTTTAATATTTAAAAACTAACAATTTCTATTATGTGTTTTAGTTTCTAAATCTTGTATGGTTTTAAATTCTTTATATTCTACATTTTTTGATACACGACTGTGTTCCTTGATTAAAGGACCCATTTTCTTTATTTATATTAAACAGTTAATTAGAAAATTTAAATATAAGTTTAAGGTTAGAAAAAGCAAACTCCACCAGCCACTAGGAGAAATCTATATGCTATATCCATGTAGGAATGTTACAAAAAAGAAAGACGAGACATTACTACATGGAGACCATATAGGGATTATTTGTTTCCTTCCATTCTAGAATAGCTCGTTTACACAGACTTGATTGCAAATTTTCAATTCAAGCGAGGATCCCCATTTGAACTGAAAATCGACCTTGTAAGAACCAGGTAATGAAGTCTAGTCCTCAGTTTATAAGTCAGTGACTACTTGCTGAGTCAATGGAAGCAGAGCAAAGAAAGGCATTTTATAAAGGTCTGTTGTTTGAGGAATGCAACAATAGTTCAAAGAACTACAACTAGATCGCAGTAGCAAGATGACGACCAATCGAGGATACTTCCGGTCATGGCCTTCTCTACTCTTGGCCGATAAATTTATACAGATATAGGCTATTCGCGGTAAATTGAGACTTTTGAAAGCTTTCGCATTTGGAATAATAGTCTATGTCTATAAATATATAAATATATTTATTTATTTTAGCCTAATGTTGGATTTACATTGGCGCAACGAGCACGGCGCGACGGAAGTAATGCTTCGCCCAATCACAGGCGAGTATTTTGTGACGTCAACGCGACAGAAATCTCGGGCGCGACGGATTTTCTGAATAGAAATAATTTCTGATTTTGTCGCGTTACGGACGCGACAAGCATCAATAAACGAGTGCCATTTCTTGCTGTAAGAGTGGTGGCAATGTTAAGTTGGTCACATTTGTAATAACATGCGAAGATATTATTTTGTTGGTGGTGTCGAAATATTTTATCTGTAGTTAATTATTTTTAATTTGCTTTCTTTAAGCATAGTTGGTTGTAGGTACCCCTATAGTGTGTCTTCTTGAGGAAACGTGCGCAGTGTTGATTTCACTGAACGATTCTGCGAATAAATTATTTAACGGCAGTGACGAACAAACGTGACTTTATTGAAGTTAACTTTTGAAGATTTCCACAGTAAAACACGTGTTCAAAGGGTTACGAATTTTACAAACAGTGCCTGAAAAAGCTGCACTTTCAACACTTGTAGTGTGTAAATATATATATTTTTTGTTTACCTGTATCGTGAATTCACCGAGTGTAAGGTTAACTTCGGACAAAGTGTGTGTGTGTGTGTGTGTGTGTGTGTGTGTGTGTGTGTGTGTGTGGTGTGTGTGTGTGTGTGTGTTTGTATTGCCTCATTTGTACGAATTCGAACAGCGACGTATGTATCGCGTTTTTTTTATATTGAAGTTGAAATTTTCATAGTTGCAATAATTTGAATGTTATTTCCACGCGAGCAAAATTTTCCACTGCTCCATCAAAAAAACATGCAACTCAAAATGCCACTGTCGTCTCACGAAAGACGAAAATTTAAAGCCCCCGTCCCCTGTATCTTTTTTTCCCCTCGAAATAAAATAATATGCCAACCTATCTATAATATCCTACATTTATATGGCTAGACCCATACTATTTTTTTCCAACTGGAAAACTATAACACACAAAACATTGATGTGCACAGAGGTTGTTTGTGTTTCCACTTTCTAGTAAAGTCGTTATTCTTAATTCCTTCTGGTAAATACACAGATGGCCTTCTGGAACATTTTCGTATTTTCAGCCACGAGTAGTCAAAATAGCGTTTTTGGTGTCGTGTCGCGTCACAATGTTTTCATTACAACCACAGAATTCAGTGACGTCACACCTGTCGCGCCAATGTAAAGCCAGCATTAGACGTTAACTTCCCGAGTACGGTGAAATACACTCGCTGTGTTTATTCCTTACATGATATTATTTATTTAAAGAAGGTTATTAAGGCATAGAAAATAGCTGGGAGTAAAAAGTACCTAGGCACTCAAAAGTACTTACTTTACCGTGAACAGCGTAAACGAAATACAGGTTGTAAGTTATACAACTACGAAGCTTAAATTTTTCATTTTTTAACACATTTTAACTTGTTTGAATAAATATGTGATTATTCAACCTTTGTCATAAAAGTACGATAAAGGTAAGAAACTAAAAATTAAATAAAAAGACACATTTTAAGTGTTTGAGCAGTTGTATTGTTTAGCACTAGACGGCTGGGTGATCACGAAAACTGACGGTATAAGCTCAAATACAAACTATTAAACACATACCTTTAAAAGCAAACTGCATGTTATTGGTACGAGTCAACTAGGAGGCAAAATTCGGAGACAGCTAATATTTTTCTCCTAGGGACTGACTGAATTTTGCTTCTTATAATCTTAAAATTCTATTTAATTTTATAGTCAATTTCTTTTCATATAAATAAAATTGATCTTTCAATCAAACATTTATCATATCACAAATGTTGAATATCAAATATTAAGCAACATAAAATATATATTATTTAAAAATATTACAGAATTTTTAACTTTAAAAAATAACTGGTTCTGCAATTTGAAAAATAGGAAGATAAAAAAATACTCAAACGAAATGTTTCGAAAATTGATAGTAAAATTATTGAAAATCACAGTAAAAAATTGTATTTGGTTTACAAAGGTTTGAAAGATGACATTTCTCATGGCTAAATTAAAAGACTGTTAAATAACTGTTTAGAAATTTTATTTAATTTTTTAATTCAAAATTTTTTTTATATTTAAATTATTTTTATTTTTTTCCTAGCTCTTGGCCTTTAAATCTTGGAATCATCAGGTATTTTTAAATTTAAATCTTTGTTTTATTTGAAAACAATTTTTTTTCCCCATCCTCACACATTTATATTCAATCGCTGGCTTTCAAATACCGATTCCTTTCATATATATTATTTTGTATTGAGTGATAGTTGATCTGAACGTAAGGACCCCGAAAAACTTTGGATAAAGTTAAATTTACGCGAAGATCTGCTCAAAAACGTTAATTGATGTGAAAGTGGCACGAGACTGGTTTGTTCGTATCTACTCTGCGCAAACCTCTCACATACGTGTTTGCCATTCATTCGGGCCAGCGTGTGTCGTATGCGAGTTCCAACATGGCGAGCGTCCGTGTTGCAGGCGCTCGCTACACCTTGCTGTTTTTACGTACGATTCTAACGATTGTAAGGTGAGATATAGAACAAAATGTACGCCGTACAACAGGGCCTTCATATCAAAACCATGTTTTGGTAATCAAATGTGTTAATATGAACTAAAAGTACTTCACAGTGTTACTAGAAAGAAACTGTACAAAATGAACGATTATAACTATATACACTACGTAGGTCTAAATTTTACCATAGTAGTGGTGGACGAGTGATTAGCGCTGCGGCTTAGGATTCAAAGCTCCGATGCTTCGAATCTGCCCTAGGTGAATTTTTTTTTGTTTTAATTTATACATCTTTATTAGTTCAGGTATATAGTTAATAGAATAACGAAAAAAATATCTAGGTGATATTTACGCTCGATATATAATAATAAACGAGAGATAAAAAATGTAGCAAAACACTCATTATAGTGACTGCTGAAAGTTATTCGCTATAAGCTTCGTTTAATGTCTTTGATCTTTGTTCTTGTGGTTATGTATTACATTTGGAGTAATTATTAGCTATGCCAGATGACAGCGTATGACGTAAAACAGTTTAGTTTGTGCGAGAAACTGATCGCTTCTAAAATATTTCAATATCAGAGCTTGCAACGCGACAACTACTTCCGCACGCAATGTGTACTTGATACTCTTACTGTGGGAAAATCATAAATGCTGTTCAATCAGAAAAAAAAAAATGAGACCGGAGTGAACTTAGCCAACATTTAAATAATTTTCAACAATAATTGTACTATATGTGAAAACCAGCTTGTCTAACTTATAATAAACAGCAATCATTGTTTTGCCAATTATTAGCCAGCACCTAACACAAAGTTTCTTAAACGGTAGTAAATAAGTGTAAAATGCGAGGACACTGCTTCCTAATTCGTGGACCTAGTACGAAAGCACAGCAAATTCATTCTGCCCCGCAATGACTGATTTGAAGAGCAAATTATAGATACGCTTGTCATTAAACTTCAAAATAATTACGATACATTTGCTATTATCGACAAGTGACAATATTTTTGTAAAATTATTCCTGTTTATAAATACCAGCCATTGTTTGCTAATAAGTTCTGCAATAAGACATACAGCGAACTTATAAATCAATGAAATTCAGCACCGTGATAATCACTATGCTTATAGTGACTTCAAGTGCAGCCATGATAACGTATCTAAGTTTAAGTAATTTTAGCGGAAAACTTTATGTATGTGTACCATATGCATATAAACAATTATTGTGTCAACAAGTTCGAATGATCAGCGACTAATCGTTGAAACACATTTACACACGATGCTTATACAAATGTGGTATAATATAAATATTGTTTAGATAGAATGCAAAATTAAGGCTAAAATGTTTTCTCTTACACTAAATCAAATCGAAGTCATCAGTACACAGGTTTGAACAATATCCATCATTTCTTCAATTATCAAACGAAAAAAAAAAAAAGTGAAACCAGATAAATTTGTTGAATATTAATTAATATATACCTAATCAATATGTAAGTCAAGAACCCTGGGAAATTTTTTTAGGGAAAGGTATTATGACTGCAATAGCGGGACGTATCATACATTAAGAAACATGGAAACTTGGACACGACAAAAAATACCAAGGACTTAAGTAAAAGTGGCAATAAATGTGTCGAAGCAAAAAAAATCGTAAACATTACATTTAATTGACAAACTTGAAAAAAATAAAGTACAGTAATTTAGATAGAATAAAATGGTGCATAAGATAACTGTTATAACCAAACCATTATAATGAAGCAGAGAGGATGAGATGAAATTGTAAATACTTTGGACTAAATACTGTAAACTACGTGTTTTTAGCATCATATCAAGCCATTCATAAATTAATAAATGTTTAAATTATCCTGATTCTTTAACTTCTCCTACTTACATTTTTAAATTAATAACTGTAATTAAATGAACGACAAAGAAATTCATCATGCGCTTGATAAATAAAGATTCTCTCGTATTAATAAAAATGTGTATAGTGATTGTTCGTTGTAGTATGACAGATTGTGTTTGCATTTGAAGCTGCATGAACTGCCGAATAACCCTGCAGTACAACTAACAGCGTGCAGTCGCATGCGAGATAGCCAGTCACTCTGTTCCTACCACTCGGATTCCATTCCGAGCGCTCAATTCGCACGGGAGCAGACCCGAGTGGTTCCAGCATACCGAAACAGTGCCCCGTTCCGCAAAACACCACTCAACTAGCTACTCGCATACGACTGAAAGCTCCAGCATAAGGTCCCTGGTCTAACAACATGATTGAAAATATTGTTAACAAAATTGTTAAGAAATTAACATACCATATTACACCACAATATTATGCCGTATTTCCCGCTTATGCAGTATACAAGTTTTGTAATATTTTTCGAGTCTTAAAAACTTTTTTTTCTCATAACGTACACTTTGTACACGTGCATTGTGTTCACACCAAATATTTCACAGATCCATAAGCAAAGTCTTGCATTAGTGCGGCTGAAAAACCTATAGTACCAAACGATGGGGTATTATTCTACGATATTTCGACATTTTATGGACAAGACGAACGGGTTTACAACTACAGAGTTTAGTTCCAAGGGTGGCTCGAAAAGAAAACTAAAATAATGTACCTCTGCAACACATAATTTTATGACATAACAAGAACTATGCACTACGTGACAAATACTTCGACGAAGGTTTTTTCTACGGGAAAGATTTCTCTCCACAATCATCTTAGAAACATCAGTGCCATCAATGAGCATATTCAATTTATTGCCAGACTTGAAGATATTTCCCTTTAAGTACAGTATAATTACTGTACAGACTGGGGGTGGACTGTGTCCATTGCCAACATAAATCAACAAAGACGGAAGAAGGCACCACAAACACCAAAGAATAGAACGACAGAGGTAGAATAAACGTAAGTCCCGGTAGTTGTTTAAAAGTCGACAACAAGGATAAGCTGTCTTAACGAAAGAAAAATAAAATTGAACAGAAAACAAGGCCAACATGAACAACAATGAGGGAAAAATTAAATACCCATCAATGAAGTAACAAAAAAAAAAAAATTAAACAAAGAATGTGCCGTAATTACTGAACAAATGCTGTGGTGATAGTAAAAAATGCGTCGAAAACACCAGTGTCCGACAGCAATAAACAATATATGATACAGGTAAATATGAAAATCAATTACAATCACAAAATTAAACACTCCGCCAATGGTGTGAGTACACAAAAATAATCATTCGCGACGTAGTATGGTGCTATCTCTGTTGCGTATTTCTTATTAGATAGACTTGTATCATCTCAGTTTGGGTTTTGTTAGTATCTATATTGGAGTACTTTGTTTCTCTGTGGTTTATTGCTGTATTTTTTTAATTACTCCCGTTTTACAATCAACTGTTTGCACCGATGTTATGTGATCGAAATTTTTAACTACGGTCGTCATTCTTTGGTAATTGTAACTTCTTATTTAATTTACAAGTTTTGTTACTGAAACAGAATATAGTTTTCCCTGATTGGTAATCAATTGGCTTGTTTTTCGTATTAGTTTATATATATATATATAATATTTGGTTTGGTATCTCATTTGTTAGAACATTAATTCTTTGTTGTCAATATTTACATTACTATAAGCTCCTCGTTTTAACACTTTGTCAAAAATTTTTTTGTGGTTCTTATATTTTTTTGGCGTCCTTTCAATTTTTAAGCTAATACTTACTTGGCCATGAACAGTCTATTTAAATTTTAGAGCAATTGAAAATATTAATTAAAGGCTGTTCACGATAAAGTGAGCACTTTTGAAATGAACCTTAGAAAAATGTCACTGCCTCTGCCTGCGCATATTTCAATGGGCGCACTCAGTGACATTTGCCAGTAAAGTTGGTAACGATGGAAAGTAGTAAAAATGTAAAAATGAGCTGGTTCGTGAAATATTTACTTTCCAATTAATTTCACAGTTTTTCTTTACCGACGCATGATTAAAGTGATGAGGCCCATTGCACTGTTAAATTTATATAACGCGCAAGAATACACGACGTGCGTACAAGTAGATTGTAAGCAGGGCTTTCAAAAGTGCGCATTTGACCGTAAACAGACTTTAGTAAAAAACAATTACAATAACGCCAATTTTAAAACTTCTTGAATGAATAAAAATGCGCAGATTCTCTGCTATCCATTTTTGGCCTCGGTGCGTGGACTGGCGTCACAGCGGCAGTCTTGAACAAGAGTACATATACTGGTCGACTCCTTCCGCGATCCATGTATAGTCATACAGCTGGTCGCAAAACTGGTTTCCATTTTTTTAAAATAACGGCTCCATTCTTTCCTAAATCCAATGCCCTTGTTGGGTACGCGAAATCAAAATCAGACTGTCGACAGCAAATCTTAAAAATATACCGAGCGAGGTGGCGCAATGGTAACACACTGGACTCGCATTCGGGAGGACCCGGGTTTGATTCCCGAAATCACTCCAGGCGAATGCTGGGATGGGTCCCTAACAAAGGCCATGGCCGAGTCCTTCCCATTCCTTCCCCCAATCCCTCTTCTTTATGCAACTTGCACCGTCTCTAATGACCTCGCTGCCCACGAGACGTTAAGGCCACTTACTTACCTACCTACCTTAAAAACGGTGCGCCACGTAAGCTCCCGTGTTGGATTGTTATCTCGCTAACTCTTCACAGAACTATAGACTACTCTGGTTATTTAAGCACTAAAGCCAGCCTTTCCAAAATAAGTCCTGCCCACATTTTAACGTAAACGTGGATGAAATGCCCGCTGTAAAGTTGGCAGCGCGATAAGAAAAGTAGCCCCGCATGTTAACGTCGTATTAACAGCGTAATGTTCAGATTTGTGGGCACTGAAATTATTTTATTCACTTTCTACTTGTTCAATGAACATACTGACCAGAATTATTACACTTATTCTAATTTCCAAAATAATAATAATAATAATAATACACACTTCCATTTGATCGGCGTACGGAAAAAGCAATAAGGCCCAACGTAACATTCATTTTGTACAGTCCATTCAAGATTACTCCCAACTTTTCTAAAGCCCTGCTAAAGTTCTACTTCCAGGATATTCCTATTCCAGGATGCCGAATTTCGCAACACAGACACCATATACGGCAGGAGCCATAGTTCGGGGCGCGAAATCTGCACGTAATGGTTTGGAGCCTTCTATAGTAAGCAGTTCTGAAGCCATCAGGCACGTGGGTAGTGGTAATTTTGAGCGAATGTAATCATGATCTTCGAGATCAGTAATTCTTGAACTGCGGACCGCTGGGCGTCCTTGAGCTTACAATAACGTGTCCGTAAGTGAAACTACATTTTATTTATTATACCTCATTACGAAAAACATAATAATAATGTTGTGCAATTCCAATCAATCTTCCAGCACAGTCATCTGCTAGCACTTCAAAGTGACGTCAGAGTAAGCAATAAATAATCAAATATGAGACGAGTTAATACTGAAAATGAACAACATCGTTTCAAATATTCAATATTTCACGATACGCATAAAGTAATATGATGTAAAATTAAAGTTTACTAAGCTGGTTGTAACAGGACAGACTTAATATCAAATCTGTGCCATCACAGTAACAGGGAATTTTTTATTTAAGCTTTGCTTCCTTGACCAGTTAACTAGAACATAGTCAGTGGAGTGAATAACACTAGTGTCTGCCATAGTAGAGACTACTAGGTAGTGTTAGCATCAACCCTAAACGGTGTGAATAAACATAAGCTAAAACTAGGTAGCAACAACTAGCCTGGAAGTAATGCTAGCGAGAAAGTCTGTAGATGCGACTACCACTAGTTGTAACTAGGGGGTAGCAGTAGTAACATGACGTGAGTCATCACTGTTGCCGCTTCGCATCCCCCTCCCCGCACATACGTCACCCCTCCACCCAGTTGTGTGTAGACCTCGCAAGGTACACGTGGTCGGTTGAATATGCGGTCGTTATCAGCGCCGTATTGACATTCGATGGCCTGTGTCGTGTGAGAAGTGTTACGTGGGTAATCATGTCTTATAGTGAATCGATGGACGATGATGTATACAGCAGCAAATTCGCTGACAGAGCTTTATTTGTTCAGTTACTATGTGAACACCCGGTATTGTTACAGAAATCCAAGCGTACCCAAAATAACGAACGAGAAAAAACTTGCTTGGGATGACGTAACGTAATACAGCCATGCTACAGGAATGAAAGTCACTCGTGTTCAAATGAGTAAAACACTTCAGAACATGAAAAATCACGTGAAAACAAAAACGGATACGAAGACCATAGGAAATAAAAACATTAAGTTGAAGGAGTGGAAGAAGCAGTTGTTATGTCTGGGGGCCGCACACAATCCAATATTTACCAAAGTGCAGGGTAGTGTTGCGTCAGGTGGACCTAAAGCAAACCACGAACGTGAGCGGTACCCGCATCTGTACAGGACCACTGGATGTCAGCGACGGATCCCATTCAACCTCGCATCACGGGAACGTGAAAACCAACTCACAGCAGAGTTACGTGCGACCGGGTGGGGAAAAGGTGGCTTGTTACAGGAATGACGAAACAAGAGGTCGACACCGCAACTGCAGACAGTTGTACTTTTACAGCAGTTCAAACAGCAAAAATTACAAATCGAAAAAGAAGAGAAACAGTTGGACATCGTTAACAAAATATACTGCGATGAAGAAGTGTAAACAGATGATGTGTGTGTGTATATGTATATATATATTTGTAACGCTGGGCAGTGTTGCTGGGTGCAGCTATGACAACTGCGAAGTTCCTGGTGCGAATTACTCAGCAGTTGCGGCAGTTCGGTGCGCCAAGGCCCACTGTTCAAGTACCTGGCGGTGGTGCGGCATCGCAGCAACGACGGCCAGACAGTCCTATGCAACCGCGCCGCAACCGTCGCCAGTCGTTTCCGTCTTACAGTTCTCGCGAGACGTGGCATTGGCGTCACGGCAGCGACACACCGCAACGCCAGCAAACATGTACTTGACCACTCCCCTAGGACCTGTTTGTCGAGTATTCACACATAGGTACAGTAGGCCTACATAAGGGCGACTGTACCACTTTGTGATCTCCCAGAAGTACAAACAGATCCTACCTGGATGTGTTTGTACTATGTATATAACGCTTTACTTGTTTTGTACGTTGATTCGTTTTTATTTTAGGATGAAGGGTGTGTATTTGTTCAATTACACAAACGACGTTCACATGCATGTATTGACGCCATACACTACAATTGTTATTACATTAAATGCATCATGTCCTGATGCTTTTGTTCTCCTTGTAGCTATGTTTGAGGCCTCTCATTCATTCCCGGTCCAACGTCATCACCTACGTCTTTCAGGCTCGTCGTCCTCGAACTGGTCGTTCAGGTGTTTGGCCACGTTGTGAAGCACGGCACAGCTTGCTATCACTTTGGCTACTCTCTGTAATGGAAGTCTTACACAGTTACCCAATATAGGGAACCTCTTTTATATCTGACCGAATACTCTTTCTATAACAACTCTCTCACTCGCGTGTGTTATGTTGAATCGACGTTGGATGTCATTTGCTGCTGGCTTGAATGGTTTCATAAGCCACGGAGATTTGCCGTAACCTGAGTCTCCGAGCAAGCAAGCTGAACCATCATATCGCGATATTACGCCCCTAATATCGCTTCGTCACCATATTCTTGCATCATGTACGGAGCCGGGCCACTCAGCCCATACACTAGTGAACCTTTCTCGCACATCACAGGTGGCCTGCACGTTGATACTTGGATAACCCTTCCGGTTGATATACTCGTCACCGAGTGTTGCTGGTTTCCTAATTCCAATGTGCGTGCAATCCAATACACCTCTGGCAGTCGGTAAATTATATCGTGTTTGCCACAGCAACTTTGTATCGTTCATTTCTTGTACAGAGTTAGGAAGGTGAATCCAGTTGTGAGCTCTGTCAAGTATATGATCCATGACCGTGTTATACGTCTTACTCAGTGTTGTCTGTTCGACACCAAAGTCTTCTGCCACACCGCTCTGGAATCCTGGATCTGCAAAGTAACGCAAGAATATTTCCATCCGGTTTCTCGGGCTTAGTACTTTTACTATTTGTTTCATCACTTTCCGGCAAAAATTCAGTACTTAAGAAATCTATACTATCACTATACTATCGACGCCTACCTCTCGTCTTTCAATATAACGTCTTCTTCTCCTCACGTGCATAAACATGGTCATTGCTACCAGAACGTACTGGCTAACAATAACCTAGTGTGGCCCCTCTCACACTCGGAAATAAGCTAGTGGCCACTAGTCTACCTACCCAGTGTTAGCCTATTATTCACGGGTTAGCAATAGGTATTCGGAACTTCCAAGTTATAACTAGAGCGCTAGTGGTGTCTCCTTTTTATTCACTCAGAATATAGTTACATCTCTAAGACATTCTAGTGTTAGCTTTAACTACCTTTTTGTCACTCCACTGAAAGCTTTCTTTCCGTCGCGTCGCATGAAATTATCTCATATTTGAGACAGTTTGATCGCAAACTACAACTTATGGGGAAAATCCACTGCTCTGTAATTTCGGAAACATTATTTATTACGAAGGCATTAAATTAATATTATTAGCAGCCGACATACACACGTTTTACGAAGATTTAAACGAGCAAACGACAGCAATGTGTAGTATTTATCACGAATTTAGGCGTTCGTGAGGGTCCACGAAATAACTAAGTTTTAGAACCTCTGATCTGGTTATATGACGCTCCAGGGCCGTTAGAAAAAAAGAACGTATTAATTTTTAATTCATGCAATATATTTATTTCCCTAGTGTCAGTTATAACCTGTGTAATCGCGTGTAAAGTTCAAATTAGATTTAGGAAAAGATGATACATTTTTATTTCTAGAACTCAAAAATCAAATGACACTAGCTCCTACGCAACATGGGAGAGCTGTGCCGCTGTGATCTTCACGAGACAATGTTATCACAGAAACTACCAATCGCTCCGACTACGTGCGATGCGACTCACACTTGTGCGCTGCCGCGGGCAAAAACAAAACAATTCCTATCGAAAAAGAGAGAGAAGAGAAAAATACAGAAAAAAAACGAGAGAAAAAGAGACAAAAAAGAGAAAATGGAGAGAGGAAGAAAGAGAAAGAAAAAGAGAGAAGAGAGAGCACACAGAGAGAGAGAGAGAGAGAGAGAGAGAGAGCGAGAGAGAGCGAGAGAGAGCGAGAGAGAGCGAGAGAGAGCGAGAGAAATGAAAGACAGAGACAAAGAGAGAAAATAAGAGAAAAGGGAGAAAAAAGTAGAGCGAGAAATAGAGAACAGGACAGAGACAGAGAGGGAGGAAACTTACATTGACGTCCGCGCCGATTCCATTCGACATCTTGGATTTATACATTTTTCAGTATGAGTGTCTATAATAAAGGATTTATCGACAATTTTTTTCCACGTCAGAACATCAATAACAGTTTCTCGAACTTGAACAGATTGCTTTCCAGCACAACCGTTTAATATAGTAATTTTCAAGGGTGGCTACCTCCCTTACGAATTACTGTACGATATTGTTAGCGTAAGGTTTTCTATCCTATTTTTCATAGGGAATCACCACACAACGTTTATACCTGTAGTTCAGGACCATGCTATAATATGCGTGTAGAATAAGTTGCATACGAATAGGAAGTAAGCGCGCGACGCTGCGTATGTAATAATTTAGCGTCGCGCGCCTACTGCCTATGCAACTTGTCCTACATGCATTACATACTCCTTGTTCTGCAGGTGTTGTACGCAGCAACTTTGAGCAGAATTATCTGATATAAAATACGTTATGAATATAGGCTTATAAGACTTTTGTGTTACCATTAGTCCAAAAAAAACGATACCAGAGTTTGGGCAGTGAGTATCAAAACACACTGTATATTAAAAGTTAAATTAAATTTCTAATCTCGTAGTTATAAACTGAGAAAAGGTATTTTAGTTGTTCCTTATGTTTACAATTTTTAAGCGTGAATAAATTTCTACAGCATTTTTGGTGTTTGCAACACGCATGTGACCTGAGAAAGTATAGGCTGTGCACGATAAAGTGAGCACTTTCGAGACCCTAGTTACTTTTACCTTTCAGCCATTATTTATCCTTTAACCACCTCTTTAAATAAATATTGCCATGTAAATAATGAACACAGTGTGTATATTCTACCGCATTCGAAAGTTAACGTCTACGGGTAAAATAAAAGATATTTATTTACTATTATTCCAAATGAGAGGACTTTCAAAAGTGCTCATCCAGTATCAGCACCACCCCCTTAATTCCCGTGTGATATATGTCACTTCTATTTAGGCAGTAGTTATTACTACCGCCCCTTGCACCTTGAGACACTTCAAAAAGCCTCCCACCCTCCCCCTTCTAACAGCCGTTACGGCTTTTTTCAAATGAGATTTCTTGGTATAGTCAATTCACGGGTATTTCCAACTTTTCTTAAGCCCTGCTCAAGTTCTACTAGCAGGATATTACTACGCCTCATGCAAATAAAGCATAATCGAGTCTAGAAGATTACACCAAAGGTAGAGCACATCGAATTCGTATGCACTCAATGTATTAATATTTCGCATAAGATCTATTTATCACTAGGCATTACTAACACACCTATTTTCTCCGTTTTCATTCATGTTAATTATAAATGAAGTTTAATAAATTATTTTAATATATACAAATATAAGTAAAAAGTATAATTTAACTTAATGTAAACACAAAATGCGTCTGATACGTGATATATCTAGGAAACAACCAACCACGTCGTACAAGGGGTGGTTTTTTAAAGGTTTGATTCAAAAAGTGTGAAGAAACCACGAATAGACTATACGCCACTACTGTGTTAAAAGAGGTGACTATAGTCAGTTCACGACTGGAACAGACTTTTTCGGAATATTTTCTACTCCCATTTTTAAGCAATAAATTAAAAAAATACCTTAAAACATTCAAACTATATTCTCTCTCCGTGCTGCCAAACTAACAGAACCCGCGCCAGTCACTGCTCGTATAGGCTGTTCACTGTAAAGTGAGCATTTTTTAAGACCCTTTCAACAGGCAATAACCGCTTCTAAATAGATCTTATTGCAGCCCCACACATTAACTTTGCTTAGTAGGGTAATGTATATACTGTGCTATTAGTCTGATGGCAATGTTTGCATTAGAAGTGACAGGAAGATAGCAAACTAATGAAAAGAAAAACTCAGCAGGGCCTTACAAAGTGCTCACTTTACCGTGAATCGCCTATAGTAACGATGCATGCAGCTGACGACTGATGTGTTGATCAAAAGTCTGTTCCAGTCGTGAACAGACTGTAGACGCGGAGTGCTATATTTTTTTCTACGTTCAGAACCACAGAACGGCGAGGAAAGATAATGCAGTGAACGCTGGGAGGAAAGCCCGAGGCGGGAGGCGGCCGGCGCCAAACCACTCCCACCCCCCCCCCCCCCCCGGGACGTGAGGGACGCGGTGCGTGCTTGAGACAGCGAGCTGCCAGAGCCAGTACCAGGCCGGCAGCCGACGAGACAGCATCGCTGGACCACGCGCTCTAGCTCGCCGCACGTCATCTCGCTGGGACCCGCGACCACACACTCGCCGTGCAGGTAGGTGAACCGCCTCTCATGGCTGTACGCACTGTGCGTCTTCCACGCTGCCGTCATCAGTGGTATGTGGAGGCAGAGGGGGGCACATACCTCGTCGACTACCACGCGCCCCTGTGCGACTCCGAGCTACGTGGAGCCGTGCATTCGGGAGGACCGGCGGCGTGTGGGTAACGTCTGCGAGGTAAGCTGTGTTTTGCTCCGCTCGCTAGTGTGCACATCGGCCACTTATAACGTAGCAGTGCAGTCGGCGGCACAGCACGTGTGTCATGGGTGCATCGCCGCTTTCTCGTGAGTGGTCGCAATACGTTCAGTTTATATCCCGGCTTCGCTCTGGCTACACTGGTTCCTGCTGCGTGTGCCGAGTGTGTACAGCACTGCGTAAACACCAGCTTATAGGCTGTTCACGGTAAAATGAGCATTTTTTTTAAAGCCCTACCTAAGATCTAATTCTAAGCACGCTGTGTATTCTTTCTCCTTATGTAAGATTAACATTGTCATGGGCCTCATCACTTATCATGCGTCGGTCAAGCGAAACGGGGAAACTATTAAGTAAAAATTTTTCAAATCTGCTCATTTTTACAATTCGATGCTTAAAAAAAAAAAAAAAAAACAAAGCGAAAGAAATAATTTAAGTTATCACAAATGGCAGTGACCCTTTTCTAAGGTTGATTTCAAAAGTGCTCACTTTATCGTGAACAGCCTTTACCTTACAACACGCCACTGGGGAGGATCCAGGTTAGATTCCCGGTCCGGCCATTGAGATTTCTTCAAACCCCACCCCCACCCCCCGGAAATCCCACCATGCAAATGCTGACAAAGTTCGTTAATACAGGTCCTTCCCAACGTCTTCCCCATTCCATGAATAACGTACTTTCTCTACGCCTTGCCGCCGTTCAGTGGCTCTCAAAACACTAAATAAATCATGATATTAAAGGTTAACTGTACGTCCCCACTATTTCAATTAACTACCGTGTCTTACGGAAGGACAGCGGCGTCTAATGGAGCGCAGCACTCAAATGTGCAACATACAAAACTCTCTACCAGATTTTATCAGAAAAGTCGGCTTATGTTGCATGCGGAAGAAGATTACATATATATTTTTTCAATGTTGTAACATTACGTGAGAATTTGCTTATTTAAAAGTTAAAATAATCCATCTGATACGGGTGCAATGTTAACTAAATTAAGCTTCATTAAATTTCGGGTGCTTCGCATAGCACATTTTGAAAGATAACATTTGTGAAGTAGGGCAGACATAATTATTACAGTAATATGTAAAAAACATTCTGGTGCTAAATTTAAGAAAATTTATTTTAATAATTGGTTTTATGGAAAATATAATTCATCACTTTCATGAATGAAATATATATTATTAAAAATTTCTGTGGACATTATCAGAGCCTACCAATTTTTATAACACAGCCAGAGTATTCGTTATCGTCTTGCTTGATTAAGGTTTCTTTGCAAAATGTGCTTTCCAAATAACCCAGGAGAAATACGCTAAAATTTTGACAAAAAATGACACTCAAACTGATTTTTTTGAAAACATTTAAATAAGTGCAGCCTAGTAAAACATTTTATAATGCTAAAAAATAAATACGCATTCTAGTTTCACATGAAACAAGAAATCATAATTCAATACTCATTTCGGTACCGCCTATACTAGTTTTTATAATGAGTTCTGTAAGATGTACAGCCGAGTGCAGTGTTCCATCGGAAGACACTTTCCTTATACATTAAAGGCTACAAAAGCATGCGCTCCACGTGCCTCGTTGTCTCTATGCGCAACTGATATGCATTATTCCATCGGCGACACGCCTTTGCAATGTCCAATAGAAGTCGTTTGCGACGAGACGTAAGCATATGCACGGGACACCGCACTTCTTTAAATGCGCGTAAGAAATTGCTTGAATGTTATGTAGTTTGCATGCATGCAGATTACCCGTTCACACACAAACACTGCAAGTTCGGCGAGTTTCGTAGCGCGTAAAAGATAGGAAATGACAACTCTCAGTATGAAAAATCACCGGCGTTCTGTATAGTCAACAGAAATCTTACAATGAGAGAGCAAAAATTATCAACAGAATTCGATACCCGGTTTTAACTATTTTTACGTACTATGAAAGGAACAATTCATCGCACAAAAAGGTGAGAACTGAGTGTCCATAACTAGATAGTCGGGAGAAAATAAAAGTAATCAATAGCCATAAAAAAATTATTCAAGGATCACGGGAATACAAATATCTACCGAACTGTAATAAATAACGCTAGGGAAAGAAGTACATACCAGGACCATTCGAACAATTAGTTCTAAAGGACGATAATATTTCCTGACGAAAGAAAGTTCAACATATTTCAGAGTGATGGCATGGCGGAAACAGAATACAGAATGGAATCTGGGAAACATTTAACCTACTATAAATCAAGGAGATGGTGGTGATATGGTATGGGAATGTATGGAAGCTTCTGGTGTTTAACAAATCCTGACTGATGGTATTACCAATACATTTGTCAACAAAAATACATTACAACCAAATCTCACGAAAAATGCGGAAAAACTGGGCCTAACTAAGGACTTATGTCCCCAACAGGACAATAATCCCAAGCACACTGCGGAAATAGTTTGTCTTTGGATGGTCTACAACACACTACATACGTCAAATACCCCACCACAGTCACCCTACCTGAACCCCACTGAGCACCTTTGGGAGGAATTGGGCAGACGAGTTAGAAAAAAATTGGGTTTCGCTGTGTTGGGGACATGGCCGTTTGTTTTGCGTGAATACGTCTACGTTGACGCGCTCGGACGCCTTGATGTATTTTTTATGTTCCCGGCACCGCTTCACTCGATCATATGGGGTTTTATGGGCATCACTGGACTGTTTTTTAGATGCTCTTTCCAACCGTATCCGATTTCTGTATTTCGACTTGGCTTTTTGACGAATATCGGCCGATATTCAGTTAAATGTTCTTAATTTTTTACATTAAACTCATAAAATTTCACCATTACCACGCCACATAAATGTTTTTATACACGAAATCGATTGATCTCTTGACGAGAGCTGTCAATTGAAACTAAACAAGCGTCGTAGATTCTCCTAGTCAAAAGTTATACCTACTACGCGGAAGTTATGAGACGCGGCGAAATGAACTCTATATATATATATATATATATATATATATATATATATATATATATATATATATATATATATATCCCCCACGAGCGATGCTTCGCAATCCTCACTCAACGTAACATATTATTTGATCCTTTGCAATCGAGTGGTGTAATTTCAATTTTGAAGGTAGACGATAGATTCAGAGCTGCGATGTCAAACTGTATCCTCCGATTTTGTTATCATCGGATTGTCTGGATTACCTCCGACTACGGTCGCAAATTTAAATACGTATTCACGTCAAAGACAACGTTTCCAGCAAGAGACAAGTACAAAGGGTGTTTTTACTAGAGTGGAATAGCCTTGGAACAGACTATCACCAGAAAGCATACAAACAACATAACATTCAAGCATATAGACTGACGGAAGTTATTCGCAGAAAAGGTAAGCCAACAAAGTATTGATGTGTGAACATTAAGCAACAATTTGATAAAATACACTGATGTGCCTAGAGTTACGCCAAGCATTGGCATGAACCGGCAGTTTTATGCAGCGATATCATGGTTCAAGTTGGCTTTTTGTGTCATGCTTCCTATTTTATGCCTCTAGGTTTTAAATCCATTTGCAAATGTGAGCTAATCGCTCTCTACCACTGTGCTTAAATTTTTGTCCATGACTGTAAAACATTTTACAAGGGCTTCAGCGATTGCCAGCCGAGTGTCACTTGCACATTTCCTGCAAACACGAGAACCGCCTGCTTCAACCTGATGCCATGCGTTGGAAATACTGTTTTATTGCCAATAACTTACCAGTGACAACTCAATAAGAAATAATGGGGTACGCATCACCCCCAGGCGACAACTTGCGTAAGAATTTTACGCTTGTCACCATTCAGTTTGTATGTTATTTGCTAATTGTAAATAGTCGAGGACGTATTGATAAAATATGAATATGTTCTCGACTTTTTACAATTGGCAGATAACGCACAGTTGAAATTCAGCACAAAAATATTAAACAACTCGCAAAATGTTGATTTCTATAATCGTACATTGCCTGCAATTGCTATGAATTCGAAATTATGACGTGAAAACTAATAATATCAGCAAAAGGGCTGAAAGTGAGCCTTCAATGCGCAGGACTGCAATTACAATAACTCTGCAAACGACTTTCGGTAGTTAATATAATTCCGAGAATATTTACATTTGTAGGAAATATTACCGCAGCCCATTTACAAACGAGCCTGTTAACAGCACGCCACTTTCGATTGTCAGCTTTCTGCACTGACGTAAGCTTAAGAGAATGCGGTACACCTCAACACATCGCCATAAAAATTCAAGATTTGTATCATTAACCTAAGGCGTGGAGTTGCATCATATCGCCAAGAAAACGCCTATGATCAAGTTTGAGAAACATATTTGCAAAGAAAGTTGCGCGAAAAGACTTCACGTGTCGTACAAGTGTGTCGATTAAGCTACCTGCTTGAGCTACTTATCTTAATAAACACGCCGCAGTTTTCAGCGACATAAATAGTCTTCACCGCGAAAAGCTCAGGTTGTCATTCATCTCACCAGAGGCAGTTTTTAATACAATTAACCCCAAACATTTCAATGATAATCTCTGTAATATTGTTAAAACAAAGAAAATATATACAGATTATCTTAACACTGCCTGAAATGTGGAAATGATTATTTTATACATCATACACTTAACTTAAAATTAACATACAATTAACTAATACTGTTAATTACTTATGAGTTATTCTACCTTTACTTACATATACAAATTATGTTAAAATTTCTTTTGAAGTTCGGCTCTCAAGATCTCGACGTTAAGGGGATTGGTGCATGAAAGCAGTATATTTATCCGATTTTCGATATAAGTCGTTTTCCAAAGAGTTTATTGAAATTTTTGGCTCGACAAAACGTAAATAATAATTTTCAATACATTTTTACGTTGTTAGATTTTCACTGCCTTCATTATTCTCGCAGCACTGATGGAATAAATGAAAGGAATTTTTTTTCTTATCTTCAATCAGAGCTCCGAGAATAACGAGCGCAGGGAATTTCTAACCATGTAATAAGACGTTCAAAATTGTTATTTACGTCTTGTCGAACAAACAATTTCGAAAAAAATCCCCTGTGAAACAAAGTGTGACAAATATTATATAAATATACGATTTTCGTGCACCATTGCCCTTAAGAGTTAAGAGTCGCCCAGATCTCTTCACTCACTCACTCACTCTTTAGAAGTTAACGGCTAACTGGGAGTCGACTTACAAACCAAACTAACCTCAACTAACACACAAAAACCGCCAACATGAATGACTTATGTACCTGCGATCCAAGCCTTGCAGTCAAAAGGTTACGCATTAGCGACCTTGTCCACGGAGATCGCAAGGAGCAATATAAAAACAATCCTTGAAGTAAATGGGGTTAATGCGTGCTGCGCGCTCTGCTCCTAGAAAGATGGAATAACCTCTAGATTTGCGTTCAACGAGCCCTGATATTGATGGAAGGGAAAAAGAAAGGCAGGAATGTCCTGCTGTAAAGTGACACATATCCTCTTAGTTTTAATCTACAAAACGAAGAACTAAATTTACACAGTCACCCTATTTTACAATATTTTTTTTAGACGGACAGTGCAGTTTCCGCGCAGAATCCCAAATGCATGGTACATACAATGGTTACAAATGACATCCAATTGTATTCAGAAGTGAAAATGTCTAGATCATGTAACCATGCCGCATTTCCCGGTTAAATATAACACACTGGGACACTATTTATCAACTGGAATGAAAGATTTTTACCTACAGCTGAATTAACAGACGTATATAATTTGGAGATCATGGACATGCTTTGAAAACTATATTTACGCGAGAGAGTATACATAAGCATGGAAAACATCGTACAGCGATATGTTGAGAGCTCCGAAGTGCAACCAACGAAATTCTCGCCAGCGTGTTAAACACAATGGCTTGATTCGAGTCTGTTACTGAGATACTAATTCCATCGGCTATTCCTGTGCAACCTTGCGCTGTTCAGGTTCTCACGCTGTCTTGTATAGTATGCAGATGTCATAGACACGTTCACGTGAGGAGGACGTTTACATGGTGTTTGACGAGTTCTGTGATCGCAAACACGTAAAAAGCCCGCATTAGTTTCGATGGGAGGTTTTTAACAGTATCTATACCTAAGATAGTTCAATGCACAAACCTATGAAACACCATAGTGAGAATAATCACTACTATGCACATTTTGTAATTTCATTATGTACGTTTCAGTAGTATGGCTGAAACTTATAACTTCACGGCGCATAAGCTTATAAACATTTGTATATTCCAATTTGGTGAACTTCGTAGGTAATAAATCAGAACCTTCTATATGATTGAAATCTTGTTTATTTTTGACGTGCATATACTGTAAAAGTGGCCATGAAGACAAACATCCTAATATGTAAACTAAGACCTTGCTAGTAATGACGAGATCGAGACACACGGGTAGTCCAGACACAAAAAAAAACCTTCGAATGCCACTCCTTTGCATAATACAAAGCACGTACTGTAGTATACAAAGTCACGCCAGAAAAAAAAAAACCCGATGTAAATGTTTATACATGTGCGCTCTCACTTGCGCATTGTTTTCCTTAGACGTGCACGTGTTTTGGCAGTCGTTTGGTTTACTGATAAGTATTTTCTTCCCCAACTCGTACCAAAACTTAAGAGTCACAACATTTTCGTACGCGATCAACTTGACCCGTGACGTACACATCAATAGTCACTGAGGTTAGGTTTGAAGCAAAATGTGGGTTAAGTTAATTATCTACAGAAATATTCCTGTAACAACTGCTACAATAAATATCTAAGCAAAGAAAATTCAATACGTGAACTCAACTAGCATTAATAATTCGCTTTGAAAATGGCCATCTTCATTCTGCATTATACTGTAGCGTTATATTATTTTGCACTAGATTAGAATTTTATCACGTATATTGGCCGTTGTTAAATTTAATTCTTGCGGCAATGGAACTTGCACTTTCCTATATAATAAAACACATTTAAGAAAATTCCATCATATTTTTTAAAGAAAAAGTCAGATATTATGCGAACATAATTTTTTTTTTTTCACATAAAATAAGGACAATGTAGATTTCCATGAGCTTTCCACCACTCTTTGTTTTGCTTGTCCATTTGAGAGTTCATATTTAAATAACATTATTTTGGCCGAGCCATCTTGATAACTCTTCAGTCTATTTAAATTTCAATGAAGCTACAGTGTTTTTAAATACAGCTGGTCAGAAAACTTTCTGCAACAATAATTTCCCCTAACTGTTTTCAGAGGTAAATTCTGCCTATTGCTTTACAGCACGCCCGTAAATAAAATACTGGTGTAAATACATTTAATTACATTCCTCAAATATACGAAGAAATAATGTACAATTGTAAATTTCAATGGCGAAAACTTACAAAGTGATAAATAAAACCATAATAGCAATGTCACCAACCTAAACAAAAATAAAATTCAACACTACACTGAAACACATTCGAGGTGCGATTCAATCCCAACCACGTAAAAATGCAGTAGTGTTCGGACCAGTCGCAGTGTGTACAATGGACGATATCTGCGTCACAACGAACAAAGGCGCGTAACAAAGGAACAAAGAATTGCCGGAACACAACAGTGAGACAAGAAAAGCGGCTGTGCGTCTGTTTTAGAAAGCTTTGACAAGAGCGTTAACTATATTGCACGCTATCATGCCGTATATTGGTGTAGGCCTATCGTTTACATTTGTCAAATATACAACAAATGAGAAGAACGCAAAGTGGTTATTTAGAAAATCTCGAAAAAAAATAATTAATCGTCATCCCCTTCCTCCATCCCCTAAAAAAACACGCAACATAACACAATCAACGACGATACGGATAACCCAATTCCCTAACAAAAATGTATAGCAATAGTCTGTAATTTCTTCATTTTCAGAGTGCATTGCTTTATTTCCTTACAGTGGACAATAATTCGAACTTCTATTGGCTATTTTAATGAACACAAACAGCTGATGATTTCCTACAGAGCCGGCAATACTGTGTTACCGGTTCACGACCCCCAGGCGCAATACAGATATACTCTGGGCTGACTTTTATGAAAACATGAATATTTGATACCAAGTGAAACGAACACTTAATAATATTGGAATTTAAGTTAAAAATTGTTGCGGAACGAGCGGACTTTATTTGCTCTCTGAAAAGTGGAACGCACACAAGAAAAAAGTTAACTTGGTATGCAAAATATGTTACTTTATCTTCGAAGTACTGTACTACAATAATGTAAACTAAACTGGAGGTAACGTTGTGTATAAGTGACATAAATTTGGAAATATGTGTTAGAGGAAGAGTCTACGAATGACTTCTTATAACTGTATTAACTTTCTGAATGTCATAACATAATTATACAATTGACCACAGCCACTTTTGATACAAAAATTTCCTGTCACAACCTTCCTTTTTTAGAAACGAACTTGTACGTTTATCACACGATAAAATACAATAGACATAACACAATAAAATAGACATGTGTGTATGTCTGTGTGTGTAATATATATATATATATATATATATATATATATATATATATATATATATTCTTTTTTACGCCTTTAAAATTTACCGAATTACTCTACAAATATTGGATTAGAACCCCACATTCATATGGCTTATTTTACTACACACGACCTAAGGAATAAACCCTGTGAGTGACGGTAAATCATCGTTAATCACCCTGCGTGTATGTATGTATGTACATACCGGGTGGATGAGAACTCGCGAATACGAAATACGGTATTAAATACTACGAAAAAATGCACGGTGATAACTTCAGGTGAAATTGCATTTGAGGCTTAGTCACTGAGGAAACCCCTGATATGTCTGGGACGAGTAGGAGCAAGTGTGTGTTCATGGGACGAGTGTGGTGGTGTGGAGACGTAGGTGTGACGTAGGTGACGAGGCAGCGATGAGGTGGAAGGAAGCAGTTGGGCTCAGTATTGGCAAACCGCCGTGGCATGGCAAGTGGATTGGCCGTGGAGGATCTGTGGCATGCCCACGGTCACTACATCTCTCTCCGCTGGACATCTTTGCTTTGTGTGACCTCGCCTGGAGTCTCTGTTGTATCAGCCAGACAAATCTGCCCAGTCTCGCCTGAGGACATCATCGCGCGACTACTTGCTGCTACCAACACGATTTACGTCCCCTTGCAGGGCGTGTGCAATACACGCGCCGAGAATAATGCATAGTAATGCGCGGAACAAACTTTAAAAACCTGTTGCGAACGTTTGCGAAGGTTTGTTAAGCGCGCGTGTGTGTGTAATAGCATTAAAGTTCTTTAAAATCGCATTCATGGTGGCCACAAGCAAGGGACGAAAAATATTCCCTGACTTTTCCAGGCAAAATGGGAATTTTTCCCTGACCAACACGACAGTAATTAATTTCACGCATAACAAAGCAAAAACAAATATTATGCTAATTTAGACACATTAACATATTTGGCTCACCTCTTAAAGATATCGATCTACAATGTGAGAGGTGTGCTGGTTCTTTCAAAATTAATAAAATATTAAGAATGAAACACACACAACAATCACTATCTTTTAAAGGCAAAATCACTCTTCACAACATCAAACTATTGTTCGTAACGTGCCGTGAGTATGCTGGGTCCTATCTAATGCCTTGATTTCATCTTCTATCAGACAACAAGATGATTACATTCCAAACATTTCTTTGCCAATTCACTATGAAAGTATGGTGCCATCTTAGTTCTTTGTAACTGTAGTCTGCTTGCAATACTTGAATCTGGAGATATCCTTTGAAAAAGAGGGACACAAGCACTACACTACGCATATAATTGTGCAACGCAACAGTCTTTGCACAAGAAGTAGAATGAAGTAGAATTTTATTGATTCCGTGTTGTAACTTATGCTCCAAATTTTGTTGTCAGCAACACTTATATTAGCCATATCTGAACTGCGTGAACGCTCGTTTGTATTAGTAAGTGTCATTGAAGTCTGAGACATGCTGCAAGATGAAGAACCTAAAGTTGTATCTGTCAACGAATCACTGCAATCTACTCGCGGATCACTGGTAAAAATGTCTTCAATTATTGCGAAGAACTGTTACCAATCTATGCAGTCTTGTGATCCCCTACAAGACATGGGACTCTTGACAGCTTGTTTGCCCAGGTTGTTCAGAGAAAATTTGATTCTGCATAAATCGCAGAATGCTAAACTGCCATCTCCTTGCACTGACTTCAACCATGACAATTCAAGGTCCAAAAGCCAACGTTGCTTATTTACTTAAAGACATTATTTTTGCAACACATTATGGTCGCTTAAAGAATCAATACTTCTATACACGAAAAAAAACTGAAATAAACAAGCATAACCTTATCTAAAAATCCATAGTAAACATCATGCTGTATATTACTAACATTGTTCACACGTACAAAGACTTGCTCAAACGCAGCATACCATACTATCTAGAACCTACTTGCTGCAGCAGTCGGTTGAATAATTATATACATAAAAAAAAGCTGATACAAAAATCAAAACCTTTGTGAAATTATGTTTACAATCACGTAACTTTTGAAAGTCTACAGCCCAAAAAAAGTCGCATGCGGATAGCAAACGTAAAAATTTTACATCACTTTCAAAAGGCGCCAAAATATGTATTCAGAGTCGGATTATCTCTCAAAAAATTAAGCTTGCCTAAGCTCTGGTCTGAACTGAAGCTACAGCAAAATGGTCAAGTGTAGGATACACAGATGAAAATATAACATTTTCCATCAATTATGAGAAAAGCGAGACATATTTTTGTACATCTTTTGAGCTGACATCGATTAAACATGAACGAGATTATCCATTATTCACTAACCAAATCAACACAAAACTATCTAGCGATCTTAAACTTCACGAATAACTACACGTGCAAGTCATGCAGTAGTCCTTGATTTTAAGTTCACTGTAGACAAACTATTACTGTTTATAAAAAATTTCATTACTGTACTTGCTTTTTGATATTAATCATTGTGCCGGTACCATCAATGTAATATTTCCATATCATCTTAATAATATAATCGTGAACAGCATTACGTTAGAAGACATTTACCACATTTGACTAATACATACTGTACTTAAAAAGACGACATGCCTATATAATTTTTCTACGTGAATCCAAGGTTCGGGATGGTGGATTGTCTGCCCCCCCCCCCCTCCTTGAAATTAATACGAGGCCAAGCCCATGATGTAATGCTGCCAAAGGAGACCGAGTGTACAATCTAAGGCTGCAGTGATCATCCTCTACCCGAGCGATAGAGGACGACGGAAATTTTCTAGCAGATAATACAAAACTATTCTAAACGACCTACGTCAATCTGGGAGCACTTTCAAATTCTGCGACTGAAAGGGGCTCATTCTGACTATCCAGAGCAATAAACCCGAGCTCCTGTTCCTGACAACTCGGTTAATTTACTAACTGGAGATTAAAAAAGGCGCGGCATTTTTTTTACATTAACTACGGCTATTCTCCGGTTAATTGGGCTCTTTTGAAAATCGAACATTGAAAAAACCCTGCCCAGTAACCGCGCAAATTTCAAAGTGAATACTGTCTGTAATGACTGCAGCAATGTCGGATGAGAACTACGAAAATAAGTTCCATATCGTAACGTTCAGTCAAAAGCGAAATATTTAAATTTGCAACCGGATATATTTTTTATACACAACTACTAGAGTAACAAATGGCGTAAAAGTAATGTATATGTGTTATTAAAAATGGTTCAGTGTCACTTGAAACTGTTCATTGCCAACGTTCAAGTCCGTGCACTTGGCGGAAAGATACACAACTCTCTGAGCGGTAAACATACGAGTAATAGACAAATGAAGGAGGTATATTAATTACTATCATATAGAACCACGGCAACAGTATTGACAGCCGATAGTCCCAAAATTGATTACTGAAAAGCAAACACCTTCCTCTGCAATTTTAATGGAAAACGTGTGATTTGTCTTATTTCACGTTATAAAATTTTTATTCCCCGGGAGCTGAAACTGCACCGGTACTTGAAAACATAATTTACGGAATGTTCTTAATAGAAACTGCTAAAATATTACTTATACGTCTTGCTATATGTATTTTAAATGTTGCCTATTGAATTCAGAACTCTACAACAGACTCAACTCGCAGGCTATTCACGGTAAAATGAGTACTTCTCAAGGCTCTGCTTAGGATCTATTTGTATGCACGTTGTGTATTCTTCCGCCTTATGTAAGATTAACATTGTCATGGGCCTCATCACTATTCATGCGTCGGTCAAGTGAAACTGTGAAATTATTAGAAAAGTACATATTTAACCAATTTGCTCATTTGTACACCTCGAAGTATTAAAGAAACCCACAGAAAGCGAAATAAATCATTTAAGTTATCACAAATGGTTACCTAACACTTTTTATTCGACGTTATGATACGAAACTACTTCCCATCCATAGTCGCCAACTTTACTGGGCACATGTCACTTGGGGCGCCCGTTAAAATATATGCAGGTAGGGGCAGTGACATTTTTTTTTCGTTGATTTCAAAAGTGCTCACTTTATCGTGAACAAACTATACTAGAAAACAAACGCACTATACCTATAGGTCTTCGAGTGTGTCGTCTACACAACCGCTCGCTTTGGATCTCTATGTTTTGCGGTTACAGTTTATTCCTCACATTTTAATTAGAAAGTGTTATCTATTACTGTATTATGGGTCCATTTATCTTTACGTACAAAACAAATAGTTCGGTGTGTTTTGCGTACTAGCGAATTTTTTTCCTCTTTTTATTTGCCAGAAATATTTCTGATAACTTTTAATGACTTTGAAAATTATGGGAATTTATATTTTTCTTCTAATAAAGTCACTGAAGACATTATTAAAAAAAAGGATTATACTTACTACAGAATGAACAACTTCATGAAATCAGCAAGGAAACACAGCAGAGAGTCGTGTATACAGATAAAACGTACATGATGACAAATTATGGCTGCTATGCGTGAGAATCGAGAGTAAGGCTGCAACAAGTTCCAAAGCAAAATAATTTAAAGTGTCTGTTTTTAATAAGAAATGGGAGAAACTTTACATGGAAAGCAATTACATTGCAACTGCGGGGACAGGGGAAAGCAGCTTGCGATACAATTGCAAGCTACAGCAACAACAAATAAATATGTTTGTGCTACACGCAACTATGAGTAAATGAAAATTATTACATCAACGTTTAATAGATGCTAATCAGTAAGATCAGTTGTCAGAATGTGTGTTCTACAAACGAAAATATTTAGCAGTTCGTCTGCCCAAAGAGTTTCCTAATGTACATAAACTCCCAAACATATCACATACATGGTTTCTCGATTTCCCATCTATTGTAGTCAAACACGTCTTTATGCATATAATTGCTATTTATTTTACAACAATTCAGATTTCAGGACACACGGACACTTTATCCTCCTACTATATTCAAACGTGTCTTTATGTATAGAATTATAATTTATACTAAGTTATTTCAATTCAGTTTTCAGGGCACATGTATTATGGTGAGACCGTTGCTTGATATATGTGGCTACAGAGCTTGGTAATGCTCGCCGATAGTCTGATGCTGATTGGCCAAGAGGTTCTGTGCCAGGTGTTGTTCCTATTTTGAACATGATGCACGGTTTCGAAACCACCTGTACTATCATTTTACCTCGACGGCCTTGAGCGTGCTATGATCTCCATCACCGTAGGGCTGAGCGGTTAGCCTGCTCGCCTCCCACCAAGGCGAACCAAGTTCAATCCCCGGCCGGGTCAATCCCGGAATTTCGCAGGTTGGAATCGTGCCGGACGATGCCGCTGGTCGGCGGGTTTTCTCGGGGATCTCCCCACCCTTTCATTCCGGCGCTGCTCCATACTCACCTCAACCAACCTCATCGGCTCTCGAGACCTCGCTGTTAAGAGCCGTCCAAATCTCTTCACTCACTCCCTCCATCACCGTAACGCCTGGAGCCTCTATGCTTAGCCATGAGCGGCAATAATCATCTTTATATCCATCTATGCATCCATAGAAAAAAAGTGCTCGGACGTGTTGAATACCTCAGTACTGGCAACTTAGCATGCAATACGAATAAAGCATCAACCTAAGCTGCTTCTTACCTGCATATATTGTAATGGGCGCACTAAGTAACATGTACCCAGTAAAGTTGGTAACGATGGAGGGAAAGTAGTTCCATATTTTAACGTCAAATAAAAAGGCCTAGGTAACAATTTGGGACAACTGAAATAATTTTTTCTCTTTCTGTTTTTTAATGCACCGAAGTGTAAAAATGAGCATATTTGTAAAATATTTATTTTTCTAATAATTTCACAGTTTCACTTGACCGACGCATGAATAAAGTGATGAAGTCCATGACAATGTTAATTTTACATAAGGCGGAAGAATACACGAAGTGCATACAAGTAGGACTTAAACAGGGCTTTCAAAAAAGGCTCATTTTACCGTTGAACAGCCTATAGTATCAAGGTTGGAAAAAAAGACACGAGTGTCGAACAAATATGAAGCGCCCATTTTTACAGCAAGCAGGCCAGTTTATTCCTTAACAACTGCCGAACATTAAGTTAGAGTGACTGTCGGCGATAGTGAGTCTTGCGGCTCAGGGACAAGGCCGAGACCCCCAGGCATCATTGATATGACCAAAACCGACGCACGCGTTGCGTAAAGCGGTTTTCACAATACAGCGGCGTCGCGATGCGGCGCGTCGCGTCCGACACTCGCCGCCAGCGACGAGCATTATTTGCGTCTTCACAACAGAGCGATGGTCTGACGCCGGCCGCCGGCGACACAGACCGTGGTGCCATCTGTTATCCTACAAGGAAGCTCGCTATGAAATGCTGAAAACGAACGAAATGCAGCGAAGTTTCTTGCCATTTAGTTAGTAAAATCGTTATTTTTTTGTGATACACTTTTATTAAATAAAATTATTATATTAAAATTAAAAATGATGTAAAACATTAACGTCTCTTCAGGCATCAGAAAACGTTCTTTTGTATTCCTAAAGGTAGGCATAATTGATATAAATTTGGACTCCAATTAGTATACGTGTAAACCGTTTATGTATGTTTTCTGTTCTTTATCTCAGCTTCTCGCCAGTTTATTATGAAGTGAAGTACAGAAATGTTATTCTTCTTATTCCCCGACGCTGGCGACGAGCGTCAAAATCAATGTTCGTCGTTCGTGCAATGTTCTCGACGCTAGCGTCAATGTTCTGGTTGGCTGATGCTCAACGCTTTATTGTGAAAACCACTCAAAGCGTTTACCACCGCCTTATGTAGCCCGACGGACAGGACGACAATCAGTTCTGAACCTGAGAAGGAAACTTGCCCTTCCTGAAAAATATCCGACTTGCAACTAATTTCGATATCTCTGACCCCACAACCAAATTTCCTAAGAGTGAGATGGTCGCCCGCTGTCACAGCGTGCATACGCAAATACGCTGCTGCGAAAATGAATGTTTGGAGTGTTAAATCAAAATTGCAAATGTTTTTGTAGTCTTTAATGCCACTGAAGAGACACCTGTAATAAGTTTCAAGTGCTCGTGTTTACTTAATTGTATGTATTCACCGGACTGGCCTTATGACAGTTGTCGCATTTACAAATACTGTATGATAGCAAAGTTACTTGTATTGTAATACATTACGTTTTGTCATACATACATTTAGCTCATTTTAGTTCATAAAGAGCAGTTATATTATTGTGTGACAAATATTTCAAGTGAAAAAATAAAAACAATATTTATAGTGTGCGATATCACAGTTATAGGAGGTTTACGGTAAAATGAGCACTTTTGAAAGCCCTGCTTAAGATCTACTCGTATACACGTTTTGTATTCATCCGCGTCAGTCAAGTGAAACTGAAAAAATCATTAAGGAAGTAAATACTTTACAAACCTGCTCATTTTTACACTTCCGTGTATTAAAAAAGAGAAAGTGATAGAAATAATTTTAAGCTATCACAAATGGTTATCTAACAATTTCCAATTACCCTCAAGATATGGAACTACTTTCCATCCATCGTTACCAACTTTACTGGGCGAATGTCACTCAGTGCGCCCATTAAATATATATACAGGCAGGAGCAGTTCTAAAGTGCTCACTTTATCGTGAACAGCCTTTATCAGTTTTGGCTTATATTTTTGCACGAGATATTTATGTTTTAAATTTAATAATTATTTAATAGCCAGAATATATTTGAAGTAGACCGGGAATTACCACATAGTGGAAGAGCTGGGAAAGCAAATACAGATGTTACAATTTTTTTAAAACTGCACTTAGCAATAAACTATTGAACAGACATTACAGCACGCCCGCAGAAAGCGGACATCAACATAGAGGGAGGATAGGCCGATAAAAAGTGCAGCAGATGGCGATATGGCTGAAGTGTTGACGTAATCACACCAGCAAAAAAATGGGGATACCCCACTTAATTAGATGGCTACGACAACACAGTAAACAGATGTCGGTAGTTTAGTAAATTCTTGTTCTATTTTATTCCCATTATTATTTACTCGTATAGAAGAATGGTTTCACCACGTTGATAAAGATAGTTCACGATACAGTGGACACTTTTGAAATGAACCTTAGAAAATAAGTCACTGTCCATACTTGCATATACTTCAACGGGCGCACTATGTGACCTGCACCCGGTAAACAAACGTCATTACGCTTGCGCAAGATTGCTTGAGGTATTTTCAACACTTCGACAGCGTCTGATTATTGGAATACCTTATGATTAGGGATAGGAGAATTTCGAGAGTTCGATATCCCGTAGGCTAGAATTCACAGTTCTGTCTCTACTGGAGCCTTAGATGTCTGTTCATTGGCTGCTGCCTCAGAGTAGCCAGTGTTAACCCCACACCTGGTAGTATGGGATTCGTTACTTGTTTCCGTGCAAGTATGATATTGGTTCAGAGACGCCCAGGGCGTGTCTAACAAACTGTGATCCAACTGCAAATGAAATGTGACTGCACGGTATATGTATTTGAAGTCTTCCCGCCGAAATGAATTCGCGAAATTCTCCTATCCCTACTTATGATGTATTGGATTATATTGCGTTTTTACTGGTTATGTATGGGTGACAAGACATTTGCGGGGGGTAACAAGACCTGTGGACCACTCTGTAGATTCTAAGCAGGGCTTTCAAAAGTGCTCCATTAACCTTGAACAGTCTATATCGGTATTTTTCAGGCTTCATTTTGAGGACGAGGAACGTTTATAAGACATTCTGTCACTAGTGCCCGGTCTATTTCTGTCACTTTGTTTGCTGCAATAAGAGGGTCACTGCTGGAAGCTGTGATACCGCCTGGCATCCACAAATCGACGCTTTGTGAAAAGCAAACGTAAATGGCCATCACTTCTCCTCCGAAAAAAAAATAAACACTTCAGCCTTGCTTTTCTTTCCTAGCTTCTATTAAAAGGTATGCTGACAGATCTTGCGATCTTGTAATTTTCCAGATAACAAACGCCCCATTAAACTTCCTAGAATCGAGCGCCATAAACTTACGAATAAGAAACTAATTTATACGCATACATCGAAAATTGGAGATTGCATGTCATCGTTTAGTGTGGGTACACAACGCGCGCAAAAGGTAGCTTACTTCAAATGCCTTGTGGTATTTAATTAATAATCTCGTGGTACTTCCTACGACTTCAGCCGTCAAGAAATTCTATGTGTATTGAGTTTTCAAGTGCTCAAAAAATACTACTTTCGACTACTTCAAGATTTCGAAGCTTGCTTAAATATTTTACACACTTTTCAGTTTTTGCGGGTGACAGTGTTACTAAGCTTACTGTGTATGTATGTAAAGCTTCATACATTTGTGAAACTTCCTATATCCATATTGTATAATTACACGGAAAACAGATTTTTTAAAAATTATTTTATGTCTAAATGCCTCACCGGATAATGGGTTCATTAAAGATGGAACCCGTATTCACTTCCACGGTCAGGAGCGAGGAAGCAATCGAAGAACAACAATTCAGGAATTCGCCTAGAGTGATTTTGGAAAATCACGGAAAATACAAATGGAATGGCCGAATAACGAATTAAAGCCGGGTCCTTCGGAATGCGAGTCCAGTGTGTTATCAGAGCAGCACAGTTGGTGTTAAGTATATAGGTATATACGGATGTATAGTCCATTCCCCATTGGAAGCAACTTTCTCGGAGCCCTGCTAAATATCCACTTGCAGGCCCGTTTCGTATCCTTCCGCCAAATGCAAACAAACAATGCCATGTGACTACCATGTAACATCTGTCAAAATCAATGTTTACATGTCATTGTGTGTGTACATGTGTTCGTATACTTTCGCTACACCTAAAAACATTGAAATGTGACTTCTACTTTTATACCTGTCAAATTTGTTGTTTACTGTTTACAGCTTTTCAAAGAATTCTGCCTTACGTCTATTTCAAAAACCATTCCGTACGAATACTCACAGTTTAGGCCTATAACATTATTTAGGTAAGCTTTATGGCGTTTTAAAAACGCCTGAATTAACGATAGTTCTTACAGTCACGTTACATTAACATATTTGTTTTCCACGGCATAGCACATTACACGTAATGCACGTTAATATTTTGCCGCGATTGTGTCAAACACTGTTACAACTGCAGGGTAATGAACTGTAGTATTTAACTTTTTGTTATTGATATGTGTTGGGTTATTTATTTTAAAGGACGGCCTCAGTTCGAATAACGAAGGAACAGACAGTCCAACGAAAAAAGCGACATTAAAATCAAGCACGCAACTCGTGTCGCTCATTTTTTGTTATAAAAACTTAAAATATAGCGGTGAACATGCACTCAAATAAGCCTACCGTAACTTTTATTCCACTCATATTTATATGTATTGCTACTTACTGTGTGTTAGGTGTATTGAAATTTATTGGGGCTGGGCTTGTTTATTTTGTTGGGCTTGGTGGTAAATCACGTTACACGACTGTGTTTCAAACCCCCGGGCAAAGGTACAATGTTGTGATAAATAAACATACGTGGATGTAAATTAATAACTTAATCATAAAAACAGTTCACATTTACAACGTATAAATAGTTCACATCAAATATTTGAAATCACGCACACAAACAGATCCAGCGTAACTATCACCAAACAGCCACGCCACGCTATTTCACACGCAGCGGTTAACGAAACACATCGTAACAGTATATTTATTACTGCCGTGGAAACACTGATTTATCACAACATCGTAACTTGCTTCGGTATGTTTAAAAAACACAACGTCTACAAACGTGATGTGGTAATTTGAAGTATTTTTCGGAGTAAGTATAATTTACGCTTCGTTTGGTAAAACAGTAACACGCCATGTCATGGCTCGCCACGTCTGCCAACTTCGCATTGTTTCTGCCCCGCCATCATATCTAAATATATTAAAATAAGTATTCAAACATTAAAATCTCTTTTCAGTTGTAAATTAAAAATTCAAAAATCATTATTTTGCTGTAATAAGTATGAAATATGCTACAATTGAAAACATGTACAGTTTGTGCGTTCTAGAGAAGTGAAACTTCCCGAGCGAGAGAGCGCGCGAGAGAGCGCGAGAGGCGCGCGAGAGAGAGAGACACACAACATCGTACCATTACGGCCTACTCACGATATTTTACGATGTTATTTTAAACAGTAAAAATGAGATATGTTGCCACCGGGGCTACCTAAATATTTAAATATTCCAATAGGCACCGTTTAATTTACAAATAGTATACTAAAAAACTAGGTTAAAATAATATTTTAACTGTGAACTATTTCTTACCGCCCGTTGCCAACACGTCGCTGCTCTCGTTGTTAATTCATATTTAAAAAGAAATAAATATTACAAGTTATAGAAGATAGAAGATATTAAGGTAAAGTTTCATTTATTCAATAATACAGTAACCACAGTGTTATATATTTGTGGAATATAGGTTATTGAAAAAACAGGTTGACATGTTTTGCCAAGAGTATTTTTTCAAAGGTTAATTTTCATACGTCGCTTCCAATTGGGAATGGACTATATGTAGATATAAGATAAAATTTAAAACAAATTAGACACGCATATCCTGGTATAATGAATCAAACATCCCGACAAAATTAAACTTACCAGATTATGATACCTTATAGGAAGAAGAAGGGTTAAGGAACTGCTGTCCCAAAACGTTTTTTTTTCAACCCGTTTGGAACAGCAGTGTGTGCCGAACAAAAAGACTTAAATTTTATATGAAATCGGACATGTTTTAAACGAATTCCTCCGGCAGAATTAACCAATATAGTAAAGAACGACTAACCAGAAAGTCGCACGCGGGATTGACGAGACGAAACGGCTACAGAGAATTCCCGCGCCCCTCCATCGACCTGGACCATAGACTAAAGAAGAGGTAGACCGATTACTCTTCTTCAGAGCACGAGCACATCAGTGACCTACCTCAAACCAACACAACTCCCACAGTCACGTGGCCAACTGCGATGAACATGCTTCTTTATATCTAATTTCAAAAGACCAACCCCAACGGCAACAGGCCGTGTATACGTACACAAACGTACGGGTCTATTGGTTTGGCGAAATTAAAATAACCGTCCACATAACCGCTTGATTGGACCCACGCTCGGTTAAGTGGTTTGGAGTCTGGCCTGTCACCAGGCGGGCGGCAACCTTATACGGCGATCTCATGTGAAGAGAGTGGAGGACACTGCCACGATGTGAAGGTTTCCCCTCCGGGTGCTTCTGGTTCCTCCGCAGTCTTCATTCCGCCGCTGCACTGTTACCATCTCACCTCATCCCATCTTCTGGCTGGCCGGAACGCGGCTCCGCTTAGCGCCAGCCTTCGTTCGTCCATAATGATTCTGCATGCGTATTAATTATAATGACTGTTTTGATTACGTGTTCTTGACATTTCCAGTGGTGCAGGCTATTTACGGTAAAGTGGGAAGTTTTTAAAGCACTGCAAAATATTTCCTTTCGGCCAATTATTGTCTTTATACCACGTTTCTATATAAAAATTGCCATGTGACTCAAGGCTGTTCATGGTAAAATGAGCATTATCGAAAGCCCTGCTTAAGATCTACTTGTATGCACGTTGCGTGTTCTTCCGCCTTCTGTACAACTGTCATTGCAATGGGTCTCATCACTTTCTTCATGCGCCGGTCAAATGAAACTGTGAAATTATTAGAAAAGTAAATATTTTAAAAATCTGCTAATCATTAGACTCCGAAGCATGAAAAAAAAAAAAAAAAAAAAAAAAAAAACAGAAAGCTATATAAATAATTTCCAGGTTATGACCAATGGTTACCTTACACTTTTTATTCGACGATAAGATATAGAACTACTTTCCCCTCCATCGTTACCAACTTTACTGGGCGTATGCCACTCACTGCGTACGTTGAAATGTATGCAGGCTAGGGCAGTGACTTTTTTTTCTAAGGTTGATTACAAAAGTGCTCACTTAACCGCGAATAGATTATACAAATAATTCGAGAGTGAATGCTGGGCACGTGCGCAGACGCCAGCCAAGGCTGCACCTTCGCTGGAGCCCGTAGTCGGTGCGCGGGTCCGGCGCCGACCAGTCACACGCGGCGGCCAATCACGGCGTCGGCGACGAACGTCATGCGTCACTGCGTTGAGCCAGCCAACAGTCATGGACGCAGTACGCGCAGGAACCCGCCATGCGCCTGTCCTTCCACGCCAAGGAAGTTCCGCTACCCACTAATACATCCTCAGCTTCCCCGACACGGAGAAGTTCCACGAAGCCCGTCGCGACTACAGGTGACGTGGGGCCGCGGTCGAGTAGTAGTCAAACTAGTTGACAAGAGATTTTGGGCGGCTTCTGAGAGTTAGTTGGAGCTGCGCGTCCAAGGTCAAGAAGCGAGGGAGCAATACGGGCGACACTCACACGCACGCCTAGTGTCTCATCGCTCCTACGCGCAAGGCGTGCAGTGTTTCCGTCGTAACGCTGTACTGTGCAAATTAGATCTGTAACAGTGGGGTTTTATTACACGCGATGAAATGCCACAGATAAACTACGTCCGTATCTTTGTACTTTTCTCTTGTTTAAGGAAACTGCACAGGCAAGCTTTAAAAGTGCGATATTCGACCATTCTCACGAACTTTTTTCTCCGAGAATATACTAAATATGACAGAACTAAAATAACTGGGACGTAGATAATTATTTCTTAAATCTTTTCTGACAAAAAAAAAAATCGTATTTGCAGAACATTTATTTACAGAGATATGCTGATTCGCGCACACAACTATTTCACAAAAACGTGCAGGTCCATATAACGCTAAACGTCGATGTTTTGAGAGCCGATGAGGGTGAAATGAGGTGAGAATGGAGCAGCGCCGGAAGCAAGTACGGGGGAAACGGGAGTTTCCCGAGAAAAACGGCATCGGCCGGCACGATTTCCACTTATGAAAATTCGGAAGTGACCCCGTCGTGGACTGAACCCAGTTCACATCGGTGGGAGGCGAGCAGTCTAACCGCTCAGCTACCGGGATCCCCAGTAGTCAAACTACTCGTCTCCCGCCAAGAGGAAACTGGTCCACTCCCGGCACGGGTGCCTGTATTACCGCACACCGGCGGGTTTCCTCGGGATTATCCCGTTTCCCCCACTGCTCCATATTCATCTAGTTTCACTTTGACCGGCGCTCAATGACTCGGTGCTAAGCGTCGCGATCAACAGTCTCTCGACAAACACAATACAGGTGACTTTCACTTCATCACAGTGCACTGTCTCACGTAACATGCGAATTGTGTTGTTGTTGTGGTGTTGATTCAAATTTGTCGTACTTTTATTTGAGTCTTTTTTTTTTTCGTCGTGATTATTTTAAAGACTGGATCGTTCTGATTCAACCTCACATAGGATGTACTGTCTGTGAACTGTTTTTTCTTGTGTCTGATTCAAGTCTGTTGTGTTTCCGTGTCTCCTTTGTTTACGTCCTGTTTTTTCCGACTACGTCATTTTCATTGATCCTTGCTTCTTGATTTATGTTTGTATTAAGTGTGGTAATGTGTATGTATATATGTGTGTACATACATACATTACACACACACAAGCGCACTTACAGTTTTTGTAACTTTTACTTGACAAACCGAAAGACGTTATTCTTATCCACGTTACAGATGTTTTTTCTGTGTATTGGTTTTTGTTTCTTCCCCTTTTTTTTTTTCTGATTACTACGTAACCGTTTTTGCTTAAGCCGACCTCCCGTGTCGCAGTCGGTTGGTGCGCCACTTATCTGAGGTGCGAGAGGCTCTCGGTTCGAATCCCGGGTAAGGCATGGGTGTTAATTTAAGTTAGGTTATAAGTTAGTCTGTAGGCCATCCCCTGCTAAGCTTTTAAGCATAAAACCGGGGGACGTTAAAAATCCTTTTGCAATACAATACAATGCGTTTTTGTTTAAATATTATAATTACACATTTACATACTTTTTATGTTTTTTTCCCGTTAACATAATTTTTAAACCAAAAAAAAAATTCCCCGTATCCGTTATCACGTGCAACCCACTGTTCAATTATCTGACCAAACAGGTTATCATAATTTTCAATTTAAATCTATTTCATTTCCATGTTTTACTCATTCACTCGGGTTGTTTACATCTAGCATCTTTCAGAGCGGGAAGAACTACATTTCTGTCTGTCACTTGAAATTTCTGTCTGCACACACCATAAGACCTTAATAAGCCCCAAGAGGAAGAAGATGAAGAAGAAACTGCAGGTCATTGAAGAACGGTGATCTCGATTACAAGGCATGTGGGCCGGAAAGACGAAGCCAGAGATAACAGTCAAGGTTATTCGGACATGTCTACGGGCTTCTGAAACTAAACAAGCAAAAGGAAGCGCGCACACACACACACACACACACGCACGGTCTACTTAAAGTCGGACCACTTTGGTGTAACCGGACGGCCCTCGCCAAAGACAACGTCATGATAAATTAGATGACGCCGACTCTAAAGCGGTCGACAGCAAACAGTTCAAGTTTGCTTTTAAGCCGAAAGGAGAGAGAGCTGCATTATCAAATCCACCAGCCAGCGGCACTCTTGAGTATGGTTGTTTCTCCTACTGCTAACGATCAAAACAACAACATACCTCTTAAAGTTCGGCTCAACACCTTTTGCGAAAATTTATCTTTTACATGTCACAATTTCAGTTTCAGAGGTAGGCCTACGCAATTATTGAAAATGTATGATTGTAGAAATTTATTAGTAGTTTACTACGTTGGTATCAAATTTTCACTGTTTTTTTTTCCAACTTGCAAAAAAGTAGGAACTTATTCATAAAATACAAGCATGTCCTCGACTTTTTCCAACAAGCAGTTAACGCACAATTAAAATCACGCACAACAATATTAAACAACACGTAAACTGTCATAGCGCATTGTCGGTAATTACTGTGAATCCGAAAATATGACGCGAAAACGTAGAAATTCTGCAAAAGAGGTGATTGCAAGCCTTGAGGACGCCGCCTACCTGGAGGAGGTTAGCGCGTTTGAGGCCGAGAAGCGAGGGAGCCATAAGGACTACACTGCCACTCGCATCAAGCGCGCCGTCGTCGCTATAATCCATTCACGGTTACTTCGCACTTCTCTGCCTTAAGTTCTACTTCCACGATATTCCTCCGCCTCGTGCAAACTAAGCTTCACTACGTCTAAAACATTACACCAAAGGACAGCGCACCGAATTCGTGCCCACTCAGTTGTACAGGCTATTCACGGTAAAAATAAGCACTTTTGAAAGTCCTGCTTGAGATCTACTTGTATACAGGCTATGTAGTATTCCGTCTTATGTAAAATTAACATTGCCTTGGCCTCATAACTTTATCCATGCGTCGGTCAAGTGAAATTGTGAAATTATTATACAAGTAAAAATTTTTTTAATACTTCCCATCCATCGTTAACAACTTTACTGGGCGCATGTCACTCAGTGCGTCTGTTAAAATATATGCAGGTAAGGACAGCGACTTTTTTCTAAGGTTGATTTCAAAAGTGCCCCCCTTTATCGTGAACGAGAACTATTAATTACTAGGCTCTACCAACATAGATATTTTTTCACTGTTCTTATTCATATTTAGATTTTTAAATTTATAAATAAAATAATGGTAAAAATTCAAATTTTATGAAAAATAACATACCTTTATGCCAACAGAGGTACAAAACGCTTGCGATGCATGGCGTATACGCAAACAACTAAACACGTCATACATGGGGTGAATTTTTAAAGGTATGATTCAGAAAGTGTGAAGAAACCGCGAACAGATTATACGCGCAAGACTCCTAACTGGCGCGCAGTGTTCCCGTCGTACTGCGCGCGCCTACATATGGGGCCTTACGCGACGATCCCATCATTTGATTAGTGGAAAGTCTGCAGTAAGGTTCGGCGATGTCCCCTCAAGTACCTCTATATGTATATAGGCTGTTCACTGTAAAGTGAGCACTTTTGAGGCCCTAGTTACTTTTTCCTTTCAGCCATTTTTTATTCTTGAACTACCTTATGACGCGAATACGTCTTTAATTTTAAAACCATGTTGGGAGGCAATTCAGAAAATCCGATGATAACAAAATCAGGGGATACAGTTTGGCACTGCAGTTCCGAATCTATCGTCTACATTCAAAATGCAACTGCACCACTCGAGTTCCAAATGATCAAAAAATATGTTACGTTGAGTGAGGACTGCGAAGCATCGTGATTGGGGGGGGGGGGGGGAATTTTTAGTTTGTTTCGCCACGTCTCAACTTCCACGTAGTACAACTTTTAAGTAGTAGAAGCTACGACGCTCGTTTAAGTTTCAATCGACAGCTCTCGTCAAGATCAATCGATTGCGAGTATAATACATTTGTGTGGCGTGGTTATAGTGAAATTATACGCGTTTAATGTAAAAAAAAATAAAGACAACTTAAAACAATTTCGGCCCATAGTCGTCAAAAAGCCAAGTCGAAATACAGAAATCGTATACGGTTGGAAAGAGCATCTCGGAAGCAATCCAGCGATACCCATAAAACCCCATATGATTGAGTGAAGCGGTGCTGGAAACGTAGAATTAAACATCAAGGCGTCAACTTAGACGTATTCATGCAAAACAAACGGATGTGTCCCCAACACAGCAAAACCAAATTTTTTTAAAAATAAATATTGCCATGTAAGTAATAAACAGTGCTTGTATCCACCGCACTTTAAAGTTAATATATTAAGGCTAAAATTAAATATATATTTTCTGACCATTATTCCAAATGCGAGGACTTTTAAAAGTGCCCACTTTATCGCTCACTTATGTTGTGGAGTGCTCTGAAAAGGCGTTTCTGATCTGCGGGGTGTCTTGGAAGTGATCGACAGGCATAGTTTGCAGCGTGCGTTCTTTTCGTAGTTCAGCACATTGGATGCAAGTTTAATAGTTTCGGGAGAAAAAAAGGTCTGATTTCAAATACTTGGCAACGCAGTTCGAGTACCAGATAAGCTGGCACCTTTCAAGAACTCCACAGACTCTGCTCATGGCCAGTTCGAGAAAATAAGAGTACATCGATTGGCATGTTTCCATGATGCTTTGAAGAAAAAAAAATCAACACGAGGTTCCCGCCTGAGGCTGGTTCGCATATCACATATACAGAGTGTATCTAAATTAGACCGACAAACTTCGTCTGCGGGCTAACCACGGAAAAATGAGACAACATACATAAGACGTATTGTCTCAAGTGAATCCTAAGGGCGATACACATCCTTGACGTTGGAGCTGAAACAACCAGTTTATTACAAATATCGGGGAAAAAAAAAACTTTTAAGATGGAACATTTTGAGTTTTTGGATAATGTATAACGGGACAAATACCTGTCACTTCTGCAAGAAACTCTTCAAGTATTTATCAAGCATGTAATTTCTACTCCCCTTGTTAAAACACAGGTAATAACAAGCAGATGTGCGCAAAAAACACAATGTTTAGTATAACAATTTAAAAGAATGCTGTTTCTGCATTATCAAGTTTTTTTTTCATAGAAACTGTTGAAATTATTAACGTGAAGCCAGCGCAAATCGGGGCCGGTTGCCACACCCGAGGAACCTGTCGGTCTAGCCAGCCCCGGAAGCATGGATGAGGTGAAACGATATGGGAGCGTAGACGCAGCGGAATGAAGACGGGGGGAGGGGGGGAGGAAAAAAGAGAGCCCCGAGAAAACCCCTCACATCACGCCAGTGCCCGCGACGTTCCCCACAAGAGAACCTCCCACACGAAAATGTCCCGCCCGCCGGGGCCAGGGATCGAACTGGGGACCTTAAGAGATTGGATGCCAGTGATTATCCAATTGCTACAACCGTGAGTGCAGGCGATACATTACGCAGGAGTATTTACCCTGAAATCATTTCCCATAAGTAAAGAAGATTTCCCGGACGTGAAGTGCGTCAAACCCCTATCAGGCTGAGACCTTATCACTTGTTCTCATGTTAATAAACATGTTAGTAAACAGAGCACGTAATCCGTTTTATTTTTTATTTATTTTTCGTATTCTTCGTATATTCCTCTCTAAAGATTACATGTTGCAAATAAAAGCCTGACGAATAAATCACAACAATGCGGCAGATCATACACATAGCTAGATGAAGCGTGCGCAATTTTCTGATCAAATTTCTATAACCCTTATGCTACTAAACTGCAGTAATGCCACTTCGAAAGGGTTTTATAAAGGGGGGGGGGGGAGTTGCTAACATGCAAACTTTTCAACCGGTGCCTGGTTAAATTTAAATACAGGTATGCATCCAGAAGGAATATAGTGTAAAGAACGCATGGCAGCTGCGCAATTACCGTTTGTGTCGCAAAACTAAACGACTGTGTGTATATATATATATACACACATATATGTACACACACGTATATACACCACACACATATACAATCAACTGGGGTTCTGTTCGCATTGGATGACTATGGTTAAATACATATAGGTTAGTAAAAACATATTCTATGTTCTTAGGTATATCACATACAGTATATTTCCACATAATTGAAAGTATTTATTGTGAAGTAAATGGAAACCATATTCTAAGATATGAGGAAATTAACACATATTTCTTTGTTCTGACCACAATCACCCGTTACCATAGTAACGGTAGTTGACGGTAGTAATGAGCGAGCCATCTACGTTAAGGGCATGCGCCGTACATGACCATCAGTTTACCTATCTTCAGACAATGCTACGCAGAGGTTGTGCGTGCGCCATCACAAGTCCGGTCTTCACACGACGTCGTGAACACGAGTGTGTCCACAGTGAACCCTTGAGACGCGAACATGTTCGTCCCTGTCTGTCAACCGTGCGATCGGCTCCCGCGGACGTCAGAGTATTGGAACTGGACTTAACTTGGGGTATACGTCTGTATGCAAGCCGTCCGCCGCACAGACTTCCGGCAAATACGCTAGACGCAAGTATGGTGCAGCTTGAACGTGTTTGCGAGAGAATCTGGTGGTTGTCGCCTCCAGCCAACAGATCGACTCTGAAGATTGAACTTTACTTACAGGTACTTTTTTATTTTCCCCTGGAACAATGGCCAAACTGTAATGAAGAAACTAAGTTTACGAACACGTCAAATGTATCCAAAGAGGGAAATGTATAAAATCAGTTAATAACCGACATTACTGAAATTCTTGCCAATGATTTATTGCCATACCACCTCTTGCCGCGAAGTAACTTTTCACACACTTGAATGTACTGTTCATGGAGAGCCAGCGTATTTGATTCCGGGCAGTGAGTTACTCATACCTGGGTTACACGGCAAGGTGTCAACACTCTGCGCTTAAAGATGATAGTAGAAATAAATGTCACACAGTTCAAACGAAAAGTGTGTGATCTAGCCAAAAGTACCTCTGACGGTGCACTGTTTCCTCCGTATAAATATCAACGCAGGGAACGCAAAAATAGCATTTATAATGCCTCAAGTAAAAAGTATGTAGTGACAGAAACAATGTTTAGCATTACAAAACTGGCTCCTAGCATGGCAACCAAGTCCGTGTCAACCTGCTGTTTATCTTTCGTTCAAGAGCTTTTGAAAAGTTGAAATTAACGTCGCTGCCAATGTTAAAAACAATGTACTCGTGTAATCCGTTCGAAGGGAGAAAAATATCCTCCTTGCAAGCCAATCGCTCTTTTACATAAGGCAGGGTTGTATTCCTGACACAAATTGAAATTCAACACTGTCTACCCATTACTTATTATCTTAAGTGGCAAAAAACCCGTTCCGATGCCAGTCACGCGCGACCTTCAACACACAAGCGCGGCACAATAGCCGCATCCTAAGTACGTTAAATTTAACTTTTATCTGGCTTTTTGTCGGTCTCCTAGCACGTTTTTATAAGCCGGCAGGAAGAGAACGCGTAGAAACTGTTAATTCACCAGGGCATGATGCCAAGAGTGTTTTCAAATATCAAAGTGGCAGAGGACTCAGAAAATACAAACACTCCTTGCTCGTTAAAATCGTACATTTCTAAATAAACGCCAAAGTCGACTCGTTGGTTCATGTCCCTAACCTAGCTCAACATCGTGGGAGTCCCGCCATTGAATGTCCGATGGTATTATGAGTTTACGGATTACGACTAACTTGAGCTACCTTACATTTCACTGAAAGGTACAGAGAGCCAGCCATGACTTACCCTGAACACGGATCTGTAACGAAAGAATGATAAACCGGACTTTTACCGATTACTTTGCACATGACGGCATACCTATACATCCGAAATATAGCTATTTCTGCGGAAACTGCAAGCCTACTGTTCGAAACTCCTAAAGTATGACCCAACTGCACGAAATTAAAACAAAACATCTCTTCCTTCAGGGCAAGACGTCGAGCCATTGGCCAGACGCTTAGGATTAAATTCCCAGCTCAGTACATATTTCGCGTATTTGCAAAACTGGTTTGCAAACATTCTGTCACTTGACTGTTGTCTTAAGGTAAGATTAATTCTGTGCCCGTTGCGTGTAAGCAGTAGCTATCAAGTGTTTGTAATTTGATTAGTAATAACACGAATTAAGCGTTATTTTTGTGTGGGTGGAGTTACATGCACTGGTACGTAATGCAGACCATGCCCGATCCGGATTTTAATATGATAACTGTATATTCTGTAGATGAGCACCTGAACCACTGCGCCGGCTAAACAGCTCTTGCACTACCTTCGACACAGGATGTGTATAGTTATCCCAACTATAAGTCCGAGTGTTCCTCGACAAAGAAGGGGGCACATGTTACAATAGTTCTAAAACCTCACCAAGCAGGAGTTACGTTAACTTGTCGCCAGACACCTGGTTTCGAAAATCAAGGGCTGATAAGTATATCCGAATCTCTCAGCCGGGGCTCCTGCAGAACTACATACAGAAACATACATCAAAACGCTATATCTAAATAGTACAAACTTTAGTTTGGTATCGGTCAACATATGTGCATGTCACTCGTACAAAAAACCCATCGTTTGATCAATGTCATCAGGAGTTCTACTTGGTGTGGTCACCATTAGCCAGGGCTGGTAGGCGACGCTCGAGAGTCCAAGATGACGCGACCTCGATGGGTCAGCCCAGCTGTTTGTAAAACATTCCTCCACAAAGTAAGGTATTAAGGCCAGGCGGGGCCCTATATAAGGCTGGGGCGATGGCGGCTCGCGGCCATCTTGATTCCGAGGGACGACGAGATGACTTCAGGGAGGACCGGTAGGCCAATGGTCCCTACTTCGACGCCAGCAGCTGCCACTATCGAGGAGGTCTGCCCAACGGCGACGACGAGACAAAGCCAGGGTAAATATACTCCCAGTAGGGCGCCCTAAGTCCTGTAGCGTTAGGATCATCGTATAAACATTAAGACTCCCTCTGAGCCACGAGCACTTTAATCATAGTTGTTGCGATAGATCATCAGGACCTCTTAACTATATTTGGTAACTGCGGAGCAGAATTATTGATTAATTGTTAAGTAATGCCGAGTGCAATTTATGTGTGATTTCATGTATAAGCTGTGATTATAATAAATATAGTATTTTGTATATTGAGTGCTCTATTGTCTATTTACGACTATCCACCTTCCTTGCGTGGCCTGATTCATCTTCAGGACAGGTAACAGCAAATGGTGGAGGCAGTCGAAGCATCCAACTTCATCTTTAGTGCACTTACAGCGTAAAGTAAAGTTGCAATCGGTGGAAGATAGCATTCGTATTCTAGCCGCAGAGTTAACGATTAGCAATAATTACAAACGCGTACCAACTTCCACCAGCCCACGGGGTTGCAATCCCTGGCGAAATCGTGCAGGTTATAAAAAGTAATTTTAGAAGTAAGCAAGTGTGGAGGCAATGGTATTCTTACTTTCATTTCAATTCATTGCGTTGTTAATTCCGATTATAATCAGAATACAAAACCGCCCCACAATCCCCACCACCCAGGGTTTTACCCCCTGGCAGAAAGCATTAAAGCCAATGTCCTTCAGTAATCTAGAGAGAACTGGAGTAAATAGTAGTAGAAGCATGAACTTGTACCAGCCATTCAAAGTCACGAAGTATTGTGTGCTACTCAGCATATTCCCGCCACACAAGCACGTGGGTGCAAACAGCCACGTTGCAGTGTCTTCAGCATGCCAAGGCACTCATTCTAGTATAGGGAGTGTGTGTGTATGTGCTTACGGTTGGTTAAACTTTAATGCATGAGAAATTACAGCCGCTTTTCGGACCGCTTTAATTTTAGCAAATGCAATTTTCCACAAGTGTGTTCGCAGTGTGGGAATAATTATTAAAGCCAGCTTATGTTTGTGCATGTTAAATATTAGGGCCTCAATTCCCACTGACAGTCAGTGTACCATACTTTATGATGGATAAAGCTAACATGTTCTTGAACACAGCATGTAGTATAGTAAAACCCGCAACCTTTGATTTATCTGACACTCAAAATAAATTAGCAGCCCGCAACACAAATACCATAGACAAATTCCCGAGTTTAATCGAGTCTGCAGACTCACTCTTACAGGAGAACCCTGATTTAATTGATCAATTTAACACTACTTCCACATGCATTACATGTAGTCTCATTACTAAAATCACAAACAGCAGTCTTCTACCAACAACACCACCACCCACATACCAAAACATTGAACAACACACGCCGGATTACCCTACACCAACCAGTACACATTCACACTGACACAACAAAGAACTTTTATGAAAATTCACCCTTTGTGTCACCTCTCGAGAATCCAACACAAGTAGACAACATGGCGAATGCCCCACCCGTGAACATAATTGTGCAACCACCCATGCAAATACCCACATTTTCAGGGGACGATAAACAAAAATGGGTAGATTTCATTGAACAGTTTAACCAGGCACCTGAAAACAATAATTGGACTGATGAAGACAAATGCAAAAAGTTAAAGTACTATGTCAAAGGGCCAGCTAAGCATACATTAGATAATTACACACGCACATGTGGGCGAGATAACATGGCAAGGTTTTGTGAACAAACTAAAGGCCACATTCTCCACACCAGCAACTTAAGAGTACTTAAAGCAACTTTTGTTTACAACTAAACAGAAACTATATGAGAGTGTGCAGAAACATATCAAAATACTCATGTACTATCGCCACAAATATAATCCCACTGTAATGGACAGCGATTTCATAAGTATTGTGTGGTGCTCCTGCTACCTTCATTAGCAGACAAAATTGTCGGTCTGAAATATTACACAATTGAGGATGTAACCACAAATATTCAGAGAGCCGAAGTTGGTCTCTTCAGATATAATGAGAATATCAGGTCACCAAACACTATCGGACACAGACTCCTTATGAGCAGAAGTGACAAAATTGAAGGAAGAAATTGCGAACATGGCGATAGAAAACCAAAAACGTACACAATACTACAATCACCCTCACACTCAACAAAAATTACTGACACCAAATCAACAGCAAAATCGTCGCCTTTTTGTACCACAGACAAACCACACACCACAAGAAAATAAATATGGGAATCGCCAATCTTTCAACACCACCGATCGGGAAGTAAAGAATTTCACAAACCCCTCAAAAAATGCACTAATAATGGGCAAAAACTGAATAACCTGTACCAGAAAGAAGACCGTACTAGCACTAATGACACCTGCACATGGAAACATAATAACCAAAAAAACTTCTACAAGAGGGGGCAGTACGCACCACCCCCTATGACACGTCAAAAAGAAGGGTGCAATTTCAACACACACCAAACACGCAGACAGACCCCTTAAGGGCACAATTGGAAAACATACAACACCCGCAGAAAGATCGTATGCAACAACATCTCCAGGCACGCAACAACCAGGCAGGGTCCTTGAAGGACGCACGTAAAAGTCAGGACCGCCCGTGGGGCGATAAACACCAGGAAAATATGGCACAAAGACACGTCCCACCCGAGGCGAAAGTTAGGCGAGTTATTAACGCATGCCAGGCGTTATTTGCGAAACGAGTTCCGAATCGCACATACGCGGAAATCGCCACATTTAACTCCCGTAGAGAACAATTTCAAATGCCACAGCAACCTCAAATGAGCGAAAGTACGGAAACAGTGTAGGCAGGACATCTGGCATCATATTCCGCGACCCACAAATCAGGTCAGGGCGTATTACATGGAATCCTGAAAACACCTACAAGGCCAAGACAGGAAAGAAACAAATCATTGCGCCCATGACACATGACACTCCGTGCATTGCGGAAGCAGCGGTGAACGACAAGGATACGCACATATTTCAACACCACAACCCAACCATGAAATGCGACCTGTGCGTACACAAGGTAGCGACTGCCCCTGACCAGCCAGTAACCAAGAAGGAATGTGTGACACAGCAAAAGCATGACATAAAGGTGACAAGGACAGCATTCGTGGGGCTGCGCTCGGAAATGACATCCACATGCGCACTGTGTTTGTACACATCTCATAGCGTCGACAATTGCCCATTGTTCCCCAATCAAAAACAACCATTTCAAACAGACATTGTAGCACGATTCCAGAAATTTAAATAAATGTACAGGATTGGTGCAATACAAATTATGTTACCGCACGTGGGAACAGACATTCCAGTAAACAACACGGAACCGGTTAGTGCAATCTGACCCACCGGCCGTTATTAGACGCATTGAATAAAGAGACCATGCCAGTCACCAAGGATGAGTGTCGCGCAGGTTATGTCAAAACATCAACACTGCATATCCTTGTGAGACTTGGTGGTAAAACATACCATGCATTGCTGGATACAGGATGTTCTCATTCCTGCATGGCGACCACGTTAGTGAATAAAGAAAAACATCAGCCAGTTAAAGGAAAATTTTTTATAGTAGGAGAAAATGCAGATATTGGTGCACCACAATACAAAACTAAAGTCATCATAAATATACATGGGCATAATTTTTCTCAATAATTCTTGCTAATTGATCATTTAAAACTCGATATGATTTTAGGGGCTGTCTTTATCAAATGCCATGAAATTGTACCTATTTTAACAAAATATTTAATGTTTGTATATGCATTAAATAACAACAAAACAATTTAAATACCTATCAAACCAATTAAATTGGATACGATCGCAGTAATTGCACTGAATACCATATCAATAAAATCACTACAACAGATGATGTCAGCCACACGTCATTGGGTGATATAAATCCTCAGTTACCGCATCAACAGAAAACACAATTGCAGCCGTTATTGGAATAATACAGTGATCACTTCGCTAGTTCGATTCACGAATTAACCGAAACAAATGCTTATGATATTAAGTTGAACTAAATACAGATAAGCCGATTCACACTAGGCCATATAGAATAAACCCCAAACTGAGAGAGGATGTTCAAAAGCAAATACAACATATGTTAGACTCGAGAATTGTCACGCCTTCCGAATCTGCTTATGCCACACTGAGTCTAGTTATCCCCAAATAGCAGGGAGGAATTAGGTTTCTTACAGATTTTCGATTGCTGAATCAACATTTAACTAAGGTCCAATACCCAATTCCTCGAACAGAAGATATTACCACAACTTCACAGAATTCAATATATATAACCTCTATCGATGTGTTTAGTGGATTTGACGCCATACCTGCACGTAAGGAAGACAGACATAAGCTTGCATTTAGTGTGGATGAAATCGGACTCTACGAGTATGCTTGTATGCCTATGGACCTCGCAACATATCGAAATTATTTCCAAAATTTTGTAGACATCATGTTAGGGCTGTTACATTGGAATACCGTAGTAGAATACAGAGATGATATTTTTACTATCAAAAATACATTCCCTGAACATTTAGCAAACATCAGAAAGGATATAGAGCATCTCAGAAAATTCAATGTAAAAATCAATACCAAGAAATACAATTTTGCCCACTATGAAATAAAAAATCCTAGGACACAATATCAAACCCCAAGGAATACAAATTGACCCGGAAAAGATAGCAACTATAAAACAAATGGTGCCGCCTAAAAATGTTAAACCTGGACATTTCTAGGGCCTAAATCCTACTTAAGGAGGTATATACTTAACTACACCCAGATAGCAGAACCACTAACAGAATTAACTAAAGAAAATATACCATTCAAATGGGGCAAGAAAGAAACACTTGCGTTCTAAAAGCTGAAAACAGCATTAAGTAACCAGCTTATATTAGCAAAATTCGATTACCAACGCCGAACAATACTCGTGTGTGATGCGTCGCAAACCACTATAGGCACCATGTTATTTCAGGAAAATCCCATAACTAAAGAACGTGACATAACATAATAACCTTTGCATCAAAGAAATTATCCTTAAATGAAAAAAAAATGGCCCACTACCAAAAGAGAGCTTTCCGCCATTAAGTATTTTGTGCTTTACTTTAAACAATATCTTTATGGCCATAAATTCATCATAGAAACAGACCATGCAAGCTTAAGTTATCTCAAGGCCATGGCGGAACATAATATTAGAATCCAGAAGATGGCCATAGCTTTAACAGAATATGACTGAGGCGAAGATAGTCACAGGCAAATTAAACACTCTAGCCAATGCCTTACGTCGCATACCTATGGTAGGAGTAGTTGACACTACACCCAAAATGGTCAAAAACATAACCTACCCAATAGAATGCCAGTTACTAAAATGTCAGTCATTCTACACAGCACTAGCTGAGGCGTTATTACAAGATCCCACAAAAGCCACAGAAATAAAAGTATGTATAGGTAAATACATTACTAACAACTGGGCCAAGATCAAACAATTTATCAAACACGAATACCACATTACAGCCAGATCACGCATCACTAAAGCAATCATTGATGAAGAATATTTGTCAATGCAGGTAATAGCAAAGACAGTAAATACTATTTACAATGCCAATATCGAAATTATTCAGAAAAACAATGCCAATAAAATTTCGACCACATGTCTCTACCCGTGACTGCATTGTCGTATACTCATCACATACGATGGCAAGAACGAAGTATCCTATTTACCGCTATATATCCACGAGCAGGAATATATTAAGGTCGATGATGATACCCGCCTATTATTGCTACCCATGGATAACCAGCCGGCATCGCTGTTTCTCGCAGAATATGCCAACGACCCCCATATTTAACAATTAAATTAGCTTTAACTGATCCAGACAACACTACTCCAAAATATCGCTGCCTTGCTAGACGATACGCCATTTCAGGAAACGGCAAAATTTATATGAAGCTACATAAGCCATCTGGGGAACGCAAATTGAAACTTGTACCCAAATATTACGTGCCCGAAATCATAACAGCTCACCACGATGCACTGCTAGGCGGATGGCATTTTGGTCAGTTTAAGACGTTAGAGAAAATTAAAACTGCATACTATTGGGACACAATGAACAAGAATGTCAAAGAGTATGTAAAGAATTGTCCCACATGTCAACGTATAAAAGGACCAAATCAGAAGCATGTAGGTCATATGATGCCCAACACCCCTCCCTCTTCACCAATCATGGATCTTGATGCAAAAGGGTCTCTACAAACATCAGCCCGGGGTAACAAATGTGTATTAGTTATGACTGAGTTTGCCACTCGATATATCGTAGCCCATCCCGTAAAATTGATTGATGTGCTAACTTGTGCCAACTTTGTTAACGACATAATTTTAGAATTTGGTTGCCCTAAATCAATCCTCGCGGATAGAGGTACTTCATTTAATAATGAAATGATGGCAGAACTTTTACACAAATTACAAATAAAGAAATTACAAACCACAGCATATAACCCAGCCTGCAATGGTTTGACTGAGCAAGTTAATAAGATTTTATCCCAGCATCTTACTTCTTGTGCCAATGACGATCCAACTCACTGGGAAGAGTACATCCCATATATAATTTTCAATTATAATACGACTGTGAACCATAGTACGAAGTTCACCCCGTTCTTCCTTATGCATGAGGTTGAAGCGATCCAGCCTTCGCACATCATTAGCCATTTATATTCCCCTTGTGCTGATTAGTTAGAACAATTTAAACACACAAAGGAACAAGCACACGTCAACTTAGTAGCCTCCCAGCAACAACAAAAGAGGATATTTAACATAACCCATTGTCCAAACGAACTAAAAGAAGGCCAGTTTGTGTGGCTGAAAACACACGCCAGACAGAAGCCTTTGTCGTTCAAATACCAAGGGCCCTACAGAATAGTTCAAGTACTCTACAATTTCTGTAGAAATAGGCATGAGAGGAGTCAATGTGAGAGAGACTGTTAGTACTCAATTTAAAACTTGCTAATGTCCGACAGTAACATGCTCCTTACGTTACAGGGGGAGAGGACTTGTGAACCAAAGCTATTCAAGCTCCAGGATGTGCCAGGCAGCCTACTGCGCCTTGCTACTATTGCTGAACCTTGCAGAGATGGGGAAGGCAGAACTGCTGTTCAAGAGACACCCGGGCGATTACTTCAGCCAGCTGATGCCGCAAATACAATACGAGGAAACTGTGCCGCTGCTCTTCACGGTGCCACTGCAGACACCATGGTCCCCAGCCAATGTTGACGAATGGTTCCACGTGCCTATGCCATTCGCAACTCGATAGTCTGCAGAAACGCCGAGATGCTTAAAGAAATTTTTAACGTAACAAGTGTAAACGTAGTAAACCAATTCCTTTCCGAAATTTCCCTGCCAAAGAGAAATAAACGAGCCTTTACCTTCCTGGGTGATGTGGTAACATGGTGTTGTGACATTCTACCCACACGCCATTCGCAAGGGTTATTGTCTAACGAACAAATGTTGGCTATACAAATAAGTGACATCGAAAATAATGTTAAGGCATCTATCACTGATCTCAACCTCACAGTTAATACTGAGGCAGAAATCGAAGAACAAGTTCAGGTAAAAATTAATGCTGTCAAATCAATTTCAATCGCTAGCACATAATTTTCATTCACAAGGAAAAGAAATTGACAAGTCTGAAGTTCAAAGCCAAATGTTGGTAGGTATTATTTTAGAAATGATCAACAATATTATAACTGAAATAAGTATAAACAACTATATTCAAGTATGCCAAAATAACCTACCATTACAGGCAGTATCTAGGTCTCTCTTAACAAGAGAATTGATTAAATTAGAATCTAAAATTAGTCAAATGGAATTGAAACTCAGCATTCCAGTCAACAAAATTTTAAGTTATTATACTGTCCCCATAACAGATTGCTCTTTTCGCCCACTCAAACCATGATAAAAATTCAAGTGCGTCTAATAAGTACTAAATTCGCTTGGCAATTTTTCAAGGCGGTACAAACTCTATACTTCTTTAATAATGAATTGCGTACCATTGACTTACCAAAAATCATTATAGCTATAGATGTGTTTACTCGCACGATCAGGGAGGTGGCCGACAAAAAGCGCCAGTTCCAAGGCTTATATCTTATCTCCAAACATTCTACAGAATATAGAGAGGTGAGTTGCTTCACAGAGGTTAGTAGGTTACAAAACCTTGAACAGTTGTATAGCTTTTGTAAATTTTTGCGTGTTGAGAGTAAGAAAATACAGGTGACCGCTATCCAGCCTCACCATTATGTAATCACAAATCCTGGTAATTTAGCGTTAAGATGCATTAACAAATCACTTAGCCAAACAATCATAAAATCTGACATCGGCTCTATTGAAACGCGAGTCCCATGTGGTTGTAAAGTCACCCTGGATAGAGCAACACTAATTGAAGCCATGCATGTGTGCAATATAAAAAGCTCCATCACAGCTGTCGCACATGCTATTTTACCAATACAGTGGTTTAAGAAAAAATTTTTTGAAGCGACACAGTTATCACTCTCTGAAGGTACAGCCTTTTATTCTATTAACGATACTACTGATAAGGACTGGCAAATTTTGCATGCCAACTTGCCAGTGGTGCAGTATGTTTCCAATACGAATAATCTAAGGTCCAATCATGCGTTCTCAATAAAGTACCAAGAAAATTTTGATTACGCTAATTCGTCAGTCCTTATTGTATTATTAATGACAACAGGCTAGTTCGTCAGTCCTTATTGTATTATTAATGGCCACAGGCTTGCTATACTATAAATTGATAAGGGTATCAATTTTATTAGAAAAAGCTGTTTCAGTTAATGGTAATAATAACTAGAATGTCATTTCGAATCCACAAAGCGCTTGCATGAGAGAAAGCCTAAAGAATATATTTTTAAGTGCTACAAACTGATTGAGAAAAACATTGAAAGGTAATTGTGCATGTTGATAATTATATTGTAAGCCTCAGATAGCACGGCATTCTGTCGGAAGTTCCGCTCGAAGTAATCGCCCGCCCACACGTTCACTCTTGTGTAGCCAGCACATTCTCTCAGCTGACCTAGTAAAGAATTCTCGCACGTTTTGATGAATCAGTACCCGCCATCTTGGATTTTCCCTATTTTTGCCATAAGTTCCATTTAAGAACATTTTATGGAATTTTTCGCACATGACATAAATAATAGCTCCTTAAGCTTAATCAACATATTACATTTCTATATAATATAATATCTTCACTAGCGATTAAAGGCAAGAAATTAATATATTTTTTCTTGATTTTGGTTACAGAAATGGACCTGGCAACAATAGTCTAGCAATACCTTTTTTTAGAACATGTGCAATGTAATGCCCCATGCTTTGTCGAAGCCCAAAATAAAATGCAAAATCTGTGATGCAATTTACGACGAAAATTAGAAAAAACCAAGATGGCGGGGACTGATCCACCTTAAGTGTCAGCACATTTAACACTAGGTTTCGCCAGCAGTCAGGACTGCTGTAAGTTACTTCAAGTTTAATCACTAGAGCGCATTCAAGGCGGAAAAACCACAGCAAAGCAATTACGTCATAATTCTTAACTTTGTATGCATGTAACACTTATCATGACTGTGTAATCTGGAAATGTAACTTTCCAGTTCACGTACATGCAGAATAAATATGATCTATTTTTTTAAGTTTAGAGCGTAATATTTTATGTACATTTTCAACTAAGACTGATAATGCCAGTAGTTGTAAAAAAAAAAATTCTAATAACATAAATAATTTTACTATGTCAAAGAATTAGTTGGAATTTCTTTATAGTGCTATGGCGGAGTGTATCATTCAAAATGTGCATGTAATCCATTTCCCAAATACCTTAGCGATCGGCACCGACGATTTACTCGTTCTATCATTTTAGGGAGTAATTTTATATAGTTACGGAGCCGAACACAACTCCCTTCCCACCCAATGATTACATGGAACCATAGTGGTTAAAGATTACTGTGCCGGCACACACTAATAAATATGTTCATCGTACTGTATTTCTTTACAATCAGATTGACAAACATATGAAAATAATATTTTTCATTCTGCAAAATAGCCTACAAGTGTACAGATAATGTTAAAACAAGATATGTACCTCAAAGCTAACACGACTTATGATGTTATAGATTTAGGTATTTTAAACCATAGGCAAAAGGAATAATCCAACCATATAAAAGTATGTGTGAAAGTACTAACATACGTATATAAATATTTGGCTTTGTAAATCAAATATGTTTATAACTCCAAATAGAGTCGTCAAAGACTTAACAACAAAAAACATTTCTACAGTTTCATAAAACTTTACAGTACAAAATAATTATAAACTGAGATTGCTAGATATGATGTTCTTTTACCGTGCATGACACACATATTCTAATATTAAGTATGTAACAAACAAGATTTTAAGAAAATTGTATCAAATTGATTTTCAAACGAGTGCTTTTTTCTCTTCACAAAGTAAACGATATCAACCTCACGACTGACAGCACCCTAGGGGATAATAATGAAATAAGTGTGCGAAGGACTCTCAATTACTTAAATACCCTACCGGCTCTCAACAAGAAGAGATACCTCTTCCAGTGGCACCTCTCAACCCATTCTGATGGTACCTGGTTCTACCCTCCTCCGCTGAGCTGCCCGACTGTTCTTCGGCCTGGCCTCAATCACTAACTTCCAATCGTCAGATGGCCCAATGTAATCATGCGAGGACGCATGGATTTTGTGGAGAAGGGGGGCCTTGATGTGGTCACCATTAGCCAGGGCTGGCAGGCAACGCTCGAGAGTCCAGTATGGGGCGACCTCGATGGGCCAGCCTGGCTGTTTCTAAAACATCCCCCGCCAAGGAGAGTAGTAAGGCCAGGCGGGGCCCTATTTAAGGCTGGAGCGATGGCGGCTCGCGGCCATCTTGATTCCGAGGGACGACGAGACGACTTCAGGGAGGACCACTAGGCCAATGGTCCCTACTTCGACGCCAGCCGCTGCCACTGTCGAGGAGGTCTGCCCAACGGCGACGACGAGACAAAGCCAGGGTAAATATACTCCCAGTAGGGCGCCCTAGGTCCTACAGCGTTAGGATCATCGTATAAACATTAAGACTCCCTCTGAGTCACGAGTACCTTAATCATAGTTGTTGCGATAGGTCATGAGGACCTCTCAACTATATTTGGTAACTGCGGAGCAGAATTATTGATTAATTGTCAAGTAATGCCGAGTGCAATTTATGTGTGATTTCATGTATAAGCTGTGAGTTTAATAAATATAGTATTTTGTATACTGAGTGCTCTATTGTGTAGTAACAACTATCCCCCTTCCTTGCGTGGCCTGATTCATCCTCCGGACCGGTCACAGCATACTGCATACGGCCACGAAAGCTAGGAACTTTTATTATAAATATTAGTTAAATGTGTTGGGGGGAAGGGGGGATAGTTACCGCAGTTGCTGCATACTATGTATTTAGTTTCACAAATTAATGTGTAATGTCCTAGCCAATATGAAATGGACAAGGGAAACGGACAAAAAGCAGGCAAAAATGTGCTCTCTACAACTGAGATCTATGAGCCATGAGGCCAGTACAGCAGTGTTCTCCAGCAGCATACAACGCAGTTGACCACGCTCGCCAGGCCTAGATGCTGCCTATTTATAACAATAACTGCCAGCCTCCTTGCGTGTAGTTGTCTGGCAGCGAGTCGCCTGGAGGGGGAAGGGCAAAGGAACAGTCTGGCCGGAGACAGCTGCGCGCGCAGGAACTGGACGTTTTTAGCGCATTCCTCTCGCCCAAAGTCCACGGCAACCAACAGACACACGTCGAGGATCGACTCCGCAGCTGCTCTCAGCACATTGGCAAGATGTGGTCGTGTCATGTAGCATACCACAGGCACCAGTACTGTGATGTTACACATACATCGGTTTGCACAATCTACAGATATGATTGGCCTTCCGGCGAGAAGAATAATACGATAACCTACAAAAATATTAAGGCTTACGTTATTAAGGGCAGCAGGTGGTGTAGTGGTTAGACTGCTCACCTTCCACAAAGACGAACCGGGTTCGATTCCCGGTGGGGTCGCCCCGGACTTTCGCATGAAGGAATCGTGCCAGACAATGCCGCTGGTCGATGGGTTTTCTCGAAGATCTCCCGTTCACCCCACCCTTGCATTCCTGCGCTGCTGCACGCTCATCTCACTTCACTTTCATCCGCTGCCAAGACCTCGATGTTAAGGGGGATCAGTCTCCACCATCTTGGATTTTCGGAATTTCCGCCGTAAATTGCACTAAAGATTTTGTATTTTATTTTTGGCTTCGACAAAGCATAGGACATTACATTGCATATGTTCTACAACATGCATTCCTAAATTACTGTTCCAGGACCATTTCTGTAAGCAAAAGAAAGAGAAAAATTATATATTTCTTGCCTTCAATCACTAGTCGAACAATCAAGTCTATAGAGAGGTAACAGATTAAACTAAAGGAGCTATTATTTATGTCATGCTATAAATTTCATTAAACGTTCTTAAATGGAACTTATGGCAAATATAGTGAAAATCCTAGATGGCGGGGACTGTTCCCCCTTAAGAGCCCCCGAAACCCGTCCACTCCAATCTTTTCGTAGAGGTTTTAATATAAACGCAAAATTGCCTCTTTTTTTCCTCCTTAAAATCCACGGCTGCTTCGGTAGTTTCACACAGGCGCCTTGGTAATTACTAACCCGTTCATATGAGAACGTCATTTTTCAGCACACGTGTTGCCCTAGAGACGCTGATGGCGTGCTCGGGTGTCGCACGTGTACGGCGTCGTCCGGAAAGATTTGCAACTCGCGTCGTGAATGTTTATTGGAGTGCGTAACAAACCGTCGGGCGATGATCGCTAAAGGATTATGAAACGAAACAGAGAATATTATGGCCTCGGGAGGAACATAAATTTAAACCAAAACGTCGATAGTTCCACAGTTTTAGTGGCAGTGCGTTTATGTCGCAAATGCTAAAAATCAGCTGTTCCATACCACGGTGAACCGTCGATGGAAAAAACACACTCCAAGAAACGTGATGCCAGAATGATATGGAGCTACCCAACCACAACACTCTTACCGGCACGTATGTATAGTACGTACTATAATGTTGCATACAAGCGATTCGTGGTAAAGTGAGCCCTTTTTAACGCCCTGCTGAATTTTTATTTTCATTAGTTTTATATCTTCCTGCCACTTTTTAATATAAACATTGCTATCAGACTAATAAACACGGTGTATTCATTTCGCCACTAATAAAAGTTAACATCTGCAGCTGCAATAAAACATATTTATTAGTGGTTAATGCCTGTTGAAAGGGACTTAAAAATTCTCACTTTCCCGAGAACAGCATATATCAGTTTTTCTTAGCTTTGCACATGGTCCTCTAATACAAAGTGACGAGACCTTATACTTCCTCCGTCTACGCTGAGACCCCCTTATAAGGCGCAACAGCCACTGTGCCTGGCATATGGTTTGTCTGCACCCCTGTGCGTATCAGAACTTCTATCCCGCTAGGAAAAAAAAAAAAGATCCGATCACGAAGTTAGGAGATTTGAACATAGGGCTGAGAAAAGTATGCGCCGTACCAGTAGCAAATAAGAGGTACGTTTCCGTAATGCATTATCAGAAAATTGTGTAGCTTTGTCTTCTGTGGGTTCAGAGCATCTACTTGGCAGACAAATGTTTGTAATGAATTAAAAATGAAACGGAGCTTCACAATAATCTCGCATGTACTGCGCAAATTATTTGCTTCCTACAGAAACATTCTTACTGCGTATCATTATCCTATTGATATTTACTGTTTTGTATGAAATTTACAGCCAAAATTCTAACAACTACACTCACGTAACGATTATTGCTATTTTGTAATTGAGTGCACACATTAACCCTGTTTTGACAGATATTAAACGTAAAAAAATTATGGAATATACATCCACCATAAACAACCAGTGTTATCACAGCATTTATAATATACGTACCGAAAATTATTTTTATCTTGATAGTTAAAATCACAAGTGAGCTTTTATTTATTTTTTTTGGAAAGGCAACGTAAGTAAATTACAGCATATCGTCTAACAGGAAAAAAAAATCTAATGTTCTTGCAACAAAAAAAATTACTGGGGCATTTCTCTAAGCGTTTATGTTGCAATAAAATTAATAATGTTGTGACAAAGTAAAAACGTTAACATTTACAAAGTCTTATGTTACTATAATGCAAATATATTGTTGAAGTGTTAATATAGATAACGCCTCGGTAATTTTGCGTCAACTAAAAGTTGTATTGCGCTCAAAATATCAGGAAGAACAAAATATTTTGTGTTACTGCGACATTAAAGAAATGTTCAACTAACGCGACTTTACTCTGACTTGGCGTTGTAAAATGGCGGACACTAGAGAACAGCGATAACCTCGTAAAATTAAACCGCTATATTTTAATTGTAAACCATAGTATGAGAACTAAATGTAGCTCACACCAGCTCTCAAGCTTGCATCAAAGCAGTTTACGTGTGCCAAATATGCATATAGTTATAGAACATAAAGTATTTACACGTAACGAGAGAGAACTGCAGTTTTTGGTTATGTTGTACTCAATATCAACGATGCAGTTGGTAGTGCCACATGTTCTGTGAAGTGGAGAACATCAATCACTCATGACGCGGGTTTGATTCCCCTCCCAGCAATTTTTTTTTTTCGTTGGCAATAATTATTTTTGTGACAAAATAATTGTACTTAATTTATTTTACATCGATTATTAAAGCAAAAAAAAAAAAATACAAGAAATTTTTTAACACAAATGTTAACATCAATTCAACCAAAATTTGTTTTACCGCAACATAAGCACCACCTTTATGTCGACAGAACTGTAAGGAAGTTATGTTGTTACAGAAGTACTTAATTATACATTAACATTAATAGCTTAACGTTGTATTAAATTAACAGTAACATTAGAAACCGATGGTTCGCAGACACCGAAACTTTACTGTTGTTGTAACACTAATACTGTTTTCACAACAAACTTTTATCTGTGCAGTATTTCTTAATGTATTAAACTTTTCACGGTGCTATGATGTTCGTGTACTCATTTGTATCCTTTTGTCGGACTATTTCCACAGGGTATTTAAACCGCAACTTAAAGACGCACAAGCATTTAACTTTTAGGTAAACGACATTCAGGCGGGAGTTCCCAGCCGTTTCTGTACTTGACTCGCATTTCCAGGTCGGTCGATCTTACAGGCCCCAAATTCCCGTCGCACAGTCCAAATTAAAGAAAATATATATATACTCAGCAAGTATACTACAATATTTCTGGAATCCCACAGTATATTTAGGGAATCCAGAGGAGTTTAATGCAGTTCAAGAACCAAATTGGGGATATTTTACGGTTTTTAACGATAACTACTTGATTAATACCAATCATTTGAAACATAACATTCATAAAGTTTTTCAAACGCAAATCTGAACACTTTAACTTAAAATCTTTATTTGTACAAATTTCAAAAAGGTATTTTAACATAAAGTTTGGTGACTGCCAAAATGTTTCTTGAAGTTTTGTTGTCGTGAAGTCTTCTTGAAGTGGCTTGTTACAATTTCTTTCAAATCCGACACCAGGTTAATCTGCGGTAAGGGTTTACTTTCTCGCTACTTTTAATTTAAAATTTTATTTCAAAAGTTAAAATTGATAAGCGGGCGAACCGCGAACCAAATCTGCATGAAATATTCTTTATGACACTATAATGACGTGAACAATTTATTATTTTTGAGCTGTATCCTAAAGTATTGATTTGATTTAATTTTGAATTATTTTTCGAAAAACTACACCAATATAAATTATATAAATTTAAAATTTCAATATTAATTTTTTAAACGTAATCACAACAAAAATAAAGGTGAAAAAATGCTAAAAACGCAGTACGATATAAATTTAGACTTTTGGGCACCATTATCCGCCATCCACTTACGTACCCAACTTTTTTTTTTCTTTCAGTGAAACAAAAGGATATGTATTACCATGACATGTTTATATTTCACAAATGATTTCAGATGTAGTCGCCTAATTTTATCCACGCACTATCTGGTAACGGCTGTTCACAATAAAGTGAGCACTTTTGAAATCAACCTTAGAGCAAAGTCACTGCTCCTATCTGCATGTATTTTAACGGGCGCAATAAGTGACATGTGCCCAGTAAGGTTGGTAACGATGAAGAGGGAAATAGTTCCATATATTAACGTCGAATAAAAAGTGTTCGGTAAAAATTTGTGATAACTTAAATATCATTTCTCTCGCTTTCTGGTTTTTTTTTTTTTTTTTAATGCATCGAAGTATAAAAATGAGCAAATTTGTACAACATTTACTTTTCTAATCATTTCATAGTTTCACTTGACCTACGCCGACGCATGAATAAAGTGATGAGGCCCATGGCAGAGTCAATTTTACAAAAGGCGGAAGAATACACAACGTGTATACAAGTAGATCTTCAGCAGGGCTTTCAAAAGTGCTCATTTTACCGTGAACAGCCTTTAACTGTGAAACGGCGAGGTTCTATTCATAATTTAAAGATTATGCTTAACTAATTACATTATAATTACTTAACAAACTTTCAGAAACTATGTTTGTCCTACAGCGTAATGCCTATTAATAGGAATTTACTATTGCAGTTCCAAACTAAATATTCCTAAACTGCTGAAACTGTCAATACGCTATTCAAGATAAAGTGAGCTGATACATTTTTCTGTTAGGCCAATTTTTGCCCTTCCGCTCCTTTTTAATACAAACGTTGCTATAAAACTAATAGATACAGTGTATATACCACAAATCTCAAAAGCAAACGTCTGAGGCTGCAAAAAAAAATGTTAGTGGTTATTGCCTGTTGGGAGGGTCTTAACAAGTGCTCACTTTACCGTGAATAGTCTATAAAAACAAGTAATGGCGGGTTCACAATAAAAAACACACACACACAGAGCATAGGGTATAACAGTAGAACATTCACACGACCAGAAATTTTGTACGAAATAAATTCACAGTTCAATATTTACGTATTATTTTTAGCCAATGAAATTTTCCGACGAGTCTGACGTTAGTTGACAGTGTTGGTAAATAATGTTTTAATGTTTTCTGTCTTTTTAAACATAATATGAATTTTGTGTAATATCGTGTTGAAAATGGACAATGATTTGAAAAGATTTAGAGTTTTTGCTCTTCTTTAAAATCTTTGCTTTTGCGATCGCAAAGATGTAGGTAACCTTTTATTAAAAATATATGCTAATACTTTGTTAGGGTTCGTTCTTTCCTCTACATTTATATCTCGCGGTATTTATTCGTTTCTGCAGCGTAACTACGTCACTCCATTTCAAATCAACAACTTCGTCGAAAATTTTCTACTCTGTTGTTGCCCCATGAGCCTGCATTGAAAAAAATATTTCGTGGTGGCCACAAAAATATTTTGTTGGTATTCACCCTGCCAAATTTTTTGCGGTGTACACAAAAAATTTTGTAGCTGCCACAAAAGTTTTTAGTGGCTACAAATTTTAGTGGCCACTAAAAACTTATTTTGTGGCAGCTACAAAACTTTTTGTGTGCACCACAAAAAATTTTCCAGGGCGAATACCAACAAAATAATTTTGCGGCCGCCAAAAAATATTTTTTTCTGTATGCATACGAAATTAAATATAACAATTCCCCCTATGCACTATGTCAGGATCTATTATGCAAACGACCTATGTTCTACGGTTAATGTTATGCATTAAATTAAGAACCCAGCATTCGTCCGGCCACCAGTGCCTCTCAAACATTTTATTCGGGGGCAGCGGATCGAGCAACCACCACCCACGCAGGTGAACCGGGTTCGACTCCTGGCGGGGTCGCTCCCACATTTTTGCAAACGGGAATCGTGCCGGACCCCGCTGGTCGGCGGGTTTTCTCGAGGGTCTCCCGTTTCCCCCGCCCTCGCATTCCGGCGGTGCTCGATCCCAACCTCGCTTCACCCTTATGGGCTCTCAAGACCCCACTGTTATTGGATAGGCTATTACTTATTTTCGTGTTATTACATTACGTAGTAGTCTAGAAAAAGTGTGGAAATGGTAGAAAATTACTTTTAATAGGACATATACAAATTTTAAATTATATTTTTTTGTACAGTTCTCAAAATTTTAACATACTTAATACATTCGTCAACAGCTCAATACAAGTGTCCACGTCATCTGAATGTTACGAGGATATTTCTTTGTAATTTTCTGTGTTGTTTTTCTTTGTATATTTATATTTTAACTTTTCAGGTAAAATTTGCGGTAAAATAATTACCGCAAGTAAACCAAGTGTTGGATTTAAAACAAATTTGCCAATATGACCCGCGTGGTTTTCAAGAAATACTCTAAATGAAACCAATCGTTGTGCCAAAATAACTTTTTGTATCTTATACAGATAACTTTTTATTAACATTCTCAAATTTGGTATTTTTATTGAGTTGTTATTGATATTGCATACTGCACCACGAAGCCATTAAAAAGGGTTAAAATATATTTAAAAACAAGTGTTGGCACTAGAACGACTTACGAGCTATTCAAATATCTGTACTCCACTCCACTCAAACTTGCGATTCGAAGGTCTCGAAAGAAGAAGGCGGTAACAGTGTTAGGGGGGGGGGGGGGGGTTTGCAAGTGAACGCGGAAATGCGTGACGATGTTACGATGGCCGGAAAGGATTAAAGGGGAAAAAATAATACCGCAGCAGCCTGACGCCGGACGTGGCCCGGCGGGAAAAACCGCGGCCGCCTCAGAAGCCAGCCGCCGTCCTTGGAGAAGGCGTACTACGACGGAGGCAGGCCGGACCCGCGCGCCGACTGGTTCACTTAGTATAGTAAACAGCTAGCGGGCTTACACCTACGGCAGGGTGTCGCGACACCTATTCCGTTTCCCGCTCGAGGAAATGTGGGCAGATTAGTAGTCCCCGCCCCATCCCATCGCAGCCGTCCCTCGGGAGAGATAGTCGAGAGATTTTGGTCCGTCGGCGTTTAAGGTTGAAGTAAAGCAACTCCCTATGGAGCACCGCACCCAACTATACAACGTGATGAACTCGTAAAAAAGTAGTACAGACACCATACAAATTTGCAGAAAAGTGCGATTTATGCTGTATATGAAAAAATAATGTACATATTTTGCAACATTAAAAAATAGTTCACTAAAATATACTTCTAAATATTAAAAAACTAATTGATCGATAGAGTCCGCATTATTAACTAAATTTAACCGCATTTCAGTTTTAAACGCTTAGGAAAGCAGAATCTACAAGAAAAACTTCTTCAAGAGAGATCGCCATAACAATTACCGTGATCACATGTAATAAAATCATAGTAATAATGTATCATATCAATTTTATAATTAACTTAAGTACTGCAGTTTCCACCATAAATGTTTGTGACAAATAGACGCACATAAAAATAATTATAGAAATTATTTCCTACATTATTATTAAAATTTTCTTACATACAATCATAGTTATGAGGATATTCCATGAAGATTTTCTCGCAAATTCTGCTTTCTGAAGCATCCAGAATGGAAATGGGCTTAAATATCGATAACAATTTTAGTAAAATATTTTATAGTGTTGCAAATTATATACGTTCTACTTACATATATTTAGCATGAATAGCACTTTTCTGACAATTTCTATGGTGTCTGTACTACTTTTTAAATGAGTTCTTCACGTTGTATAGTCGGGTGCAGTGCTCCATAGGCAGTTTATTTACTTTCACGTTGAAAGCAGTATATTTTCCCGATTTTCGATGTATGTCGTTTTACAAGGGGTTTATCGAAACTTTTGTCTCGACAAGACGTAAATAATAATTTTCTACACCTTTTTGCATCGTTACAAATTCACTGTCTTCGTTATGGCCGGAGCACGGATGGAAAAAAAGAAAGAATTTTCTTTTCTTATCCTCAATCAGTGCTCCAAGAAGAACGAACGCAGTGAATTTGTAACGATGTAAGAAGGTGTTCAAAACTGTTATTAAATCTTGTTGAGTCAGAAATTCCGAAAAATCCTCTGTAAAACAACAAAAATTATACAAGTATACGGTTATATATTCCCCTTAAGAATGGGCGGGACTTTTAAATGAATACCAAATACTTCGATTAAATTTTACATATTTTTGGACGTCGCCATTGGGAAAAAAAAAAAAACTAGATATAGTCTATTCATGGTTTCTTCACAATTTCAGAACCAAACCTTTGAAAAAACACCCCATGTATGGCATGTTCAGTTGTTTCCTAAACATGTACTGTATCACAAGCGTCTTATACTTGTGCCAACATAAAAGTACGTTATTTTTGGTTGAATTTCACTTTTGCTTATAGTTTATCTATATAATATAATATTTCTTTTATTAATAATAACATTACAGACAGGGAGGAAGTAGTTGTCTACGTAATGCCTAGTAAGAAATAGTTATTTTGAAAAATATTATTATAAGAAATAGTACTTATGCAAAATATTATTATAAGGAATAGTTCTTATGCAAAATATTATTATAAGAAATAGTTCTTATGCAAAATATTATTATAAGAAATAGTTCTTATGATAAATATTACTAAGCTGAGTGCGCACGTATGGGGAGCACTGTACCTCTGGTGCAATTTTCTAGGCTTTGTTTGCACGAGGCGGAGTAATATCCCGAAAGTAGAACTTTAGCAGGGCTTCAGAAAAATTGGAAGTAACCGTGAATCTACTTTAACAGTTTTTTTTCAACTTTATGAGCAGCTATCTTGCAATATTAGTGAATTTATTTTGCATTTATATCTTGCGCCACGACGACACATCTCCATAGCGTTCAATTTTGTCCTACGCTCCATTCATGGGGAAGTATACTTGCCGTCTTGGATTTACGAATTTTCTTCATAGCTTAATTTCGGAGTCAATAGTTAAAAACCAAGTTAGTCAAGGCACAGCGAACATCTTAACAGTTATTTAAAAATCCAACTTATTATTCTTACATGATTAGTTTTACATCTGCAACCGCAATCAAATAACAAAAATAATTAATAATTTCAATTCCACATGGGGGATTGCAGATATAACCGAAACTGTACAAATTAAAAAAAAAAAAGTACTCCTGTATATCATATTTAGATTTGATTTTATGTCCGGGTCATAAATTTTCATCACGAAGATTTATAAGAAAAAAAACTTCTTATGGGTTGTAAAGACAAACTATTTTCTACGTTTTTGGTATATAACATATTTGTTCGCTGTGATACGAAATAACAGTCTGAAAAAGTATGAAAAATTAACGAAAATGACTTTACAAAAAAATAATAACATTTACAGTTTTTTTTTGTTAATGTACATATGTTTTCACACTAATCTAAAAAATAATAATACGTTAGATTAAAGTTGGAACTATTGCACATCTCACTGGAATGTTATGAAGAATATTCCTTTGAAATCTGTTGTGCAGTTCGCCCAAATTTAAATTTTAACTGCAGAGAAAAAATTTAAAGTTGAAACAGCTAGCAGTTAAACCCTTACTTACCGCAAATGTCGGATTTCAAACAAATTGCGGCGTGTCACATCTGTGGCTTAAAAAAAAAACATATATATATATAGCTAAAACCAAATATTGAGTTAAAATATTTTTTCAATTTATACGAATCAAGTTTTTTAAGTTAACATGATAATATTTTTACGTTTAAAAATGTGATGAATGTTATTATTTAAATAATTTGGCATTAATATTGCTAAGTTACCGATATGATGTTACGAAACTATAGAATATTCTCAAATCTAAAAGAAAAAAATTGACTCGAAGAGCCATAGCAGAGAGATCTTAAACGCCGGTGAGAGTAAAAAGAGGCGAAGATGGAGTAGCGCCGGAACGTAAGGGCGGGAAAAAAAAAACCCGCCCACCACCGCCGTTTTACATCACTGGGACGCTACTCCCTGAGCGCGGGGGTGGATCGATGCCTTGTGAAGGACCTTGGCCCCCTCCACGCCAATTAATAATACTAAATACTGCGGAGCAATAATTATTTTACAGGATTCCCAGGGTAGCGCCTGGGAGCTGTTTCCAAAGCTGAGTTTAGCTCTCCTTTTCCCTGCCTGTACGGGATAAAGGAGAGTGGTGTAGTTAATTGGATTAATCAGCGCAGAAATGAAGTTCAGGACTTGTGAATTACTGTCACGAGCTCCCTGTGAGAGAGCTAGCGACAGTTTGGTATTAAATTCCTGAAGTTATTAGCCAAATGAAGTTAAAATATCGATAAAAGTTGCTTTCCCGTGACTGGAGTGGCGAGGATTGTTATAAGTAGTGTCTCGTAGTGGTGAAGTTACCCGCCCACCATTGACAACGTACACCATGTCTCCTACACGCCGCGCGGGGAGTTGAAACCCGCTTGCCGAAGTAGTCTTGGCTGTCACCCACACCACCACCTTCCCATCCCTCTTCGGGCGAGACAGTGCACCGGGATCCCGCCAACTTACATAACCACTTCCAGAAATACTTCACCATAAACATGCTCTTTACTGCAGTAGAACATACGCCACACGTGGATTTTCCAGAGTAAGAAAAACTAACACTTACTGTTTTTTTTTTCACCATTAAAACACACCAGCAGGGGCATGCTACCGTAGTGGGGCCCACGGGTATAGGCTGTCCGCGGTCAAATGACCACTTTTGAAAGCTCCTGCTCAAGATCTAGTTGTGCGCACGTTGTGAATTCTTACGCCTTACGCAAAATTGTCATTGCCATGGGTCTCATCGCTTTCTTCATGCGTCGGTCAAGTAAAACGGTAAAATTATTAGAAAAAGGGATATTTAAAAAATCTGCTAATTTTTTATATTTCGACGTGTTGAAAAAAACAGAAAGCGATTGAAATAGTTTAGGTTATCATAAATGGTTACCTAATATTTTTTATTCGACGTTAAGATATGGAACTATTTTCTCCTCCATCATTACCAACTTTACTGGGCGCATGTTACTTGAGTGCGCCCGTTAAAATATATGCAGGTAGGAGCAGTGACTTTTTTCTAAGGTTGATTTCAAAAGCGCTCACTTTATCGTGAACAGTCTTTAGATGCCCATCGTGTCTGGAAATTTGGCTCTCTGTAGAACTTAGCACTGCACTACTGGTCGGGAGGAAGATATTTAAACTTGAGGCTCGGCCTCGTCGCCGAACTGAATACTGTAATTTCTTGTTCAAACAAGATAACTTCAAAAATGTGACAAGTCGTTAAGATTTTCCTTATCCTTAAGTAAAGGCGAAACATATCAACATTTGCGGCGTAAATATTTCAAGGCTTATATATGCAACTTTTCATGAAGATTTATAAATATGTCCAGAAACGTACACTGCTGAAAAAAAATTTCCTTCGTTTTACGGCAAAGTGCTGGTAAAAATGTATCCAGAAGTGTCCGTAAACTCTCCGTAAAGTTACGCACACATTGATTTTCAGAAACGGACTTTCCGTAAATTTCACGGAACATCGTTAATTTCCAAGTTAGTTTTCTGTACTTTCCGTTTAAAATTAAAAGAGATCATGGAAATGTCTTTAATTTTCGTTACGTGGGTGTTCTACCGCGTATAAAAATGATTTTAAAAAGTTAAAATATTTGTACTTAAGAGAGGTTTGAACCAGAGTCAAAAAAATTACCAGTCGACGACTAACCATTCACCTACAACACTCGCGTAAAAATTGTGGTATAACTTAATTTATATTAAAAGACGAAAGCAAAAATTCTGTTTCTATTAAATTTAGTGTATTTTTAGTGTTGCCAAATATTACAGACGCCTGATGCTATTTTTTAGTGTTTGAAAGAATAGGCCATAGTCGCGTGGATATAGGGTTATCCACGCAACGATAATTTTCTTGTTACAGTGGCGAAGAAAGCTTCGTGTAGAATCGGCATTGTTCGTCCCCGTAACTCGAAGCCAAACGGAATACGAAGACTTTCTGTATTTTGTATTTCCAAGCTGTAAGTATTTAAGATTCTACGAGGTGATTTACAGTTATAGGCTGTTCACGGTAAAATGAGCACTTTTGAAAGTCCTGCTAAAGATATATTTGTATGCACGTCGTGTGTTCTTCCGCCTTATGTAAAATTATCATTACCATGGTCCTCATCGCTTCCTTTATGTGTCGGTCAAATGAAACTGTAAAATTATTATAAAAGTAAGTATTTTAAAATTTTGCTAATTTTTACACTTCGACGCATTAAAAAAAACTGAAAGCTATAGAAATAATTTAAGTTATCACAAATGATTACCTAACACTTTTTATTCGACGTTACGACATGGAACTACTTTTTGCACCATCTTTACCAACTTTACAGGGCATTTGTCACTCAGTGCGCCCATTAAAATATAGGCAGGTAGGAGCAGTAACTTTTCTAAAAGTGCTCACTTTATCGTGAACAGCCTTTAATATTTTTACTTAGCTTATCTTTATATCGGACAACTAGAAAGTATTAAGAAAGGAAAATAGATGAACTACTAGCAACAGTTTTGCGAAGCGAGAAAATAGTCCCGTATTTAGAGAGCTGAACTACTTGTTTTTTATTTTCGCGTTGCCCCAAGCGGTTGGGCGGGTCAAGGCGGCCGGACGATAAAAGGGCCGCAGTAGTCCCAATGAGCTTGCGTCCTATCTGATCGAAAGCAACCGCCGCTCTATTAACGTCGGGTATGATTCGGCTTTCAACAGCGCATGCGCGTTTGAATGCGCGACAGCAATATTTATTTCAAATGGTGGTCAGATAATAAATAATGGCTGAAAGGAAAAAGTAACTAGTGCCTCGGTAGTGCTCACTTTACCGTGAACAGCCTCTACAACTCGCTCGTCGTCAACTGGACGTAAACCAAAAATAACCATCCTACAATTTTGTTATTTGTGGGTTTCGTTGAGATTTGTTCTACTCAGGTTGGAAAGCTCAATACTAATAATTTGGTAAATAATTTTCGCGGCCAGGTTGCATTGAAGTTGCATTTGTCGAGAATAATAATAATTATCAACGGCGGTATAAAATTGGATTTAAACACGTATACAGATACTCGTAAGGGAAATAACATAGCACAGCGTATGCCACTGACAGAACACTATACGAAAATTAGCTATTTAATCAGTAACATATCATCGAAATACATTCGAGCCCTTTTCACCTTCTTCGCGATTAGAATTTAGAAAAAAACCAGAAATGATATTCGAGGTATTTATATGGCCGACATTTTATATCAAACAGCGTAACGATAACTTGTTGGGTTACCGAGGTATTGAAGAGAACTCGGAAAAACATTTTTTTCCCCTACTTTTCGCCAAATAAGTGGTTTAATTAAAAAAATAAAACCTCCCGAAATTAAATGTACAAATTTATACAAGTATAGATATTGGGATAAAATGCCTACTTTTATATACAAATAAACAAAACTTATTTATGCCACCTTACAAGCGTCCTCCAAATTGAGTCGAATAAACCTTGGCTATGTGTTTCACGTGGTTTGAAAAAAATAATTTCAGGTTGTACGAAAGAGAACGATTCCCCTGTGTCCTTAAAAGTGTAATATAATGTTATTGAAATGTGTTTTGTTTTATGGCGGAGTAAAAACACATACTTGTTTACAGTAATTACACACTAGAAACTGACAGATGCATGAATACTATGCAGTTGATAGCCCAAATGTTTTTCCTGACCTGCCCTAATCTGTCATCGTGGAGGTCCAAGGTAGGGACGGGACCTGCGTCTCTAGACTCAGCCCCCCTACGCCTTCGAGTGAAGGAGTTCACGCGAGGAAGTATGCAAAGACGAAGAATGGAACTACGGCCGCGATTGGGGCCATGGCCGCTTCCAGCCTACCTACAGATAAACCTACGCACATATAAGAACTGAGAGGGGATAAACTGGCAAAGGCACCATACAAACCATGTCTACAAAAAAGTAGTGTAATGCACCAACATAAAATATTGCAGTGAAATCATAAGTATAGGCTGTTGAAGGTAAAATGAGCACTTTTGAAAACCCTGCTAAAAATCTACTTGTATGCACATGTGAATTATTCCGCCTTATGCAGAATTAACATTGCCATGGGCCTCGTCACTTTATTAATGCGTTGGTCGAGTGCAACTTTTCAAATTATTACAAAAGAGAATGCTTTGAAAATCTGCTCATTTATAAACTCCGTTCCATTAAAAGAAACAGAAAATGGAATAAATAATTTAAGTTATCACAAATGGCTACTGGACACATTTTATTCGACATTAAGATACGGAACTCATTCCCATTCCATCGTTACCAACTTCACCGGGCGCATGTCACTCAATTCGCCAGTTAAAATATATGCATGTAGGGACAGTAACTATTTTATAAGGTTGATTTCAAAAGTGCTCACTTTACCTCGAATTGCCTATAGTATTGCTGCTTTCCATTAGATTGATGCGAAATCTTGATGACGGAATGTGTTGCGAGAAAAAAAAATGGGGGGGGGGGGGAGGAGGCGCTGGACTGTTTTTTCCTTTCGTTTTCGTTGGAGAAGCTTATCAGAGTGATGGAGAACATATCACTCTGGTGGTAGCCTAGGATAACGGGAGAAATGAAGTAACAAGACAGCTCAGTCAAACATAACATTCTGCGAGAAGGGTGTTATGCGCCGTGTGCCTTACACGGAAACAATGTCCACAAGCGTTATGCATATTCAGACTTGTCGGGAAAACACTACATGTAAGACAGTATATGTTGTTTTTGAAATACGATGCTATTCACTTTGTAGCGATAATCTGTGCCACTTTTAACACCGCTAAATGCCTAATGCAACGTGATCGTCATGACAAAGAAATCCACATCGGCGTATATAGTCTAGTCGCAGTTTCTCAACACTTCTTGAATCAAACCTTTGAAAAATCATCCCATGGATTACGTGTTGGGTTGTTTCTTAAATACGTCACGTACCTAAAGCGTTTTATACTTCTTTGAACAGAAAAGTGCCTTATTTTTGGTTACTGAACTTTTACTTATATGACGTTTAGAAATTATAGTATTTCATTTCTATATTATATGAATAAAAAGAGGAGAAAACAGGTATGTTGGTAATGTCTTGTAAAAAACAGATATTTAGCGAATTGGGGGCCACGGCGGCTGAGCGGTTAGCCTGCTCGCCTCCCACCAAGGCGATCCCGGCTGGGTCACGCCGGATTTTCGCATGCGGGAATCGTGCCGGACGAGGGCCGTTGGTCAGCGGGTTTTCTTGGGGATTTCCCGTCTCCCCCGTCCTTTCATTCCGGCGCTGCTCCACACTCACCTCAATGTTAAGAGCCGTACAAATCTCTTCGCTCACTCGCTCTTCTGCGAAATGTTACTACAGAGGTTGTGCCAGAACGTCACCACGTTGTCCCTTTGGCGTATTTAGTTAGGCTTTGTTTGCACGAGGCGGGGAAAATATCCTGGAAGTAGAACTTAAACAAGGCTTCAGAAAAGTCGGAAATAACCGTGAATGTTCTATACCCGCATCTCACGAGTAAAGGGGCGTATAGGCTGTTCACGGTAAAATGAACACTTTTGAAAGCCCTGCTTAAGATCTACTTGTATGCACGTTGTGTATTCCTTCACCGTATATAAAGTTGGCATTGCCATTTGCCTCATCACTTTATTCATGCGTCGGTCAAGTGAAACTGTGGAATTGTAAGAAAAGAAAAAAATGTAATATATATCTGGTTATTTTTACATTTCGATGCATTAAAAAAAAAACAAAGTGAAATAAATAATTTAAGCTATCACAAATAGTTACCTAACGATTTTTATTCTGCGTTAAGTTATGGAACTATATTCCATCTATCATTACCAACTTTACTGGGCGAATGTCACTCAGTGCGCCCGTTAAAATATATGCAGGCAGGGCCAGTGACTTCCTACGGTTGATTTCAAAAGTGCTTACTTTATCGTGAACAGCCTTCACATAAAGTTTCCCTGTGAACTATTCCAGCTATAACCTATATTACGTGTGTAAAATATGTCCATCTGGGAAGATCGCCTGAAAAATTTTCCACAACAGACGACAAGCTTCAGTTTTTCAATTCCTTTTTGACGTGTACTTTATGAAAGTTAAAATGGCTTAGACGAGCGTTGTCGCAATCACTCTATTTTACACGCACGAATACAGTTGTGCAGTAGGGCGTGTAGCATACTTTTCTCTTTATTATTACACCATAAGATGATATGAACACAACTGGCAATCTCACGAGGCTACTTGCCGACGTAAAGACTGCACGCCAATTCAGTGCATTGCGCATAGAGGTGATTAGCATACCTAGGTCGCCCGTAGCCACCCCGCAATTTTAAACCTGAAACACGCAAAATTCCTTCACAGCCAGGCGGAACCCTCAATTACTATTCAAATTAATGCAATTCTTCGAAAATGGCGAATGAGCAGTAATCTAAGACACCCTTCATAACGAAGTTTAGCACTTTCATTAATAATTCCTCACGTAGAACCAAATATGCTTTCGCGTCGCGAAATTTTATGCGACATCACGGCGGTAACTTCTGATACTTCCAAGAAATAATCTCACAAGGACAACAGGTTTAAGGGCGAAGGACCCCATAAAATTAATAACTTCATATTTGTACTAAACATTGCTCAACTCACGTGCATTTTATGTGACATTTTCCTCGAATAAAAACCAGTTTATAGGCTGTTCACGTTAAAGTGAGCACTTTTGAGGCCCTAGTTACTTTTTCCTTTCAGACATTTTAAATTCTATGCCTTCTATTTTACAACAAATATCGCCATATAAGTAATAAACACAGTGTGTATATTCCACCGAACTCGGAAGTTAACGCCTAAGGTTGCAATAAAATATATTTATTGACTATTATTCCACATGAGAGGGCTTCCAAAAGTGCTTAACTTACCGTGAATAGTCTATACACTAGTATGTTTCCTAACAAAATTATTCTGTTTCGTTGTAGCTGTAATAACAAAATACTATAGGCCGTTTACGGTAAAACGAACACTTTTGAAAGCCCTGAAGATCTACTTGCATGCACGTTGTGTATTGTATTTTTCCGCTTTACGTAAATTTAACATTGCCATGGACCTCATCACTTTATTAATGCGTCGGTCACGAGAAATAAGTTGAAAAGAAAATATTTTACAAATCTAATAATTTTTATGATTCGATGCATTAAAAAAACAGAAAGCGAAAGAAATATTTTAAGTTATAACATACGGTTACCTAACACTTTTTACTCGACGTTTAAAAATTGGACTACTTTCCATCAACCATTGCCAACTTTACTGTGCGGATGTCATTCAGAGCGCCCGTTAAAATATATCAACTTAGGAATAGTGACATTTTTCTAAGGTTGATTTCTAAAGCGCTCACTATATCGTGAACAGCCTTTAACTAATTTGTAGAGATTAATAAATTTACAAAGTAAACTAATCCCTTTGGCTACCACGTGACACACATGTAATCACCAAATAACTAGCCATGTATATAAAAAATGTTAGTTAAATATAATTTATTTTTTTTTTTTTACATATTTTTAACATTTTTGTATGCATCTATGAACTTCCTTCTGTTACTCATTACTTCGACAATGTTCCACATTAAATACTTTAACATCTGCAAACTGACATGTGTTTTTTCAGCTCAAATAAAAAAAATCAGACTAGAAAGGGAGGATGACGACAGCCACAACAGAAAATAACACACTGTCCCAAATTGTATTTATATCATCGGCATCATTCGCCAAACGATTAATTTTGCGTGTTGTGTTGCTCTTAGCGTTCTTTTATAACAGTTTTTCGGGGTTTGATGCCAACTTCTTACACGCCATAGTGAAAAGTTATTCTGAAATCAATTAACGTGATGCAAGGTTTAGCCAAGTAAAATTCTGTACTCACGCAGAATGCTTTCAAAAACGAACAAGCATAACCGATCAACGGCCAGTATACAGAAATTGACTCATATCAGCTCTAGATGTATGTTAACTTTATATTACATAAAAATTAAAAACTTAAAATGTTTGTGTAAATTACTAATGTATTTAATTAATTTTATCAAGATGCCTATCTTAGACAATAATACAGTAAAATGTCCTGCGAAAAGGATAATATAGAATTTTCTGCAAATATTATATCCTTTAACTATATACAAATTGACACTGCAGTGGACCCTATTACTTTATCAATGCGTCAATTACGCGAACATTAAAAATTTTCGGGAACAGAAATATTTTACTGACATACTAAATTCATACTTTCGTATGGATAAAACTAGAACACGTAAACAAAACATGCTCTGTGTTCACAAATTTAAACGTAGCACTTTTAATGCGACGTAAACACATCGAACTACTTTTCGTTCATCGTTGCCAACTTGACGTGCAGCATGCCGGTAAATGTGTTCATCGAAATGCATGCGGTTATGGGCCAGGGTCTTTTTGCAAAGGTCCAGCCAGTCTATTTGGCAAGTGCATCCGAGGCCTTACCGTGGTCTGAAGGTAAACCTTTGACGACCTTGACATTTAACCTCGCGTACATTTCGCACAACTTGATAACACTCGAAAATGTTCTACCGATCACTAAATACACGTTGCCTAAGACATTAAAATAAGTTATTAAAATAACATTGTCACAATACGAACGATTATAACAAGTAATAACGGTAAATAAATGTGGATTTCATAAAACATTTTCTTGATTTTTTTTCTTTTCGGATTATGTGCCACTGTTTAGTTCACGATCAACTGAACATTTCAAAATTCTCTGGTATTTCCTTGTTCCTGCCTGCTGTGTGCCCCAATGTGAAAACTTACACTGCCATGAATCTAATGACACTGCCCTTTTGTATCCGACAAGCAACACCACGAAACTTATATAAACGCAATTACGGTACTATTAACCCAATTCTTACTATTATAAGCGTACAAAATAATTCAATTTTAACATTACGCTTTCAACCAGATATTGGCGGAACACAAATTTTCCTTCGTTTTCTGTAAACGTTACAGCAAATTATTCATAAAGGAATATATTCATGGTAAAAAAAATAAAATGTCAGTGACAAAAATAAGTTTAAATTTAAGTTTTATAAAGGAAAAATATATTTGTGCATGATGTCTTGAAATGCAGCGAGGTCGTAGGTTTACAAAATAACACTTGACTCAAAGTATGCGTGTCGCTGTTGTAATAGACATAACCCATTCAAGTCCACTTCACATTTTTATGAATCCCTGCTTAAGTTCTACTTCCAGGATATTCCTCCGCCTCGTGTAAACTAAGTTCAACTAATTACACCAGCGGACAACGCGCCAAATTCGTGCGCACTCAGTTATAATAATTTGCATGAGAACTATTTCTTACTAGGCGCTACCAACATACACGTGTTCTCATCGTTTTTATTCATATTTACTATATATTAAATATTATAATTTATAAATAAATGCAGGTAAAACTTCAAATTAACGAAAATTAAGATAATTTTACGTTAACAGAGGTATAAAACGCTCGGGATACACGACATATTTAGGAAATAACTAAACCCGTTATACATGGTGTGATTTTTCAAATGTTTGATTCAAAAAGTGTGAAGAAACCGCGAATAGACTATAATTATAGTTCTCTGAATTTAATCGGCAGTTCGGGTCATTTACGGCTGACAGCTACACTCATTCTGAATACATTTATAACGTGTTAACTTACTACCCGCCTCTTTTTTTAACATGCGCTATTGCAGAACTTGCGAAAACCGTGTCGTATTGGTATCCCGAGGGGAAAATGTTCACCAACACACAGCAGTCGTTCAGATGTACTACGGCCACATGCGCGTTAGAGCATCAAGATAAAGCAGGGAGAATGTTACCAGTTCTCAACAAGACATGGTTAAACTAAAACAGTATTTCATAACATACAGAGTTGGCATATATTATGTAACGAGCATGGAGGCGTATTGCATGTAAAGGCTGGTCACGATAAAGTGAGCACTTTATAAATCAACCTTAGAAAAAAATCACTGCCCTTACCTGCATGTATTTTAACTGGAGAAATGAGTGATGTGTCCAGTAATGTTGGCAATGATGGGGGGAAAATAGTTACATATACTAATCTCGAACAAAACGTGTTAGGTAACCATTAGTGATAACTTAAAATTATTTTTCTCGATTTCTGTATCTTTTAATGCATCGAAGTGTAAAAATGAGCAGATTTGTAGAATATCTACTTATATAATAATTTCACAGTTTCACTTGACCGACACATGAATAAAGTGATGAGGCCCATGGCAATGTTAATTTTACATAAGACGGAAAAACACACAGCGTGTAAACAAGTAGAGCTTAAGCAGGGCTCATTTTACCGTGAACAACCTATAAACTTTCCTACACTCATTCGGAAGGAAGGTCCCTTCCAACAGTGAATAGGTCAAGAAATTTGGGCGGTTATTAACATCGATGCCTTGAGAGCCGATGAGGGCAGGAGTGTATCCAAGAGGGAGGGGGAGCTGTAGCTCCCTCAACCCCCCTTCCCGAAATGACACACATTTTTTAAAACCCTATTATCAAAATGTCACATTTATATATTTGTTATAACCCACATGACACAAATTTATTTATACCCTGTATTAAAATGGCAATCAATACAATTATTTATTTGTTATTAACCACAAATATGATTACATCTCGTACATCAAAACTTCGTTTTCTGAATAAACGGGGTAAAAAAATAATTATACTGTCTCACCTTCTTAGTGTAATAAAAGTGGCGGAGATTATCTTACATATGCGAAAACATTAATGCTATATTTACAGATTTAAAATGTAAGATATTTAAATGAAACGGCGATGCAATTTACATACGACTATTGTAAATTTGTGTGTATATGTGAGCGAGTTTGCATAAATAGTTTATATCCTTCCACTGTGACTTGTAAAGATGTACTACTAGTGACAATACTAATACTTATAAGCCAAAAAATTCTGGATACGCACCTGGATGAGGGTGAAGCAAGGCGAGTACGGAGCATCGCCGGCATGCAAGGGCGGAGGAAACGGGAGGTCCACGAGAAAACCGGCTGACCAGCGGCATCGTCCAGCGCGATTCCCACACGCGAAAATCCGCGGGCGACCCCGCCGGGAATCTAACCCGTTTGGCGGGAGGAGTCCTTCTTAAGCCTAGTCCACAATAGCTGGCCCGCTGTTGAATGGTCCGCGGACCTGCCTCGTCCGCGTACGCATGTCCCAACCTGTGTGTCTACAATTACGACGTCCGAAGCTAAGCTTTCTAACACTGGCACCAGAGTGCACCAAATTCGACGCCGGCCGAAGCTAAGCTTTCCAACACTGGCACCAGAGTGCACCAAATTCGACGCCGGCCGAAGCTAAGCTTCCTAACACTGGCACCAGAGTGCACCAAATTCGACGCCGGCCGAAGCTAAGCTTTCAGACACGGTGCACACTAATCGGCGTGTCAATAAATCGTATGCTATTAATTATAAATATTGATCTTTCTAGCTTATTTTATTTTGTTTTCTAATTTGAGTTATGCGAATGAGTACGTTTTGATTTTGCTTTAATTTAACTTCATTTGGATATTGTTTTTTTTTCTTTTTTTCTTTCTTTCTATAGTCAATGAATTTTCGTATTTTTAATTATTCAAATTTCGTTTTCGCGGTTCCGATATTGAAGGTTATTGCTTTGAACAAATAGGGAGTTTTAATAATAATATAACTAACACACCCGCAATCTACTTTTACTATTTGCGCGCGATAAAATGTAAACAAAAACAATTTCGAAAACGTCCGCGGACGAAAGTTGAAGTTGGCGAATGATCTTGGGTCGTGGGATCTTGGGACAGCGGTCTATGACGTCAGAGGACCACGTGCATCTATCAGCAGTTAGGAGTCCGCGGACCAGTTATTGTGGACTAGGCCTTGCGGGTCACGGGCGATTCCTTCCTTCCCCGCCCCTGCTACTTCGAGCAACTTGTTCCGTCTCCAACCAGCTCGCTCTCGACGAGACGTTAATCCCTTCCTACATATTGTACGCGTTATTTATATCTATAGCCTGTTCACGGAAAAACGAGCACTTCTGAAAACCCTGTTTAAGATCTACTTGTATGCACACTCAGACTTGCCAACTTTTAAAGTTTCCAATCAGTAAAATGGATTTAAAATAATTATTAAAACATGCGCGTAAACTGCCCGCGGAAATTTCACATATACAAGTTTTTGTTAACATTCACACATAATTTCAAGTAATAGAATTTTCATAATTTTACAATGAAAATTTAATATAATTTAACATTTGTTCAGTGTTTCAGACCAGAAACAATTATTTCCCCTAGAGAAGACTTATGCATCATGGAAATGTGTTTACTTAGTATGACATGCAAAGCAAAAAAATACTAATTCCTTGCCTTGGCTGAAATATACATTAATTTAAGATAACTTCCATGCCCGGCTTATATTCACATTTATAGTATTAATGTGCTTACCATAAAATCATTAAAAATTCACTTTCTAATATACAAAATCCCGAGTCTGCAACGATTTAAATTTAAAAACTATAACATTTAAAACTTGGATATCAAAAATGTGCAATACTCACATGTTCATTTTCGAACTAAGAGAGCCTACAAATTTTTATTTAGAAAAACAGACATTACATTTTTTTTCTGGATTAAGTCAGATAGAGGAAATGTGTGGGAATTGTTTATCGCCAAATGAAAAATGACAATAGCAATTTTTCCGCTACCTGAAAGAAAGATAAATTTATTGTTCTGTTTGTTGTTTTGCGTTGGTCGTTTTCACAGATTGTACACACACAAAACACGTAAAATAAATATGAAATATCGGCTGTAAACAAAAGGCAAGTAAAAAAATAAAAATATGAACTTGCATTCACAATACTAAACATAAGTTCGCTAAATTTTGACAATTCTAAAAACGTAGCACGGCTGCAATGTATTATTGTGAAACAGCTGCTCTGTCTATGAAGAAAACAATGAGTGTATTGTAAACAAATGCTATGATCAATGTAGGTTACCATTCCAACCTACGTTGTTTTTGTTAGGCAAAGTTATACTGCTGGGGCTCCATTAATTTTACTGCCAGTGAATTAGATGCGGTTGGGAGAAACTTTCTTTCATGAGACGGCATTGTTTTGTACCTCTTCTTACGAGAATCAGCTCTCAAAACCTCGATGTTAAGAGCCGTCAAAATCTCTTCACTCACGTCTTTCGAGACTACCATATTTAATTATATACTGTTTTAATGGAAGAGGCTAAAATTTGCTCGTATGAAAGAAACATTCAAATTATTACATAAAGTTTTAACCTCACCGAAAAAAAAAAAAAAACGCGATAAATAGGCTGGTAGTACCAATTCAAATATTAAACACACTTAGGACGTAAATATATTGGTGAAGTTAGTTTTCCATACAATAAACGTGTTTTTTTAAAACTGCAAAACAAAGTTGAAATGGTTTTCTAGGCCACGTACATTTAAAACAGACATTTTACAACCGTTTCAAAATACGTCATTTACAATACACACTGACTTACCGTCCGTAATTCCTATTTGCAACTCCTGGATACACGTTGTTCTGTTGCAATCCGTACTACACGTTTCTCTGCCATCTATACATGTTAATTAACTGAACCATTAAATAAATACACTTCACCGGCTTTCCGAAACCACTAAACTATAGAACCAAAATACACAGTGCTCCTTCGTGACAACTGTGAAAATGGCGGAACAAGCCGCGCATCGAACAAATATATCGATATGCGCGTCGCGATACTCCATTCGTCACAGTATCGACAGCTATCGAGGAATCGAAGAATAGAATGCCCCGGCTCTAGTAAATATTTACTCTAAAAATTTTCCCAGTATTGGAATTCGTGAAAAATCAAGGAGTTTTCGCAAAACCGTAAAAACGGTATGATTTCCGTACATTTTACGGAAAAATCGTAAAAGTTGGCAAGTCTGCACACTGTGTATTCTTTCACCTTATGTAAAATTAACATTGCCATGGGTCTCATCACTTGATTCATGCGTCGGTCAAGTGAAACTGTGAAATTATTAGAAAAGTAAACATTTTATAAATCTGCTAATTTTTACACACCGAAGCGTTTAAAAAAAAATACAGAAAGCGAAATAAATAATTTAAATTATCACAAATGGTTACCCAACACTCGACGTTAACATATGGAACAACTTCCTATCCATCGTTACCAACTTTGCCGGGCGCATGTCTCTCAGTGCGCCCGTTGAAGTTTATGCAGGCAGGGGCAGTGACATTTTTCTAGGGTTGATTTCAAAAGTGCTCACTTTATCATGAACAGACTTTAATTACGCCGCACTCCGAACAGGCTGGTCTTAGCTCATTATTTCCAACTGCAGAGTTCAGAATAAAATCACGTTTTATGGCTTCGTACTTTTACAACCTAATTTCACGTGCTGGCATCGCACGCGCCAGTAAACCACTCAAGGGTAAGTCGTAGATTGATGTCTTGAGGTAAGTAGCGGAGTGCTTCCTTGTAGCACGCTTGCATTATACCTAGAGTAGGCCTGCTATAGGCAGTTCACGGTAAAGTGAGCACTTCTTAAGGCCCTTCTAAATTTTTTCCTTTCATCCTATTTCCATGTTCCTGCTGATTTTTAACATAAACATTGCTTTCTGACGAATAAACACAGTGTATACATTCAAAATTTAATGTCTGATGCTGCAATAAGATATATTTATTAGTGGTTAAAGCCTGTTGGAAGGGCCTTTAAAAGTGCTCACTTTACCGTGAACGGCCTATACTGATTCAAATTAAGCAACACAACAGCCAACTAGCACACAAGGTAAGATAGCGTACACGCTATGAACCCTTTCCCCTAAGAAAACATTTGATCGTATTACAGCGTACTATACGAATACTGGACAACAGATACTTTCCTTGCCAATTACTTGGGCCTATCTTAGTTTAACCGCGGTGTTGTTTCTAAGCGTGATACGGGGCCCACAGCTATTGTGAACAAAATAATATTTGAGAGGATTCACCACACTTCGATACTTCCACAATGGCTAAGCGGCCCAGCGCAAACTGCTTGGCTCTCGCTACTTTCAAAGACACCAATACATCAGTACGTACACTGTAATATTTTTGTATTTTTAGATGAAAAAGCTTTGGAAATCACGTTGCCAGAAATGTATTTTGTACCTATGCCTACAAAAAGTTTTCTTGTGGAATCTGCAACACACATATTTGCAATATTACAAATTATAGGCTTGTATTTCAGCTTACTTTATTGGAGAATTAAAATATTTATTTTTTGTTTTAGAAAATAGTGGTGATGAACAAATAAAGGAGAAGAGGGAATACATTATTTCAAAATCTAATAAACGGGGGGAAAAAAGTTGCACATCGCCGGCATAAAAATTCGATTCCAAAACCTGTCAGTTACAACCCCGCGCAGTCGCACAGCCAACTTGACTTGCGAGCTAATGATTTATTTTCACGACGGATACATTTAATTACTGACTAAGCGAATAAAAAATAAGCCGAGTAATGGCCACGAATAGTACACGGGACAATAAATAAAAAAAAACACATCAACAACGTAGCATCTACACAATAATAAATATTTTGTAACGTGGCAGATATGTGTAATAATGCCAGGGCAGGTCCTTGATGTGCCAGCCAAGTGTGTGGAATCACTGGCGACGCAGTGACTTAGCAAGTGTAGTCTGCGAGCATCGGGAGAGAAGAGTGACATTGAGCGAAGGATTTAGAGGGGTGGTGAGAGGTGGAGAAAGAGTTGGGAGGATGAGAGGGAGAGAGGGAAAGAAATAGAAAGGCAGGGAAAATGAGAATGAGGAGGGAAAATGAAAATTGTGGTGGGAGGTAGAGGGAGAAAAAATAATGAGAAAGGGAGGGGGGGGGGATGAAGAATGGACGGATGCGTGAGTGGTAGACATATTAAATTATGCGTATGTATGGCAATGGGCATTTCGACCTTATATGTGTAAGTAAAAAGTAAGGGTTAAAAGACCATAACTAGTATAGACAGCGATAAGGAATTGAGATTGGCTTTAAATATTGCGCTCACTGACAGGATAAGTAAATGTAATAGTAAACATAAATAAACTTCGTGTGGGCAGGGCACCAAGGGCGAGCCGGCGCCCTCCTAAATGGCGGGTTTTCAAGCTGGGACCCTAGGATGGAGCGGCAATGGAATGCAAGGACGGAGAAACGGGAGTACCACGAGGAAAACCCGCCGGCAAGCGGCATCGCTCAGCACGAGTCCCACGTGCGAAAATCCGGGAGTGAACCCGCCGGGGATCGAACCCGGATCGAAGTGGTGGGAGGAAAGCGCCAACGTTGCCCCATAGTAGAGAAAGGAACTTTAATGTTGTAAATAGTAATTGTTAAACACAGCAATAAATTAAATTTCGTTCTTTCATTTGTATAAAGGCCTCCATACCTCGCGAACTCGGATACGCCCCTGGCGCCGCAGTGACGTGTGCAGATTTACGGTGTACGAAATAACTCTATACAAAGAAAAATAACCCCGGCCAAATATTCGCTCACCAAGTTGACAAAAAAATCGTTATTTACCGCTGCCTTCTCTTGGGTTTTCCTTATCGGCTTCCAGAACTTGCAGACTACCAACTAACGCGAAACTCAAGGGCGCTGGTGCGCTCCGAGCGACAGCATGCTGGTCAGGAAACGGGAAGCTAACAGCATTACTGGGTCACACGCCGACAAGATGGATAACCTGTCCTTTTCGAGAACCTCGTCGCGGCAAGACGAGGTAGTTTGTCAGTCTGCGCTTGATAATTGATGAACTGAACAAAAAAAAAAAAAAAAAAACCCCACAACAAAGCCAGCGAATCCGTGAGAGAGTATCGCACTCTCTCGCCTTACGCGTGTACTATACCTGTAAAACTGTAACACGCTGTTTATCTGTATCCTTCTTACACGCATTATTTGCTCAAAACAGCTACAGAATTTTTCTTTTTTTTTTTTTTTTTTTCATTTAAATAGCGCGTTTCAAGGTTTATTCGTGGTTTCTTCACACTTTTTTTAACCTAACCCTTGAGAAATCCCCAGACGTTTGGAGTGTGATGGATTGTACAACAATCTGCCTGCAAAGGAAATCCAAAACCACGTATGAAGAACCAATAAAATTCGAGACATTTTCTGGAAACAAAACCACGACCTCCAGAATGCAACTAACGATACGATGCCGGCCTGTGCAAATCCAAGCATTCAGATTCGCACGCACGCGCGCGCACACACACACACGCCCGCACACACTTGCACACATACATACATATATATATAATTTTTCAGGAACTTTTCGTGGCATATTCGCACGTGGCACGTACACTGAGAGAAAATCGAACAAAATATTTGTTTGTATAGGGCCAAATATATATTTAGTTACCCCAGCAAAATATATTGTTGAGCAAACGAAATTTGAAAAGTGTAACAAAATTACTTTTGTTCGTATAGTAAAATATATGTTTGAATAAACAAAATCTCTGTGTTAGGGAAAAAAAGAATTAGACTGTCAACTAAATAATTTGTTGAATCGACTGTATATATATATATATTTTTGGCCACTCATTTGACTGCCTTCGTTAGAAAATACAGCTCGAGAATTTGTTTGTATTTTTTGTGACAATTAGGGAAAAAAAGGCTTGTTAGTGCATCTATTAATGCTTTAAAATCGTATAAACACATTAATAAAACAATGCAACAAGAAATTGACAAGTAAAACTATAAATATTTGTTTGCTGACGTTGCCCAATATTTGCAGTATATCTATTTAAAAGCTTTCCGGCGTCATCAGTTGTCACATTAGATGAGATTACTAAGGCGTAGCGCTCGGACTCAGGTGATCTAGGTTAGAAACTCGGTCGAACTTGTAAAATACTTTTATATCGGCCCAAACTGTTTAATGCACGTGTAGCCAAACAAATATTTAGTTGCACCAACCAAATCTTACAGTTTGGGGCAACCAAACGAGAACAACAAAATAATTTTACTTCAGCAACAAAATATTTCATTGCTCCTATACAAACAAATAATATGGTTGCACCAAACAAATCTCGTTTGATTCAACAAAACATTTTCTCAGCGTAGACCTGTAAGTTATTCGTAGACACACACGTCCATCATCATCCCACTTAAATACCGCCCTTGTAGTGGGTAGGGGTCGGAAATTGACATACAGCTGGCAAGATTATTAGACTGAATGTCACGTAGAAGGAAAGGTATTATGTTCTGCGAAAACAAAAATCCCACATTCGCCAACTTTCCCCGTCGATCGCAGAATATCTCGCAGTTGCTTTTTTTTTTTTTTTTCCCCCGGTACTGCAGTAAGATGGGATGACATTGAACTGTTTCAAAATTAAAACACCAACCTGAATGGGACCGGTGACTTCGCAGGTGTTATGCCTGGTTCACATGTACACCAATCATGCCAAGCAGACAGAGCGGAAAATTAGAACAGCCAATCAGAAGCCGTCCTCAGTTTTAGCGCGACTCGCGCGGAAACCGAGGACGGTTTCTAATCGGATGTTCTAGTTTTCCGCTCTATCCGTTCAGCGTGATCAGCATACATGTGAACCAGGCTTTAAGCCTGGCGCCGCCCAGCCACGCTCCAAGTAGGCCCACCTGTCTGCTTCAGCAGTATAGGCCGTTCACGGTAAAGGGAGCACTTTTGAAGCCCTAGTCACTTTTTTCTTTCAACCAATTTATATCCTTCCGCCATTTGTTAATGTATACCCTGCCATGTGAGTAATAAACACAGTGTATACATTCACCATACCCAAAACCAAAACTCAGATCCCGCAATGAAATGTATTTATTGGTTATTATGTCTGATGAAACTGCTTCGAAAAGTGCTCACTTTACCGTGAACGGCCTATACCGCCACCTACACTTGGCACCACGATACAGCACGGCAGTCACTGACATCCCGGATAAACGGCTGCTTCATTCCGATATTACATCAGCCCAAGACAACACACAGGTGTGTGATGAAAGCCTATAGCCTATTCCCAGTTTATTAACATTTTCTGAAACAACCCTTAGCACAATCATCCTGTGTATGACGTGTTTACACTCTAAATCCGAATCAGCGGGAAACCACTGATTCGCAGTGAAATTCAATTACTCAAATCCGTGAAAAAGGCTCCGATTAGAATCAGTGGACAACTACTTATAGTTTCAGTGAAAAAATTTCACTGACTGAATTAGTGCCGGCCCGAATGAAAATGGCGAATTAAGTATTGTTTTTATTGAATATAGCCAAATAATTACGTGAAATGAACATACTTACGATAGTTTACTATTTATATTGCGAAAATTACCGGGATAAAAAAAAAAAAAATGCCGGAGGTGGCCGGAATTGAACTCAACACGCCTTTTCCACTTCGATTTTAGGTCGTCACCTTACAATAACACGAGAGAAATATATGTCCTATGGTTCTTAATAAAATCGTGAAGATTTAAATTGTGTAGCCTACCCTTACATTTTCGTTTTTGGTTTAATTGGTACCGTTAGGATAATTGAAACGAATAGTATATAAGAGTGCACTTTTTTTCACCACATTATATGCAGTTTAAACCTTCGAACAGGGCGCTGTGATGATTACATGGAAACGAAATGAAAGACGAAAAACGGAATAAAAGACTGACTGTACAGATTACCTCCTAAAAGGGTGTTTTGAAAGACGAAACACATTTTAGAAAATATTTTGTATTGGTTTTATTAGTTTATTCGTTGTTATTTCACTTGATACACGTTGTTTAACGGCCATTTCTTAACGTTGTTTGACGGCCATTTTTACACCCTACATAACTGATCCATCAGTCAAAAATAAACAACTGAAAAACAGTGAGGAAAAAAAAAAAAAAAAAAAAAGACTGATGAATCAGTGGAAAATGTCACTGAAACAATAAGTGAAGGAAATCTGGTATTTTTTCACTGATTCATTAGTTAAATTCACCGAGGCGACTGTTGAATCAGTCAGGTACTGTTGACTGACTGAAACAGTGAAATTCTCACTGATTCAGAATTAGAATGTGGTTGTTTCCTAAATATATCACGTATTACAATGGTTTTATACAGACGTTAAAATAAAGTACCTAATTTTAAATTCAATAGAACTTCTATCGTAATCTATCTGCAAATTATAATATTTTATTTATAATAAATATGAATAAAAATAGAGAGAAAATAGGTGTGTTGGTAACGCCTAGTAAGAAATAGATCTTATGCAAAATAACACTACATTGAGTGCGCACAAATATGGCGCGTTTTCCCTTTGATGTAATTTTCTAGACTTGTTTAAGCTTTGTTTGCATGAGGCGGAGGAATACCATGGAAGTAGGCTTATGCAGGGTTTCAGAAAAGTTGGACGTAACAGCGAACAGCCTATACTACAAACTGTCCATCGATTCATGCATCGTTCTTCAACAAGAAGTGCTCATCTTAAAGCTGTTGAAGAGCCAAATATATTTCTTCTAGATATTGAGGATAATTTATGGTTTCGTGATATGTCGACAATGGCAAAACAAGAATACCAAATAATTTTTCTAATAACATTTTTTTAGCATAAATGTGACCATTTTTATTTGAAATCTTGAACCATAAAAATTTCAGAAAGTTATTTCAACATTTGCTTATTAAAGTCACATGAGTAAGTGGCATATTGCGTCTCCTACGAAATCCGACCCATGGCTCACCTGCGAGATCGTAATCACCACAAAAACTACAAAAAAAAATCTCGAATTGTATTTTCGAACGAAGGCAATCAAATTAATGGCCAAGTAAATATATACAGTTGATTCAAATAAATATTTTGATGACAGTTCTAACTTTTTTTGACTCAGCAAAGAAGTTTTGTTGATTAAAGCGTGTATTTTGTTGATGATCAAAATATATTTGTTCCTATTCAAGTTTTGTTTACCCAACGAAATATTTTGTCGGAACCACAAAGGCCATGTCTCAATTTAAATAATACTCTTTCCAGAAACCACTCTTTCGCACAACTTGGCAAGAGCATTGCTTCGCGCTCTCTCACGCTCTCGCTCTGTGGAACTGAGACGACCACTCCCTCGTTTCTCTCCGACGTCATGCAGACAGCTGATGCCGGAAGGCGGGAAATCATGTTAAGCTAAAATTATAACCATAGCTATTGTAAATAACATATGTGTGTTCGAAATAATTCACAAATAATTATAACACTCCCAGAATAATCATTAGCACATAAAATACCATTATTTTTGTTTTACATATTACCGTCATGTTGCAACAGTGACAAAAAAACCACACTTTGTCAGCAGTTCGTATTTATATTTTTATTACGTGTAATGTAAGTAATTTAGTTGTTTATAAAACAGTTGAAATTATTCACTTACAGGTAAAATGTGACGAGGTTTCGGCTCAGAAAGCTGCCATAACCTTATAAACAAATATGACGCGTGGTCAGAGAGTGCGAGAGAGCGCCAGCTAGTACACAACTTCGTGCTCTCTCTGTGCTCTCGCACTTTCCCACTCTCTCCGACCAGAGCGAGTTATCTATGATGTCATAATGACGTGATCGCGAGAGCGAAAGCACGAGCGAGCGCTCTCTGGGCATACTGAGACACGGTCTAAATATATATTTCGCCCAATAGAAACAGGTATAGGCTGTTTACGGGAAAATGAGCACTTTTGAAAGACCTGCTTAAGATCTACTTGTATTCACGTTGTGTGTTCTTCTGCCTTATGTAAAATTAACATTGCCACGGGCCTCATCACTTTAATTCTACGTCGGTCAAGTAAAAATGTGAAATTATTAGAAAAGTAAATACTGTACAAATCTGCTCAGTTTTACACTTCGATGAATTAAAAAAACAGAAAGCGAATAACATAATTTAAATTATCACAAGTGGTTACCTAAAACTTTTTATTCGACGTTAATATATGGAACTACTGTCCTCTCCATCGTTACCAACTTTGCTTGGCACATGTCACTCGTTGCGCTCTTTCAAACTAATGCAGGTAGGGGCAGTGACTTTTTTTTTCCAAAGGTTGATTTCAAAAGCGCTCACTTTATCGTGCAGCCTTTAATGTGATCTTTGAATGGATAGTGCAATGGGGGTGAATTACCGAAAATCTCCATCCAGACAAACAAGTACTCTGTCGGCTGGAACGAACCTCTATCTGCACGGTAATCTACGAAGGAAACATTGCTGTGTGTCTGCGATCTCCTCTCTCGCTCTCGCTCTCGCTCTCTCTCTCTCTCTCTTTCTCTCTCCGTCTTAATGAATCTGGATTAAGTGCGCGTAATCTCGTTGTCAGCATGCTCAACAAGCAGCCCAGCACGAAATTTCCCGCGGAGTTTTATCTTAAGCAAATTGGTAGATGCAGTGGCGCATGCTGATAAGCGCGGCAATAGACCTAAAAGTCTTGAAATGGATGGCGCCTGTCCCACTGGCGATGTACACACACTTGACAGTTATTGCTTCGCGAGAGACCAAACCCCGCGGGGGGGGGGGGGGAGAGAAAAATACACAGCGTACTCGAGAACTTGGCAAACAGCCGTTCTCCTTCGCGGAGCGGCCGCGGCGGCTGAGCGGTTAGACCGCTCGCCTCCAAACAAGGCGAACCCGTCTTCAATCCCCGGCCTGGTCGTTCCCGGGATTTTCGCAAGTGGGAATCGTGCCGGCGGACGATGCCGCTGGTCGGCGGGTTTTCTCGGGGAATCTCTCCCGTTTCCCCCGCCCTTTCATTCCGGCGCTCCTCCACTCTCGCCTCATTTCCACCATCATCGGCTCTCAAGACCTCGCTGTTAACAGCTGTGCATATCTCTCAAATCAATTCAACTCTTTCACGGAAATATGTACGTTACGACCGGCATTTAATGCGCAACGATAGGCCTAATCACGGAGCGATGAAATTATTACGATCGTTCACTTTTAAAAAATAATCATTAATAAAGTTGTTTACAAACGCCAATCTGCGTATGCAATAAGGCAGAGGCAGGTTTCACGTCTCGTCGACAGCGAGGTCAAGTTCCTCAGAGAAGCAGGAGAAGGAAAGAAATCTGCCAAAGCCTGTAATAAGAGACCGTCCCAGCATCCTCTTTGAGCAATTTCGAGAAACCATGGAAAAACCGAAATCAGGATTGCCGGACCGGGAGTCGAACTTGGGTATAGACTGTTCACAGTAAAATGAGCACTTTTGAAAACCCTGCTTAAGATCTAGTTGTATACATGTTTTGTGTTCTTCCACCTTATGTAAAATTATCATTGCCACGGGCCTCATCACTTTATTTGTGCGTCTGTCAAGTGAAACTGTGGAATTATAATAAAAGTAAATATTGTACAAATTTGCTCATTTTTACACTTCGATGCGTAAAAAAAAAAAAAAAAAAAAAAAAACAGAAAGCGAGCGAATACAAATGGTTACCTAAAACTTTTTATTTGACATTGATATATGGAACTACTTTCCCATCCATTGATACCAACTTAACTGGGCACATACCACTCATTGCACCCGTTAAAATATATGGAAGTAAAGGCAGTGACTTTTTTTCCAAGGTTGATTTCAAAAGTGCTCACTTTATCGTGAACAGCCTTTACTTCCGAATGCGAGTCCAGTGGACTACCGCTGCGCAACATCGCTGCTCGGTTTTCACGCAATAAGAAGCAGTACTATTATTCCACCCGTGCTTGGAAGAACACACAGCGAGATGTGCGACGAGAAATGTTGCTACAACAGCTACAAGCACCGTTTTTTTTTACGCCCAGGGGAGAGGGAGTGAAAAGAAACACGACAAGAAAAAACGCCGGCATATTCCTGGAAAGCGCGCGGAAAACCACCTGGGCAAAACCCCCTCATTGCCGCCCGACAGGATCAACCTTCCGGTTACAATCTCGGTTCACTACCCTGCTCGATGGATGGTGGGAACGTTCGACGGTTCGTGAGATGAAACGCCTATATTCTATTTGCGGTATCTTCACATTTTTCAAACAAACGTTTGAAAAATCATCCCGCGTAAAACGTGTTTGGTTGTGTCCTACCTCGATGTATTAAAAAATCAGAAAGGGAAATAAATAATTTAAGTAGTCACAAATGGTTACCTAACACCTTTTATTCGACGTTAAGTATTGGAATTACTTTCCATCCATTATTGCCAACTTGACTGGAAACATGTCACTAGCGGCGCCTTTAAAAATATGTATATGCAGGCAGGGGCAGTGACTTTCTTTCCAAGGTTGATTTGAAAAGTGCTCACTTTATCGTGAACAGCCTTTAATATAAAAGTATCTTATTTTTGGTTGAATTGAACTTTTGCTTACACTTCGTCTATACAATATAATATTCCATTTACAATTAACGTGAATAAAATCGGAGACAAAATAAGTATGCAGGCAATGCCTAGTAAGAAATAGCTCTCATGCAGAATGTTTTTAAAATGAGTTCACCCAAATACGGGATATTGTCCCTTGGTGTGATTTTCTAGACTTAGTTTAAGTTTTGTTCACACGAGGCGGTGTAATAGCCTGAAAGTAGAACTTTATCAAGTCTTCTGGAAAGTCGGAAGTAACCATGAATGGACAATAATAAGAGGTGAGTTGCATTTACCTAGGTCTTGAACGTCGGTGAGTGTGAAATGAGGCGGGGCTGGAGCAGCGGCGAAATGCCGAAGGGGGTGGGGGGGGGGGGGTACCCCGAGAAACTTCCGCCATATTTCCCACATGCGAAGGTTCGGGTGACCCCGCCTCTCGGAATCGAACCCGGTTCGCCTGAGTGGGAGGTGTGTAGTCTGACCGAACAGCCACCGCGGCTCCCTGTAATGTCTATAAACCATTCGCGGTTACATAAAACATTTATGAAGCCCTGCTAAGGCCCGCCTTCAGGGTATTCCTCGGCGTCATGTAAACAAAGCTTAACTAAGTCTAAAAATTACACTAAAGGGACAATACACCGCATTCGTGGGCACTCAGTAATATCTTGCGTGAGAACCACCTATTACTAGGCATTACCCACATACTGATTTTCTCTCTGTTTTTATTCACTTTTTACAAATAATTTATGGATAAAATCTAAGTAAAAGTTTAATTTAACCAAAAATTAGATAATTTCATCTTAACAAAAGTACATATAAAACGCTTGTAATGCATGACATGTTTAGGAAACAACCGATCAAACATGCCATATATGGGGTAATTTTTCAAAGGTTTATTCATAAAGTGTAAATATACCAGCGAATAGACTACAATATTAATATCAGTGCACGTCACACTATTCGGTGTCAATTATCTAAATACGACGAGAAAGCATCGCTAACCACGCTATTTCATACACTACGTGTCACATGCGTCAACGCACAACACAAGTCGGCATCCGTGCAGCCTTGCAAATATGCAGCGTGTGGCAGCGCGAACTCATGCGGTGACTAAGATAGTTGATTACAGGAAAGACTAGAGAAAAGTCCCACGCAGAGTCCACAGTTCTGCGCTACTCTGCTATGGATGTAAAACAGACGCATGAGTCTTGCCCCCCCCCCCCCCCCCCGTCCAATAAGGCTGCCACTCAACCTACCCGACGGTTACGTAAGATTTAGTTCAGAGTTTACACAACCAGTGCTTTCCAACCGTTGGACCTCTGGGACTAAACGTGACACACGCAATACCGATTCCGTCTGCCAGAGTCACCTGGCGAAATAGGCTATTCACGATAAAGTGAGCACTTTTTAAGGCCCTCCCAACAGCCATTAACCACTAATAAGTATATCTTATTGTAGCATCAGGCATTACATTTTGAGGGTGGTGAAATGTATACACTGTGTTTATTGCTCACATTGCAATGTTCATATTAAAAAAGCAGCAGGGAGATGGAAACTGGATGAAAGGAAACATTTAGAAGGGCCTTAAAAAGTGTTCACTTTACCGTGAACAGCCTATAGTGTCACGGCTACGCGTCTGGGAGAACTCCTCGGCGTTCCGAGAATTCCCAGCCAGGTTAAGGAGTTTTGCGACTGCCTGGGATTCCAGTAAAAGCCGTCGTCAGCTCGAAACCCGTGCGCCTTCAACTGCAGTTCGTCCCGGCCTCGATGTTCGTGTGTTGCGAACTGCAGGTGGCAGGTCGCCTGGGTAGGCCGCCGAACGGTGTGTAGAGCTCCAGCAGGAAAAGTTTTATTCAAAAACTGTCCAGCGGGTCTGAGGCCGTGTCCGAACTGAGGTATATACTTGCGTACTTGCATCCTTGCATACGTCACTTACCCTTGGCACCAAACTTGATGAATTCGGACAGGCAGTCTTGTTGGCCTCGGTGCTAGTTATTAGCCAGCTAACCACTTTTAATGTTCATGTATTCCGACTAAGAATTTGATAATTGCCGAAGGTTTTAGGGGTTAAGTAAATGATTAAATAATATTTAAATTTTATTTACATTAAAATTTATTGTCTTGCATTATTATATGTAAGTACAGTTTGGACTGCTTTTATTTTTATCTTAGCTTCTGTAGGTTAGGAACATAGGCCTAATACGAATTTATTGTTTAGACCTTTTTTTAAGGTGAAACTTGCGATAATTATTTACTCAGTTCTAAACTCTGTGTCTACGAAATAGTAATATTGCCCCATTAAACTTTAAATCAAATGATTATGTCGGAAATCAATTGTAACCTACAGATTGCTTCTCAAAATGGCGGCACATATTCCGTAAGTATGCAAGAAGTATACAACTTCATTTACTTGTGTACTTGCATACTCCGCTTATAGTTTGGACATCACTTACGACGTCACTTTTGGGAACAGGTACGCACAAGTATGTACTTAGGTGAATTCGGACACAGCCTGAGTGAGGCCCCTTACGTCTATTTGCCTGTACGGGCGTACAATAACTTACGTATACATAACCTACCATAGGATTACGTACATGCCAAATTGGGTGAGAATTTTTTGAATAGTTTACGAGCTATAATATAAGATATTTAATTTTTAAAATTGTGCTATTTTTCAAAATGGCGGACCAGCAACAATACCCATCACAAAGGCGTAATAGGAAGGTTTGGGTGCATCCCATGTTACAGAAAATGAGTGAACTCGGTGCATTTCGTTTACTGTTCGAAGAACTGGGACAATATGTTCATTTCAGACTGTCACGTGCATCATTCGATGAGTTGCACTGTCGTTTGCAAAGAAAATTTGCAGCGACGACACACTAAATTGAGGAATAGCATATAACCACAAGAAACGTTTGCTGTAACACTCAGTTAGTATAGTAATTTATAACTTAATAGGTCACAAACGTGAGTATAGGTTTTTTCTTTGCAAACAATTATTTATAATGACCGTACTGCGGATGTAGAAAAAAATATTGGTTCCAAAAATTATTTAAATGTAAAAGGAAATGAAACATTCAAACTTTTATGTTTAGCTTGTAAAGTCTACGCTGCAGTCTGTGTATTGGGCAAAAGAAGACCGTTCTGACATTGCTCGTGATGGACTGAGAAACATTTCAGTTGATACTGATGTTTCTTGGTGCTGGTACACGAAACTGGGATCTGACTGCACATTCGAACGTATAGCTGCAAAGGCGTGCTGCTGAAAATGAATGGTGTCCTAATGTAATGTATGATGGCGTGAAAGGCCTGGAGTACGTAGTGATGTAGTGCGTGGGTCGCTGAAAGATGAGGGATGGGTACTAGGTTGAAAGTATGCCTGTGGACTGCAGAGTTGAGGTAGATGGTGGAGCACTACAGTGTAGTTGTTTGAGATTAATTGTAGAACGCCCATTTGGAAATCCACAATCCATTCTTCATTAAATTGTTGTATTGATGGAGTAATTCCCTTGAAGAAATAAGATGCCTATCTGTACGTGGCTCCTGCTGTAGTGCTGCCATAGTTTTCATTTTGAATTAGTCTAGTTTACGTTTCCTGCCTTTGGTGCCAGAGAGTCCCTGGTTCACTACTGGTGCTGCTGGCTTTGTAGATCCTGTACTGACAGCGTTTGGTTTATGTAAATTTTGTGTGTACTTGTCACCACCATCTTGTTCCACTGGGTGTTCCTCTACCTCTGCGATGCTAGAATCTGTTTGCCTGTGCTCAATAGATTTCTTCAAGAACTGCAATTGCTCGTAGAAAATGTATTTTCTCCATTTAGGTGCACCAGCACCGGATTTTTTTCTAGTCCCTTTACTTTCTATAGTATTTCTCCACTGATCACGTATGTTAGTCTTTATCTTGATGACTTGTTTACCTATAAATAGAAAACACCTTGTTGGAACGTGCCATTTGTTATTAATATTTGTCTCACGTAAACTCACACTGAAGTAACAGTTTATCGCAAACAAGTAACTATTATCATCCAAAATTCACTACATAAATACAACAATGTTTGTTTAATTAGCAAGACAGTACATAATATTACGAAACATTTGAACTATGTATTTCAGGAACAGTGCGTAACAAATGGAAAAATATTTTTATTAAAACCAAAAGAGAGAGGGGGGGGGGGGGAATATCATCACGAAATTGTTTGTAAACAAATTTATTTTACGACGACCAACTTGAGTCAGCAAACAATATGCAGCCCTTTGGCAAGTACTTTGGAAAATCCATAACTATGACTCTGCACATTTTGCACTAACAATGTACTGAAGTTGGGCTACACGGCGAATTATTCCGTCGGTCCTTGATTTTAAAATCAAGAAGCTTTGTAATGAGTCACTGTCCGTAAACCTTGTGAAAAATGGTGTGTGGTTTAAGTGTAACGAATCACGCCTCGTTGTAGCTGCCCACTACATCCAGACATTGAAGAACCAGGTAAACTGACAGCAATTTTAGGTTAAATTGCAGTATTGCCGTGTAAAAGTAGGCGGTTATTATCCGTGGAAACGAACACTATAGTCTGTTGCGACGTGTTGAAACGGGGTTGTATTGCGACGCCGTCACAAAGTTCCTTAGAAACTGTTCAGAGTAGCTTTAATGTAATAAAATAATATATAATAATAATCAGTAATACAATAAAACCAATTAAAATAATAAGTGCTCCTCCAAGTTAAAGACTAACTGAAAGGTTTATAAACGAGAAGCAATTTATATGATTTAAATACAGGACGATAAAGAGGCAAATAGTGTTCACCTTAGAGTTACGCCTAACCCCAAAATTGTGCGTTTAATATAAACTATAAAATACTTCACCCATTTTTATAAAACGTAGCAGTGTGAATGTGTTGTCCTTGACTCGCCAAAGTACGTTCGTGAAAACTAAACTGACGAAGAAATCACACACACGTCACCCCCCGCAACGGGGGTGAGGTCTGGTAGTGAAGAACATTTACAAGGTCTCGCCGACTTGTTGCAAAAGAAAACTACTGGCCTTTCTTTTCAGTGCCACTTATGAAAAACCAACACGCTTTACTATAGGCTATTCACGGTAAAGTCAGCACTTTTCGAAGACTTCTCATTTGGGATAATGGTAAATAAAAGTATGTTTTCGTAGCCGCATAAGTTAACTTTCGAGTCCTGCGCAAATATATACACTGTTTATAACTTACATGCCAATATTTATTTTAAAAAGTGGCGGAGGGATAAAAAAATTACTGATGATAAAAAAGTAACTAGGGCCTCAAAAGTGCTCACTTTATCGTGAACAGCCTATGTCAATTCAACCCCTCGAGTACTTTCGGCCGGGATCGACGCCACAAATAGTTCGATCCCCCTTAAATGTCTCACCATACCTAGTTCTCCCATTGCATTTCGAATCACTTGTAATTTTTATTTCCTCAGCAGTCTCTTACATAACGTATGAGCATAATCAATTTTAAAGGAGAAAGAAGTTACAGAAAAGCTGAAAGGCCAAAGTAGTCCGCTTACGAACGACGACGAGATGCTAAGCGAACTCTAATTCCGGGCGAATCATTTTCGCTCTTATAGTCTATTCGCGGTTTCTTCACACATTTTGAATAAACTCTTTGAAAAATCACCCCATGTAAGAAGTGGTTCGTCGTGTCTTAAATATGTCACGTATCAAGAGCTTTGTATACTTGTGTTAGTATAAAAGTAACATATTTTTCGTTAAATTGAACTTTTAATTATATTTGGTATATAAATAATAATATTTCATTTATGATTGATACGAATAAAACAGGGAGAAAATAGGTGTGCTGGTAATAGTAATAAATAATTATTATACGAAATATTATTACACTAAGTGCGCACGAATGCGGTGCACTATCCCTTTGGTGTAATATTCAAGACCCGGTTAAGTTTTGTTTGCATGAGACGAAGGAATATCCTTAAAGTATTACTTTGGCAGGGCTTCAGAAAAGTTGGAAGTAAGCGTGAATGGACTATGACAATCTGGCAACATTCACGCGGTATGGTGAGCTGTGCAGGCCTACATTGTCTACACAGAATATAGATTTTCCAACAGAACCCGTAGCTCCAAGCAATTTTGGGACAGAATCCGCATTTTCCGAATCTCGGCCACTTGGAGTGTCATTAACATTTAAGTCTCGATTTCACCTCTTTAACGCAGAACTTTGGTTTTCGACTTTAAGTAATTACTGAGAATTTACGACTACAGAAAATTTACATTTCACGAATGCGTAAAATTCTTGTACTTAATTTCACTTCGTGTTATTTTGGTAGTTTAAACAAGGCAGGAGCGTGTCGGTACTTTAAGATTTAAATTATGCTATTTGTGACAAGGTACTGCTAAGTAAGGCAAATATCTAAACTTCTATGGTAGGATTTTTTTTTTATTTTTTTTATTTTACTTTATAAACATTTTAATCCGCAGGAAACGAAGGAACTGATAAATTGGACGATGCAGGGCCTCAACATTTACGCAGGACAAAATATTTGTCATTTAACATACGAGCGACACTTGGATACACAATTTCGTATGGTCTGGAGAAATCCAGCAACAACGCAGACGTATAGCAAAAAATTATAATTATAGGCATAATAAATAACTACGTGTCCTGAAAAACGTTTGAACAATGTAACAAAAGCCTGCTAACTTACCGAATACTGAAAGGGAGATCAGCTCGACGTACCAATTTTTTTTTCTTCGAAAGTATGAAATAAAATTACACGCCTCAAAAAAGTTTTCCACCACCTGTGATTGGTTTCACGTGAAGGAGGTTCGTTGGGAAAGTCTATGCATTACAAAAAGACATTCGTCAAGTATGAGGTGTTATGTACAGGCAGTGTGTATTTCAACACATACACTCTAAGAAATTATACCAAAGGATACACTTATAGGCTGTTCACGGTCAAATGAGCACTTTTGAAAGCTCTGCTTAAGATCTACTTGTATGCAAGTTGTGTATTCTTCCATCATACGTGAAATTAACATTGCGATGTGCCTCATCCCTTTATTCATGCGTTGGTCATGTGAAATATTTTACAAATATACTTATATTTGCACTTCAATGCATTATAACACAGAGATTGAAAAGAAACCATTTGAATTATTACAAATGGTTACGTAACACTTTTTATTCGACGTTAAGATATGGAACTACTTTCAATCCATCGTTATCAACTTTACTGGGCGCATGCCACTCAGTGCGGCCGTTAAAGTTTATGTAGGCATGGGCAATGACTTTTTTCTAAAGTTGATTTAAAAAGTGCTCGCTATATCGTGAACAGCATTTAGTGAGAAAGCAGAAATGGTTATGTTTTCCCCTATACATTCATTGTAGCGTTCGTACGTTAGCTCAGGAAACAGTCAAATGCGTAGGGAAGTTCCCAAATTTTTATACCAGCGACGCTAAACATTCCTATATCTGCAGCTTGATGTGTGGTATTATTACCATACAGTGTATAGGTAAAAACTTCCAATACAGTTTAAGAAGTTTACCAGGTAATTTTTTCCAGTGTAATTTTTCTGGCGCTATTAGCAACCTAGTATCTCAGAAATACTGGCGGTGCAAAATTTTTTAAGATAATAATTTTTAAAAAAAACATACATGCTGATCTTAATTAAATGTATTACTATTTATAGGGCTTCCCAAGCTACTGGATATAATAAATTTGTATATCTACTGTTTTTCTCGATTTTATAATATTATCCTGTTACAGAGCTAGTACGCACTCGTTCTTTACACCATATTTTTACTGTACGAAATAAACTTCATTACTGAGTATATTAAACAATAATTAATTCTGAAAAACACAAGTTTTGTCTGGTGTGATTAGCATTCGAAAGGACGTGGATTCAATTCCACCTGGATGCAGGATGCACTGGGAATGGTTTTTCCCGTGTGTGTTTTTTTTCCAAATGCTGATGCCATTCCGTAATAATGTGAACCTCCCCAACTACTCGCCCTCTAGATTAAGTCCCTTGTTACCTCTTGGGCATAAACTGATATAAAAACTCTACGCAATCTGGGATTCGTGCTCAACGAGACTTTTAAATGGTCTGGACATACAAATGCTCTCGGCAAGAAGATTTTTAGCACTCTTCATGCACCCAGGAGGCATAAGTGCTTCCTAACTGAGTCGGCAAAAATTTACCTTATTCTCACTTCATTTTATGTGATGATGATGGGTATAGTAATTTAAACTTTTCCCTGGCTGCCAACTTCAAAAACCTTCACGATATGCAATATGTATCCTATTGATTTTCAATTTAAGGAGAAGTAATCATGTCACTCGCCATACCTTGACAAACTGTCGTGGCTGCGCTTGGGTCAGCAAAAGGAACTACGTACTTCATAAACTGCTATGCCAAATGAGTAATCTGCGTGTTTTGCAACTCCTACGTGAATCTGCTACTTTTTAACGATTCACCGCCAGAATGCAAAATTTAGCTACTTCAGACGCGCCACACGTCGGTGCTTTGCTGGCAAGGTCATCCACTGTGTTGGTGGTATGCCAGAAAGCCTTACGGCCTTAAAAGCTAATATAACCTCGCTACGTATCTATTCCGTTGTTAGTATTTGCTACGACTAAAAAAAAGAATCTTTGCCCGAAGTAACAAGTAATGACAGGTAGTTAAACGCTACGTTGAAACACGCCACAGCATCGACGCAAATATAAGGAATTCTTTGCCTACCACTCGAACAACTATGACGAAAATGTTACCATCAAATGAGATGACTTAAGAATATTACAGGAATTATAGGAAAAAATCATTCAACACGAAACAACAACAGATACTGTCAACTGAAAGAAACTGTATTAAAGTTTAGTTTTAGGAAATATTACAACTCTTCATTGCGGACACACAATGCTTTCGGCTCTATGGTGTTAATATGAATTCAATACTAATGCCAGCTTATTCAGCCAAAATACTTTTTAAAATAACTACTGCACCTGTTATTTGAACCTACAAATAAATCAAATTAACCCTTTAAGTCACAGTGTCCTATATCTGGGCTGTTGCACATGAAACAGATTTTATTATCTGCGCTGTACACGGCAAAACACCGTTTCTAATAAGAGACGCCCCTCACATCGTGAAAGACATAATTAGTTATTGAGATTATACATTGCACTAGCGACGCGCCCCGACTTCGCTCGGGTGCGATTTACAAATATGGCGTTGTTTAGGTTTACAGTACAATTCTGAAGTACATTAATTTGGTGTCTCTCTTATGGCTTAGTCAGCGTGAATAAGTGCCCGAAAAGCGGCTTTTTCCGACTTGATTAAAAAACGTCGAAATTTCTCTACTATCCTTAAATTATATATTAATTTATTATATACCTAAACCTCCATCAAGAAATTCTCTAAATGATGGTGTAAACCGTATCAAAATCCATCAAGTAGTTTAGAAGCCTTAGCCAAATACACAGACACACGCGGTCGGGCGACTTTGTTTTAAACTCTGTGTGTGTGCGTGTGTGCGCGCGCGCGTGTATAAAATCACGAACAGCTGCCGCTAATACATACCATCAAGCACAAACACACTGTTATGGGTCCCTACAAATCAAGGAGCGTAATAGCGTTAGAAGTACAGTTTCAAACAAAAACATTTCTTCCTGCAAGGTCTCAAATCATAAATTAATCTGTATCTGAAATGAATTAAAAAGCTGTGAAAATAGTGAGCGAAGAGATTTGCGCGGCTCTCAACATCGAGGTCTTAAGAGCCGATTGGGGTGAAGCCAACTGAGTATTTAGCAGCGTCGGAATGAAAGGGCGAAAATGGGATATCCTAGAGAAAAAATTCCGCCGATCAGCGTCATCGTCTGGCAGGATTCCCACATGAGAAAATCGGGAAGCGACCCCACCGGGAATCGAACCCAGTTCGCATAGGTGGGAGGCGAGTAGTCTAATCACTACACCACCGCGGCACCAATAGTTAAACTAGTAGACAGGGGCACCTGTACCCAGACGGTAATAAGCTATTAAAATAAATAATTCGTCAAACGAACTAAACCGTAATGCCGTATTTCTTAAATTTCTTTTTTTTTTTTTTACTTTCATGCTATCATTAATATGAAAACTTCAATCAACACATATTTGTCTGGGTCTATAAGAATGCGGTAAAAGAAGTATATAAATTTTTAATGCTTGTGAACGATACATTCTGGCAGCACCATTACCATCGATATTAAAAATCGATATCAGTAGCTATCGAAAATTTTTTTTTGTGTGCGCCATCGACTTGCTCCGGCAATGAAGACTCGCGGGCTGGCTTTGGGGAAGAACGTCACGTTATGGCGTACGTCGCGGCTCCCCCCCCCCCTTTTATGAATCACCTTTCACTGAGGCAATCAGGTCGCGGCGATCAAGGACGAGCGACTATCCGAGATGGTCGGCAACGAATCGAGGAGACTCCTGCACGTGGACGCCAGGCAGTCCTCCGAGACGCAGCTCATGAGGGCGACGACAAAATCGTGCGGGGGGGAGGGGAGAGAAATTATATATATATATATATATATATATATGAGCGGCTCTCTCAATAACGATATCTTGAGAGCCTATGGGGGTGAAATGAGGTGAGAACGGAGCAGCGCCGGAATGCAAGAGCGGGGAAAACGGGAGATCCCCAAGAAAAACTGCCGACAAGCGGCATCGTCCGGCACGATTCCCACTTGCGAAAATCTGGGAATGGCTCCGCCGGAGACCGAACGCAGTTCGCCTTGGTGGGAGGCGAGCAGTCTAGCCGCTCAGCCACCGCGGCCCCGATTGATTGATAAAAGTTTTTATTCAAAATAAATCATGAGCAGTTACAAAGATGGAAACGGAATTTGCAAACAAGGAACAATACTACAGTCAACATGCCAGTGTACAATCACTCTAGTGTCCAAAGGAAGTAACGGAAATGTACCAAGAAGCGTGACTACGATAAACGGAATACACAGTAAGTAATCAGCTAGAGAAAATAACAAAAACCCCATCAGAGCGAATGAAAAATAAACAGAACACTCTGAATAAGGCATTACAAACAGACAATATGAAAACGAAACTAAGGGATAAACCAGGAAGGGAAAGGCAAGAAAGAAGGGAAGTATAAGATACTGTTACATGCGGACGCCTGAGGGCCGTATCTGAGTTCGTGAGGGATAAAGGTATTATTAAAATAGGAGTTAAAGAACTAAATTTTATTTCTGATTTATTCACTCCGCTATAATTTACAGCATTAAATTATCTTTCTCCACGTTTACTTTTTTTATTTAACAGTGAGCGCAATATTCAATGTCTATTTCAACTATAAATAACGTCCTTCTAAATTGTCTCTGTTGGTAACAGTCAGTTAACTCATAGACCTACTCATTACCAACACGTGTTCAGTCTATCTGTTGCCAAAATTTATAATGCATTTCTCTCACGCAGCTGCACACTCCGCTGCTTGATACTCGCAGTCACAGACTTCCCTTTTGCTGGTCACTTCTCCCGTTGCTCGTCTTCTATCACTCGGAACTCAGCCACTCATTCACTCATCAACTCCAACTAAAATCCCGGCCCGGAGGTCTGTCACAATATTTATAGTGTGGCCCTGACCATCTCGAAGGTTCAATGCACCCCGAGTCGCGCTGAGAGATCGAGGTCCGTAATCCTGAGTGTTATTCAGATAAACGCAGAAATCAATACTGCCAGGGTCAGCAGCGAACGCGGAAAAGAGATTAACACGTCGGCTCGCTTTTTGTGTAACTGATACGAGGCAACCGGCCCATAGCGCACGCGTTGCCGCCGCTATCGTACAACTCTCTGCCCTCCTATTCGCTCGATTGCACGGCGCCGACCAGCGACACGTAGCAATATATCGCAAGGTCTGTGGTACCTCGAAACCTTAGGTTCGTGCAGACGTCGCTACCACCACAACGCGGATTGACGTCGACGATGACGCTGCCCGGCAGCATTGCCAACAGTATACGAATTCAGCTACATAGTATCTAAGTTTAGGTCATCCAGGCTACAGCTTGTAGATGAATGGGTGCAGCCGCATGCGTAACTGTAGTCGACTTGAGATGCGATAGTGTGACAAATTTGTCGTCACTTACGTACTTGTATATCACATTAATTTTCTCTTACCCCCTCCCTCAATAAAATACACAACTAACACACTGACCTTTCCACATAAAATGTTATATTCAACACAGTATGTCCAGTGTTTGGAACAAGATCCGAATTTCTTCTTTGAAATGTAATAAAGAATGTGCAACCAAGTCATCTATAAATGAATGTTAGGATGGTATTATTAATAGTAGTGAGCTAATTCTTCAAGTATGACGCGTAGCTATATTTTATTCGTAGACGAATTTCCTTACGCACGTAGCCAACTAACTGGTCTTTAGGATGGCAACACTGCTGTCCGAAGCCAACGACTGGCGAGGGACCGCGGATATCGACTGCATAGCGCACACGACTCCCGTAGAGATGTTCCGGGTTCGACTCCCAGCACCCACACCCAGGAGTGGACTCGCGAACGTTGTCGTAGATTTGGTCCGGGCACTCCCGTTTCTCGATTTGGAACGATGCTCTCTTTTTTGGCATACAAGAATGCACGAGAGATCGCCAACAAGTATGCAACCACATGCTCTCGTCCTTTCGTACTCTCTTTTACAAATTGAGACAAGAGGGCGTTCGCTGAAACATTCGTTAGAGCGAGAGACCGAGAGACAGCTCTCTGGGCCAAATGAGATACGGCTTGAGCCTCATTCCATGCCACTCTTCAGAGATAACTGGCACCTACTGGTACCACCTATTTAAAGTCCGAGGCCTAGTGGTTGATAGTTCAATCTAGGGTGCACCAAGTAATGCACACTGCTTACCTTATAGTAAGAATGTGCTCCGCTTTATAAACTGACACTGGTATTATTTTTGCCGGTAGGCTGATCGGGAGTGTTTATATAATGAAGTAACTTAAGGTTGAAGTAAAGCAACTGCATACGGAACACTGCACCCGACTATACAACGTGAAGAACTCACACAAAGTAGTACAAACACCATAAAAATTGTCAGAAAGTTACGATTTATGGCGTATATGAAAGAAGAATGTATATTTTGAAAAATTATAAAATTCTTTACTAAAATATACTTTTTAAATGTAAAAAATTAATCGATCGATAGAGTCCGCATTTTTAACCAAATTTAAGCGCATTCCAGTTTTGGATGCTTCGGAAAGCAGAGTTTACAAGAAAATCTTCGTCATGGAATATCGTAATAATATTAAATTTGATTGAAGATAAGAAAATTATAATAATAATATAGGAAATAATATTATAACCGATTTTATGTGCGTTCATTTGTGGCTAAAACTGACGTAAGAAAGTTAATTATAAAAATTGATATGATACATTATTACTATTATTTTCTTACATGCAATCATGGTAGATATTCCATTAGCGTGCACGCATGTTTACAATAATACACTATAGCCAGAATAACATAAAAATGAAATGAACAAGCAATATCTTTCTAACAAAATAACTATTTGGACACACAAGAAGCAAACAGAAATAAACAGCCTCAAAGACCGCAAATTTCCTCTTCAATACATTGTCTGATAGTCTTTGGCTGTAATTACGGCTTCAAAGACCTTTTTACATCGAATTTATGTACTTCTCGCAAATGCAGACGTCTATTTGTACCCACTTCTCTTGGGTGCACGCTATTAATTCGTTTCTGTTGGAGGGGTTGTGTATCCTATTTTTTCTTTAGCTCACACCACAGGATTTAAACCTGGGGATTGAGCTGGGTTTTCGAGGCAGTGGGGTGTTTGATAGAGGATCACTGTCGAACACAATATGCTCTGTGTTTGGGATTGTTAGCTTGTTGGGACGTCCAACTGTCAGCCAATCCCAGCGCCTGTGCACTTTTCTTCAGGTTGGTCTTTATCATAGTTAAATACTTCTTCCAGTCCATATTGCCGTTGATAACATCAATGTTACCCACACCATTAGCATTCACACAATCCCAAACCATGACTGAATTTCCTGCATGTTTCACAGTTGGAGAAATGTTCTGCTTTTGTGAAAGCTTCTCTACACTCAGAAGTCGCCATCTTGGCAATTCTGCCCATTTCTTGGCAACTCTTACTCCCATTATGCAAATTTATGATTACTGTTTGTATCTTCGAACGTAATTTTTCAGCCTAGACTGCCCTAAGCGGTTCAAATATGCACAAGACAACAGACTGTATAAAGACAGGTTCAAACAGGGCTGTCTAAATACATATTTTGTGCTAAACTTTAGTTAACATTTTACGTTTCAATATATTTAAAACTTAGTGTGATGAAAGGAAACCACTACGAGGGTACATGAAAATCATACCATTGACATCAAAATAAGAGTAGAGTTTCCTACATGTAATACATTTTACGTATGATATAGACTTGCTTTTTTTTTTTTTGTTGGACGTGACGAAATACCTTGTTTACCCACTATATAAGCACTGTGTAAGCGCTGCTATACAACATACGAAGAAATTGAAGCATGTATTACAAACAGGCCCCACAAGCCTTGCAAGATGTTGTCCTAAGGGAGTTTATGTGCCACTACAATAACTACGGTAACTAAGTGAGCCACCGAAGTACAGTAGCGGGACAAGGGCGACTTTTGCATACGTATAAAATGCTTGATCGCCTCTACGTGCAAGCCATTGAATCAGAGCGCTGACTTTTTCATCATACAGCAGCGTGCAATCGCGGATACACCAAAATTTTACTGGCAGAAAATCCATAGTTAAGGCAAATACTAATTAAAGAAGCGCGCGAATTAATTTATTATATTATTATAAACCAGTTTTAAAGGGTTTCTTACGGCTATGTTTCAAAATTCCAACATAAGGTTCTGGAATAAAGGATTTTTATTTCTTATGAAAACAAATGGTGAATACACTCGATGGTTTATTTTTTAAGGTCCGATCCATGTATGTGTTTGTTTATATTATCTCACTTTTATTACATTTGTGTTTCTCGTCCATTGTGTTCTTTTTCTGGTTACTTTTTTCGTAGTCATTGTAGACAATGGAGTGAGTAAGTGAAAATATTTGGGCGGCTCTTAACAGCAAGGTCTTGAGAGCCGATAAAGGTGATTGAGGTGAGTATGCAGCGGCGCCGGAATGAAAGGGCGGTGGAAACGGGAGATCCCCGAGAAAATCCGCATCGTCCGGCATGATTCCCACATGCGAAAATCCGGTGACCCGGCCGGGGATTGAACACGGTTCGCCGTGGTGGGAGGCGAGCAGGCTAACCACTCAGCCACCGTGGCCCCATAGGCAATGGAGAACCAATCAAAATCCGAATTACGTTTCACCACACCATTGCCATCAAACTTCAAAAATAACATTACCACAGACCGTCTCACAATATTCATGCGTCATTAAGTGAAACCTAGAATCTTTATAAAAGAAGAAAATGTGTTATAGGCTGTTCACGGTAAAATGAGCACTTTTGAAAACCCTACTCATGATCTACTTGTGTGCACGTTGTGTATTCCTCCGCCTTATGTAAAATTAACATTGCCTTGGGCCTCATCACTTTGTTCATGCGTGGTCAAATGAAACTGCGAAATTATTAAGAAAGTAAATACTTCGCAAATCTGCTCATTTTTTATACTTCGATGCTTAGAAAAAAACAGAAAGCAAAACAAATAATTTTATGCTATCACAAATAGTTACCTAACACTTTTTATTCGACGTTAAAATCTGGAACTACTTTCCAGCCATCGTTACCAACTTTACTGGGCGAATATCACCCAGTGCGCCCGTTAAAATATATGCAGGTAGAAGTGACATTTTTCTAAGGTTGATTTCAAAAGTGCTCACTTTGTCGTGAACAGCCTTTAATGAGATGCAAATTCGTGATTATATGTATATAAAACAAGAAAAACACAAATCAGCAACCATAATTTTCAACATTACACTCTCAATACAACTTTAAATCTAAAGAATAATTTTTGTTAATTCGTTGCCAATTTAACTGGAGCTACAGGCAGTGATTTTCTTTTCAAAGGTTGATTTAGAAAATGCTTAATTTACCGTGAAAAGCCTTTACAGAAAAGATATATATTTACTCCGAAACTGAAATTTATGACACGACAACGAAGAATTTCTGCACAAGAGATAAATTCGATCCTTTAAAATTCGTATTTCGAATATGAGCCAAAAGTTTTAAAGTACCAGACACGGCGGGCGACGTGTACGTTTTTACAAATAATTATCTGGAGATCGGATACCAACATGTTTCTCGTAAGTAAAATTTTTTGCATCTTTACAACGTACCATTCTACGAAGCATACATAATCGTTCATTATTTTCTATTATTGTAATAAAAATGAAAGCTAACGTCTGTTCATGATAAAGTGAGCACTTTTCAAACCAACCTTAGAAAAAAGTCATTGCCCCTGCCTGCATAACGGGCGCACTGACTAACATGCGGACAATAAAGTTAGTAACGATGGAGGGAAAGTAGTTCCATATCTTACGTCGAATAATAAGCGTTAGGTAACCATCTGTGATAACTTGAATTATTTATTTCGCTTCCTGTTTTTTTGAAGCACCGAAATGAAAAAAAAATGAGCAGATTTCTAAAATAATACTTTTACAATAATTTCACAGTTTCACTTGACCAACGCATGAATAAAGTATGAGGCCCATGACAATGTTAATTTTTAATCAGGCCTAGGAATATACAACATGCATACAAGTAGATCTTAAGAGGGGCTTTCAGAAGTGCTCCGTTTACCGTAATCAGCCTATCTATTGCGTGCTTGTTAAAATTTAACTTTGGTTTTACACATTACACAGTAATGTATTGAAAAATTTGCTCCAACTTACTTATAGTGCTAGGGAAATAATGTTGGCAATTAGTTCCCAAAAAATTATTTCTTAAAGTAAGATAAAAATTGCAGTGCATTTGGGTTTTTCAAGAAAACTTATGCAATGGAAAAATATCGCCGGGCACATTGGAGCTCGCAGACAGTTTATCAGCCGATAGATCATCTTGCGAATCATCAACTACTTACGCTGGGCGTAACCGTTGACTTGTGCAGGAATGAAATCGTGGCCAGCTGCCTCACTTCACGAAATAGTTCTGCTGTTCCGAGTACACGGCTGGATGCATCAACTGTACAAAGTAACGAAGGAGCGAACAGGAGGGGGCGATAATGAGAAACAAAAATACAGGAAGGTAAAGGGAAGACATATCAAACATTTGCAAGAAGCAACCACCAAACTCGCACCAAAACTCTACTAAGTCCTTTCGCCAGACACGAAAATGAATAGATTTCTACGTTTTCTCTAAATAACCCCGAAAGTATCTAATATATTGTATTAAATAGATTACCTCTGTGAAAACGCACTGAGCCTGTCGTCTTTCGAGTCATTACCTTTTTATACGATAAACAGAAGCCTTCCAATGCGGAATTATGTTACCCTCGGCATAGCGTTAAGATACAGTTCCAACGTCACAATTTAAGGTTTACTACAATGACTCAGGTAAAGAACAGTCAAGCAGGTTCTGAATTTTTCCAATCAAAATAACGTATGTTCCTCTTTAAACGAACGTAAGGTTCGGATCTAAGTTCAACACTCAATTTCTGGGGTTTCGCATATGTTACCGAAAGTTTCGTTTACCAGAAAACAATTGATTTATGAACACGAGAACCGTAAAAGGCAGGAAAAGGGGTCGGCGGCGGTTCGGTGGGGGTTGGTTGGGGGGGGGGGGGGAGAGTTCACATTGTAACTCTAATGACAAGTAATTTACGTGGCGTTATGAAATTGTGTTACTACTGAAACATGGGTTACTATTACGCAAATGATTAATTTGATATGTATAAAACCAAAACGAAACCGAAGTCCGAGTGTCGTTAACTTTAACGTAATTGCAGTAATGCGTTAATTGATGGAGCTACTTTCAATGCCAATTTCACCACGAGTACTCTAGTCAGTGTTTAGGAGTGGAGATATTTGGACGGCTCTTAACATCGAGGTCTTTCAGAGCCGATGAGGGTGATTGTGGTGAGTATGGAGCAGCGCCGGAATGAAGGGGCGGGGGAAGCGGGAGATCCCCAAGAAAACCCGCCGACCAACGGCATCGTCGGGCGCGATTCCCACATGCGAAAATCCGCAGTGACCCCGGCCGGCGATTGAACCCGGATCGCCTTGGTGGGCGGCGAGCAGGCCAACCGCTCAGCCACCGTGGCCCCGACAGAATTTAGGGTCAAATGACGAACTGACTGGCGTAATTTTCCCCTTTAACGTTCGCAGTGCATTCCGTCATCGCCAGTATGTTCCCCGCCTCGCGATACAGCGCAGTAGAGAACTCTTCATTAGTGACATTCAGCGTCAGGGTCATCTTTCCGGTCGTCAACAAAGGGCAGCTTTAGTCAACAACATTTAAAGAAAAACACACGCCGCTGTAAACAAACACGCCTCGGCAGAGTTCAGGCCCGCGTTCTTAATTTTTAAACAAGTCATTCGTTCGTCGTACCCCCGCGACGGTAAACCCCAGTGTGTTGGTTTTTGCCCTTAAACGTTTCCCCTCCAGCAATCCCGAGTAACACCTGGACAAAAAGAAACACTGTAGACACGAATGAGTATCTTACAACAAGACAGCGGTCACAGTGTTTACAGAAGCATTATCGTTGAATTACTACATACGTGAGCGGGGCTCTGCACACACAATACTGCTATAGTCCATTCAAGCCCTGCTCAAATTCAACTTTCAGGGCATTCCTTCTCGCCGTGCAAACAAATCTTATCTAAGGTTGAAAATTACACGGAAGGGCAGCACACCCTATTCGTGCGCTGTCACTTTCATAATATTTTACGTATGAACTATCTCTTACTATAAGCTGTTCACGATCAAATGAGCACTTTTGAAAGCCCTGCTCAAGATATGCTTGTATGCGCGTTGCGTATTCTCCCACCTTATGAAAAATTAACAAGGCCATGGGCCTCGTCACTTTATTCATGCGTCGGCCGAGTGAAACTGTGGAATTATTAGCAAAGTAAATATTCTAGAAATCTGCCAATTTTTGCACTTTAATAACAGAAAGCGAAATAAATAATCTCAGTTATCACAAATGGTTACCTAGCACCTTTTATTGATCGTTAAATCATGGAACTACTTTCCTTCCATCCTTACTAAATTTGCTGGGCTCATGTCACTCAGCGCGCCCGTTAAAATATATTCAGGTAGGAGCAGTGATTGTTTTCTAAGGTTGATTTCAAAAGTGCTCACTTTATCATGAACAGCCTTTAGGCATGGCCAACACACATACTTTATCCCTGTCTTTATTCATGTAAAATATAAAATAAATATTATAATTTATAGGAAAATATAAGTAAATGTACAACTTAACGAAAAATAAATTACTTTTACGTTAACAGAAGTATTAAATGATTAGGATACATAACATATTTAGGAAAGAACCAAACACGTCATACATGAGATGATTATTCAAAACAATTCAAAAAGTGTGAAGAAACCGCGAATAAACTATATAGTCTATTTGCGGTTTCTTCACACTTTTTTTTTTTTTAATCTATGTTTGAAAAACCACCCCATGTATGATGTATCTGGTCGTTTCCTAAATATGTCACTATCACAAACGTTTTATACTTTTGTTCACATGAAGGTATCTAATTTTTGGTTAAAATTAACTTTAACTTAAATTTTAAATTACAAAATGTCTATTATTAATATAAAAAACAGGAAGAAAACTGTCGTGTTGGTAACGCCTAGTTACAACGTTACTTGAAGCAGTGTCAGTTTTACAGACTAGATATACTGATTATTCTGGTGTTAAAAGTAAGGGGAATTTTGAACCGCAGCATGTACCTGCTTACAGAGTATTTAATGTTGGCATCACATCTAACGATGGACCTGCAGTTATAAATATCAATCCATGTGCAGTGCTGTTTGGCTTAAAAAAAAAAGTTCGTATGGGAGGAGATAAGTTGTTTTTGGTTGTAAAATCTAATAGTGTGAACCATTGCCTATGAGAACAATATGTCAAATGACCTTTGATGCCTAAATTTTAAAATGTATAATTATTTCTTTTATAAATTACATACAGATTTGTTACAGGTATAAGACTAACCGCTGGTCTCAGTTCATTGACGACGTTGGTGGCTTTCAGAAAATTCTATTCAATATTGGAAAAGTTCTATTTGTGGAAAAATTTATTACTTTGAAAGAATGATGTTAGTTAGATTTTTGTATGGGAAATGGGTTCGGCCCACAGTGGTTGCACTCAATTTTGCTGTTTTGTAATAAAGTATATAGAAAAAATAAGTTAAAATTGTTTGAAATTGAAAATTTATTTAAAAATTTATCTGTGACTCGGCCTGTGGATGCCGAACGTGTCGGTGAGCACGCGGTCGTCCATTCGCGTATGTGTGAATATTTCTGTGCGGTCAGCGCCATGCGGGTGCCTGGACGAAGAAAGAGAAGATGCCTGTATCGCCAGACAGTCCACCCACCACTTAATTCACTATAATAGAACTGGATAACGTAATTAAGGAGTTGAAAACCAGAAAGCTCCAGGACATGATGGAATCACTGCTGAAATAATGAGGAGAGTTTATCCTCGGATTAAACTAGATCTGCTGCAGCTTATGAATGACTGGTCGCTGTTTCCCTAATAATTGCATACTAGGAACATTGAGAATTCTCTACAAGGGAGGCAGTAAATATCCAACTTTAGCTAATTCGTACCACCTTCAACCCTGTTGTCAATCATGGGGGAAATGTTAGAAAAACTCATCAATATGAGACTGATAAGCTTTCTTGAAGCTATCCAAGGGCTCCACACAAAACAATATGGATTTTAAAAAAAAGATGTACTGAGAAGGCAGTCATGGACATGGTTGAAAAAGTGAACACAAGCACACAGACCTATGTATTAGGCATTTTCCTGGTTATCGGTGGTGCATTCGACAATGCGTGGTGGCCGGAGGTGCTCTGGAAACTCAGAGACGAGGAATGCCCAAGAAACATTTACAGCATTATTGTTAATTACTTTAAAGAAAGGTACAGCCAGTATGAAGTAAACAATATGACAGTGAGGAAGAAACTCTCAGGAGGGATGTACCCAGGGATCGGTCCTTGGACCGATCCTATGGAACATTCTGTTTGACACACTCCTTCGGCTGCAGCTACCAGAAGACTGCGAGATCTTTGTGTATGCAGACGATGCGTTGCTCTTGGTTCTAGCTTGGAGTCGCTCTGAAATTGAGACCAAAGCTGATGAAATACTAAAAAATATTGAGAGCTGCGGTATTAGTGTAAAGTTATAATTTACAGTGGCGAAGACAAACTTATTTTTATTTAAGGAAGCTTAAAGCTATTGCCTGTGGTCCGCTTCAAGGAAAAACTACTAAATTTACAGAACAAAGTGAAGTACCTAAGTGTGATCTTGGATAGCAAACTTCGCTTCCAGCAACACAGCAGGTATTCGATGGATAAGGCAGTGAATCTATTTACTAAAATGAGGGCACTCAGCATCATCAAGGGACTTGATGACACTGTACAAGGGCGATCCCTAGGAATCGCCCTTTATGGAGCTGGAGTGTGGTATAAGAAAGCAAGACTGGTACATGCGCAGAGATTACTGCCAAAGAGACAAAGAGCTGCACTACTAGCTATAACAAATGCTTACTAGACAATATAAAACTGAAGCAATACAGGTGATCGCTGGAGCAATCCCACTGGATTTGCTTGTAAAATAACGAGGACAGCTAAAGCAAGAAACTCAATGAAGAACTGCAATGAAGATCATGAAGAAAGAAGCCAGAAGAGTTACTCCATCCCGTTGGCAGGAAAGGTGGGACAATTTGGAGAAGGGCGGGGTCACTTATAGAAGCTTTCCAAACATAATGGAAAGCTATAGCCAGCACAAGACTGTTACAGATTATCTATCACAGTTACTAACTGGACACGGAAACTTTAATGCAAAATTACATGGATTTAATTTAGTTGACTCTCCTTTCTGCCGAATCTGTCGGGTAGAAGATACTGCCGAACATGTACTTCAAGAATGTTCAAAAGTAGAAGATATAAGTTGCAGGAAGCTTGAAACAGAAGAATGAAATAGATCTTAGAAATATAATGGTAAATAAATGAAAATACTGCCAAGAGTTTGCAAGAAAGATAAGTATACATCTGGGAGAATTCTAAGAGTGCATTCGAGAAAATCCATAAGAGTTCGTGAATGATACTCCTCCATAGATAGATAAAAATTTCCATTGCCCGATTAAATAAAGATGAATAGTTATACTGGAAGTGACACTGTATAACCGCTATAGCGGCCCCACCACACAGCTTGGGTGTTCCCAATGCACATAGACTATAACTTAAAAAGGAAACATCAGAAGGCGACTGATGAGTTGAGGGGCCTCGCCCCCACCCGGAAGAACCCTAAAAAAAAAATAATGAAAATCAAAGCAACGAACAAAGGACACGAGAAATCGGAATAGCAATGACCAAAACAAGCAAACAGGAAACTAATCAGGACGCCGAAGACTTAGGCAATGTATAAGGGGAGGGAGGGAGGGAGGGAGGGAGAGAGAGGGAGGGGGAGGGAGAGAGAGAGAGAGAGAGAGAGAGAGAGAGAGAGGAGAGAGAGAGAGAGAGAGAGTAATGGCATGACAAGGTTCCGGACTAAAGGACCGGACTACGGGGAGAGGAGGATAGTAAATGAGTTTACAGCCCCCCCCCCCCCTTTATCAGCTGGCAGTTCAAAAACTGATGACTGGAATTGAAATAAACATAATTTAAATTGTAGTAGTTTAGTACTGCAATATATAATCAATAGAATAGAATGCCAAGAAATTAACCTCCAAGCAGTTAGGGCAGTCACTGTGGAATGGAGGAAAACTGTGCCACTCTCCCCTTCCCATTCCAGGTAACTTAGTGTAGATAGATAATTTGTAATATTATATTACAATGTAATCCACAAAGGCTGCCATTCTCCCCTTCCAGGTAACTTAGTGTAGATAGATTAATTTGTAATATTACATTACAATGTAATCCATAAAGGCTGTAATAGGAAAATAAAGTATCAAATACAAAAAATTAAAAAGGAACATCCTATACCCCTACATTACCCAGAAAGGGCACAGGTACGGAGGTGATAAGAAAAATGCGTCCTTGGCTGGCCACGAAAAAAAAAAAAAGTCACGAAAAGTTGGAAGTAACCGTGAACAGACTACATACACTAGTCATGGTTGAGTATTTTTGAAAACCATTCTTAGGATCTACTTTTATTCTCATTTAGTATCCTTACGTAAGATTAACATTGTCATGGACTGTCTCTCTTTATTCAAACGTCATCCAAGTCCAAACGTAGAATTTTTTTAATGAAATTAAGCCTGTTAACAGTATGTACATTTATGCTTTTGGGTGTATAAACCAAAACACACTGACTTCAGTTACATATTACACTCCCAATACAATGTCAAGCTTTAGACTATTTTTATTCATTCGTTGTCTTTGCATGCCAGTGTGTAGGTGCTATGCATACGTGAAGCTGTAGGCAGTGATTTTATATTTTTAAAAATGGGTGATTTCAAAAGTGATACTTTGGTATGAACAGCATTTACGTATGAGGCTATTATACGGAAAATCTGCCTTTGTTAAGTAATACCCATTCTAAAGGCTGTTCCTGGTAAGGTAAGCAATTTTGAAAGCCCTGCTCGAGACCTATTTGTATGCACATTGGGTATTCTTACACCCAATGTAAAATTAACACTGCCATGGACCTGATCATTTTATTCAAGCATCGGTAATGTGAAACTGTGGAATAAAAAAAAAGGGCACATTTTCTAATTCGTACACTTATGCGTGTTAAAAAAAAAACAGAAAGCAAAAGCAATATTTCCAATATTAACAAATGTTTACCTAACACTTTTAATTGAAGGTTAAGATATGGAAGTACTTTCCATCCATCTTTACCGACTTCAAAGAGTGCATGCCACTGTGTGTACTCGTTAAAATATATATGCAGGTAGGGGGCAAATCAATTTTTCAAAGATCGATTTAAAAACTGCTCAAATAACTATGATGCGTCTTTAAAACTAACAACATTAGGCGGACGCTATTTAAACACATTGTTGCGAGTCAGCTGTCGGTCTTCTCCCCCCACTCGGCGAGCTGTAGAACGTCTATTACTCAAGCGTCATGGACAGCGAAACGAACACGTCACGATATGACGTGGTGCCGTCCCACGTACCAATCTCTCTCTTCTAGTGTTTCAAACACCTTTTCGATAGAGAATATCATTTCCCATCCTCTGTTCTAGTATAAACCTTTTTCTACCTCATAAATTACATGCAATTCCCCCACCCCCACTCCCACGTAGTTTACATTAAGTTAGCATGGGAGGTAAACTTGGCCCCAATCCCAGTAAAGCCGCGAGCATGTGACCTGGTAGTTAAAAACTTCCCTGCATGTCTAGGCGTTAAGGGGCTTAGCCCTGAGGCGCAATTAGGCCCTATTCCTTCCCTGGACCTCCGACTCTCCTCTTAGTTTTGAGGTAGGTTAGAGAAAAAATCGTGTTGTCGTTGGCATGCGCTAGACGAGCGGCAGCTAACGCCTGCCGGCGATTCCTACACCTTCGAGAAGGTCGGAGATTGCCTCACCTTTCGAGAAACGTCTCGATGCTGAAATAATCTCTGGACGGACTACCTAGACACTCGGGCAGTGGCGTTGCCAGAAATATCTCAAGGGAGGGGTAACACACAGACTGACGACAAGGGAGGCAGGTTACATTTGCAGTGCTGATGCATATGTTAATTAGCACAGATACTATAACAATAGTTACTTCCCAATATAATAAATGGCATTATAGTTTACAGAATTTAAATATTTTTATCACAATTAAATGTTTATTAATAATTTTAATATAATTTTTTTTAATCTAAGGAGCAAAACACTGGGATTAAAACACTCAATCCCCAATCCCCTTCCCCGGATACATCGCAGCAGGATAAAAAAAGTGGGACGTTTACTCAGGAAAAGCAGAATATTTCATTAAAAAGGAGGGAGGCTTATTTCATTAAAAAGAAGTAAAAAAAAAAAAAAAATCATTACCATTGAAAACTATTTGCATTGTAATACCCATTCATTATTTTTTCTCGCATATAACTTATCTCAAAGATGTTGAGAAACAATAGTTTTATTAATTCCTTAACACCTGAAGCAAAGAATTTTTAAAAGTTTCATTAATGACGTAAAATAACATTCCTATTATCAGTTAACATAAAAGACGAAATCTACGTATCAGGAGAATATACTCTTGATTATAGCTGTTTTACTAGACAAAATTCTTTAATGCTTACTGCAGTATAAAAAAACCAACTTAAATAAGAAATAAAAAAACTGTAAACATTATTTAAAGGGATGATTTAAAACATGCATGCAGACGTTAATACATGAGTAACCAAGCAAATGTTGAAAATACAACTATAACAAGTTTTGTTGCACAAAAGTTAATAATATGAAAATCATTAATATACAAATCAGGTCTAAAAACCCAGACATTTTTTAATTACCACAAGAAATCCTACTGGACGCGTAAACAAAAAAAAAAAAAATTAAAAAGGAGACAATAAAACTTTTGCCGGACGTCTGAAACTCTCCATGAATACGCGTGGAAGAATCCGGAAGGGATCAGCGCGGGTACAAATACAACCCTTTTCCCCGCCAAGGAAGGTCTAGAGGTGAGTTGTGGACCACTTGTGTCCGACACGTTTCTGGTCATTTGACGAACTACGGCGTCAGGTAGCGCTCGACAGCTACAGGCTAATCACGGTAAAGTGAGCACTTTCGAAAGCACTCAAATTTGGAATAATAGTCAATAAATACATTTTACTTTATCGTTAGACGTTAACTTCCGAGTGCGGTGGAATATATACACTGTGTTCATTACTCACATGGCACATCTATTTTAAAAAGAGGTGGAAGGATAAAAACATGGCTGATTACAATACACACTTTACCGTGGACAGCCTATAGTTGTGTGCACGAAGTGACTAAGGTAGCCACTAGAGTGCTGCGGTGTATATCAACAACTACTATAAGTGAAGTGAATGAGTGAAGACATTCGGGAGGTTATTAACATTGAGGTCTTGACAACCCATAAGGGTGTAATGAAAGGGTGGGGGAAACGGGAGATCCCCGAGAAAACCCGCCGACAAGCCGCATCGTTCGGCACGATTCCCACATGCGAAAATCCGGAGTGAATCAGCCCGGGATTGAACCCGGTTCGCCTCAGTGGGAGGCGAGTAGTCTAACCGCTCAGCCACCGCGGCCCCGCCAAAATCTAGTGAAAATTAGTAAAACCACTTGTTATACACAAACTAATTAATATAAGAGCAATTATGTAACCTACGTGCCATATGTTGCGATTCAGAGTTAGAGCAATACGAATTAATTTTTTGAAAATGGTGGCGCGTAGGTCAAAAACACGAGGTGAACTTACTGTTTACCATGCACAATGGAAGGGAAAAACTAAAAAATGTCGGAAAGTTATATTATTAAATTCGCAGATGGTGTTCCAACCCATCTTTTCTTCTGAGAGGAGGCTGATATCGGCACCTATTTTCTTTGTGTTTCGCACTTCGTCGTTCAATAACTCACTATCCAGAAACACAGAAGCTTATCTTTCATTCTGGCTGTGTTACTAGCAATAAACGTCCGCTTCAGTTACATTTGATAGGGCGGTTACACTCTTCTGGTATGGACTTAGGCTATAGGCCGTATATACGTACGCTTTCTTCATATTTATTAATGAGGCATCACCCGCCGAAGTTTGTGGATATGAAGTCCAGTTCCAGCCTGTATAACCTTCTGGTGGAGCATAATTTTAATATCGCGAGTAATTACAAACGTAATACGAAACTGTGACGACAGCAAATTAATACATTTTAACTTTGTACGAGAAAAATGTAATCCCCACAGAACACTACTTTCCCAAGGAATTTCCCCAACGCAATTTTCTGCATCTCCAGAACTGGTAATCTTCCCAGGGAAAAATGCCTTACAGTATAGTTACGCCGGGTAAACAAAGATAATGATACGGGCAAATAAATTTTTTTCGCACTCCTGAATTGTGCGCCGTGTATACACTACCCGTTCTACATTGTGAACAGTTGCATTCGTTCTCACGAAAGTTTTTCCCGCCGAGTAACATAATTTCTCCGAAACAGGGATTTATTTATTGTTATTTAGTGTTAAAAGCAAGCCAGAAAGTTGTCAACACTGGCGCCAAGTCTCCGCGTCAAAGCCGTATCAGCGATCAGATAAAACCGACAGGTACTTCCACTGGCAAAAAGATAGTCTTGTTTATAGACCAGCATGCGCGCTGTTGAGACGAACAGACTCCACGCAAGCTTGGAAACAGGTACGTGCTTGCGAGACAAAATTTACGCTAACAGTTGAGACGTGTGCAGTTGGTAATTTCAGCACGCTCCAAAACCGGATTGTAAACTATTAGAACAGCCCACTGCAACCGATCTTTTACATGTAAACATTATTTACATTCAGTTTTACATTGAATCGATTTACGAGCAACCACCGCGTCTTGTATCCGAGATTAAATCACACAAGTGAATTAACGGCCAGTAATAAGTACGCGACATGCATTTCTGAAAACGATGTGTTTACATAATTATTTCTAGGTGTTTTACATTATCGTGGTTACCACATACAGGCTAACAGTATTATGTATTATTATTATTCAAACAATTCCTCGATCAATTCACATCACTGGGAGTATTCACGATCCAAAGCCCGTTTGTCTAAAGCATGCATAACCCTAGGATTTCGTTTCCAAAAATAATATATCTAAAATGTTGTTAAAATTGTTGTGTTTACTTTAATGTTTAATGAAATTAAAATAATTTACTTGTTATTCTTTAGTATTCCTTTTAATCTCATTGATTTCCGATGCCATGCACCCTTCTACATTTTAACTAGGTCACAAAGGACTGTAATATTAAATTTCATTCATACAGGTTATAACACCGTGAATAGACTACACGCATGCGTATACATACATACATACAAAGTCTTAAATTGAACTGTGAATAGTCGATAGATTTCTTGGTACCATTATTATTGTTTAGTAAATCATTGTCTTTCGACAATCGGCCTTGAAACGCCGCAATTTGATGACGGCGGTGCTTTAGTTATCATGATCAAGGAGTTCTGCTGATAAACTACGTTGAAAATCGAACCACGTGGGTGAGTGGAAACGACGAAAAATCTGTACCTAATAGTAAATACTGTCCAAGTAAATACATATCACTTCTCGTTTCACGTAAGTCATACAGATTTCGAAAATTACGACAGCAAAGAATGGCAATGCATTTTTGACATATTAGTCGCACCAGTTATCACCAACTGAAAAGTTTAGCACTTATCTTATATTTACATCCCTGATAATGGTGTCAAAACGTGTAGTTTTTCTCACGATTATACGCCTTTGTATGCAGTCACCTTTTCAAGGTTAAAGCACCATTCAAAGAGCAGAAAAATTACTCGAGAGACTTAGCATACAGTCTATTCCGTGCAAACATTTGCAGCAGAGAATAAAGTCACATTTACACGGATAATAAATCAAATCGTAGATATTACACATTTAATTTTTTTTTCCTTTAACGTAACGTGATGAGTAGAAGGAACACTAATCTATTATCATTTACGAATTAACTTTTTTCTGTAAGTTCTGTTATTTGCATTATTTATTTTGTTTATTAACTGAAAGTTATGTTAATAACACAAATAAAACAAATCTCTGATGTTTACACATTACCTTCGTTTGAATAAAATTGATGCTATAACAATGAAATGTTCGTAACTTTACATATTACCTCATTCGCAGAAATTTAACTATCTTAATAAGAAAGTGCTTTTCAAAAGTGAAGCGTGCGTCAAAACGATATGCCGCATGAAGACTGCACTTAGTTTAGTGTGATATCACTTTCCTAATTCACAATGGCGTAAATGGGAGTGGATGCGTCTGACACTCATGTATGTTGATGAAATAATTGGCCCCATGTCGCCTTACAGTCGTGCTTAGTCCGTAAAAAACTAACATGTCAGTAATATACACTTACTAGTCACTGCAAATTTTAATATGATTACAACACATTCGTCACGCTTTAAGCAATTCTTACTAGTCTCGTTCCACAAATATTACTTGCTCCATTAGCACTGATCACATCCAACATATATTATTGAAATGCGCGAGACTAATTCTATCACATAAATACAGTGCTAAAAAAATTTCTTACATAAACAGTAATTTTGTTGCACGTTGCCAGAGATCATGTTTTGTTTCTCGTAGTCTCTGGTTTTGTGTCGTCATGTCAGGAGTGATATTCTGTACAGATAGTGTGTATTTTCACCCCATCCTTTCGCTTTGGTCGTTACCAACACAGTATCCACAAAGATCGTCAGAAGAAGTTTCTGAACGTCGCTTCTAATGTTATATCCCTGTCATGACGTGAATATCCGCTCTCTATTTTCGTCAGTTATGAAACTCTAATATACTACTGTGGAAGTAAGCCTATGCTGTAAAACTTCGGATCAATTCTGTTTAGCCATTGAGTTTCGTGACGATTATTTTCGTTACGGTACTCGTAACGTAATAGACTTGTATTAAAATATTGATTTGTGGGGTATTTATGCAATATAATTATATTCGTAAATGTTCTTACGCACAACTCTTAGATCATTCAACGATTGCCTCAGGCAGGTTTTCTTCTATATGAAGGAGTGAAAAACCCGTACTAACTAAAAGCGAGCCATTCTTAAACGGGCGAACGTTCCGGCTGTAAACCTTTTTAAAGGTGAACGTTCGAAACGTCTTGGCGTTGCTTTTAAAACGGGGAAAAGAACGTTTAAATCTTACGCTATTCTGTTGATCCAAATCAAACATATTTTCTTATGTCCTCGGAAGTATCTACCTTAGTTAAAGGCATTAATCTACGTTAAAACAGAAAAAGAATCGTAAACATCAGTCATAACTCGCAAACCAATATTATTTGCTGAAATTAACGTTTATAGTGCTAATTACAATATTTATTACTATTTTTAGTTTATAAAAACACCACCTGAAAATCACGTGGCGGTGTTTTTATTTTGACAGGCACGTGGAAAGATACGCAGGTAATGAACTGAAAGTAGAAATTTAACAGGGCTTTCGAAAGTGCTCACTTTACCGTAAACAGTATTTACATGGGGAGGGGCAACGATAGAATTAAACGGGGCGAGGAAAAGATAGTACCTCGGAAAAAACAATCCGGAAATCGAACCCCAAGTTCGCCGTGGTGGTGGTTGGAGGCTAATGTCAACGACTTCCAAGAACAAAGTTTACAGAAGAATGGAATACTGACATATTCCTCGAAAGCTAAAAAGTGTTTAATGGTTAAAAAAAATGTTTTTACTCGGGATAAAACGACAGAAGACATGAACTGTTTTATATAAAACACGCATTCGAAAGCAATAATTGCATTCCTTAAAAAAAAAAAGTTTCCTTGCAAAATGGACAGTTAAATGTTTTTAATGCAAGAAACGGGATACAGCTTCAACAGTACTTCTCTTACATCATAGCTGTACTTCTCCTACGCCATAAACGAGGTACACTTTATTATCAGTATTGTACAACTGGTTTGTTTAGTGGTATAAATACAGCCAACAGGTGCGTATATATGCAATGGCCTTAGACATAAAATTGTTAAGATGACGAGAGTTCAGGTAAACCAAACATCTGAAAACAAACTAGTTTTTTTTTCAAAGACTACTTGACAAGCATGCCAAACCCAACGTTCCTAGAGCGTTCATGTAGTCTTGAAAGAACGATGTTGTCAGCATGAAAAATGAAAACTGATACCGAAAACAACTGACTTGCTTGTTATGCATTACCCTTCAAATATTTACTTAGACCACCTTGAGGATCTCTGCCTACTACACCTGCTATTCTCTCATGGATACTAAACAATCCTCCCCTTAAAATGTATTATTAAGTAAACCAATTAGGCCGATTCTCTGTTAATACATTTTCTTGTCGCTCCCAATAGAAATACATTAGTCAAGTGTTATTAATTGTATCAAAGCTGAGAACGGTATTAAAAAAACTGTCTTGTCCAAACATTCCGGCTGCAGTATACATATTCATATAGTGTTTACTTGGCACACATTACTAAAACAAACTAGTGTTTGCTTTGCACACAGTACACAAATAAACTATAACATCGAAATAGAAATGCACAAACCCTGTCAATCTTGCCTCCTGTCTTCTCTCTGTGAATGAATGTAAATACTGTAGACCCTACGTGCCAGTATGATGAACTGTTAACTAAGACCGTGTTATAACTAAAAAACCATATACTACCATTATTGGATGTTAAATATTGTTAACACAGCCCCGTTCGGTACATACATATCTGAGACTCTCTTGAACGGTAATTCGTCATGACAGATAACATATTTTGGAAACAGCCGACTTTGAAATCTTTATCCAATTAATTTCCTCGTATTAATTTGTCAGGTCTCGCAGCTTTCATAGTAACAGTTTACTAACCTCAGCTGCAAACTGTGTAGTCCATAGCTTTTTAATTTGCCAAAATGTAACCATTTCCTTGCTACTTCATACAATTGAGGTTTAAAAATAACATTAAGGCCAACGGTACATGCTATAATCGTGTGTTTAAAATTAATTCAATGTGGTACATGATTTAAAGTTGCAAGTAGTGTAATTTATAAATTTTGAAATTTATTATTTTGAATTATGCTACAGAGACTTAATCCACTGCGGATATTAAAGTGTGAAAAATAAAATTTTATTCGTTCACAATGATTAAAGGGCTAAGCGCTAGTAATAACTTAAACTAAATTGGGACCTAATTTTGAAGTATACTTGGATTGACTGCACAATAAATCATGTATAATTTTATATATATAAAAAAAAAAAAAGGAGGCAAACGTTCAGAAACATTGGTCAACGTATAACGTGACGCTTTTATTTTCATTCACTTTTTGTTTGGTTATGTTGCGACGTAAAACACGTGCTCTGTAACAGACGTTACTACGTATAGTGTGTGTGAATTTCTCAAGTTTTCAGGACTGCTCTCTCTACACGCTGTTTGGGCTCCAAAACACATTTACACACTTCAGTGATCACGCCCTTTTAGTACAGGGTGAGTTCTTTAAAAGAGGCCCCATGGATACCATCCCGCAGCATGTCCTCGCCCGTGCCTTTCACAACTTTTGGTGTCGTCTGCACACCTGCCTCGAGGTCAATGGCGGCCACTTCTAGCACCTACTCTAGGTATTTTGTCCTCACACTGGCCTGTATTGCCTCATTCCCTCGCTCCGTTACACACATGTCCCACGGGGCCTCTTTTAAAGGACTCATTCTGTATAAGATGATTTTGAACTGCGATATTTTCCACCGCGTACCAATAACCTTAAGGTACCGGGTGATTCAAAACAACACCGCGAGGCGGAAAAACCGATCATTTTTCGAGAAGGGGGACCAAGTACGGGGAAGCATGGTTTGGGCGCTGTGCGGCGTCGAAGTTTAACAACGCTTCTGATATGGTGGTGGGTGTACGTTCCACATTGTATCACGAAACCGACGAAACCACCACAGATCCAACAAAGAGCATCGCATTGTGTAGTAATTTACAAAAGAAGTTTGAATCGTCGACCCCCCCCCCCCCCCCTCATACTGGATTACAGAGCGAACATCGGCGGTGCAGAAACCGACACACGTGCGGTTGTGTGCGCAGTAATTGAGTCGCTGCTTGGATTCCTAAGATAAGGTCTTCCTCGGATGGAACAGGAGTCTCGTACTCCATACCCTTCATAGCACCTTAAAGAAAATAGTCGCGAGGTGTCAGATCTGGTGACCGTGTTGGCCATGAAACAGTGGCATGTGATGAGTTTTTTTTTTACAGGGTAAGCAATATAATAGCCGCACATATGTGAGTATTTTAGATAAAATTTAGTTAAATTCCATTAAAATTTCTACTACAAGCGCAATATGTATTTACCGTTTTATAATATCCAACATTAGATATAAAACGGAAACGAAAGGAATGTAATAATAATTAAACTGAATTAATTAGAGAGCACATTACAAATTACAAGAAAAATTCCGTCTTCCCGTACACTTTCATCTACTTTCCAAGGAAAAACGTAGGGCTGGAGGAGACAAACAGAACGACTGCTTACCCTGCCGAAGGAACGTGATTAGTGTTGGAGGAGCTCGAGCGTGCGACATGTTGTTGCTTATAAGTTCGATTCATCGCTAGTCGCTCCCGTTTGTGAAAAGAACTACTCGTGTACAGTACGGGAACTACGAGAACTCTGTTTCTTGAATCGTAAATGGGAATTCACAATTAAATGTGTTTAAAGTTACGGCGAAAACTATATAGAGTCAAACATTTCCAACATGTATAGGGTAAGCTTTGCTCACCTTGCGTCTATGGAATAAACGCCACTGCCGTGGAACAAACCACGCTTAAGATCTACTTGTATGCACGTTGTGTATTATTACGCCTTATTCAAGATTAACATTGTCATGGGCCTAATCACTTTATTCATGTGTCGGTGAAGTGAAACTCTGAAATTATTAGAAAAGAAACTATTTTACAAATCTGCTCATTTGAAGGGGTTGGGGGGGGGGGGGAAGCGAAATAAATAATTTAAGTTACTGGAAACGATTATCTAACACGTTTTGTTAGACGTTAAGTTAGAGAACTACGTCCAATCCATCGTTACCAACTTTACCGGGCGCACGTCACTCAGTGCACCCGTTAAAATATATGCAGACAGGGGCAGTGACTTTTTTCTACGGTTGATTTCAAAAGTGCTCACTTTATCGTGAACAGCCTTTATTAAACGTTGTTTTGAATCATCAGGTATAACGCACTGCGTAGTGCGTTGTCATTCCCGCTAATTCTCGGCGAGTAAAGTATTTTGTATTATATCGGACTGCAGACGACAATGACGGCAAATCTCCCGTTTTATTTTCGTCACGATGAATCAACCACTTCAAGCTGTCAAGATGCCAACAAAGCACTTTTTATATATATTTTTCTTACCGTGCCCTGTGCTACACAATATATTAATTTACGCGAAATACTTCGTTCCCTTACAACATTCACAGAATGTATACAACGCTTAAACATATTATATACGATACTTTTTTTTTTTAATTGAGTTAAGAAATATCTCTTAAACTTATTCGCGTCACACTTTGAAATTAAAATTATGAGAACAAGCACGACTCTTTTGTCGTTATTAGGATGACATATAGTATCGCTATATACTCGTGGTTTATGTTAAATTAACAAAGCACGTGCTAAAACACTTCCAATTATACTGTACGCTTCACTACACTTTAAAATCAGAAATTTCTAATACCAAAGTGGTTGAGCAATAGTCATAGGGATCCACTACAAGTATCCCACACCACATCGTCTCGTACACTGCGTCTAGGTGAGAAAACCCAAATGCCTCGGTCGCAGAAACGTATTTCTTGCGTTGTGTGCGAGCAAGTCTTCTTGCGCCACTTTCCATCAGTATACACTTTGCACTTCTGTCGCCATCATCTAACGTCTTTCGTAATGTTTCTGTCGTGGACACTGCTACATTCTCCGGCTGTAGCTGAACTTTCCAGAGACCATAAACATTCTACGTGCCACGACATTCATCACGAGTGTATGTTTCCGTAACCTTTCAACCTCTACTCACTCTAATGATTGACATCAGAAGCCGGGAAAGCACCCCGGCATTATCTTAACATTACCGGGTAATGTAAGCAATTGATTCCAGTAGGCCTACGAACAAGATATTTGAATAATTTGATGTCTATGCCAAATATTTTACACGTTAATATTTTGTGTATAAATTTTTTTGGAAGATTTTTCACTAAAAAATGCAGAGCTATACCAAAAAAAATTAATTTACATTCCTTGGCATAGTTGAGGCGTGTTAAACAGACACAACGTGTGGGGGACTTTGGGCCCTATAGTTGGGCGCCAAATTTATTCTGAGAAAAGGCTGCCACAAACATATATATTTTCTTTAATTTTGCCACACGTATTGGGCGACAAATTATTCTGTAGCACTCTAAATGTGTTACTTATTATGGCCCCACGTATGGGAGACACATTTATTCTGTAGCGCACTCTATTGGCGACTGTACAGCTACAGAATATACCTATATGTGAATAATGATAAAATAATATTTTAACGTTTATAAACTTTTGATATATTGAGTTTAAAATATGCTAATTTTCATTGCTGCCACGGAATCAATTATACTTCTCTTTGCTGGTATTTGATATGAAATTAATATATTAAAAAATATATTAATATTCAATACTGCTATTCCTGTCGTGATGAACTCTAGCTGATTCCATTTTAGAATGAGGAAGTTTTGTACTAAAACGTTACTGTATTATCCGAAAATCAATTAATTATTATAGGCTGAATGGTGTGGCCCGATTCTTTTCAGAAACAAAAGTAGTGCTAGTTACATAGACAAATTTGCATGCAAAGAAATACAGATAATATCATAAAAGTTAAACTGTACAAACAACATAACTGGCAAATTAATTAATTACGCACTTCTCACATCGCACATGCATAAAACAAATTATACATATAATTACAGTTTGGAAATTTAAATCGAATTAGAGACAGAGAACAATAATTATACAGTTGTAAATACTGAAGTGTTACATAGTCCATTCACGATTTATTTGAACGTTTTAACACACCCTTTGAAAAATCACTCCATGTGCTACGTATTTAGATGTTTCCTAAATATGACATGTATCAAGCGTTTTCTAACTCTATAAACACATACATATCTTATTTTTCGTAAAATTGAAGTTTTACCTATATGTTATAAATTTTAATATTTCCTTTATAATAAACACGAATAAAACCAGCGAGAAAGAAATCTGTGTTGGTAGCGCCTAGTAATAAATAGTTCTCATGAAAAATATTACAACTGAGTGGGAAGGAATGCGGTGCGTTGTCCTCTGGTGTGATTTTTTAGACTTAGTTAACCTTAGCCAGCACGAGGCGTAGGAATATCCTGGAAGTAGAACTTCTGAAGGACTTCAGAAAAGTCTGAAGTAACTGTGAACGGATTATAAACAGTATTTTATATGCTGTTCACGGTTGTCCGAGCACTTTTGAAATCAACCACTGAAAAATGTCACTGTTCCTAACTGCATATATTTAAACGTACAAACCGGCAGGGACGTGTCCACTAAAGTTGGTAACGACGGAGAGAAAGTAGTTTCATGTCTAAACATGAAATTAAAAGTGATGGTTAAAGGATTTTAATGCACGTTAAGTGTAATAATAAGTAAATTATTTAAATATTTACTCTTCTATTAGTTTCAAAGTTTTACTCGATCGACGCATGAATAAAGTGACGAGGCCCATGACAATGTTCATTTTACATAAGCCGGAAGAACAAGTCATATTCTGCTCAGTTTACCCTGAACAGCCTTTAGAGAGCATATTACAAATTATAAGAAAACTCCCGTTTTCCCGAACACTTTCATCCACTTTCCAAGGAAAAATGTAGGACTGGAGGACGCAAACAGAACGACTGCTTACCCTGCCGAAGGAACGCGGTTGCACGTGCGGCGTGTTGTTGCTTGCGAGTTCAATCCATCGCTAGTCACTCCCGTTTGTAGAAATAAATACTAGATAGCAGCACTGTGTGTGTACAATACGGGAGTTACGAAACCTCTTATTTCTCGAATCGGAAACGGGAAACTCAGAATTAAATGTGTTTAATGTTAAGGCGAAAACTATAAAGGGCCAAACATGTCCAAAATGTATAGGATAAGCATTGATTACCTTGCATCTATGGAATAAACGCCACTGATACTGCAGCTCTAAGACGTTAACTTTTGGGAGTGGTGAAATGTATACACTGTGTTTATTAGTCTTGTGGCAATGTTTATATTAAAAAGTGACACGAAGATCGAAATCGATGAGAAGAAAAAATTCAGCAGGGCCTTAAAAATGGTCACTTTACCGTGAATCGCCTATAACATGCTTTACAAAATTGCTGAATACAAATTACGAAACTCCACACGAATGAGAGCACGGCCTCACATCCACCCTATGTTCCAGGAATGCCGAGGCACGTAAACGTACTGCTCCTGCTGCTGCTGTGGGCGGCGGGCTCGCGAGGGCACGGGCCCTGCTGCCCCGTCGACAACGTGTTCGACATGAACGAGAAAAAGTGCCTGAACGACACCAGAGAGAAGAACCACCTGCTGCTCAACTGCTCCGGGGAGGGCGTCTTCCTCATGGACCCCATCGCCAACCCCAACGACGCCTTCAACGTCACCGACGAAGGTCACCTCATCAGCCTCGAGATGGAGCACATCGCGCCAGCGGAACGTGAGTCAAACCTTACAGCGATCGTCAGCGACGTTCGTTGCGGTCGCAGGATGCCACAAACACTGCCCTAGGAGTTAATATAAAGTATAATAATTTAGAGAAGTCGGGGCACACTGTGTTTTAAATGGGACAAAACTGGCGCCTGACACAGGCGCCAGGTGCAGGCCGCCCGCCAGGTTGGATGTCTGCGGCCTTGCCCCTAAATTTTTCTTTTAAATCCTCCAAGTATGATTATTATTTTCAAGAAATTAAAAATCATAAAAAAATGTAGGCCTACTATTAAAATTGTTAATTAAAAAATTATTTTTTAAACATTCATTTAATAAAACTGACATTTAAGGAGGTCCCCCCCCCCCCCAACCGCTCACATATTCTCATTCTATCGTATGCAGCCATCTTGGTTTGTTTGTTTGTTTGTCTCTATGGCTGAAAAGCTTACCGCAACTGTCACACAGATATGACATACAAGAATTTCTGGCACAATTAAAGCGCTCATGTCGCCGTACATTGAGGCCAAAAGTAAATGTCTTATTACAAAAAAAAAAACACTGATGACAACGTAGTAGTTCAGGCAAAGACTCGGACCCATATGGCCCATTTATGGTTCACAGTCAGATGCCAAGCCGACAAAATGTTGGCCAACATCTGGCATGCACCCGGCACCACTGCAAATCAGTTTTTAAAATGATACAGATGAAAAACAATACTGTCGTTGAGAGAACACTTTCTATAGGTCGTTCACGGTAAAGTGAGCACTTTTTGAAGAGGTTTCATCAGTCATAGTAACTAATAAATACATTTCATTTCAGTGTGGCGTCGGATTTTTGGTTTTGGGTATGGTGAATGTATATGCACTGTGTTAATTACTCTCATGGCAGGGTTTACACTAACAAGTAGTGGAAGGACATAAATTAGTTGAAAGAAAAACGTAACTAGTAAAGTGTAACTAGTAAAGTAACTTCAAAAGTGCTCACTTTACCGTGAACGGTCTATACCTGAATTGCGATATTAAGCGCATGCATCACATGCCAGTCAAATCAGTGATGCAGTAAGTCAGGACTCAGAGGACTATACATGATATTTTGCCTAACACGCTTCCTAAAGCAGGTTCCACACTATAGCGATGCGTTGCGATGAGCTGAAGCCAATCAAGATGAAGCTGTCTGTCGCAGTGCGTCGGCGACAAGTACTTTATGCCGGAATCACATAGCCCCGACGAGCACAGCACGACACGCCAAAAACCGCAACAACGGCCATTTTCAATGTGACTGCTCGAATTTACAGCCCGACAGTTTACTAACGCGACACGAAGAGTAGAATTTTTCGGATCTGTTTAGAAGGCGCTGATTAACTACGCTAGTTTCAAAGGCGGTGGTCAGACGAGAAATTTGTAATACATGATGGTGACAAAAGTTTTATAGCTAATGCAAACAAAGGTAAAATTATTACTTAAAGTGTTAAATACAATTACTTTCATAATTTGTTTTCTTTTAAGCTACGTATTTCCTATTGTAGGGAAAGCTTATCGTACAATTTAATTTTGCAATGTTGTATACACTGTGAGTCGTGTCGCACGACACGATGAGGAATAGAAATAATTTCCAATCCAAAACTGCTGGTCGTACGACAGAATTGTCGGGCTTACGTCAGACCTTTCTCGTATTCCATTGGTTGTTTAGTTTTAAAGTGTTGTGTCGTGCTTGCGGTGTTCTGCTGGTCGGGGCTATGTGATTCCGGGATTACGCGAAATTCTGGAGTTGCGACTGTCTGCGGCGGTCGATGACAGCCGATGACGGAGAACAAGCGTGTGTTTATGTGGAGAAAATTAACTAAACACCTCACAAAACGTTTGGAAGATATACAGAATGCAAATAAAGTATGGAATATACATAAAATTAAGCACAGCAAATAGAAGTTATCAAAGGTGCCGATACAAAATGTGAAATTCAAAGTGTTTCTAACAAACAAAAGTTCCCAATATCACAGGCAAATAAACACCGAAGAACGACCAAAATTTACTCAGTGGTGTCTTTGACTATAGGGAGGGTTTCTTTCTTCCCGTTGCAGCTTAGTACCGTGTATGGCCTCCATGTGCATTGTACAGGTCCTAATACTCCGTGGAAATGATGGGACAAAATGGGGCCTTCGGCCGGAAGATATCAACACAGAGATTACAATATCTGTGTTGATATCTTCCGACCGAAGGTCCCATTTCATCTGGGCAGCTCATACCATATCTGGAATTGTTTCTGGAGGTTGTGTACGATTCGATACTGCAGTTTTCAGTTTGTCCTAGTCATGTTCAATGCGTTAGTGGTATCTCTCTTTTGATCACAAAAGAACTACACCCCCCCTACCACCCAAACTGTCTTATCGCAGAATATTCCAAACTTTTTTGTGAGGTGTATATTTGTTTACATTTTTTGAAACGACAAGCGTTTCTACGCCCACGTCTTTGTATTTTTATTGTGGCTGCATTAATGTAAAAAAAAAAAATAGAAGACTAGGATTCCTATACATACGGGTAATGTCATAAAAATCGTATATTAACAACAGACGGAGAATTAATTTATTCTCCTTCGCATTCTCTCTCTCGTACTCGCTGCATACTAACGCATACAGATTTCATCGCACGTCGCGTTCATACGACCTTATTTATCTCCTACCCACTTAAAACATACAGCGTCAATGTTTTCCCGCGTGTATTTCGTTACATTCGTGAGGCCTGAAACTGAAATTTCCACCCTTGAAATGGATAGCAGCCTATCTTGGACGACGTGCATCGCTGACACATCGTCGCACAATTGTGGGCAGGTGCGCGTAGCTCGTCGGCGTAGCCGATTGTCGCGTCGCGTCGGTACGCATCGCATTCAACGCTTAAGACCTTTGAAAGTACGTGTAGTGTAGTGTAATAGTAAATTTGTAACACGCACGTGCACTCGCCTTCAATGCGACTGGACCACCTGGGAACCTAACATTTTTTTTTTTTCCATAACACATTACTTATGACACACCTACAGTAATTTTCTGCATAGGCTGTTTACGGTAAACTGAGCACTCTTGAAAGCACTGCTTAAGATCTACTTGAATGCAAATTGTGTATTCTTCCGCCTTACGTAAAATTATTTGAAAAGTAAATATTTTACAAATATGCTAATTTTTACATTAAAAAAAAGAGAAACACATGGAATTATGTGCTTTCCCTCTAGCGTTGCCAACTTTACTGGGCGCATGTCACTCAGTGCCCGTTAAAATATATGCAGGTAGGAGCAGTGACAGTTTTCTAAGGTTGATTTCAAAAACGCTCACTTTATCGTGAACAGCCTTCAGATGTGCATGTTCATGTATTGGTTTTTCTACTGTGCCCTAGGGCGTTAAGATTGAAGTAAAGCCACTGCCTATGGAGCACTGCACACGGCTGTACAATGTGAAGAACTCATAAAAAATAGTAGTAGCCTACAGACACCATACAAATAGCCAGAGAAGTGCGATTTATGGTGTGTATGAAATAAGAATGTATGTATTGCAGCAGCACTACTAAATATTTTATTAAAGTATACTTTTTAAATGTAAAAAAAAAAATCGATTAAAATAGTCTCTATTTTAACTAAATTTAAGTTAATTTCCATTCTGGGTGCTACAGAAAGCAGAAGTTGCAAGAAAATCTAAGTCATGGAGTATCATCACAACGTTTACTATGATTGTAAGAAAATTGTAATAATAACGTACGAAACAATTTTATAATTATTTTTATGTGCGTCAATTTGTCACAAACATTTATGGCTGAAACTGACGTAAATAAAGTTAATTATAAAATTGATATGGTACTATACTTACTATGATTTTATTACATATAATCACGACCACCTTTCTTGAAAAAGATTTTCTTGCAAATTCTGCTTTCCGAAGCATCCAGAATGAAAATGTGCTTAAATTTGCTTGAAAATACAGATTATTTTAATGAATTATTTATTTAAATTTAAGTATATTTTAGACAATATTATATAAGGTTGCAAAATATACACATTTTTCTTTCATACACAGCATAAATCGCACTTTACTTACAATTTTCATAGTGTGTGAGTTCATGTTGTACAGTCGGGCGCGGTGTTCAATCTCAAGACAGTGTGACTGTTGGGTGTATGGGGTGTCAGGTTCTGCCTGACGCGGCTGCAGCACGACGGCGGCAACGTGACGAGGGAGAGCGTGGCGTTGGTCTGCTTCCCCAAGGAGTCGCTGGAGCCGGAGACGTCGACGCACTTCTACACGTACGCCGTGTGCCTGTGCGTGTCCGTCGCCTTCCTGCTGGCCACCTTGCTCGCGTACTGGGCGCTGCCGCAGCTGCGCGACCTCCAGGGCAGGACCGTCATGTGCGTCGTCGCCAGCCTCTGCGTCGGCGAGCTGTGGATCGCCGTCGCTCAGCTCTACGGTTCCGGCTTCTCCAACCTCGTCGTCTGCATCGTCGTCGGTACGTCGTCCTGCTCTCGTTCGCCACCCACCCAACTACCCCTCCTCTTCGACCCGCCGGCGAGACCGCGTCCGTTCTCGGTTACTTCAAACTTTTCTGGATCCCTGCTAAAGATCTACTTCCAGGCTATTCCTCCGCCTCATGCAAACAAAACCCAAGTTGACGTGGCCGCCTGGGCAGGCGGCCAAACTGTGTGCAGGACTCCAGCGGAAAACGTTTTATTAAAACGATCGTCCAACATGTCTGACAAAGGTCTGTTTACGAATACCATTTAAGAAACGTTACGCGTCTGCATACGTTTTTCAGTTCCTCCATTTCTCTCTAAAGCATGTTTATATGATAGTGAAAATGGCTCAATCGGGTGTTTTCACGGTAATTTTTAGCTATGAACATTCCCGTACAAAAAAATTAAAAACTGAAAAGGGACGTGCAACAAACCTTTATTTTTATTATTACATCATAAAATGGCACGGTCTACGCTGAAAGTCTCGTAGAGGTAATGAGAGGGTTGATGCGCATGTCTCGGTCGCACCTAGCTTCCCCGCGCTTTTAGGCCTCGGACTTTCAACATTCCTTCAACCAGGCGGCCACCATAAGAGGAGTCCACGATGACACATTTTCTGTGAAATCGTTGTTTGCGCGTATGTTAACAGAATCATAAAACGCACGTGATGCAAGACGTTTAGGAAGCAACCAAACGTCATACATGGGGAGATTTTTCAAAGGTTTAATTCAAAAAGTATGAATAAACCGCGAATAGACTATATCATCTGCGGGACAACTTGCACGATGGGTCTGTCGAACTGGTTAAGACCGCATGACACGATACAATATTCCATTCAAGGTCCGGCAAAAGCTTCCAGAGGCGCACACAAGAGGAGGGCCAAGCATGTCTCCCCCTCCCCTCCCTTCCTGAGGAATTGTGCTATGCTATACCATTATGAAGTCAGAGGAAACAAAATTACTCCCAATGACAAACAGACTATCCATTAATATCCTTATCAAATGTTGGTGCTTTTAGCATTATGCAACTATGGAGACGAGTCAGTGAGGTGACCAGCAGATGTCCTGATGTACATGTACCATAGCATTCATTGGAGGTCATGTTATATGCGCGACTTTATATTTACGGTAAAATAATTTATCTTATTTGGCTTATGTTTGTTTTATGCACGTACGAGTATATTAGCACGTACGCAATACCTACGTATTTACGTTAACATTTTCAGAGTTACCCTTGATCGAAGCATTAATAAAATCTCTCGTACGGCAATGTTTTGGTGGAAGGATACGAAATGAACAGAAAAGAAAATCCCCAGCACGGCTTTTAAAAAGTGCTCAGTTAACCACAAACAGTCCATACTCATGTTCACGTAATGACGTAACACAGACTACTCTGCAGCCGTCCGTTTGAAATGTTCACCAGAGCATTTCCATAAAACTTACGGACCTACAATACTGGTAAGAATCACTGAATGTGACTTCCCAGGTTTACTATTATGTGCCACACCTACGCCATCTGCTTACCGCAGCCTTATTTTCTTGTAGTGAAGTGGCTTTTACACTGTGGCAGGCGAACCAGCAGTGGTCCGTAGCTAGGTGTCCCGCCGAAATTTTTTAAATCTGTTGACAAGTATTTTGATTTAAGACGCGTAGTTCTAAATCTTGATAATATTATTGGTTCTGTTATTTTTATTGTCCAGTTATCCAAAATTTTCTTTGGTGTTAACATCTATAATGAAGTAATCGCCGAGTTCATAATATATTGCATTTTGGACATGAATACGGAAACTGTTATGTTAGATATATACCTGGTACACATGGTAAAGGCTGTTCACGATAAAGTGAGTACTTTTGAAATCAACTCTAGAAAAAAGTCACTGCTCCTACCTGCATATATTTTAACGGGCGCACTGAGTGAGATGCGCTTAGTAAAGTTGGTAACGATGGCGGGGAAAGTAATACCACATCTTAACGTCGAACAAAAAGTTCTAGGTAACCATTTGAGATGAATATATTCCTTTCTTTTTCTTTTTTTTTTTTTTTTTTATGAATCGAAGTGTAAAAATGAGCATATTTGAGAAATATTTACTTTTATAATAATATCACAGTTTCATTTGACCGGCGCATGAATAAAGCGACGAGGCCCGTGGCAATGACAATTTCACATAAGGCGGAGGAATACACAACGTGCAGACGAGTAGATCTTAGGCAGGGTTTTCAAAAGTGCTCAATTTACCGTGAACAGCCTAGCAAAGTTAGAGAACCACTCAACTGTACTGCCCTGGTGCCACAACTCCCCCTCCGGGGACCGCGGTGGCTGAGCGGTTACACTGCTCGCCTCCCACCAGGGCGAACTGGGCTCAATCCCCAGCCGGGTCGCCGGACTTTCGCAAGTGGGAATCGTGCCTGACGATGCCGTTGATCGGCGGGTTTTGTCGGGGATTTCGCCCTCCCCCACCCATCATTCCGGCGCCGCTCCATATTCACTTCAATCACCCTCAGCGGCTCTCAAGACCTCGCTGTTAAGAGCCGCCCAAATCTCTTCACTTCACAACTCCCCCTGCTACCACTTATTTTTCTCTGGAGGCACGCACTGCACACTTTCTCCGCGCTACTACTCCAAACACAGGACAATCGCACACAACATACATAAGACGCCAGCCTCAGGGTCAAAAGGGAGTTCAATTGTCGAAGTACGACGGACACACATAATATACGTCCGAGACACGTCCTCCCGTTCCCGCAGCTACCAGTCGTCGATGTCTCGCGGCGGACGGATATACCTAGCTGTGTTTGTTAATTTCGGTACGAGAGTAAAGACCTTTACACACGATCAAGTTTTTCTTCACATTACTTTCAAACTTTTATTGAATTAAATTCATTGAATGCTATGTGACGTTTGTGTGAACGAACGTCAGAATCGCGGCCATTTTCTCTTTCGATTTCTTGAATGTCTCATTTTCCTCCAAAGATTTTCGTTTTGAACGTGTTCTAAATTTTCTTGGAGCCCATAATTTCAATCGCCAATAATAACTTTTCTGACAATATCAACGTATAAGTAATCTCATAATAACGGCGTTCCGTGCCGACATTTATTAAAGTTATAACAAAGTAGGTACACGTAAAAAAAAAAACACACACACACTTTAAAAATATGATGGTTTAAACAATTATTTTCGTGTCGTGTATCGCAGATACCTACTTCAAAAATTTAACTTTGGTATTTATTAAACTAATTTCATTAAAACGTATGTAATAAAATTTTATGTAGACTTGAAAGCTTATTGAATGCAATTTATTCAAAGGTAAATAAAGTGATTTTTTTAGTTCAATAAATATTTGATCGTGCGAAGTGGCCTTAAGGGTGAAAGCAGTATAGCAATGCGTTTACGACTGCTTTCTTGCATGCGCGTTTGCGCAGACATGTTCGTGATCTCGCCGGCCGCCGGGGCGACGCCTGGATCCATTAAGCCGGGAACACACGGTACCGGAAAACGCCCGGCGCCCCGCCCGGGTCCGTTTTAACCCTTCACCGTGCCGGGCCCGTGGAGCTTGCCGTGTGTTCCCGGCCTACTGGGAAGGAACACCGGCCCGGCACAAAGACGGGCCGGGCCGATCATGCTCCAGCCGTCCATCACGACTCCCTTCTGATCTCGCCGAAGGCTCGCGACGTCAACTGCATTACAGCACGCGCAAAAAACGAGCCGCGGCTGCTTATTGCGCCATCACACATCTGCACGTGGTTCTCGCTATTCACGTGCAACGTGCACACAATCACCAACCAACCACAGCCATCAGGCATGCATGCCAACCTAAGGAGGGGGGATGAGGGGGCAAACCTCCGGGGGCCGGGCATTAGATGTGTCTGGCTCAGAAGAGCACCTATATAGGATTTCACTGGACTGGGAGAGCAGAGAGACACTGCCTCATCATAATTTTGGCATGCAATATTAAATTAATAAAATCATTAATTTCAACAATTCTGGTATTATTTCATTTCAGTTTTAAAACATTCACAGGGCAATTTCATGTAATTTGAGGATTATAAGGGGGCGATGTACCCCCTCCCCCACCCGGGATCCACCGCTGGTGGCTTGGCTTCAAGATTTTATTAAAATGTCTTCCCTATCAGTTTTCAGTTAACATATATGTTGCTACAATTGGATGGAAACTAAGCTGTCTTGGAGGAAGAAACTAGTGAAATAATTTCCTTAAAACATTTCATAAAACTGATGTACTAGTTTAGCTGTTCATGCAACAACATATGTACAGTAATACTTTTTATTTTTATTTTTAAAAAAAGTAGTTCATTAAAGAAAGGAGGCCCAACAAAAGCAATTGACATCCAGAAGTTACCAAACCAACCAACATCCTGTCACTGGACCAGCTTTATATTAAGGATGGGTACAGGTGGAGACCTCAATCAAAGAAATTACAGACCACCATTTTCAAAGAATGCCATTATTTATCATTAATTTCCAAATAATAACAATAGCCATTTACGCTCAGGTTACTAAGGGGAATGTAATTTCGAGGTACTTAACAAAGATACAAGTTTCTGCTGCAGTACGTTGTAAAATTTTGCTGAAATAAAAAATATTGTTGTTGCTGCACAATTTACTAAGGAACTAAACAGCATGCACTAAAATAATATGAAGTGGAAAGGGGTGAGGGGGGGGGGCTACAAATGCTATGTTGTTCCCCACCCACAAAATTGGGCAAGGGGTATAGTGTACCTATGTATTGTGTACCTCTCCCCACTGGTTCTTGTGCTCCTGCACGGTACTGTAAAATATTGTTTGATACCTAGCAGCCAATTAGGGTGGGAGATGGGAGAAGAAATCCACAGATCCAGGGACTTTTTTTCATACTGAGTCATTTAACTAATTTTTAAAAAGCTCGGATTATTAAGTATTAAATCAATAAATTAAATTATGTCTACTGAAAATATGATGTATTTCTGTTGAAGCTAAACCCTAATTCTTCCTGTTGGCGACAATTTAAAATGTGCTTACTAGCTGCAATTATATCTCCCATGGCATCTTAACACAGCTAAAGAAATCAGCGTTAGGGGGATGTTTCTGTAATTGCCTCAAGCAAAGATATACCGAAAAGAAAATCTGGGAACAATGGAGGCAAATGCTTCCTGGACATGAACATGCATGAGTCCATACAAATGCAGTAAAGTTATATCTTGCACTGCTAAAATAATACAATTCTGCACTTAAAGGATGGTCTCATTGAAATTACACCAAGCTAGTTTAAAAAATACCTTTCAATTACTGGATCATTATAGTATCGTTGGCCTGTAATTTTTTCTCGTATTGTAAACATTTTTAATATGTTTGAAAATTCCTCTCCATAATTGGACAGAAAATAAATTCTTTCCATACTGGAAACATGGCCCAATCACCGATAGATTTGCTACATTATTTGAGTAACGTTATTGAAGGGTGTGGGTTCCAGGTTATTTTACACACAAAAATAGGATCTACATCCTTTTCGCCCAATTCTGGATATGTCTTCACTCCCTGCAAGAAGATGTGACATTTATATTGCATGCAAAACTCAATTGCTGCCTTCTTTTATCTATTTGTCTTCTATCATAAAATATTTAAGGTAAATGTATTGAAAATATTTTTCTGTTACTGCTTACATTAACTATAGAAAATACAAACCATTCATTAACCATACAGTGCAGTTTTTCTCAATTTCACTACATTACCGAAAAGACACTGTTATATGGTGAAAATGTGACAAATTAAAATTTTCTAAACCCTACAGTGCACAATGAACGATTTCCAATGGATTGGTTATAGACAGTATTGCTTGCAAATTGTCACCTGCATTGCCTGTCACTGACCACTGCCCAGTGTGATTCAACATTTGTGTGATGTCAGTCTCACATAACCCCTTACTAGCTGAGCAAAATTCACTCAGAAATCAAAATAAAACATAACCAGACACAGTGAAGGAGATCAGTTCAATCATTAATAATAACTTTATAAATTATATATACATTAAGGCACTGTTGAAAATAGTTAGCACTTGAGTATATAAAATTTAAAATTTACTATCCTATTGTAGCTCATATTCACAGGTGCAGTAATATTTAGTCTATACTGCACATTTTCTTGCAGCATTCCTCATGTACTTCTGGATGATGTCTGCATTCTTTTGGATGAACGTTGTGTCCTTCAACTTGTGGCGCTCTGTCATGTAAGTACAGAATTTATCTTTTTATTATGTGTTGTGAGTTCATCTTGCTGCAATGAATTTACTGCTTTGTTTTACATTGTATTTGAAACACACGGCAAGAGTGATTCCCGTTCATAAAAAAATTACTTAGAGCACTTTACACACGAGTTTAGTTTTTGTGTTATTTGATTAGTAACGACTGAAAATACAACTGTTCTATGCTTTCAATAGTTCAAGTTGATGCGTCCCACTTATGAGTTATATTAAACATGACTATGACTCATCCTAATGTGTTACATCTACCAGGAACCACTACCATACCCATAGATGGCTACAGGATTGTTTCCCATGCAGGGGCAGTTACAGACACGTGGTATTTCCTGATGTACCAGACCCAACATTTTCTCACTACTCACGTAGTGTCTACGTATCCCGAGGATGGGTCAAACCCAGCACATTATTCATGAGTGTGCACAGGATCGCTCCAGCCTAGCGGGTGATCCTAGCATGTGAAATAAGCATTGTTTCCAAGCGGCCGCAGAACACATCAGCCTCTCTGAAGCACTTACTAGACAGAATGTCGTCAAGCTTTCCAAAGATGGCCGAGCGCTGCTGAGCACCCGAGGCCATATAATATAGCCAAACGCAAGGGTTTTCTCCCACCCCACTCGCTCCAGGCACATGTCACAGTGTGACATCACACCTCCCACTCCAGCCCAGGTATGGGCCGGCCGAGAGCACAATATAAGGCTATGCGCGGCCGAAGAACTCCAAGAGATCTTCAGCAGCCACAAGAGGCTCCCACCACCACCAACAACCAGAAGCTCCAAAGGCTTCTCTCAACAGCCACCAGGAGTTCCAGTGGCTCCTACAACCAGCCAGCAGCAGCCCCAGAGTGAAAGTAGATGTGACTGAGTCGTTTTATAGCCGTCAAAATCATTCTATACCAATTTAGATTAGGAGCAGGTCTCCTCCACCTGTTTTACCATAGGTTACTTCTGACCACGTTTTGCTTGGTACGAGATAGTATGCATCACCTTGTTTATTACTACGTAATAAATAGGTATTGTTCCTATCCAAATGTTGTTTATTCAAGAGGTGTATTTCCTACTCGCACCACATGTCAAACAGCAGCCAGCCTGCCTAGCGTAGAACCCAGCATTCCAGCAGTCGACACCAGCAGTAAAGACACCAGGGCTTGGGGCCATCCCCAGTGGTACCCAACCACCCCTGCAGTCGGACAAACAGGTTACGAGTCAGGGGGGGCAAGGTAAGGAAACCTGACCAAGTTAAGGTGTGCTCGCAAGTACCAGACTTTGTGTCAAGTCAGAGGCCATCTCGACCTACTTCACATAAACCAAGGCCCTGGTATTCCGACAGTAACCTGTAACCTTGATCCAGCGTGCCTGACCTAGCGCAACCAAAACCACACTGACCATGTCTCGGATCAGGCTTTAGAAAGGGACATGCATCAAAGTACACACACAGAGCCTGTGGAATGATAATGGCATCAGAACACAATGAACTGGTGGCCAAGAACCACCCAACAAAGAGATACACTTACAGCTTTCAGTAATTCCAACAGAACAGCAGAAAAACACAAGTTTAAAATAAGTCTATGTTAATTGTATAATATTACAGTTTATATAGGCAATCCATAAAGTAATGGTAAGGCCTTGTGTATCTGCTTTAATTTTTTGAGATGCACAGTGAACAAACTTAAGTACTTTTCATAATATACATTGTAGCATCAAAAGCCTTGGAAAATGTGCATGGACAACACCCGGTAGGTTAGGGAGGTGCCGCAACTTGCCATTCATTGATTCAACCAATGAACAGAAGATCTACGGAGTGACCCATGCTATATGGGCAACTTCCCACAGGCTCCCTAAAATTTTTAGGTTTAGCATATTTTGTGCGAACAGAAATCTCCAGTACATCTTATACGTGCTCAGTTGGGTTTATAACATAATTGTTGCGACGTCATTTGTCAGCACTCTTCCACAATGCTCTTTGAACTAATTCTGAACACGGTCTTCATAAAAAGTTGTCTCGCATGGAATATCACATTATCGTTAGGAAACATGAAGTCGTTAAAAGGCTGGAAATGGCCACCAGTGAATGATGAGTTTGTAACATTACAGATTTTGAGGGTATATTTACATTTAGTCATAGACATCGTTATTATTATTTTTATTATATATAATTTAAAGAGTACTTGCTTACGTTGTCACTTCTTTTAATATAATTTCCAAATTACGCTTCATTATCTGATTTAACATTATAATATTTGATTTATTTTATAATTATTTACATAGAGAGTCATTTGTTTATAGGCAGTATTCAGTATTAATGTTTGTTATTTTTAATTTCTTCCTAAAGGGTATAAAGTAATTAAATGTTTAATAAACATAAAACTATCCTGGTTGTCTCTTGTTTCGCCATTGCTGATTGGCTGACAAATGTGTCGTGGTCAGACGACAGCCAATCAGAGGACATGAGACAGCATAAGTAAGGCTGACAAAAATTACAACAAAGGTTTTCTTTAGATTCATTTCTCACCACACCCAGGATGCATGTGTATTTATTCAAATGAATATTTTAATGAGTGTAGATAATAAGATTTGCTACAAGATGTTTGTGTGATATGGAGAGTTTATAATTGAGTCATAAGAAATGTTAATTTGATTGTGTCTGAGAAGAATATGTATGTAATCATGTATTCAATTTTAAAAAAGAAGTAATTTGTTAAATACTGTTTGAAGAGATGAAACAATAATTGTATGAATGTTTTATATATTTGAGAAGAAAACAAATTAAAACTTTATAATTTAAACTGAAAAGTAAAAACCAGCACCCAACATGTCAAAGGGAATATTTGTTCATTTGACTGAAATGTAACAAGTTCAAGTGGACGAAAAGACTTAAGCGATGCCACAAAAGTGCACTCCAAACCAGTATGGAGCCACCAACAGCCTGAAGTGAAATCTGCTAGTCACCAAGAAAGATTTTTGCTAGACCTACATATCTCTTATCATTTATCGGTAGTTTATGGTAAAGGAAGCATTTTTTAAGTCAACCTTTGAAATAATCACTCTCCATTAACTGAATACATGCTAAAGTGTACACAGGTATGTAGGCTCCCATCCTGATTACATTGGCAGCAAATTAAGAAAAACACTTCCTAGTTTTCATGTTATATTCCAAGTGTTTATGGCAAATCAGGTTACTGGTGTTTTTCTGCTCTATACACATTAAAATAAAAAATGGCATATTAGTTATACATTTAAGTTCTAACAATTTTATGTTTTTGTTTGACTGACACATGAATAGTCACTAAGCCCATGGCAATGAAAAGTTTACATATTGTGGGTCCAAAACTGTAAGTAGATAACTTAACATTATGGAATCTGTGTTATCTACCCTAGCATATTGTTCCAATAACGAGCTTCCAAATGCTAGAAGTAGGTAACATTTACTTGAAATTTGAGACCCCTGGTCACTGGTTTCCAAAGTAGTAGATGAGTAAAAAAGTATTTGGAGTGTTGAGTGTCCTCAAGCTTGGCTGTATAAAAAATATTGTATGTTTGATGCATTACAGTTATGTACGTAATTAGGCACGAAAACTAAGCTTGCTCTTAAATCCAAACAGTAGATTTTAAGTTACTTAATTATAGTATTGGACCCACGATATGGCAGGAGGTAAAAAAAAAAATTAGGAGAAAAGTACATCTTAAGAAGGTTCTAAAAGTGTCCAAAATCAACAGTGAACAGTCTATAGAAAACATGGTTGGCCACTGTGCCATCCACTGTAGAGTGTGACTTCCATGAAGTAGTCCCACCCAGTACACACAACATGACGGTTTAAGGAATGTTGAAAGTAGAACAACATTGAAAATTGAATTTCCCATTTGTCTGACACAAATCATGCACTTTCCAAACTCCAATAATTCATGTTACTCTTGCCTCAATGGTGTTCCAAGTGACTCATGAGAAATCAGATTACAACTGATGTGGCTGTGCACATTTCCAATGGTACTACCTTACTATGACTTTTGCGTAGTGCTATCCCACAAATTTTGGCACTAGTGTTCACTGGTCTAATAGCATACATCACAAAAATTATTCACTGCTAAATAAACATGCAGAAGTGCCATGATTTAATTGAGATGAACAGTGGATGTTACACATGGAAACACTAATGTGATCGAGATGTATGGCAAATTTCAGATTTCCAGATCCTCATGCAGATGAAGGCAGACTATTCATGTACTACTGTCTTTATGGCTGGGGTGCCCCCATGGTGTTCTTATCAGTGGGACTCGTCACACAGCATGTCCCTGGGGACCACATCAAACCCAACTTTGGCCACAGCAGCTGCTGGTTCCATGGTAACTATCTTGAGGGAAAGTACTCTTATTTGACGACCACTCTACTCCTTATATGACATTCCCACACAAATTTAGGGGCAGTGGCTTCCAAAGGAAAATGTTATTATATTTAGAAATACATATGTACATCAGAGGACAAAAATTCCTTTGTTTAGTTTAAAAAAAAAAAAAGATAAAGAAAAATCAAAATTGAATGACTTGCACATGGAGGCACACACACAGGGGGTCCTGCAGGTCCAGAACTCCCCCCCCCCTCCTTCCCCCTATTAGTACATTAAATATTCTGCAGTATGTAAATAACTACTTTAATTCATACTTTAAGTTTCTGTCCCACTGAATAAATATGTACGTAACACTAAGTTATACTGTACATGTACCACTTTGTACAGACATTTGTTTTACATGACTAACAAATTATATTGTAACTTCTTTGCTTTAGATATCCCTTTTGAAAAAATGCTGTGTGCACATCTGCTTGCACATACGTACAGTTTATACACATTTCTCACAAACATGTGCAAATGACAGGAACTAACTGAAGAATATTGCCGTAGTTAATATTAAATTGAGAAATAATATAGGCTAACAACTTATTCACTCTCAACTATCTACGCTACGATATATTATGCTTGACTGTTCATTACTTCCAACACATATGTGTAGCCTGTATTACATTCTAAAGGTGCCATCAAATCTGTATCAAAGAATGAAAAATACACAGCTTGTCAAACCTCATTAACACTATTTCAGTAGAAAAAATTAACTTCTGGAAGTTTATTAAACTGAGCAAGTTTCCACAAATTTTACAAATGACTTTACTGGGAAACAAATTCTGCATATCCTGACTTAACTGCATAATATAACTGATCAAGGTAGTTAAAACTCGAGTATAAAACACAGTGGAATGAATTTACATATTTCACTTGGATATTTTGCATATGAAGTATTATGAAATAGAATGTAACTTTAAAAAAAATTGTCAACATCTGAGAAACAAAAAAATGTTTTTGGTGAATGGCATCCCTTTTGAAGGTATCGGTTATTATAAGCAAAGATAATGGGAATAATATAATACAGTGCAGTAAAATCAATATCCTTAGTAGTAATTCATGTTTATATAAATAACAAGTTCGTTACAAAAATACTACAAAAACAAAACATACATGCACTTTAAAGTGCACTTTGTACTATAATGGCATTAAAAATGACCACATGTAAAATTTTGCAGGCCCACTAGAAACCTGGAGCTACTTCTACGGTCCTATGGCTGTTCTAATGACTTTTAATATAATCTTCTTTGTGTGGACATCGTGGAGGCTGTGGAAGGACTACAGGAACACATCCATGCCTAAGCTGCGTGCCATGAGGTTTAAGTATGTTGTTTCAGTCTTGTAACTATTACTGTACCAATGCTATTTAGACCTATCTGTAGTAGCACATTTGCATCAGCTGTATAGGCTGTTCACAGTAAAGTGAGAACTTTTGAGACCCTAGTTACATTTTTCTTATAAGCCATTTTTCACCCTTCCACCATTTTTCAAAATAAATATTGCCATGAGGGTACTAAACACAGTGTATATATTTAACTGGACTCGAAAGTTAACATCTAAAGCTACAATATAACATATTCATTTGCTATAATTCCAAATGAGGGCTTCAAAAAGTACTCATACTACCGTGAACAGCCTGTAAGCAGATGTGAACAAAATACAGTAATTAATTTTGCTTGTATTTTGTACATGTAAGATGCTATAATTCAGTATTAATAAATCTGTTTATGTTCATGTCACCACTGCCAAATAACTCTTGGTTAGTGGAACTGTGGAAGGTGTAAGTGTTGTAACAAACTAGTGACAGAGATCTGGGCTCAGGCTAAATCATACATAATGCACATTGGCAAGGAATGAGTTATGCTCAATCAGCATAGATATGTCTAGCCAACACATCACATGATGCAACAACATACTACCTATCTGGTGCAGTGGTGTGTTATCTGTATCTTGTACTGCAGGACACACTGCTCTCGAGGACACACCACACTGCTCTCGAGGACACACCACACTGCTCTCGTAAACACCTCTAATCTGGGCAGGGAAGCTGTTCTAGCCTATAAACTAACAGCTTGGAAGTTCAAACATCTGCTTGACTGGGATATAGTAGTATTGAGATTTTTAAATAAAAGCTATGGAAGTTAATAATTCATTTGTTTGGTGGTTGCATGCTACTGAAAGAGGACCATTAACAAGTATAATTTAGCAATAACAAAAGAAACTGTATAAATGTCCCACACAAAGAAATTTCATTTTAAACAGTTAAATCATATATAGTGTATTTTAAATCCATTTATAAAAGTTAAGAACTATCTTGTTCATTACTGAAAGTTGACAAATAAATATATATTTTTTTGCTTTGGTGTAATACTTTATCAAAGTGTATGAATTGAAATTACCTTCAACACATATAAAACTGAAGAAAAAACACTCCCACACAAATTTATGAACAAATTAACAAATTTCCAATGTTTATTCCATAGCTTCCAAACGGTAACTTTGCTATCTTATCACAAACTGTGCACAGCATTGTACAAATCAGAGATGCTTGTGAGGGAGAAACTAGTAGTCCCAAAAACCTACGAGACAACTTGGGACGCGAGATTTACAACAAAGTGTTTCAACAGAGGATCTATCTAGTGAAGATGTGACACATATAGAAATATGGAAAATGATTTCAATATTGTTTTACTATAAAACCGACATAAATGAATATATAATGACCAAAATGTCTTTAACAAGATATTCCAGAAATGTATCTCAGTAAATGCATGTTAGTATTTCATGATAAGGGGTATGGAGGGAAGACAATGTTTGTCCATACAAATTGGGGGAAAAGAGACCCATTCGTAAAAAGTGGGGTAAAAATGCACTGTTGAAATTTACTGCATTTTAATGTGAGGCAACAAGTACTCTCACTACAGTCAATGTCCCCTACACTTTCACAACGGTGAACTTCAACAAGATGACTTGCTTCTAATGTACAACTACTAAGGTCATTCCAACACATTACCAAGCCATCAGTGGTGCATGTATTACTGTTAAATTAGGTTAGATTTAGTAGGGTTTGAAGAAATTACTTTTGAAACAGCAGCTCCAAAATGCAACTTTACCAACCAGCACCACATCATTTTTTTTTTCCAAATTCACTAAAATAAGGGCATTTTTTCCTCGGTTGCATGGACAATATTATATGGTTAAATTGCCACTTCTTTAAAATAATGTGAAAAATAAATAAGTAAACAAAAAACTTTCACTTTGGACCTGCATAACAATTACATAATGAAACAATAGTTATTTATAACACAAAATTATTTTTTTTTTCTGCAGATGCCTACTCTACTTGAAACTCTTTGTCATTATGGGTATCTCATGGATATTTGAGCTGTTGTCTTTCATGTTTGATGGCAACACTGGTTTCTGGTAAGTGCATTATCACTATCTGAATTCTGTGAATTATTTCTTCCCTAATTTTTCCCTGCTTCTTACAAGTGCACGAGACCAAAATTTTATAAACTGAAGCCCATGGCTCTTTCGAAGCCAGTAATGAAAAACTAACAAATGACAATCCTAGTCAGTAGTTTTTACATTTTTACCATCTTTGTAAGCAAATGTTTTTTACCTGTGTTCTGCATCCTTTTAGCATGACATTTTGCACTGCAAAGAAGCGTACAAATTTACAATGGAAGAAATAGCTCGACAAGAACGCATCATTCAGGCAAAATACTTGTTCTCAAAGTTGGTAAAAATTGCTAGCTGTGATTGTCCTTTCTTCTATTTTCCATACTGGCTACCAGCAACCAGTAAACTTTAATTATTATATTTAGTATTAATTTATGTCTCATCCCCTCTAATTGGCTGCTTTGTTTGCAGGATTGTCTTGGACATAATCAATGCGCTGCACGGAATATTCATATTTGCGGTGGTCGTGTTGCGGAAGAGGGTCCTGCAATTGCTTGTCCATAGCCACATGTGTGGCATGCCCTGGCCTAAGAGTTGGGCGGCGGGAGTCGACGAGGAATCGGAGACCATACTGGCTGAAGAGATGCAGTTGGGTAGCAATGCCAACTGATGCCCAACCGCACTCACAGCAACTATGAAACCAGTGATGACAAATTCACTGTGTCAGTGGACTTAGGTCTCAACACAAGACTTTTCAATAATTTTGGAGAAAAAGTGTGCACTACAAAAAACCAGCTCACTTGTGAACAAGTGATTTTATTACTATATGCAAGAGCAAAATAACTGTGAACATAACTGTCTCCTACGGCTTGTGGACGAAAATGTGATACTTAAATATGACACTTTAAAGCTACTTGGCAGCTAGTGAACTGAATACTCAATATAAATTCTTAGTGTGTGTCTTTTTGTAAAATAACTCAGTGTTTTATTAAAGACTCATGCGTGTTCAGCAGTTAAGAACGATTTACTCATGCACACAAACTTAATCTAGTTTTTGTATATGTGTAACCTGTATCAAAACTTTAATTAAAATAGATAATATTTATTGTCTTTTTCTTAACTGAGGTTTGAAACAACCACATTGCTGCATTAACAATCATAATGTTAACAAAAATAGAACCATAAAACAAATATCAAGACAAGAAATGCTACAAATATCCACATACAGTAATAAGGTTAACAATTTACAGTAAAATAGTTTTAATCACCCATGTGCATGCCGCAGTTTTCACGCTAGTGATTTCCTTGAAAAAGATTTCTCATACTATGCAACATTTCTGTAATAAATATGGAAAGCTATGTGAAACTAAGAATGTGCTGACATTTATTTTGAGGTACACTAAACAGCTGAATGAAAAATTAAATTTGCCAAATAAGAATAACAATGACTGAGAACCAAGATAATTGTGAATAACACCTAATTGGTTAACTTTATCAAAATTAATTTTTTTTCGCTTTAGACTTAAGCTACAAAGTTACTAACAAACTTGCATGTTACAATCTTCAAGGTGATTTGGGAGAACCAGTTAGGACTTCAAATTGGGATAGTCGTTTTGATAAAAAAGATTTTTCACACGTGTTTGCGAGTAATTCCGAAAGATACCAAGATAAAATAACTGAATTTACATGTACTCTGAATGGTAACAAAGAATGCAAAATTAATTACTGTTACTGTTCAGTTAAAGTTTTAACACTGGCGTTTAAAATGTTTTATAACAGAAAAATTAATGGCACCTCTTAAAACAAAGGGTTAAAAATTACTACTGTCACAATCAATTCATCTTGTAGCTGAAGGTCAAAATGAGAGTGAGTAATCTGCAATGTATTCACCTTTCTTTTGTAAACTTCAGTTATCAATTAAACACTACAACAAACCACAAATCTAATGGAATTACATATATAGCCCTTAGCCACTAATCGACAGGATCACTGTAGCTAATCCATTGACCCCAGAAAGTTAATTTTTAAATTTAGGTACTGCACAACTATAGTGTATTCACATTATCTTCACAAATTTTGAACCAAACTTTTGAAAAATCATTCCATGCATTACGTGTTTGGTTGTCTCCTAAATACAGTGAAACTCTGTTAAGAAGTTTTCCTGCTTAATATGTTTAATCATTTTGCATCTTGTCTATATGCACATGTGAAATTTGACCCATTTAAGAATTTTTTCTGGTTAATAAGCATTATTTTTTCAGTCCTTTAAAAAAATGTCTTAACAGAGTTTTACTGTATATTCTGTATCAAAAGTTTTTTATACTTCTGTAAACGTAACAGTATGTTACTTTTGGTTAAATTCAACTTTTGCTAATGCTTTATGTTTAAATTAAAATATTTCACTTATACAGAGGAACCCCTGTATTACACCCCCCCCCCCTTTTTTTTTTTTACACTTTCCTGCGTTTTGCAACTTTTTCCCAGTTCCTTGACAGGTGTAAAATAAGGGTTTCACTGTAATTATTACAAATAAAAATAGAGAGAAAATAGATGTATTGGTAATGCCTAGTAAGAAATAATTTTCATGCAAAACTTACATTATTAAACTGAGTGTGTATGAATGTGGTGTGTTGTCACTTCTGTGTAATTTACTGGACATAGTTAAGCTTTTGTTTGCATGGGGTGGAGGAACAACATGAAAACAGAACTTTAACAGGGCTTAGGAAAAGTTGGAAGTAGCAGTAAATGGACTACAGATGGGTATTATATGGAGGACCTCTGTAATAGTTACGACTTAGCACCTCGGTGATAGTGGGGACATAAGAAACAGCACAAGTGATTCAAGACTATCAGGATCGGGGAAGGACATGGCCATGGCATCCCACAATTTACCTGGAATGGTTTTAGAGATGTAAAACTGAACTCAAGATGGCTGGACTAGGAACAGAAATCTTGTTATGCTGACAATACAAATGCAGGCTAAGAAAAGTATCATCTGTGGCAACACTCCATATTCATAATAATAATTCTACATAATTGTGTTTTAGAAGATGATTACTTCATGTAAAAGTACCAGTCAAAAAGTTATCGGTGAGAAAGTTTGTGGTCTCGGTGCTGTGGGGAACGTACAAAAAGCTTACATTACATGTCTTGACAGCAAGTTTTGAGATGCTGTTTGCAGTCATCATAATAACTAAGGTACGACATACTCAGTTAAAAGTTTGTGCTGGAAGATGTACCACTCTCATTCAGAATGTTGAACACCATGTTAAAAGATACTCAGTTTAGAATTCTAAAATTGGGATATGGTATTTTGTTAAAGAAACACTAGCACTTTCCTTATAAAATGTGCTATAGGCTGTTCACAGTAAAATGATCACTTTTGAAAGCCCTGCTTAAGATCTACTTGTAAACATGTTGTGTATTCATCCACCCAATGTAAAATTAACATTGCAATTGACCTCGTCACTTTATTCATGCGTCGGTCAAATGAAAATGAAAAAATTATTTATAAAGTAAATACTTTACAAATATACTAATTTTTATATTTAGATGCATAAAAAACCAGAAAGCGGAAGAAATAATTTTAAATTATCACAAATAGTTACCTTACACTTTTTATACGATGTTAAGATATGCAAATACTTTCTATCCAACATTACCAACTTAACTGGGTGGATGTCACTCAGTGCAACCATTAAAATACATGGATGCCGGGTCAGTGACTTTTTCTAAGGTTCATTTCTAAAGTGCTCACTTTATAGTGAACAGCCTTTACATCAGTGGCGTCACTAGGATTGTAAGTTGGGTGGGGGGGGCTAAAGATGGCCAGATCGGGAGTCAAACCTGAGGCTTCCCGGATCTGGGGTTTTACCGCCGCGCCATCTTGTTCGGTATTGACATAGACATTCCAAAATTAAAATAACAAGACAAGACTACAAGTCAAGGGCGAATCCAGGAATTATTTTTGCCTTAGAGGTAATGATTTTATTTTTATTTGTTTTGTGGTGCTTCAAGTATCGTCAACAGCGACAGCTGTACTAACAAATTCATGCTATATTTTTCCATCATTGTCTGTACAATTAGACTAAACATTTACCTTGACTTCACACATTTTACACAAAAAAAAAACCACCCAAAAAATATTGAGTGCAGCAGAAAATTTCTGACAGTTTTATGAATGAATGTCTTTTTTCTCATTTACCCCGCCTTTCACATCAACTCTTATTCAGCTGAAAGCAATTTTTATTTACACAAACAATTTAAACTGATACGCCAGCAGAAGCTAAGATGAGCAACCGACAGAAGCTACACAAATTTTCATATAATTCACATCTTACATGTTAGAAACCACAGGCACATCTACTTATTTATCCCTTACTAGCATTATTTAGACTTAGATAAAACATTTGTCACAGAGTTAGAAAGTTTTTTTGCATGTGTTATGGTATCATTGTGAGGTGCTCACTAGCTTTTAAACCTATCTAATAGGTAAATATTTTTTATGAAAATTTTAAAACTGCAAGTTTCGGTAGACAATAATTACATTAATTTTATAGGTTTGGAGAGGGGTCAAAGGCCCCCTGCCACCCTCCACCTCTTTGGGTTCACACTTGGCACAAATGTTAAGCACATTGCATTGTTTAAACAATAATATGCACAAAAATATACTCAGTGATGATGCTGAAAACTAGGTTGGGTGAGTTCTAGTCTTCCATTGTATTTGAATGTGAATTCATCGATAATGCAGTCCCGACACACTTTCTTGATGCCTTCTTATTCTATTGCCAGCAGAAATTAAGATGCGAGCTGCTCCTGTCCCATGGTATTTCTTAGGTACGTTTTAAGTATTTTGAGTACACTGAAGGACTTTTCACTTGATGCAGATGAAACGGGAATGGTAAGTGCGATCTGGAGAATTATTTTGAGCTTCGGGAACACACTTGAAGGCAAGAGAGTGTATAGATCAAGTAATGAAATATCACTTTTTTGCTTTGTATTTTTCAGGTAGTTTTTAGCGACAACAATTTCAGCTTCAGAAACTTCAACTTTATAATGCTTACAAAAACCTTCAAATGATCAAGAGATAAAAACTTTGTGGGAATTATTGACAACTAGTTTCGGAGACATCACTTCAAGGGTTTTCAGAAGTACTTTATTGGACTCATCAGCAAATCGTTTTCTTATCTCTGAGTTCATGAAGTCTATTATAGGATAAAACTTTTTTTTTTTTTTTAAATCTGAGGACTGAGAGGCACAGTCAACTTGAGACCTGTCGTTCCCATGTCCCAGAGTTAAAAAAAAAAAAAAAAAACAAAATCATCCATGGTAGAGGATGTTTTCAAATTTTGCTGGGGACGACTGTTCTCAGCAACAGACTTACAAAAAATTCCCAGGCCTTCTCCAAACTTCCTAGCACTATCGTACACTGATTTTAAGTGTTCTTCATTTTGAAGCTGTTGCAATGTGTCACTCACAGAAGAAACAGCAAGGAGAGCTTCACTAAGGTTATAACTAGGAGACTGAAAACTCTTTGCTAATCATGTCAGTAATCCCTTAAACTTCAATAAAAATGAAAAGTGTGAATATCGTAGATTGTTTTTTTGAGGAAAAGACAGAGACCCTTAGCAGTGAATGGGTCAGCACCATCAGGATTTTCAAGGTATTTTAACAAAGCAGGGTAGGTATTTTTCACTGCTTTCAGAGATCTTAACTGAGAAGATCATCTGACAGAACTGGAAGCTGCTAGTTCAGTCTTTTTTAGATTTAGGTCTTTCTGCACAGAAATTTATTGAGAGCTATTGTCAATCTAGAAAAATAATTATGTAAGCTATTCAACAAATCAAAAAACTCTCTGGCTTCAGGAATTGACTTGCAAGTATCAACTGGTACTAAATTAAGTCTGTGTGCATAGCAATGTGTATAAATTGCCAGAGGATGCTCATTTACAAACAGTTGTTGCATTCCATTATAATAGCCACTCATTACATTAGCCCCCATCATAGCATTGATCCACACAAGCCAGATCATACGTCATATTCTTTCATCTTTTCAACCATCGTATTGTGCAATCCGGAAAAACTTAGATCCGTAACATTACAGAATGTCAAAAACTTTTCCTGTACTTTATCGAGGATATAACACACGCAAATACTGAACTGTTTCGTCTTGCTTACATGTCTGGTTTCGTCTGCAATAACAGAGAAAGAAAAAGAACTCTTCACGTATGTTAATATTTTATTTCTTACAACTGTTGCACAGGATTCTAAAATTTCATTCTGAGACGAAGCTAATATATAAGTTGCATTTCGTGGCATAAAATCCAACAATAAGGTTTGAAAGGTTGATTGAAAGTCAGTGTCAAATATTGAAATCAATTCAAGAATTTCTAAAAAATTTCCACGAGTTTGACTACCTGCATTTTCGCAGTGACATCTTTGAGCTATGCCCTGGCGAGCTGTGAGTAAAAACACTTCAACTAACCTTACCAAGTATAGTCTGCATCTTTTTATATCCTCTAAGTTTGCATTTAGCTGCTACTTAGCTACTGTACAGCAAGTCTGGGTGGTACAGAATTTCAACCATCATTCTGCTGCTTTAAGATGGTATTCTGTAATCTCTGATCCCTAAGCTTTTGTAATGCATGTTTCCAGTTGGAGAACCCACTGCAAACAAAAGCACTATCCATGTAGCCCCCCCCCCCCCCCCATGCGAAATTTCTGCACTGAAAACCAAACGCAGCATCACGTGATACACTGTATTCTAACCACGAGAATAGATTATACCAGGTTTTAGAAAAAGATCATTTCTGCTTACCCAATACTCTTTAGTGGAAAATAATTTATAGCAGGTTGTTTTGGTTTTTCTGTCTTAACCGGTAAAATCATAAGGATCGTCCTCTTGATTAACATCATGGATAACTGGTTCGCAATTTGTCGGCACAATCGTTTCTGCTTGTTTATTTTCATTGCCAACACTGTTATTATTTTGAGAATTACATTCACTCGAGTTGTTCATAGTTCGTACATCTGTTAAAGTTTGAGAAGACTCAGATTTCTTCAGCTTGACGACAAAACGATCCATATTTACACAATTGAAATCCAACAATAACCACAAGACAGTGCAGCAGAGACAATTTAAACCGAAACAAACCAACACGCGTACCAAACTCTCAGAACATTCCATAGAACAATCCATTGAAAGGTTTTTTTTTTAGAGATAGTCAATTATTTTGTGTAGCGTATTATTTAAAACCTTTGTTAGAAGAACTGCAATGGCAATATTATCTTGTTTCGCTGGCATTGCATTACCTGTGCGTGGCCATGAGCGTGAGTAAATTCAGTGTTATCAACTTCTCAGCAATCAATCTGCCTTCGCGCGGGCTCTACCCAGAAGCATTGTAAAAATAAAACTACTTATAATCAAATAAATCTGAGTGTCTTTGGTATGGCGCTGGCATCCATAAACAGCTACGAAAATAAATTGGCAGTGAATACATTAGCTCAGAACATTATCTGTAGCACATGTTAATAATTAACAAAATTGACTTACCTATATCACATTCTTATTCAAATGTTTGATTTTTATGTTAACTACAATTTTCACTATGTGGTTTGGGGGGGGGGGGGGGGCCTTCGAGGAAATTTGGAGGGGTTTAAGCCCTCCCAAATAAGGCCTAGTGACGCCACTGCTTTACATATACATGCACAAAAAAAATTTGAGGCATATTTTAACAACTGTGTCATAGTAATTATTCAGAATATGTACACATGAACTGTTTTCTCTCAATGAATGATACAATCACTTTTCTCAATGCTTATTTTTGGTCACAGAAATCTTGTATCAAAAAAAATCATAATACTATATTTTATGTTTACAACCAAAATGATTGAAAATGACCATACAAAACAATGCAAAACCAGATTATGAAAACAAAATATTACAGATTAAGATGTAAAAGGAATTTAAGGCACAGTATTAACATGAAGCACTCCATTCTGTACATTTTTCCACATTTAACCAAGCTGTTTACTTTATTACGAAATTGTTGACTGAAGTTTATAAAGTAGCATACAGCTGTTTTTTCATTTCATTAGGAAGTAGCAAAACTGTTTTACAAGTCTATAGAATGAGAGAAGAGGCATCTATGTAAGGCTGAAGCATATCTCCTCACACCTTGTTCAGTTCAGAGTAATACGAAACTAAAGTGGCACACAATTTCTAAATGAGCTTTTGAGACACTCGTACTTTTATGCAGGTCAATCCATAAGCAAGGTTCGAAAATCCCTGAATGGCAACCTACATTCATGACAGTTTCTGCCCCCATTTAGCACACTTTGCTCAGCCATAACAGTTGTAGCAGTAAAATGTTCACAAACCATTCTATATGAATAAAGAGTTAATTACTGGCAAAAAGCCATGTAGTTTGCTGTCATCCCCGAACTCACTGTCACATACAAAGTGTCAGGCCAAGCCATCTGTCTGAATTAGCATACTGCCTTTTCTCGTCTTTAATTCCCCTGCAAAACACTGTCTGCACCAAATGTCTTGGTCCCAGTTTATCAACAAACCTGTTTACCGAGACCACAAGGTTCAGCTGATGGAAATGACAAGCAAAAGCACATGAAACTGTGCCAGCACTATAGCAAACTGCAAGTATATCCAACCTAAAACCATCCACAATAACATGGATGATGGGGTCAAAAGTGCCAATGAAAGTGATCTACATGCCAATGACGATGATCCTACACATGGTGGAGCTGGAAACTCTGGCAATATTGGCTTCCACAACCATTGTGAGTTTTATTTCTGATGGGCAGCTAACAAATAGGTTCACCCAGTGCAACATGTAAAAAGACATTGACATTGGCAGGACCACAGGAAATACTGCCAGTGACCAGGTACTTAAACCATCTTGTCCAGCTACATGCAGAGTGGAGTAAGAGATGAGTATCTAGTAGCCAAGTACCTGGGCAAAGATATCATACTAGAATAGACCTGACTGGAGGTGCAGTATGAAGATATGGATTTTCAAACAAGACAAGACTTAGGATGGACCAACTTGAGGATCCCGGGCATTCAATAATGTGCACAACAGAAACAACCATGTGATAAGCTGCATCACCAACTCTCCAAAGACTAGATGGAGAACTACTTATTGTGTCACAAGCAAATATGTAAACACATACAGTGGGAGTGGAGAGGGTTCGACAGCTCTCAACGAGATCTTGAGAGGAGATGATGGTGAAACAAGATCAATATGGAGCAGTGCCGAAATGCAAGGGTGGGGGAAACTGGAGATTCCTGAGAAAACCCAGCAACCAGCAGCATCATCCAGAACAATTCCCAAGCGTGAAAATCCACGAGTAACCTCGCCGGGAATCAAACCCAGTTTGCCTTGGTAGGAAGCGAGCATTCTTAAACGCTACAACAGCAGCAGTGCTGGCACATAAGTACAGATGATGGAACAGAAGCTCCTGGTGGAGCCCCCAAGGTGCCGTACAGCCCCCAGAGAGAGACAGTACCCGAGATTTTGGATAGGTTATTACGATTTCAACCCAACATAAAAACTAACAATGGGAGTAATCTAAAGAATCTTGGGAGTTTTACCATCTTCTCTCCAAGTCACATTTGTGACGTGAATACTGACAAATCACAATAAACCAGACTTCTACCACGTTCACAATGACCAAAGTTGAATCACTGTAATCCATGTAATGCTGTTTGGCTTGAAAAGTGCGAGTACCATTAGTTCATTGGTACACGGAGATGTTATTTATGACAATTTTGTTTTGCATATTTGAATAACATTATTCCAAAGTAACCATAGAATGAAGATCATAAGTGGCACTCAAGTTTTGTACTGGAAAGACTGAAGGACATGAGCTGATAAGTGAAGTGTTATGTAATGAAGGGCACAACAGAGTACTTGGTTAAGTTTTTGTAAAGTACATAATCTGGAAACCTGCAGTTGTTTTCAGAATTTGAAAATGTGCCCAAAGAGATTTACATATTGGTTTTATAACTGCTAAATAAATCAACCTTACATTTATTTTTTTCAAAATGTACAGTATTTTAGGTAAACTTGTAACCAGATTTGAACAAAATTGAGTCTTTAACTTTAGACAACATGCACAAAATTATTAGTTGGTTTCCAATCCAACACCATGTCATGTGATTTTACTTCAACTGTCAAATACTTTGTTTATATCTTTCAGTGGTTAAAATAATGCTGGCATTTTTAAAAAACCGACGCCTATGACAATGTTTATGTTGATTTTGTGGCTCTTCAACAACATCTGTAATGATTATGATTCTTATAATGATATTTTACATATTATTAAAATATTAGTGTTATTTATGACATAGCATATTGAGCATTACAAGTTAATATTTTGCTGTGACCATGTTTAACCTTGTTAAAACTGTGAGGTGGAAGAACTGTAAAGAAAGTATTGTTACAATTTTTCAAAGTCTGTTGGTGTAACCATGTTCTTTAAGTGATTAAGGTTTTAATATTTACATAACTGTCCCTCGCATCGCAGACTAACACAGTCAAACACTTAAATCACTAACTCTCCTTCCATGAATTCATCACCTCTATCTCTAGGATCATGTCGAGCTATACTCTGGATGCCAGTGGACACTGTGATATGTTCCTCTTCTGCTTCTTGGCTGTCTTCTTCCCCTGAAAACACTTGTGCACAACTACATCTCTCAATTGGACTTCCCTCATTGTCTTGTCTAGATTAACAGCAGGGCAACTTCTTTGGCGATCCAGTTCCAGTACCCTATTTCTTCTTACAATGATGTACCAATCTTCTTTCTTCCTTTCCTGTGGTATGGTGTAGCCAGTACCTTGTCGGAGCTATGTGTCAAAAATTATCATTAACACTGCTCCCAGATCTAATCATGGGTGAAGTTGCATTTGGCCAGTCTCTCAATTATTGGTATCGCGTAGCACCTATGGACATTGAGCTTGTAAGTGTCCCACTTTTCCACAGATCCAGCATTCTCAGCACCTCAGTCGACAAGGGACAGGTGTCGCTGCCTCCACGAAATTCCAAAGTTCCCCCACCACCGAATCCAGTATCCTGCAGTTCCTTTGGGGGCACTGGACCAAATGTCCTGTTCGGCCGCACTCCCAAGATTACAGACAATTAGCTGGATAAAAGCAAAACTCTCAAGGCACATTCGGGAGCAATGCTTGTCATTGTGACCTCCAACCTCTTCAAAATGTCCAAAATGTTATCTCCATTATCTATGTGGCACACTGTAGCTGCAGCACTGCACACACTGCACTAGACACCCACAACAGGGCATAGGTTGTTTCTTAGCAAATTCCACTTCCAATGATGGGGTCAGGGCATCATACATGCTGTGTGACAATGCCAGAGATTCTTTCCGAAGCAAACAAGGAACGCGGGTGGGGGGAGAGACAATGCATAACAGTAATACACCAGGTAGTTTCAATGAAAGGATGGCCTCAATTAGAATACATATCAAAACTGATAAGTATTTTGACTGGACTTATGACACTTTGAGCAATTAGTCGGCGCTATGGCAAATAATAAACATCTAAGCATGTTATGATTGTGTTTCAAACAAATAGAGGAAAGTTACAAACTTGGGATATAAACACGTGCAGCTTTCAAATTACAGTATTTTAAAGTAACAAAAGTCATTCACGAAAACATTTAATTTATATACGTGCAATATTCACCATCAATATTGAACCAGCAACAGCTATTTTATAAATACATCACTTTACATGTCCAACGAAACTAACATGTGCTGAAATATTTTTATGCTTGTAGTAGAAACACAAATTTATCAGAACTTTGTAATTTAACTAGCAAGGTTACAAATACATGTACAACCTTGATTGAGCAATTTTAAGTATTTTTTGCAGGAATTAAAATATGCACTTGGTATAGCAACATGAAAAGTCACCAAGTTCGCCAACTTCCAAGTCGTAACTGTCCCGCCATCACATCTGAAAACATATTTCAACAGGCTTTAAAACATTAAAATTATATATATCTTAGTTATGGATTATTCATAAATAATAATTTTATAAAATCTGATAAAAGAAACCTGTAACTTATCATTAATCTACTACAAGTGCTAAGAAACTTGACATATGTGAAACATATTTCTCATTTACAAGTTTCTCCCTTCTTGGGAAAAAAAACCTTGAGGAGATTAAGACTTACACACTCTATTTTATTTTAATCAGACCATAAAAAAAATATATGTATATATTAAAATGTTATAATGAAATATGTTTCCATCTGTGATGTTACCTGAAAATATAAATATATCAAAAATAAACGTGTACTTTGCAAACAGAATACTGAACTGAAACTCAATTCAATAACATTTTACATATAGATTATTTCTTACTTGCCATTGCCAACACCACAAATCTCTAACCTTGTTTAGTTCACACCAAATAGAAAATAAAAAATAAATATTTATCTGCAGTTTGTAAACAATTTACAATAAAATACTTAGACACTAATATCAATATTATATGTTTGTAACAGAGGATTTATTTAAAAAAATCAACAAACATATTATACCTAAGGTGATTTTTAAATGGTTTATTTCAAAAGTGAGAGGATGTCAAAGGACTATAAACTGATTAGGATTACATCTTATTAGGACTACTGAATAGTCACATTCCATTCTATATGACATCAGGTACAGAAAGCAATGCATTTGAAGTGTTAATGTTTTTTTGTTTTTCAACTTAACTGCAACCTTCACAGGACTGCAAAACAGTTATAAACAAGAGCCAAAGTGTAAAATGTATATATGTATATGCTTACAAAACAATGGATCAAACGAGACATCAGATGCTTACACAATTATTATTAATCACTAGCGAGTACCCAGCGTGCGTTGCAATGCCATGCAAAGAAAGAAAGTGTTTGTGTTTTAAATCTGTTTATTGAAGTGCTTTTGGATACACAATATTTTTTTGTTTTTCCATCTGGTGCGTACACGAATAAGTCAGGTTTTCCGATGCGTGAGCACGCCACATACAGCTGTCCATGCGAGAAGCATAGGTTTTCCAAATTTAGAAATTGTCCCTGTGCCTTGTTGATGGTCATTGCAAATGCAAGTCGCACCGGAAACTGCAAACGTTTGAACTCGAATGGCATATCTGTCGGAATCATTGGGATGCGTGGCAACAGTATATTTTCTCCTTTAAATTTTCCTTTTAAAATTGTAGCTTCGATGATATTGTTCATCATCTTTTTCACTGAAAGCCTGGTACCGTTGCAAAGTCGTGGTGGATTGCTGTTTCGGAGAAGAATGATAGGCATGCCAATTTTCAATGTTAACACGTGCAGCGCATGCCTGGCAAATCAAGTGAATTCAAGAATTCAGTTGGATAATTGACAACTTCGTCTTGATTCATTACAGTATCTATAGACTTATACGTTGTAGCATTGCCTGGCATTTTGTTTTGAATGTTGAAATTGATGGCATTGACATAGTTGTTTTTGGCTGCTAATATAGAACGTTAACTGAGCCACTGATGACTTTTGTAATTCGTGCAATATTTGGGAAAACTTTGTGAATCAATTTGTCTGTGGTTGCTGTGATTTTACGGAAGTTTGTTGGCAATGTGATACATTGTGTGGATTCATCGATTGTCATTTTCCCATTCTCAATATCCAACGATTGTTTTGCGAAACATTCAGCAAATGCATCATGTTGTACTTGCATACACATATTGGTCTTCAAAGTCAATTTCTATATGTGTCACCATAAATATGATGATTTGAGACATGTATTAAGTTCATCAGCAGGTGTTGGGCATGGTATAACTGGTAGAGTTTGTCGAAAATCACCAGACAATAAAATGAGTGCACCACCAAAGAGCTGTTTATTTCCTCTCAAATCTTTTAGTGTACGATGAAGCACATCCAATGTTTTTTTGTGCATCATAGTACATTCGTGCCATATAATGAGTTGACGTGATGGAGTACTTTACCCATTCCAGAATTTTTGCTGATATTGCATGTTGGTGTCTCAGTAATTTGCATATTCAATAGCAATTTCAGTGCTGAATGCACTGTTCGGCCACCATTCAAAAGGGTTGCCACAATTCCAGATGATGCGATTGCCAGTGCAATATTTTTTTGTGATCATATGGTTGCCGAAATAAGTGAAATAAGAAAAATTTTGCCTGTGCCCCCCGGGCGCATCTAGAAAATAAAACCCACTGCTTTGGCTTGTAATTGCATGCATAATTCTGTCATACGCTATGAGTTGTTCTAGAATCAATTTCAGAAGATTTGTTTGAACAAATGTACCCACTTCATCGACATCAAAGTGTGTTTCTCATTGCAAATCACAATCGAAAAGGTCATTTGCAGATTGATTTGACGCAGCCATTCCCAATTTTACCAGTGCTTTGTTAACGATTGTCAAACATATGACATCAGTCAAAACCAATGCCTCATTATACACGTTTGATGCAAATTGAATGACCGGATTTTGATTCGTTGCACGCAAACGACGTAGGACGTCTTCACTCATGTAGTCTATGTATTTTTCCCAAAGATCTTTTGGATTGGATGGGAAGCATGTTGTCAAAATGATTGCAAATAACATGCATATTTGCTGTGGTGACGCAGTGTCCGATGCATCAGCGAGTGCAGTGTCCCAATGTACATCATTTTCAAGAAGATTTAATTCTTGGCAAGCTTCACGGTAAGTGGCACATACTTGAAAATTTACTGTTCTCAATTCTTGGAAGGATGTCGGTCCACATACGTTGATTAACAGTAATCACAAGTAAAAGCATTCTGCATTGTTTGGGTGAACAGTGAACAGATGGCCTAACACGTTGGTCGAATATAAATTGGGATGTCCTTCAACTGCTTTACCTTGTTTGCGACGTTGAAACTTTCTCGCTGATGCATTCCATGTGTAGTATGTTGGCACTTCAGAGTAAAGTAGCGTTTTTGCAAACATGTCATCCCTGCACAATGAGAAAAAATGCAGTTTACGTTGTTGGCGGTGGTGACAATGCTCTTGAATGTGCATTTTCTGTTGTGAAGTGCATGCGCTGTCCATTTTCAAGGTGCACTAACAAATGAACAACTGTTGGACGTCGTTCATGAATTGGATATGATTAAATGCACCATACTGCTTCATTGCTACTAATGTAGCGCCCCAGTTGAATTGGTCGATTTCATCTATATATGCGGTTGCATTTCCCACTCCAAAAACTACCATATCGCTTCCTTTGTTCACATATTTACAAATGTACTTGATCGAATTCACCGAATTGCAAAACTTGACTTTGATGTGTGCTTTGTACGTTTTCGAGAGTAACGGTGAATACAGTACAACCAAACGATTATCAACTTCATCATTGTTTCACACTTTTAAAGTGATATATTTCCCGCCATCTTCAGTTGATCGTCGATGATAAGTGGATATACATAGGCCAGTGATAGTCTCTGCAAGAAAGTCTCTTGGGTATCGTTAGCTAGAGTAAACTCATTAGTTGAAACGACTCACGCACCACCTATTGTAAAATTGTTGTACTAATTGCAATTGGATGAATGGTATATATAAATAGATACACGCATTTGTTGAAACGACTCGCGCGCCACCTATTGTAAAATGGTTTTACCAACTCAGAAACCTTTGCGGGCGTGCGCACAACAACTTACCAAAGTTTCATCGCAATCGGATGAATAGCATAGGAACGCATACGGGACAAATAAAGAAACATTCATTTATATATATATATATATATATATATATATATATATATATATATATATATATATATATTATATATATATATATATATATATATAAACACACACACACACACACACTACATCAAGCTTAGCATTGTTATAAACTTGAAATCAGTTGAAAAGCTGTAATTTCATGATGCCACATAGTATATACTTCCTGTGAGCTACAAAGGGTTCAAACATTTCCACAGAAATTTTAATTTGTTGCTCTAGGTGTACACTAAAATTATTATTTAAGGTTTGAAGCATTAACATTTCAGTTGATTCAGATATACAGATATTAATTCAGCCATTTCTAAATTTTTTATCACCTCATTCTTCTTCTCCAACAAATTCAATAATAATAATAATAATTATTCATTTCTTCTCAAACAAATTAAAATATTATAACTTGTTCATCTTCTTACAATTAAAAATAAATTAATATTACTTGTGTTCTTTTCTGATAACTACAAAAATATTTTGCAGCAATTATAATTACTAATTAACGCATTTAAAACTTCATAATATTATACTCAAGACGATCCTTGGCCGTGGTGGTATTATTTCTGCTATAAAAATCAATGTTCGATTTTACTTCTGCCTTGCTTATGTTGTCACTTGTCCTCTAATTGGCTGTTGTCTGACCACAACACATCTCTCTGTCAATCAGCAATGAGATCACAATCAGAGATGACAGACAATTAGTATATGTTATTTTCGTGCATTTGTTTAATGAACATTGAATACTTCCTACCCTATACGGAATAGTTGAAAAATAACAAACAAAATTATAATACTAAATATTGTATATAAATAAATTAAATATACTTACACATGACCTCTATGTCAATAAACTATTAAAATATCCAAAGATTATACTTAATTTTGTCTTAACTAATATAGCAAAACTGAACTAGGAAATTATATTATACTAGCTGTTTGCACAACTTTGTTCGCATGGACTTTAGGATTTGTTTACATATTTTAAAAATAGAAATAGAAAACTGAAATAAGGCGTGAATAGTGCCAATCAAAATTTATACATAATAATAATCAATAATCAAAATTCAAAAAAAATAATTTTTATGTTTTAAATATTAATCAAATAGAATTTACAAATGTATTTTTAATTTTATATGAAAATAGCTGATCCCAAAAAACGTTGTTGCACCTGTTGCAAGTTTGTGCTTCTCAATTTTGTGTTCATTCCTCTTCAGTTTGTGCAGCACGTGTTCATGTTCTATTTTGCCTAGTTTCTCTATTATGTCATGTACATCGACCAATGTTTGACCGTGGTATCACTGGCATTTTTCTTTTTTGGATCAACAAACATTTCCTGCAAGTATGAGCAAAATCGGCCCAAAAATATAGAAGTTAGACACCAGCACCACCTATCGGAATGAAACATAACTAAAAACCAAAAACATTTTTTAAAATTATGATCATTAAGCCAAGTTTTTCTGAGTGTGTGACATAAGAAAATTTTCCCATTTGTGTTTTTATAACACAGGCAGCTGCAAGACTCGTTGGTAATGAAAGAGTGAGTGGAATGTGTGGGCAAGTGAGGAGGACGGATGAGTGAGGAGGATGGATGAGTGAGGTGGACGGGCGAGTGAGGTGGATGGGCGAGTGAGGTGGACGGGCGAGTGAGGTGGACTAACGAGTGAGGTAGGTTGGCAAGTGTGGTGGCTGGGGGCGAGTAGGCAGACATAAGGGTAGGGGCAAGTAGGCGGGCATGAGGGTAGGGACGACTAGGCGGGCATGAGGGTAGGGGCGAACAGGCAGGCAGGAGGGCAAGGTCAAATAGGTGGGCAGGAGGATGGCTGGGAGTAGGATGGCAGGAAGATGGTGGTGAGTTTATGGGTTGGAGGGTGGGGGGAGTAAACACACAGGAATGTGGTGGGGAGTAGGCTGCAGGAGGGTGGGTGCATGTAGGTGGGCAGGAGAGTGAGTAGGAGTAGGTGGGCAGGAGGGTGGGTGTGGGTGTGAGTAGGCAGGCAGGTAGGTGGGTGGGTGTGGGTGCGAGTAGGTGGTCAGGGGGTGGGTGGGTGCGAGTAGGTGGGCAGGAGGGTGGGGTGTGAGGAGACAGGCAGAAGGGTGATGGTGAGTAGGCAGGTCGAAGGGTGGGAGAGTGGGGACGAGTAGGCAGGCAGGAGAGTGGGGAAGCAGATGTCAGCTGAGGAGGGGGGTATACGTTGGCAGGAGGGGCGCTGAGTAGGCGGGCAGTAGGGAGGGGACGACTAGGCAGGAGTACAGGTTCAAGTAACCAGGATGGTTGGATACATTTGGATACGTAGTGGATACATTTGGACGGTTCTTAAAATCAGTATCTTACAACCCGCTGAAGCGAGGTGAGTATGAAGCAGTGCCGGAATGCAAGGCGGCGGAAATGAGAGACCCCCGAAGAAACCCGCCGACCAGCGGAATTGTCTGGGATGATTCCCATTTGTGAAAATCTGGAAGTGACCCCACCATGAACTGAACCCGGTTCACATAGGTGGGAGGCAAGTATCCTGACTACTACACCACCACAGCCCCATTGTGGGGGATACAAAGTAGGAAACTAAGGGGGAGTAGGTGGGAGGGTGGGGTGAGTAGGTGGAAGAAGGGGGCAAGTAGGTGGGAGAATGGGGTGAGTATTGGGTAGGGCTAAGTGGACTGTATGGGTGGGGCAAGTAGGCAGGCAGGGGATGGCAAGTAGTATGTGGGTGAGGTCAAGTGATTAAGTGTGGGTGAGCAGGGTGAGTAGGTGGACACGTAAGTGATACTATTCAGGAAGGTGGTGTCGAATAGGCAAGTTGGTGCAGGGTAGATATGTAGGTGGATAGGGGTGTTTAGGTGGTCAGGTATGGGTGTTTAAGTGGGTGGGGAAGGACAATTATGTGGGTGAAAGTGGGTAGAGGTATTGTAAGTGGGGTGAGGGTGAGTGGGTGGGTGAGGGTGAATAGGCGTGCGAGGGTGAGTATATGGTAAAGGGTATGTGGGTGAGGGTGAGTGAGTAGGTGGATGGGAGAATGGAGATAGGAGGAGGGTAGGAATGAGAGGATGGATGAGAGTAATAAGTAGATAAATGATTTGAAACATTATATGGGGTTAGCTGAGCAGATAGGGTAGGGTGAATGGGTGGGTGAAGTAAGGAAGTGGGATTATTGTTGTAATAAGGTTGATGAAGAGAGTAATTAGGGTGGGTTTAATGGGTGGGCGGAGTAAGGGAATGAGTAGATGAAGTAGTTGGTTAGTGTTAGTATATGAGTATAGTGGAGTAGAGGTTTTAAGCGGGTTGGTAAAAGAATGTAGTGGAGTGAGATAATGATAAGTGGAGTGAGTGGGTTGATGATAAATTGGGATAACAGACTGAGTCAAGTGGGTGTATATGAAGGGTGTTTGTGGTGTGTCTTGAGATCATTTGTGCCCAATGTAAGGATTAAAAAGTCAAAATGATACAAGAAAATTCCAATGTAAATAAAATGATAAAAGGAGATGCTGAGAAAAAATCTCAAATATGATAAAAGATCAGCACAAAGAAAAATTAGTGTCCACCACTCACTGACATACCCCCACCACAGATCATTTTCTGAAACCCAGCAGGTAGTTTAGAACTGCAGCAGAGCTGGTCATACCAGCAACACTAAAATAATGTGGTGTATAGTGAGAGGAGTGCCACAGGTATCTCAATTATAATTTAGTTCCCCATGTATAACATGCCTGTACATGATTGAGGCACATATGCTGCAAAATCTATACCTGCAATACAGATTCCATGCAGGAAAGTGAAATATTATGATACATTGGAACTCAGGTGAATCGCATACGGATTTACAGCTCACTGGTCAGAGAGGGCCCTTTCTGCAGTTAAACATTCCAGTCTCCTTGACACGTAACACACAGTGCACCAAATACATGGAAGTGATGGTCACAAGGTGAAGGGTTTCATGTTACTTTAAGAGTTGTACTGGCTGCATAATTGCCCGGATGATGACTCAACACCCTTTCTTTCAGCCTCCACCAGTTTATTTCTACTCAAATAAAATAGCAGTTAAGGCACTCACTAAATCAGAACACACCAGGCACAAGATGAACTTATTACTGCTAAAACATAGAGATTTAAAAATGGCATACTATTCCAATTTAAAATGCTACAAAATGAACACAGCCCAAAATGCCTTTCTGCACTAGTAATAAGGCTCACCCAGTGGAAACATCTAATTTGTATCCACCTGTGTAAAAGCAGATAAAATCATTACACACAGACAATAAGAGATAGTAAAAAAAGGACTTGGTGAACAGAGGCGAAGTAGATTTGATAAAAATATGCCAAACTGAGATGCACCAAAGCCTATAGTGGGACAAGAGACAAAACAAGATGTGTAGACCCAGTATAAGCGGGCAGTCAAGTGACGAGCACTTAAGGTAGTGGAAAGGATTAGTCACTTAGCAGTTCTGCGGATCAGTTATTGGGCGGTCCGAGTTACACTGTATGACTTACCTCCATGGCATCTACGTCCCAAATTAAAATTACGTTCAGTACACCACTGCGGGGCATGGATAGAGAGACCATGAGGGACGTGCAGTTCCGAACCCCTATTGGGGTTGTAAGGAACCCCATGGACTCCTGAATCATACTTATACCAAAATTCCTTATTTATTGTTACTTTTGGACCATCTCATAAAATAACAATTCCATTAAGTTTATTCTTTTACTTCACTATCGGACATATTTTAAGGCAGGCGTTTTGGGTGTGACAAGCATCACAATAAATTGGAAGGTATGAGAATACTATGGAAAGTTAAAAACATTTTTCTGTCTATCAACAAGATCACAAAAAAGGTGGTAGTATACAACAGATAGGTTTATTATTTTTAATTAAGAGTAATACCACTAAAGAATTTTATTTGGATAGAATAATATTTTGTTAAGTTCACCTAAAAATAACAGTTTGATTAAAAGTGGTCAATTAGCTTAAATGTTTTAGCACTACATCATTTTCAAAACTTTTTAAATTGTAACTCAAAAACAATGTGTTTTTAAGGCAGTCATATACCTAGAGCTTGAAATCCATTGTAGTGTATTTGAAAACTATTAAACGTGCCCCCTGTACGTTTACCTACGAAAATAAAGCACATTCCAAACGGTGACGGAATATCATGCACATTGGAAATATTATTTTCATGCCCTCCAAATAGCTAAAAATTGCTTATTCAGATTGATGTATCTCATAACATGTGAACCAGATACATGGAAAACTATGACAGAGCACACGTCCAATAAAATTACAGGGTCACAGCTTAAAATTCTAAAGTTCTACGACCACGATGAAACCACTCTGCGTTAGTTCAGGGGCATATGTGTAGAGGCAATAACGTTTAACTTACTACGCATTTATAGGTTTTATGAAAATAATCAGTGATCTAACGTTATTATTTCGTAATCAACAACATTATATTGTGTCCCAACAAATAAATTTAATACACCTGAAATGAAAGCTCTGCCACCAAGGCCTTCTCTTTCTAATGATCATGGGCATAGAAACAGAGTTGCTGAGGTAACATGAAACAACTTTCAAAAACGAACCCTTACTATATGAATATGCTTTCTACACTCATATTGAAGAGACAAGCACAGAAGATTGTATACAATGTTGCAGCGCAATTCAGTGAACAAAAAAAGGTATTTAAATTTACGTGCGTCATGAATGCAACAAGTTCCACAACAAGAAATTCAGAATTAACAGTCAAACTAATTTGGCAGAGGGTAAACAGGAAAACCAGTCTGACTTTTCAATACCTAAATATAAGAAAATGGCACAAGAAATTAAATGAAGAAGACAATTTTACGCTGTGCTGTGTGGAGGAAAATACACAAGCCTTAAATGGCGAGGAAAAGCTTCTAAGTTTTACAGTGTATGTTCATATTTGTCTATTATTTGTTGTGGTAAAATTTTTATGAGCAGCGTGAATCATTTTGTATACAAATTTATATTCAACTTCCTGGTTTTGCTATTTTAGCAGGTTGATAAGCTCTAGAGTACCATCTCGATGCTTTTGTTTTTGGTGGCGTCCCATAGACTGTGCTAAAACAAATCACTGGTCAGTTACACAAACTTGCAGGTGCTTATACATTTATATACAGACTTGTGGCACAAACAGCGAATCAAGACATTAACGTTGACGCATGATGCCTTTTTAACAATGAATGATCGACTTCACCTCATCTCATCAGTGAGCACGCGCTACCGCTCGATTCTACGGAGTTTGGTTGTTGCCACAAATCCCGAGATGTCAGGAATTTTACTGTCTACCCAAGGCAAAGAATGGACACTTTACGTAAGATAGTATTATTCACCGGCCGAGCCACCGAAGTTATGCATCGAGATCATCCAAGTACAGCAACGCGTCACCAGATGCCACTACTAGTACGATCGCTCAGACATGAAACTGGATACAGCGCCGGCCCCTGACGTTACAAGCCAAAAGGATCTATGTCACGCTTACTCCCTCCACAACTAAAGCCAGGGTGCGCCGGCCAGAGTACAAATAGTGGGCTGCAACTCTTAGTAAATCAGTCTGTCTTGTTCTTTCACCACAAGCTCGTGCCGAAGAAACCATCAGCTCACTGGTCTCCACCGCAACTTGTTGCAAGAGATCATATATTACTACCTTACTTCACCACAGCCTTGTCGAAGACTCCTTACCAATACCAAGCCTAGTCTTCACTGCAAACTGTGCCGAAAATCCCTATCATCGCCAACGTCATCTACACACTAGACACTGCGGCCCTTCAGGGCAACACAAGTAGAGTAGTACCACTTCAAATTGGTATTATAATGCTCGTCTACCATTGTTAGCCTAGGACCAGGATGCCTTCCCCTGGCTCAGCGTAGGTTAAGCTTCCGTAAGCTCTTGCTGATGTTAGGAAGTAGTGTGACACCATCCTATTTACTTCTGTCACAGGAATAAACAGATGTTTAACCAACTCAAGGGTATCTTTCCCATAGGGTAAATATTTTCCCAGTGGACTTCAGGCCCATCCAAGGGATAGCAGGTGACCGGGGATTTTTTAAATAAGAACCACAGTTCGCAACACCAGTAGAGTAGCCACAAGCAATCAGGATAGCCACCCTTTCTGTGAACCACAATGCATGGAACGGTAGAGCCCCGACATAGGTACTCACCCTCTTTGAGGGCAGCTTGTTGGTCCGGTGCTTATTCTTTCCACCGCACTACCTGCGTCAGAGGAAGTGTTCCCTAAGTTGGGAAGACTGCTCCTCCTGAGAAACTCACCGACATGCTGGGACTGTCCACCAGTGAGACCCGACTCCCGCACTCACTGCGTTTCTGCGTCAAGTGCTGGGATAGGAATGCCGAATTCAGATGACAGACACTGTACGTGGCTATTCACCCGTATAGGACAACACATCACCTGCTATCCCTTCCACGGACGTGATAGTGTGATTCTGTCTTCATGCTCTACTCCCGTCAAGAGTGACGTCCGAGAGAGGGTTAAACAGGTACTCACTGCTTCTGGACATCAGCAGGAACTTCAACTCCATTCCTCGCCGCACTCTTGCACCTCTCGCCGAGGGAACGGGCACAAGCATTGCATCACCTACAGAGACCAGCCACACCAGAGATTCCCAAGAACCTCTTTGAAACCCCCATTCATCTTAAGGAGGAAACACATCTCGTGACCATCATCTACTTAAGTGGACAGGACAAGTCCTTGGGGATAGCCAACCTACGCTTTTGGGGATTTCAGCTGGCAGAACCAACTGCTGCCACCAACATGTACAAACTCCCGTGCTCTAATATACCCAGTTCAAGCCCATGACAGACAGATTTTATACAGGTCCAGCAGCCTCTACAGGTTACGCGTCGCCCAGCTATACCGCAGAGAACAAATCCGCCAAAACGCAAAATAGTTCTCACTGCACCCGACTTTGTGTCCTATCACAAAACTACCAGGCTGGTTTTTTACACTGTACGTGCACCAGTACCTTGTAAAGACTAGAGACAAAACCCCGGCTGACCTAACAACCCACCGAAAACTCTCTGAACGTGGTGACGTTCCTCCACTGCCTCAGGGCATCACGCGTCAATGTTTGTCACTTATTCAGTCTTCTATGACCACTATAAGTATAGGAAAAACCATTTCAGATATGCCAGCCAGGTTTGAAAAAATTAACATGTTTCAAAAACGGCTGATGAATGCGTAGTGAAATAAAATTTCTTAGTTCCATTTTATTTTGTGTAATACAGACTCGAATGCTGAGAAGCAGTTTCCCCTCCCCTCCAGCCATGCCAAGGTTGGGGAAGGCTGCTGCTGAGCAGAAGGAAAACGAAGAAGGATCTTTTGTTTCCTGTCCAACTGTAGTGTGTCAGTTATGTCTGTTCATGGCGCAGTACGGCCAACAGGTATGGTAAATCATAACACCCAGGTTAAACACCGACACATGCATCTTAGCTGCTTTGTACAACTGGTAATGAGGCAGACAGATACAACATGTGTTCAAATGCAGGTGTGGAGGGTCTGAATGCACTCTCAGAACATCCCATAAACAAATTTTCTAGAGGTGGGTCCAAACCCCATTTTGTTTGCCAATATTACAGATACCAATACTTTGTGGACGATCCCGCAGATAGTGCAGATACAAATAATTTAATTTGTACTTTTTTATATAGTGTCTGAGTAACTTTAAAACACCCCCAAACTTAACCTTCTGTGTTTCCCTTTACCATGAATCCTGATATATGAGCACAAAGTCTCCAATCAACAAATACAAAAAAAAGTTACATAAAATTCCTTATACAATACATACACTATAAATGACTGTGCATATGACATGGCAGTATTTATGCACATGTCTTTTCCTACTCACTCATTGTTTACATTGCAATTTAGCACTTTGGTCAGTTTATAAAAAAAACTTCACTTTATCAAACTCCGGGGCACAATCTAAATCAGTAACTATTTATGACATTTTTACCCGGTTTTTCGACGTAAGGTGCAGGCTACAATTACCAACCTCATCCAATAGTTGAACCAAACCACAAAACACAGAAGATGAGTAAAGATGGCAGTGTTTATAAATACAGCGCGCATGTTCAGTGCATAAATGAAATTAATCTGCTTTATATATACGTACTATTAACTTTGTCATATCACCAACATTTTTGATTAGAGATGTTCATATATAAATAAAATACATGTAGTTATGATTTGGCACATGAACGAGCGTGACCACCATAACGATTTGGCTCAATATATATTGAATCAGATTAGTACATGAAATGACAAACATTCAACCTTGTTACTAATCAATTTATCAATTGTGTCATGCTGCGAACAAAATATTGATATACAATGTGGGAGCAATACTATGTATGTGTGATGTAAAACCTTAATAAAACGACCCCTCACAGTTTGCAGAAATAAGGTCATTAAGACAGGTCAGTCACAATATAAATTTTGGGAAATTTTGGACCAATCTTGACCCACATGTCTTCTGATAAAGATGAATTCATAGAGGCATACACCTAGCCTCCTCTTGTCTCCCAAAATTATAAAAACGTTTTTGCATAGGATATTAATTTCATTCAGTAGTTAGATGTGTTCCTAATAAGGTAACCAATTTTAATAATCATATTTATTTGTCTCTGTCTCAAAAAATACAAGTTTTTAAAATTAAATATCATTAATCGCTTCTAAAAGTGACCGAGGGATAGACAAGATTCAACTGCTATGAAGTAATGTTGATAACAAAGAGTTGCTTCAACACGCACTGGTCAAGAGAGTGGAGGGGTGGGTGGGTGGCAGCCGCCAGTCAACGGTATGCCCTATCAATAACCTGTCAGGCCCACAGCTAACATTACGCCTGACAAATACTGCTCAACAGGTGCGTACAACCTCACATATGGATTTCTTGCAAGTTCAGTATTAATTATTTGTATGCACACAAATGCATACATCACTGCAGTGGACATTTTAATATGCCTACACATACTATTATAGGCTGTTCACGGTAATGTGAGCACTTTTGAAGCCCTAGTTACTTTTTACTTTAAACCAATTTAACTCTTTCCACCAGTTTTTAATGCAAACCCTGCCATGTGAGTAATAACACATTGTATACGTTCACCATACCCAAAACCTAAAGTCCGAGGGCACAATGAAATGTATTTATTGATTATTACGTCTGATGAAACAGCTTCAAAAAGTGCTCACTTTACCGTGAACGGTGTATACCTTTAATTCCTTAATTAAAAAAACAAAGTGATTTTATTTACTGAAACATTTTATGTTGGTACCTATATCATGTGATACAATAGACATGTTGGTTTTTTTTCCTTTCATTTAAGCTTATAAACAGCTTGGATTAGTTATTGTTGTGGTGGTATGCGACAGTGCTAAATTGTGTATATTACTATAACTAGAAAACTGTGGACATTGATACAGAGTAAGTACAATACCATGCACTATAATAATAATAATTGTAATGTATGTAACTATTGAAAATATAACCTAAAGGTACATTCTATTGCATTCTGAGGTTAAGATTCCAGCTCATTTGCATTTCCATGTCTTCATTTGGTGTGAAATGTTGACATGTCCATGTGGACATGCTAGGCATTCATGATAGCATTTTACACACTTTCCACAGTAAATCCAAATAGATTTTTTATCAGAGTCAATTATGGTCAGGATCTTAGTACCAAAATGTAAACAGTGTTCTAGCTATGCATGTAGAAATGATTCTGAAATATATATAGATTTTACATTGTTACTCTTTTGGTACTAAACATGATTATTTTTTGACACTTATGAGGGTAATTCTGTTTGCAACTATTTCCATGGCTACACAAGTGTATGCTTTTCACCAAATACACTATAGAATAATACCGGACACATCTATACAAATAACATAGGCAAGAGTGTGACAAATAACCTAGCAGCTTTGGTGTAACTATTATTTATTTGCAGTGTGCTGCTATATGTTGGCTTAGGGTAGCAACAGAGTTGGGTTGTCTTGGAGAAATGTGCAAGCTGTCCGGTATATCCTCTGGTGAATTAGCTTCCATAAAGATGAAACTTTCACAAGGCACACAGTTAAATGTCAACCTGTCCACTGTTCCGAAACAAAATATTTTGTCATGGAAATAACCATAAAATATTTCACTCGTTCGAGAGGCAAACTATGTCATATTCTGGCAACGTACTGAATGGAGTATTGCTTTATTATAGGCATTGGAAGAACATCCTGCAGTCAGATGTTTCTGTCCAGGAGGCTTTGCATATTATATTTACTGATGCTGAAAATGAAGCTCGCACTACTGATAAAGTATTTATCGCACCACCGGATCCATCTGTTCTGACTGATGAAGACTCGAAAGATGAAGATACTGGTGGAATAGCAGACAACTTGAATCCCAGGCAACTAAGAGCACAAGCAGAAATACAATATAATGATGAAACATCATCAAAGAGAACGTGGGTGCATGAGAACATGGAATCGTATTTGAAACCTTCTTCTGAACAGGACTATAGTAAATATAGAGACTTTTTAATTGTAGAATTGTTTGACTTATTCTTTGATGATGATGTAATTGAGTATTTTGTTTACGAATCAAACAAATATGCTCTTTTTTCAGAACTGTGAATGTCCTAATATTACTAAGATGAAAAGGTGTTTCATTGGAATTTTGATCCTCAGGGGTTACAACAGTGTCCCTAACAAAAGAAACTACTGGGAAAATCATTAAGACACTAGAAATGAGTAAGCATGCAATGCATTGAGAAGAAATAGGTTTGAGCAAATCCTACGATTTTTGCACTGTGCAGATAACACTTTTATGGATAATTAAGACAAAATGTGGAAAATTAGGCCTTTGGTAGAAAAAAAAATGCCTAGAACACTTCATCTCTCAACAGAACTTGTCGTATGATGAATTGATGGTGAAATATTTAGGGAAACATTCCTGTAAGCAATTTATATGAGGGAAGTCCATACAATGTGGGTATAAAGTGTGGTGGTGCTTGACCCCTGTTCAGGGATATCTAGTACATTTTAGTATCGACGCGTGCCGCTTATACCAATATACCAAACATAAGTATGACTTATCATAACGTGCTTCAAAAACTTAAGGAAATGACCCCAAGATGCTAACAAGATGTGATCCCAGGAAGAGACATTGATGCTACTTGGTTTCCGGACTGTTCCCGACCTGCCCTTCTTTCTACTAAGGAGTCTTAAAACCAGAGGAAGGATCAAATCAAGCATGGAGTTTTACGAGTGCACAGAGAATAGTTTCACCTCAAATAGACTATTCCTGCATGTAAAACGAAGAGAATTCAAAGCAGCCACATGACGTCAGCCTCCCAGATGCACCCGGCAGACAGTGTGTTGCCACATCGCCGAAGATAGCCAAGCGGCACCGAGCACCCGAGGCCATATACCAAGCATACGAGGGTAGGTCTACCACCCCACTTGATCCAGGCAGACGTCACAGGGGCACGTCATACCTCCCAACCCCAACCTGGCATGCACCTGTCCATGAGCCAGATATAAGACAGTGCGCAGCCGAGGTGGAGCCATCGTATGGAGTTATCGTCTTTAGTAGCTCGGCTCAACACTTTGTGCGCAGGGGCTCTCTACTGACTTAGGCCCTCACTGTCCTCTCAAAGAGCTTAGAATTCTTCAACAACCATCTGTGGCAGCTGCCACCACCTTCCAGAGGCTTCAACACCTTCTGGTATTAGCTTACCACCACAAGCCATCGTCTGCAGAAGACCAGTTACTTAACACTGCCGTTGCCGATTTTCCTGGGTCGACAACCACCACTACTTGTGAGTAGTGGTTCCTTGTAAGCTAGTGCTTCTTCTAGGCAACCTCACAGGTATAGTTTCGTAAGTTATAGATTAATTATCCACATGCATCTTAAGTAATATTAGAAGCGGGTCACCTCCACCCGTTATTTGCATAGCTTTACTTCCACCTCACAAACCTGCTTGGTTTACGTACAAGTCACATAGTATTCATTGCTTCAATAAATACTAATTCTTTATTGTATCCGAGAGTACTTTGTCCTAGGAGCAAAACCTATCTATCACTGAGTATAGACTTCGGAAGGGGCAAGCAAGGTACCGGGCTGATTTTACTACGAACCTAGAGCAGGCACAATGGCAAAATTCAAACTGCTGTTCACACCAAACCCTCCAACATCCTCTAGTACTTACATTTCGACAGCTACCTCCCATACCATGCCAAAAAATCCCTACCCTACAGTCTTGCCACATGAGCCAAACATATATCTCCTTCACCAACAATGGTCTCAACAGTGTGAACAAGTAACGAGAGCATTCCTTGACAGAGGTTATCCCAAGTACTTCATCCATAAACAGATCCAGCATGCCATCTCAACAACGGCACACAAACCAAGGTCAACAACTCTGATATACCCGGGCGGGCCCATATCACGCAGGCATAAGTAAATCCAGAAATATTTTCCACTATGGATACAAAATTCTGGCTTCCTCACCACAAACACAAGACCTGCTCTTCAAACTGCCCAGATTGGTCTTCAAAAGGCCACTCAACCTCAGCAACAAACTGGTTCGTTCAAAGCAGCAGTCCACCACAAATGCCAACCCCAAAGGATCCCACCCCTGCAATAACTAATGCTGTGGCTCCTGCGCCATCCACCTACCCTCAACTTATTTCAATAGCAGACAAGTAACTGCACTAGGTCCCCCCCGTTTTTATTTCATTATATTCCTTCCCTTCCTTCCTTTATAAGAGTTAAAACATTAATATGAACTGTATGTAGACAAATTTGTAAACATTTCTTGTGGGAAAAAAAAATTTCAAAAAATTCTTTTTATGCCAATATTTTGTATATAAGGCACAGTCATTTTTTTAATGCGTGGCCTATACATGCCAAAATACGGTATATATATAACTACTATGACAAATACATATCCTATGGATATGCTGTTTTATAATTAGAAACACTAAATGTGTCATCAGACCAATGAAAATATGTTCTAATTAAAATTCAATGTACACACAAAAAACAATTGTACTCACAAATGTCATACTGTTTATTGGATACAGCTATAGTCAATCCAGTTTCTCTGGTGCACTCTCATTTAAAAATTAAATACGTACATGAGAATGAGTAGTAGATACTGAAAATCTTGGGTATTCACAAGCATAACAAGCAAATCGCATAAAAAGGTAGTGATCAAGCAAGTGCATGCAGGCAAAAACTGATACAACCATGCTACTACATCAGCTCTCAAGACCACGCTGTTAAGAGCCACCCAAATCTCTTCACTCACTCATGCTACCACACCAGTGCACAAATTACTTAAATTGTTCAGTTCCTACCTGTGAGAAGAGGTTGCCCTCCTGGCGCTGTATAATGTTAGACAGATGACACCGCACCACTAGGTGACAGTCGTCGAGGACAGTATTGAAGAACCTGCGTGTTGGCAACAATGCTTCCAGGTCTATCACCAGCTCCAGGAAGCGCTCACAGTAATGGATGATGTCTTCACTCACCTCATCTAGGGTACATCATTCAATACATCAACCAATGTAGCACATCTCACAAGTATTAACTCTCCCCATACAAATTCTGAAACTACTGTATTAAATTGTTAAACCAGTGTTGGGCATTAATTACTCTTCACACTTTTGCTCAAAAAAATATTATGCACTATAAGACAAGTTCATTAGAAAGAAAGTGTACAGACAAAGATCCTTTTTTGAAGTAACAGAATAAGTAGTAAGATTTTTACAGTATAAATAACTTGCATCGTGATCACAGCACACTAACAATTAATTGGAATAAACTGCAAATCATTTTGATAAACATCTGGTTGTATCCTGTCAGATGGGGCATCATGTGCAGATGGCAAAAATTATCAACATTGTAGAGAACGGCTTGTATCTCTCGATATGTGTGGTACAGAGCAGATAAATGATAATTAAAAACAATCAAATTTTTACACATTGCTTGTGGATTTACACAGGATCACATGGTTGCACATTTTACTATGCAACTGTAGGTAAACAGATCTTCACTAAGCATCTTCCAGGGATGTAAATTCCATCATCTACTATGAACAAGCGCTCATTTTAACTATAAAATCTGTTCTGAGGTAATATTGGTAATTTTTTGTACCATTAAATGTAGGGTGAGAGTTTTTTTTTGACTGCCAGCACTGTATTTAAATTTAAATAACCTATTCTAACCTTGAGTCCAACACATTATGATATTTGGGTAATGCTATTAGAAAAGAAACCATCCAAAATTATATCACAAAGCTTGGTACCTAGGCATGAAAACACAACCTCATGTTCTTTGTCAGGTAGAAATTGGTTTTGAAATGCAGAACTTTTTAGTATAATCTCCTTCCACCTCCTTTCAATTAACATGGGATCATCACAACATAAATCACTGCAATGGTGATCAGAGTAGCGGCATAATGTTGCATTTGTTTACCAACTTTTGCAACCAACAAAATAAGGTGAATCACAACAGAAAATAAATTAGGAACCATAGAACATATTTGTCTGTTATTCACGGACACACACACACAATAGAGATAGAGAGAGGGGGAGGGGGAGGGGAGGAGAGGGAGGAGAGAGAGGGAGGGAGGGAGGGGGAGGGGAGGAGGGGGGAGAGAAGAGAGAATGGGGGGGGGGGGGGAGAGAAGAAGAATTTTGTCAGCATGGAGATTGCTCTTCCCACCGTACTGCAGGCACCAGAAAGGGTACTCCGGGTCTGAGGAAAGACAGCCTCCGGAGGCACTGACCCATGTATTGGGACTGTCCGCCAGTGAGACCTGACTCTCAGTATCCAGCGTGCTGCCTGCGTCGGATACTGTGATAGGGATACTACACTCGTTTGGCAGATATGGTAAATGATTGTACACCTGCAGAGGACCCCACAAAGAATACTCTAATTCGCGGGTTTTCAGAGTAGTGATTCTGTCCCCATGCTTATCCCGTCTAAGTGGTATCCGAGAGCGGATTTAAAGGGTCGCCGCTGCCGCTCAGCACCAGCAGGAGCTTAGCCCCTTCCATGCCGCACTCGTACATCTAGAAACATGAGAGAGGGAATAAGCTATACGCCGTCTGCAGAGGCCCCCTACACCAGAAGCAGCACAGGAACTTTTAACGTCACCTGTCAAGCTACCTGGAGACACACACCTCGTGTTCGCTGCGTATCTGAGTGGTCAGGACAAATCCCACGGTATCGTTAATCCATACTTATTCCAGTGACAACTGCCATTCATGAACACCTGCATGCTTACACTATAAGCACAAGCCAACACCCTAGCACAAACATATCTGAGTCACCACCGGCCAAACAGGCTATGCGTCGCCAGGTATCCCCACAAGAGCGGTCCCACCAAAATGCAGAGTAGTTCTAGCCATATCAGACTTCATGCTCTGTCACAAAAACCACTCAACAAGTACTATACATTGGACGCGCTCCAATACCACGTAAGGACTAAAGTCCTAAACTTCACCCCCGGGTGCATCTGACCTAGCACCCATCAAAAACACTCAGGCGTTGTGACGTGCCTCCCTCGCCAGAGGTCGTCAAGCGTCAAGAGGATCATTTATCTGGCACCCAACGTAGGGCCCTTGCACCTTAATTGAGGGGGATTTAACCAAGCAGAACCAGGCGAGCACAACCCCGATCCAAGCTACCTAGTCAGGAGTTGAACCAACTACCGTACAGACTTCGGGGAGTCTGTAAACATCCCATGGCGCTCAACAAGCCTCAAATCATGTCAGAAACCGAAGTGAATGAGTATGAGCCAGCCAGTCACACAGGATGTCCACTCTATTGAAAATATAAAATTCTGGGTTATTTCCAGGTTATCCTAAGGATTTTCCATATTTTACAAACACACTTAAAAAACCGGTTTTGTACAGTGTCCCATCTTTTACAATGCAGTATATATAGAAATACGTACAAGTTCGCAATAAAAAGACAATATAAATGTAATATAACTTCCCTAGATAAAAAAAATTCTATTTACACATTCAATAAGTTACTACTTATAAAAGTTCTTTCCTTGAAAAACTGCAATAAATGCAATTTATACGCCCAATTAAAAAATTTGAATTACATCTACATTATTTATAAAGATTTATCCTTGAAAACTGTAATAAAAGCAATATATAAGTTGGCCAAAAAAAAATCAAATTTATATGCACATTATACATAAAGCTGTCCTCCAGCTAGGTGGCATGCCGTGTGCTGCTTATCTGCAGACAAACCGTGCACAGCTTGCTATATGCTGCGTGCCTGCCAGCAGTGATTACAAGCAGGGACAGCCAAAATATGGGATATTTTCATGCATCGCCAACTATTGACTGTGGTTCCTACTTCCTTTTATCCCCACGTGCGAGTGGAATGATTGTCGGGTGCACGCATATGTGTGTGCTGTGTGCGTGCACGTTCAGATTTGCATAGGCCACATAACATTACTACATTAATGACAATTTTTAGGATTTTGATATTGGATTTCGACTTCCCACACTGAGTTTGGAACTGAAAGTATCAATTATTGGCTACATCTGTACGCAATTTTATTGAATTTTGGTTTTTTTACGGCACTATTTTTTATTTTCGGTTTTATGCTTCGATTTGACAACTTGCTTACGTACAGGGGGAGATGATAAATATTAAATAATAAAAGGAAAGTACTGGTTGCGCAGCGCGGCGGCAAATATCTGGACCATCGTCCTTGACTCCGATATTAGTGGGTGTGTCCATGGTATGTAAACGATTGTCAATAACTCTTAAAATGAATTTACGCATGCCACTTACAGTACGCAGCATTTGTACAAATGTTTACAGCCTGGTAAAAAGCAGTGATACTCTAGCCTAAATTACGTCGCACAATTTCAACTTTTTATGGCAATAACGAGAGGCTCTATTTATATACATCTAGGGTATAATTTATTCTGAATACGGCTGCTTATTAAAACATGATTCATCATCTGGTTTTCTTGCAAGAAGCAACTGAAACTGAAAGCGAAGCTCACTAAATTAGACACGCCGTGCACAGTTCAAACTTTTCTAGGCAATAACCATATTATATATTTATACCTCTCTATATCACTTTATTCTAAAAACATACCCTTATTAAAATAAATTTATAGAATTTAAATAAATTGCCCAGTTTACTCAACAGCAACAGAAAATAAACCTAGCACATAGCGCATTTTATTTATAGTAATGAGACTTGTTAATAATACTCTGGGAAATCTTTCATTTTTAAAATGTCTACATTTTATATTTAATTAATATAGAAGTGAGTTAATGGTAGTTTTTCTACCATAGACAAGTAAATGCGGACTCATTCGGCTTGGTAAAAAGTCATGGCACCTATTAGTGTTTTAACATCGAGACAAGGGGATGGTAAAATACACTTTCACCTGGCCCTGTCATTTTATTAGGAAGACATTTGCAGATTAAATTTAATTAGTAACGTGGGCATCATTCCCATCTCTGACTATACGACGCCGACAATGAAGGAGAGAAGTATCATTACAAGCGACACGGGAGGTATGCGATGATTGCAGGGAAGCTACGAACAGTCTACCAGTCCGCAGTCGCGAGGCGTTGCTGACTCGTAGCTTTCTAGCTTCCTACTGTGAGGGTGGGTGGCAATTAAAGCTATGCTGTAAACTTCTACTTTTAAATAAAGCTAAGGGTATGTTACATCGTTAGTTTAAATGTTTAAATCAAGTGAAACATTTGGTACGATTAACACACACACAACAGTAAAAAATACTACAAGAAATTGTTACTTACATTTGCTGCAAGAAGAAATAGTTGCAGTTTGGTTTGAATGTGCAGAAAAGAATGCAGTAACTTGCAAGTCTCTCCAGTTATCAGCAAGAATTTTTTGATACAGTTTAGATTTCGCGTGGCTTAGAAACGATCCCCTATCCATCATGTCTATTTTAAAACTTTTAACACATATTTTGCACAGCGCACTGCCTCTATCTTTAGTATCTTCTGAAGCCCATGGAAATTCTGATTCGTAATGAGATGAATATCTAGTTGACATGATCACTTCATCACACAGCAAATTACACACAAACACTGAAAAACAAGCGAGCGGTGTGACCTAGACACTGAAAGAGGTAAGATGAGATACGCCTGCAAACTTTCTTCCCCTCCAGAGTGGCATGTCGCTTGGTGTGGGAAACTACTACGACGGGCGGGCGGGAACTGGGCGTGGGGAAATTACTCCGGCCGGAAAAAATGTTACAAATGTTGTCAAATGATTGTTCACGTAAAACTCCCCCGACCTACCATCACAGTATTCGGTGACGAAAAATGAAACGCCCGAAAAAGGGGGGGGGGGGGGGGGGGAATTCCCTACACATGGACAAAATTCCAAATTATTTCCAGGTTTTCCCTGGGTCCTGTTCAATTCCATACTATTATACTATTTCCTGGTTTTCCGGTTCGGTGGCCTACCTGCTCACAGCATGGCCAAAGACAGGCCTGATCGGTGCCATAAACCCAACTGTCCAGGCATGGGAAACCACCGCATCGAATGCGCCCACTGCCAGAGACAGTTTCACTATCTTTGCCTAGGCTGGGCAGATGAGTTCAGATTTACAGATGGGCTTGAATACAGGTGCAAAAACAGTTACACGTGGCAGACGGCTTACTGTAGCTGGATTAAGTGCCTGGGATGTGTTACCCACATAGTGTGCTGCATACTATATGAGGAACCGCACCACCACTGCTGCATAGATGGCCAGATGAAAGGGTCACCCGACCAGGCATGGCCTATCAATGCGAAATATGTCGGCGCACCACTGAATATTGACTGCACAACCCAGGGCCACTGAATTGTCAACAAACATCACAGATCATTCCTCCAATGACCTCAGATGCTCCCAACATCCTCTCCTTCCCTTGCACACCATCCCAGTTCATTCGATTCTCAGACTTCAGCAAATATAGACTTTTGTCAGTTCTCGTTCACCCCCTCCCTTCCGCAAGATTTCTTCATTTCAAACTCTGCCTTCGACGACGGACCTCTAACACGTCTGACATCCCCTCCTTCCCCTCGCCCACCATTCCAGCTCAGTTCAAAATCAGACTCCACCGACAAAGGACCTACTTCTACCCGTCCCTCCCCTCACCTTCCAAGCTCAGTTCAAAATCAGACTTCCAAGGGTGAAAACCTATGCTGCTGCTGCTCCCCTTTCCACTTTTCACCTGCCATCACAACTCAGGCTCTCGACAGCCAGCAACCAAGATGGACCTTCTCTGCTCCAGACACCCCCTCCCCTAATCCATCTTCACACATCAGTCTCTCCACAACCCCATCCCCCCCCCCCCATCACCCATCAGACCTCAGTCCATCTCCAGACACCAAAGGTGTGCACCTGTGCAGCTACAGAGCTCAGTCAGTCACCAGACTCCGAAGACGCAACCCCCAAGTGTCCTTTGTGCAATTTTTACTCCAACAAGGAGGGGAACATAGGGGTAACAATAACAGCCTATCACAGAACACCTAGGATGAGGAGGAAGTCTGAGGAAGGGTTTCAGCCAATCACAAACACACCAAATGGGAGAGAGGATGAGGGGAAGGGATGGGAGGAGTGCCAGTTAGTGTGCTACCCTCCAAAAAAGGGTGGCGCCAGTTTGTGTTCTCACCCTCCCACCTCCTATAAAGGTTATTCTTATGGGCACATAGGCCACTCTTGCACTTTGTATCCAGAGCAGAGCTTCCCCCTTTACCCTTCTGAGCCACCCAAGCTGGAGACTTTAGCATAAAAGGACCTCCAGAACATGGCCTCAGGGCAGTCTGCTGCACCTTCACTGCTGTAATGACCAATGAAGGTGTTAGCAACCAAGGGTAAGCTCTAGCCACCTGTCTCCTGCTGTAATGGCCAAGAGATTGTCTAACATGGTAAGCTAAGAGATAGAACTCTTCATGCAGCATCCGTAAGCAGCCGCATGCAGAGGGTCCTCAACAGTTAACAGCCACCAGCAGCTTCCGAGGTCTGCCAGCAACAACAGGGTCTTCCACCTCTTCGGAAACCTCCAGCTCCAAAGGCCTTCTGGACACAGACGTCACCCGAGGGTCCTGAGAACGTCGGCATCATATAACCTACCCTTACTTGGAAACCTTCCTCCAGGTCTTCCTTGGATCCCAAAGACGACATTCCCTCTGGATGCTAGCCACACCATCTCTTCAGCATTCTTCTGGTGGTGAACTCCCCAAGCAGTTAGGTTCCTTAAGAACGCTATCCTCATTAGAGAAATTTTAATATTCATTACTGCTTTATTAAATGCAATTACTTCACCAATATCACACACACACTTTATTCACTTGTCATCAAGACGCTTTCGTCTGAGTTAAAACCAAAACACTTTTTTGATTTTCAATTGTTTTATTATTATTACTAGAAGAGTGCAGCCACATTTGTCCTTTAAGAAATAGGAAACATAATTAATGAATTCCTTGGAATCTCATTTCCAGAGTTATACCTTATTCACTACACGCCCTTACGGCACATTGATAATATTGCACTTTGTTCAATACATGTCCTTATGGCTGTCATTAATTTTTTTAATATTAAAGGAATAGCAGGCGTCTCACGTACGCAACCCTTAAGGCAGATTTACAACTTTCGCTAGTGGTATCGAGTGACCAGAGTATCTCCCTACTCTGCCCACCACTGTAAAATGCTGAGGATAGGAGATAAGAGTGCACTGACCACTGAACACACGGTGAAAACCTCATGCGTCCACCACTACACCATGGTGCCACCTACATCCTGCTTATTCCACCCACAACTGTAAAAGGCCGGGCCAGGAATATCAGAGTGTGCAAACACAGTGGGTAGTAAAGTGTACAGTAGCACACGGCAGAATATGTGATACACCCGCTACATTCAAGTACAGTTTGTATTCGGCATACTCATGCCGTACCTAAGGAAAGATGATTTTAAATATAGAACGAAACTTGATGTGCAGAATCATCTTAATGAATTAATCAAGTCTGTGGCTATTAAAGTTGACACACCACAAACTCTGTTTGAGCCACCAACTAGTTTACCTAAAGGACCAAACCCAATTCATTCGACTATTCTTAAATATCAGGAAGCATTCCTAGGTTTAGATCAAACGCTAGCCAAATATTATTCACATCAAATACCCTCTTTGAACTACAAAGACTTCTTCAACTTCACCCCACTGCAACAGACGCCAGCCTCTGTTCGGCCACCTCCTTCTGCAAGCAACCAGACGATGCAGCAGCAAGAAACACGGCCAGGTGTTAAGTAGGTAAGGTGTTGGAATAGTATTGTATTAACCACCCCATATTGTGTGCCAACCAGAATACCTACGAAACCACAGCTGTATACTGACAAAGCCCCAACACATAATAATTCCCAGTTATAAGACTGACATTTTACAAATGACCTTGACACTGACATTATGGGCTGCATTCTTCTCATTGGGTAAAAGACAAGCGACACACAAATCTACCTCTCGTTTCCAATTTGCTTTGATGTTGAGATCCAGGGTTCAAATCCCAGAGCAGACATTAGCAAACCCCTACTCCGAAGCTCCTGTCCCAACGTGGCAGAGTCCACGCCCAGCTGGCGAACCAACTACACTCACCCAGAGGAAACCACCGGCTTGTGTCTCGGCTCTGACCTCCGTCAAACCTTTATTTATTTGCGAAGTGTTTAATTTGACGCATGCCAGCATACTGCGCAGCGCAGCTGCACTCTCTACGGGCGACTTCCTCCCATCTACGAGTAACCCTACACTCAGGACAAGTCATAAAAGTGGTGAACGAGACAAACGTATCGGCCACATTCCACTAGCCTGAACAGCCGAATATGTAATTGTAATGAAGTCAATTAATTACAATAAATGTAGCCCGCTCGGTTCCCTACATACAAGCACCCCCCCAATGAATAAAATAATTTATTTTGAAAATCCACAACTCTTCATATTAGTGCGGAAGAAGTTTCAATCAACCCCGAGATGGCAGCACCCCCGTGGCCTTGTGACGTCACGATCAGCCAGCCTCAGGACGAGGTGTTTTTGTGTCGTCGCCTCCAAGCGGGAGATAAGAAATGTTCGACGCTCCAGCGCTATGATAAACCAACCCCTGCATTGGGAGGCTATGCTCCCCCCGCACCCCGAAGGACTGCTGATTGGCAGAAATTAAGTATAAATAGATATCCACCATCACGGTCCAGCGAGAGATGCCGGGCTCGCCTGCCAGATAGGAGCATGAGCCCAACCTAGTCAGAAGACTTTCCTTCCTCTCCAGAACCTGCGGCAAGGCTTGAACTCCAACCCGGCTGCTTGGGAAGACAGCACCCACTCCAGCCTGCAGCTTGGGAAGGCAGCCAGCACTCCAACTCCTGCAGCTTGGATAAGGCTCGTCCACGCCAGTGACTACCCAGGTCACCGCCCACCAGACGGTAAAATCCAACCACCTGTACCCACTACCCTCACCTTAGTCAACTTCCTTTAACTCCTGTGGTAGCAGATCGGTACATGATTAACATCTCCCTGGAGACTTCCCCTTAATATCATCACATGCTGTAAAATGCGTGCGTAGACTAATTTACATTTTTGCTAATTCTATTAATTCCAGGCTTGCCTTCGCCTATCGTGATTTAATTATTGGCTTTAGCTTCAGATTTTAATTGTATTAATTTTACCGGGTGAAGTCCTCAATACTATTTCTTTTTTTGAGTGTAATAAATATAACGTAAAATCGTAAAACCTTGTGTGTCGCTTACATTAATTGTAGCCTAGTCCCCTTAGTCATTTATTGGTTAATTTATTGCAGAGTTATTGAATTAATATTTGTATTCATTCAGAATGTCAGCAAACAGTTGTGCCGTGTGCTGGACTCCTCAAGTGATGGGACCTGGAAAGTTAATTGGCATTTAAGATTGAAAAAGCACGCCGCTACTCCTGGGTTTTCAGTGCATCTGCAACCGCTGCTAGATGAACTGCTTAATATCTTGACTGCCCATCACACAGCAGGTCCGTGGGAGAGGGTGCAAAGACGAGCCCACTTAGGACTGCTACATCCGCAGAAAGGTAGCCAGCTCAAAACTTCAATGCATAACAAACACTGCTGATTTGGGGCCCGCCAAAGTCTCGGGAAAGATGCACCCTAAATAAACCAATCCCCCTTAATCATCTGGTATCCATTTCAAAACAGAGTTATTACCTACCGAATCAGTGGAGTTACCCGTATTTTAAGACAGTCACACCTCTGACACATGAGACCCCCCTTAAACATCTGTTAGGTTGGTGCCCGTCAGCCAATGACAAGCAGGAAGGCGTAACCCCGTAACCCACTGAGACGGTAGTACCCATTGATGTACCGGAAACCCCGGCAGCTCCTGTTCAGGTCACCCCAGCTCCCTTGAGCATTGTGCGGTTAACCACTGGCAGATTGATTCGGGTTCAACACCAGACAGTAGAGGAACTGCCTAACTTTTGCACTATAAGATTAGCCTCCAGGAAATTTGTCATAGTTCAACTTCCTCTGAAGGTCGTCCCCAAACTACGCTGCAAAAAACAAAACCCCGGCAAATTTTATCCCGCACGTCGGCCGACGAGGGTGCTGCGGATAAATCCCGTCACCCCGGCCAGATCAATCACCACCACAATCACCCTCGATCAATCATTGAGTTAATTCATTCACCCCCTTCAGGACCGCTGGCGCCCCAACCTATTGACAGCCCTGGTTGTGATAGTAGTAAAACTCCCCAGATGGGAGCTTAATTCAATATGTCTCACCCTGGGGTTTGATTCCCCTCTCCTATGCTGGGACAAAGAGAGCAATCAGCGTAGTCACACCTTAACACGGAAGAACCGAGAAGTATGGCACGCGTAAAATTATTACAATCTCCTAGCCAAGAGGCAGGTAACACGCAACATGCTAAAACAGCACACAATTAATTTATCACATGAATGTGATAACTGTTACCAGTTCGCACAATACATGAAAACTTACCTTCCAGTGGGATCCTTTCCAGTAGTGTCATAAACTTAATCATGAGCCTCTGAAGAAATCTTCGCTCCCAGTAAAGCTTATCTCTCATTTCTGGTCTGTCCCTCTTCTGGATTAAGCGCCAGTACTTCCGCCACTTTGGGACTGCATGAAGTTCCTGCTCCCTACGACCCTATAAAAAACAATTACAGGCACCAACTCTGAGACAACAGCTCATGTTATTTATGACTACTTCCTGATATAAACTTGCCAATGTCAAGAACTGCATACAATCACAATCTTACTGCAGTATTTATATCTCTATAACATTTTTAACTTACAGCACATGTAATTAACTGGTGGGACAAACATGAGAATTATTTCTGTTATAATTAGTTACAGAAAAAAAATGGTATTTCCACTTTATATGTAAAGGCACTGTGAAATTTTATTTTATAGTTGGAGGACATTCCCAATATAGTGATTTTTTGCATCTTTCTTCATTCCACTTGTACTTTCATATGTTGACTTGATAATTTAATGGTACGTAGAAGTGACACTGCACTCTCTCATATTTATATGAAAAAGCATAGTGTAATATTGCATGCAGTTTACATGTCACTGTAATGGATAACTAAAATTAATGTACAGTGTGTGCAAGTAAAATGTGTTCTTATGTTACCATATTTTGGCGAGTAAGGTAGTGTGCGTATATAGGCCGCATCAGAAGTTTTTGATGAAATATTTGGGATAGTTAATATTTCAAGTAGACCGCACTAAATTCTTATATTTCCATAAACATTGCCGGGCCTCATCGTGCTAGTGCAGAGGCCAAAACACCGCCTACATTTCGTATAAATTCAACACATTGACGTGAATAGCAACTATCAGCATGTTTCCCAACGCCGGGTCACTGTTATGAAGCAAACCGGCCCTGTAATGATGGCAGTGGTGGTGGGCGGCTGCTTGCCGCCCACCAGAATAATCTTGTAGTGACTGACCGACAGATGCCCAGCCCGAGGATCTAGGGTCGAGTGACAAATGCGAGCCGCTGCGCCCGGCCGCGTTGCAGAGGATCTAGGCGCTCACCCAGCTATGTGTGCACGGCAATGTATTCGCTGCAAGCACCAGCACACATGTTATTTAATTTTAAACATTTATCTTCATATCTATTGCCAATAAATAAAGTGCTGTGTTTTGCTTCAAACATAAGGCATCTCAAACAGTGTTTGGTTACTGTTTTGTGCGTAATACAGCCAATTTAATAGTAATGAAATGATAAATAATCGGCCGACTTAACCTATATCTTTCCCCCATAAAAGCTTGTGTTTTTGTTTCGTTTTATTGCATCCATAACATCTTTTTTTCAAAACATAGCTGTACAAAGATAAAGTTACTGTATTACGATGTACCCGGTTGATATCTCTGCTATTAAGAAGTACACTACACAAGTAGGATGACATGTCTGTTTATTACGAGTAATGTGATATGTAAATGCTTTGCAAGTTATTTGTAAGCTCTGGATTCCACAATTTTCACATGTCACCACAAATCACGAGAAAAAAATGGCCGACTGCAATGAACGAGTAAACAGCACCCATCACTTGTGATATTTTTATATGTGTGTGCACTGTTTACGGCCGTGTTCCAATTCACAGTTTAGTTAGCTAAATGGTTGCATGACCCGTTTTAGTAAACGAAAATGATGACATACAGTAGAACTCTGTTAAGACGTTTTTCAAATAACAGGATGGTAAAAACTGTTATATGCAGGATGAAAACAACTTGCATATACAGTACAACAAAGTTTGAGGCTCAATCACAAAATCAGCAACAGTGCAACAAAATTTTTGTATACAAATATCAATAAGAATTGATTATAGGAATATAAAAATTAAATTATGCAAGTGCTTCCTAATACTATTTTTTTTTTTACTACAACAACTGCCAATATAAACAAGGGCATGAGCCAATGAATGATAGCCAACGGCACGTCTGACTACATCATTTTTTCTCCACTTGTTCTAAACCTTTTCCAAATGGTTTAATGCATATGTGCGTAACTATGAAAAATGTCAGTCGAAAAGTTAATAGTAATATAAGACACCAAACCCCCTTAAGACCACAGCATTTTTTAACTTTGTACAGATTTTGCACCTGAAAAAATATGTATTATTTGTGCTGGCGCCAGCAGGTAAAGTGAACAACCAGAGTATTGGAACAGCTTGTGGTGTGGACTGGATCAATACGAGTGCGAGCAGGTGATTGGTTGAACAAATGTGGACAGTCTGAGGTGTGCGGTTTAGGTTTCACAAGATGGCCGTTATAATAGAGGGGCACTGGCATTTAGTTAGAACATCGTCACTGGATCAATACACGCGCGAGCAGATGATTAGTTGAACATATGTGGGCAGTCGGCAGGAGAGAGAGCGAGAAGCAAGCTCATGGCAGGGATGCCAGACGCAATGGCATTTTCACCATTGCCACATCATCTGTTTCAACACAATGCAACCAATTGCGTGCTAAACAAATGTGTCATCATGGTACAGTAATTACGGCAATTATTACACACATCTATATGTAGTATATTTATTGTAATTTTTAATTTTTCTAACGCAAATCACTTGTATCTACGAATGTGCACATGAAAATACCACTCGTAAATACCAAACACTTTTACTATAAATAGCATATAAAAACTGACAGTACATTACAAAACGCTCGCAACTATGAAGGCCTCGCTAAGGTCCATACTCGCACTTGCGAGGTTGCACTGTATATACAAGATACCACCAACATTTGGCAGTGAAGATACTGGCAGCCATGCTCACCGACTGGAGAGAGATCCACATGGACAAAGACACAAGCCTCTTCACTTGGTCTCTGATCAGTTCAACCTCCATGCTGTTGAAGCTGTGGTTCAGGAACACTAACAGGGCAGTCTGCTCCTTCAACGATACGTGCGGCCCAACCTGCAGGCATGCCTCCAGCATTTGCTGAAAAAAGCCTGGGAAGTGTTCTGGCATCTTCCTAAATGGCTGCAACACAATTTTATACAAAATTAACACACAACAAAATCACTATACACATATTAAAAAAAATAAACATGAAACCTGAACCAGAACCGCTGTTGTCAACCAGTGGGAACTCTATAATTGCTATTAGTTTTATCACTGGGCACTCTCAGTATTGCCTGGAAAGTTGCATCATGTGACTTAATCCAACATAGATTTCTTCAAGAAATTAGGTGTGAAATACTTACACAATCCGTGAATATTGGTTACAAAATCATATCCTAGATGATGCTAACTTTTTATGACATCATGAATGACATCACAACTTGTACCTACCAGTCATTTAAGCTAGCCGGGAAGTTTCAAGTTATAGTTGAAAACATTAATTTTTATATGACCTAAATTTTTTCACTGTATTGAAAGAATTAAGTTCCAGCTAGAAAGTCTGACCATAGCTCCCTCTACCAGCACTATACAACTTAAGTCTATTCTGTGCGAGGTGGGGATAACACAATATAGCCATAATGTTGCCGTGCTGAGGTTCATTAGCATGTCATGTCAGCTTCTCTCATTGGGGATCTGTGTTTGATTCCTAGTGGGATCACCCCAAATTTTTGCATGTGGGTGTTGTAGTGGAAGATGCCAGTGGCTGGAGTGTTTTCTCTGGTAATTTCTTTAGAGTTGTTACGCTACCATGTTTTCCGATACCGATTCCCTGATACCACTGTCAATACCAAAAACCAATACCAACGTCCTTCACACGGAATTTTATAAAAAGTATTACTGTTAATAATACATTAAAACATTTCTCCTAGACTCGTTTGAATAAAGAAAATAACGCCTTAAAATACTGAATATAACTTATTGAAATCCGACACAAAATGCAATATGACCTAAAACTTTCAAACCCTCTGAAAATGCAAAAAAATATGACACCAAATGCAAGTCAAATTTTAAATGTCCTACACACTATCAGCTAAGAGCGCACAGAGAAGTTATCGATCGGGCAGTGCCATGTCTGTACGTTTATGAAGGGGGGGGGGGGGGGGTGGCATCTCCACGCCGCTACTTGTTGGTGACACCTTGCACGCGTGGCAAATATCTTTCTCTTAAAGTAATTAATAATATTTTACTGCAAAGAAAGCATGTAATTTTGAGGTACAAGTGATGTGATTATATTGATTTCATCACTGTCTTTAATAATTAATCATTCAAAACCACGTCCTCTGATTTTCTCTGTCATGAGTTACACTGCATTCGGCTCGGTGCTTACCTAAACATTATTAGACGGCAGAAGGTGTTGAAATAGGCACTTACATATTATCAGTTTATTCAAATATTATAATAAATTAATATAAATCCTCCGTTTTCCCCACAAGAAGTTACTGAAAAAGAACACTTATTATAGAAGTCGCTCAATGTTCAAACAATTTTTTGCTGACAAGCAGTAGAGTATATGCTTTTGGGCATATAATTTTATTCGCGAAGATGCTGCTCTTTGAGTTAAATAAGTTTTAAAGTCATGTTATTTTTACGTCAGATACAATGAAACACCTACCTTACGGGATAAAACGGCCTTTAAACACAAAAGAAAACATCTTTTCAAATAATAATTTCTCGTTAAAATATTTGCATAACGTTTTCAGGCGAAACCATTTGCTTCGAAATACAAGTGATGTTAAGTGCAACTATTTTGAGCGACGCATAAGCTTGATAAAATTACTTTCGCCAGGCGCACATTATTTGCTCTGCTGCCGGCGTGTGGAAGGCAAGCCAAGCGGGCATGGCAGAGAGAGAGAGAGAGGATGTTTTTTATCTTATGTTCAACAACTTCGCCTCTCAGCACCGTGTATGGCATGTGATGGGAGGAAGGAAGGTGCATCACTGAGAGAGATGGAAAGAGAGGTTAAAGAGAGGGGAAGTAGAAAGTCAGTCTCGCACTACACCATGCGGCGTCAGTGTCGACAGACATGTTGAGAAGACAAGACATTAGACAGCACATCACAGACCAGTTATAAACGGTGGCGCGTGTGACGTAATTCACATCCAGTTACTAGCTGCTTGCATAAACAACCAGCTTAAAAACTATAGTTGCGTGGTATCGTAGGTGTCGGGACCCGAAATATACTTAGATCAGCGCAACATGAGATAAATGATAAAAGGTTATGTCTACATTATTTAAATCTGAATTTCACCGCGAACACAAAAAAATGTTTTGTGGATGCTATTTATTTGTTATTTTTTAAAAATAAAATTGCACCAAAAAATTGTGGCGCCCTGTTAATAAGTATGAAACAAACGATTCTTTATTACATCAATGTGTGGTGATTGTGATATGTTTGGAAAATACTTTAATTAAATAACTAGAGTGCAGAAAGTTAATATAAAAAATTACGGAAACTTTACGCACCTACTACTCAACACTTTCGGCTTTGTTTCTTATCTCCTTTCAGCAGTGGCAGGCTCTCTTTTTTTTGCAGTTCTAGAATGTCACACTTCTCTTCTTTCAAAGAAAATGCATCGTCCCTGCACCGTCCCCTGATTCTAGTTGTCTAGTCTCTGCCAGGGAAGCAAAGAGGGCTTGGCGGAATTATCAACCGGTAACATCTTGGTGTTAGCTACATACAAAGGGGGGGGGGGGGGGGAAGCGTAAACATGTAGCAACTCTGGTTTGCAGCATGACAGGATGCCATTACGCGGGGGGAGGGAGCGCGGTTGCAACCTACACAACTGATTGGTCACTAAGAGAGAAAGAGAGAGAAGGGAGAGTCTTGATTTAAGAGCGAGATATAAGACAACAGACAGTTCCCTCAACATCCCCGGACAATTTATGGCTACCACTCTCCCTTCTTCTTCTTCCCCGTATATAGTATGCACCCAAGAAATTTTTCCTTTATTTTGGGGAAAAAGGGTATTTTTTACATAGCAAATATGGTAATAACATAACTTCATTGTCTACAACTGATACTAAATTATCGGTCAGATACCATACCCGATACAGGTACATCGGGAAAAGGTGAAGTATCGGCCGATACCGATACTTAGCATCGGTAACGGAACAACTCTAATTTCTATTTCCCCCACCTTTGCATTCTGTCACTATTCCAATGTAGAGCATTACCTCATAGTATCCTGCAGCAGGCTGATAGGTGCCTACGGACTCCAACTTGAAAGACCAGTCACTTCTGGGTGCACCCTCCATACAGACTATGACAGTGACTGATGATGACAATTTTGGATGATGGCTGATGACAATGACTGGTTACGAGGATGATGATTGATGATGGTGATATCTAATTATGAATGATGATTGATGGATTAGCTAACTAAGATCTTGAGCTCTGGTGAAGATGAAGAGTGAGGTTGGGTTGAAGATGGAACAGCAACTGAATGCAAGAACAGAGAAAATGAGAGAGGTGTGAGAAAACCCGCTGGCCAATGGCAATGCCAGCAAGTTTGCCACGTGTAAAAATCCAGATGATAAAGGCCAGTTAATCTATTTGGGAGGCAAGCAGTCTGAACACTACACCACATTCGCCCATGATAATGAATGATGAGGAATTGATGGCAGATGGATGATAATGGATGATGGAAGATAAAGGATGGACTGATGGATGACGATAACAATAACAACCATTAGATGATAAAACTAGGTATTCATTCCTTACCTGCCAAGCTGGTACCCTTTCACGAAACTTCTCGTTAATCATAATGACAATTGACATCATATGGGCATGTGAGGAGCTAGAAGTCACATAGTTAGGCCACAAGTAATTCTCCAAGTATTGGCTGAACTCCAACATCATGATACGCCGAATTGCAAAACTACACAAAAAAATACAAGAAAATTCACTCTCAGAGAAATAAGCACATGTCCTGTTTTCACACACAAACAAGAACAATAGCAAGTTTTTTGGTTCAATTTCATCAGAATTGCAGATTCTTTGAATACTTAAAACTGAAGGTGGCCAGCGCCATATATCTACAAACATATGGTTGGACAGGGGCAACACAGCTCGGGCCAAAAAAACTAGCTAAATGAGTCCACAAGCAAAGCATGCATGGAGGCAACAAAAAAAAAAAAAATAAGGTTCCAGAATATAAACCCAGAGAGAAACTAAAGAATCAGTTAATATAAAATTGGAATGCAGGTCCCCATGGAACACACACCTGTCCCTCACTGCTGCCGCTTCCCAGATTGGCAACACAGCGGCCACAATGCAACCTATTCAGGTATCCCTTCGATCATTACACAAAACACTATAGAACAAAAAACTAAACTGAAACTGTGAAATATTAATTCTTTTACATAAAATATTCAAAAATCAAATAACCCTCTCCTGATTTTAAACATAATTTCAAAAATTAAAAGTACTTTAAACTGTCTTGACACAGGAGGCCCATATTATGTGAGGGGTTCGAGAGTATACGACTTCACATAACGCTGTGGTACCAGCCTGTGACATCATGTTTCTGCTGCGCACTTTGAACGGGCCACTGCTCTTCTTTTCAGCTTGTCCATACTGCTCCGTTGCCCTTGCCCTTACACTCACATAATAACAGCGGTGTTCTCAGTGTGCTGCTGGGTAGTCATCAGGACTAAGCTAAAACTGAGAGGAAGACAGTAACAGTCTCCGTTACTGTTTCTGCCAACTTTGTGAGCACATATTTTGCCAGGCATACACACTCCTTTAGCATTGTATCTTGCCCCACAATGGAATGTATGGGTACAATTAAGGCACAAGAGATAATCAGACCAATATGCATCACTAACATTTGACGAGTTGCACATTCCCTTTACCAGTGTGTGAACATTTTTATTTCTTCACTTGTAGGTGATATTTGCATGATGTTCACAAACATCAATTTTAAGTCTGAAGAGTGAAGCCCATATTACCAAATGTAGATGGCAGGGCATCACACACTTGTAGACCTGAATCGCTTGCCCATTGCGATCTTTGAATGGAGCACAGTCTTTTATTCCAAGTAGAGATTTCCAGATTTGATCCCACTCAAAAAACACCATCCTAGTTTTTATTACCTCAGCCGGAATGTCCATTCTTTTTGTAATGGATTCCATGTTCTACACTTTTAAAAGATTCCTGGCTTAACAAACCATGTCATTCTCACAAACCACATTATCACTTTTTATTTACGACGGCTGAAAATTAGTTCCCGCCCGACCTTTTCGGAAAATATATTTCCCTAATTTTTCACGAAGTCGGGATCCTGCTCAGCTCTAACTAATAGTATATTATACAGCAAGACGTTAGAGACTGTGTTTATAAACATTAGATGTGAATCACCATAGCACATTATAGTGACCAATGATGAACAGATAAAGGAAACAAATGCACATCACAATTGGTTTACGTTATAGGTGTATCTTGGGAACGTTCCAACTTCAGTTTTACTACTGCAATTTGACAGGCTGGACATGTGTGATGTAGCAGTGCTTTTATGCGTGTTTTATTGCAATTCATTGTGCTTGATGTGTTTCAAATAACTGTGCGATAATACAAGTGTTTCTGTGGTACCTATTATGTCCATGGGAAATGTTAAAAAAGAATATGTGTGCGGTAATGTGAATGTCTATAGAGTTTCAGTAACTGAATATGGGTTAAAGTGTGCTTAACAATGTACGAGTGACAACAATGGGTGAATAAATATTGAAATTTTAACTGTGTAGTATTGGGTGTGAGTGGGTTATTTGCATGGTAAAACGAGAGAAAAATATGTACATTATCATAATATTTAATGATGTAAATACTTTAAATTGCAAAACAACCTATCAAACAATACCTACATTCAAACTATTATCAATCACACACACACACATACAAATGTTTCTGTGATAATGTATGATATTCAAATGTAGTGACCTCGTAGGGAAAAATACTGTACAAGAGTAGCCAAAGATTATGCACCGAGCCAGTGTCCCAGCGTCAGCAAGGAAGAAAATTCCCAAAAGTGATACAAAGCTTTCTTCTTGAGGTAGTGATTTTCATTCATAGCCCATTTGCATTGGAAAATAATGTGTATGTTTCTTGCAATTTAAAGTGAATTCGTGTTAATCCTATTTGTGAAATAAATGTAAAATTGTATCACGCGAACGTGTTTAATTGCGAAATGTAACTGAAAAAGTACCTAATTTGACAATCTTATCAATACAAGTTACAAATACAATAGTGGGGAGGGCTATCTATGAACTGGAGGGAAATTGTAAGGGGTAAAATTTCATAATGAAAACGTACATATTTTTTATTTGATTTACCCTGCAAATTCCCTGATCTTCATAGCCCTCCCCGCTACCTTATTTTTTAGCTAGTATTGGAAATATTGTCAATTTAGGTATTGTTCGGTTAGGTCTTTCTGCAATTTAACGTATTTTCGTGAAAAAATATTATGAATATGTACATATCTTTTGCTCAATTTACCCCACATTTTCTCTGATCTTCATAGCCCTCCCCTATCGTTTTTGAGGTTTCTATTGTAGATATTGTGATACCATAAGAAAATTAATTCGTGTTCTGTGTAATTAGTGGAGTGGAATTATACCACTCTGAGCCTTTTTTTCTTTTTTTTTTTTCAAAAATTGTCCGATTCTTCAGAATTACCGAGAAATCTATTTTAGCCCTGCCTTCACTCACACACTGAAATCAATACAGTTAAAAAAGTTTGGTTACTTACTTTGAGCCATAAATTTCCGTTATGTAAATATCTTCAACTATTCTTTCATCGTACGGTAAATGCTTATCAATCGTATACGGCGCCCAGTACTGATTCGCTAGCTGGAAATAATGTAAACATTACAATAGGTTAGAAATTCAACCAACCATTAGGGAAATACGAAGAATTAAAGTAACATACACACCTGCGTTATTCTATCAGCATTAATTTGCTCTACAGTTGGTGCTGGACCTTTAGATTTTGATGTATCTGTAGCTAAAGTTTCCATTTTTCACATTATTTGCTGACTCGACACGCGATTCTGTTTTCCAAACAAAACCCTATGCATCATAGAGTGCAATGAATGACCAAGATGAAAATACCATGAATTCAACTCATATTATTTCACTAGCGCTATCTATCGTTTGCAACTACAAGCTACAAAAGTTATTAAATTTATTATTTAAGAAATTATATTTATTACAGGCAATTGTTACAAAATTTTGTAAGAAGGACTTTTAAATCTACTTAATGTCAAGTAAGGTTTATTATACGCAGATTGGAAATATAGTGAGGTCCCTTATGGTAGAGTCCACGTGTATTAGAAACGGAAAGGAAATGTGCATTAAAATAATGAAGTCAAGTCAAGTGATGGCCTTGTCAGTGAATGTGCATGGCAAAATTATGAAGTCTGTCTACCACCTTATGATGTTCACAATCATGGAGCTAAGAGTTGAAGTAAACCGAGCTCCCCAAACATAGACTGTTTGCCAGCTGTCCACAGTAGCTGCAGTGAGAGCCGCACTCTACCATGCGCAGTAATACGTTGGTGACCGACACAACGCAGGTACAGTGCAATGCAGTGTATTATATGAGGCGCAACGAAAATCAGAGCAAGTACGGTACGCACCCGTACAGGAATCTCAGGAAATAGTACTGTCGTATATTAATATCCTTAATAACACGTTACAAGGCACAGGTCGTGATATGGAGTCACGGGCTAGTGAAGGGACACCTAGAAATATCATTTCAATGCCTACAGTTCCTTTATCAGGGTAATTGCAATGTTTTTATAGTGGGTCATTACCACGTGTCATCATCCCCACTTCATTTCGTTAGTTTTACAGGATATATTTGTTCTTTATTATTCAAGGCAGTTTTTAAGCATGTTACAGCAATTGTAACGAGTAAGAGTTTGTTTGCAGTGTAGGCCTGTGACAAAATAGTTCCACATGCTGCGCTACAGTGATAACCCCGGCAGGCACGCAATTTTGAAACTGCAATAGATGCCGATGACTTCGAGAGGAAGGTCGCGTGTACCTTCGGTTCTACGCCAGGGAGGAATTCACTTACTCCATCAGACATTTTCATCACAATAGACTTTTAAAGTAACCAGAACATAATAAGTGCCTGCCCTTTCCACGGGAAGGCGAGCACATGGTCCACAGAGCAGCCATTTCGGAGCACCATGACATCAGCTGCACCATATTGGCACGCCAGCAGGATAAAGGGCCTGAACACACATCAACCACCACCCCTTTCCCTACACATTGTGCTGCGTCACAAGGAGAAGGATGAGGGAAGGACGGTGGTACAGAGAAATGAAACACTCTTCCCCTCCTGTGCTATCCGCTCACCGCATGCTGGCAGTCAGCTGTGCGCCACCATACATTGACCCCTGCTCCACATGCAGGACAGTCGTGCTGCACTCCAACTGTGCCACACTTCTGCATTCTCGCTGTTGCATCTGTGCTTCCATGTCCATGCTTCCATGTCCATGCTTCCACACCTGTGCTTCCACAAGGTTTGTACCAAAACAAACCATGACTGGTCGGCCAGATGATAGTGCACCAGCACTACTCTGCACACATTGCTTAAGGCTGATACCACAGAACTTTCTGTCGAAATACGAATACGGCAACAACTACTGCAGATGACACCACCAGACCAGCCCAGCGAGCACCCATGCCGTGGACAACCGCGACAACACAGTGAAATGGGAAATAGAAGAGTACGCACAAGCAACAACAAACATTTTGGCAAACCAAACACAGGATAATTTTACCGTTTTAGCAACAGACGACAATTGGTGCAGCAGTTCATTATTCACAGTTAAGGGTACACAGACACTTGTATGTATGCAATGCCAGGTACAGTGCCACAGTGAGTGTCTCAACGAGCAAGAAAGCAAAAGTGAAATGGAGGAACAGTACTTTGCAGTAACTGTAGTAGCAACTTGCAATCAAACCAGAGTGCACAGTTTAATTGGGAAGAATTTACACCGAATTTAAACGGCATGTAATGGCTTGTTCACGAGCCACATGCAAGGGAGAAACAGAGTGAAATAGTCAAAAATGTCTGAAGTGCAACACACTAGTGCATAAGCAGTGCCAAACAGCACGAGAGAGAACCACAGGTAAGGGAATGCAATATTTTGTGTAGAGATTGCGAAAAACAGGAGAACACGGAGAAATTGTCACATTTCAACACAATGCACGTGCCAGTTGAAAGAATGAGAAGTAAGGAGGTACAGTCCATTCCACAACAGCCAACCCTAACCTCAGTACCTCAACCGCTAATACCATCTGCACCTTATCAACAATTATTACCAGCCTTTTATCCGACCTCATTAATTTCACAGCACGTTCCACCCATGTTTACTCTATTTTCAACCACAACATTAGCACTGGCAAGGACGAGCAATCAGATAGAAACACCAACAGTTCCAAGTTGGAAACAGTTTAGCATGCCACAAACAGTAATGCAGATGAGTCCCAACCAACAGCCGCAAGAGCCAGACAAGAAAAAGACACCCCTATATTTCAAATGTTGCCCACATTTGCACAAACACCAACCGAAAACCCACAGGCCTTTTTGAAGGACAGCACCACATGTTTGCGATGGTATGGAATATGGCAGGAAGAATGGGCAGGATGGGTGGGAGAACAGCTGCAAGTGAGGCCAAGGTTTGGTGGAACTCCCTTAACCACTATGGGTTATCGTGGGAAGAATTTGTAAACGACAACCAGTGCAGGTTCGGAGGCGCAGAGCACAGCGCAAGCACAGAACAAGCCAACCCTCCAGGCCCAACAACCCGACGAGCCTCTCACCACATTTATAACTCGAAAAGTACACCTGGTACACCATTTCCACACTCAACTGCCGAAGTAAGAGGTGATGAAGGTGGTGGCAGAAGCGGTCCTACTGGAGTATCGAGCAGCAATTGTCCCATTGCTCAACTGCATGGTGGAAGAAGTGTTAAGAGCCGCTATAATTCTGGAGAGGAATCCACGTCAGCCACGCTGCGAAAATGATGCTGCACGATGGTGGCACAAACCGTGTGAGGACACCAGTGCAAAGAACAGTGTACAACCAAAAACTTACGATAAACAACAGTTTGGACAGTAAACTGCAAAATTAGCAAACACAAACAGCAATGTAATCAAATTGTCGGGTACGGTAAACATAACAGTGTCGCGCGTGATCTGGTGAGCCAAGATGGCAAATGGGAGAAGACAGGGAAGCCACAACATCTCTGCCACAACTGCAGGCCCACAGAAACATATAGTTGGCACAGCCAATGTCCCAACAACCCGCACCACAGCTTACCAGCAGGGAAAACAGGAAGCAGTGGTAAGGGGGCCTGACGCCTCTGACGCCCCAGTCCCACTGCAACAATATCCCGACTTGACACCACAACTAGTGCTTGTAAACCAGGTGAGTGGAACTATGCCACAATTTATTTGCATACTTGTGTTTATGAATAATAAACCATGTCCCGCGTTGATAGACACAGCTGCTTCACATAACTTTCTGTAACTGCAATATGTAAACAGAGCTGATGTAACATCCACTAAGCATGTCATAATATTAGTAACAGGTCAACAATGCAAAAGCGCACTAGGGCAGGCAACATTTACAGTACGAAAATGCGATCTTGAAACAATAAGCACAGCTATAATAATAACCACCTAATTTACAGAGGAAGCATTACTAGGCGTGCCGTGGTTAAGTGAGCAAAACACGAGTGTAGAGCCTGCTGTGAGGCGTATTCACTTCGGCATAAAAGTGCAATGCACAATTTACAATATTGACCAGCACATAAAAGTCAACACCCTACGTGTAATGCTTAATGAGTTTGACCATCAGATACTGCCACAACACCAGGCCATATTCCAGAGGGTGCTGGACGAGCATAAAGATGTGTTCGTGCAACACGACACACTCAGGCAAACTGCTGTAGTGGAACACACAATCCTATTAACTAGAGAAGGACCTATCTACACAGTACTGCGAAGCTACATGCTGCATCAGGCAAAAATTATTAAGGAGCAAGTTAAAGAAATGCTATTGGATGGTGTGATAGGGAATTACTCGTAGTCAGTTAAACTGATCAATCACCTCAGCACCCAAAAAAGACGGAGCATGGCGCATTTGCATAGATTTTAGGCCAGTAAACTAGTTAATGAGCAGTGTATTACTACTGTACATAATTATCAAGGACGCCTTGCAATCGTTGGGATGTGCAAAAATACTAAAATCACTGGACCTAAAAAGTGGCTACTGGCAAGTCCTCGCCAAGTAGCAAGATCGTGAGAAAACCGCTTTTACCACACCAGACAGGAGACACTATTTTTTTCTGTGCAATGCCATTTGACTTTCACTTGAACCGGCAGCATTAGCCCGTTCTCCCTGCCGCCAGCACATATCCCACAGACATTCATCGACCACCAGATATGTCAGTGCCACAGCCTGTGTTGCGTGCACCAATGTTTAATGCATTATGGCAGTGCATTAGTGTATCAAGGTATTTTATTTGTTTAGAAATGGCCTTTCTAATATTTACATATTCAGTTGAGGTTAAGTGCTTCAGTCTAATAGCAAAATGTGTGCTCGAGTGCCCCGTGTCACATCACGTCACTGTTTGTTAACATTTGGATATAGTTGTGTTTTATGTTATTCGTATAATATTATTGAACTTAAAGAGTATCCATGTTTGCAAAGGTAAGTGCTGTACACAAGCCGTGCATGGAATATTCATGTAATATTAACCGGGGAAATATTAGGATTTTCTTTGACAGTTGTGTTGTTTACATTCTAGTGTTGTTTTGTATAGTACAGTTCTCATGTATATGATAGGGTAGGTGACGTGTACACGAACCGTGTACATGAAATAATTCATATGAATATAATTTATTGAGAGTTATGTTTGTTTTTATAATTGTAGTGTTATTATATGAAGTGTCAGCATGTTATTTTTTAATGCACTAAAGTGCACAATTCCACTCAGGGATGTAACGTAACATAGATAGTTTAGAAGAGTTTGTGTATTTTCATGCAGTGTTTACATTTCACGTTTTTGTTTTCAAGTGTATCAGAGATAACCTCACGCAGGGTGGCATTGAAAACAAAACCAAAGACTGGCCAGCAGGGACAAGATGTGGAGTCCCCGTCTCCAGTGCATGACCAAGGACTGTTGTACCCAGTCATAAACAAAATGTGTCCGAATACCAATATTCCCTTTTACAAATTTTATACTTTAATATAAATTGCCACGTGCAGATATTAATAAACTATAAGTAAACACATTAATACAAGACGGAACTCCCGATATGAAGGACAAACTCACAGTGTAAAAATCTGCATATTTAGGTTAAGGAAAGGACAAACGGACACGCAATTGTGAACGTGTCAGTGCAGTTCCCAATAGAATTTAATTTTCTTTCTGAATATTTTATAAAACACTTTAACGTGTAATATTTATTATTTTTATAATCCGTATGCCATTCCCATCTTCATTCTTTTCATTTATATAGTTTACCCGAATAACGGGAATTTGTCTGTCACATGGCAAGCTGTGTTTAGGTGCCGGATTCCGTGTGGCCTTGATAATCAGTAGTGTCAACGTATCCAGTGGGGCAGGTTGTGCGTGAAACACCTCCGGGGTCTTCAACTTTTGTTACCAGTCATGTAGCTGCTGACGTGGCTTGACTGGACGTAATGGTGTTGATTGGGATTTACAAAGGTGGTGAACATAATTTGGAAAAGGTGTTAGAAGTTGCATACCCAGTAGGCGCCAGACGTCGCTGCGGCAAAATCACCGATGCTCTTGCGGTATAGCTGAGTTCTTGTAACTTCAGGGTGCTGCGGGTCGATCACCCAGACTACATTCCCACGTAGATCTTGCAGTAGTTTACCTGCTGTGAAGGCTTCGTATTTCCTAAATGAGGGGCTCTTCGGGCAAGCCAATCACCGCTTGTTATTTCAAATTAGTATGACATTGACATAATCAAAACAGAAATCTGTTGGCGTGGATTGTCAGGGCCAAACAACACACCCATTAATGCTACTCGCGATACATTGGTTAAGTTGCAGCACACATACAAATCAATATTTACAAAAAAAAAATTACAGACACTTGCATCAGCATATGGCAAATTTTAAGGGGCCTGTGCACTGAAATGCCTTGCCGCAATCAAAAAAGTAGTCATCAGTTAATTCGGTATATTCCAAACTTGAAAATTCCCTCCAGGGGAATAGTTGATTCACTTGCTCGCTTGGAACCTGCGACGAAGGCTATACAGTCCAAAAAGAACCCATAGGCTTACACAAAGGTTACGTGTGCTGATTACGTTAAAAACTCCCCAGTCGATGCAATCCCTGGGGTGGCGAGGGGGAGTGTCCCGGATGGGTAAATGGAAAAGGTTCTTGATATCTAACTATTGCTTACAAAGATGATCGGTGATGAAAGTTGATGCCGTCCGGGTGGGAAAAGAGCGACCGCGGTTTAACACGTGCCTCTCCCTCTGGGTGCGACTTGCTGACTTCCTGCCATGGCGTAAGGACTGATGGTGGTAGGCCCGCGTCGTGGAGTGAACTACATGCACACATGGATACACAAATTTACCATTATATGTTATCATATGTGGAAATATTGCATAAAGCGCAAATCAATCATTATTCTACAGCTTATTGTACAGCTGTCCTTGTGGTTGAAATGACATGAGGTGAACATAACATCGGTGGTGATAAAAATAATCATATGTGACATAAAATAACACTTTGAAAACAATAACATTGGGCGCAAAGGGTGTGTAATCATATTTCATTCATTTGTGTGTCACGTGTCTACTATGTGACCAGAAATGTATTTGTGGAAATGCTATGGCACTTTTTACATAACACATGTGGCTGTGTATTCTTCCGCCTGCTCTGCTGGGCTGGTGGGCACATGTGTCACTACACTCCCTGCACTATACTGAACTACACTGCTCTTGCCCACTCCTGCACCCACACTAAACTAAACTGCTCGCCGGTGATCAGTCGTAGAGAGTGTGTGTGTGCCACGCTTAGGAGCAGTTGGCATGAAAAACGACATAGGCCCCCTCCGCCAGCCACCCATCACCCCTGGCCATACTTCCCCTGCATGCACCACTGCCTGGTCAAGCTCCAGCTATGTCGCTGTGTGCCGACTACCATAAGCATACTTGTAACAGAGAGCAGGTACGTAGGCACCCGCCCCGACTAGGAGAAGGGCTGTGAGTCAAGTATGCCCTATGACAACTTTGACGCATAGGTGGCTGTAATTTCCAAACCGTATAACATAGGCATCCATTTGCCATCGTCGGCACACTGCCTCCTCCCACCAGCCCCACAATTTGTTAGACTGCGACTTCCAAGATTCGGTATAGAGAAGTATACAAAAAAATGACGGTCATCTTCAGTGAACCATCTGCCACCATCCCGCCCCCCCCCCCCACACCACTGCCCATCACATATGCAAATGGACACCGTTGGTGCACTTGTCACCAGCCACCATTTTGCTAGACAGTGTGTCTTCCAAGATGGTGGATCGAATTGACAAAGCAGGAAGGTCTGGTCGTCAGAATGGTTTACTTGTCAAATTCATAGCCCAACCATATTGGTAAGGAATTAAAACATCCACCTGCTCAAAAGAAAGCATTATAAATGTATCTGTCTGTTTAAACTGGTAGACACACATGCACATGAATGCACACATGCACATTCGCTTGTACATACAGGTTGTTAACCCACACATACAAGACATGCTAAAATGATAATCTTCCTACTACAAAATGAATTATCCCCTACCTTAACTGGTATAGGCCATGAAATCGGACTTACTTCCAGACAGAGCGCCCCCCCTTCCGAACCCTCAATGTGCGTATGTACTTACAGACAGTTAGTATCACCCCACTAGGGAGGACCGAACTTTCACTCATGAGTCGGGTACCGAGACTTCGTTGTATGCAATGCGATGTCACTCACAATTAATACACACAGTCATTGCTAGACAGCAGAGTTCCCGCTCATACATCAACAGCAACACATGCTAAAACGATAAGCATATTATTACGAAACGAATTATTCCCTACCTTACCTGGGGTAGCAATGAATACTTGTAGGCTGCGAGCACATCCCATCGTTGATGTGACCTCGCTGGAAGCAGAGACCGCAATGAACGGTAACACCTTTCCATGCACGGTAGATGCCGACCAAGTACTGCATCTTCACCACCACCTCCCCTTGTCAACGTGCTTATCAGTATACTATTGAAAGGAAACAATGTAAGTACCCTGAACTATTCTCGAGGTTCTATTCCTGTAGAGACTGGTAATACAAGAGGTCATAAAAGCTACCATTGGATGTACGTTCATCGAAGGTGAGAGCAAGAGCCCCACTGCTAAAATGTCAACACGAAACCATTGTCTACAACAGTGGTTATAAATACAGACAGTCGCCGACCCACACTTGTGTACCAAGCTCATCACACACAATTAGAGATAGTCATATGCATTGCTATTTGTGTGTTCTCCAGTAGCCCGCTTGAGTGCACGAAAGGAAAAATACCAACCAACCCACACATGCATATTGCACAAGCGACAGCTAGAAAAAACCATAAACGTATGCCATTCGACAAAAGCTATGTAAATCCATCACAAATACAAATTGTCGGGTTGGCCGAGCGGCCTAAGGTGCCTGAATTAAGCAGTGGTTCCAGTAAAAGGGAGTGCGGGTTTAAATCCCTGCACATCACACTTAATTTTATGTGCCCTACTTGAATAAATAAGGTATTGCAGGTTCGATTCCCGTCGGGAATACATGCTGAAGCGCCTACGGACAATCGTTCGTCGTCGGTCCCACTGACCATGTAGCACCCATGATAGACATGCCCTACAGTTACGGACAGCCATACTGAGCCGGCTCTGCCCGAATCATCAATGCATGTACCAAGCCTTCGCAATTGCAAGCAGTCATACTATGCCCGAACTTTCAGTACCAAGCCTTTGAAATTACAAGCTGTCCACACTTCTGCACCCTACTTGAATAAATAAGGTATCGCAGATTCGATTCCCATTGAGAGTGCATGCTGACATGCCTACAGACAATCGTTTGCCGTCGGTCCCACTGACCATGTAGACGAACATGCCGCGCTCATGACAGACATACTCTACAGTTACAGATAGCCATACTCTGCCAGCTATGCCAGAACAATCAATGCATGTACCAAGCCTTTGAAATTACAAGGAGTCAAACTCTGCCCGAATTTTCAGTACTAAGCCTTAAAAATAATTACAAGCAGTCGACACTTCCCGAACCTTTAATGTATGGACTTAGACAGTTTCCGCCCTATTTACATGTTCAACCGTTCCATTATGATAACCGCGATGGTTTTTTTACCCATCTGTAAGTTGATCTATAATATTCTGCTTCATTTGCTTAATGTATGTACAAATATCTTTCGCCATGCCCGATGCAATGTATGTCTTCATTAGACCACAGAAAACAGATTCTTTCAGTGTGAACCCATTCTCATCCGGTAAGCTCGCAGAAGGGGGTTTGGGGTGTAGTAGCTTCTTTTTCAAACGAAAAGTTCTTCATATGGTTGTCATTTGTCTCACGAAATATTTTTTCCTGATAGATACATATTTTGCATCGTGCTTTGACTGGAAAATAGAATATCAAAATTAAAATGCTAACCGTCTATAACCTTTCCTTAAATTGTAAAACCTGTAGAATGTTTCCTTCACAGTGGTTTCAATCCTAAAATAGTTAATATAATAAAAATAATAGTCGGTTGGGTGGGATAGGCCTGGTGAGGTGGGGCTGGGGTGGAGAATCCTAGGGGACTTGGCTGTGCATAGAATGGATGTGTCTCGGGTTTATTCATGGCCCACTTGGCGGATGTGAGCCCAGATTGAAGCACCAGCAGTTGACTCCGTTGGAGTGGAAATTGTAGGAGCCACATCCGGGTATGGGAGGAAGCCGCGATGAGGCCCAGGCACGTGACTCTTGGCGCTACAGCTGTGTTCACCCAGGGAAACTCCTCGCACCTATCCACCTTGCTGGGTTAGTCATTTTCTCTCGACCAAGTAAAATAAGAATTTAATTAATATATGTACAGTATAGTTTTATTTATTTAATAAATTGGAATTCAAGACACTGTGTGGCCTATGGCTAAGAAGGGTCCAGGAGTTTTAAAGTTTTTTTTAATGCATAGCTATGGTACAAACAGCTGACCTACATTCTCACGTCCGTCAGAGCTAGAACCAAAGAATTACTGCAAATGAGCCAGAGAACACATGTGACTTCATATAAACCCTGTTTATGCACACACAAAATCCTTATCTAAAATGGGAAACACACCAGCAAGGAACTCCCCACACAGGGAACCAGAGATTAAAACCAGCGCCTTAGACCTCTCGGCCAACTTGACACTCTGTATTAGTAAGGAAATTATAAGGCCATTGAATGTTATACACCCTCCAGCGGTGTGTTACACATTATAAAAAAAAATTCTACTCACATACCATGACACAGGTGCAATATGTATAAGTAAGGAAATTACAAGGCTTATTGAATGTTATACTATATGTGTGATGTGGTTACTTCCTAATTTGAGCGATGGTAAGGTTGAATGTGATACAATACATGATGTACTCACCTTTTATGTTAGAGGAGGCTGCCATAGTCAGAACAAAAGTGATGGCTGAGTATTCATCGCAGCACAGATGTAAGCTATGTACAGAGAGTAGAAAATTACAGCACAGATCCCCTCTCCTGCAACGACTTATCTGTGTGTGCATGTGGATTTGCACCTGCATGATGACCAGAACTTCCTGCCCTATCGATTAGGTCTCCCATCTTGGAAGTCGCACTGTCTAGCAAAATGGTGGCTAGTGGTGGGCGGCCATGTTGATGGCCAATGCACCGGTGATGGTCACTGCACATAGGTCATGAATACAGAGAATTACCGCCTGTAAGTTGGTGGTGTACAGCCATGATGGCGACCAGTGCGCCGACGACGACATCCATATGCAAAATGTCGGACGGTGGCAGGCGACCATGACAGCAGCCAGTACACCAACTACTGACATTGTGTTGTAAGGATGAAGTCTGAATGCCAAATCTCGGAAGTCGCACTGTCTAACAAAATTACGTGTGGTGGCAGGCGGCCATTGGGGATCACTGGTGGTAGGCAGCCAGAAGTCTGAATGTGGATGGCTATTTTGGTGACAGCAACCATGTGCAAAATAGTGACTGCCGTTGGTGGGCAGCCTAAAGAGCCGGCGGCCATGTTGGCAGCCAGTACAAGATACATTTGCAAAATGGCAGGTGCTATTAGCAGGTGCTGGTGGCACGCAATCAGAATTATGAATGCCACATGCGGTCAGAGGGGGCCAGCGGTCATGTTGGAAGCCAGTACAATGATGACAGACATTTGCACAATGGTGGCGCGGGTGGTGGTGACTGCCAGTGGTGGGCAGCCAGAAGTCTGCATGTGGGCCTGGTCTGAGATCAGTATTTTTTATGATAAATACATATGTATTACTACTATTCAGTTAAGAGAAAATTGCTTTTATAAAACATTTCCATGTGGATTGGTCACAAACAACAGCAGAGTAGGGGCAGGCTGGTTCTAGATACAAAGGGATGCAGCCTTTATTGATATCAAAGGTTTAAATTTATTGAAAGAGCTAATTCAATCGATTGGAAGGGTTAATCTGAAAGTGTTAATTAAAAAGGTTAATGAAAAAGGGTTAATCACAAATTGATTAAATTGATTGAAAGGAATTGCATTTAATGAAAGGGTTAATTTTTTGTATGTGTTTGGTGCAAGAGTGTAGTAAGGACCAATTTTTTCTTTCCTTTTGTGGGGAGGAGCTCTGGTACCTCTGGTACGTCCTCACCCTTGGAGCTCTCGCACATACTGAGGTGTGGCGTGTTGGGGATGGGGTATATATATATATATATATATATATATGGTGAGTTTCGTGCAAGAGTGGTATAAGTGTAATTTTTTGTGCTTCATAGACGGTGCTGGTAGGTAGGCGACTTTAAAAGATGGGATTTACATGTTAGTAATGAGAAACGATTAAATAGAAGACAACTGTTATCGAATGCAATTAAATGTTAAAGAATTTCAAAGTGTTTAGACGAGTTTTACATATGAATAAATAACATGAGAAAGAAGTATAACTACGTGAATAATCTGGTGTCGACAAGTGCTAACTCAAAAAAGATCACATTTATGTGACTCTCCAGGTGTCTTAAAATGAATTAAACAGAAAGAGAAAACGATGCATAGTTAACACACAAGATAAGTATAACGAATAAACACAACTACGTGACTATCACAATTATGCGAGTGTGCAGTATGGAATTAATGATCTACAACAAAGCAGAAAAATGTCCCTATAAATTAAATGGTTAACAAACACAATAACAATATATCTGTAAAACTACTTGATGCCTCTCGCACATAACTTACATTATACACGTTCATCTGCCTGTGAGACTGGTGAGGAACTTTAGAAACGAAATCCAAATCTTAAAAGAAATTAATTTATTGACACGCGTAATGAAATTGCACATCTCCCAAAACACGTCTGTGCAGGTTGGAGGCTGGTGAAGGAATGGCATCAGTGTATGATGTGTGCCAACTTATATACGCGGAGCTTGCGGGCGAGTTGATTTTGGCCAAATACTCTGAATGCAATTTAAACACTACTCATATGCCTCCTGAATTATATATAGAAAAATATATCCCAACCAAGTTAGTATTAACAATGTCCAATTTAAGCAGCGAGATGAACAAACAACGATTTAGTACTTCCAGTTAACATGGACAAATAAATATTTCCAAACTTGCATTTTGAATTTCAAACAGACACAATAGTTTAATAGAAATACACGTAATGAAATCGCACATCTCCCAAAACACATCTATCTGCCTCAGAGGCTGGTGATTGAATGAAGCGATCTTACATCCAGAGCCTGACTGTACATACATAGAGTGCATTCGGAGACTGACAAGCGACTAAGGTTATAGCTACTTGGAAATAGATGTGAATACCATTTAAGTGACAAATGGATAAAAATTATGTTTATGATGCACGTACTAACATATAAATCAGACTCTTTGAATTAACAATGAATAAAAAAATCACATAATGAAATCGCACCTCCCCCTAAAACACATCCATTCACTTCGTAGTTCAGGTAATGAATGACTGGATCGTATAATGTGCGCCTGCTTATAAGCTGTTATATACACATGGAGTGTGGCTGAGTTGAAATTTACGACTGACAGAACCTATTTCCCTACCAAGCTACTATTAACGACTTTATTACACTATCCGTCCTACAACTACGTGAACGTATAAAAATATCACTACTTGATAAAATCGAATTGCTTAATAATAACGGAAGTACAAAAAATTTCCATCAAGTCTGTGAAATTCACGGCTCTTGGTAACAAAAACGTGACTTGAAAATGGTACGAAGTTTCGTCTACCGAACACAGAAATATGATAAAAGTACTATCATATGAAAATTTATATTTTTTCCCCGATAAATTAAAAACTCATAAAAAATATTTCACACTATATAATTTACGAAGACTGTGAACGAGATCTCCCGAAGTATATAATATCACTTAACAAGAATCGCAGCTATCACACTCCAAAGCCCGGTGAAGTCGAGAGATCCAGTGTCATGTCTATGTAGGGGAAGTCTTGGCAAAGAACTAACATTGCGGAAAACAGGGAGAAGCCTCCCCATCACTCCTGTGCAAGGCCAACCACCCCCTCCCCTTACACCAGCCAAGAACACATTTTCAGAGGGATGCTCCTCCAACACAGAGTTTGTTTCCATAGGACTGACCCATGCAATTGATACAACACTGCGAAAAAACTGTTTAGAGGCAAACACCCCCTCCATCTACACCAGCAAAGAACTATCCCTTCCAATGCCGTGTTCCGCAAACCCTGCCCTCCTCAAGGTCAGAAAGCATTTTTCGGATTACTGCCCCTGCCCGCGGAGGGCGCTGCGAAGCCTTTGCTGTCGATTGAAGGTTATGCAGCCCCCATCCCCTTACACCAGCCAAGAACGTGTTTCTGTAGAAATGCTCTGTCCACGCAGGCCCGTCCCTTCATTCCCAATGCCAGAGAGCTGCCTCGCCAAGGAATGGAGGCTTGCTTTATGGCCAAAGCGATGCTTTCCGTAGGGGCAGCAGCAGATTTTGAACAGACCTGGGCTAGCTGCCTGCCCCTCTCCCCTAACCCCTGTCTTCCCTACAAACTGTTATTTTCGCTGGAACATTGAAACTTCCTCCTATTTTTTGAGATGCAAGAGGCTGGTGTATTCCCAGCAAAATAAAAAATTTCACAACTCCCACCAATAAAACTTTATTTTTCCTCATCACTTAGAAATATGTTCTAAATGTCTTTAACACACAATAAATTCAATACAAATATGAACTGTTTTCGACCAAACATAGTCCCATTTCCAGCAAACATTATTCCCGTTTTTTAGCAGACTTTTAACTAATAAATGATTAATTTTCATACCTACAAAAATGTAAGACATAGTTTTTAAATAATGAAAAACACCCATCTTTCGACTTACACAAGTTAAACATAGAACACCTTTATTATATTTAAGCAATGCTCAAGTTAAACTTTATTTTCAACCATTAAAAACTTATGTGAAATATACTTGTACGAAAAGTCTTATACTTTCAATCTGTTTTTCTAAAAGTATTTGTGTGTATTTTTACGTGTAGTTTTCCCACTTCTGAATTTGTAACATAAAATGTGTATATATTTTAGCATATTTAAAAATTATATTCCTTAGATCAATGCGATATTACTGAAATAACATTCATCCAACTTGAAATTAATGTTAACAATACAAATGTAACAAAACAATGTAAATAATAACAAAGGGATCTATTAAATTTCAAGATAATTGAAATGATTTTCCTAAAAGGACAAATTTAATGTAAATTTAAAGGAAAATGGCATCCATGTTGTATTCGTTTACTATATACGGAGGGATATATAAATATTTTCTCATTATTAAGTCGGCATCTGCTAAGGTTACTTTGTGTGTGTATGGTTGCATGTGCATAGCATTAGCACTAATGATACTTAGGTGTTTACTACCACAGGCATCCACTACAACAGGCGTCCACTACAACACCAGGCGTCTATCACATCTGCTACAGCTCCAGAAGTCTACAACAGGTGTCTACTACAACTCCAGATGTCTACTACAATTTTAACACAACATCTATATCTACAAGGGATTTTCATTTCTGCATCAACTCGCAACAGGTACAATGCATCAAGGCCACTACTGTGACGATTGTAATTCCGAATGAGTTGAAATATTCAATGCGAATTTAGCTTATGGAAAGGCGAAAACATCATTGAGTTTAGACTGGTCCCAACTGCGAGTGTTGTGGAGAGAATTTATAATTTATTTTGCAGGCCACGAAATAAAACTAGTGTATCCATTCCTTGATGAACATTTACATGCTGATGAGGATATCTTATCCTATTTGCCATGTGAATACTGTCCTTATGGCATGCCTGCCTTTGCTAATGATGGGAACCTGAAACTTATGCAGAGAGATTGTATGTCACGCAGGGTGGAACAGTTACTTGAAGCAGGAGCCATTCCAGATGTTGCAATGGATGATTCAGGAGTCGATGAAGTAGAGTCTGAGGGGAGCACTGTCATCTTATAAATGAATTTAGATACGATTCCTTTGAAATTAAGGAGCTTGCTATTTCTTGTGCAACCGATGCTAATGACTCTAAAGTATCATCCTTTAAAGACCTTGGTACAGTTTAAAACGTGAAGTTAAAATGAAGTTTCGGGAACAGACTTACAAGATACATAACCTGAAATGGGATTCTGGTGACATAGTTTACAAAAAATGTTTTCAATATGTAAATGATGTGCTATAGGAAGACTATCCCATAAACATGCTTGGAAAAATATAGAAGGAAATTTTAAAAAGTTTAACCAATTTCAGAAGTAATAAATATCAGAAGATACCACGACTGTTCGAGTATTAATTGAATTGTCAACCACTATAATACTAATCACTGTGAAGAAAAAAACATTCTGTTCACAATCTAAAAGCAAAGCTTTATGAGGATATTTGTACCAACATCCTACCTATGTGTAGAGATATTAATTTTCGAAAAATGGTTTGTTCCAGATTCATACCTGCAAAAGATTGAAAAAAAAATGGAGGTATTCTACCCAGAGAAGACATACTCTAGTATTTTTCGAGGACACAAGAAGGTATGGTTCCAGTCTCTAGGCAGCATATACTTCCAAACACAGATGTGCAATGGAGATGAACATTGAAATTTTGCAAAACGTTTCGGCGAAAGCATATATACAGAACAAGAGTTGTGTTATGAAGAAGAAGACAGTCCATTTTTTAATATTCAGCCTGACAGCAAACTGCCCTGTTCTTCTTGAACCTATGTTTTAAAAATCGCAGTGTATAAATATCAAAGGAACCAGGTTTTCATCAAATCAAATATAAATTGATTATAGAATTTTATGACAGCCTCACCTTATGAACTGAAACATGTAATATTAAGGAACACATCACACAAATACAAGGCAGTGATGGACTTCTACGAGCACCAGGTGGAATCTTTGACTCTGGGGTTTGGAACAGCAATGTTTGTGTTTGTAAATTTGAAATAACAAAGTTGTCATTGAAAAAGAAATTTTACAACCTGGAAGAATATGTGACTATATAAAAAGAGAGAATCATACACCAGAGCTTCAGTTATGATGGAGAGGTTCAACTCATCACTTCCTTATGCTAGTGTTACTCCAGGATTCAGGCGAGTGTGGTATTTAATTGAAGATGAAGATAGTCCACTACAGATTCAGATGTACAATGAAGATGAACATTGGCATTTCTCGTTAATCACACCAGCAGAAACTTTAAAAGTTTTCGTTGTATGTTATGGGCGAAATAATTGTCTTTTATTTAATTTACAACCTGACAGCAGACTATCTTGTAACGAAGGTCAACTAGAATTTGAAGCTCGAAGTGGATACATCACCAAACGCAAGTCCTACAAGAAAATTTAATACACTGTGCAGAAGGTGTGTAGTTGCTGCTCTCTTACTACAGTTTGGACACAAAAATCCAACAACAAACAACATTTTACATATATCAGTGGTCGAGAGTTAATATCTTCTTGTGGTATGTGGCAATGCCACATCTTTCAAAACAAGAACAGTTAAAATTAGAAAAAAAAGCGATGTTAGAACTGTATAAATGAGATCATTCAGTATTAAATTGTCAGTCATGGCCAGAATCTTCAACACTACAGACTTATACGAGGTCCTGCAATTTGGATACAGAAGAGTTTTCTTTAAACCATATGATGGTATTCTACAAGTTCATGCCTGCAACAATATAGAATATTGGTGCTACACTTTCGACAACAGTCTCAGCATTTGCTTTGGTGAAGGAATAACATGCAATGATTGTGCTGTGAGATATATTTACCCCAACAGTGACTTAGTAACAAAATAAGATTAGATGATTACCAGTCTTAGCAAGGAAATAGAAGAGGAACGAGGAAACAGAGTAATCCCCTACCAGCTCACCAGACCTCACCAAGGAATCACTGTTCATTGGAAGGAGACCTGCAATGGGTACATCCACAACTTTATTTTTGAACAAGGAGTATTAGTTTTCCTATTCATATGTAATTTATATGCATGTGAAGTGACTAATTCAGAATAATGTTCTCGCTGATTTGCAAGTATGCATTACTTACTAAAGGTTTGTATTCTGTAACTTTTTCATAGCATATTCACATTTTGTTGTAAAGGAAATATGTGGATCAGACATTCATTCCAAATGTACATATTTATCTCAAGTTCTAACATCATGTAGTAAACCAACCAGTTATGATGACACTTTAACTAACTGCAATAGTTCTGAATGTCTTGTAAGCCAGTATAGAGCACACAGGGTAGATCGTAAGTGTAAGCTTAAGGGCGAACGCATTGTAACATCATATTGCAAGGAAGAAAAATGTTTGAAACATCTTGTTTTGAACAATGTCACTGCCAATATCTGTTTCTATTACCATTGGAAAACTGACTATAATATGCCCAGTAAAGTTGATAACACGCAAGGAAAGTAGTTCCGTGTCTTTACATTGAATTAAAATTGTTAGGTGGATATTCGTGAATATTGGAATGATTTAATTTACTTTCCGGTTGTATTAACGGATATAGTGCAGGATCGAGCAAATTTATAAAAAAAAAAATATATAAAAAGAATTGTAAGAACTACCTAAGTACGGCTTTAGTGAAAATGTCGGGAATAAACTCCACATAACTACATGGTGTATGAAACATATGATGTAGGCTGTTAGACACATTTTGGACGAAGAATAAACATCTTATAATGAGATATAGGGTACACAGTTCGAATACCGACCCGAGATTCGAATAGTATTGAACGAACTTTGTACTTGATTTTTTACCTGTTTACGTGATTAGGGCATATACACACTTGATATATAGATTCAAGCGAGCTCCAAAGATGAGGTATGGTGAAGGGATAATCTGTACGAAGAGTCCTTTTCGCCTGACGAAACATTACGACAGTTGCCACATGCAGTTTATGCACGGCGTTAAATTGCAGAAACACATCAATTTCGCAAGGATTCGTCTTTTGAGAGCCAGCATGTTTTGCCGTCAATAGCCCCCCCCCCCCTCCTCTTGCAAGACTTCCGCGCGAAATCGATTAAACGACCATCAGTTCTAAATACTGATGACCATTCGACTTCTGCTATAAAGAAAAGTAAACTCAATATGGACTACAAAACAGGAGGTGAAGATTATCGAGAAGACAGCATTGATGAAAATGAACATGGAGGTGAGGATTGTGGAGGAGGATTGATAAAGACTATTAAGGATTGGCCTGGCTTATGGAGGAGTGCTGAGGACTACTGAGGATTGGTGAGAATTGGTGACGATTGGCAAGAGTTTCTGATGATTACTGAGGATTGGTAAGCATTGTAGAGGAGGATTGCTGATGATTGAGGAGGATAGCTGATAACTGGTGAGGAGTGTTGCTGAGGATTATTGAGGACGATTGGGATTGATCAAATTATTGATGTCTGAGAAGATCACGAAAGATAAGAATGTTAATTACCCAAGTTGGCCTCGTACATTCCAAGTTTCAGGGGCCTTGTACTATTGGATCGTATCCTTAGACAACTATGCCTATAAAAGTGCCGGTAGATGCTTATCCATGCCATGATCATATCCTACTTGTACAGAGATTCTCTAATCATATGATGCACTTGGCTTGGTCACATACACATACATTTAAAAAATAATTTTGAGTAGCATATTTTTATTCTTTCAGCGCAGTCTAGGCAATTAATAATTTTCAGATTTCGATATTGTATAATAGATTTCAAGAGAGGAGACTGGCAATATAGTACTTAATTAGAGACCTCTTAATGGTTCTGCTATTCTCGATGTACAATTTCGTTATAAATTAATTATATATATATATATATATATATTAAATAATGAAAAAAGTTTTTTCAATATCTTATAATACAGTTTTTTGATTTGACATATCCTATACATATAAAACCAATATAGCTACCAGAAAGAGACTTATTTTCTTTAAGGGGTAGTGTCCGTAATTTCTGAGCACATTCGAGTACGTTCGACAAAACCGAATAGAAGGCTTCTGAGCACCCTTCCGAGTCGAGCCGATGACAGCCGGGCTCGTCCGAATCGAGCCGAAGGGTCCCAGCCGCACCCGCGCACATAATATATAGCCGCCCATTTATACACATACATTGTGCCAGAATGAACATAATCACAATACTGTAAATATTTTATAAATTTTCTCATTTGTACACTGTGTGCGTTAATATATGCGGAAAGGAAATGAAATAGTTTCAGCATTTATGAATGTTCACCTAACAGTTTTAATTCAATGTCAAGACACGGAACTATTTTTCCTGCGTGTTTTCAACTTTACTGGGCATATGTTATTCAGTTTGAAAATGGTAATATATATGCAGATATATGCAGTGACGTTTTTCAAAAGTTTATTTGAAAAGTGCCCAGTTAACCTTGTAGAACCTATACCTAACCGTGTTCTGACATTAATACCCTGAAGAGTGAGTGAACAGTGAAGATACTTGAACGATTCTTAACACCGTGATCTTGAGAGCCGATGAGTGTGAAGTGAGGTGATCACGGAGGAGCGCTGGAATGATAGAGAAAGGGGAAACGGAAGATCCCCGAGAAAACCCACCGACCAGCGGCATCGTCCAGCACGATTCCCACTTGCGAGAATCCCGAAGTGAACGAGCCGGGGATTGAACCCGCTTCGCCTTGGTGGGAGGTGAGCAGGCTAACAGCTCGTCCACCGTAGCCCCTAATACCTTGAGCATTGTCGTTCTCGTTTGTAAGGGTGTCAGCGCAGCACATCGTGTACTGCTGCGCACGTGAGAAGTGTTCTTTCAGGCGAATATCTTGACGTTACATTTCAGAACTTTAGCCGTAAACTTAGAAGTCCCGGAATGCTTTGATTTTTTCAATAGTTTTAGAAGCAGGGGTAGAGGGTTTCCGGTATCTATTTCATGATTCAAGAGGGAAAAATAGAATTTAATGGTAAATGTATTGTAACACTTTTATCTTAAATAGATATAAATTATAATTATATAAATGTTATATTTTATATTGTACCCTAATAACTAAGCAATTGAACTGAACAACAAATGAACAACTAGATTGATGTACTGTATCTTGTGGGCATACAAGTGCATGAACACAAAGATCAGCGTGGTGTGCGCTGCAATGTTGCCAATTGCAGCAAGATATTTTCTTTCTTGTTTCAATTGGATTGCAAACAATGCAGTGGCGGTAGTTTGTTATTCGAATGTTTTAAATTTATACATCCGTCCTGCTTCTCTGTAAAATAATGTTTCCTTATTTTTAAGGTAACGCGTGTAAAGTGCGGGACTGGTCGAAATAACGGACAGGTTTTACAAGTTAAATGTTTATTAGTGTGTCTCAGCTACGTTTGACAATATCGATTTGAAATATAAAAAAAAAAGTGGCTTTTGAAAAGAGGAACTATTTTACAAGAGAGCAAGTAGAAGAAAATAAATAAGAGTTTGAGTTTTTGTTTTGTTGAGTCTACAAATCTTAATAAATATGTAAAAAAAATTACGGATATATTTTTGTAGCAATGTGAGAAGGCCAAGATGGAAATAATAATTATTGATTGTAAATACATTCTGCTTGGGCAACATAAAATCCCCACAAAGCAAGCTGGGGCGCCATTCCCACGTGTTCCAGATCCACTACACCCCCAGTTGTATTTTGCAGGCCAACTTTGTATTAACTGTGTTGGAATAAGTTTCGCAACATGGCCTAGCGTCGGCCAACAATACGTACGTAACGTTTAATAGTCCATTCACGGGAAGTTCACACTTTTATGAAGCCCTGCTAAGATCTACTTTCACGTGCCGATTACGGATATTTCAGCTATATGTAAACAAAATTATTATAATGTAAAGTATATATTTCAAATCTCGATTTCTTCATTTTCGCGCTTCAGCTTTCCATAAAGTGAAGGTTTATTCAGAATGACAGTATGACACGTAAATGTCCACACTTTTTTTCAGTATTTACTTCGACTTTATGACTTTTAACAGTGCCTGATGTATTATGGTTCTAGTAGTGGTTATTTATGAATAATTAAAATACTTGTGTTATTCAATTTTTCCTTTCATCCTATTTCCATCTTCCTGCTGCGTTTTAATATAAAATTGCTTTGTGACGCATAAACACAGTGTATACATTTCACCACCCTCAATATTCAATGCCTGATGCTGCAATAAGCCTGTGGGTTAAAGTGGTTAAAGCCTGTTGGAGGGCCTTAAAAAGTGCTCACTTTACCGTGAACAGCTTATACCCGTTAAAATTTTGCCGTGATTGTGTTTAGATATTTAATACGGAGAGGTGGGTGGACTGTATAGGAGGTATTTAACCTCTCGTTATAGATCAGGGGTGGGTTATTTGGATTAAAAACCGATCTTGGCCAGAATTAATACTAAAAAAAACGAACATACAGCACAGGAAAAAAAAAAATAGGAAGCTCATGCGTAAAGAGTGCGCTTAATTCATTACGTAACGTTGCGTGTGTTTAATAGCTGCAGCAACGTTAATATGTTAGCGAACGTTTTGAAACAAAGACTGTTTACACACACTCGTACTGTAACTTTTATTTTGCTCGTACTTTTTCAGCATATATATTTTTATTTGGCCTTTTTATCTCTAACTGGTCTTTTAGCACTCGAGCAATTTATTGGGGCTGTGGAAAATATTCAGTTCACAGAAATATTTAAGAATGTAACACAACTGTATTTCATACATCTGGAGAAAGCTACAAAATTGTGAGGTAAATTGACGTGGTCTTAAAATAATTACTATAGTAATAGTTTACGGTTAAATACGTATAAAACTTGAACGATAAATATTCGCTACCACACCATAAACCATCATAAAGAAAACGGCATTCAACCAACAACGGTAATTTTGTTTTAATTGTAAATTCCGCATTCAAATATTATTATTTCTGCGGTCATAAGCATGTAATATGTTAAAATTGAAAACATGAAGCCAATATTTCTGTTACCAGCACTGTGAAACTAAATGAGCAAAAAATACAAAGCAGTCAACCAAAAACAAAAAAGTAAGAAGAAAGAAAAGTGGCAAGCTCTGCCTGTACAAATGTATTCCTACCTGTGGTAAGAAAAAAACGAGGCATCTATGGCCTACGCATCGTATTTTGCTCTGATTAGACAAAAATAATATAGATTATATTTAATAAGTAACATTTATGTATATTACAACCTGTGCTTCATGAAAATGTAAATTCATGTTGACTTCGAAAGAGAGTTTCGGATTTATACAGATCTATAAGTGACAGTTTCATGTAATAAAAAATAAAATGATTTAATGTTAGTAACAATATTCAATATCTGTGGCAGATGATTTTATTTTGATTAAAAAAACAAGTAAATATGTAACAAATAGGTGTCTTTTAAAAGGTTTTTTTTTGTGGAAATACCGAGAATATCCAATATTATTAATTTATTAGAGTATGTCGCAAGCCATGATGCATGAATAGTACACCTTGTTGTATAGGCGTAGCCAATGCTCAACACATTATGTAAAGTACAAACAACAGAGAGGTTGAGTGAACAGTACAGTAAGTTTTGCGTTACCAGTGTGAAGACCTTACAGAATACGCATGCGTGTTCTGTAAGGACTTCCATAAGATATAGACAAGTACGAGGCACGGACTAAGTGTCACGCAGCTGTGCTCGTGCAGAAAGGACCGGTAAATCGTTGGAGCTCGTCCCACCATATGAACAAGACTATACGAGCTTCACTCAAAGAAGTCGAGGGGCTTTTAACTTAGAAGGATCGATGAAGAATATGGATATGTTTGTATAGAGAAACTTCGTTATTTGGTATTTAGGTATGTACACAGGTAGTCTCGTCGACAGCGAAGTCATTAGAGATGGAGCAAGTTGCTCAGAAAAGCATAAGAACGGGGGAATGAATCGACCGTGGAGTTTAGGAAGGAACCTTCCTAGCATCCACGTGGAGTGATTTCGGGAAACCATTGGAAACCGACATCAGGATGGCCGGACATGAAATCGAACCCGTCTCCTCCTGAATGCGAAACCAATGGTATGCCTACTGCGGGCACCTCTCTTGGTTTGTAATTTGGTGTTGTGGAATTATTCTTCTAGTCGACTCTGATGTTCGTCTTCGATTGTAAAATCTTTACCTCCAGAAACCCCTCCCCAATTCGAATGCTTCAACCCCAACGCAGCTACAGTCGGCGCAACAGTGATTTTCTTTGAGAACAAGCTACCACAGTGACTGTATTTGGACGATTATAGTGAAGCGTTTCACTTTACAGCGGCACACTTTGGTGTCAGGAAGCTTAGAAGATCTCGTTCACAAATGCTAGTGATGATAAATGAATGCACAGCGGTTCCATGCTCTACCTTTACTGAGTGCCCGGGAGTCAGTTTTCACAAGATAGCGCTCACCCGTGTAGAGTTTTGGTTTCATAGATTTGTTACGATCATCTATCAATAGCTCTGTGACCTGTCTATTCACCTTAATCGTCAACTATCGAACATTTGGTGGACCAGACAAGACGCCAACTACCTCCTTGTCCAAGTGTTTGTGATGTAGAACATGATTTGCAACAACAGCGAGCATATATGCTGTAGGATAATACGGAATCTTATCCCATGGCCGGCGGTATCGATGGATACATCCAGAAACGAAACAATATGACTAGGTTCTCATTATGCTCTTCCTGCATGCATAGGTGGGTAGGAATTTGTTATTATGTAATCGTATTGTAATTACGTATTTTTTCTTTAACGCCCTCCTTTCCTTTTTTTTTTTCGTGTCATCAGAATTCAAACATTTTATTTAAATCCAGCGGGTCGTCGGCGTGCAAATTTTTATGGCAGTGAGTGTAATGGTGTCCTGTTTATAATACTAGTTGAATTTATTTCATCTGGCAACAACTTACATAAGTATGATAGTTGCAGTTAGTTGTGTCAGATACACTCTTAAAGTATGGTGCTACGCTTGTTTTCAATTGAGGCGTGCCTGTCTTGAGATAATGACAGTGCGAAGGAAAGCAGGTAGGCTATTTCGTCCTGCGCCGCGGGGACTTTACGTAACAGCTTTCACATGAGCGAGTCCTGCCGTCCTGCTTACCTGCTGACGCACTAACTGGAACCAGGATAACTTGTGATTGCACCACATCTGCGATCTTGATCAACTTGGGAAAGCTTCAGAAAAATTAGAAAACGTGGGGCAGAAAAAAATTAAAAATTCTCTAATACCAGCTAAAAGCACCAGTATTGGTGTTCGTGTATTCCGGAGTGACGTACGAGCTTTGGAACCAATGAAAAGTCTAAATAAAACGTTGTAAAAGCACGTCTGTTGATTAATTGGTATATGCGAGAGATGAAAGAAAAATGCTGTGGGTCAAAGATCTATAAAAGCTTCGTGTATCCATATGATTTTCGGGTTGCATGTTTCGAGCTACATGTTTTGTTTTCATACTAATTTTGTAAATTAATCTTGTGTCCCTCCTAAATTTAATCAAACTAAATTTTTCTAGAGAGCTATAGGCTTATGTACTTGTATTAAATATCTTTCCTACTTATTAGAATACACATTTTACTAGCTTTCATTTTTTGGGAATGTAATTTTTTTGAAGTGTTTAAGGTTAATTTCTTTATTTAGGAATATAAAATCAAAAAACGTTTACCTTTGCGAACGTTTCAAGAAAGCTGTATTGGCAATTTGATCTTATATTACATTTGCATAAAGTAGCAGTAAATTTATATTGAAATATTGTTTCAAACCAAAATTAATTTCACCACAACACTTCGAGGACTACTGAGTCGAAATTCTACGAGTGCCACAACTTTTCGTGGTCAGTTAGAAAGAACGTTTGTCCATTACAATGGTTGTTACACTGCCAGTAAAGAGATTGCTACGGACATATGTACTTTTTAACCATGCGTCCTTATGTTTCAAAATAACCAATTGCATAAAGCTGAAATTAATATATTTAGTGGTCGGCTTACAAACTAGATCGCTTATCGCGGACTGAATAATTATTTGAACGTTAAAGATGATTCGAACAGTCACTTGATGCTGTAAAAACTGAAGTCAACATTAATGTGAGTTAAAGTGCAATAGCGTAAAATATTATGGATTTTTGTTAATCTCATCATTTGATAAAGTAGTCAGGAAAACGAAAATATTTATCAATGTTAACATTAAAGTGTAAGATTTTAGTTTTTTCGTAGTTAACTGAAGTGCCGGAGTTTAAAAACGTATGTTAATGAAGTTGTCCGTGGTGGTAGTACACAGACTCCTAACTTTATTTTTGAAAACCAAATTGTCAACGTTGTACATTATTCGGCATTTTCAGCGGGCAAAGCGACACTGCAGCCCTGCCAGTTACTGCTGCAATCAGTACAGCAGGTTCTGATCCCGCCTTCAAACATTGAACCATGGCACGAGCGTGATTGCAACAACACCTTGTGAAAGACAATTGCAGAAACCCCCTCCACCGGCCAGTAAACGGGGCCGACAATATTAAACAACACGCCAGATATAGGCCAACGTAACACTGGGAGCAGCGTCTTTTGTCATCGGGCCATTGGAACGAGAAGATGACTGAAGATGGGTATACCCGGCCGTTGTTAACTGCCTCCTAGAATCAGCCTCCGGCAACATGTACAAGGTCAGGACTTTCCAATTAGATTGTAATAGTAGTAGCGTGCGGTAATATATTAATTAGCATCTTGGTATTCCATTTAAGCTCCCTTATCAATATTCAAGTAAATAGTTGTTGTATAATCCTTATGTTCAAAAAACCCCATCTTAAACTATTGTGCTCTACCTATTCATGACTCATTATTTAGCTACTCCCATAGATCCTTTCAGGAATGAATTGACTTCAAAGATGAGGCCACGGTGGCTGAGCGATTAGCACGCTCGCCTCCCACCAAGGCGAACCTGGCTCAATCCCCGGCCGGGTCACCGGATTTTCGCAAGTGAGAATCGTGCCGGACGATGCCGTTGATCAGCGGGTTTTCTCGGGGATCTCCCGTTTCCCTCGCCCCTTCATTCGGGCGCGGCTCCATTTTCACTTCACTCACCCTCATAGGCTCTCAAGAGCTTGCTGTTAAGAGCAGCCCAAATCTCTTCACTCTTCACTACAAAGCCAATTCGTAACATACTGAATAAACTGTTGTTGAAGGCTGTTCACGATAAAGTGAGCACTTTTGAAATCAACCTTGGAGAAATGTATCTGACCCTGCCTCCATATATTTTAACGGGTGTCCTGAGCGGCATGCACACAGTCAAGTTGGTAACGATGGATGGGAAGTAGTTCCATATCTTTACATCAAATAAAAAACTGTTAGGTAATAATTTGTGAAAACTTAAATTATTTCTTTCTCTTTTTTTAAATGAATCGAAGTGTTAAAATTTGCAGATTTTTTAAATATTTAGTTTTTTTTTTTTTTTATATAGTTTCACTTGACCGACGCATGAATAAAGTTATGAGGCCCATTACAATGTTAATCTTAGATAAGGCGAAAGAATACACAACGTGCATACAAGTATATCTTAAGCAGGGCTTTCAAAAGTGGTCGTTTTACCATGAATAACCCATACGTATAGGCTGAAAGTATAGGAATATTAAGCATCGCTACTGTACAAAGTTGGGAACTTCCTTACGGATTTGACTATTTCCTGAGGAACTGTAGGAATGTTACCATGCACGTATGGGAAAATATTTTACCAATCGAACTTTTTTCACTGCGCGTATACACTGATATGGTAAATTTACAAATAATTGCTTAGAGGGTACGTTTTCACTCACACGATTACTTGCACGAGAAATACATCGTTAAGGTCCCTTTTATTCACGAGCTCGCGTTCGCGTTTTCTCCAACGCCGCGTTTCCTCTATGTCCTTTTATTCACGCGTTTGTATGCGAGAACGCTCGTGGCAGCTGTGGCCCGGTAGTATTTTCAAAGCAGTCCTACCAACCAAGCAGTGTTGCCTGATTGGAGGCCCCCCCCCCCCAATTTGGGGTGTTTTTTGCTCTTGGGGGAAGTTTTGGAGGGGAGGGTTAACATCTTTGGGGGGATTTTTTGGGTAATTTTGAAAAGTTCATTGGAGTTTTCGAGGGTTTTGCTTACTACTTTAGGGATTATTCATAATTATATCTGGCTGTTACATAAACAACTAAATCATCAATTATCATTTCTGAATAAAAGAACATTGATTCATCAAACAAAAGCTAAAGGCTATGTCCTAGGTAACGATGAACTCATGGCTACACTCTCCAACAGTACAAATTATAACATGTTGTAATTACTTGTTTGTGATGTTACTGCAATTTATGTATATCATTAACATCCATAGAAGTTTTTCTAATTTGAAGTTGGCAACTTAATGTGACTGTAATTATTGCTCACTCATTTGCATATTGTAATTATTTTATTTTATGTAAATATGTTGAAATCACGCCATTTTTTCTCATTTATGCCAAACTGATATAAAGCACATATTCACTATTTCTCTGTTACTTTTCAAATGTTTTCCTTTCTAAAAATGTCTGTGTTGGTATAATTTTAATGTCCGGTACTTAAAAACTATATAATTAATACATATGCATCAAGGATTAAGCCATAGCGTATAATTTAAGTGCAATTAAAAATATATAGTATTCACAAAATGTTTTGGAAGGATTTTTTTTCCAGAAAAGCCTTTTTTGGGGGGGGGGGGATGTTTCATCCAATTAAGGGGGAATTTTGTTCCGCCATCTGGAAACACTGCGACCAAGACTACTCAGTCGAGTTGAGTTTGTTGTGCGCGATTAATCCAGTAGCTCTGTACTACGTGTACGATTTAATTAATAGCAAAAAAACATTAAAGGAGATGACATGTCCACCCCATTAGAAGTAATAGGTTTGTACATGGTGCCTACAGGAGTTTATACGATAGATTTTGGGAGGACATTGATAAATTCTTCAATTATTTACGCATGTCAGTAACATCGTTCGACGAGTTTGTAATGAGAGCTGGCCAGCGTTTGGAAACCAATCCTGAAATAGTACGAGGACTGGGTTTTTTTTATTAGAGTAAAAGGTATTCGTAACATTGAGGTAAGTTTTTATTTGTATTATGCGTCAAGTCATGTTGAGATTATTGAATGTAATTATTCCAAACTAACTAAATTACTTTTATCGGACGTGGGAGGTCCACTAAAAAGTTACAGAAGCTAAATAGAAAAAAAACCGTGAAGTTATTTTTATGTAATACGAAACAAATCTTTCTTAAAAAAAAAACAATAGCAAATAAAACTACCGTTGGATTAAATTTAGAAATTTTTTTTGTGTGGTTTCCTTGGTAAATTTAGAAAAAAGTATATACAAATACATTGCTTTCGACGTTCAAAAAGAAATTAACTTTATGAAATAAGAAAATTGTTCTTACGTGGTAAAGGCGATGTAAATAAATTGAAGACTATTGTTACCCAATAAAAACGAACCGAAAGGTCATGTGACTATGCATAAGTCATACATGAATAGTAGATTTAGTGATCTATAATTCACTACGTCACACTGTTGGTCTACAGTTCACACTTCTTCACGTCTAATTAACTTTAATATAAACACAAATAGTAATATTACGGAGAAAAATCTCTCTCAGAGAAGAGGTTTTCCGAGAGTTCGGACATAGAATCGGATGCTACAGAACAGACCCCAGGAGTGCTAGTGCAACGGGAATCATAGTCTTCATTGACACTTCGTAAAAGTCCAGGTTTTGACGTATATTGATGGTCTCTCTTTCAAAGGTCTTGGTGACACTAAGTGCAATGACTGCACAGCCTGGAAATTACTTACCCCTGGCTGGTGCAGGAGGTGGTAGTGAGGTCCCGCGTTATTGCCATGCTGAAAATGTAGCTGAGCGGCATGTTCCTCGTAATGCGACGGCGCTGGATATTGAAACTGGTTGAGTACACTTTGTTGCGGCATACCGAACGTGGCTACTGGCTGCAGGAGCGAATGTTGGAAAGGTGCATTTGGATAAGTAGGAAGCAAAGGGTTCACAGTAGAATGTACTCGGTCCCTATCTCCGTATTCCATAACAAGTTTCATCATATCCAATCGCAACCTTATTTTGTCACGTAGTGGCAAGGGCTGAACGACGGGTAACAATGATTTAAAAATAAATTAATGTCATTCCCTTCTTCCTCAACTTTGTGTAATTGTAAATGTTGCAGATAATCGGTGTAGTTTCCATTTTTTTTTATCTAGTGTTCTTTTATTCCTCCTTGCTATCGCACTCGCGCTAGAGCCGCTAGTCGTTTATATAGGAAGGTCACCTTCTGCTACTCCTCTCATAGTATTTTCCTCTACTATTCCTGGTATTGAAACATTAGGGTAGGACTCAGTAGGACCTAGTTGTAGAACGCCTTCCAGAAAGGACTTAGGCCGGGTGCACACGTGCGGACAATGATCGCGCGGCGCCGCTGCGGCACCGCAAATGCGTCCCACGAGGGCTTGGCTTATATGTATCAGTGCACCCGTAGCTGCGGTCTATGTCCGCACGTGCGCTCACGACCTCGCAGCTTTATATTTCCTTCCTAGCTTGGCCAGACTTAGCCGTCTTTTGTAATTCCGAAAACGTAAATGCATCTTTTCAACACTTCCACTCTGTTTGCAGGGGGCACGGTGGCTGGGCGGTTAGCCTGCTCGCCTCCCACCATGGTGAACTGGGTTCAATCCCCGGCCGGGTCACTCCGAATTTTCGCATGAGGGAATGTTGCCGGACGATGCCGTTGGTCAGCGGGTTTTCTCGGGGATCTCCCGCTTCCCCCACCCCCCAATTCCGGCGTTACTCCATACATCAATCACCCTCATCGGCTCTCAAGACCGCGATGTTAAGAGCCGCCCAAAAATCTCCGCTATTTTTATACTCGTCAGAGGCCGTATTCCAAATACAATGCGTCAATTTTATCTCGTCAATAAAACTTTCAGCATTAAAGCCACTCATTTTGCACTGACTTCTCAGTGCCTGTCCACACCAAACAACATCAAGCAACTAACACTGCGACAGTGACCGTGGTGAGAGTGACAGGGTTGGCAGCCCTGCGGGGCACACGGCTCATCGCAACGCTGTGAATAAAATGTCCCATACCACACAATGTTATTAGCGAACGTTCCCGTTTACAAAATGCAGCATTTGGAAATACGCTCCACGATAAATAAAAGGTCTCATTTCACACAGTGTAGTTTGGAAACGCGGCGTTCGAGCAAACGCGAACGCGAGCGCGTGAATAAAAGGGGCCTAAGGGCCCTGCCCACCAGCTGGTAGCTGCGAAATTTAGATAGGAAATCCCATGTAAAGGAGATGTCGCCTCGGCGCGTCAATTTTAAAGACGGAAGTTTCAAACAAAACGTATTATTCACGAAATTTTTCAGGAGAAGTTCCCTACACTGGAGATGCTTCCATAACAAGTATAGCCGGTTTGCAAGGAATTTTTCTTTAAATTTATGTTTTACAAAAAAATTGCATACTTCCTACCTATGTTGAAAATATGCGCTTGCAGGGATGTTTTTCTACAAAATTCACTAAGAATGCATTTAGTTTGAAACGCCTATCTTTAAAAATGGCGTACTGAAGCTAAACTTCCTTAACATGGGATTTCCTATTTAAGTTTCGCAGCTGCCAGCTGGTATGCAGTGCCCTTAGCTTGGTACACGCGGGCATCTTTATTGTACAAGAAAGTGAGCACGTGTTTGTACACCCCGATTTGAATCGTGTGAATGGCCGCCAAGCTTGCTAGTTACTAGCATACAAGAGCTTGTATAATAGCTAGTGCCATATAGGGACGATCCTATTTTTCACCACCTTACTTGTACAAGTCGAATGTAAGCAAAACATATTATATTTTGTTGATGCTGGCAATAAGAAAATATGTTAATGTTTTTAATACGATAAAATCTTTAATAGTCCCACTATCGTCAAAAATTCTGCGTATAAATGTTGAAAAATAGAGAGCTTTGTCTTTTTTGTGTGAGTGTTTGTAGATATTCTACATGTGTATGTATTTAGTACTTGAAATATGTCCGACTGGACTAAATCTCGCATTATTTGTTATGGCAGATGCTATTTATAATGCACAAATTACCCCCCACAACCCCAAACATTGCTTCCAAATCATACATAGTTGACATCAACCATCCACTTTCATGCTCACCAGCTAGTTTCGTGCGAATGGATCGCACAATTCCGTACATACTAGCTAGTAGGCACTTTAGTGTTCAATTTCTTGTTCACCTTTATTTTCACTTTCTTGTACAAGAGAGATGCCTGCGTGTACTAGGCTTTAACCATATGTTACTCTTGCAGCATGTATTCCTCATTCACTTTGCATACTACTGCAGGAAGACGTGTGTTTAAATCGTGGCAGTTGCTGCGTTGCTAGCGGCTGAATTTATTTAACAGCGTATGACTTTCACGGCATCAGTAAATGACGAAATTGTTTTACCCTTTCCACCTTGAAACTTCACATTCGCTCCCTTCTCATGCCCGGTTGCACCATCGTGGTTCGAAACTCGATCCGAGATCGGAGATTGTAAGATCGACACACAAAACTGTTGCATCATTCGAGTTCAGAACTGGATTAGAGATCGAGAAGAAGTTCTTTTCGAACCTCCGAAATTGGCGGTTTGAAATCTCGATCCGAGATCAGCAGCCATCGTCGACAAATGTAGTTTGAAAATACTCCAAAAGATAGAAATACGTTCGATTGTTTTCTTCGGAAATTAGTACAACATTATACGCACTTCAGTCTTATTCATTAAAATTTGTACAACAATAATTAATTAAAACAGACAAAATATCGTATATCTAGTTCTATCTATAGTGAAAAATACATCTACTTCCATGACGTTATATATGGCGAACCAATAACAAATTTAGTCTCATGCTTAATATCGATATCTCACTTTGCAACCAAGATCGACGAATCAGAGATCCAGAATAATGAAATTTCGTTGGCGCAACACTTTTACATTGGAACCAAGATCAAACTGTATCCTACAACGGAACTAGGATCATCTGATCTCGGCTCGAGGAAGATGTTGGTGCAACCGGGCATCAGTGACTCTTCGCGCAATATTTCGCACAATACACTTCAAATTGACGGTTTCTACATTTAGATCGTGCGTTGCTACCTTTTCCTTATGTATGCTATCTGGTGGCAACCTGGATTATGAGAGCTCCGTTAGGTTAGTTATTTGAATAACATTCCAATGTTCAAATTCTTTATTGCATACAGCTGACCTCCCGTGGCGCAGTTGGTTGGTGCACCGCCGGTCTGGAGAGCGGGAGATTCTGGGTTCGAATCCTAGGTAAGGCATGGGTGTTAGTTTAAGCTATGCCGTAAGTTAGTTTGTAAGCCGTCCCCTGATAAGACCGGGGACGTTAATAAGCCCATTCCATTCCCTTTGTTGCGTAGAAATTCAGTTTTGTGTGCGTATTTTTCTTAAGAGTGGGGTGGGCACCCGTGGGAACCCCGCGTCCAAGGACGCTGTACTGTGCAAATTAGATCTATAACATAGGGGTTTTATTACACGTGACGAAAGAGCACAGATTAAACTAAGCCCATACCTTCGTACTTCCCTCCTGCCACTTAAGGAAACTGCATAGACAAGCTTTAAATACGCGATATTTTACGGTTTTCACGAATTTGTTCTCCAAGAACACACTTATATGACAAAAGTAAAAAAAAATAGGGACGTAGACAATAGTTTTTAAAAATCTATTCTAACAAAAAGTCGTATTTGCAGAACATTTATTTACCGAGATACGCGTATTCGCGCAAACAACTGTTTCACAGAAAATGAGGGGGTCCATCGCACTCTTAAATTGTGCTAGGTATTTTTGGATTTATTTTAGGACATATGGGTAAAGGAAAAAACAAGGCAAATATCCGCAATATACCTATTTATGGGAGCAGTAAGGACACTATAATCCTGCTTAAAATTGTAATCAACATATTTCTGAAGTTATCAAGGAAAAAAGGATTAAATAAATCTGTTCGTAAACTGTGTTCCGTGGACAACTCGGAGTCCTTCAGGTTATGGCCAATGAAGCTTATATATTTTACTGTTTTAATTATTCTGTACAATATTTTCTTAGCTTGCATTTCAGAAACGGCTGGGGGTCTGGCAAAATTAACATGATATAACAAGGCTCTAAGAAATCACACAAGGGCAACAAGTCAACTTCGTGACACAGGTAATTTCGTGATATTATTATGAAGTGTATCACTAACGTATCTGTGGTATCTCGGGGTAGCCACTTGGCTGGCAGTCGTAACGCTCTTCAACTAAACTGCCTCGAGTACAGTTTGGTGTTCGCAGGGTTAAAGCACCACAGAACTATATTTTCGCTAACGGAAGGCGCAGTTTCTTGCCAGTCTGATAAGATAAAGTACTTGAGTTTTCTAGATTGAAGTGATTACAGCGGGATAGTTATTCAAGGTAGATTAACCATTTTAATAGAGTTTTGCAGTAAATGATAAGCAAATTTTATGCGAATTATTACATGGCTTTAAACAATCTAGTAGAGTTAATGTTGCTTAAATTTCCAGTGGCATTCCTTGGTATTTTGGTCTGAGATAAAAAGCGCCATAACTGTGTTAATATAAGAACATTTATTGGCATTTTGGTCATTCTTTACTTAACGAATTTCTATAACCTCACAACCATGATGATTTTAAACGAAATAAATCTTATTATTGCACCTAAATTTGTGTTTCTGGGTGCGAAACAAATTGAATATTTATCAAACACTCTCGGGTATCTCGCTTAAAATATATAAGAGAGTAGTACGTAATATCGGCGATACATAATAGGGATAACTTTCCGTAGCATATTTTAAATATATGTATATACTAACTAAGTTAATTACTGTTACGCGCTCGCCTATTCGCCCGGTTGATACAGCATATTCAAGAATATGACTTTGAAATACAGCACAGATAGGGACCCCTTCACATCAATGCAGATAAACTTTCTAGGAGGCCATGTGAGCCATTCTGTCACCAGTACGAATGTCCGGTAGTAAAGAGTGAATCGCTGAAGGTACGGAGGAGAAGAATTCAAGGTATGAGGGTATTAGGAAATACCAGATGAATGATCCTACTTTGCAGACATTGTTAAAGTGGAAAGCAGCTGGCTGTTGGCCAAAATGGGAAGACATATCTGATCTGAGTGCAGCATTCAAAGCATACTGGGCACAGTTGAATTCCCTTATAATGAAGAATGGTGTACTTGACAAAAAAGTGATAGTAATGATGGAAAATGCACATGGTTACAGGTTGTCCTTCCAGAATGCCGGGTTCCAGAAGTCTTAAAAGAACTCCATAATGAGGCAACCAGTGGGCACTTTGGTGTTAATAAGACACTTGTTGGAATCAGACTGAGATTCTACTGGCTTCACTTTCGGGAGAATGTTGAGAAGTGGTGCCGATTGTGCGATACCGGCACTGCGATGAAGGGCCCAAGGACCAGAGGACAAGGTCACCTCCAGAAATACAATGTTGGAGCCCCATTCGAAAGGATGGCAGTAGACATCCTGGGCCTTTTGCCTGTCACAGAGAGATGTAATCGTTATCTACTGGTGGATCAAGATTATTTTACTAAGTGGCCTGAGGTGAGTCCCCTCCCGAATCAGCAAGCACATACTGTGGCTCAGGCACTCATAGAACATGTCTTTCCGAGGTTTGGGGTGTGCCTAGAACTCCATTTTGATCAGGGAAGAACTTTTGAAGCTGCGGTCTTCAAGGAGGTGACGAAAATTCTGGGGATGAAAAAAATTAGGACTACAGCCTTTCATCCTCAGTCGAATGGAATGGTAGAGGAGGAATTTTCGAGAGGCTTAATGATACTATTGAGCTGTACATGTCAATCTTTGAGGCAAACAACGAAAAGGACTGGGAATCAAATGTGTCGTTGTTTCTTCTTGCTTACCATTCAGCAGTTCACGAGTCGACAAGGGTAACACCGTAAATGGTGCTGTTTGGAAGAGAGCTACCCCTCCACAGTGACCTGCTCTTTGACCCACCGACAGAAGAGGAAGCTCTAGCCCCTTATCATGTCAGCGAATTAACTAACAGACGTGTTAGCATTCATGATTTTGCTCGACAGCACCACAGAATAATAGTGACAGGAAGAAGATACAGTATGATAGAAAAATGTCGAGAGAGGTATTTCAATAGGGACAACTGGTGTGGCTATACAGCCCACAGAGGAGAAAAGGGCACTGCCCGATGCTACATAAATGTTGGGAAGACCCCTACAGAATTCTGAATAAGCTCAATGATGTGGTATTTAGGATTTGTCGTCAAGGCTCTCGGGCGGAGCCGAAGGTTACCCACGTCGATCGACTGGCACTCTACGATGGTCCGGATGTTGCAGTGTCTGTCCGGGACGAACAGACTTTAGGAAGGGGCAGTGTTGCGAGTTCGCCTCTTCGCCTTCCGCGTGGGCGAGAGGAGGAGAAGAAAAGAGAGCTGTTATATGATAGTAACAGCGGTGGCGGGGCTATGACGGGTTTCGAATTACAGATGCACGCCACGGACCCTGGTTGTGTTGTTTCCTGCGTTTGTCTGAAGAATGCTCGATATTACTGACCTTGTTCTATCAGTGCATCTCGGGGTGCATTGAACGTTCGAGAAGGTCAGGGCAAGACTATAAATACTGTGGTAGGGCTCCGGGCCGGGAGTTCTGTTGGAGTTGATGAGTGAATGAGTGGCCGAGTTCCGAGCGATAAAAACGAGCAGCGGGAGAATTGGCCAGTGGATGGGAAGTCTGCGACTGCGGGTATCAAGCAGTAGAGTGCGCGGCTGGCTGGCTGGACTGTTGGACTAGATGCGTGAGTGAAATACATTATAAATAATGGAAACAGATAGACTGGACACGTGTTGATAATGAGTATGATTTAATTGGCTGTAACCAACAGAGACAATTATGAAAGACATTAATTAGAGTTGAAATTGACATCAAATATTGCACTTACAGATAAATTGAAATAGTAGAACTGGAGACAGGTATTTTAAAGCTGTAAATAATAGCTTTGTGTATAGCGTAAAAATCAAATTTTGTTCCTTTACTTTTATTTTTAATAATTCCTCCAGCCCTCATGAACTTAGATACGCCCCTCAGGCTTCCTCCGTGTAAAAATAGATGCGAACTATTATTGGTTCTGTAATAGTGTATTCCGACCTATGAAGTGAATCAGAATAATAGATAGTGAGAAAAGTTCCGACGGAATTTCTCAGATTAGCACGTTTCTCTTCATGTTGAGTTTACTTTCCTGGCAACGTTTATCCGGTTACAATACGCATTGCCGTGATGTGCATGATGTATCGTTGTAAAGACAAAAGCATTGTAGGCCATGAGTGAATATTAATTTGGTAAGCTACTCTCTTACATTTTCTAAGGCTTGGAACTCATCTTTCCTGTGAAAATTGATACGCAAACTGGGCATTTTGAAATCTGTGCTCTAGTCGGCTTGGTGTCGCTCAAAATAATGCCTAATAATGAAATGGCGTATTTACGGGCCTTTATACCTTAGGACCTTCGTGTTTACCGTAATCATGTGTGACATCAACTCTTTTCCTTCTTTCGTAACTTTATAATTATTCCATTACCTCCATGTGTGTAACTGGTTTCTCAATATTCAACATTGCGGTCGTCTGATTTTCGGAATTGCGTTTAAATTGCTTACTTAGAGTTATAAGTAAATAAGTCTAACTGCTTGCAACACATCCCAGTCATTAAAATAATAATTCCTTAAAATAATCTTGCCTGTGTATGCCTTTCTTTCAATTCAAATAAAATTTTCAATAATTGCTTATGTTGCCTTCAACTATTTCTGGTGTTAATTCCATATTGAATTATGCTCTGATATAACATTCCTAACCAACATACACACATCAAAACAGCACAATATAATGTCAGAGACGACATATTAGAAGCCCATATAAAGGAATAAATATTTGTTACTTAAAATGGTAGAAATTTTATTCCCTTAATTTAGATTTGAGTAACGTCAAATTTGTTATATAAATAACAATTTTCTTTTATGGTCTTATTGACAGTTAACTTAAATTTTAATTAGTGACCATATAAAAGTCGTAATACAAGGCCTTAGAGTACTTATCGTTGCTTGGCAAGGGAGCACGTATGAACAGTTTATAGAACTCGCAGTATTTGTCGAGACTAATGAATTTGAATGGAACATTGTGCCTAGTTTTACCCTGAAAATAAATATAGAAGTTCATTTCCTGAGAGCAGCCCAAAAAACCAGAGGATCATCTTCACTGTAAAAAGAACCTCTTAACAAAGAAGACACTTTGTTTCTTAGCGGTGAATATATTCACGCGCCGTGGGTTCAGCAGCACAAAAACAGCTTCATGTTAGATATTTATGGCTTTCGAGTGATGCAGTATTATTAAATGGACACTGTAATAGTTAGCACGCAAATATAATATCAGACGGCGTTGTTACATTTCGAATACTGATAGCCGCTTATTAACGAGTTCCGCTAAGTACCACATGGTGGCCGTCGAATAGTTATGTGCCCCTGAGGCTGGATCAGAGGTTAGAGAAGGAGGCGGTGGGGGGGGGGGGCGGGCGAGCTTGTATGTGGGTGCATGGGCGTGTTTGAGACCAACAACTCACGGGGCGTTTGTAAAATAAACGCACCCAGACACGTTTGTCAAGCCGTTGAGACTGTCTGCAGGGATCCTGTGTGACGTCATGACTATTAATCTTACCAGCTCGTGCTGAAACTGCAACCCACGAAGCTCCGCAATATAATTGGGTGCTGTGATACCCATACCACTTTAGGAGAGCGGCATTATTTACTCGTAAATACGACTGTAATTAAAGGAGTCTAAACTATGACGATGTTTTTGGCAATAATTTCCAAAAACCACACAATTACGGCGAGCCTTCCACTTCTCCCACTGACAGGTTAAACTTCAGCCGTTAGCACATTGAGAACGGCAGTTCTATAAACTCTAGATTTTAAAACAATACAGAAAACTTCATTGTTCTGGGAGCCGCGGTGGTGAATGTTGGGGGGGGGGGGGGGGAAGGCTTCTCACCTCCCACAGGCGAACTGGGTTCGATTCTCGGCGGGGTCTTCTCTGGGTTTTCGCATGTGGGAATTGTGCCGGGTTATGCCGCCGGTCGGCGGGTTTTCCCGGGTATCTTCCGTTTCCCCTCGCCCCTTGCATTCCGGCGCTGCTCCATACTCACATCGCTTCAACCTCATCGGTTCTCAAGTATCCCGGTAAGAGCAACCCATATCTATCCTCTCTCTTTATTTTTCTCTTTCCATGTAAACCTTGTTGAACTGCCAAATATGCTCAAAATTAATTTAGTACACACAATTTCATGTATTAAGACAATAGTAGGCATTTATGTTAAATCACTGCTGGTAAACTTGTGAATCACTGCTCATGAAATTACGAACACTGAACTCGTTTTAATTTTTAGCCTTTCCAGACGCATACGTATACAATTTTATCGTCTATAAGTCAACAGGCTAATCGTTAAGCAATGCAATGTTCTAAAGCTAAGTGCACATGAATTTACTGTCAGCTCAAAGTAATGGCCGTACACATTTCGTTCGAACCTTTCGATTCGCACCATACCCACTGGCAGAAACGCTAAAGCCTTAGCAGGCAGTCTTTTAAAAATGTAATAAATTAAGAATTTCTGTCAACACATATTGTTTGTTATAATTCGACTTAAAAAAAAAGAGCAGTGGGACGAAAATAATTAGAGTTGCTGAAATTATTTTTGAAAGGACGGCATTTGCGACTAAGCCGTACTCTTTCGAATGTTTTTAGAACCGAGAAAGTGTTAAAATTTTATCCCGGCGAAATGAAAGCAAGCCCAGTAACAAGCTGAGGCACGATGTGGAAGAAGACATAACTTTCAAACTAATAAATAGTTTCCGTCCAAACGCCCCGCTGTCTTGGCGAAGATAATCGCCTACCAGTAGTGCTGCAAAACAAGGCTTGTGTAACGCCACGCCGATGGCAGCCATAAAAACAATTAATGTTCGGATCAGGTTCGCAGTGAGCTGGTCAAGGCAGGTACAGAGGACACGTTGAAGGCGGAAAGTGTTCCACTTCCGGATAAAATATATTTCCGTAACGTATATGTTATTTATAGTACACGAACCTTCTATATTCCGATAACACGCGTAACTTCCTACTAACTTCCAACCGCTTAACAGGTGAGCGTGGCATCGTATGAGAAAGTGTAGCCAACCACAGCGCAGAAAGCAACCATTTGAACTGCAAAAACACGCAATGTTCTTGCTTATTGGTTTCAAAAAAGAATTTCTGTAGTATAAATATTATTTCATGGGGGGTTTTTTTTTATGTAGTGTAAACTTGTAATTATATTTCTTTCAACTTTGGGTACCGCATGATGAGAGTTTCATGTTTTATTTGTTCTCTTTTCTCTTCAGGAAAGAAAATTATATATATCTAAAGTTGGTAAACCTACAATTTTTTTTTACTTTTATGGAGTATTTGTTTACTTTTCATACGGTATCGTAAAGAGCTTATTAACATCCTCCGGTTGTATGCTTGAGGGCTTGGCAGGGGACGGCTTACAGACAAGCTTATAACCTAACTTAAATTTTCGCCCATGCCTTGCCCGGGATTCGAACCCAGAGCCTCCCGCGCCCCAGAGCGGTGGCGCACCAACCAATTGCGCCACGGAAGGTCACTTCACATAATTTTCTTGTTTAATAGTTGTAATGTGATAACCTAAGTCTGATACTGACATCTATAGCATTTTTCACTTGAGTTCAGTAAATTTTATCGCTGACAGGGAAGGGCGATCTATAATAAGTATATTAGGGTTTTCCTTTACAAGCCTATGTCAGTTGTAGATATTGATGTAAATTTTTGTTTGGTTTTTAATTTTCTTATTATATTTATAATTTCGAGGAAATTTGTTTTTATCGCCCAAATAGTTATTTTCATTTTGTATTAACGCAAGACTTATCCGTAATTGTAAACCACACATCCATTTTCAAGTTGTAGAATTTTCAGTTTTGCAATTTGCTTTAATTTATTTCTTGTGTAGTTTTATTTTCATTGTTTTATTTTTTCTTGGGTTTTCAGTTGGTGGTTATTAAGTTTTTTTTATTTGTTTTTCCGGTTCTCAGTTCGGGTTTTTGTGTACATGTTTTATGTAGTTGCCAGGAGAGGGGCTTCTGGTGTTACTTTTGATTGAGGCGGCCGCGTTTGATTTTCGCTGGGATATAATTTGTTTAATCCCCGGTGCCAGCCTAATGTAGATGTCTGACTTAAGTCCTATAAGTTAATTTAATTGGTAGGAACGCAGCACGACGTTAAGAAGAGGGCGTAAACGTTACGGCAGAAATATTTCTTTTAGTTGTTTCAGACGCCGTCAATATTGAGGCGCCACTTACACTGAAAGAAATCAGCAGAGAGAATTTAACAGAACAATTCTGTAACGGAATTTTATGGTAGCGACAACTAAACCTTAGTGCCAGCAACAGAATGACCTGAAATGCGTTACAACCCATGTTGCTAGCAGGACAATCTAAATATTGTTAAAAGTTATTTTGTTGTGTCAACCATCTTTTGGTGTAGCAGGAACAGTGTTTTCTGTAGTAGGAACTGAAAGCTAGCTGTGAACACAATCTTACAGCATTGTTACGATGACAGAAGAAGATATTGTAATACCAACAGTGCGATTTGGTAACTGCAACTGAAGGTTCTGTAGAAATCACCTGGTTTTTTTCAAAAGTTTACAGAAAAAGTATGGCAGCTACAGCAGTGTCGTGGACTATTGGAGGTACACTCCGATCCTGTAAAGATTACAGAACTGGTATTGTTGAGTTAACAAACAACTATAATAATTACAACAGTGTCCCGGACTGTTAAAGGTACCCTCTAATTATTTTATAGATTATAGAACTAATAGAATTGACAATACAGAAAATAAATAGGAAAAATTTTTCTATTGTGAAGTAAAATTTATTTAGCGGAATCTGTTGATAATATGTGAGGGTACTGTGCACCCTTTAAAGTTTTAACAAACATAGCTATTCTGGACGTTAAATGTAATAATAGCAATAAGAGTGCTGGATGCCCTATTTGTTTTTAAAAGACGTATATCACACAAATAGGACATAATATTGAAACAGTTAACGCCATATTTTTATTGGTATACATCAAATGATCTGATGTGAAAGGAAAACTTATTTACACAAACGTTACACGAAAAAATATTTTTTATCAGATGACACGAGTGTTGTATAATATAAATATATCATATAAAAGAAACATAAGTAAATTTTATTAAATAAATAAGCTAACTCATGTGTGAGTTCGTCGCGTCGAGATCCGTATGCATACACATTACATGACATGTTAAAAAATAAACAAACAAATACATTTAAAAATCTGAATCTTATAACTGACATAATAGCCGAGCGGTCTAAGCCGTCCGTCTATCAACGCGAGGACCGGCAGATAAAGGCTGCCTGCTTCTACAAAAAAATTTTAAAATTCTGATAAATAAGTACAGATAGCAGCGCATTCTATGAGCTGGCGAGGGAATTAAAACAGATCACACAAGATGGTTAGGGCTACCATACCACTCAGTAAAGGGAACAGAGCATATAGTCAGGATTACCATCCATTCATCTAATAAAACCTGACTAAAATCCAATATCCTTCTTTTACTTGCAGTAGCCAAAGTATACAGTTGAATGATTCCTGAGTGAACCGTTTTGTTTTTCCAGTGTATTATGTACGGAAATTATATGAGTGTTCATCTGTACTTTTAAGGTGTTAATAACTTTACTTACCCTGAATATATCCCGCCAACAACAATACTCAAGAATTACCCACTCTGCCCTAATCACTTAAACTCGATACGTCACATACCATATAAAAGTCGGCAGCCCAATGCAAAAGTAACACGACATATTTATATCGAAAATTGTGCAGTGCACATCTGGTTGAAAGACGTAGATTTACTGTCTGATGTCTGATACGGCCAACAGACAGACCTGTACACATCATCTGCACGAATTTATCCGAGGTATAATCATCGAGGAGTTGGGAGAGAGTCAAAGTGTGGCTAGTGTGGCCGATGAGTTCAGGATCGCACACGGCATTGGGTCACGAACTTGAACGGCATTTCGAATGACGTGATCCATTCTCGGTTTCTTCAAATGATTTGAAACGAATTTTTGAAAAATCAGCCTATAAGTAACATGTTAACCTTTTTTTTTTTTCCCCCAATAACTTGTGTGCCACAAATATTTAACACTGTGATTAACTTTCGAGTATTGTATTTATTAATAACACAGTATCTTCTATAAATTGTAATATTTGTTTCGTATTAAATACGAACTAAATCAGTGAGAACAGCGATGTGTTGGCAAACAGCAAGTAAGAAACAATTCACAATTAAAATATTGTTTTAATCTAGTTTTTCTTGGTATGCTATTTGTAAATTAAACGTCGCCACTTCTGCCAACTTCGGATATGTAACCGTCCCACCATCAAATATAAATGAATTATAAGTATTGAAGCAATAAAGTCTCGTTTCATTTACAAATTAAAACGAAGAAATACCCAGTCCAACGAAAAGACACAGTAAATTCAAGCACGCAACTCGTGTCGCTTATTTTTTGTACGTAGCAGCGACAAACTTTAAAGATAGTGGTGAATATGCACACAGATAGGCCTACCGTAACCAAAGGGACGACACACCGCGTTAGTGCGTGTTCAGTTTAATACTATTTTACATAAGAACTCTTTATTACTAGGCAATACCAACCCACCTAAGTATTTTTATTTGTTTTTATTCATTGTAATTATAAGTGAAATATTTTGATTTATGAATAAAATATAAGTGAAAGTTGAATTTGATATCAAACAAGCTACTTTTATGTTAGCAGAAGTATAAAACGCTTGTGATGCGTGCGATATTTGGGAAACAACCGAACGCGCTTACGTAGGGTGATCTTTCAAAGGTTTTTTTTTCAGAAAGTGTGAAGAAACCGCCACTAGACTATACGTCATGCTGCGTATTTGCGCACACTCTACGTTAACGGTCCCAAGGCAAGCTTCTCGTCGGCCTTTCGGTCAGTTATTCCTGTTGGTTCCACTGTTATATTGATTTCTCCACTTCGTACTTAATATTAGCATATCATTGTATATAGAGTGTATCTAATTTCGACCGACAAACTTCAGCTGTAGGTTAATCACAGAAAAATATGTTGCAAGCACATATACGACCAATAAATACTAAGGGTGGTTCACACCTTTGAAGTTGGACCCGGGACACTTGTTTATTGCAAATATTGGAGATAATATTTATGATTGAACACCGATTGTCTGGATAATGGTGAACGGAACAAATATCTTCAGACACCACAACACTTGTCGCTGTCATCAAATAATTTCATGTAAATAATCACTGTTGCTACCTCTATTTCAAACTTCCATCCATATCGCGATAGCATATTCGGGATCTAAGAGGTGGATTGTTAATCCTCATGTCGCAATTAACAACGTCACCTTGTGTAAATACCCTAAATCTCACCGTTTTAGAGTAATTCGTGTTTTACTTTCAAAATAATATTTAACAATACCTGGCAGGTGGGGTACACACAATACCCAATAACATACTTTAGCGGCTATTAAAGGGAGGGGAAGATTCCAGAGAGAGGTACATTACAGTGGCAATGTAATAAACTTTTTCTTCTAGTACAACTTCAAAAATATGTACCTCCCATAGAATTAATTTTAGACCATATGTCGTAATATGTTTTCAACTTCTTTTTTCGTGATTATCCTACATTCTAAGTTTGTCAGTCGACATTTAGATATACTCTGTATAAAATAATGAATCAACGGAACAACATCAACAGAAAAAGAGGAATACCCGCTATCACAAAACTGGCTAGTTTCTTTGTTGATAAAACTGATTTTTAAATGAAAATTTAATCATACGAACAGACTGCTGTACATCAATATTACATCTAAAGTGGATTAAGGTTATGTACTGTATATATTAAATTCCCATTGTGTCAGCATGATATTTACAAACTAATATATATATATAATCCATTTTTTCAGGTTTAGCACACAGTCCTCGCATGAATTAGTACAACCCGAATATGCTTTTTTCAATGTTAGAATTGCCGCGTTAACAGAAAATGCCCTGCAGTACTTAGAGAAAACTAGTGCAGACCTTCGTTCATTCTCACATCACTGAACTCAGAATCTTCCGTACGCTGATTGACAGAGCTGGAAGTTTAAGTTCAGGTGATAAACCCAAAATCACGCATTTCGAGCATTTGAAATTAGAATGAATCGGAAACGGTTGCTTGCGTTTCGTTAAGATTCTGTTTATCACTAGCCAAAGCACAAATTATATAGTACCCACCACGGCAATCCCGTGTATTTTAAGATTTCCAGGTAAAAATAAATAGAGAATAGCGCACAAATTTCTGCCTAGTTTAAAAAATGTTGTCATCAATGTGAAACCAAATCCTGAAAAATAAGAAACAAGACAATGCACTTATCAAATGCCATTTCAGTGTGGTAGAGTAGCAAATATTCCCCAAGGCAATTATCAGCCTGAATAAACGAATAAAATAAAATAAAAAATAAAATATGACCTTCATAAAATTAGGCAAGCACAACAGGTCTGGACCAGCATTAGAAAAATGTTGTTCCTTTCGTAAGAGCACTCAGAATATCTACACATAAGTCTGAAAGAATAGGATTTTACGACATGCTATGAAAACGTCATCAGCCAGAAGAATATCGTAAGTTAAAGGTATCTAGCCACCAGCTTTAAACCATAGAGGGCACGCTTAGGAAAATAATCATTCCGTCTTATTAACAAGCCTCACCTCCATCACCTAGCAGGCGAATGAGGCAATCGAAACACGAACAGAGTTACGTGATTTAAGATTTTTTATACCGCATACTTTCATCTAAGACCACAGCCTGATCTCACGTGACAACAGTGTCATATTTTAGGTCTCGGAATGCCGTAACATCACTACTCGTTTCATTATGTTTACTCGCATGTTGCCATATGACGTTGCATTATATTCTTTACTAGCTGACCCCGAGACATAGTTCGCATGAAATTTAGGACTTATTTTCATATTTTTGAAATAGAAATTTCTCTTCGCTTAGGTTTTATGAAGTTATTAAATTAAAGCCCACCATCGTTTCACTAAGGTTTTATGTCTAAAATAGTAATATTACTTCTTTCAGATTTAATTAAGTTATTAAATTACACACTGCCATCGCTTCGCACATGTTTTATGGAGTTAATGAAGTAGATACCTATATACATAGCCACTGGGCCACTGAGGCCCCACTTGATATAGTTCTATACACTAAGCCACTGTGGCCCCACTTGGAATCGCTCTAGTCACTCGGCCACTGTGGCCCCACTTGGGTTCGCTTTAGCCACTGAGCCACTGCGGCCCCACTTGGGATCGCTCTAGCCACTCAGCCACTGCGGCCCCACTTGATATATTCCTATCCCCTAAGACACTGTGGCCCCACTTGATATATTTCTGTCCACTAAGACACTGTGGCCCCACTTGATATATTTCTATACACTAAAACACGGCGGACCCACTTTGAATAGCTCTAGCCACTGGGCCACTGCGGCCCCACTTGGCATCTCTCTGGCCACTGAGCCACTGTGGCCCCACTTGATATAGTTCTTCTATCCACTAAGCCACTACTGACCCACTTGGAATAGCTCTAGCCATTGGGCCACTATGGCTCTTGGGAAGGAAAGGAGGACAGCCCATAGACAAAAAAGAAAAGATAAATGATGGAACATTTTTAGCTATGCTTTTTTATGCAGTAATCCTAAGAAAGTTTAATCCAGTACCTATGTATATCTCTGATCACCATCATATTTTCGGAACAGTTTGAGATATCTCGATGAAACAAAGAGTAAATTAGTCCGGATGTTATTATCTTTAAACTGTGTAGATTTCATGTCAGTGCGTTCAGTGGTTTTTGAGTTAAATTCGGTCGGACACAAATTTGGAGGAAGAACCCGCAAAGGGCATAAACAAAAGATCAAGTAGGGCCTTTAACAGTGTTCAGGTAAAACCACGAAACAGATATGATTCTTTTAGTCGATCGCAATACACTGACTAATGAACTGTAAAATTTTCTTTCAAGTCCAATTTCTGTGCCTCTCCCCCTCCCCTTTTTATTCAACACACTCCTGTATCCGCCACTGGTTTGACTATTCATTTATTGTGTCATTTTTATTTTATCATTTGAGAAAATGAGTGGGTATTTAACTCACTTTACAATTTTTTGAGGTAAAATGTCTAAATAATTTTTTTTTTTTTTTTTTTTTTTTTTTTTTTTTTTTTTTTTTTCAAAATTGCATAACTTCATATTGTATTTATTTAATTTAAATTGCTACTTTCCACTTTTAATCATTCGGTAAAACGATACTTACTGCAGTTAACAGTTGCCCAACAGAGAGCAGCACATACTAGCTTTTCGAAGTTCTCAAATGTTCCACAGAAATTCCTAGACTCCAATACAAAACAACAAAATTATTTTTCGCAGAAATATTTTTTACGCTGAAGAATTAAAATTGAAGTGAAAAACATTAACTGGAAATATTTTGGTGCGTTGTATCCAATATCCTTTAAACACTTGTATTTCCCGTACTTTATAAAAAAAATAGACCACCATTTTCCCACAGCTAACTTATCGTAGCTGTACACATGCTATCCGCAACGCTTGATTATGAAAAATGAAGCTGCACAAAATTGCATTACCAAATGGCAGCAAAGAATTTACATGCAACCATCCTTAAACTGATTTAAAAATTGCATTCACTAAGGTATGTTTTGTTATCAACAGTATCCATTATTCTAAAAAGTTTGTAATGGTCTTTCACGTAACCATTTTTCTGAAATTAATGTAAGTTTCTTCTCCAATATAAATAGTATGCAGATAGCCATCTCTTCATTCGCAGAACAAGTTAAAAGCGTAGTTAGGAGGTAACTTTATGTCGTAAAATTGAACTTTAGGATGCCCAGAGGCTAATTATTTACCTGAAGAAAATCTGGAAATGATACAATAGGTACTTACGAGAAAAAAAATTAAAAGTGTACACGTATAAATATACACCTGAACAGGTTTTAAATAACATAAATTTAGTCGCGTTGTCGTCGTAAATTCCACTCCGCAGTGCTTTTAAAGTAATAGAAATATCCAAGGTAAGCAACACAAGCGATGTCAGATTCGTGACTAATGACACACAAAACAAATTATCTACTTCCACTATCGTTGGGATCTGCAACTTTGCAAAATGCTTTTCAGTGTAAGTTATCATACTCTAGTAATAGCTACGCCCTACCCATGCAAAGAATAAATTTATCGCCTTATCAGACATGCTCTGCAGCAGCCATTAAATTGTTCTTGTCGCGGTTAATGCATCGTTGAATATACTGACGCGCCGCCGTAGTATAAAGGCTCTTCCATTGTCATGCGCTTATAAAAGTAATAATACCCTAAAAGCATGGCTTTTTGACTCGTAGCTAGGTGGAAGGGGCAGATCTGGCTACGATCGACCTGGATTAATTTTTGTCTGACCTATCGCTGTAGTATGGATGTAACACAATTAGGCCCACAATCGTTCCAATTAACAGATCACTTTTTAATATTCAAACCATTGACTAAAGGTGAAATAGACTGATCTCGCTGGCTGCGCAAAACCAATTTCCGTGTCCCAACACTGAACTGCTTTTATGCCAACACGTCTAACGAAAACGGCACGGTTCGGATTTTAGGTTACAACATTAAATTAGTAAACGAGTGCTTTGAGATGTATGTCTACTTCCTCTAATCAATTTGTTAAGCAGTTTGGTTAAATTCAAATTGGTGAAAGTATTTTATTAATATACCTAATAATGCTTGTCATTTAAGAATTAAGATATAAGCAAAAAACGTCTATCACTGTTGTCCATACAACTTTGACATCTGTGTTACTTTGCGGTAGGTCAGTGTTGGGTACACGTGCAGAAGACGAATAAGCGCTCTACCTCATCTATACTCTATGATTCCAATATGCTGATACTCGCACTTGTAGCTTCTTCCCGCAAGACCAACTATTACGCCTTGCTGTCTCCGCCCTGTTTCCTCGCACCTATGAATCAAAATTCCTATACACTGACGGCTATATTAATGGGCCTCAAAGCATATTGATAAGCCACCAAAGACTTGCACATTTAGTTTTCTTGGCCTTCGAAAGGAAACGCATGGAAATCATAGACAAAAAAACATGTGTTAAAAAAAGTTCAGCTTGAGAAAAGTCGAGAGGTTTCGGTGGCTCTTAACATCAAGGTCTTGAGAGCCGTTGAGGGTGCAATAAGTTGAGTATGGAGCAGCGCCGGAATGTAAAGGTGGAGGAAACGGGAGATCCCCGAGAAAACCCGCCGACCAGCGGCATCGTCCGGCAAGATTCTCACATGCTAAAGGCCGGGAGCGGCACCACCAGGGAATCGAACCCGGTTCGCCGAGGTGGGAGGCAAGTAGTCTGACCACTACACCACTGCGGCCCATTAACTCGAGATAATATAGGTGGTTAAAGATTTTCAACTAACTTTATGTCACTTTAAAGCCCTCTGTATGCGAGATAAGTTGATGTTGGGACTTTATTACATTGTACAGTATATGTGCTTAAACCAAAACGAATTTATAATATAAAGTGTACTTCTTTTCAGATCCTTAGTATTATTTATTACTAAAGCTTATATATACACACGTACACACAATATTCTGACCCACCGGTGGACCGACACTCCTATAAAATGGTTCGCTCTCCTGTAATCAATGTATAGCTATAGGCTGTTCACGATAAAGTGAGCACTTTTTAAGGCCCTTATAAATTTTCCCTTTCATCCAATTTCCATCTTCTTGCTGCCTTTTTAATATAAACATTGCAATATGAGTAACAAACACAGTGTATACATTTCACCACCGTCAAAATTTAATGCCTGAGGCTGCAATATGATATATTTATTAGCGGTTAATGCCTGCTGCGAGGGCCTTAAAAAGTGCTCACTTTATCGTGAACAGCCTATACTGGCCGGGACCCGGACAGTATACCCGGAGTAAGTCAGAGTTCTACGGATGAGAATGAGGGGTCCTCCAACTTACCAGCCTTCCATCTCAGAACACAACACTTTCGCCACCAAATGGGCAGACTTCCTGAAGTTGACCGTATCCCTGATCGTCTGGATGTTTGTCTTACTTTCCTGCTACTAGTGCCATGTCAGAAAAAATGTAGGGGCCTACCGTTTTCATCACGGAAATTCCCATTCCTCAATTATGTGGTGGTTAATGCTTGAGGAACAAAATCCCTTTTCCTTTGATCAGCAAGGTGTTCGCTTGTCGCAGAGCAAAGTTCCTAATATGCATTTTGGAGCAAAGATCGACCGCTCGCAGTCTTGAGCGTATAGCAATATCGAAGATACGAAACTTTGTAGCTAGGACTTCAGATATTTTGTACGTGCTCTGTCCGTTGTTACTGGCCTGCGGGTCGAGTTTCTGAGGTAAAGATTCTGGCTTAAAGTGGTGACAGAAGAACAGCCGTTACAAGTCTGTCATTCATATTACCAACTGCTCTGTACTTATTCCACAAATTGTCACCTTAAGTAACATTCAAACGCTCGGCGACGTCTTAATGTATAAGGCCTACTGAAAGTAAAACCACTATGTGTATTCCATCAAGCACTTGCGTTTATCCATGACATGTTTATACACTACAGAACTAAATGGCGATTAATGCGTCGGAGGAATAACATATACAACCTGCGAGTTTAAATAGAGGTATATTAAATTAATATTGATATACAAACACAAAACACAGCATTTTTGAACAACGTAAACTGTGCGAATTCAAATAGTTCGGGAAAAAGGATAAATGAGTAAATGGGATAGTTTGAGTTTAAGAATCTACTGAATGGCACCATTCCACTGTATGCACATCACCGTCTTATCCTAGACAAAGGGTCACAGTTGCATAGTTGCTGGGGCAATGGCCTCACAAAAAAAAAGGCAAACCAGCTTCGATTCCTGACAGGACCGCTTACAGAATTCCGCACATAGGAATCAGGCTGGACAATAACGTCGTTCGGCGGATTTTTCCAGGGATCTCACCCTTATGATGCTCTTGGATTCCGGCGCTCCTCCATAATATTTTCTTGTCGCCATTATCGGTTCTCACGAAGCATCACACCAGTCCATACCTACCTCGCGCTCCACCCTCATCGGCCTTCAAGACCACGATGTTAATAGCTGTCCCCCAATCCTCCTCACTCTCCTCCATACCCAGCACGATCCACCCTCATCGGCACTTGAGACTACGATGTCACCCAAACCTCACGACTCAGCTCCATACCTACCTCGCTCCACCCTCATCGGTCCTCAAACCCCCGAATTTAAAATCTGCCCAAACCTCTCCATTCCAATCTACACCTAACTTGCTCCACACTCATCGGTCCTCAGGACGCCGATGTTAAGAGCCGCCCAAATTTTTCCAATCCACTCAATACCCACTGCCGAAATCATTTAATGCGCTTATTTTTTTACTGAGAGCATTTTACACGTGAGTCAGTTAATGCTGTTCTCCAATACCCGTGATCTCATCTTTACATCGGCAACATGTCTTGCTTGCTACATCCGCGACATTTCACATTTTGAACCAAGAAAATCGCTGTATGAGTTGCTGCTCATATTGTCCTAGCGCCTTCTAAATGCCCCCATAAATGCTCTCTGGCCTTGTTTGTCCCGCAACTCCAAGATTCATCTTCGTCGCTTGCCACAACTAGCCTATTAAGCGAGCTGCCAAGCGACAACTCGCTTCTCTCAAAGAAACGTCCGTATTATCGCCTGGAAACGTTGCATGAGTACCGACAGAAAAAAATCGCGGGATATTTGACAGGAAGACTAATCTCCTCTGTCTCCGTATACCTGAAGGTCTGTTAATAGTTTCTAAGCTATGTCCTAGGAAATAGCGAATTTTACACCAGAGTAGTTAGTATGGGATTCGTTTATTGTTTTCTCGCAGGTTTTTGACTTACTCGTAAGGGATAACAAAGCCGCAGAAATATCGTAATACATGCTGTGTCAGTTGTATTGGCACAGCTTTAATTTTTTTATATTTATTATTATTAATTTAATAAGTTCTTAATTAATTATTTTGTCACCAAAATGATTGGTCTAATTAAAATGTGCTCCAATTATATTTATTTGATTTGTTTATGCAATTAAAATGTTAAACATTGAGAATCTATTTAAATTATTTGATGACCATTTAAATAATTTCACTGTGTGTTATATGTCTATGTTGTGTCCAAAACTAATTTTCACTTAATAATTTAATGAGTATTGAGTATTTTCATGATGTAAATATAATTTAAAGTAACCTAATGATATAATTGTTCACTATCTCTGTTTTATACATCTTTCTAAATATTGCATTACGTATCGATTAGTCACACTGGACTCGAGTTCCGAGCACAATAGATTTAATATATATTCCTGCTCTCAAGGTTATTGCTTCCTCGTTCAACTTATCCATACAGTATGTAGTTAGCCTACATATATTTATCTACTTGATTCTACCTGTTTCATTCCACGTAATTGGCAATTTCACCCGCCGATAAGGGTAAGTTAAACTATTAGTGATTCTTTTTGCCGTTTCGTGTTATTTTTTGTGTGTGTGCCGAGCCACATTATTTTTATTTTCTCTGATATATATTGTGCCGGTGCACGTGTTGGAGATTCATTCTACGATGCAGTAGATCGTGGCCCTAACATCCCTCCTGGGATGTTTTCTCCGCAACCTTTCTTGGTTTCTTCTTGGTTGCTGCTTCTTGGTCTCCGCAGCAGACGAAATTTTTTATTCTCTCCAATACCAAGTAATATCTAACAATTTTGTTCGCATGCCACGTGCTCAGAGCTTACAGCTATCATCACCATGAACTGTTTCATAGACTGACTGGATGAACTAGATTTACTTAACGTTGGCAACCAATTAACATGATTGTTTTTTTTGACGGTAAAAACACGTAACCTACAAAATTAAGAAAATAGTATGTGCCCTTATGGATAATACTTGCGAACGGGTACCCCAAGGTGATTTCACTTGCTGACTTGCTGAGAATAGCATGTTTTGTTTGAAAGAAATTTATTTTAAAAAGAGAATGCCATAGTTATTTAGTTTTTAACAACACAAAAATGTGAAAGACATTGAATACTCAAGAGACATTGATCTTATTTATACAAATACTCAAGTATGTAATGCTCATGTTGTAAGACATATGTTGTATCTCTCTCTCTCTTTATATATATATATATATATATATATATATATATATATATATATATATATATATAGTTTTTCTTTTACTGAAATTTTGTCCTCTTAAAAATTTATTATTAGTACACTGGTGTGGTTAATATGAACTTGATAGTTATATAATAAAAAAAGAAAACTACAACAAACAAAAATAATTTTATTGATCAAATAATATATTTCTACACAACAGTGTTTTTGTAAAGACCGGAGCACGTCTTTAAACTTATGTTCTGCAAACACTACTACAACAGGAATCTTCATCCACCCTTCCACATGTATCACCCTTGTGTCGTGATGAAAGTAGATATCAGTGCTGGAATCAACTACAGGAGGGTTTTACATAACAATGCCGATCCCAGCCTTCCCATATACCTGTCACTGAAGTATCCAAATTAACCCCGGTTAAGAGAACTATGTAGCTGAGCGTTCAAGGTCAAGAAGTGAGGGAGCCATCGGGCGACACTTCACGCACTAATAGCACCTCATCGCTCCTAAGCGCGAGGCGTGCAGTGTTTCCGTCATAACGCTGTACTTTGCAAATTAGATCTGTAACAGTGGGACTTTAAATACACGCGATGAATGTACAACGATCAAACTACGTGTGTTATAATAGTACTTTTCTCAAACCGCTTAAGGGAACTGCATAGGCAAGCTTTAAAAATGCGATATTTGAGTACTTTGACGAATTTTTTCCTCCATTAATACACTCAATATGATAAAAGTAAAATTATTAGGATATGGACAATCATTTTTTATCCTTTCTGGCATAAAGTAGTATTTCCAGAACTTTTATTTACCAAGATACGCTTTTACGCGCAACGACGATTTCACAGAAGACGTTTCAGTACATAGGGCCCTTAAGCTCAGTACTGGTGGTAAGCACAGGGTCTGAAGCATTGGGCAGAGTTTGGGGAAATAGAGTAGAATAATACGGCTACGAAACGCGATGAACGTACTTGCTATAATAATAAGTTTAGTATATTTTCTGTAGCCATACACATACAGGAACGACAATTATGGTCTTCATTGCTGTAATTTTATTCGTATTGTGTGCAAAGTCGTGAGATAAAACCCTGTTTTTACCCTAAATTCCTGGGAATGATAGGCTTATTTGATCGATTCGCTGTTGATGGTAATCACTATCGATTGTCTACCCAACATAACTTTTTAAGTAGTGGACGTATTTAATAATAAAGTAATTGAAATGTGTAACGAAATAATGTTCTTCGCAACGCAACATTTTATAGAAGCATATATTCTGTATTCATTAAAGAAGTCTCTTGATGAGTAAACTGCTCATTGCATAAGCGTTATGTCGATTCAAAAATGATGTAACAATCCTTGAGTATTATGCTTATGGAAGTGCGGTAATTACCCATTGTTTATTTTAGTCACTTATTCCAGTCCTCAGTACGTGTAGATTTTGCATTCATACTGTATGCACATTTAATAGCAATGTTCAAAATATATAGGTACATATAGAAAATTTTCAGATGATTGAAAATTAAAAACAATATACACGCAATGCCATATAAATTACCTGAGCCAGAATAACTTATCCTCAAGGGACGGAAGTTGGTATACAACAGCATCACGAATATACTGTGTTTCATTTACGAAGACCATTTTTTCGACAGACAGAACCGTTAACTTTGTAACGGTGTCACAACAAATTACTCCATTCGCAGTGCCTGCGATCAGCTGGTTCGTAACACGTTTGTGTACGTGTTTACTTCGGCAACATTTGCTGAAAATAGTGCGCACAAAATAAATAAGAAAAATTAAGATTCCGGTCAAGATTTGACAACATCATTGCGTTTGTAGTAACATAATCTGTTTTTAAAATATTGTGATGTCGCTACATCGTACTTTTAAGAGTTTCAACTCTCATGAATTTTTGACGTGAATAGTCTTAAAATCTGCTACCATAGTGGGAGGCAATCCAGAAAATCCGAGTATAACAAAATCGGGGGATAAAGTTTGTCATTGCAGCCCCGAATCGATCGTCTACATTAAAAATTCAATTACACCACTCGATTGCCAAAGGATCAAAGAATATGTTACGTTGAGTGAGGACTGCGAAGCATCACGCATCACGCGCGAGGTGCCGGGTGGGGGGGGGGGGGGGGGGGGGCAGAATTTTGAGTTCGTTTCGCCGCATCTCATAACTTCCGCGTAGTATAACTTTTGACTAGGAGAATCTACGACTCTCGTTTAGGTTTCAATCGACACCTCTCGTCAAGGTCAATCGATTGCGTGTATAAAAACATTTGTCTGCTGTGGTTATGGTAAAATTGTATGCGTTTAATGTAAGAAATTAAGAAATCTTGACACAATGTCGGCCTATACTCGTCAAAAAGCCACGCAGTGCTGTTTTTGGTGCGGTATTAATATTTCATTATTTTCTCAAGACGACAATGTGGAACTCCCGGCAACGTGTGTTTCTGTCCCTCATGTGTAACGATGAATATTTGTGATGCAATAAAAGTTTCCTGTGCGTATTGCCTACATAATGTGCATATAAAGACTGCTCACGATAAAGCGAGCACTTTTGAAATCAACATTAGCAAAAATTCACTGCCTCTGTTGCATATAATTTAACGGACGTACTGAGAGACATTGCACTCTGCTAAGTTGGTAACGATGGATGAAAAGTAGTTCCTTATCTTAACGTCGAGTAAAGAGTTTTGGAACCATCTGTGATAACTGGAATTATTTATTTTGCTTTCTATTTTTTTTTAATGCATGGAAGTGTAAAAATGAGCAGATTTGTAAAATATTTACTTTTCTAATAATTTCACTGTTTCGCTTGACTGACGAATGAATAAAGTGATGATGCCCATTGCAATGTTAATTTTACATAAAGTGGAAGAATACACAACGTGCATACAAGTAGATCTTAGGCAGAGCTTGCAGTAGTACTTATTTTACCGTGAACAGCCTATACACACATATATTTACACATCAAAAAGTTTTGTCCTTATTAATGAAGCGACAGTTACTTGAAACAGGTAATATGTTAGGCGTATTTTCAACCAATATCATATTTTAAATAACGTAAGTTGTCGGAAATACAATTTAAGCAGTCTCAGGTAAAATGTGCCAACTTCATATATTATTTATTTATTTATGATATGTAATAATTACGTGTAATTACACGAGGCCGAAATAATTCTATAGGTTGAGTCAATTTTGTGCCTAACGCCATGTGAAAATTATTTATGCATACTTAGGTGTATCCGGGATGTTTTAGATTTTATTATTTCTAGTACAATTACGAAGTATTTCTGTAGCCTAAACGTATGTCGGTGGGATTGTGTAAGGGAATCTGAGATTTGCAACTTTCGGCCGAAATTTTGGCTTAAATATGTTAACTGAAGTAAGTAAAAATTATGAAGCCCCGTATTTTTAAAAATAATATTCTATTATAGTCTGTCAAGTTCATGTGAATTGTCCCTTCTTGATACTATAGCATAAATAAGTCAATTTATCTGTAATCGCTCTGTACTAGTAGAGTTATGTTGTACTTAACCATGTACAAAACTATTTTTAAAAAAAGTTGCGTTCAGATGTCAGTCTAGAGCTATTATTTCATTTCGGCCAAGTGTACGTATTCGTAATGATTATGAAGGCAAATATAAAATAAACTAGCTGTAAAGTTTTGGCACGATGACTATTAGAGGTCGATCTTGAAGCGTTGCCGCCTATTTAAGCATGCTGCATCCATAGTAAATCTGTAAATTATTTTCACGTGTTAGAATATAGCAGGTAAGGTACCAGATATTTGCTTCTGTTTGGATAAAAGCACATTTTGTGGTTGATTCATACATGAGTAAACTCATAACATTAAAATTGAACAAAATAACGAAAACAGTATTACTGAAAAGGTAAAACGAAGTTTAAAGAGAGAACTGGCAATCGTGTAAGGTAGAATTTGCAGTTAATAGAAAAACATGCTATGGATGAAAAAATAAAGCAGAAATAAATAATGATAATGCATAAACCCACCTCCAAACCAGTTTCCCGCCTCTTTCCACTTCTACATATGTTTACCAGCATATATAATTTTCTGTGCGTGTGTGTGTGAATCTCGTAAAATACGCCATTGAATTAAAATACGGACGTAAAGTACATATCTAGACTCATAGCAATCAGTCTTTTGCAGATATCTATGCTGTATACCTTGTAACCAATATGTATGTGGCAAATTATTGTCGTTCAAACACATTAACTGAAATTATTTTGCGTAAAACACTACACTAGATACATTTTACTTTCGGACATTTTAATTAACCATAGCAAAATTTTCCAAAAGTTTCTGCAAATGCGCATTTTGGATTTTGCAGTTACGCTGCATCAGGAAATGGAATTCTCTCTGAAACAATGTCGCCTAGTCATAACATCGCAGCCCCTCGTAATGTCAACAGCTGACATAACAAACAACATGTCTTCCAAGAGTCAGATCAGCTGAGAAGGAGGGATACATTAGCAAAACACAACACCACTTCCTTAGAACTGCCAAAAACGACCTTCGTAAATGAAACAAAATATGAGAGTGCAATTGATTTGAATTGGTCTGTGATTGACCCAAAGAACAGTCGACAGGTTCGTGTGACGAAACTGTGCTCACTATATTAGGCATGTACGTCGAATGAAAGCCAGTGAGTAGATAGTATGCCCGAAACAGAGTTTGAGAGAGGACTAATCATCACTGGACTACCTGGGGCTGGTTGGATGATAGTTCCGTCGAATTCGCTGCCACCTGGACCCTTGCAACAGAACCGTGTGGAGCGAGAGCATGAGATGCTGAATACGCGGAAGGAAGGTTCTGGGCAACCCGGGATGGCGTCCAGGACAGAGGCATCGTCCGACAGGCGCGAGAACTCTCCAACAGAATCTCTTTCACCACCCAGAGGCATGTAACGGGTTGACTAGCGCACGCGCTATTGCGAGGCGACTTGCGAAAACAGATTCTCTTTCTCTCAGCATCCCTTACGCCGCCTTCCATCGACAACCCGACAACGGCGACTTCGTTACTTGGACGACTGAGGAATTATGTTGCATCGCCTTTAGTGAAGATTTCATCTAGTCACGAACGACAGCTGTACTCAGTTATGGAGGGGCAATGGACAGCTAATAAATCCGGTCCTCTCTGTAGATCAACACACCACCAGAAATGGTAACATCAAGGTGCGAGAAGCAATCTCATATGATTCTCGACCTTCCCTGGTAGTGATCACGGGAACACTGGCGTCACAGCGGTGCATTTATGGTTTTCTTTGGCCTCGTTTGCTACCCTTGATGGCGCGGCTCTAAGGTCGATTTTCAAACGGAATAATGCCCGCTCGTATACGTTATGGTTTCCCAGGTCTGTCTTCGTGTCGTTAACACCATTCATTGGCCGTCCAAATCTCCAGACTCTTCGACTGTTTGACGGCATCAGTCATCAACTAGTCTACAGCATCTGAAGCGGCAGTTCCAACAACTATGAGATAATCTTCTATAGTTCTGAAACCAATCCTACGTACAGATGTTTCCATGGCAACAACACCGTGTCCATTTGCCATAGCTGATGTTTACAAATACAGGAGCTGTTAGTAATAATATAGATGTATTACTGCAGCATTTTGGGTAATAATATTATTTTCGGGGTTCGAGTAGAATTTTTCCCGCACAAAAATTAATTGCAATGTGTTATGAAAACAACTAATTAAGTTTTATTTTTATCTCGGAAAACAAAATGCGTTAAATATCGCACGTCGCTGTGTTTACTGATGAGTGCATTAATTCTTATGGTACGAATAGGCTTCCACTAATTTTCTTAGTGTGTATAACCCTAAACCTAAATATAAGATGTTATACTAAAAATTTCGTTGTACCAGAAAAATGAATTAATTTCACATCATTATCGAACCATAGCACAGTTTTCTATTGTCAAATACGTAAGAAATAATATGTTTCTTATCCTGAAGCCTGTTTTCTGTTAAAGATGTGTTTTCATTTTAACACAAAATGTAACCAAATAGTAGTTTATTATGAGTTCAAAACAATACGTATGCACCAAAAATAATATTTTATACAAATGAAATAAACTTATATATTTTCACATAAAAAATGTTATTTACTTTTCTATCATAAGATTTTTATACAATATGGTATGCATGTTGAGAACTTACTACTGTTAATGCATGATCACAGGCCGCCTGTCACGAGACGGTTATCCCAAGTACAGGAAAATACGTCAAATATTTTGTATTATCTGTACGAAATAATTATTATATTTTTACACTCAACACAGTGCATTGCTTAATTCTTACAACGGATAAACACATGCGGTATCTGTTACAACTGCCGGCATAGCGAAGTTCACGTCGATTAGAAAGCAGAAACAACTATAATTTCTGGTAGTGGAATAAACATGCACAATTAAGTTACATTTCATTTGAAACACCAACATATTACTATTATAGAAAGTTGTTTATCAGCTAGTTACATTAGAAACTGCTGCTTTGTGATCACGTAAAAACAAATAAATTAATAGTTCGCCTACGAACCCTTTCCTGACCACGCATTTCTACAAGTGCGTCGGCAACACTGACAGAACTGCCAACATGATTTTATTTTCACTCCGTCACGAATCAGTTGATGCAGTAGAGTTGAGCGATTTGGCCGACCCTTAACAACGAGGTCTTGAGAGCCGAGGAGGGAGAAATGAGTTGAGAATGGAGCAGCAACAGAATGCAAGGCCGGGGGAAACGGGAGATCCCCGGGAAAACCCGCCAACGAGCGGCATCGTCCGGCACAATTACCACTTGCGAAAAATCCGGGAGTGACCCGGACGGGGATTGAACTCGGCTTGTCTCAGTGGGATGCAAACAGTCTAACCACTCAGCCACCGCGGCCACTTATAAGTTGATACAGGGACGTTGTTAGTTTCGTTTGATGTCCATAGCAACACATTGGCTATCATAAAAGCACACTCGTTCGTGAGATAGACTATGTTTTTGTACTACAAAACCTATTAACCGTGATTATATTTTTCAAAACAACCGGTATACATAATCACAGTGGACAAAAGAATTTCGTGCTATTTCGAAGACTGGTATTTGTGAGATTTTTTATCTGAATAAAACATTAATAATGCTCGCGTGATGGAATCAAGGCCAACAACTAACGTGTGTTCGTAATTACGTGCTGAAGTCAAATTAGTCTGAAACTTCATGTGTCTGCGTGTCCCTGGCCATTTTGACATTTCTATCACTCCAAGAAACTTTTATAGTTTCAGAACTGGTGAGAAATGGTTCGTGCAAAATGTCGGATTACTTCATTGCCCAGAATGTGATTTCAAAGTGACAAAATTTAAAGTATAGTAGTATAAAAAAAGGCGGTTCACGACCACCTGGCTGCTGGCTGAGGACCCCAGGTGCGAGAATTTCCCTTTTTTTTCACTTTTTCCTGTCCAAAACGGTCGGTTTCGCGTACAGAAACGTCATTTTTTCCATTTTCCCCCTCAAAATGTCACGAATTTCCCTCCCGCCGCCGGCGGCCAACTTGGAAGCCAGTGCTAATTAGCATAAACCGGGCAGGTTGCACAGTGTGGCGGTGGTTTGCACATTGGGGCGGAATCGACCAGAAATTAAGAAATTCCTGCTAAATTGAGAAGTCAGTCCCGTTGGCCATCTTGGTATCCCCGAAATATGTCTACCCAGGACAATTGGCGACCAGCTGAGGATGTCAAACGTTTCGGCGGCCAGCGCCATGCCAGCGACAGCAGTGAGGCATCAAGACAACGCGAACGATCGGATCTCGTGTAACACTGGCCCCCCTCCTCCTTAAGGCTGTGTGTGTGCATAACACTTATAAGCATAGTTGGCTATAATTTCTAACCGTTTAAGTTGTAGTTGTCAAATTCATCACATAGGCATCAACCACAACCAGGAGAAGGGTACATGGTCAAATATGCCCCATGTTAACTTATAAGCATAGTTGGCTGTAATTTCCGAACCATTTAGTTATAGTTGTCAAATTCATATCTTACACATCCACCACGACTAGCAGAGGGGTCGCAGGGACAAGTATGCACCATGTCAATGTATAATAACAGTTGGGTGTAATTCCCGAAACGTTTGAGCTTTAGTTGGCAAATTCATAACATAGACATCCACCATGACGAGGATAGGGGTCGCAGGGACAAGTATGCACTATGCCAACTCGTAAGCATAGTTGGCCATAATTCCGAACCATTTGAGTTATCGTCGCCAAATTCATAACATAGACATCAACCACGACTATGATAGAAGGCTGTAAGTTATAAAGTGTTTGAGATAACAACTACCCAAATCATAATACATGCATAACCCCTCGACAACGAGAAGGGATGTGCGGACATATGTCGGCCTGCATGTTTCCCCGTTCTTACTCACCTCTGTCTCTTCTGTATCCACGGTACCACCACCTGGTCACACACACTTCCTTGTGCGCTTACCCTCAGCACCTCGACCTTCCACTCGTCCTAATGCTCTCCCTATCCCTTGCCTTCTCCCACTGCACCTGCCTACATCACCCCTGACTTTACATCCTCGTGTGCTCGCCACCATCCGGCCAGCGACTCGCTGAGCACCGACCCCCCTCCCTGCCCGAGCACTCGTGTAACAGCATACTTACTTCCAGACAGTCGGTCAGTACCACCGACATTGAACCCATGAGCCGTGTACCGAGACATTAATGTATGTATGTATATAATTAGATGTAACTCGCAATGAATACACAGTCATCGCTAGATAGCCGAGTCCCTCGCACATACAACAACACATACTTGAACGATAAGCATCATATTACAAAAACGAATTGTCCCCTACCTTAACTGGTGTAGCAGTTAATACATGTAGGCCACGACCACATATCACCATCGTCGTCATCGTCTTCGTCGATGATGTGACCTCGCTGGAAGTGGAGACCACAATGACTGGTCCTGCCTTCCGTGCATGATAGATAGTGGCCAAGTACTACATCCCCACCACCTCCCCCTTGGAAATGTGCTTACCAGTATTGAAAGGAAACAATGCATGTAATCTGAACCCAAACGCGAGGTATCACAGGTTCGATTCTCGTAGAGAGTGAAAATAATAATACAAGTCGACATAAAAACTGTCATTCTGTCTACAACAGTGGTAGTAATTACAAACTGTCCTCAACCTGCACTCTTGTACCAAGCCCATCACAAACACACACACAATTATAGATAGTCATATGCATTGCTCTGAGTGCTACTCACGTCGTCTGCTAGAGTACACAAAAGAAAGAAAATACCTACCCAAATCACCGCACATGACACATTTTTTTTCTATATCCTACTCGAATAAATAAGATATCGTACATTTGATACCCATTGAGAGCACATGCTGACACACCTGCAGACATTCGTTGGTCCCACTGCCCATGACGAGACTAATATGATGGTCATACTCTGTCTCCGACCTGCAATTACAGACAGTCATACTCTGTCGCCGACCCGTACTTATGTACCGACCCTATTTTTGCAATTAGAGACAGTGATACACCACATAGTTGGCTGTAATTTCAGAATTGTTTGAGATACAACTTGCAAAAAAAATCATAAAATGAGCTACACAGTCAACAGTACCTCCGTCCTACATCCGCGTACCAAAAAATTTAATAATAACAGGGAGGACCAGGGAAGGTCAGGGAGGGGGTCAGGGAGGGGTCAGGGAGGTGTCACCCTGCTCTTTAATACGTGCTACATACAATGTAAATGATACTAGACCACTCTGGTTAAATGATACCCCTTACAAACAAACAAATGAAACCATCACTCATGACCAGACTGCGACTTACACACACTCATGTACCGATGCTTGTAATTACAGTCACTCATACCCTGTATGGAACATTCAATGTACAACAGTCATACTTCAACCTGCACTCGCATACCGAACCTTCAATGCTCACAACTAGTCTGTACCCCAACACCAACTAGGGACCGACCTGTAGTTGACTTGTACCTAGCCTTCAATGTACATCACATAAACATCCAACGAGGATTCTAGACAACTAAGTACAATCTAATTTGTCGTTGGGAGTAAGGAGATATCACACACACATGCACCAACACACACACGCATCAACACACACACCAACACACATTTCAACTACGTGTGACTCTGTTTGTAGAGCAGAAGGCCTATAAGTAACGATTTGAACTCACTGAAAGCTCAGAGCACAATGATCGCTCTGTTTTTCCATGTATGGTATACATTACCGACCAAGAAAGTACATCACTCCCACTGTGTCAATAAACGTATGTACTTGAAAGTAACTGTTGCATGTAGCCTGATGGCACAGACAGTCATACTCTAACGACCTTACCTGCACACATGTACTGACCGAGCCTTTTTTGTTGTTTTTAAAGTCATGGGAAGCCATACTCTGCCAGCCCTGCCTTCAATGCATATAATTACAAGCAGTAATACTCTGGCGACCCTGCCTGAACCACAATGTATGTACTTACAGCATGTACCAAGCCTTTTAAATTACAAGTAGTCGACCCTTCCCAAACCGCCAATGCATGCACTTAGACTGTTTCTGTACATCATTACATGTTCAGCTGTTCAACTATGACAACTGTGATGTTGTGTTTACCCATAGTGTCAAGTCTCGAACCCAGGTCCCTAAAGACAGCTGCTTGTGCTCCCCAGCCGAGTTTCGCCCACTAGAGTGTACAAAAGGGGAAAAATAGTTATAAACAAAATGGTTAGTAACGACCACATCGTGCAATGTATGTTCATCACAAATACTTACAGTCATAGGTCACACACACTGTGACAACACGAGACATGAACCAAGTAAGGAGGTATAGCAACACACACACGTATGTCAACTATGTATGTACTCTCCTCTTAGACGATGCAGAGCGGAGGTTTTACCTAAACGAGTGTAGCTGTTTCAGAAGACCTGCAGGTCGCGAGCACATATCATCGTCGTGAACTCACTGGAAGCAATGACCGCACGACGTTCTGTGCATACACTACATTACCGATTACATGTTCACCAGCAGACAATCGTTCGTCGGAGGGAAGCAAGGCCCACTGCCAAAACATTACGAAGAATCATAGTCTACAAGCCCTAACCATATGATGCAGTCGATGTGTGTACCTTGTATGCACACAGCAGGAAATGTTCGAATGAAGACTGAGTTGATCGTGTACGAGTGTAAAGAGGCCAACCTAACAGTCAGCAGTCTAAACATCACAAACCACCATGTCATGTTTGTAATATTAGTAATATGCTGTCTCTGACCTACACTCATGTACTGAGCATTACAATTGCAGACAGTCATGACCCTACCAACACACATGTACCGACCGAGCCTTTGAAATTACAGACAGCCAAACTCTGTCGACCCTGCCCATGCTTGAAACTTCGATGCATGTACCAAACCTTTCCAAGTAAAAAGCAGTCATACTTTGCCGACCCAGCCTGCACTCGAACTTTCAATGAGTGTACATACAGGCAGTTTCCATCCAGCAGACCGACACTTCCACTGTGATAACTGCGATGCTGTGTGTGTGCTCATAGTAATAAGCTGTTGCAAGACGTGGACTCAGGTCCCTACAGACAGTTGCTTGCACATTCACACTCTAGTCTCTGCTTCCTTGTTGGTGTGTTACCCATATTACATAAGGATTTCGTGTGTGCATAAAACGAGGGTGTATATGCAGTCACACTAGCTCTCTGGCTCATTCACAGTTAATATGTCGTTTGAGCTCGGACAGACCTGAGAGTGTATCATTTCAGGTCAGCTGTTTGTACCATAACTACACGAACAAAAAAACTCGCCGTGGAACACGGTAAAAATGATAGAATGCTGTTCTAGTGGTCAGAAGATTCTATCACCTATTGTGGCATATGGAAAGCATAACTCACTTGCAGCACTCGCCAAAGACACTGAGCTCTCATATGTGCCTAAAGAATTCCATCCGACACATGCACATAATGAAATACGCTGTGTCTACAAACATCTACCCACATATCTACAACAGGACAGAGACATATAAGGCTGTCTCCCATATACGGAGTATTTGCAAGGATGTACTACTGTTATGGACATGCCATGTTATAAGGGTTGGCGTATGCATGCCGGAAGAATGTTGAAGTAACATCCAACACTGATTCCTTCCCTTAGAAACTCATGAATGAGAGAGAGAGAGAGAGAGATAGATGTGTACCTGGCGCAGCTGACGAGGTCGACGTTCAGATGCAGGTTTGGCTGACAGTCACTATCAAGCTTGTAGTTCTGTCCATGAGAGCCTTTGGCACAGTGGTAGAAATTGCGCTCTCGCAGTTCCTCCTCCTGGCTGTGGTTGATGAAGATAGACACAAATTTCACAGTAGTAGTAGTCGTCATAGTAGTTGGTAAACCACCAATATGATGTTTTTTTTAGTATAGGGTTGGCCATCTCAGTTGTTATCCAGACTTTGTAGAGTGAACTTCGGCTGTGGATAACGTGCTCTAAATCTTCGATGGAACAGGAAAGGTATTCGTGTCGCTACTATAAAAAGGCAGTTTCTAAAAAAAAAATCTACAGACAGCATGAAGCTGGTTGTTATCGGAATGCAGGTCATATTATGTTCTCATGTAAAAAGTGTAAATCTCCATTTGGTCGTCATAGCAGCTTGAAAATACGTCGTGCAACTTGTAAGGGTCGCGCTGCACCGCCTGTCAAGAGGTTTCTGAAGATATTACCAGTCTAAGATAAGGGTTAACCGGATAGAAGTTCTTTGGTACCACCACGACATCCTTACAAATATTGTAACAAGACATTTACGAATGCATACGATGAAAAGAGACATGTACAAAGTTCATGTAAGAAGAGTATAATTCGTATGTCCTATCAATGTGATAAGTGTCGAAGAATGTATGTGCATGTTAATGGTTTTAAAATACATTTGGAACTGTGTAAGTTACAACCAACAATTTAACTAGAAATTTAAAATTTTGTAACAGAAAGAATACGGGGACCATCGATGATGAACAACTTCAAAGTTATATTCTGCATGTCCGAAGCCTAATGTTAATGACTTCATCCTGATGGACCCTACCATTAGTAGACCATCTAGAGGTGCGAACGAATAGGTACTATCTGCTTAACGAATAGGCACATATCGATTTCCCACACCCCACTACAGCTTAGCCTATCTACATAAACTCACTGGATCAAGGCCCTCAACAAAGTACCAGGATCGACTATATTTACTCATCTAAATTACTACCAATGGTATCTTCATTGATATCAAACTTTATTACATAAACAAAACTAAACTCAATTACGAATTACACAGATACAATAAATGCTAAACTTCTTGACTCCTACATTGAATTATTTTTCAGATCTCAACTATCATACTTATAATGATTTTAGTTATTACGTTAAATTCCTATATCCTTGTCTGTAACTACTAATTCTTCTCTGATTCAGTAATTACTTTAGATGACATTAATCGCTCTACCTGACTCATACTGCACCCTGCTCGCCCTTGCACTCTACTCAATATCACCTACCACTGACAGCCTCGAATCGTCGGAGCTCCTCCGTCGGCTTGTGTAGTGGAGATATGGTGAAAAAGAATGGCTTGCCCAAGCCTGGTCTCGACCCAGCTCCTGGATCACCTCGGCACTGGCTCCGCCCGATGCTGCTCCAGCATCGGCAGACTCGCTGATCGGGGATCGCTCCAGTATCGCTGAACGACCAACCTCCGACACGCCCCAGGTTACCAATCTCTCGAGAGGGCGGGTGTCGGCCATATTAATGTCCTTGATCTGCCAGTCAGCTCATCGTCAGAACCTACCCCACTGTGCCTCAATCACTCTCTTTTTCGAAAGAAAAAATGCATGTGCCATGAATGAACCTCGAGGTATCGAAGGGTCGATTCTCATAGAGAGTGGTAATACAAGTCGACATAAAAAGCCAACATAATGTCTACAACAGTGTTAGAAATTACAGACAATCAGTCCCCGACCTGCACTCGAGTACCAAGCCCATCATATGCACACATGTGCACGTGCACGTATTGCAGAAGCGATGGCTAGACATTGTACCTTATTCGACAAAAGCCATGTAATTCCATCACTAATACAAATAGACAGGTTATACGAGCGGCCTAAGACGTCTGATATAAGTTCTGGTTCCAGTAAAAGGGAGCGTGGAGTCGAATCCCCGCACCTGAAACCTACTTGGATAATTTAATGTTATCACAGGTTCGATTCATGTTGAGCATGCATGCTAACATTCCTTCAGACAATCGCACAATGGTGTGCGCGATCGGTGGAGGGGCGGCCAGAAGTCTGAATGCGGGTGACCATATTGGTGGGTAGCAGCCGGTGGCGGGTGGTCAGAAGGGCCGGCTGTTATGTTGGGGGCCAGTAAAACGATGACGGCCATTTGCACAATGAAGGTGCTGGTGGTGGGCGGCCAGAAGTCTGAATGTCGCGACGCCACCGGTGGCAGGCGGCCAGAAGTCTGAATGTGGGCGGCCATGTCGGTGGCCAGCAGCCATGTGCAAAATGTCCACTGCTGGTGGTGGGCAGCCAGAAGAGCTTGTGGCCATGTTGGTGGCCAGTACAACGACGACAGCTATTTTCAAAATGGCAGGCACTGGTGGTGGGTGCTAGGGGTGGGGCGGCCAGAATTCTGAATGACACCCTTGACCTTGTTCTAAGGATGAAGTGTAAATGCTGAATCTTGGAAGTTGCACCGTCTAACAAAATTGTGACTGGTGGTGACCGGACATGTCTGCGGCCAGTGCGCCGGCGAGGGCCAAAGTAGTCGGTGGCGGCCGTGCAAAATGGTGGTCGGTGATGGGCAGTGATAACTGCTGGTGGCGGGGGCCATGTTGGTGGGCAGCAGCCGGTTTCTTTTGCTGCTGCCCTTGTTGGCAGTAAGCTGTCAGGTGGCCCGGCTTTCTTAATGAGCAACACTCAGGCCGTTTGGGTGGGAGACTGCGAAGCTCTGTAGCGCTGACCCTGGCAGCGATGTCACTCATGGTCTTCTGCATCTCCTCCAGTATTTTCTTGGTGTCGTCGTGACATCGAGCTGAATCAAACTGTAAATAAAATTAGGTCCAGATGAAAATGTCAGATCTTTTGGTAGGACTTATCTTTTAATCACCAAACGGATTGAAGGTAGGATGCTCTTGCAGGATTTGGCGTAGCAGGATTAAGGTGGAGATACGTGGAGCTCCGCTCTACACATACATAGACGGCGTGTTTAAACTATCTAGCTCCTGATCACTTAACCTCGCGAATGGGCGACTATTGACACAAGCTCCATTGCTGGTTACAAGTTTACTTAAAAGTTGGTTCAGGGACACGTCTACAGACCCTAAAACTAATTTAAAGTCCTATCTCTCCGTCCACTTCAGACGTCGTTGGAGACTGCTAGTGAAGAGAGCGTTAGTCTCTGCAGGCTGACACTAGCTTAAGGGGGCCTATAGCGCCAACCAATCAACAATCAGGATTTAAACCTGTGGGCCAATGGGGAGCAAAACTATTCAAACCACCCACATGAACCACTTCTGATGACCAAAATGAAGAAAAACAAAGAAAACGTGATCTGAGAACTGAGATATAATACAATAAAAAGCAAAAATACTTACAAAATTGAGATCACATCAAAAATAAATATTAATTTTATTAAAATGAATACACAATGAAAAATGAACTAGCCTATCAAAATTACACATAATTATTATTGCCACCATACATCTAAGTTTTAAAAATATTACTTGTTAAGAAAAATAAATTTAATAAAAATAAATAAAATTTACATAGGCAGTTGCAATCATATAAGTGTCATGTGTGAAAAATATCACCTTAACTCTTGCATGACTGTATGTGTAGCAATAAGAAGAGGAAAAATAATATAAGTCAATTGTATGCATAAAAACCCTATTTTCATAGGTGTTACAATAATATATATTTATAAATTTACGTAGGTATTATATATTTATTTATAAATTTATTTATGCATTATTATATAAATTACATTATATATGTTATACATGTTAATCAAAACAGGGTGACAGTTAATAAATTTTACAAGAATTGCGACAAAAACACAATTGTTAAAGGATGTGTCCTTTCCACTTCTGTGGTATAGTTTACAAAGTCTATGAACCATGATGCAATTTTTGGAGGCAAGGTAAAACCATACAGTTTTGAAAATGTGGTAGTACCATAGTAATTACAGTAAAAATAATAATGTTATGCGAGGAAAGAACCTTACTAGGTACTAGCCGAGTAATGCAGACCTTCTCCTGGAAGGGGGGAGGGGGGGTTGCTGTAGGCATTCGCCATTCCCTGAGAGATAACATGAAATGAGCCAAAATTGATTGAGCACAGGCGGAATGAGCGGGTAAAGAAGGAAATGGGATTTCCGGAGAAAACTCACGAGTTCACCGCCACTGTCGATCACAATTTCCACAACCTGAACATTTAGGTGTAACCCAGCGAGGAGTTGAGACTGGACCACAATGATGGAAGTAGAGTGACCTAACTACTACATTGCCATGGCACCCGAGGAAGTAGTAAGGAGGTGGTAGTGTATATAAGTTGCAAGGGAAATTACTTTTTCCCAGCTTTACAGAAAAACAATAGTAAAATGCAATACATAGCATCAAATACTAAGAAATGTTTGGTATCTGAATACTGTACGAATAAGGCCCTCAGTTGGCCCACAGTCCTTTCGTTGTGCTGTGTGTACGTATGGAATTTCAAGTGGTTTGTGAGGAAAAGTTCAGTACTGCACAGTGTTTGATATTGCACGAATGAGTAAAAACACTGGAAAATCAATTATCTCACTACAGAATATTCATAAAGAAATATTTCAACTGTCACTGCTTTAGCATGTTATGGTCGTGCAGCTTGGTTGATTCAGGCCGATGTTTTCTTTCCTTTCTGTACAAGGGAAGCATGCTAAATTTTGCCTTAATTGTATTAGCAGGGATATGCAATTCTTGTTGAGCAACTGGAGTTTGCAGAGATAACCCAGGTAAACTGATTATTTGGCTTCCCAATCCAGCGGAATTGTTGTATCATTTAGAAATTATTCATCACTGTAAATGTGTGGCAGATCAAACATAATGTTAATTATATTGTGGAAATTTCATTGGGCGCATGCAGGTACAGAAGTGATATGTGTAGTTTCTGTGCTGAAACTGCTAGTTTCAACTGGTTGGTCATTTGTTGTTGTGAAAAGTACAGTGGCTATTTACTATCTGGTCCAATGTAATGTAGAAACTATTTATGTATGTGCCGAATTAAGGGGGAGAGGGGGGATGACCTCAAGAGGGTACAAAGTTCAAAACTGCACACATGTGCTTGCATGGAATTCTGTACAAAATCAATGCAAGTGCATGATGCTTCATGAAAGGTAACACGGTAAAATTTTTGTTTTTCTGCGTAACTCTGAACACCAAAAATTCACTAGGATATTTCTGTAATTGAGTCGTTACTGAAATCAGGTCGGGCTGCACTGATTCTCGTTAGAACACATTTTATGAATCTGTTTTGTAAATATAGAGGCAAATCTGCATTGAACATCTTGACTGTGGAAGCATGTAAAGGAAATTGATCCATTAATATTTAAAAAAAAAACGGTGTTTGTCTTCATTCTGTAACTGACCCAATATTTCCATTTATATTGTACATACTAGTTACATTTCTGGTCAGGGGAATCTGAACATTTTCAAGTTGAAGAGGGGCAGGGTCTAACTCAAGATCTGGTGCCCCTGGTACTGGAGAAGGCGCCCAAAATAAAATATAGGAAATAATGTTTTTAATCCTAACATCAGGAATTTAACATCTACTTTTACAAATACAAAAACATTTCCTAAAACAATCTCTTTGAATAAAAATTAAATTAAATGTTAGAGATTTTTCACTAATGAATCAATTACAAATATCCAACTCAAAGTTTTGTTATGGCTATTTGCTCTCTTATTATCAAACATTGCTTTTGATATATTGCACTTGGAAATAGGTTATTTTTTGTAATTTTATGTTGGACGCCTTAATCTCTGGGTGACTCCTCTTAATGTCTGTGGCATTTCCTCGTGATATTTAGGGAAGCGCAAATGCCCATGTTGTCCACTCATTTCAGGTGTCCCTTATTCAGGTTACATTATGTTGTTTGCCAATATCATAATATTATTCATAATATGTGGGGGAACTGGGAGGATTTTTGCCCATGACTGTGTGGGACTCAGCAGTCTACAAAAGAACTACAAATGTTTTGATAAACTTGCAGTAATCTTTTATTTTTCTCATCATGTCTGCAGATGCAAACTATATATATATATATATATATATATACACCCCAACACACAAAATTTTCTGCCATCAGAGCTGGGTAGTCAATTTTGTTTGAAATGTAGTGGAACTGTTTTCTAGAAGGATGTGATTGGTCTGACTGAAAAATTGTGAAATGTTAATCAACAGAATTTATTTTTAAGAAGAATTTATTGAATCCATTCATAGTGCATATTAAAGTTTTAATGATAACTAATTATAAATCTCAACTGATTCTCGTAACTAAGCAGGTACCGGTATGAACATAATCACATGGGAAGTAGGCAAAAAGGGTAAAAATTCTCTCATCTTACAAAATGATCAACATTCTGTTTTGAATGGTAATATTTGGGTTCTTGTGTGCACTTCCCACTATTGTAAAATTTTCAATCCTACTTTTGGGTTATTTGAAACAAAAATAAAGGACAAACACACCCCTCCATAGCATTACTATTATAAACCCCAGTGAATTCTGCACATTATTCTGGATGTGGTAAGTAGGCTAATTTCAGTTTCTAATCATAACTTACCCATCCTATACAATGAGACGATCTCTGTCTGTCTGTCTGTCTGTACGACTTTAATACCTCCAAGTCCCTTGAAACTCAACAGAAGTTCTTCAAATTTTGTAGGGCGAATCCTCGGGGTCAAATACAGGTCAAGTTCGAATTTCAGCAAGATCAGATTATGCAATCTTTACCTTTACCCTAAAAACTAATTTTTATTACTTTTTTTTCTACATTAAAGTTTTGTATTGATGCATAGAGATTAATGCATAGAGATATGTGGGTAATGGAATATAATTTTTGTTTACTTTAAATGTATCGCTTCAATGGTGAGTTAATTTCCAAGTGGGGCCACAGTGGCTCAGTGGATAGAGTGATTCCAAGTGAGGCCACAGTGTCTCAGTGGATAGAACGATTCCAATTGGGGCCACAATGGCTCAGTTGATAGAAATATATCAAGTGGGGCCACAGTGGCCAAGTGGATATATATATATAATGGGGCCTTAGTGGTTCAGTGGATAGAGATATCCCAAGTGGGGCCACAGTGGCTTAGTGGATAGATATATATCCAATGTTGAGTTAATTTCACATACTTTTTTTTTCAGTCTTTGTATGATAACAAAAATGTGTAACATCGTAACTGTTCTAGGCACGTGACAGTACTAAAAAAAATGGTCACGGGCTGGGCCCCTAGTAAATAAATAATGGGACTGCAGTAGTGTAGTATTCGACGACTTGCCTTTCACTACTGCAATCTCGGTTCAAATCTTGCAAGGCCAAACAGAATGTTTCATATGTTGAAAATGCGATACATTGCTGCAAGCAGGCGTGTGCTCTTAGGATATTCCTGTTTCCCTAACTACTTCATTCTGCGACTGCTCCATCCCCATCTCGTATTATATCAATCAGCTGTTCTTTAAAGCAACCATAATAACAGCAGGTCTGTACCGCTTGTAAGTGCAGCTTCAGTACATTCATGTCAACATGAAATTGGGAACAACATAGAAATTTTCTTTTACGAGAGTAAAAGAAAATAAAGAAATTATTACAGTTTTCTTTAATTATTTAAAAACAGTTTCCTTTGAGCCTTGTGGCCAGAGTTAAGGTAGTAAATGCTTCCCTTCCCAAGATCCATATGCAAACACAGTTAGTGTAACCAAGGCCGCAGAAAAATGTGTTGTAAATGTTCAAGAAATTTGAAACATGCATCTATTCTCTATTGTACTAGAAATAATCCACAATATAAAACAAAAAATTACAGCAATAAACACTTTCCCATCAAAAAAGTAATTGATGCAGTTGATGTCATTTCAAAATGCACTGTCGAATATAAAGCACACAAAAATATAAATATGTATATTGGTGTCATGTGAAAGCAAAATATTGTGATAGTCCATTCACGGTTACTTCCAACTTTTCTGAAGCCCTGCTAAAGTTCTTCCAAGGTATTGCTCCGCCTCATGCAAACAAAGCGTAATCAAGTCTATTAAATTACACCAAAGGCTCCACGCACCACATTTGTGCGCAGGCAGTTTAATTATATTTTGCATGAGAATTATTTCTTACTAGGCATATCCAACACCTATTATTCTATATACTTATTCACATAAATTATAAAATAAGAATTAATTTAGAAATAAAACATCATTAAAAGTTCAGTTTAACCGAGAATACGACACTTTTGTGTTAACATAAGTCTATATTGCTTGTTATATGTCATATTTAGTAAACACACACACATCGTACATAGGGTGATTTTTTAAAGGTTTGATTCAAAAGGTGTGAGGAAACCATAAATAGATTATGTTAATATAAACAACTGCTTTAAAATAAAATATAAATATAAGGAACTTCACAATTCTGGTACCAGTGCAGGAGAGGAGACTAGTGTAGGCCTATTTGTGGTACCTATCACTGATCAGACAAATTGGGTTGTCTTGTGCACACCACACTAATGAACGCGTGGCTATCCTTATGACTGGAGTTGGAGTTCACAGATATGGGTGGCTCTTAACGACGAGGTCTTGGGTGCCGATGAGGGTGATCGAGGTGAGAATGGAGCACCACCAGAATGTAAGGGCTGGGTAAACGGGAGATTCCTGAGAAAACCCGCCAACCAGCGGCATCGTCTGGCACTATTCCCACTTGCGAGAATGTAGAGTGAACCGGGCGGGTATTGAGCCCGGTTCACCTTGGTGGGAGGCGAGCAATCTAACCACTCAGCCACTGCGCCTACCCCCTCCTCCTACCCAATTGTGACTGGTTGGTTAATTTGAGGGTTTGAGGGTTGATATTATCTGGTCGCGGAGTTGGGAGGAACTTGTATGACACTTTAGGTTTGGTGTTGGAGCGCCTAGTCACCGACCAGCTGGTGATATTGCCCGGAAAATGCCACATTGGCAAGAGGGGAAGTAGACTTACTGTGTCACGTCGTAAGCGGTACGGGGAATTATGCCTCTTCACTGACAACATGTGTAAAAGTATTTTATTTATTACGTTAACGAATACTTTGTTTCATTTTTTAAGCGCATAGTGTTTTAAACGTAACACAGGTTACGTCAATAGTGAAGTGCAACGTCTTCCAACCTGGTGACCAGCCTTACCCGAGCCAACTTAAGTTGTTATCAAATGACCGGTGGCATTTGCAAATAACTAGTGTTAATATGTCTATGTTAATTTAGAAGGGTTTATTTTGTCTCGCACAACAGCAGATAGTGTTTGCGGACTGGGACAGACACTCGGGAAACAAATAAACACAGCAAACTTGACACCATGTCGTTACACATTTTCATTGCGATTTTATTGATTCAGAATCATGTATCTTTTATTAGGGAAAATGTACCATTCTACTTAGCTAAGCGAGTTTTCCCCATATCCTCCACTGTAACACAAGGCGAAGAACACTTTGTTCTGAAGATTGTCCATAAGTTTTTTATACTTTGGACGTTTTCTAGGTCTAGCAGTGGGGAATACTCCGGTAACCATTTAGTATGAAATGGACATCTATCGGAGTAGACCAAACTCAGTTAGCTACTCCCGGGCAATTTATCAACCTTGCACTCGCCACAATGAACAATAGCTTCTTTCGTGTTTTAATGGGACACTGAGGCAGCGGTGGCGTAGTAGCTAGGACGCTCGCCTCCCACCACGGCGATCCGGGTTGGATTCCCGGCGGGTTCACTTTCGGATCTTTGCATGTGAGAATCGTGCCGACAGGTTTTCTCGGGGTACTCCCGTTTCCCCCGCCCTTGCATTTCAACGCTGCTCCATCATAGGGTCTCATTTAATGTCATATCCGGGGATGACAGGCACCTACGGGTCCCAGCTGGAAAGCTCGTCACTCGGAGAGTATTGCCTCGCCCTGGGTTCCCTCCCAATTTGTTTTTTTTAATGAGATTTAATTAGTTAGCATGTTTCAGCCCGGGAGAAGCACCTCTCCACCTCCTGAAATCTTCTTTAAACTCCAGGAGCTCAACTTCCATGTACACGGCCGTTTTCCAGCGCTAGCTGCCGACAGCCTTTTGTGCGCTGGATCCGTTTCTCACTACGTGAGCGACGTAGTTTTTGTCCAAAACTGTGTCAAGGCAGAACAAAACCACATTACAACCCATTTTATCGCCTTAGACTTCAGGTCTAGCCGCTTGATGGCATGGAGGTAACTGGACTCACCAACCAGCACACCCAAGGTTTTTTTTTTGTTTTTCAGAGCGAGTTACTAAAGTGTGCATTAGATCGTGGTGTAAATAGCGTGTGGAGTGGCCTCGCGAGTCCGCATTTAGCTCAATGGCAATATCAATATAACTTTGACTACTAGCTCTGCCTATCACGGCCTTCGCCCGCCCCGTACCGGCATTCAGGATTAGAAAACTCCGATTTCTCGTTTACATTTACTGCTTCCCGTTCTGTAACTTTTTCTATTAGGTTTAAGGTCCCTGTCATGAATGGAGTTTTGGTTAGTTTCCCCATGTCAGTTTACTTATGTTCAGTTCTGTTTGTTTCAGTTTTCAATGTTTCTCCTCTATGATTCAGTGCAGAAGAGTGTTTTTACACTGGCAGGCCGATTCTCGTATTAGGTCCCTTTATATGTTTTTCTGTCGTTGCAATGTCAGTTCATGTTCAATAAAACAATATATCAATCAATCAAATTAATTAACATAACTTCAACCTCACAACAGGCACCTGCGGTGGTGTTGGGCCGGCAGCCCATTGCTAAAGGCTGTTAACTGTAAAGTGAGAATTTTGAAATCAACCTTGGAAAAAAATTTCACTGCTCCTACCTGCATATATTTTAATGGGTGCACTGAGTGATATGAGCCTAGTAAAGTTGGTAACGATGGAGGGAAAGTAGTTCCATATCGAATAAAGAGTGTTAGGTAACCATTTGTGATGACTTAAATTATTACGTTAGCTTTCTGTTTCTATTTAATGCGTCGGAATGTAAAAATGAGAAGATTTGTAAAATATCTACATTTATAATAATGTCAGTTTCACTTGACTGACGCATGAATAAAGCGACGAGGCCAATGGAAATGTTAATTTTACATAAGGGCGGATGACTACACAACGTGCATATAAGTAGATCTTAAGCATGGTTTTCTTCAAAAGTTCTCTTTTTCCGTGAACAGCCTATAGTAGCGAAATGCCAAGCAACATCATCATCATCGACCACGAACCGCCACAACATCAGAGCAGCCGGTGAAGTATTTGTAAGGCGCCTCTGAATCGGCGGGAGTTTTCCTGCCAGAAAGTTCACTGTGTAGTGCACCCATGACGTCACAACCATCCTCTACACCCTCGCCGACGTCATCTCATCCATCTATTCCTGCCAGACTAGTATTGTTACTAAAGGCTGTTCACTGTAAAATGAGCAATTTTGAAAGCACTGCTTAAGTTCTATTTACATGCACGTTGTGTATTCTGGATTATGTAAAATTAACGTTATCATGGACCTCATCACTTTACTCGTGCGACGGTGAAGTGAAACGATGAAATTATTAGAAAAGTAAATATTTCCCAAATCTGATCTTTTTTACGCTTCAGTGCATTAGAAAAAAAACAAAGCGAAATAAATAATTCAAGTAATCACAAAAATTTATCTAACACTTTTAATTCGATGTTAAGTTATTGTACTATTTTCCAGCCATCGTTTCCAACTTTACTGGGCGTATGCCACTCAGTGCACCCATTATAATATACGAAAGCAAGGGCAGTGACTTTTTTCTAAGGTTGAATTCAAAAGTGCTCACTTTACCGTGAACAGCCTTTAAAAATGTATTCATAATACGATTATATATAGGCTATTTACTGTAAAGTGAGCACTTTTGAAAGCCCCTTCATTTGGAATAATAGTCAATAAATATATTTTATTGTGGCCTTATATGTTAAACTCAAGAGTCCAGTGGAATATACACACTGCCAATTACTTACAGGGGTGTGTATATATATTTAAAATCTGGTTAAAGGATAGGAAAATTGCTGATGGGGAAAAATTAACTAGGGCCTCAGAAGTGCTAACTTTATCATGAACAGTCTATAGGTATCAGAGGTCTAACAGATTCTCTCGTTTGAAAGGGGGCCACATTTGTGGTCACATCACTTGTATTCCCCCATGGTAAAATGGTTCGAATCCCAACAGGTTGACTCTCAGATTTTTAAATTGTGGGGAAAAATGGCCAAATGGTCTATTCAGTTGGTTGTTTTACTCGAGATACTCCCTTCCCCCCCCCCCCCACCCAAACATTCCATCAATGCTCCATTAATAAGGCTTATTTCATGTCATCTCAGTAGAAAGTCTGTAGCTAGAAGGTGCTATATATTACTAACTTATATTGACCATACACCATTGTCAAAAAAATAGAGATTTTTAAAAATTCTTTTCTACCTATGAGAAATTCCGCTTGTCTGCTCCACGGGTACTATGCAGGTAGCATATCTCTGTCTCACTCCCGTATTTCAGCTCTCGCTATAGAACGTGAGGATCTTCCAAAGTGCGATATAAAGATCTCCAACACAAGACTGTCCCCAAACAACTACCTGGAAACCATCGTGTTGCCAAATGTAAACTGCTAGCGGATAAACCAGTTCCAGGACGGGAGGTCATTCCCTCCCTTTCACTGCTGTTTGTTGATAGCACTACGGCTTTGGCCGTGTTCCATTTCCCTGCACTGATGCAACCAGCTGCATGGCCGCCAGTTGTTCCGTTAATCCACGCGTTTAATGCACGGCTGGGGAACGGAACAACCTCCATGCTCTATTGTCGGCGCGTAATTCGATCGTTTTGTTTACGAATGGCAAGTCATTTACATATACGGCGATGGTAAACCCGGGATCCTGTCATACGATTTTATAGGATAACTTGTTTACAATTGTCGTATATGTAAACGGGGCATAGTAAAATTAATCGAATATTAAATATTTAAGAGCCACCACGAGTACATATTAACCTCAAAGTCGTCCACGCAGCAGATTAACATGTCACAGGTTGGCATTCCAACGTACTTTATTTTCGCCTAGTTACGTTTGCTTGGGTTCTGTTTACTTTATTTTAATGGAAAAAAGTAAAGGGTGTTTGAAAATAAAGTAAGGGGAGGGGGGGGGGGTTAGATTAACGTCTTTCATGAGACGACATTGTTTTGATGTTTTGATGGAGCAGTGGAAAATTTTGCTCGTACGGAAATAACATTCAAATTATTGTAACTTCGGAAATTTTAACTTCAATGAAAAAACAAAAATGGATTAATACGTCGTTGTTCGTATTCGTACATATGCAGCAACACACACACACACACACACACACGCACGCACGCACGCACGCACGCACGCACGCACACACACACACACACACTCTCTCTCTCTCTCTCTCTCTCTCTCTCTCTCTCTCTCTCTCTCTCTCTCTCTCTCTCTCTCTCTCTCTCTCTTTGCCCGAAGTTAATCTCACACTCGTTGAATTCACGATATAAGCAAAGAAAGAAATATTATTTTCACACTATAAGAGTGTGAAAGTGCAACTCTTATTTTAGGCCACGTGCATATAATAACAGTTTACAAATACATTATTTACAAAACACGCAAACTTGTTAGTCAAGTTCGCAACCTCTTAAAAAAGGGTTTTCCTATGGAAATCCGTACAAGTTTACTTCACCAAAACACGTTTGTTCGTCATTAGCATTATATCATTTAGTTGCAGAACCATTCAGTACAATCAACACTGCACACGTTTCTAAAGCCAACAAACTTCTTGCCCTCGGTCGCCGCCGATGCTAACCTCCAAATACGCACGTTTCTGGCATTTTCCCGTCACTGTGACGTCAGTGCATGAAGCATGTATGCTTTTTCCTTGTGCAGGTTATGCGTGAGATTGGCCGGAAGTAGACTTACGTAGTAGGTGCACCGATGCGCCTGTACGAAGGGATCGAAACTACTTCGCTGCGCATATTTCGCATTGCGCAGGTAACGGAACACGGCCTTTGTAATAGGTTCACTATATGTTTCGTTCTGATAATTTTAGACGAGCGAGTCACGCGGCGGTAGTTGCGAAGTTTCGGAATTTGAGTACAGAATTTCATTGTATTTATTGATGTTTCAGAGTGCATTTATTACATAGTAAAAAACTTGTCAGTGAAACACAAAAAAATTTTTTTTAAATAAATTTGATAATACGTGAGAAAATACCAATACACATTCTGAAGATTACAAGATTCAGTTTTCTGTACATATTCAAGTAGATAAGGAAACAATAATGATCCATAAAATTACAAATATCAGTACTTTACACAAAGACCAAAATGCGTCTTTACAATACTTTGTATTAAGTTACGTGTATGCAACTGATATGAAAATATACATATGCAAAGTTAACTGTTCACAAACCTTGTTTAGTTGAGGGATGGAGTTGAGAGGTTTGGTCTTGAGAATCGATGAGGGATGGAATGAGGTTGATTTGAAGCAGCATCCAGAACGGAAGGGTGTGGGAATCGGGAGATCCTCGAGAAAACCGTCGACTAATAGCATTGTCCAGGCACGATTCCCACATACGAAAATTCCGGAAGTAACCTCGCAGGGGATGAAATCTAGATCGCCTTTGTGGAAGGCGAGCGCTCTAGCAGCTCGATCACCACTGTTTAGTGGCTACGCATGAAAGTACTTTAAACATTTAAAAAGTAGAGCTCGATGTTTTTATTGGACGCTTTGTATCATTACTTCATGAATGAGAGTTGATCATAATACCAAGGAAACAGGTGTACATAACTGATAACACCTAAAATACTCAGATTTGTTAAATTTTAGTTTCTGAATGTATGTCGTACTTGCAGTTTTGCAACTGCGTGATTCATCAAGTAGGTTTGGGATTATTTGATGAGGCAGCAAAAAATCACTCCTGCAACTGTCACAGGAAGATACTTCAGTATGTATAATATTTTGCATCTAAATACAAGCTCTACTGTGTCACTTGAAATTTGGTTGCATATTTTTACAAAGAATAGAGTCTAACATTCCATAACGAATGTTTTTTTAAGTCTCATAAAAAACGTTTCACTTAAAATATTGGTACACCAAAACAAACGTAATTCGACTACCCTAAAAAAAAATGCAATACCAATAAAAGTTCTGTAATTTAATAAAGTTTACAAATTTATTTTAAATTGTTTTTTCCTCAAACTCTCCTTGTGGCTGCATGACACGGGGGAAAAATTTGCTACCAATTTAGTTTCACATACAATGGTGGGACAAACAAACACGGAACTATTTCCACTCCAGGCCAAGATATTTACAGTAAATCATGGGGAGAAACCGCTCCTGTGCTGATACTTATACAGTAAAAAAGGTTTACAATGACTTGTACAGGATTGTAGCACAATATCGTAACCACAATGCACTAAACTGGGCAGCAGTTTCTTCAAATTCCTTGTAGGTGTTAATTGATATTAGTAGACCTATTCATGTAGATCCATTCCTGCCTTACATGCTAAATGAAGCTGGCGTGTAATGTAAATTACAAGCTATATCGTGGCAATGGTTTGTAATACTAAGACCAGTCTGTACAAAATAAAGCTTTAATAAGTAATCTTTGCAGCTTTTGAACGTACATTTGTCTGCAATGCAATTATATGTTTAGCAATAAATCGTCTAACAAGCATTTAACACACAAAGCCATCGATTTTATAGGCTATATCGGGATTTAGGTATTAAAAATAACAACTTTTCTCCCAATAAACTCATTTAAATTCTTATAATAAGTAAGCCGAGCAGTAAAAAAAAAAACGGTTCATAATGCTAACGTTACATAACAACGATAAGTCGCACTTTCGTCACAGACGGGTGTATAGGGGCATAACCAGCATTCTTTCGGAAATAATTTCAAAGATGACCACTATCAATAAACTCCATTATAAAAGTATCCCCTATCTAATAAATTCGTTAATGATAATTTGGAACAGCTGTATACTCGGCACTATGTTGAGTTTCAACAAAACGGTTTATTATACTCCATAAATTGATAGAAATTTATCGGAGCAATACTAACTTACTATGCCTGTTATGTAAGGGGTATTTATTTATTTCATTTTATTTCGTCTTTCTTTGGCGAAGCTAGGCTAAAATGCCTTCTCCCACACTAAACAAATTTGAATACGATGTAGCACATACATAAAGGTTATTTTGAGAAACTGTACTCTGTTAGGTATTTTGTATAAAAACTGTAGACATGATTGGTCGGAACTGACGAGCGACTTACAGGAAAGTTTGAGTAACGCGATAACTTTAATGTTTTTAGCGTTAAGAGGAGTGAATTGAGATTATGTAGGAGCGGCGTATGCAGTCAATAGGTTTGTGACTGACAAGAATCCATGATGCCTTAGGTTCGCTCCGCAGTGGCTGTAAGGGAAAATTATTTTCACATGCAGTTTTTTTGCGCACATTTTAAGTGAGTGCCCTGACATTTTTATATCAGAATGTGTGCGGCAATTTAACGTTTCAGGAACAATAACTTATAATAACATACTCATTCAGCACCTTTCAAAGTTCGCTCTGTCGTAATATAGTTCTATGGAAAAATGATCACAAGCCACCATATTATGTCCATTTATGTTTAAGTTTATCAAGCGTCATATGTTTCATACCATTCCCATTTATCCATTTCCATGCGTTCTTTCAGACACAAGTTATTTTAAGAGCAATATAAAAAAATATTCATTTTGCATGCATTGAACGGCCATAATTACTTCACAGCAACATAAAAACACTGTTAAAATATTACCAGAAACGTTTCCCTGAATATATATTTACATAAATACTCCTTTTATATACAAATATACACACATACACTCGTGTGTGTGAGTGTGTGTATATATACATGTATATATATATATATAGACATACATATACACATATATACATATACCCATATATACATACAAAACAGTGAGCACAGGCAATAAAATTCCAATATCAATTTATCTCATTTTAAAACAACCTGCCAAAAGCGTTATGAACAAAAAACATTTTGGATTGTCGCGCCCTTAATACAAAGGTTACTGGATAAGCGTTTACTTCTATTACACAAAAGACCATATTGTAAAAATGTTTGCGTTCCATATTTATATAATGTATAGTATATACATATATATAAGCTTCGTTTTATGAATAGAAGCTTATACGGATGGCTTTCGTTTCTTCATGGCCTGCAGGATATCAGTCACGGTAGGCTGACCTCAGACTCTCATGCCCCTGGGTACGCCAGTATCGGTTAACTCGGGCAACATGCATTGCATGAAGAATTGCTTCAAATTAAGGACGCATTACATTCTGCTATAAAAGTGCGTCTCTTTGAATACGCTCGACTGAACTTAGTAAAGAATATCCTTTACAATAAGGAACTCAATACACTAGCAATTCAGTATGGGAGGGTAAACGAAGCCAATGCCATTTTGTTATTTTATCTTTTCTGGCAAAAAATTGTATTTCCAAAGCATTTATTTGCCGAGATACGCGAATACTTGCAAACAACGATTTCAAGGAAAATGTGTCGCCATGTCAAGCCATCAAAAAAATTTGTATACACCTCTGCATCAAAATAGCTGGAAATGGTCTTATCCGCATTATTAATTTCAAAGTTCTGTAATTAATCTGTCAGGCAATCTGTAAATCTGGCCTCCACACTGAATATATGTATACACATATGTATATTATATATATACACATTTATACATACACACACATATATATATATATATATATATATATATATATATATATATGACAGAACTTGTAAATAAATAACATCATTCTATTTTCAGTTATTTGGATAAAGAATAATCCTATATATATATATATATATATATATATATATATATATATATATGTCATTCCGCCCATTATTTAAAGGAAAAAAAAAAACGAAGTTTTACGAATGTGTAATCGGCTATCTTTGGAAGGGATACTAAAGAAAATCATGAATTTTCACGAATTAGTAATCGGCCATCTTCGGGAATGGGACTATAAAGCAGTGAAGGTTTGGCTTCCCCGCTCTCGTACCCAATTCAACAGTTCCGCCCGCCAGCCTGAGTCTCCACTGTACCGATGCCCGCAGGCCGCAGACTTCATACTTGCTGCTCACTGTCGCCTTCACTTGTCGCTTCGCTGTCTTCGGACACCCTGGTGCTCAAGGTCGCATAATTCTCCAACTTCTAAAACTGTCGGCCCAGAGGCGTGCCGCGGTTTGCAGTCTATTCACGGTTTCTTCAAACTTTTTTAAATCAAACGTTTGAAAAATCACCCCATGTATGACATGTTTAGTTATTTCCTAAATATTACATATATCACAGCCGTTTTATACCTCTGTCAACATAAAACTTAGTTTTTGTTAATTTGAAGTTTCACATATATTTTATTTATAACTTATAATATTTATTTTATAATAAACATAAAGAATAATAGTGAGAAAAACGTGTGCTGTAGCGCTTAGTAAGGAATAGTTCTCATACAGAATACTATTACAACTGAGTGCGCACGAATTCGGTGCGATGTCCTTTGGTGTAGTTTTATAGACTTAGTTAAGATTAGTCTCTACGAGGCGGAGGGATTTCCCGGAAGTAGAACTTCAGCAGTGTTTCAGAAAAGTGTGAAGTAAACGTGAATGCATTATAAGTAGTCTCGCTGGTTCGATCAAGAAGATTCCCCCGCACCCCGAGTTGAGCTGAGAGACGCAAGGACGATGACCAGGACATTCTTTCAACGATAACCCTAGAAATTCAATCTCCTCAAGGACGGGAGCGCACGATTCCGATAGGCTTATCGCGGTGGAACGCCTTCGTAAATCTCCATGCACTCCGAGATTTACCGCTCGCTTCCGACTCACTGATTGCTCTCTCGAGCGGGAAAGGGGCAACGTATGTGATGCAGAGCAAGAAGAATGTAACAAAATATTTCTAATTTCTTTGTACTGTTTTTATGTTTTATTTTCTCCCCTTTCAGTAAGGCGTAAAGACACGACATTTTTATATAGAAAGTCATAATAGACGAAATTCTTGCCATGAAATTAACTTACAATTAACAATATGCATAAATACATTAATATTATTATTAGTTTAGATATTCCGGAGGCCTTAAAGTCTGATCAGTTCATAACGATCGTACATTTACACTTCCTAGCCTTTGTTAAGATTTTTGTTCCTCTCGTTGTTTCGTTGCTGCATTCTCATGACGATAGTCGGCATCTTTTGAATCGTCTCCGCCATTGATATCAGGATGTTCAGTTTCAAATCCATCGTTTAAAAGTTCAACTACATTATTTAATACAGCACAAGAAACTATTTATTTTGTCGCCATGTCACTGGAAACGCTCACTCAGTTACCTATAAATGAGAATCGTTTTCTTCCAGTATCCAAAAACTCTTTTCCTTGACTAAATTAGGTTAAAATTTCGCTGTTGTTCATTGCAGTCAGGCTTGAAAGGTGTACTAAACCATGATGAAACGCCGTGACCTGAATTCCCGAGTAAGCGACAAGTACCATCAAACCGAGAAATAGCTTCTTTGACTGCAGAAAAAAAAAATATATATATATATATATTGTAACTGGAACTGACAAGATTATAGTATAATTATAAAATTTTGTTGATTCACAAAGTTGTATTTTGTATATTTGCAGTGTTTTATCATTTGCAAGAATAACATTTGTGTGAATAACTAAACGTGATCCACGGTAAAATGAGCACTTTTGAAAACCCTGCTTAAGATATACTTGTATACACGTTGAGTACTTCTCCGCCTTATGTAAAATTAACATTGCCATGGACCTAGTCACTTTATTCATGCATCGGTCAAATGGAACAATGAAAATATTAAGAAATTAAATACTTTACATATCTGCTCATTTTTACACTTCGATGCATTAAAAAAGCAGAAAACGAAAGAAATAGTTTAGGTTATCACAAATGGTTACCTAGCACTTTTTATTCGACGTTAAGATATGGAACTACTTTCCATCCATCATTACCAACTTTACTGCACGAATGTCGCTCAGTGCGCCCATTGAAATATATACATGTAGCGGGCAGTGATTTTTTTCTGAGGTTCATTTCTAAAGTGCTCACTTTATCGTGAACAAACTTTAGGTAAGTTTGTGTTGTTTCAAAGAGATTGTAAACAGCCGCGCGTCATATAACTGTGGGTTTCGCGGTCAAATAACGCCGAGTCTACACCAAGCTTTCTTCGCCAGCAGCCTTACAAGAAAACTATCGTTTCTGCGGCAATTAAGGTTATCCACGTCACTAACAATAAGACATATTCTTTCAAATATTAAAAAGTAGCATCAGGCGTCTGTAATATTTAGCAACACTTAAAATACACTAAATTTAGTAGAAACTTGAAAAAAGTTTCTTGTGTGTCTCTAGCGGAACTTCAAAATTCATACCACAGACATCATGCGAGAGTTGTATAGGCTGTTCACGGTAAAGTGAGCACTTTTTAAGGCCCTTCTAAATTTTCCCTTTCATCCAATTTCCATCTTCTTGCTGCTTTTTAATATAAACATTGCGATGTGACCAATAAACGCAGTGTGTGCATTTCCCCACCCTAAAATTTTAATGCCTGAGGCTGCAACAAGATATATTTATTATTGGTTAATGCCTGTTGGGAGAGCCTTAAAAAGTGCTCACTTTACCGTGAACAGCCTATAGGTAAGTGGTTATAGTCGTGGATTTGTGACTTTTTGACTCGGGTTGAAATTTTGCTCAAGTGTAAAATATGTTAACTATTTTTAAATATAATTTTATACACAGTAGAACACCCACAAAACGAAAATTAATATACCTTTTCCATTAACTCTTTTCATTTTATAGTGGAAGTACAGAAAACTAATGTCGAAAATAACGGAGAGGTTCCGTGAAATATACGGAAATTCCGGTTTTGAAAATCAATGTTTGTGTAATTTTACGGAGTATTTACGAACACACCTGGATAAATTTTTACCATCACTTTTCCTTAAAATGAGGACTTTTTTTAACAGTGTTATACCAAGCTCGACAAGGGTTGCACCTTTAAACAGGAAGACATTCCGAAGAATTTTATTGCTGTGTCTAACATCAACAAAGCGGAAAAATGTACTATGACTAATATAAAACGATTTATAGACTTTAATTTTATACATGTTTCAAGTATTTTAATATTATTCCTTAAAAGAATATGAATTGCATTTGGTGCTGAAATTTTAGATAAAGTGTTGCAGTGATACCAAATCATTGATTCCAGCTTAAATTATTTTATCTCGACTATCATAAGTGCAGAGAAAAATAATCATAAAAATATTTGGAATATAGTGAAATGAAAAGTCGCAAGAATGGATTTTTTATTATGTTAATAATATATATGTAAGAAATATGACATCATTATAAAATTTTTGTAAGCACAGCTAAAATATTTTTGTATGGAAACAAATTCTTGTGAATTTATAAAAAAAATCTTCTAAACCTGTCGAACTTGTACGCTTACAAGAGCAACCGCTGTACTGCTTTATTAAAGATTCTTACAGATAAACTAATATTCGGTAAACTGCCGATAGCATCTCAGAATTTCAACTGAAGATATGCTAAAGGCCGATTAGTCGCCACGTCCGAGAATCCACTTTTGGTAAGGGTTACGTATATCCTTGGATGACACGGCAATGTCCATTATGTCTGGTTTAAAAGAATGTCACCCCACTCCCCCTCCAAAAAAAAACTACGGATTTGCAACAATAATTTTCTAACAGTACAAGCCAGGTTTTGTAAATTTTTGTGGTTTTAACTGTAATAGTACAAATAGGTTCTTTTCTTTTAAATCATTTAAGAGATATTTAGAATTATTTCTTAATACATATTATGTATTAGTTTAAAGTTTCTCTAGTCAACTAAATGTAAATGTATGTTGCAAAATACGGGTACATTCACGTGGTTTCGTATTGCTTTCTTTGAATAAAATATTATAATTGACAAAATTAAGCAACAGAATGTAGGGATAAAGAAATTAAAAGCTCTCAGAAAAATTCAACATCTGTCGGCTGCATTCATTTCTCATGTATGTAAAATGTTGAGTTGAGATATTTGTGTGGCTCTTAACAGGGGGGTCTTGAGAGCCAGTAAACATAGGTGTAGAATGGCCCGGTAGCGTCCACGATGCCAGGATATGGAGGCAAAGTCCACGCAGCAAAAAATGTTTGCACTTTTATAAAAAAAAATGTTTGGAAACTAGTTTTCAAAGATATTCTAGATAACACTACAAAAATAATCTCCGTAAACTTTGCAATAAATTGCTTGAAATGTGTACGGGATATATTCAGTATCTGTACAAACATGTACCGTAACCTACCGACGGATTCCTGTAGAATTACGAAAGTAAGTGTAGTAATTGTCAAATTATATTTGCAAAGTCACTATCTATTATTTGGACTTCTACATGGTATTTTGTCTACTTGATTTTACGCATTAGTTTTTGTAGGGAAAAAATAATAGGTCTGTCCAAACTACACGAAACCCATCTTATACGGCCTTGTCATGGACGTCCCAACCCAAATAATATTTTGAAAATTCCTATTGGGGTGAGGATAGGACAATCGAGCCCGGAACATCTACGTTAAAGATAAGTACACTAACCACTACGCGACAGACGCGACCGTACCAGGTTCTATATTTTAATACGTTTTACGTCCTCTCAGTAACTAAACCTCGCGATATAATGCGGTATTTTACATTCAAAAGAGAATTGCGAGTTTTTACTGTGCTCTTGGTGGAACTGTAATATATTACTTTTACACTTAATTTCGAGGAGTACGTTACTCCCACGTAAAAGTAAGAGGCAACTTTGTAAATAAAATAAAAAAAACTGCCCGCCTGTCACTAAGGCAAACCGGTTCAATCGTGTCCGGGTCCCTTCCGCATTTCTGCCAAGTGGGAATCGTGCCAGACGATGCGGCTGGTCGGCGGGTTTTCTCGGGGATCTCCCATTTCCCCCGCCCTTGCATTTCGGCGCTTCACAAATCTCACCTCATTTTACCCTCATCGGCTCTCGATACCTCGTTGTTAAGACCCGCCCAAATCCCTTCCCTTCAATTACATTTATGCTTGTAAACTTATCATTGCCATCACATGTAGCCTGTATGTTTGCTAGTGTATCCCTTACGATTTACATATTCGTCACCAAATAAGATGGCTTCTTAATTTCAATGTGTGTGCAATTATGGTAGGCATCTGAAAGCGAGCTTGCATAACAGTTTTGCTTCATTTAAATACTTCAGTGCATTAGGAAATTGGACCCAGTTCGGAGCTTTCTGTGTTATTCTATCTATCGTATAATTAGCTGTTTTGCTCACTGTTTAACAGTGGATACCAACATTGTGAGCAATAACCTGGATCACCAGCACACATTAAAAATAATTCCAGTTTTCGGCGTGGGGAAAGAGCGCCTCCAGGTGTTTCATTCCTCAATGACAGAAACTCCTCTTGAGTGAAGAAATCAACACAGTCATTTTCGAATCGCAAAAGCCATTTGTGATTAATTATCTGCCTTCTTTCAGAATGAACTCCCGCCTTATGGGTACTAACCCTATGAAACAAAAGTGGGCATGCACTACCTAAGACTCCCAGAAATCTGAGTAGTAACTCCAGCTTGGAGCGGGTATTCCACGTTATACACACATATTATGAGTGAAATCTCGGTGGTCTGGAAATCTGAGTAGGTACTCGGCTGGGTGACTACTCCCTGATTGTTCACTCGGAATAGAGTATTTGCTTACAAATCGCTACTACTCTTTTATATTTTCTTTACACTATGCAGGCAGACTTTTATATTTTTTTCTGCAGTTACCTAAGCGTCTTTCGTTGTTTTAACAAGGCTTTTAATAAAATTAAAAAATAAATAAAATGCTCTACAAAATTTTGATATTTTACAAGAGAAGCTACAAACGCATCCTTATATAGTTTCCATTAAACATGTTTAAATCGTATACGTTAAAATTTTTTAACCATTAAAAATAACCAAAAATATTTACACCGTATAACAACCATACATAGAATAGAAATAAAAAAATTTAAACCTTAGTGTACCTACGTTTCATTTTGAAAATTTTTGGGACATATCATTTCGTCTTTATTTACGTCCTCGTACTCTAAACCACCCATAATTAATTATTAATATGGATTTAAAAATTCGTGTGATTTATTTTTGAAATTATATATATATATATATATAAGTTATTTCCTACAGTCACTAAATTACTTAAAGGTGCCCACACCATGTTATGAAGTTAAGGGTCATGACACAAATAGGTACTCATCTCATAATGCTACCTGTCACTGGGATTCATCTGACAGCATCTATGCGATTTTCTTTGACAAACACAAACGGCTGCTGCTCTCATTACCTAATGACATTAAATTATTTGTAAATTTTGCAACATAGAAAATATGCAGAAAAGGCACAAAATAAAATTTTTCTGACTATTTAAATAATCTTTATTACTAGATTAATTCTTATGTACCGAGTGTTTTCGCCAAGCCATTTTGTTGGTATACGTCACGGGGCCCAATACATTTATGAGGAAGAAATGCACATTTCAAAAGACAATAATCTTTTGTTTTTAGTCTTTGAATACTAATTAGAGTGGCCGGGATTCAGGAGTTACGAAGACACACGATATTATATGTGTAGTCATTGTAATATAAGTGCCGGTTTTGTATATATGGTGACTAAAAAGTAAGGTGGTTTGGTGAGAAATTCAAATGCCTTGTATTAGTGATGAGAAATCTAATTACAGTCACGCGAACATAAATTAATCCAAACCCATTTTGGCGTTCTCATGAAAGTTGATATTGATCTTTTTTTTTCTGGTAGTTTAGCAGGAGTTGAATTGTGTATCACGATATCACACTATAATGTTTGCATCAAAAACTCTTCTTTTTTCGTAAACGTAATAATTTAACTTCGCAATTTGTGGAAATATAAACAGTAGCTTGAAGTGCAAAGATGCAGAGTATAGATAAGTCATTAAAATGTTCCAAAACAACTTCTTGCTTAGTTAGTGTAGTCATCATCTGATGCAGTAAGTTTTAAGGGTTGCTTGTGATATAAAGTTAAGCAAAAATTGTTAAATGCATTTTAACGGCCACATTTTTCACTATTTCTACATCTTGTCAACATAATTTATGTACTTTTCACACGTTTAAATTTGCTTATATTCCACGCTTGTAATTTTCTGTATGTTGTAACATATAATATCTATTTATTTTTTATTGATTTTCACGTGGTTAGGATTTTGAATAATTATATGTACGAATGACAATATTAATGTGCAAATGCATTTAGTTAGCTAGTTTTAATATTTGTTTGTATTTATTAATTAATATTTTATATTAATTACTTTCTCACGGTCTCAACTGATTGTTAATGTTTCAGGAATATTTTTGCATATTCTTATTACATTTCTACGAGACCTTAAAGTCTATCGATTAGGGATTTAAGCCGTTTTGGAGTGAGTCAATTTAGATTTATGTAGCGAACCATTCGATTGGTCAGCAGGTTTAAACCCTGCACCCCTATTGGCGGGAGAGTCCAGCATAGGTTAGGCAGGTCCATTTCGGTTAGAACCTCGCTCTCTCTGCCGCCATCTTCCAAAGCGTCAAGACGTTAGAACAGGACGCCCGTCCAGAAGTTGGACGAGGCCTAGGATATTTAAGTTAGATTTTAGGGTGTTCAGTTTTAACAGCTCGCTTTAAGTTTTTTTTTTGTGTATTAATGTCGAGTAGAGTGTGAAAGAGTTCTTCCGTTTTTGTGTTAAGCAGCTGTTTAGTAAATAGTCAGGTAGTTAGACGTCGCTACGTTCGTGAGTTGTGAGCCACGTAAGATAGAACCCCTACACTTTTTACTGTTGCATCCTGAGCCTACAAAATTTGATCCTGTCCTGTTCCTACATATTAAATGGTATTCTTCTTCGAGATCAACTTTACAGTAACGTAAGAAATACAGTACTCAATTTTGTTACGTATCTAGTACAGACAAGATGGCGCTTGTTCTAGACGTTTAAACCCGACGCCATGTTGGCTAGGCATCAGTAGCTTAATCCAGCTCATATTTATTGACCGAAAGAAACCCTAGTGAGAGCTTTAGTGTTTTAACGGCAGCAGCTAAGCCAGAGCCATACGTTTAGTAGATTTTGAACTGAGGCATTTTTCATTTAAGAGAGGATTTTTACAGTGTAAGTGTGTTACGTCAGACTTTCATATATGCTAACGACCGTTACGCCCGGCCACTCCCTAACGGTAGTGTAGGTTATAAATATATTTTCTTCATGATTGTCATTGCCATTCAGGGTTGTTTGATTGTTTCATTTCCCAGCATTGATTTTTAAGTTTACACATACCTGAATATTTTTATTGAATAAAAGGATAATTGCTGGAAATTACATTGTGTCTGACGTGTTTTCGTATTCTCATCTCTACATGATTTCTTAGTTTGGATCCTCTCCTAATTTATGTAAACTGAATCTGAAAGAACGTTAAGTAGGTTTAAGAGTCTTTGCATTTCAGAATAATTTTTCAGCTGATTGGCAAACTGTGGTTTGTCGTGGTGTGTAACAAGGTGAGTTCGGTACGCAGAGAACGTCTGGAGTCGGAGTCCGCCTGGCTTCTAGCGGACTTGTTACTGAGCTGCATGAACAGACTACTAATATCCAATGCCAAATTTTATAAATCTAGCCAACAAACTGATGAATGAAGGCGATGTGAGAGGCAGGTGCATGGGCTATGAAATTAACCACATATGTACACAGGTAGAAGCTCATAACACGTCACGTTGGTCAATGAAATACAGTCTTAAACATCATTTCAGTTATTTAATCTTGCTTAATTTAAGCTGGCGCCCTTTACCGAGTAATATCACGTGGCATTTCACCAGTTCATTTAACGTCGACATCAATATTCAGAAATTCAGCCACTCCCCCGACATTAAATTAATTATATATATATATATATATATATATATATATGAAGTACAGCATTACACGCACTGGAGGTGCCATCATATGTTAAACACAGTGTTTACTCCAGACGTAAAGGGCTGTTTCATTTCAGCATATTACATACGAACTTCTTTAATAAAACCTTTTGGAACAAAGGATATTTTTGCTTGGCACATTTTGTGAAATGTAACAAAGAAAATGAAACTAGTAACTTTGCAGTAGTTTGGTTATGATAGTATCGTTCGCTGAGTTATGTATTATGTGTAACAAAATAAGTAAGGAAATAAATTAAATTCTTGCATTTATTTAAGAATAATGGTAACCTAGCAATTGAGAACCTTGCCTAAGAACAGTAATAAAATATTTTAAACTGCATGTGGCCAAGGTAATAGGTAAAAATTTGTGTGTGTTTTAGCAAAATGGCCTATCAATGTCTCGTTATAAGTATTATTTCATTAAATTAAAATTTAAATATGATTTACCAAATTTCGACATAAATTGATTTAATGACATGAAATGTTATGTCAACATAAACCTTAGTAGCGAGATTGAAACGGCGCATAGAAAATCGTATTTGAATGAAAACTTCCTTGAATGGAAATAGAGATGATATAAATCGAAAATAATTTAACTAGTTATTTATGTTTTGAATATATTTTGTTTTCTATAATTTTTCTTTGGATTTCATGTGGCTACTTCACTTGTGAGAGCAAATAATCGCAGTGTAAATAAATGTGAAAAAAATTAACGAATATTATAAAAACGGAAACAAAGATTTAAAGTGATTTATATACACAATAGTATATGTGCTGTATCTACATGCAACTCTTTAACAATTTATTAACATTAATTCAAAGAAAAAATGTATGCGATAGTTAAAGAAAAAGAGGAGAAGAAAAATTTGTAAGGCATACTTATTTCCAGATGGAAACACATGCCAGCAAATATGTCTGTGTACATGCATTATCAATTTTAAAAAAAAGTATTGAAACCGCGTATCTATCTATCTATCTATCTATCTAATTTAAAGCGTGCAAAAGCACGTGGCCTTGGATTTAACTGTACAGCCATACAACCATCTAATTCCTAATACAAGAAATGTCGAAAACAACGAAAACGTGAGTATTCGCGCAGAAAATCCTCACAAAATCCAAGATTCGAAGGACCATTAAACTCGCAGAAAAGAGACAAACGCCACAAACACACATTGACGCTGAGATGCCGACGCCGAGGTTTGAAAATACGAACCGCGCACGACGGCGGATACTGCTCTACTCTTCCCCGTTGTATCGTTTGACGTGATACCATGAAACACTTCGAAGCTGCCTTGCAAAGAGCAGGCCAGAGTAATTTGTTACTCCTTTTTTTCCTTTAAAGTACAACCAGGTACTCTCGGCTTTCGTAATGTTCCGGCAGCTCTGCAATCGCGTTGCAGCTTGGCGTCACAGCGGTCGGATGACGTCATTGTATGACGCGCGAATGCAGAGAACAACGCCCGCAAAGAGCCAGTAGTTAGAGCAGTGCTTCATTTCTTCGGTAGCTGCCGTCGATGATGGTTCTGTTTGTTTGGACCTCGGCGTCGGGGGCAGGAGGGTGTAGTTTTGTGTTTGTGCCGGTTCGACCGTTTTCGCGAGTTAAATGGACCTTCGATTTTTGGATAGTTCGACTTACGAAGATTTCGTCGTATTTTTTTTTTGTATGTTTCGTTTGAAATAGTTGATATTGGCAGTGGGCGCAAGCCGTAGGCCATTTTAACTCTTAAAAAAATAAAATTAGCAGTGCGTATGGTTTGATATACGTATATGTATGTGTGGGACACGGTGAATGTTCCACTTGCAAGACGAAGCGACGCCTTTAACCTCTCGCCGCCGCATCGTGACACTTCAACGGCTGCAAAGAAATCGTATAAGGTAGGAAAATGTTCATTTTCAAGATTAAATTACATTGCATGATTTTTTTTTTTTTGTAATTCAAAACGCAGATATTAATTTACGTGACGTGATTAATTTTTCGGGCGTGTTGCTAAAATTAGACGCCCGTTTCAAGAAAATACTACCTTTACGAAGACACAGCAGTACTTAAGTTTTTTTTAAATCCCAACAGGATCATTAAGAAGAGGATTTTCATGTTGCATCTTTAAACATACCGCCCTCACACGAGCGAATCTACAATAAGGGCCTGTATTGAACTTCGCTATAAACAATCTACCAGTAAAAGGATTGTTACCACTCGTAAAGTCCCGTAAGTAAACGCTTCGGAAGAATACGGCATGCGAATTCAGAGGCCTGCGCTTAGAGGCAATGACGCACATTATTCGCGTAGCATTGTCTCCCTTATCGCTTCCGCGTTTCTGAGATTCATACGCAAAAAAAAATCCCAATTAGTTGAATGACGTTCCGTTCTATCACTTCGATTACCTATGACCATTTATCCCTTCCTATTCATTGGTGGTAAAACTTTAGCGGTGTATTTTACAGAGGTTCTGTTTTTGACGTGACGATATTTCCATACCATTTGTGGTTAATGCTTGACTATAAAGTACGTTTCAATATCTAGGAAAAATCTCGAGCACCACTTTGCAAAATGTTATTGCTTATTAAATTTTATATTAATATTATGAAAAGTGTTCGTCCAATTGCTCTAATTACAGTCTCACTGTATTTTTACGGAATCACGTTGATATGTTTTTACTCCTGTCATTTTCCTTTTAGGCAGCACCTCTTGAAGTGTGTCAAAATTGTTCTAGCTTCGTTCCGTATAAAGTGTCTAATTGATGTTTCCAACAAGCAAGAAAAAGTAATCCCCAGGGTTCCGCAGACAAGTAACCAGATGTTTAATGACAACTGAGTAAGTTTCTAGGCTTTAGGAAGCGTATCATGGTTGACAAATGGAACGAGGAATTTAACAGTGGTCAACGTAGCATATTATGATTGTCAATTATAGTCTATTCGCGGTTTCTTCACACTTTTTGAATTTTATCTTTAAAAAATAACCCCATGTATGACGTGTTTAGTTAGTAAAAGGATATAGCCGGTTGAGAGCCAAGCGGGCCGTCGAGTTGTAACGTCACCAATCCGCCATCTTCCCCCCCATTTTTCCCTAAAAATTTCACTTTTCCCTCATGATCGATTTAATTTTCCTACAAATTTTACTTTATCTAAAAAAAAAAAAAATTTTTCCCCATAAGCAACGAATGCAATTTTCAAAATGTATTTGTCAATTTTTCCAAATACTTCCTTTTTAAAAATATTAGTTATGTACATAAACACCTTTACTTGCGATAAATCAAACATCATCTTAATGCCTAGACATAAATAACATAAATAACATATATATATATATATATATATATATATATATATATATATGTTATCTTTTAAAGCTGGAGTAACAATAATCCGAGGGACACGACAGACGGATATGACGTCATACCTCGACGGAATTTCAGAATACATTTTTTTCAGTGTTCTCAATACCTCGACAAAATCTGTGCGACAGGTATGTTAGTCGGCTGTTGGAAAATTCTAAAACTGCAAGTTATCCTTACAATAGCCAATAATAACTCTTTAAAACTCGGGATGAAGAGAATTATTATTTTTATTTTGAGAATATTTGAATTTATACGAGAGATACAAAGTATTTAGGAACAAACCGGAACGTTATTTTGGCGGCAAGTTAGTTCATTATTTACTACAGAATTTTTTCTTCTAATTTTGTATTTACGTTTTTGCGCATCCCGACGAGTGCGGCACGACGGAAAGAAGAAATAGAATCTACTTTTATCGGACTGTCGGGGCTGCGATTTGGTCGGATTGACGTCAGTGACCTTGCTTTTCATCGGTTGCTACTCAAATTTCGTCGCGTCGGGGATTTCGTGTCGGATTCGTTGGGGTAATGTGACTACAGCTTCAAATAAAATACGCACTTTCTCACTCGTCATTTTAAATTTTCCCGCGAGTGTTTCTAAATAGAATGTCCGTATTTCCTTTCGTTAAGCTGGTTCCACAATTCTGCGATACGTTGCGTTGCGATGAGCGGTAGCCAATCAGGATGAAGTAGATTCCGTCGCAGAGCGTCGACGTCGAGTGTGTAGCGCGAAATTCTTGAGTTGCGATTGTCGGGGTCAGCCTACGACGGAGAAGATGAAGTAAGTGTTTGTTTACAAGGAGAAGAATTTTTTTTTTTTTTTTTTTTTTTTTTAAACGATGATCGCAGTGTTTGCATCTGTATTTTTTATTATTGCTGCGTGGATGTGCAAAATATAAGACAAGGCTTCTTATAGATATGGACAATGGCATAAAATTCGTCTACTAACATAAAAAAAAAAATTATCCTTCGTCATATTATGTCACGTTCCCGCTGGTTTTCGTCACACATTACGTTAATACAACTGTTTTCATCTTCTACCACTTAAAACGTACATTTTCAACTTTCTACGCGTGTATTTTGTTACACTCGTGAGGTCTGAAAATGTAATTTCCACTTTTAAACTAGATAGCACCATCTCAGTCGGCATACGTCGCCGACAGATTATCGCTTAGTTGCGAAACAGCAAGAATAGCTCGTCGCAGCCCAACGCATCGCATCGCGCACTATTGTGGAACCAGCTTTACTCACTGAAGTAGTGAGCAATAGTTTTACTCGAGCAAGATGCTCGGAGTACTTACTATGCAGTTTTGGGACACCGCCGCTGTATGTACCTTTGCGACCTGCCAATTTTAGTTTTTTTTTTTAATCTCCTATAAGAATTTATTTACAACGTCGATTCATCAAAATTTTCCCAATCGACACGCCAATTTATGCATATATATATAGGCTGAGGCCAGACAATGGGGACTAACTTCAAGAGGTGATTCCTGATAGGTAAACGAACTAATCAAACCATACCAACACATGTTTTCGAAAATGTACAGAAACACTGCAGAAATTCCAGGAACACTGTAATTACAGTAGTGGTAAAGTACAGAACTATAGGCTAAGCACTTTTGAAAAATGGCACTGCCCCTAGCATATATTTTAGCATGTACGCTGACTGGCATGCACTCAGTAAAGTTGGCAACCACGGAGGTCCTTCGTGGCATTGAATTTAAAATGTTACGTCAACATTTGTAAACACTGAAATGGTTTATTTTGCTCTATTTTTTTAAAATCTATATAAGTGTAAGAAATATCACATTTGTACGATATATTTATTTTTATAATATTTTCACAGTTTCACCTGACCGGCGCACGAATAAAGTGATGAGGCCCATGGCAATGTAAAATTTGCACGCGGTGGAAGAATACAGAATGTGCATACAAGTAGATCTTAAGCAGGGATATCCAACGTGCTCAGTTTACAGTGAACAGCCTATAAGTTCAAATACCAATGTTACAACACATTAAAATACACGCCTACGGCACGACTGTAAATATGTCAACGTCGCAGGAAGTGTTCGAAAGTGCTTGCCATGCCCCTCATTACACGCACGCACGCACACGTCACGGCACACTCGCTCCAGCGTTCTCACTTGCACCCGTGGTGCCATCTCCGTACTGACGATTTCGCCCTTCCCGATAAGCTTCTCATCTGTCGTGCCACCCTCGTTTGTTCTGCTTTCCAACCCATGTCCAAGTGCTCTAATTACAGTGTCACTGTAATTTTTACGGAATCACGTTGATATGTTTTTTACTCATGTCATTTTCCTTTTAGGAAGCACCTCTTGAAGCGTGTCAAAATTGTTCTAGCTTCGTTCCGTATAAAGTGTCGAATTGATGTTTCCAACAAGCAAGAAAAAGTAATCCCCAGGGTTCCGCAGACAAGTAACCAGATGTTTAATCACAACTGAGTAAGTTTCTAGGCTTTAGAAAGCGTTTCATGGTTGACAAATCGCACGAGGAAGTTAACAGTGGTCAACGTAGCACATTATGATTGTCAATTACAGTCTATTCGTGGTTTCTTCACACTTTTTGAATCAAATATTTAAAAAAATAACCCCATGCATGACGTGTTTAGTTAGTAAAAATATATAGCCGGTTGAGAGCTAAGCGGGCCGCCTAGTTGTGACGTCACCAGTCCGCCAACTTTTTTTCCCCTAAAAATGTCTCATTTCCCTTATAACCGATTAAATTTACCTACAAATTTCACTTTTTCTCTAAAAATTTCTCTTTTTTCCCATAAAAATTTCCCTGAAAATTTCTCTTTTTCTTAGCTGCAGAAAAGAACCCCCAGAGATTTCCCTTTTATCTCGGAGCAGGTGACCTGAATTAGACCCCCAGGTGACCTTGGGTCAAGGCAAGCAGGACTCAGGGCCCACGATATTTGATCTTGACCTTTGACGTATGACCCCAAAAATACAAAAAAAAAAAAAAAAAGAAATACAAAAATGTTTAATAAAATTACAAAAAAAATCCCGAAAGCATATAACTAACATTATTTCAAAATTGTTAAAAATATATTAGTAAAAATTATTTAATAATAAATAAATATTAAAATACTTAAATTTCCGGTCACCCCTTACCCATACCCATTTACAATATTGCTAGATGCAACTGACGACCATCTTGATAGGCAACCACCATCTTGATGGACTACCGCCATCTTGGTAGACATCACCTGTCCACCTTCTTGGAAGCTAGTTCCCTGTAACCTTTGATCTTAACCTTGGCCTTTTACATTGACCTTCGAACTTGATTCCATGACATTGAATGACCTAGAAAACAAAAATCCGAGAAAAATACAAAAAAGTCAGCAAGCATTTTATATTACTGATTACTGCCACCATATTCTATGCAGACTACATAGACCTTGACCATATTGCCTAGAATGAAATTGAAAACAACTCGAGAGAAATACATAAAAATCAGCTAGCATACTACGTTACAGACTACTAGCACTACATTGGATGCAGGCGACCTTGACTACATGACCTTGTAAACCAAAACTGTAGAAAATCCATAAAATTCAGCAAGCATATTATGTTATTGACTACTACGTTAATTTATCGATTTCACTGCGAAGTGAGCTGTCGGAACTTACATTTGCAGACATAAAAAACCTGCAAATTTCAATTTTATTTAAAAAGAAAAGTTTCTAGTCAGTGGTATAGCTATGTGCATGATGCAGGAATTTGACTATGTGGATAATTAATATCAATTTTTTTAAATTAAAAATTGTAAAATTATAAAAACTTTTTATTTAATTGTGTAATTTTTCATATAGTACAATGGTACTTTAAAAAATACTTTATAATTAAATTTATTTTAGTTCTGTGTCTTTTAAATTTTAATTATATTCTGAAAAATTAGGAAAACATGAAATAAAACACACTTATTCACAGTGTAACGTTTTTAAAAACGCCCATATGAACATACCCATATCTGAGTGGCATTTATACCATGCAAATACTATGTTTAATGCTAATTTTAATGCATATAATGATTTATTTATGTATTTTGTTTGACACTTACTTTATTAATTTGCATCTCGCACTAGATATTTTCTTTATTTTATTCTTACACTAATGTTATTGTTTATCACTTTATATTTAATTATACATAAATCCAGATATGAATTTGTTTACGGTTTACATGGCTATGGTCCGTTTGTTGATTTTTTATGAAGTAGCTGCCTTGTGATTGGCCAGGTGAAGGCGTCACCTTAATGTTAAGGCTTACCCAGCTAACCATGTTACTTTTTCTTCGTAACTTTAGGCGGAGTGTGTCACGCTCCGCCTATATTTTAATATTGTTTAAATAGGGTAGTAAGGCGAGTGACGATTTTTTATCACAGACCAGCGGGAGATCAGTATCATTTGAGAAGAAAAGAAGAGGACCTGTGTGCGGTCGTTTGTGATTAAATTATTGGGATTAGCTAGTCTTCCGCGAATTGCATGTGGTATATGTTATAGACTGTAATACCGCGTACCCTGGTCCGATGACCTAAAGCTAAGGAAGACAGCTTCCATTGAGCGGAGAGAGAGGCCGCTTTTGCCCAGCATACCCTACTACATTCTGCAGACCGCTGAGGTGATGCGACGAGATTTCTGCAGTCTTCGAAGATTTACGTAAGATGAGTTTAAAGACGTCTACAAATTACACTTGACTTTAATATCGCATCTGACGCCATCTTGTCGCCATTAATGCATTTTCGACTTTAATATTTTTAACCTACAGAACCAGAGAGTATACGAGCCCGGCTCCCAAATGAGATTGGAGTGAGCAATAAATTACTAATTTCGAGAAAAAAATTTTTAGAAACATTTTTGACAAGGACGATAATGACTTGAGATATTCTTTATTATATTTTTGCAATCACAAGGCGACATAACAATCGTGGCGGCCACTTCTGTGAAACTAGTAAAGGATAAGAATTGCATTAATCTCCAAGATATTGCAAATAATAATTAATAATAAGATTATACAATGGAATATATATTTGTTTCACAAATTATTTGCAATAAAATTACGTGAATGAAGTTTATGCTAGCCATATCATTCCTAGTCGGTAGTTTCTTGTTATTTCAGACTTCTCTAGTAAAATTGCAAAGATGTTTCTTGTTTTGCTTTTCTCCTCAGTATATTCCTGTGGCATATTTGTGTGTTTGGTAAGTGTTCTGAAATTTCCTAAGGTGAGATTGTGATAGTTCAGGTACAATCTTGATTTGTTCTGACGCATTTAAGGGACTTCCATTTTATTTAATCTTCCACATACACTGTCAGAGTTTTTCTTACTACTGGCATACATTTAAAAGTAACTTGGTTTCAGTCTGCCACTTCTCTGACAAAAAACAAGTCTCACACTAATCTTTTTTTTTTTTTTTTTTGGCAACCCATAGTTAACGTGGTGTAATCTCACACATTACAAGCAGACAAACTTTTCATTATTATGTGTAGGGGCGCTACAGAAAATTCGGCTATCCCAACGTGTAGGCCCGAGGGAATTCTGCCAAAATTCACTGCAGCTAAGCAGGGAAATTAAGTTAACTAAATAATCAGATGAATTTGAATGAATAGGCAGGACATAACCCAGTGTTATTTAAGGGAAGCTAAGCCAATCAATTACTGAAAACTAGAATACGTCAGTCATGGAGGTAATCGTCGAAATTACTAATGTGGTAGTTGAAGAGGCCAGAACACTGATTATGGACGGGACGGCCTTAACATCCCAATTTTCACAACTCATATTGGAGGACAGGCTACCCTATAGAGTACAAATCAGAATTCTACAAAGTCAGTGCCCCAGATATGTCTGGTTTACACAAATTTCAGAGAATATGAGACACGAAATGGCAGCCACTAGAAATGAAATGGGAAATGTTGGAGATGGAGGCGTGAAAACGAAACCATGAGACGTGAAAATGAAGTAGCTCAGAACAAATTAGCTGAGAAAATTGAAACCTCTCGTAACGAGTTATTGGAGCAAGTATTTAAATTTTCTTCTAATTTTGGCTCAAAAATTAATAATGTCCAACAAGAGGCGGCTCAGGCACGTGAGGAGGTGGCACAGACTGTCGCTAGCTTGAGAGAAGTTGAAACAAGAGTACAAACCCTATGTCAGGCCGGAAACACACACACACAAACTACGTGAGTGAATTGGTCGAAAGTCGCATAGACTCTTTTCACCACCACCTGGAAGACAAGCACAACCAGATGGAAATGAGCACACCATTACGTGGTGGGTAAAATCACTATCCAGGTTTCCGAGGTAGGTGAAAAAAGTTGTTACGGTGTCTTCAAACACTACAGGAGGAGGTACGTGTATCAACTGCTTTCTGAATGTAGGTGTTTTAAGTTGGAAAACAGCTGAGAGCTCCCCAACGATGTGAAAAAAGGGATTTGGGTTGGTTCCAGTGAAAGGGTAGGAAAATATTCGTTGCCTTGCGTTTATATATAAACTTCAAATCATTTACAATATTTTTCCCAAATTCTACAACTAATAAACGTTATATAAAAATATTATTTCCCCACTGATTACATTTAGTATAAAAAGGTATCAAAACTAATTATGTTTAAAACTTCCCCAATTTTACATTTTTACAAGATTACATCTCTTTCCAGCTATATGCAGGTTACATATAATTATTTTCTTTAAACGGACGGAACAGCAGTTCCTGCCCAAGTGAAAACCCCGTGCTGTCTCCCGGAATGTGGGCGAGACACCTGTATTTATATTTTATTTGAAATCATCTAGAACATTACAAAATGATCTTCACTCCGTCGATATCTGAAGTCCTCGAAGGGGCACCCTGGTGGTACGTGACTGGCTGGCTGGCGTCGCGTGGTCAAGGTGGCGTACGAGGGAGGGGAAGGCAATCATAGTCCCCGTGGGCGGCAGCGGCCCCGCGGCGCCCATACTTGTAAACCAACCGGCCCGCCCAGCGGACGTGAGGAGTGGAGCTCGTCAAACACACTCCCGTCGCAGCGAAGGTAACCCGTCCCAAACGGCCAACATTTTCTCAACTTCATATGGCACCTACGGTTTGACTTTATTTCGATGTGCAAGGATATCCGTCACAATCGAACGGCTAAACCAGGTGGTTAATTCGCTGAGCAACTTACAGATAACTAGTCCACCACAAAGACACGTGAATGCTAAGACTAGGGAAGTTAATACAAAGTCAGACGACTCGTCCCTAGTGGCTAACATGAACCACACAGGTAGTGTACCAGTGGTAAACCACATGCCTACCTTCCTACAACACCCATCTAAATTATGGACGGAGCAACTACCGAAATTTGAAGCCAAAATAGGAGAAAATCCAATTAATTACCTTTTGAAATTTGAGGAATATTCTAACTTATTTGGACTGTTGGACCATGATATGTTGAGGTGTTTGAATAGCTCACTTAAATCGACAGAACAGTACTGGTAGGAGATAGCTAAGAGTTCGATCTCCAGTTTCTCTGAATTTCGTTCCAAATTGTAGCAGTTTTGGAACAAAAATATGCAGGGTAATTTACGTGTCCAATTACGTGCGGAGAGATTATACCCAGGTAAGGGTAAGACACTCGAGGAACATCTGTCCGTCTATAAAATTAAGGATATATTGCCACAAGCATCAACAAAGCTTGAGACAAGTTGCCACTTGTTGAATATGTCATGAACAACACCGTTCACGAGTCTAAGAGTTTCACCCCGAAGGAAATTTTAACTGGTCAACGATTGTGTGTATTAGACTCCAACAGCCTACAAGTTCCCCTGGAAATCGTTAAATTTACACAGATGGACGAGAAGAATGTTTGGTGGCGCGGAGATTTTGTGTTGCAGCTGATAAAAAAAATGAAGTATTCAAAGCAGTCACAATTAAAACCATAATAAGTTGACAGTCTTAGTGAGAACCTCCAAATTTAGCAAGATGTGGGATTTCAGCACAGCGAAACTACTACCGCTGTATAGTGGACAATTTTTTGTTACCAGCAGGAAAAATGAAAATTGTTAAGAGTCGTCGTGTCCTAATACCGGAAAGGTAGTTGGCCATTTTAATACAAGAATACTGAAGAAGCACATTGCATCACTATGACCACAAGTTTGAGTTTACCTCGATCAATGGAGTTTGGTTTGCAGAGCAATTACGATGGCTATATGTTTTCCAGTCGGCCAGCATTAGCGAGTTTTGTTTACCTGGGCGAACAAAGAGCGACGAGTATCTCAGATGAATTTTAATGGCAGCATTGAATTTATCGTAATGTGAATTTTGTGATAGAGCCTTGGGAGACTGCCTGTTTTTGACCCGAAAGGGAATGCAGCATACAAAAACAATGATGTTCCATGCTATTAAATTGAACGCCCCACCCCAATTGAATTCTGTCCTCTACTTCAGTATGCTGTATGGATGATTGCTAGATGAATTTAGTTGCTCTCGGTCTCGTGGCTTCACAAGATACTTGCGGTGATCAGGTGGAAATTAAAAGAGGACCTAACCAGTGAACGATGGACGAAGCCCTACCTATTAACGCCGAATTTCCTAACACTGCCCGCACTCGGCTATGGTGACTTACTTGGAATTTTATGGCTGCTCTTCCTTCATTTATGGATGCTGAAAATTTGGCTTGAATCTTAAAAAATAAAACAGGCGGATCTCCGTCTCCTTTTACATAAAGCAACGCACTCTTTTATAAAATCACATAAATGCTCCAAAAAGAATTTTACCCACCGTGGTTCAAGTGAAATCCAGGCAACTTACCGTTAGTAATCCAAGGTTTTATCTTCATATTTTTGCTTGAATAATTCTTCTCTACTGCGTGCTTTCGACTGTTAATGTAAGATTTTGATGTATTATTTATTTGATTTCCTAGTTTTATTGTTGTAATTATTCCATGTGTGTATATAGATTTGTTTTGTGGTATTGTTGAGGAAACAGCGAGGTTTTGACTGTTTCATTTATTTTACGTCATTTGCGAGTTGTCGCAATGAATTTTTATGTGGTTTTTCCCACGAGAGTTTGCGGGGATATGATTCTTCAAAGTGTTGTGATTGTTATATTTTGCATTTGAGTTGTCCTGTACAAAATGCAATCAAATTCAAGTTAATCATTGCAGCATGTCAAGAGTTTTGGAGATAGTGCTGTAACGTGCCATTGTTAGACATTTTGTGTTAACTGTGCTTCGTTAATGTGTGACGAGAGATGCCACCACAAGTAATCGGTGCAGGTTACCCGACGAACTTATCCTTGGTTATGAAGAAGATTTGGTTGTGTAAGTGTTTAGTTTTCGTAGCGCATTTAAAAAGGATGCCCACCAACACATACATTCAGTATTTTAAAGCACCTGGCTTAAGGACGAACGTACCAGTGCGATGATTACATTTTACCCACCAGCTTAAGGTTTTCGATGCAGTCTGTAAGCTATGTCTTGATGCGACTTAAAGACTTGCCCTAGGCCTATCACCATCGACACGGATCATCAAGAGACAACAGGTGTTGCTGTATGACCAGCTGCATGGGGACTGAAGATTATTCCCGCCAATGCTGAGTGCCCCGGCGGCAGTAGTGGAAACGCTGCATGATGATTGGTATTGGTTATCAGCCGATGTGCTTCGGTCTCCTGGTCTTCAGCAGATCAGACATCAGAAGAGCGCAGGGTCACGTGATACCCTACGCCGGAGTGGTAAAAGAGAGTAAAAACAAGAGATGGATAAATTTTTGTACTGTGTCTCTACAAAATTGAATAATAAAACTGTAGGATTCTTTCATCCCAGCCTAGCCTAAATTACATGCTTTTCTGTTTCCCTTTTAATGAAGCACTATCAGATATTATTTTATTGTCAAGTTGTTAAACTACGTGTAATGTTTTTTGACATCACTTTGTTAATAGACTTAGCCTCTCTTTCATTGTTGATACATTTCACTCAGGTTAAGTCTGATGGAGCAGTCGGTGACATTTCGCTATTTTGAATCTCATTGATATTCATGTTGGCATAAACATATACGTGTATTATTTTAATACTTCTTTATTAATGCGCTTATTTTAATGTAATATTTATTTTAGGAGATGTTAATGAAATTTATTCTGTACTTTTAATCTTCGGTTTAGTTTATTATGTTTTTAGGCAGCATATTTAAATGTAATCATTTTCAGTGTGTTGTTATGTATTGGTAACATTCGCAGTTCACCTAAGCTGGCAGCGATTCATGACGTCATAATTAAGATGACTTTTTTAATACACCTACTCAGTAAGTCCTATACAAGCTGTACTATTTTCAAATTGGCACAATCAGTGAAAATTTCATCACTATTGTGAATGGACCTGGTCTCCATCTTGTTTCTGTAGGACATTATGTAGGGCAGCCAGGGTTGCTGCCCCTTGTGTGGAATCCGTCAAATTAGTGATGGAAAGACGGCACAGACTTCAAATATGTTGCTCAGTCAGTAGATTGTAGCCACCGCAGTGAGCGAGTGCTCAACAGAAGAGGGCTATTGAGCAAATAATTTGTGATGCTAAGATATGGTACATGTTTTCCATCGTTTTAAATAATATTCTGTGATCCTGGGGCGAAGCCAAGGCATAAGAAACAGTGAACATCAATTCAGTACTTTCTTTCTATGTACCACGGATAACCTCATATGAAGATTCTTGTTTTCTCTACCGACATAAATATTTTAACTAAGCCATACAAAAGCTTAAACTTTGTGTTGTGTTACGATTAATTCAGGGCTGTATCTAATTAAAGAACACTTTAATTTTACCCCGTTTAGGATTTTCAGCTGCCAACTGCCTGATAACTTGGGGAGATTGCTATTTTGCAACAGGCAATGGTGAACATTTTTATGCTACTTTCTATTCCATTGAAATATTATTTTGAAGTGAAAACTCTAAACCACGTAAAGCCTTTCCCATTAAATAGATTTCCTCGCCTATGGGCAGTCTCTTATTTGTAGAGTTGCTAGTAGTTTGGCATTCCTATTATTCTGAAGTGTCAGTGTTTTTCTTGTATGCTGTTTAAAGCGAGGAAAATCACCCTTATACTGGCGCCCAGAATTTCTCGGCTTGAGGGGTAAGGCTTCCTACTAAGGTAAAAGGTGTTCTGTATACACTCAGTATCCTGTGTCACAAACACACAAGATTTTTAGTGCGGCTTTGCAGATGTATACATTTCCTAAATTATCCACATAGTCTTCAGTGGTAAGTGAACCTAACTGTTATACGTGTTGTATGTGGAGCATTTATATAAGCTATTATATTGAACGAATCCACCGATTTATTTCACTGCAAAATATAGCCGTATTGTTATTTATATGGAGCAGTGCACCCGCTGTTACTTTCACCCGCGGTTTAGGAGTTAGACCATTGCTCTTCTTGCTTCCAAAGTCAAGTTATGTTATTTTGCAAATAGTAACTATATTACTTTTTGTGCTGTTGCAGTCTCTACTGAAAAAATTAGATTTGCGCATAAAAAATTAATTTAGTATGCACATGATTGATTTCTTGACAGTCGTTCATACGTTCAAAATTAATGTGACACAGAAAATATTTTTGCAATGTAGTTATTATTGAAAATTTTCACACTTTTATATTTTATTGGCACTAAAGTTACATATCTAAAAACATGAGTGTGAAAACTTACCCCATTTTTCTTTCACTTACATGTATTACAGAATTAACAACACCCTATGAAGTACAAATAAGAGATAGTCACTATTTAAACCAGTACCGTGCAGAAAGAGAGAGCTTTTTTCAACAATGAAATGTCAACAAGAATTGTAAAACCTTCTTTAAGGCTCGCGTTTATAATTAATGTAATTTTAGTTAAAGTTGCAATAAAATATAAACACTAATTCTTGGAACAATCTTAATGTCTTAAATATTGATCAATGTTGGAAATTAGAATGTTTCAAAACAGTTTTTTTTCTCCGTCAACAAAAGTTTATATTTTGTCTTATATGTGGGAAGAAATTTACCTTATGCTGTTTTCTTATCTCACAAATAAAATTCCTTTTTAAACCACATTTCACTTAAATTGTAACGTCTCATTATGTGGCGCATCAAATTAGCATTATTAAACCTTACAGTAATATGAAAATCTAAGATATTGTTGTGACGTGTTCTACATGTAAGTTTGTTGTTCAGTAATTTTATATTTATTTTATTTTACAAATTTATTAAGGTACACGCAGCAGCCGACAGTTAATTAGGAATATGTTTAATATAATGTATTTATTTTATATTAAGTTTTGAATAACGTAATAATTTGTGTAAGTTGGCAATGTCTGATAATACCGTTTTGATTGTAATCATAAGGAATATACCCTTATTATAAGCTCTGTCACACCTGTTTTGATTGTAATAATAAAGAATATACCCTATTATAAGCTCTGTCACACCTGTTTTGATTGTAATCATAAAGAATATACCCTATTATAAGCTCTATGTCACACCTGTTTATTCAAATCTGGTAACCGACACCAATAATAGGTGTGGAAAGAATGTTCTGGTCCCCATCTTGTTTGGAATGGGCCATTTAGGTAACAGGTCAGGTAGAGCTGAGCTCCATGTAAAAAGTTCATAATTGTAATTAAAAGAGAGTTTGACCCCAACCAATATGTTACGTTCTGTGTTGTTAGCAGACAGAGTAATACTAAACTGTCAGAAGAGAGCTCAGGAGCAGGGCAACTTCAATTATTCTGCAGATGTGTAAGGTATCTTTATCACCGCCATTCTCAGTGAACGTCGGTCCAGCGGTGAAGTGTTAAAGACTTTTCTTACTAATCGTACCTATATCAACACTTTCTTGCTTATTACACAGTACTTACTTCCTCTTTATGGATAGGCTCTTAGCCTGTTCCGACCTCAGATTTCACACCATCTCTTCATGGGTCCGCCAATATTCCTTCTTTCAGTAGGATGGTATTCCAAGGCAAGCTTCAGAGATCTGCCGTTATCCATCCTTAGAACGTGGTCTTTCCAATTTACAATTTTTTTTTGGGAAATTCTATCATTCTAAGAGAATATAATCAGTTGTCTAATTTCTTCATTATTTCTTCTATCTTTCACGGAGTATCCTATCCCTGATCTAAGGAACTTCATTTCTGATTTTTTTTTCATACTGTACTTTATTTACCCACGTTTCACTACCATACATCAGAGCCAGTACAGCTATCGTTTTATAAAATTTTAGTTGGGTCTCCTCTCGGTGTTTACCTTTCATTGTTCATCGAATTGTTCCACACGTATATTGAAATCGGTGAAGCTTCCTCTTCATCTCGTTATCTTCATTAAAGGATAATTCACAACCGAGGCAAGTAAATCTGGAGACTTCTTCTATCGGTTGGTTTTCAATCACCATTTTAGCTCTGATAGGATACTTCCCTTGCCATGCCATAACATTTGTTTTTGTACGAGATAATTGCAAATTGTAATCTTTACTAACATCATTTCATATATGCATTGATTTTTTAAGTCTATCTTCATCTTCCTGTAGAATAAATTGATCATCTACAAATAATATAGTGTTAGTATATTTGTTTTTACATACTTTAATCCGGGGTGAACCTTTTCCTTCCATTTATTAACTGTCATATATAACATATATATCACACATATATAACATACACATATATATATAACATATATAACACACACATATATATATATATAATCTATATTATATAGATAATATATATGATATAGATAATATATATGATATAGATAATATATATGATATAGATAATACATATATGCAATATATATTATCTATATAATATACAACATAATATATAACATATATCTATTTTTTAAAGAGTATTGGAGAGAGACTACAACCTTGACGAACTGCTTGGTTATTTGATATTTCTTCTGTTAATTTAATCCCAAATCTAATACGATTTTACAATTTTTGTCCATTTATATATATATATATATCTTAGATAACTGGTATCAGGTATTTTGGATATCCGTTCTTTTGATTCATATTCCATAATTGCTCCCTATTTACTTTGACGCATGCCGCTCATACAACAAATCTAATACGATCACGACTCATCCCCTAGAGTACCTATTCCACCACTACAGATGCGAGCAACACGCTGCCTCTCCTACAGACAGCAGGAACTATGAGCGATTACTTCTCACATGGAGAATACGCGACCCGGCAGGCACCCCCCCCCCCCCCAAAAAATAAACTTTTTTTTTTTCAAACGCTGAGAGCCATCAAGCTGCCCAGACCTCGGGCAAGGCCGAGCGCCTCCGACGAGGCGCGAAGCAGAATCGCTGACCAGAGTATTCCCACGTCAACCAGGGCCGGAGGACGTCACTCGTCCCCCGCTTTCCGCGCCGGCAGCCATCAAGCTTCCACTATATAAGTCCGGACACTGCCGAGCTCGGGATCAGTGTTGTCAACGTTACGCATAGCGACATTTAAACCTTGGGGAGACAACGCGGCGAAAAATTGTAAACATAGATAATGTAGCGACTTTCTAGCATACCGCTGGCACCCACAAAAAAAGCCATTGGTGCTTTAAAACTAATCGCAGCAGAGTGAGGTTTACTTTTTAAAGCTTACACATTATTTTTTATTTGTTAATATTTTAATGTTGCTCTAATTTTGTGAATATATAATTTGTTCGACGACCATGTACTATTGCTACCATCATTATCGCCACTGGGCAGAAGACAACAGAATGTTCAGAATACGTCTTTATTATGAAATTAATGTCTGATATCTTCACCCTTCTGATTTTATCACCTGTTATAAAGGTATGTTTTTTCTCCCATTAATAGTTGAGTAGTAGTTTTTGCCGTCTGTGACGGTTCTGATTTTTGGACCTCGGCGTCGGGGTTGTGGTGTAATTTTGCTTGTGTGCTGTTTGACCGTCTGGCGAGTTCCTGGAGTAACGGTTTTTGGATACTTTGTATTTGGGAGAGTTTTTAGTCTAGTTTGTTCACACTTTTCGTTGTTTTTATAGATTTATTGTATTTCTGGCTGTACAAGCTTCTATATCTAGGCCAGGCGCATTTCGCGCCGAATTATTAAAATAAAGTTAAAAGAAATTAGTTGTGTAGAGGAATGTAGCAGAATTCTGGTACAGATGTAGCGAAATCACCGCTTTCCGTGTTGGCAACACTGCTCGGAAGTCATTTTTTCGCATTTCTAGCAACCTCCCATAGCACTATACCAGTGCTCGGGATCTTCGGAGAAGTTTATTACTTTCAAGTACGCCCCCGCGGCTACTTACTACGTACGTCGACGAACCGTCAACCCGACGACTAGCAAACACGAATACATATATTTTAACTTCACTTTGTCTCCCTCAAGACCCCCTTTTCTTAGAAATTTAACTTTAAATAATTTGCATTCGTCTTCAACCAGCTTTTTCCTTTTTACTTAGAACCAGGTCGCCTACACCTCGAACCGCAGTTACCTTCAGCTATCCACGACTTGGTAGAAGGCAGCACAGGTCACGTGTTTATTGAACCTTCAATAAACACTCATTGTTCTCTACCGTTCTGCCTTTCATTTCCAGGGTATTTATTTACATCAACAGTTGAGGATAGGATACGCTGTGCACGACCGACAGGAACCGGGAGTTCTATTAAACTGACAGTGGAGTCCTTTCCAGGTGTCCACACGTCAGTAGATATACATATTAGCAGGCTACCTGTTTCTTTGCAGTTACACATCAGCATTAAGTCGGTGCTCGTGGGGGAGAAACAGCGACGCCACAACCACTAGAAACACCTTCACACCGGGAGGCCCGACATGCTCAGGTTACTTCTCACCATCCGCATTAAGTCACTGCGCGGTGACCGTAGCCTGAAGTCTTGCCGTGCATCCTAGTGCGAATGCACAACCAGTAGAGGCTTGGCGGCCCACACGGATCCGCGTTCCTGATCAGCCCGCAACTGTGGGGGATCAGCGGGGACTCTTATCGAGCTCGTTACGACAAGTCGCTAGTGGGTTACACTATTAACCTTCCTGTCTAAGTGCATCGCGTAGACTATAGAACTGTTTGCCCTATGCCTCACGGGAGGAGGAGTGGTGGGAAACGCAGGCAACGATATCTGGCTCACTCTACTCTCAGGCCGTGGATAGCATTACCCCGTCCTACGCAGGAGAGGCAGGTGGAACGGAACCGCACGACCGAACTGAGACGTAGGAGTCGCGCCTGCTCCGGTTCTGGTAATTGACTTCCCACCGTGCATCCGCGTGCATCCTACATGTCACCCGGTTGTCAAAGGACTCCTGGCCGGTACTGAAGTGCGCTTAGGCTGGGACAAACTCATATTCTGGTCCAACGAAGCACACCTGTGGAACCTCAGCTCCGGCATAGACCGGATTCGTCGCGCCTAAGCCAAACCTACTCAGACTACAGCCTCAAGAAGCAGGAGTGAGCAAGTGCTAGCCAACACCCCTCGCCTCACGCCAACTATATAAACCAAACTACCCCACTTTTGGTCTAGCGGACAAAATCCTCGACTAACGTGCCAAGTCGGTCTAATCGGGCACGCGTCAACTGTGTTGAAGGCTTTTTCATAATCGACAAAGGCGATGTAAGTATTTAAGTTAAATTATCTTCTCTTCTCCAGTATTTGTTTGAGGCAAAATATGTTATCTATACAAGATATTCCTTTTCTAAATCCACATTGTTCTTCCAATAAAAGAGCATGTGTTATTACCTTAAGCCTGTTGTTTATTATTTTCGCATATATTTTATATTCAGTATTTAACAAACTAATTCCTCGATAATTAGTACATGAACTTCTATCTCCTTTCTAGAAAAATGAAATGACTTACCTTCCATTCTTCTGGTATTATTCTCCTTTTCAAACATTTATTAATTTAATATAAGTACCTGAATTTTAGAATCATTCCCCCGTATTTATTCAGTTCTAAATTGTTATCCAGCCCTGGAGCTTTTCTATTTTTAAATTACTTCAATGCTACATCAAGTGAAGCAGAAAAACGTGGCATATGTGGGGAACGTCTTCAGATAGAAATGTAACTCCTATGCTACACAAAAACAATCCCCGAATTTGAATTCCCTGGTAGAAAAAATGTAAATGACGCAACCAGATCCAAGATTATTATTTAATAAGTTTGACTCTCTCCTACAAAATTTACCTGTAGTGCCAAATTCATCCGCTACAGAAGAGCGCAGTTTTTCCATTTTGAGAAGAGTAAAATGCTACTTAGGAAGTACAATGCGCCAAGTTCGTCAAAATCATATATGTATTATGAGAACATAGTATGAAGAACAAAAAACATTGATTTGGACAACCGGTTGAACATTTCGCAAACATTGAACACCGCTTTAAAATATTCGGTAGAATTTGAATGCACTCTATTCCGTAGTTCCATTACAGTGATACTTGAATTTTTTATTTTGTTCAAAATATGCAAGTTTGTGTTTTACTGTGTATATTTAATTTTTTTTCTAATAGTTCCCATTTCACTGCTACAACAAATCATAGTTTCAGTTCTGAGAAGTTTGAAATGTTGCTTAAGAACAGACGTTTGAAATGCTGCTTAAGAAATACAGCTAGCCAAGCTTGTCTAAATCATATGATCACTATAAGTTCGTTTCAAGAGAACTTCACAACTTTAGATTCGTCGAAGCTGTTTAACTATTTATAAGAAATATACATAGCCGTATGGTGTATGTTTTATAGTCTTCTGTGTATACTTTTTGTTAATAGATTTATTAATTTTTTCCTCTTGAACAAGTGCGAGTTTTAATGCGTATGTTGTATTTACTGTATTAGTGTTGCCAATATCATCTGTTCAATGCATTATTTTTCTCTTCTAATAAATGAGAAAAAGTTACTTAAGAACTGAAAACGAACAAAGCTCATCTTTAAGAGTGTAAAGATGTGCGATACCTAAATAAGAGAAAGAAAAAGTTATTGTATATGTGGTATAGAAAATAAAACTTAATGTAATAAATGATGTGGTATGTAAATAGAAGGAAAATATTCAGTTTACTCAGCGTGTACCCAATAATATTAACACCTATGATGTCAAATGGTGATATACGGTAACACCGAGACAGTATGGACATAATGTATATTAAATATACTTGTATTGCGTACACACACCAGTTCTTTGCAATTATAACCATATAATCATTACATGTTTAAACAATCAAAATATTTTCTTTCTAGTCATTCATCACGAAATTAAACATAAGAAAAAAAACTTGTCATCAAATTTTATTATTACTCTAACATATTACACAAATGCGAAACTTTGGATATTTTAAATACCATCAGAGAAATAGTAACTGCCATACATAATGAAGATTTGAATAATTTTATCTGTATTCCGCAATCTCTTGTTAAAATTTCCGACTTTTGTAAAATGAATAAATATCTCAGGATTCCACTGGGCATTCAATATTAATTAATGTGGATTACATAAAATTTGATTACTTTTCCTCTGACTGCGGGTTCTCAGAATATTAATAAAAGTTTTAAACATTACCATAAGTTTCATATGGAAGCGTTCTTAATGTATAATCAATCCATTCTACTATAAAGGTAATTTCAATAGTCATATCTTCTAATATAAATCACATTGATTCCAAATTTACATTACATATCACAAGCCTCTATTTAACTCCAGTCATCGCAAAATAAAATGTTCTTGAGACTTGAAAATAGTTATAAGTAGTAGGGGCGGCGGGCTCTTGGGACAGTTTGGTCATCGACAGGACGTAGTACCATAAGATTAACCTGGGAAGGGACTCAAACAGGAATGTACCAAACTGGTGCTGCACCTATTTGGAGTGAGGGATACTAGCTGGTGCTATCCCTGGTGCTGGAGTGGAGGGATACCAGCTGGCGCTATCTCAAGTCGCTGTACTGTGATTGGTCGTTGGTTGTGCAGACAATCAATTTTGAGTTTAGTCCTTTTGTAAATATAGTGATTATTTCCAAACCATCGAAGTTATAGTGATCAAATTCATAACATAGACACCGTATCCGATATCCACCACGGTGGTAAGAGTATTTAAGCCCTAGGGCCTTTATAAGGTCAATTTAAAGTTTAACTCTTTTTATAAATGTACTCATAATTTCCGAACCATTGAAACAATACTCAAAAAATCCATAGCTTAGGAATCTCATCCGATATCCGACACAATAGCAAAGTCCTTAAGCCCTTTCTTACAGGATTAATTATGCCTTAACCACTTTTATAAGCATAGTAACTTATAATTTTCCATCTACCGAACCTGTAGTCAGTTTTGGAAACTGTCTGTTGTTCTAATGTTACTATTATAAGCTGAAATGGTCCCACAATATGATCGTGTTTGTTTTGGTTCATTTGAGATGTATGGTAAGTTGATATATTTGTAAAGTATTTTTTTTAGTTGGCTGGTAAGTGTAGTTGACTTGTGTGATTGTAGGTGTGTTTGTGGTGCTATTGTGGATGTGGATGCGAATGTGGAGGAGGCATTGAGGTGTTGTGTGAGGTACTACATGAGGTGCTATGTGAGATATTATGAGGTGGTACATGAGGTGCTAAGTGAGGTGTTGTGAGGTGTTATGTGAGATGTTATGCGAGATGTTATGCGAGATGCTACATGAGGTGCTAATTATGGTGTTGTGGTGACAATTGCGGTGCCATGTGGTGCTGTGTGAGGAGCTAACTGAGGAGCAATTGAGGGGCAGAAGGGAGGAGCAAGGTGTGGAGTATGTGGAGCAGATTGAGGAGAATGTGGAGTCTGTGTAGCCTTTGCATAAGTGTGTACTCGCCTCACAAGCAAAGATGTTTCCTGAGCAATGTTCGCGAGGTGTGATTACTTGTTATGCATTTTTTATCGGAATGTAAGGTACGAGTCTCAAACCAATATGTCAATATTATTTTGTATAGTTATCCATTGCTTATTGCACCAATCTATTTGCCTTGATGGGTTTCGCTCCACATTCACGGTTTAAATTACAAACCAATAAAAACTGAATAAAATGTATGTATCCTGAATGGGAATCGAGTTCAGTAGCAATCTGCTTAATAGTCGATAGAGCCCAAGTTTAATGACTACAACTTTAATAGATGGGAAATTATAAGTTACTATGCTTATAAAAGGGCTTTAGGTATGTTTGCCCTTGTAGTTGTGTTTGTCATTGGGGTTGATGTGTATGTTATGAATTTGAGGTTTGTGTATTTGGTATATGGGAAATTATGAGTTACTATGCTTATAAATGGGCTTTAGCGGTGTTTGACATAGTAGTCTAGTTTGTCATTGGGGTTAATGTTATGAATTTAAAGTTTGTAGATTTGGTAGGTGGGAAATTATGAGTTACTGTGATTATAAAAGTTATTAGGGCATAATTTATCTTGTAACAAAGGGCTTAAGACCTGATAGACTTTGCTATTGTATCTATCGGATAAGATTTCTAAGCTGTGCATTTTATATAAGTATCGTTTCAATGGCTCGGAAATTATGAGTATGTTAATAAAGGGGCTTAATGAATAATTAACCTTAGCATCGTGATTGATATTTGATACGATGTTTATGTAAAAATTTTATTAATATATCTTCAATGGTTCGAATATAATGACTACATTTTACAAAAGTACTTAAATGCATAATTGACCTTGTTAGAAAGGCCTTAGGGCTTAAATATCCTTAGCATCTTGATGGATATCGGATAAAGTGGTATGTTATGAATTTGATCACTATAGCTTCGATGGTTTGGTAATCATGACTATATCTACAAAAGGGCTTAACTCCAAATTGATTGTCTGCACAACCAACGACCAATAACAGAACAGCGACTTGGGATAGCGCCAGCTGGTATCCCTCCACTCCAACACCAGGGATAGCGCCAGCTAGTATCGCTCACTCCATATAGGGGCAGCGCCAGTTTGGTATCCTCCTGTTTGAGACCCTTCCCAGGTTAATCTTATGGCACTACGCCCTGACGATGACCAAAGTGTCCCAGGAGTCCGCCGCCCCTACTACTGTTATTTTTTTTTACCAAAAAACCTTCATATACCATAAATCAATAAAACAATTACACCGAGCATATTCAAACAGAACAAAAGCTAAAATTATTTACTCTAAACTTAATGAAATTAAAGGCTAAATTACTAACAAGAATCAACTTAAATGTAGGTTCTACATTCATGATACCTCATTATATTACATATGAATTGAAATTAATTAGAATATCAAATTTATTATTGTTATTTTACATATATAATATTATACACGTTTTAACATGAGTATGGGTCTGTAGTTAACTCATCACAGATTGTCCTACCTAGTATTGAGAATTTTGAACATTGTATCGAAAAATTCCCAATACTACTAAATAATTGAATCATCAACATAAAATACTGGATACTCAAGTATTTTGTCAATATTAGAATTATTATAATTTATAAAGGTTTAAAATTTCATTGCAACTATTTTTACTTTGTAATTCTTATGTTAAATGTATATTTTTGAATATGTATAACACAATGAATAGTGTAATCAAAATACGAGTTTTGTAGGTCTTCAAGAGATCTTCTTTAGGATCAGTCAGCTCTTTCCTCGCAGTTTCGGATGTTCCAGTGTTCAGATGCGTGCATAAGTCGTCCCATCACTGGACCCTTCCGAAGTACACACATAGCTACGTTGCCACAGCAGCCATCTCACTTCTCGGTGGAATCTTAAACAGGGACTAGTTGGGTAGATGAGAAACATATGTATCTTACAAGTATTTTTACAGAATTTTTTTTTTCTGCCATAAAATGTTGGTGACCTCAAGATAACTATAATGTTGTCCTCCCTTCAGGTTTTAGTTTATTCGTAGTTGAATAAAATTTTGATACAACAAGTAACTGTAAGTGTTGAATAAACAGATGTTAAAATTAAATTTTTTTTTTTTTTTTTGTTCTATATTCTCTTTGCATAAGTAATTTATCTTGCCTTATCGTTCTTTTCTCATAACCATTTTCCAACCATTCCTAATGAATCCTTTACTTTCCTCGAATTAGCTTTTGTTACCATTCCACAGATAATGTTGTAAGTTCTCATTTATACATATGTCAGAGTATAAATACTAACTAACAAAATATCGCTTCCCTTCTAACAAACGAGAAATAATTGAAGAAACTATTAAGCCACTAATGGTTAGTATTGAGTTCGGGAGCGATTACTCCAACCCTAAACTACGCCTAGCAGAAAATACCTAACTAAACCTAAACAAGCAAAATAGCACCAATTTGCCATAAGAAGATTAAAAATTTCATAATAGTAATGAGTTAAATAAAAGAATATAATTATAACAACAATCACACAAATCAAATATCCTTACACAATATGCATCAAAGTGGTTCAAACATTTGACATACAAATGGAGTCAATAGACGAGACATTGAATAAAGAAAGGATGATGATTATCATCTTTGAATAACTATAGTCAACGCCATGAGTTGTTAAACACGACCCTTGATAATTCAAACGAAACATATTCATTACTGATATGAAGTAGTTCTTTATCCTATTGTATAGAAAGAGTCCTTAACTTTGAATGTTTTCTCTTGATCCATGTGCGAATTCAAACAGCTTCCAACTCTAAATATATAAGACGCAAAAATTACATTAGTCGTGGAAGTCTATATATCTAGCTTACTCATTGGCATCATCACATTCGACTCTTTATTGGTGCAATACTACACTATCTACCAAAACGTAATAGGGCACCCGTGAATATAGGTAATTCAATACGTCAGTTGACTTGTGTCTCACGACCTTCGGCGTAGGATCGCTGGTGTTTTCCGTGGTAGCATGAACACAGAGGTATATTGTAACATTCTGAATAATGAAATACTCCCAACATTGTAGCGTTTTTACGGAATGGACCTGTGTTACTTCCAAGATGACAATGCCAGTCGCCATGTTTCAAGGGCTACTATGCAGTGGTACGCCGACAAAAATGTTCGCCGATTGGATTGGCCCGCCCAGAGCCCCGACCTCAACCCTATAGAACATCTCTGGGATGAATTGGATCGCCGGGTGAGGGCTCGTCAGGCGTGGCTAAAATCCATTGCTCAACTCGTGGAATGGTAAAAAGAGGAATGGCTATGAATACCCGTGGATGTCCTGCAAACACTCGTAGAGAGCATGCCAGACAGGGTGGCTGCTGTTATAGCTGGAAGAGGTGGCCCTACGAGATTCTAACGGTGTGACAACCACCGAGTAAACATTGTGGACAGGTGCCCAATTACTTTTTGGTAGATAGTGTATAAAGTCTACTTCACTAATCAACTACAGAATATTGTTTAATCTTTTTGACAAATTGTACTTAAACTTTTGGCATGTTATAGTTCCTTAACTGTTTGATGTTATATTTCCCGGATGGTTAGCCGTCTAAATGTTCGATTTCATAACAATTCTTGTGGATTATCACTTTCACTCGAAGTGGACCTTCATATAGCAAGAATAGTTTTCGTGTTACATTCTCCCAAAATGAACGATATTACAATATTTCCTTTATACGAGATCTCCTACAATAAAAGAACTTCTTTTAAAAACAGTTTGATACCTTTTCCTCTTTTCTGCTGCATGATACGATCTTGCATTAACTATGTCAAAGATTTCAGCTTTAATCTTGTCTGTATTACTACATATCCGTTATATTTCTTCATTACGCATTTGTAGTAATTGCAAAGTTAGTGGTTCCGAGCACTGCTAAAATAATAATAATTTCCTATATCATAAGGTACACACATTTAAATATAGAGTACATTATTTACATTGACACAATTGCAATTTCTGGCAAATGAATTCTAACGAACAAACGGTCGTTGAGTTTCGGTCTGCAAATGTCTATGTCGAAGTGATGTTTCGGACAGCAAACAGATTTGTGTTCACAGACTCTAATTTACATTTTGCAGTTGAGTGCATGTCACTGTTTTGTGTGTTTACAGTATTCTCAAAATTACTCGAATGTGTTTCCACACCGATCAAGTCATCAGAGTGGGTTTGACTCTGCAGTTCAAATGTAGTGCTTTCGAATGGCATGCATGCTAAGGTTGGTGTCAGGTGGTTTACTAGGGTCTCTTGCGCACATACACTTAGTTGAGTAATGGGTAGTTAATTCCTTCTTGGCCTGGGTTACCTCTTGGCAGGTAATATTTCCCACAATTTTAACCACTTCTAATATAATTTCAATGCCTATCATTTGTGCTTCAGTTGGTAGACCGATTTCCAATTGCTGCACATCACTACATAAGTTACTCTAAGTATGTTGTGTTTCTATTTGCATGCAGGTTAAGCTTTGAGATAACTTGCCCAACTGGGCATTTCGTGATCTTACACTGAATTTTACACTCTGTAAATCATCTTTAACCTGCTTAATTTCCTTGCATATAATATTTTCAACATCTTTACTCAGTTCCGACTTAAGCTTAGGGCCTAGCAATTGCATATCAGTTTTCAAATCAATTTTCGTCTGTTACACATCAGTTTGCAAATTAATTCTTTGGTTTTGCGTTTGTTGCGCATCACTATGCATCTGCTGCATGTCCCTACTTAGTCTACTGTGCGAGTTTTGCATTTCAGTTTGCAACTGCTGCAGTGAAGCTTCTATCAAGAGAAACAATTGACTCGTACTAACCTGAGAATCATTATTTTCTAGTAAGTGATTATGGTAATTGGCCCCCACCTGCCTGCGAGTTGCTTTCGGAATATGTTATAGTAAACGAAGATGTATCATCTTCTGCCTGTGCGAGGTTCATAATATAGTTTTCTAACCTATACAATGGTATTTGAGTTTGATCACTGTCCGAACGTTCTCGATTGGCAGTTTGGAGGAAGTGACCTTCTTCCTTGTCCATACCTCCTAGCTAACGATGTTCGAAACAAATTATTTAACTATCTCGGCCACCACGTTGCGGCGCCAAATTTTGTATGTAGCTGTATGATGAAAAATAAGAAAGAATGTGCGGTAAAGATTGAAAAAAAAAAAAAAAAAAATTATTTAATGTAATAAATGGTGTGGTATGTAAACATAAAGAAGGAAAATAATTTAATTTTACTCAACGTGTACCCAATAATATTAACACCTATGATGCAAAATGGTGATATACGGTGATACCGAGACTGTTTGGACATATTGTATATTAAATATACTTGTATTGCGCACACACAACAGTTCTCTGCGATAGATATAAATATGTATGTAGTACATTTTTAAACGATTGAAATATTTTCTTCGTAGTCATTCACCACTAAATTATACACAAGGAAAAAACTAGGTATCAAATTGTAATACTACTCTAACAGATTAAGCAAATGAGAAGATTTGAATATTTTAAATACCATCAGAGAAATAGTAACTACCATACATAATGAAGATTTGAATAATTTTATCTGTATTCCACAATCTCTTGTTAAAATTTCCGACTCTTGTGAAATTAATTAATATCTCAGGATTCCACTGGGCATTAAAGATCAATGTGGATTACTTTAAATTTGATTTATTTTCCTCTGACTTCGGGTTTTCAGAACAATAATAAAAGTTTTAAACATTAACATAAATTTATTATGGAAGCGTTCTTGAAGTAAAATCAATCCATTCTACTATAAAGGTTATTTCAATAGTCATATCTTCAAATAAAAGTCACATTGATTCAAAACTTGCATTACACATCACAGCAAGTGTCTATTAATCTCCAGTCATCGCAAAATCAAATGTTCTTCAAAATAGTTATATACATTTTCACCAAAAACTTTCATATACCATCGATCAATAAAACAATTGCACCGAGCATATTCAAACAAAACCAAAATTAAAGTTGTTTACTCTAAGCATAACAGAGATTAAAGTCTAAATTATTAACAAGCATAAACTTGAATGTAGGTTCTCCTTTTATCATGCCTCATTATATTACATATTAATTTAAATTAATTAGAATACCAAATTTCGCATGCTATTTTACATATAGAAGCATACACACCTTTTAACATGGGTAGGAGTCTGTAGCATTAAGTCATCACGAGTCGCAAAAAATATATAAATTGTTGTTTTGGGCAGAGAACAGTTATACAGTTTTTTGTATGTCTAAAATTTATTGCTATACAGTTATATAAGGAAACATGTGTACAACGCGGGCACGTGATTTGTGACCAGAAAAGAGGAAGATTGATATAAGACACCCATGGTCCATCTCAAGTAATAAGGGCTGCAGCAGCACCTAAATGCGGTGGGCGACAAGGACATTACGTGGGATATTAGGCAAAGTGATTACGTTAGAAGAACACAAATTGGTATACGGAGCAAGTAAATCAAATCTTGGATACACGGTAGGTATGGTCTGTCGTACACACCACCATCATGTAAATATTAAGGGTTGGCACCCTTTGATTGCATGCAAAAAGCACACCGTGAGGTTAAATTGATAGTGAATACCATGAGATGAAGCAGAACGACGTAAGTATCAAATATGTCGCCCTTGTTGCAACTCTCTAGGACCCACAATTTCCGGTTAAATCGCAAACGAAGGGTACATTGGTAGCAATAGCATGGCCTAGTGAGTAGGCAAACCGAGGTGAACCGGGTTCAATTCCCGGATGTTCGTATGGGGGCATCGTGCCGGACGATGCCGCTGGTCGGTGGTTTACTCGGTGTTCGCCCGTTTGCCCCGCCCTTTCATTCCGGCGTAGCTCCATGCTATCCTCAATCACCGTCATAGGCTCTCAAGACCTCGCTGTTATGTGCCGCCACACACACTTCCCACATTTGGCGGGGAATCCCCGCTGAATTTCTCCGGGTGCGAAACGGGTTGCCTACTCACTAGGCCATACTATTGCAACAACTGTACCCTTCGTTTGCGATTTAGCTGGAAATGGTGGGTCCTAGAGAATTTCGACAACAAGGGGTGCTTATTTGCTACTTGCGTCGTCCTGTTTCATCCCATGGTATCCACAATAAATTTAACCTCACAGTGTACGATTTGCATGCAATCAAAGGTGCCGACCCCTATTATTTACATGATGGTGGTGTGTACGACGGACCATACCTACCATGTATCCACGATCTTCGTTTACTTGCTCCGTATAGCAATTTGTGTTCCTTTAACCCAAGTACTTTGCCTAATATCCCACGTAATGTCCTTGTAGCACACCGCCTTTAGGGGTTGTTACAGCCCTTATTATTTGAGATGGACCATTAGTGTCCTGTATGAATCTTCCTTTTTTCCGGTCACAAATCACGTGCCTCAGTTTGTACACGTTTCCCACACACGTTGTATATTTTCATAGATTTTATGTCCGAATACAAGTGGGCAAGAGTGTTTTTTTTAATGAATTGGTGCGTTTGTGTGTGTAATAAGTATAAGCATAAGTGTTCTCACACTCCTCTTGTATGGCTAAATAATTATACTCCTACCTGAATGGCTCTAAGGCAAAAAATGTTCTATCAAAATAAAGATTTTCAAAAATAAAATTGTGAAATCGGAACAGATAGAGCAAATACGATTTGTTTTATTCGCTAGTTTCGTTTAATTTATTTAAATCACGAAAAATAGTACTGCGCATGACAGAAATACAGGTTTGTCCTCTGCGCCATGACGCACATAGTAAATAACTGTTAGTTGCCTTGGCACACAATAATGTTGTCATCCCATTGCGAGAAAACCTTCCGCCGCCTCTGTAATTATGTGAAAAACTAATTTCAGATCCACCAAGAACTCGTTAGTAATTCGCTATTCTCTTTTGAATATAAAATGCCGCATTATATCGCGAGATATAATTACTGAAAGGACGTGAAAAGCATTAAAACATAACGCCGTGTTTGGTCGAGTCTGGTGCGTAGTGGTTAGTGTGCTTGTTTCTAGCGTAGATGTTCCGGGTTCGTTTGTAGGAATTTTCAAAAAATAATCGTAGTTGTTGGGACATGCATAACAGGGCCGTATAAAATGTGTTCCGTGTAGTTTGGACAGACTTATTATTTTTTTCCCCCGTGAAAATTGAAATGAATCAACAAATAGACAAATTACTATATAGACTTCCAATTAATAGATTTTGATTTTGCAAATATAGTTTGAGAATTGCTACACATACTGTTGTAATTCTACAGGAATTTGTCGGTAGGTTGCCGTACGGTACATTATTGTACAAATACTGAATACATCCCGTACACATTTCAAGCAATTTCTTGCAAAGTTTACAAAGATTTTTTGTAGCGTTACCTAGAATTCACGACAAACTAGTTTCCAAACATCTTTTTTTGTTAAAGTACAAACATTTTTTAGTGTGGACTTCGTCTCCATATCCTTGTCGTGGACGTTACCGGACCATTCTACACCTATGTTTACCGGTCCTCAAGACCTCGCTGTTAAGAGCCACCCAATCTCTTCGCTTCACTTATGCTTGTAAACTTTACATTGCCATCACATGTAGCCTGTACGTTTATGCTTGCTTGCGTATCCCTTATGATTTACATATTCGTCACCAAATAAGAGGGCCACTTGATTGCAATGTGTGTGCAATGATGGTAGGCATCTGAAAGCGAGCTTGTATAAAAGTTTTGCTTCATTTAAATACTTAGTGCATTAGGAAATTGGACCCAGTTCGGAGCTTTCTGTGTTATTCTATCTATCGCATAATTAACTGTTTTGCTCACTGTTTAACAGTGGACACCAACATTGTGAGCAATAACCTGGATCACCAGCACACATTAAAAATAATTCCAGTTTTCGGCGTGGGGAAAGAGCGCCTCCAGGTGTTTCGTTCCTCAATGACAGAAATTCTTGAGTGAAGAAATCAACATTGTCATTTTCGAATCGCAAAAGCCATTTGTGATTAATTATCTGCCTTCTTTCAGAATGAACTCCCGCCTTACGGGTACTAACCCTATGAAACAAAAGTGGGCATGCACTACCTAAGACTCCCAGAAATCTGAGTAGTAACTCCAGCTTGGAGCGGGTATTCCACTTTATACACACATATTATGAGTGAAATCTCGGTGGTCTGGAAATCTGAGTAGGTACTCGGCTGGGTGACTTCTCCCTAATTGTTCACTCGGAATAGAGTATTTGATTACAAATCTCAACTACTCTTTTATATTTTCTTTACACTATGCAGGCAGACTTTCATATTTTTTTCTGCAGTTACCTAAGCGTCTTTCGTTGTTTTAACAAGGCTTTAAAAAAATTGTTAACATTGCAACATTTTGAAATTTTACAAGAGAAGTTACGAACACATCTTTCTTTAGTTTCCATTAAATACTTTTAAATGTCATGCGTTATTAATTGTTAATCCTTTAATATAACCAAAAATATTTACGTCATGCAACAGCCATACATATCAATAAAAAAATTAAAACTTTCAAGTGCCTTTTATTTTGAAATTTTTCGAAAATATTAACTCGTCTGAATTTTCTAAACTACCTTTAACGAATTATTCATATGAACTTAAAAATTTGTTTCCTTTCGTTCTGAAATTATTAATTATATAAGTTATTTCCTACAGTCACAAAATTACTTAATGGTGTCCACACCATGTTATGAACTTACGGGTCTTAACACGAATAGGTACTCATCTCATAATGCTACCTGTCACTGAGATTCATCTGACAACATCTGTGCGCTTTCCTTTGACTTAAACACAATCGGCTGCTCTCATTAGCCAAATACTTAAAAATACTTGTAAATATTGCAACAAAGAAAACCTGCAGAAAATATACAAAATAAAATTTTAATTAGTTGTGTAACACTTTAATATATCTAACTGTTTAATAATTGTTCTATATCAATATATTTATTTAAATTCCAAACTGTAATGACATGCATTATGTTTTACGTAGGTTCGATATAAGATATGTGTAATTATTTAGTTTGACAATTGTGTTGGTGTTAGTAGGTAAGTTTAATGATATTATCTGTTTTTTCTTTCCATGCAAATTTGTCTATGTAACTAGCACAATTTTTGTTTCTAAAGGAATCAGGCCACACCTGCCCGCCTATCATAATTAGTCGATTTTCAAACAATAGCGTTTAGAACAAAACTTGTTCATTCTAAAAAGGAATCAGCAAGGGACCAGCACGGGAAGAATGATAGTCCCGAATATCAGTAGTAATTAATGCTCTCGATTGTTAAAACATTGATACTTTAGACGGAAGTAAAGATTCTAAAATGCACTTGGTGAATTGCGACGTAACCGCGGTGGAAGAAGAATTATTTGGACAAGAGTGATGAACGGCAAAGAAAGGCTGATTCGGTAGAGGACGACTTCGAACCAGGGACAATGCAGTATCCAGCACCTGGAGAGCCCTATCAGCGAGGATAGGTCTGCCAGTTTCGACTCCATGCGAGTTCAGGTATGACGTCCACTTCAAGGGTTCCAGCCGGCAGAGGACGAGCTTCTGGAGGTCCACCCGGGAATGTGCGGCCAAGGAGGAGCGGGGGAACCGTTCCTACATTCCACACCCGAGTTGGATGACTTCACTACTTCGGTGGATCTGCAGTGATTTACTGCTATCTACAGCTAAGTTTCATCTTTGCCCAAGCAACCAAAGTCATTTCGGACACCAGTCTTTATGGCAGAAATTATGGCCGATTCGCAGACTGGTGTAGACCATGATCGAAGGTTAAATATTATGAAACTTTACTATTAAAGTTTATTCAAACTTATGATATAATTTGAGTATTCACTCTCTTGAGATATTAATGTGAGCAAGGTTCTTGTTAGATGCACCTAATTGCATTAAAGTAAAAGTAATTTATTTGTTTCCTTTTTTTTTTTTTTTTTGCTGGTATTCTATTTTTAAGAACTCTTTAGTTATCAATTGAGTTTGTTGTTTTTTTTGTTAAGGTGAACATAAGTGCTTTTATGCTATTAACTTCAGAGTTAATAATACAGGCATAAATGAGTGTATTGATTTCGTGACAGCAATTTTTCAACGAGGTTAGCAGAGGCATATCTTTTTTATCTATCATATCCAAGGTTCTTCATATGTAATTATTCTTTTTAGCTTTAGAAATGTATAAGTCTAAGCCCTCATGTAACGTATGCGTTACAGAAAATTTTGTTAGCCCAAACGTAGATCTAAAAACGTTGCGTGCAGGAGTAAACCTCTTATAATATCACGTGCACGTCTTACAGTTGATTAATTTATATGTACCGAGTGTTTTCACCAAGTCATTTTGTTGGTATGACGTCACGGGCTCCAATACATTTATGTGGAAGAAATGCACATTTCAAAAGACCATAGTTTTTTTTTGAGCTTCAGAAGACTGATTAGAATGGCCGGGATTCAGGAGTAATGAAGAGACATGTTGTTATATGTATAATCATTCTAATATAAGAGAATGGTTTGTATATATGGTGACTAAAACGTAAGGTGGTTTAGCGCGAAATTTGAATGCATTGTATTCTTGATGAAAAATTTAATTACAGTCACGCGAACATAATATAATCCAAACCCATTTGGCGTTCTCATGCAAGTTGATATTGATAATTGCTAAATTCAATATGTGACGTTGCAGTTGTTTTGTTATGATATTATCGGTCGTTGTGTTATGTTTTACGTGTAACAAAATAAGTACGGAAAATTAAATAAACTCTTGCCTCTTTTCAAAAATAGCTGTCAGGTATTAATTGAGGACCATTCCCTGAGAATGGCAATAAAATATTTGAAACTGTACGTAGCCAAGTAATAGGTAAAGCTAGGCGCGTACTTTAGTATAATGGCTTTTCAGTATGTCGTTCTAAATATTACTTCAGTGTAATTTCCAATTATTTAAAAAGTTTAGCCATAAATTTATTTAATGACAAGTAATCTTATTTCAACATAAACGTTAGTAGTAAGACTGAAACGGCGTATAGAAAATCACATTAATGAAAACTCACTTGATATGGAAATCAAGATGATATACGTCGAAAATAAATCAACTAGTTATTTATGTTTTGAATATATTTATTTCCGCAAATTTTTGCTTGGAGTTTATGATGTATGTTAACTTCACTTGTGGGATTAAATAGTCGCAGCGTAAATAAATTAGAAAAAAAGTTAAGAATTAATATAGGGCCCAACAACAGAAACTAAAAGATAAAAGTAATTTATACACGCAAGAGGATATATGTTGTATCAACGTGCAACAGTTTAACAATTTGTTATAGTTTACTCACGGTTTCTTCACACTTTTGTAATCAAAGGTTTGAAAAATCGCCCAGTGTATAACGTGTTTGGTTGTTTGCCAAATATACCACGCATCATGAGCGTTTTGTACTTAAGTTAAAAGTACTGTATTTTTGATTAAGTTGTTTATTCTACGTATATTTTATTTACTAATTATATTTCATTAAATAGTTAATATGAATAAAAAACAGTGTGAAAACGTGTGTGTTTGTAGCACCTAGTAATAAATAGTTCTTAGGTAAAATATTATTACAATTGAGTGCGCATGAATATGGTGCGTTGTCCTTTGGTGTAATTTTTTTGGCTTTGTTAAGCTTGGTTTGCACGAGGCGGAGGAATATCCTGGAAGTATAAATTCAGCAGGGCTTCAGAAAATTGTGAAGTAACCGTGAATCGATTATAACATTAATGCAAAGGAAAAATGTATGCGATAATAAAAAAAAAAATAGGAGAAAAAAATTGGAAGGCATACTTATTTACTGATGGGAAAACACGCCAGCAGGATGCTTTATCAATCAATAAAACTTATTGAAACCTCGTTGCATTGTTTGACGTCATACCATCAAACACGGCAAAGCTGCCTTATGAACGGCTTCTTTTGTTGCATAAACAAAGAACGGGCGGAGGTACTCGGTAGTATATATCGGTTACTCCGTATATTAGCGCACAATTCCTCGCTCTACACTTCTGCAATTATTCTGGTGTAACCATTCACGGTCACTTCACACTTTTATGAAGCGCTGCTTAAGTTCTACTTCCAGGACATTCCTCCGCCTCCTACAATCAGGTCTAGAAAATTACACGAAAGAGACGACGCACCGAATTCGTGCGCACCCAGTTGTAATAATATTTTGCATGAGGACTATTTCGTACTAGGCGCTAAAGGCTGTTCACAATGAAGTGAGCACTTTTGAAACTAACCTTAGAAAAAAAGTCACTATCCCTACCTGCATACATTTTAACGGGCGAACTGAGTGGCGTGCGCCCATTAAAGTTGCTAACGATGAGTGGAAATTAGTTTCATATCTTGACGTCGAATAAAAAGTGTTAGGTAACCATTTGTGATAACTTAAATTATTTCTTTCTCTTTCTGATATTTTTAATGCATCGAAGCGCAAAAAATGAGCAGATTTGCAAAACATTTTCTTTTGTCATAATTTCAAAGTTGCACTTGGCCGATGCATGAATAAAGTGACGAGGCCCACGGCAATGATAATTTTGCATAAAACGGAAGAATACACAACGTGCATAGAAGTAGATCTTAAACGGGGCTTTCAAAAGTGCTCATTTTACCGTGAACAGTCTATACCAACACACGTGTTTTCTCGCTGTTTTAATTCATATCAATTATACATGAAATATTATAATTTACGGATAAACTATTAGTAAAACCTCAACTTAACGAAAAATGATATATTTTATGTTAACGGAGGTAAAGAACAATTATGTAATGCACGGCATATTTAGCAAATAACTGAACACGTCATACACGGGATGATTTTTTCTAAGGTTTGATTTTAAAAAGTGTGGAGAAACCGCGAATAGTTTATAGCGCTGCTATCGCTTTGCAATTTGGTGCCACGGTAGTTGGATGACGTCAATTGTCTTACGTGCGAATGCAGAGTACAACGCTCGCGAGAGATCAGCAGTGTAAGCAGTGCGTATGGTTGTGTGTATTATATATATGCATACATACGCGCACACAGAGAGATATACATATATATGCATACATACGCGCACACGCGCGCGCAGATATATATTATATATAATATGTATGTATATGTATGTATGTGTATGCGTGTGTATGTGTATATATATGTGTATGTATATGTATGTATATATATATGTATATGTGTATGTATATGTATGTATATATATATGTATATGTGTATGTATATGTATGTATATACATATGTATATGTGTATGTATATGTATGTATATATATATGTGTATGTATATGTATGTATATATATATGTGTATGTTTATGTATGTATATATATATGTATATGTGTATGTATATGTATGTATATATATATGTATATGTGTATGTATATGTATGTATATATATATGTATATGTGTATGTATATGTATGTATATATATGTATATGTGTATGTATATGTATGTATATATATGTATATGTGTATGTATATGTATGTATATATATGTATATGTGTATGTATATGTATGTATATATATGTATATGTGTATGTATATGTATGTATATATATGTATATGTGTATGTATATGTATGTATATATATGTATATGTGTATGTATATGTATGATATATATGTATATGTATATGTATGTATATATATGTATATGTATATGTGTATGTATATGTATGTATATGTATATGTGTATGTATATGTATGTATATATATGTATATGTGTATGTATATGTATGTATATATATGTATATGTGTATGTATATGTATGTATATATATGTATATGTGTATGTATATGTATGTATGTATATATATATGTATATGTGTATGTATATGTATGTATATATATATGTATATGTGTATGTATATGTATGTATTATATATGTATATGTGTATGTATATGTATATGTGTATGTATATGTGTATGTATATGTATGTATATATATATGTATATGTGTATGTATATGTATGTATATATATATGTATATGTGTATGTATATGTATGTTTTATATATATGTATGTGTATGTATATGTATGTATATATATATATGTATATGTGTATGTATATGTATGTATATGTGTATGTATATGTATGTATATATATGTATGTGTATGTATATATGTATGAATATATATATGTATGTGTATGTATATATATATATGTATGTGTATGTATATATATGTGTATGTGTATGTATATGTATGTATATATATATGTATATGTGTATGTATATGTATGTATATATATATGTATATGTGTATGTATATGTATGTATATATATATGTATATGTGTATGTATATGTATGTATATGTGTATGTATATGTATGTATATATATATTATAAGTGGTAATAATGTAGTATAGATATATTGTATTACTGTGTAGTTATATGTATATATATTTAGTAGATTTATGGTAGTATGTATAGGTAGATAGAGATGTTTATGGTGTATTATAGGTATGTATGAATATATATATAATATGTGTAATGTATATGTAGTATATATTTTTAGTTTTCTTGTATGTTATTTTGTAGATATAATATGTGTATATGATGTAAATATCATGTAGTATAAACACAGACAATGATACTAAATGACAGTAAATAACTGTATATTGACCTATCATCATTAATATCAGAATGGAATAAACTCTAAATGTATGTCTTTATAAATTAATGTATATCAATATATATTAATAGAGTAAACTATGAAGTATAAGCAAAAAAAAATGTGATGTGTATATATGTATAAAAAAAATATAAGTCAGAGAAAAACAGAATAGTCAAAAAAACTTATAAGATATGTGTAACAAAGGAATTGAATAACAAACAAGTAAATGTGACTAAAATCAGACAAAAAAAAATGTAATCAGAGAATAACTTATGAAAACACACTCATACCATGTATACAATACTTTACAGACATAATACAATCAGTAAAAACATGAGAACTCCCTATAAAACAAGGAACGATAATACTCAAAAATGACAACCATTAAAAACAGGAATGATAAAAAAACTCTGTAACAGTGATAACTATGAGTACTGTCAAATAAACACTGAAACAGAAGAATAAAAGAATGAATACAATAACCTAAGTCAATTGTTCACACTAAAAGAATAAGTGATCTCAACCAGTACTTGATCAATAAAACAGACAAAGAGATATAAATAACATGTACAATAACAACTGAAAAAAGAGACTTAACTGAAGTAAACTAAATCTAACATCACAAAACAAAGACACACTACACACAATCTCCACAAACAACACTCACCACAATCAAACAAGAAATAACACTCACAGACACTAGACACACAACATGACACACAAACGACGTACACCCAAAAAAACACTAATAAATACAATCACAGAAAATGTGAACAACTTGTCTATAAATACACAAAACACACAAAACACGACACTCAAAACACAGACAAATATACTAACACAAACTACTCACACTACAACAACCACACAATAAAAAACACATAGGAATCATATAAACACAAGATAGACCACCCAAACAAACTGTGACACAAGAGTAACCACTTTAATACACAATAGACAGTAACACACACAAAAAGCACAACACACACCTGAATACATGGAGAGCAACACATAAAGCCACACATAAACTCACACACCCAACACACTCAGAAACACAGTAACGACAAAGACTGAAACACAAACGTCTAAACACTCAAACCACTCACACACAGTACACATTGACACACAGACAGACATCACACACAACAACACTCCACACAACACCTATACGACACAAAAGATACACCACACACACAGTTCACTGAGACACACAGAGATACCCACATACAGACACAACTCACACACCACGCACAGCAACATATACAACACAACAGGAATACGAAAACACATCAAAACACACACAACTACAGTAGACAAACCAGACTAACAGCACACACACGGACTACACATACACAGAGACACACCAGACAAGAAACAGCACAATGATACGACACATACAGAAACACCCACAACATAGACACACAGACAGACACACACTAACAAACAAACAGCTGTGACACAGACTAACATCAGCTAAGAGCACCACATAAAATGACACACACACGCCATAAGAACACCGACTTAGTACAGACACATTCACCTATAACACACTTTCAGGAGCAACGTACACTTCCTATACAACACATACCAAGCACATAACACTATGAGAAAACTAAGACAATAAACAGACAAATATGTAACACACTGTACTGACCTCAAGACACATTTACACACAGACAGACAGCAGTACACGCCACGTGACACAGCGAGGAAAGTGAGCGCGACCGACCAACGGAGACGAGAATACAACTAAGAAAGAAAACCTGTATTGCGCGCCTAGTAAGAGCAGCAGCGCGACGGACATGAGCGCGTATGAGCACGCGACAAAGCGAGAAGCTAGGACTCTTTCATCTAAAGCGAGGAGGGTTCTCTGTGACACAGTCTTTTGATCGCGCGACTTGTCTATAACAGGATTCATCATCAGTATGAGAGTTAAACTCTTGATATACTACTGTGCTGGCAAGGTCATCGTGAATGACTACCTGCACTTAAGTATGCATGCGTTAGCCTATATACAAACTTACAGACACAGACCCAAGTATACATCACAGAAAAATACCGACACAACAGACACCAGACATTAACACACTAAGATACGACTCAGTAGTATACACTCACTCATGACGAATCACATACCATGACCACACAAAGAGAAAAATAGACAGACAACTCAGAACTCATAGACACCAGACAGTGACCGACACCACACAAAAAAAGAGTAACACACAGTACACTACACACAGACACTGAAGACACACAGACATACACACACAAAGACACAGAGACTCACAGACGAACATCACACAGGACATTGTATTAACAAGACAATCTCCACACACAAACATAAAACATAGACACAATCTCACACAGTGATACTCCAGAGACCACACTTTACACTACACACATGCGACACAGATACTCGAGAACAATCAGACAGAGACTCAGTATACACATAGACACACATAACAGACCATCTCATACACATATGACACACTCAGAACATACAGCAACACATCATACAAAGAACCCACAGACTGATCAACACAAATATGAAACCAAGACACGTCTCAGTCACACTCACATACACAGAAGTAACACAACAAAAAACAGCTAGCACAGAAGACACACTGACAGTAAACCCACGACAAAAGATACCCCATACATACACACAGCATACACAGATCAAACAGACAGACTCACTCGACTAATGATAGACACAAAACATGACACAAACACTGAAACAGTATGACAAACACACAGAAGTACACACAGACAAGTCAGACACCACAGTCCAGAACTCACTCACAGAAACGAGACACTCTGACATGTCAGTTACACACATACATGTCACACACACATAGCACCAGAGCCACACACACATTACAACAACAGAATGACACACATCTAATACACACACACAGACTCAGATAGTAAACACACAGCACTTGACACATAGACACACACGAGACACAGACACAGATACACACTCAATACAGACTGAACACTACACACCCATACACCAAAGACACCACACACATCTCTAGACACATATACACTCACAACCAGACCACATATACCACACTCACACAGACACGAGAGACCACGACTACAGACACGATGTTACACACCACACAGTGAACATAGACACATACCACTCAAAAACAGAATAGCACAATAAACACTATATATACACACTACACACAACACACAGAGACTACACACACATACACACACACATACCATAAAACTCAACAACACATAACACCACACATATACACACACACACTACATAAACAAATCACACCACACAAATTTTACTACACAACAAGAGACACACTCACCACAGTACATAAGACCCACACACACAAAATCACACACACACACCTCAACACACACACACACAAACAAGAACACACACACACAACAATATGCACACACACACACAGACCATATAACCACACACACCACACATGACATATATACACACCCCACACCCCCTACAATAAACACAACACACAGACACCTTTTACACACACACAACACACAAACACACCACAACCCACAAAAAAACAACACCACACACACAAACAAACCACAAACACAACATGACCACCACAACACACAACACAATACTCACACACACAACACAACCACATACAGAGAAAAACAAAACACATCACAAACCCCCACACACTCTCAGACACCAAACACACACACACACATTAAACAGATACACACACAACACACAACACAAAAACACACACACACACATACACATATAAAACCACACACACAAAATACACAAGACACCCCCTCACATACCACATGACCCACACACCACACACCAGACAATCACACACACAAACACTTTCACCTTTTACACACACACACACACACAACACCCTATGACACACACACAAAACCTCCAAAACACAATATACACACCACACACATACACATAACACACACACAACACCAAACACACAGACACCATGAAATAACACAAAACAAACACACAGACACAAACACACACACAAACACCCAACACAATACACACACACACACACACCACACTACAACACCCCCTATACACACACAACACACACAACACAGCACTAAAGAACACAGCACACACCATACACATAATACACACACACACACACACACAGACACATATTTCACACACACCCCTCCACACACATCCCCATATAACACAACACACAAACACATACACATAATACACAAACACACACACAGAAAACAAACACACACAAAACACACAACACATATACCTACACACAACACAGAAACACACACACAAAACAGAACCACACACAAACTGAAACGAGAACCACACACACAAGCACAAACCCCTACACATAACAAACCACACACAATACACATAGACACACAACACATAGACACAATTACACAAAATACACACAACACATGATACACCCACACCCCACACTATACACCAAAACACACATACACATATATATCACCCACACACATACACAAGAACACAGAACAATACACATATCACCCACACAAACACCATAACACAAACTAACCAATCACAAAAAATCTACATCTACACATATACCCACCACAATGACACATAACCCAAAAACACACACTCAAGAACACACACACACAACCCCACCCACAACAAATAAACACACACACAGCACAAATACACAAACACTAACACACTGCACAAACAAAAAGACCAACACAAGACACAAATCACAACTCAAACACATCACAGACACATAGAAAACAAACAATCCCCAGACAACATATACACTACACACTAGACCACATAACACACAACCACACACACAACACCAATACATATACTCAACACAACACTAACACACACAACACACAACATACACAATTAACTCCCCACCACAAGACATTGACACCCACACCAACACATTCAAACCACCCCTAAACATTACACACACACACCACACAATAAACACACACAAACATTACACTAAACACACACACCCAAACACAAACACACCCACACAGTCCCACCATAGACAACACACACAGAAAAAACACACAACTCAGAACAGCACAAAAGTACACAAACCACCTACACATAACCCACATAATACAAAAATACAACAGCCACGAAAAACACGACCAAACACCCAAGACACGAGACCACATCTGAAAACAAAACCCCAAAACCCCTTTTAAAACACAGACATATAACCACCCCACAGACATACAAAACAAGTACGTTTTTTTCTTTCTAAATGCAGATAATTTACGTGACGTGATTAATTTTTTCGTGCGCAGTGCTTATTTACTGTAAAAAAAACCTTTAAAACCAAGCATTTATTAATAAATGAACTAAAAATATGAAAGTAATTATAGGAGTAGTTACAGATTTCTAGAAATTATAAGACGTGACCGAACAGTTATAACATACTTCAATACAAATTAATATGCTTGTCTAATTTATGTATTCAAGCCAAAGAAAATTAACCCGAGGTGTCCCCAGACATGTAATTAGGTGTTTAATGACAACTGAGTAAGTTTCTAGGCTATAGAAAGCCCATTTTGGTTCACAAATGGCACAAGGTATTTATCAGCAATCGACATTGCACATTATCACTGGCAATTATAGTCTATTCGCTGTTTCCTCAAATTTTTTGATTCAGACATTTTAAAAATCACCCCACGTTTGACATGTTTAGTTATTTTACAAATATGGCATATATCACAAGCGTTCTATATCTCCGTTAACATAAAAGTATCTTATTTTATGTTAAATTGAAGTTGTGCCAATTTTTTATTTATAAATTATAATATTAAATTTATAATAAATATATATTTTTTTTAATTGTGAGAAAACATGTTTGTTGGTAGCGCCCAGGCCTCCCAAGGGGGTGCAATTCTCAGGGGCCGGGTCGGGCCTGACTCGTAAATATTTATTTATGAAACCAAGTATTACGTAAAAATCTAATTTCAACACTCAAAACGTAACTGTTTTTGCATGGGCGAAGACTATTTATATTGTAAATTATCGGTTTTTTATGGGGCGAGGGTAAAAAAAAATGGGGGGGGGGGGGAGGGACGGCACGCATTGCTCAAGGGCCCGGAATTTCTCTTGGTGGGCCTGGTAGCGCATAGTAGGAATTAGTTCTTATACAAAATATTATAAACAACTGTGTGCGCACGAATTCGATGCATTGTCCTGTGGAGTAATTTTCTAGACTTATTTATGCTTCGTTTGCAGGAGGCGGAGGAATACCCTGGAATAAGAACTTTAACAGGGCTTCAGAAAAGTGTGAAATAACCGTGAACGGATTATAGTGCGTTATCGGGAATCCAAAGTGTAAGATATACTAAATGTGTGAGAGATAGGAAAGTGAGAACCAAATCAATGAACATACGTGCCAATGTGATCGCATAGTTAGGATAGTAAGTAGTGTGGTTATTATTCGTGTGTATAAGGCGTATAGGCTAGGCTGATTACTAAATGTAAAACCAACTCTGAATACAAAGCTGGTGACACACATGACATGTACATCAGAAGATTACAAGTGACACGTAATGGAACATATTTCATTTCACTTACCAGACTAATTGGCAATTAAATTACATTGCCTATAGACGCTCGTTAGGGAATTCTCTCCCTTGTTCCAGCTCAAACACACTAGTGAAGTATGCATTATTTATAGACACTGACGGAAATATATGAGGAACCAAGCTGCATGCAACTTATAAATGAAAAATATTCTTAGGTGAAGAGTGATATTTAATAATAAGATTGGTAAATCAGATTCCAAGAAGTAAACTTTAACCTCAATATGTCACATAAACACGCAGCAGCTTAAAATCGTGGCATACCTTCAGGCCTGATACGCAATGACAATTATGCACAAACTATCTGGTAACTAGTAAATATGTCCTTAGAAGTGCCATTAAATAAAATTAAACAAAATTCTTGGTGTTAGTATCAGTTCAGCTGGTATATTAAATCTCGCACACAATTAAAGATGAAACTTGATTAGTAAACTTTGAACTCAAAAACCTTTTTCCTGGTTAGCAATAAATGATCAGTCATTCAAGTAGAGTTATTTACCCTTAGGTGTCCGTGACAATAATTAGAAGGAGATAAAAATAAAGTTCAACGGCTTACTGGTCCTCAAACACCTCACCGCTGGACCAAACTCCAATCAAAAACAAGCGGTGGAAATACCTTACATATTTCTGCATATTTCGCTATCGGCCTGCTCTATAGCCCTCTTCTGGGAGTTACAACTCACTACGTCTGCTATCTCACACATTTAGAGCATATAATTAAGGGACGATGCACCAATTTTTCAATTAAATACTCCGATTAAATAAGGAGTCTCGGCCACCCTGGGCTGGCTACATATAGACCCTTGCGAAGGAAGATGGAGTCTGGGTACGTTGATTTCCATCTCATTATCAGTGATAATTCTCAATTTAAATTATAGTAGGAAGCATAGGGTTTACCTGTAAGGTGCATTCTTTAAAGTTACCTTAGTAATGCCGTCATCAGACGTTGCCAGCTTATGTGAAACAACACACAAACATTTCACCTTAGCAACAAGCAATTAAATTTAAAAAATATCTTAATAAAATTAATTAGCTCCTTAGCTTATGTTTAGATACTGCTGCTGCGTAAACAATAACTGACAGAAAAGGATACAATAAAATAATTACTAAACAATTAATATGTCTGTATCACACGACAAAATATTAAGCATATTATCCTGCGACATAAACTTGTGTGTGAGAAATAATTTACATACCAAAATTTACGTGTCAACGTAGGCGAATAATATGCGCAAAAACCATAGGTTTCCAAAACATAGTTATTTTTTATTCAGCCAGAGTACAGTGCGTAATTTTGGCAGCCACGGATGGAAAAATAAAAAGTCCGATTCCGGCTGAACGGAAAGAAGAATTTATTTAACCCCGTTTGTGTCATAATGCTCCAGGTTTTTAATAACGTGGTTGTGTTTTACTGGAAACTTTCCACAGGGGTTGTGGGTGACCACACCCGAGCATGCCAGTGCCTGGTACCGCTGAAGGACATCTCTGACGCAAGTAGACCCTCTGACGCACGTAGACCTTCTGACGCACGTAGACCTTCTGACGCACGAAGACCTGTTAAGTCCGCGTGGAACTAGTATATATATACAATTACCTTCAGTGCTTGTGAAAACTCGTGTAAATTATAGCTTTTCATTTTATTGGCCTACTATTAGTTGGGTAGCTGCTTCTAAGATAATTTTTTATCACCCCTAGTAAAACGTTTGAAACCGCTAGCATAATAAATGCGTAACGAAAATTATTCGATACACTGTAAGGATTTTCTATTAAACTTCCTAAATTATAATGGAAATTTTTTACCTATACATTGTATGGAAATACTACCATATATCAGAGTACGAATATAGAGATGCTTATCACCGCTACAATACATAGCTGGTAACTTCCCCATGCATTTGACTGTTTCCTGAGCAAATGTAGGAATGCGACCATGGATGTATGGGGAAAAATACTTTTCCCCCACACTCTTTCTCACTATACGTATCCACTGGTGTAGTATATTTGCGAGCAATTTCTTAGAGGGTAGCTACTGACTGAAGTTCCAGTGCATTATTTACTGAAAGTGGTTGTTTATACGAACTATAGCTATTTAGTTTGGTTAACACATTCAAACCTAGTATAGGGACAGGAGAATTTCGCGATTTCAATGACCTGTGGGTTAGACTCCACTGTCCTGTGTATAATCAAGGCTCAGATGTTTATACATTGGTTGCTGCTCCACAGAGTAGTCAGTGTTACCTTACACCGGGCAGTATTGGGTTCGCTACTTGTTTCCGTGCAAGTCTGCTATTGATTCAGTCGTCCAGGGCGTGCCTAATAAACTTTGATCCAATTGCAAAAGCGACCCCAGTGTACACGTGTTTAACGTCTATCTTGTTCTGAAATTAATTCGCGAAATTTTCTTATCCCTAAATATCGTGTGCATAAACGTGCAAGAAGGTTATTTTTTGGCTATAGTGTACACTACTAGGCTCAGTATTCAATGATGTTCCTTGTAGCTGATTCGTAAACCGCGCTTCTGCTGCTCTAGGTTCATGTAGCTATTTATGTCCGACCGCAGAACCTACAACTTATTGGCAACGACTGGATAATTTCTGGAATTCATTTTATGACAGGCTAGATATCAAACATACATGTATTTTTGTTATGTTGGAAATTGCATCACAGTTTATTATATACGCCCAGGTGATCATCTGGGCCAATGACAGACCTGCTAGAAGACAAGGGCTAAATATCGTGCTATCCGCTCTAAAGTAATAACTGGCTACACACTGGGGAATCAACCAATGTACAAATAGCTAAGATTTCGAAAATACACAGGACAGTGGAGTCTTAGCCCACAGGTCATTTGAAACGTTATCCTGTCCCTGCGAATTAGTTACGATGGCGAAACAAGAACTGCGTCGGCATAAATACAGCACGCAGCAACATTTTTATAATTTCCAACAAATTAAACTATAAATTAAAGATAATCGTAAAAGTTTAATAGCGCTCAGTGTTTTGCGCGAATGTATTAATTGTTTACTTTATTGTTATTGTTTTCAGAATGTTTCCTCCAATCTCTCACAAGTACTTGTTCAACATGTTGGTTGAAGATATGAAAAATTAAATATCATTCGCTTTCAACATGTCGGCAAGTTTACCAGTAACCTGTATGCTTTCAAAGAGCGCGTTTGATTTCCACTGACTGTTAGCATTCACAAAAATTATATTTTACCAGCGTGTATCGTCTGTTATGCTGGCCAGATACTGTTGCACAGAATCTCAAGTCACACTAAGCAACACTGAGAATTATTTACGAGATAAACGTCCAGATCTGACACAACACTGACCTCCGCAGACTTCTTATCACCTCGGACCCAGTTGTATAGTCTGCATGTTAACTGTTAAAACGTTCCGGGAATAATGGGCCTTACAGTGTTGAATTTATAGCAACCAGTGCATCACACGAATTCAGCTTCAATGGAGAGATGAAGGTTGTGTGTGTGCACTGCTGCCGCCTCCCCACCACCCATTTTTTTTTGTTCCTCTTGCTACACCTCCTTTCCACAATAATAAAATATGTAAAAATTTAATACGAAATAAATTGTACACCATAAGAACAGAACCATTTTCATACATGCATGCATACACGTATGACACCTCACATTACAGTAGTTTACGTCGCAATTTCATGTGTACGAAGTTCTCGTGGTATATTTTATGAAATATGTCCGCTTCAATGTTCATTCAGTTATTCTTGACCTGCTGTTGACCGGAGATTGTTCGTACTTTTCTTAAGCACCAGTATGAAAGCTGAGTGTAATTGTTATGGAAGTCAGTTTTGTAAAAATTCAAACTAGCTCCGTCCCTGTAGAAGCTGCCGCCTAACCAACATAGGCCTAAATCCGACTCTATTCTCATCTTTAAAATGTTGCGAGTAGTGCTAGTTCTGTATACTCTACTTGTGAATTAACTATGTGTGTATTTCGTATTTGAATAATTCTTACAAATATGGTAGGAGGACAATATGGGAAACTGAGGCGTTTTAACATTGTCAACATGCGAGACACGATACAACAGCGCTCCTAGCGGCTTGTGCTGACGAATACCCGGGAAATTAAAATTTACATGGCTCGGCATGCGCGATTCAAGTGCAATAGTCGTCTCGTAGTATTAAAACGTGTTGTTTTGCCGAATGAAATATAATAGACTTATTCATATTACTATGCCGTATTTTAGAATGTACTTAAAGTATAAATATTATCACTTGCAGCAAGGACAATTAGCTGTAACATAATCGTGTTACTGGGCACCGACTTAGATGTTGCAAATTACAAAGAACAGATGTTAATCAATTATAAGTGACAATGGAATGTTAAATGGTATTTCATTTGTCAGATACATAACTGACTGTATTTATTCAGTAAATTTTTGAGAATGGATCCGACACCAAACTTAAATTTCTGCAAAAAAAATCGGGAATGAACAAAACCAAATTAAAAAAATATATATATCTTATAGATATTATATAAAAAAAAACCAACTAAGTTGCCGAAATATTAACTTAACTTACAGCTTTTTGATGCTATTATCATTAAATTGGCAACAAAATAAATTGTTCAAAAATTTATATTCATAACAGAAAAGGGTTTTGTTCTGCTTTCTTCTTTCGTAGAAGTTTTATTTTGGTTGTAAATAAATTTTCCAGAGAAACGTTTTGGGAAAATAAATTTTTAAACAATAAAATGTATACTGAACTATTGTTTAAGTTTTAATTTCCTGAATTTACGACCAAGATAAAAAAACACATTTCCAGCACATTGCATTTTATTTCAAAGTGCGTATTCGTGTCTACAGAATCTCGTCTGAAGGTGGTGGCCCATCCGTCGACCCGCCGAAAGTTTGAGATACATTTGACGGATGGGGAAACGTTGCCCTGCGATTGGTCGAAGATCATGTGACCGCGAGACGGGTGCGACAGATGGTTGCGAGTCCACCTTTACACGCGTATAAATCAGTTTTGTCGTGCAGTTATGCCACAACTATACTGCGTCAAGTGAAAACAGAGGCAGCTATGGTTAACCCACTGGCGGCCATGCTTCAACCATAAGTAACAATCAGTTGAAACCTCAGTCACTTCTTCATAATGCGAGTGGACCAGTTATGAAATTTTGGACGCTGTAACCAAAAAAAATATACACAAAGGACTATTCTGTAGTTTGGCAACATCTAGTGCCTGCTCATCAACAAAACGTAAAGTATCTTTGTAGTACAGAGCAACTCTGGATTGGGGGAGATTTTAATTGAAGTGGGCATACTGTCAAATTTGTACCTTTACTAAATGCACAGTCGAGTACAGAAGGGGCAAGGGAATCTCCTCCTCCCCCCTTCTCCTTTTCAAAGGCTGGTTTGATAGGTACGAATTGATCACTCCATAATTTAGCAAGTTTTTATAAATTATCGATTACTCACTTCACTCCTTTTAAAATGGTTTATTTGTACGTGTTTATGTAAAACGAAACAGCAACAACCAAACATACCACACATAATGAAGCTGTGTTCGAATTTACCATTTAGTACAATAGTATTTTAATATGTAGTAGCGTTCAGTTGAGATGCTATTAAGTCACTTGTTCAGAAGTTGTTGCGATTTGGTAGTTTAGTATTTTAATAATAAGCTTCGTTCAATAGTAAAACATCAAATATGTAACTATTTTTCTCTACTAATTAAGGTCAAGTTACCTCTCTTACAAAACAATGTCAGTGCCTACGGAGAGTACCCCAATTAAATTTCGTAGAACTATTATGATCATTACTTTGAACACCTCGCATGGTGTGTTCATATAGTACATACATGCATTGGAACACAACTTCCTACTTAATGCATCCACTTTCTTGGCTAGTGTGGATAATCCATGGAGGAAGCAGCAACATTGACTCCAAAATGCTTACAGCTTTCAACAACACAATGGTAATCCTATACCAAATATAAAAATAAACCATAGCCTCCGATGTCATGCCACTTAAGTGATATTTGAATAAATAAATTCTGCTCTATAAAGGAGATAATTTCGGAATATAACTAGATAGCAACCTTTATTTAATCAAGCACCCCCCCCCTTTTTTTTACTAATGCAATTTACGCATTACAGCTGGCGCTAGGATGAATATGCAATTGGTCAAAATAGTTGATAGTACATACTAACACATGTATTTAAGCCATCCAGCTAATTTACGTCACCTCTCAAATTTTGCATGCATTAGGCACATTTAATAATGTAATTCATTTCAATAACAAAGCTTATTTACAAATTGACAGGTATCCAAATAATTTTATAACGTTAGATCATCATGAACAAGTCACTTCCAGCAACCAACCTGAATACATGCCTTTTACACTAAATTTTACCACGGATTTTCATATGCTTCACGGCGAGAAGACTGGAAAATATTTTGCAGAATTCATAAGCAGCTGAACTGAAAATAGCTTACATTGGTCATTATTTGAACGTACTTTCTGTTCAAATGCATGGGACTTGTTATTGTAATGAAATTTGCAAGTACTTTCTCCAATACTGGGATCACCACAAACAAAACTGTGTAAATAGGTTAACAGGTCGAAAGTAATGTGTACATATCACTATCAATGACTTGCCTGCATTTCAGAATGTAGCAAAATAATTCATTGAGAAACAAGCTCATTTAAGTTAATACTATAGGTATGCACAAAGTTAAAATACTGAGTATTTCAGGGCTTAAATAAGTGGAAGTGAAATTAAAAAAAAATAAATATCCTTTATTTATTTGTAAAAAAATTATAATAAATACCACTGAAATGTAACTATGACTCTCAGCAGTGAAATATTATTGTTTGAAAGTTTTGAACATAGTTGTGTAAACAAATGCGAGTATGAGGAGGAGGGGGAAATGTTGCAACTACTTTTGATTGGTTTTGATGGTAAGCCTCACCACTCGACAGCTGGTTCACACTCTGCAATATATACACTGACTTGCCAACTGTAGATAACCTGATGACATCTCCACAGCTGCAATTAAAGTGGCGTTTGGTGTGTGTCGTCAGTACATGGTGTTTAGCACACAGAACTAACTTTGATACACTGACTGGGGAGTAATTATTCTCGCCACAAAAAGTTGTACTCGAAATCTCTCCACTCATTCAAACGAAAATTACTTGCACACAAGTATGTAGAGAAATTAAAATATTTGCACAGTAAAACAGTAATGATATGTAGACCTTAGGGTGTGTAAAGGGTAAGCGACTACCTAGACGGAAAACTATTGCAGTGTTCATGCAATTGTTTCTTATAAATCATTGAAAATATTTGGTAGTTGGTGCAAACAAAACCCAATTAACATACAAATTAATATCCAAATGCATAGTTTCCCAAATGTAAACAATAACATTCCAAAGAATGAAAATACACTACAAAGTATATAATCAATACAAATATGTACATAAGCAAAATAAATATGCTGAAAACTGGGTAATTCTTAAGAAAAAAAAATTCTCAGAAAGAGGTATGATTCCACTCTACTAATTACACAGAACACGGATTTACTAGTGGCATCAACATTTGACCAATTGAAACCCCAAAAACTATAGTGGGGAGGGCTATGAAGATCAGGGAAATTGTGGGGTAAAAAAATACAAAATATGTACATTTTCATTATAAACTTTTACCCGCCAATTTCCCTCGAGTTCATAGCCCTCCCTCCCCACTAACGTATTTCTAAATTGTATTGGTAACGTTGTCAATTTAGGTAAAATTCAGTTATCTTTTTGCAATTAAAATTGTTTTCATGAGATAATATTACAGTAATATTACAAATAGTACAGAAATATGTTAAACTGCAAAAAACACACGCATTATTTCTCAGTGCAAACAGGCTACACATTACAATCATTTATGGGGAAACTCCGAGCTTCGCTGATGCGCGACGCTTCGTGTCACCACCTAAAACTATTGCCGGTGCCTTGAATAATTGTTTTTGGGCATTTATTCCACTGCTGTCGCTGGGACTCTGGCTCGGTGCATAATGTTTGGCTAATATATGAACATTGTAGGATCAATCACTGACTCAAATATGAAAGTACTATTTCGACGCAATTACTCAGTTTTATCCGTAGCTCAGCTTGCTGAACTATACAAACATATAAGCGGCCCCAGCCAGTTTAATACACGAACACCGATTATGTAAACATTGTACGAGCAATCACCGACACACATACCTATGTAAGCAACTTTTCCGAAGCGATCAATCAATTATATCCCTAGCTCAACTTGCTGAACTAAACACACGCTTTAACAAGAGACTTCAGCCAGTTTAATAGACGAATATTGAATTTGAAAACTTTGTTTACTTTTATTTTTCGAAAATGTCGCTCCAATATAAACAAACCTGCACCTTTCAGGCTAAGGGCTATAAAACTACTCAAGGCTCTTCAGTGTACAAGATTATAAATAGCAGTTACGACACTCAAGTGACTTCGTTCTTGGTCTTGTGGTAGCAAATTTGGGTTGCGAAAATCCTCTTTTCTGAAAAGGTTGAAACACACTATTTTCGTGTAGGTATAAACAGCCAGACCCTTTCTTCTTTATTACATCCAGGCCTGCTCTTACATTTCTGCACTCATTGCTTGCACCTATGCAACGACAAAAGAGTATTTAAGTAAATTAAAGGTGTTGTGTGAATGGAATTTTCAATAAAAATACACACTGATAATAACACTAACGAAAAATGTTATTCACTAGAACCCGTGTACTTACCGACTTGCATCCTTTGGAAATCTCAAAGGACTTGCTATAGTTCACAAAGTTGTAATTATTGCAGCCAAAAACTACACAAATCTTTCCTGCCATTATAAATAATCACGCAAGCGAGAAAATTTGAATTAAAACGCATTCAAAATACTCAAAACTACCCATTCAATACACAGCTTATCATCGTACGGACAGTACAAACCTCTAGGAGCGCTGGCATCGTTGTCTCGCGTTTTTTCGCCTACTTTCCCATATTGTCCTACCATATTTTATTCTTATATCTGATTTGATATGAATTATTTCTATAATACATTTTCAAATACTAAAGTGTAAATTTGTTCTGTATTTATGGAATTTCATTGCAATAAAATGACTTTATAAATGTGTAGCCTATATGCATTATAAATATTTGTACAGTATCTAAATATGTTACATAAATGTGTAAATACGTTCATTTGTTTGTAATAGTAATCCCAACATACCAAAAAAAAAAAAAAGGCTCCCTATTTCATTTATAATATTTTTCGCCTAGATTTTCATAACTAAACACCTTGCACCAGCAGAGCTACTAATATTTGACATTTGCAATGCTGACGGCACATGCCGTTTATATAAGGAAGTTTATAAATGTATGTGTGTCTTTATATTAACCCTAAGTGGATGGTATTTTAATTGTGGACACGTTCAAGTAGCATCAACTGTACACCGACGTTTTTACATGCACCCGCGCAGGTGCAATGACTGCAAGACTAGCAAGTATTTTTTCTTGATACGTTGAGGAGGCAATTTTGGAACATTTTGGTTTCCGTGGGGTGGTTACCGAAATAAAATCAAATTCAGATTTCAACTGGAGTGTTTAATGTGCTAACTTTGTCGACGGAAGGTGAAGATATTCAAAACCACTGTAGTTGAGAGTAAGGGGTGATGAAATAAAAAATTATCGTGATGTAAAATTATGATAGTGTGAAAACATAACACAAAGGTGAATGTACAACTAAATTAAATTATAGCAATTTAAATATGTTATGGGTGCCTTTGCAGATGAATATATGGAGAATATAAAAAAGTGTAACGTTTTCAAGCAAAAATAAGTAATAAGGACTCGTGTTAAACAACCTTTTTAAAAATTAGCGGTCGTTCAATTGTATTATTCTGAAGAACTAGCTTATCTCAACTAAGCACTCTACATACAAAGAACATCGGGCAATTCAAATATCCTACCATTTTTAATAATACCAAACAAACTATTTATATGGAAAAATTACAGGTTCCACATTAAAATAATAATCAATGATTAAATAATAATCTTGCGCTGTTTCTTGGAAATTGCTAATAATATAAATATGTAAGTGTCCTACCAGTCATAGCTCAGTCCTTTTTAGATTAACGATATCTGGTTCATTCTGTCCAGCCTCTGGGTATCTGATTAGCTTGCTACTGTACTTTGAAACACATTCTTGGCTTTAAGCTGATACAGCATGCAAAATAGGATATTGCAATATTACACTAATTTGAGACGACTTGTAGAACCAGGGTAGTTATGAGTAGGATACAGGTGGACTCCCCGGTCCATCTCGTCGCCATCTAAGTAGAAACCGTTCTCAGCAGTTGAACGGAACTCCAGGCCGATGAGACCTCATCCTTTTTAATCAGTTTCTGGCTCTCCTTCTCCGCCGTGGAAACTGCCTCGTCCAGTCGTGCAGCAATAATCTCCAGAACGTAATGACTTTTTACTTCTCCAGCCAAAACGTTCTACTCAAAAAAATGTTCCAAACCAACTCAAAGACAAAAGCTCCACTTAGCAACCATTCGTGAGATCGCCATTTTATATGGTCATAGAATTGTTCTCCATGTCGACACGTAGTGTATGGAAAATTTAATAGGAATTCATCAGCTTGTATGTGCGTTGAAAATAAATCAAACATTTAGTTAAAAACACACGGTAGAGAGTGGGTAAACTCTGCAGTCTCACATAAAAATCTTAAACGAAGTTCCATTCGTGCCATAGCCTTAATAGAATCATGTTTTAAATTGAAAACATACATGGATGGACATTTTAAGGATACGTTAATTCATGATGAAACAAGATAAATGAATAATAAGTGAGATGATAAGTGAGGAACAGCTGTAACGGAACTCCTAACACCACTAAAACAGAAATAACATTTAAAACGACAAAATATCTTACTTAAAGACATTCATCACAGCATAATCATACTGAATGTCAGAATGTCGGAATGTGCCACTGCTCTCACGCTTGAGAAATAAGGCCGTACGGAACTAGCAAACAAATTACAGCCATCCAAGCACTAAAATTAGATAGGTATATACTATTCACTGTAAAATGAGCACTTTTGAATGCCCTGCTTAAGATCTACTTGTACGTACGTTTTGCATTCTTCCGCCGTATGTAAGATTGACATTCATGGGCCTCACAACTTTATTCATGCGTCGGTCAAGTGTGAAACCGTGAAAATTATTAGAAAAGTAAATAATTTACAAATCTGCTAATTTTTACTCTTCGATTCATTAAAAATGACAGAAAGCGAAAGAAAAAATTTAAGTTATCAGAAATGGATAACTAACACTTTATATTCGACGTAAAGATACGGAACTACTTCCCATCCATAGTTACCAACTTTACTCTGCGCATGTCACTCAGTGTGCCAGTTAAAATATATGCAGGTAGGAGCAGTGGTTTTTTTTGTAAGATTGATTTCAAAAGTGCTCACTTAATCGTAAACAGCACTTAGTGGTGCGTAGTCGAAGAGATGTTGCACCATCCTGGATAAGGCTCAGTTTTTTATGAATTGTAGAATTCTTGGTGCTGCTGAAAGTAATCATACAATCAATGCAATCGTTTTGTCTGTCCGTAAGTTCATTGACTTATTGGCAGGAGAACTGAGATTATACACATACAAAACATCAGGCGGCCAACTTTCTTGTCAATGCTATCTTCGGCAGGCGCCTTGGATACTGGCCTACCCTTCTCCCGGAATGCCAAGTGAAAGTTCACCACACTAACGGCCTGCCCCATGTCCCCGCTGACACCGCGATCCGGGTTCCGTTTGAAGATCCGGACAAACGGGTACGTGCGGAAAGTTGCGAACTTGCAGAGTGTCTCGCCGAACCGGGCACAGGCCAATGCCCTGCCTGCGAGCATCTGATACAGCCTACATCAAAACACGAACCGAGACGGGTAACGCCGTACCCAACTGTAAATACTGAAATGAACCTTAGAGAAATATCACTACCTCTGAACGCACATATTTCAATCGACGCACTGAGTGACATTTGCCCAGTAAAGTTGGTAACAATGGATGGAAAATAGTTCCATATCTTACCATCGAATAAAAATTGTTAGGTAACCACTTGTGATAACTTAAAAGTACTTCTTTTGCTTTTTTTTTTTTTAATTCATTGAAGTGTAAAAACCAGCACATTTGTGTAATATTAACTTTCCTAGAAATTTAACAGTTTCACTTGACCGACGCATAAATAAAGTGATGAGGCACATGGCAATGTTAATTCTACACAAGGCGGAATAATACACAACGTGCATACAAGTAGATCTTGAGGAGGGTTTTCAAAAGTACTCATTTTACCGTGAACAGCCTATGGCCTTATACACAATCTTGAAATCAGAACTCTTGTACGTTATACAGCACAAATTACGTCATCTGGAGAACTACTGGATATTTACAATAGTTTGCAGCTGTAGACCAAGAAGTCGTATCAACATTTACAGAGAATTGAGAGAGAATCGACATTTACATCTTTTTTCGGCACTTCCAATTATGTTACATGAGATTAAAGATTAATGAAGTACTTTGAAAATAAACCTTTTGAAAAAAAAATCTGAACGCGTAACTGCGTATGTTATACCGTTGGCACTGACTGGAATATTTAAAACCGTGCTGGCAAGGAGCTAGAAAACGGAATGTCATATCTAGCTGTCACATTAAAATTGCAATATTTAAATAAGTGGCCATGAAGTTGGTTTTTGTTCAGTTCACAAACGTTACATTCAGAGTTATCGTAAGACTGGCATGTGAGAACGGCCGGGATCAAAACCATGACCTTCCGAATGCAAACGAGGCATGACACCACATGACCATCCATTCTCTGTTTAGTAATTACAGTTTAGCCAACTCACCTGCCAGAAAGCGTAGGAACTACATCATTGCGATCTTCATTTTCGCAACGCGAATTAAAAGTAAACTCTCGCCTATGTTTATCCTCCTTTTTACTATTATTAAAGTAACATTTAGTATATCTTACTCAGTTTGTGTCTGTTAGGGACTGACAAATTGGCAAACATACGTCGCACAGTTTAACAAGTGGTCTCAAAATTGTGAATTTTAGTGGGTGGGTCAATCATTTGCTTTACTATGGTTAAAAATATTCGTGATATAGTAAAAAATTTTGCGAAGTGTTTTAATGACCAATATATTTTTGCGTGGTATGTGGACTGAAAGCAAAGAGGACTGTGAATTCTCTTCACTGCAATCAGAAATGAAATTTCAAACGAAATACTTAAATTAAAAAAAATATATATATATAGCAAGGACAGCGTAGTATCTATAGGTAAATTGATGTATTTTTCTTTCGATCCGAATTGTCTTTCACGGGGTACATGGGGTGATGAAGCGATTATAGATAGAGCTTCTCTCACCCGAATATCAGCCTCACCTACTCGTGGTGCACCCTGCCTAGCGAACGAGGCTCTGGTGACAGTGTGCTGCCGGTATAACTACATCTGGTGCGGAGAATATCCCAGCAGCATCAAACTCCTCATTTACTGAGAGAGAGAGAGAGAAAGAGAAAGGGAAAAAGAGAGAAATATAGAGAGCGCGAGCGAGGTAAAGAGCGAGAGAGGTAAAGAGAGAGATAGAGAAAGAGGGAGGGAGAGCGAGATACCTATGATTGGCAAGCTGAGAGTGGCAGGCAGCTCCATCGCCAATCTTACCTACTTTGGAGTAATGATCCATTCAGGGACATTAATACACTTCCAATACCCCAAGGCAGCCTCGGATGTGGACTGTACTTTCGGAAAACGGACACGGCCATGAAGGACAAATGAAAATGGATTTCCAAAACCCTCAAAGTAGCAACGTGAAATGTGAGAGGATTAGCAAAAAGAACAATAATTAGTAAATATATATGGAAGAGTGCTAACATCAAAATAGATGCAATGACAGAGAGAACGAAGAAACTCCAAGGGAACAGATATTTAGGAAAATATTTGATTATCTACAAAGGAAAGGAAGGACATGAAAGAACGAGCAAAGTAGTGACCATGTATATCCACAAAAAATAAGACTATAACTATGTCAGCAAAGGAATTTTAACTCTGACTCTAAAAGAAGAAACATAACAATAATTGCAGTCTATGCACCAGAAGGGGGGAAAAAACGAGTCCACTGCTTTCTATGCCATACTTCAAAGAATATTATATAAATATAACAAACATCGAATAATTATACTAGCGGATATAAATGCAAGAGTTTGGGAATAACCCTATCCCAAAAATAGCTGGAATAATGGGAGAATATACATTAACTGAGAATGGATAATTGCTAACCGACTTCGCAACTTTTATCAAACTCAAAATACACATTTTTCCGTAAAAAAGATATAAATAAATTCACATGGACTGCCAGAGGTTACAAGTCTCTTATAAATTATATTATTATAAATAGAAGAAATAGAGGGAATGATAAGAGAAACAAGAGCATTTAAAGTATATTATGTAGAATCAGATCATTTTCTGATATAACAAATAGACATGTAGACAAAGTGGAGAGAGAAAAGAAAACTCACACAAGAAAGAATTAATAAAGTGTATAAAGTATATTTGCTCAATGAAAACAGTATCAGAGATCTATATCAAAACAGATTAAGCAACATATTAAAAGAAACTGCACAAGACGTTAATGAGGACTGGAATAACGTAGAAAAATCAATTAAGAAAGCAGCAGACGAAGTAGTTGGGGAAAAGAAAAGAAAAATGCAAAAAATGGATTAGAGATTTGAACCCAAGAAGTGGAAGAGGTTATTAAACAAAAACAAGAAACGTATTTTAAATATCTTATACATCCATCAGAACAGAATTATGAACATTATAAACGGAACAAAAACATGGCCAAGAGAACAATTAAGAAAGTACATTAGGCATGATGTGAATGGTTTATAAGTGTAAATAAAGATGGCGGCCATAGTAGGCTGATATTAGCATATAAAACTATGAAAATTATTATTAAAGTGGAAATAGGGGCCGTGTTTATAAATATTGTAGAAGAAGCGCAAAGGATAAACCAATATTAGAGCTTGTGGTATGAGGAATTGCAATCGCAGCTCATCATAAAACAGTAGAAAAACACAGAAACAATGGATGATTTAGATATAGATGAATAGGCAGATTTCATAAAGGCATTGAAAAATGGAAAGGCGCTACTTACTGTAGTTAACGAATGTTGAGAAAAGAAAAGAAGTGCCAAGAACATGGCGACAGGCATAAGTAATATCATTATTTTAAAAAGAGACGGAAATAACTGTGAAAATTATAGATGAATTTGCCTACTTGATACTGCACGCAAAGTATATTATAGAATTTTAAATAATAGGTTTAAAGTTTTAAGTGAAAACTTATTGTGTGAGGAACAGAAAGGTCGTAGGAAGAGCTGATCAACAATGGATACCGCGTTTGTGTTAAAATGGGTAAATTAAAAACGAAGAGAATTTAATCAAGAGACACACATAGCTTTTATTGATTTTATAAAAGTATTTTACACTGTCAACAGAGGTAAGTGATGGAATATACTGGAAAAGAGAGGATATCCACGCAATTTGATTAACGTTTTGAAAAGTCTATATAAGAACTCTAACATTAGACTGTACACAAATGGTTGTTTGACATGACCTATACCGACAAATAAATGAGTTAGACAAGGTTTAGTATTTTATAGAAACTTTTTAATATATAATATATATGATGTCATACGCAAATGGAAAGCCCAGATTAATGCAGGAATTCATATACAGCCATGCTAGTTTAAACTGCATTTTATATGCAGATCATGTTACATTTATGGCAGAAATACAATTTGAAAATATCAACAGATAAAACTAAAACAATGGCGTTTAGAGGATAAGACCCTACAATAACAAAAATAATTATCAATCAAAATATTATAACAGGTTAAAAATGTTATCATTTTAGGCTGCGATGGCATATTTGAATATAATAAAGACATAGATAACAAGTTATAAAAATTTACTAACATATGTGGAACTATAAATAGGCACTTGAAAAATAAAACTATAGCTGTTCCAACATTATTATTTGGACGTGAATCATGGGTTTTAACAAATGCGGGGGCACGCCAAATTCTTGTACCCAATAAGCAACAAGTCTACATGTCCCATGGTTGGGCTGTCACTCTTTAAACAACATATAGAGTCGCTGAACTCCTATATTATATGCCCCACGAATGGGAGACCATCTTTAACAAACTCGTAGTTTATTAAATAAAACTTACTGGAAGTGTAAATAAAAAATGCATGGACATAAAAATTTTATGTGGGGACCAAGAGCAGACATAGAGTAACACGGCGTGTAAGACAATGCGGACATCGTAAACCCTTTTAAAATGTCATCACACAAGACTTTAAAACATCTTTTAAAACAAGCAATATTCTATTAAGAATAAAACGAGGAGGAAAGGTAATGATATTAATTGAATGAAATTTACGATATAGTGAACACATTAATTAATGGTGAATAAAATAAAATAGATGCTGCTCATTTGATTCAGCCTAAAGAAATTAAACCTGTTTGCAATGTCTACATCCTTTCTTACATAAATTTGATTATGGGGAAAAGGGATAACTTCTAACTGCAATAGCAAATTCCTCCAGACTTGTAAATAGTTCAATATTTTTCGGCTATTTTAGTGGTAGCAATTCACTCGTATCTGGCCTCTGGGATATACAGGACGAAAAGTTTAAATTTTGCATAATTAAAATATGATTTGGCCGAGACAGTTCAAGTGACTAGTGAAGCAACTGGATGTGGTCGCCTTACAGTCTGCTGCACGATTGTAAGCTGGGAGATGGACGTTTTCGGAGGTGTCATTCCCGGCGCTAGGAAAATCTCATACCCCAGTGAAGTTGGCGACTTCAACACATTTCAAGAATTACATTTTCAGGCATCTCGTGGCATCTCTTCAACGATCCACGTCCCCTAACACTCTACTAACATTCCCTGGTCCTGCATAATTATTTATCCAACTTTAGGAAGAACAACAGATTTTCTTTTTTTTTTTTTTTTTTTACTGTTGCCCTAGGCAACTCAGGAAATGAACATGACTCCAAAGAGAATTTATATAAAAAGTATTATAAATAGAAGGATGACCTAGCCTAACATTGTATTTACAGATATTTGAAAATAACACAAAATTTAACTATTAAAAAATGTTAAATCATTTTTAATTTAAATTATTATTTTTAACAATAATTATAAACAAAATTTTATAGATCCTGTAATAGTCTAATATTACAGGGTCACAAACAATCAAACACAATAGGGGGCGGGCGGAAGAAAATTCATGCAACAAAGATGCAATTTCAGGGATGTAGTGGATCAGGTAAACTGAGAAGTGAAGAATCAAAGGAAGAATTGATCATCTATAGTTTAAGAGATACAGTTAAAGAAAACAGAAGAATATACTGAGATCACATCAGTAAAATGAATAGTCAGTGATTACCGCTTAAGATGGTAAAATATAAACCACCCACATAGCACAGGATATCCTACTTAGATCCACAACATCTAAAAGTCATCTAAGTTTTACAGTATATCACTAATGTATATCCGTTGGATATTCAATAGTAGATACCAGTTTCTACCACATACCGGATATCTATTTGATATTACAAAACCACCAATGGCCATTACAGAAGGTGAGTGATTACATCTAAAGATGGTTATAGGACATCCACAATATCTAAATCACATTTTGAATATTGGGCGGAGATTTGGATATCTTTTGGTAATCTTTTGAAAGTAACTTTCCATCTTGGACGTCCTTGGATATCCTGAATGTCAGAGTGTGATATCCGTCAGATATTCTTTGGATGTGTCTGTGCTATATGAGCAGAAGGCCGAAGAATACCGGGAAGATCGTGGAAGAGATTGGTATCGCAACAACCAAATGGCCTAAAGCACGAAGTGAAGAAGATGGTTACATGTGTGAATACAATAATTATTTCTGTTGCATAAAATCAAATTACAAAACAAAAGTAATAGCAATTCTCACAACAAAACACATCCATTTCAGTAAGTGCGAGTATTTCAACGGTAAAGACTTATCAAACGTGTAGTAAGTTGGCAGTTGGTAGTACACACAGTTGCGGCCATTATGTAAGCTCGGAACTTTGAATCAGTCAGCAGTGATAACTAAGAACGAAGCGGTAAAAGAGATTTGGGCGACTCTTAGCAGCGACGTGTTTCGAGAGCCGATAGGGTGACGTGAGGCGAGTATGAAGCAGCGCCAGAATGAAAAGGCGGGGGAAACGGGAGATCCCTGAGAAAACAAGTTCCCAGCGGCATCGTCCGGCACGATTCCTACGTGCGAAAATCCGGAGTGAACCGGCCGAGAGTTAAACCCGGTTCGCCTTGGCGGGAGTCGAGTAGTCTGACCGCGCAGTCACCGTGGCACCCTGCGAAGGGTTGAATTAATAGTCGGGTCTAGCAACGAGACACCGAACGAAACACACTATCGTTTCTGTAGCAACGTGGAGCTGATTTTAATTCCTTTATTTTATATTAAAACCTTGAAACCTAGAAACCCGAGCATATTTATTCGGAAAGTTTTCTTCAGTTCCAGCGACCATATTAATATTTTACAGGTTTACATAATATTTCGTTTCAATATCACATACTCGGTGAAAATCTGAATACAATTCTCCAATTTTACCCATTTACTAATTACGTATTTTAGGTGTGCTTTTCTTTAAATCACGTTGTATAGAATATCAGAGGCAGAGTTCGTGTTATAAGACGCAGATAATTCGGTAACGTGCAAAAATTACATAGTCGATAATGAGTTGGTCGCGTCCGTTAGTTATGCTGTGTTCGTTGGCTTGTCAGCAGCCGCCGTCAGTACATTTGCGAAAATGGAATGTCGCTCTGCTTCCACAATTTCTCTAATGTTCGTTAATTAGTGGAACGCGTGGCGATTGGTTCAATGCCAGCAAGCGTATGCGGATACTGTTATTGCAAGTACTTATTAAACTGTGTCTGTGCGTAGGAACTGTGTTATGTTGATTACGTGGTGGCTTCTCTTCGTGTAGTGCAGTCTGTTACACAATTTACAATACACTGTTACACAGTTGAGTAATACGTCAAATACGTGAAGAGATTTGAACGGCTCTTAACAGCGAGGTCTTGAGAGCCGATGAGAATGATGATTGAAGTGCGCTGGAATGAAGGGGCGGGGAAAACGGGAGATATCCCCGAGAAAACCCCCCGACCGACGGCATCGTCCGGCACGATTCCCACACGCGGTGACCCGGCCGGGGATTGAACCCGAATCGCCTTGGTGGGAGGCAGTAGGCTAACCATCCAGCCACCATGGCCCCGTCAAAGACGTAGTGACCAATATAGACACCTGATTTTCGCAAAAATAGTTCAACGCATGCTAGTCCTCCTCATCCTACGTGGCCCGTGTCTATCAGATTCAAGTTATTCTGGCACTGAAAGTCTGTGATTAGCGGGCAGGCACATAAGACACTTAACCATAAAAAAAAAAAAATCCATTCGAGAAAGCGGATCTCAACTAAAGTGACTTTTAATACAACTAGACAAGAACATTTCGTGAAAATTGGGTATCCTAAGCGATTTAGATCAGAAACTTGAGTTAACCCTAATGTGTTATGAGTACAGAATATCTGTGTTGCCCAGTCATCTTAATCTGCTATAAGTGAAACAGCTTTAATTCGTTTGTGAATGAAGGAAACACAATGGATGTGGATGTTTTGTTTTCTCGTATTACTCCTGTTTCCCCTCTTCAGTTCATTCCTTCGCCCTTCCATTTACACTTCTCTCTCCGATCGGCGCTGTAATAAGCAGCTCAAATCTTCCAATCTCGTTACTCCGGATTTAAGCCAGTACGAGCATAATTGTGACTACTGTTAATTTCGTAGCTGGTGTGCTTGTGTCCTGGGAATAGTGGGAGCGACTGCGTTTGCCGAAACTAGGGAGTCATTAGTTGCTTAAGTGCCAATTGATTAGCCTGTAAAGTGGTGTCGGGATGGCGAATCCCTACGTACAGGCATCCTTCATCATTGTTAATTGATTTTCCATCGTCCCACCCCCACCCCCTCTGGGAGATGTGTTGTGGTTGGCTGTTGTCTAACCACTACACCATCGCGGCACGCAGTCAGCTGCGGGGATGTTTCTAGACGGCTGATTTGAAAACAACTCGGTAATGCCTTTTGCTTGTTAACCGCCCCAATAGAGTGTTTTACTAGAAATATCTAATCTTCACTCTTCTTCGCTAAAGACAGAATGAGATTGTTCTATTGCAGGTCGTCACCCAGGCGGTAGTTCTTATTTCGGCCGTAATGGCACTTTCAACTCTTGTTGACAATTCATTAATAAATTAATATTCAGGACCAAGCTCCACGCATTTTGTGAAGGTTTCTGTGTTAATTTTAACAAAAGTTGATAGGTAGATTCTATTCTCGGTTTTTTCACCTTTTAAAATCAAATAATTGGAAAATTACACCATTAATGGAGTGTTTCGTTTTTTTCGTATTTCTGTCATGTATTACAGGCGTTTAGTACCTATGTTAACAAAAAAGTACCTTACTTTTTAAATTACCTTTTTAAAATTATTTTATCTACAAATTATAATATTTCATTTATAATCAATGTGAATAAAACAAAGCTAACATAGTTGTGTTATTGCCAAGTTAGAAATATTTATCATCCAAAATAGTATTATAAGCTGAGTGCTGACGAATATGGGGAGCTGTTCCTTTAGTTCAATATTCTAGACTTGCTTAAGAGTCGATTGGAGTCATTTTGCCTCCATTTACCACCAATGTTAATTTTACTAGCAAATTGCAACAGACCTATACGCTCTTTTGAAACTCAGTTTTCTGTACACACAAACGGAACTTAAAACCTTCAGAATAGTATCTTTAAATAGTCTAAATTATCATTTTAAATATTAATTATTACCACTTAAAACGTGCAGTTTTTTTGCACAAACATGTTATACGAGAAAGTGTTTCTCCCAAGAAAAACTTGTAAATGTTTTTATATAGTTGGGTAAATAATTTTATTTGTGGTTGAATACTGCATTCACCATTGGCTTTATGTTAATAAATTTTAATTAAATTAATCAATTCTATTTTAATATATGATACTGCAAAGTACGTTTTGGATATAGGCGGGTTTTGAACTACAGAGTATTTCACGTTGTCTGGAACTTCTCGTCTCGCGTGACAGTTTGACAAGTTGTGGAGAGCGACCACAGAAGCCTGTGAACGAGTATTCGCAGATCAGGCGAGGAAATCATTAGTATTGCTTCATTTCAAGTGTTGGCACTGTAGTATTAATAAATAAATAAAAAATGTAGCGTCGATACCGTACGGAGGGACGTGGGGCGTGTAGTGCTCAGCAAAAGAAAAGGAAACTGAAACATTTACAAGAATACTATAACAGAAAAAGGCAACACAACGTTTAGTAAGTAATATAGTTGGAATTATTTTTATGACATTAAATGTATGTGTGTCAAAACTTACACAATAGGGACTTTTTTCGTCGATTCTAATTTTCAATCTTCGGACGCATTCTTTACCTCGGGAAACTGATGTATAGGATTAGTTTATTTCATTAACTTAATGAAAATACTTTTATTTTTATTTATAGTTTCTAAAGAATATAAGTTTTGTTACTATAAACACCTGTGTTTCGGCTAGGTTCGCTCAGTTCGTGATAACATCTTTTGAACTTCTGGGAAAAGGTGCGTATTTTTTCAACACAATATTCGCTGAAATATTGAAATTCAGTCTTTCACACTAACCTAAATTAACACCTGCGAACGACACACACGTCAGTGGCCAGACAGAGATTCGAACTAGGAACCTTGTGGTCTGAAGGCTCCTGACAACGAACTAAGATGTCCATTCGCTAAGATGTTCATATTTCCTCACTGTTCTAAAATACATTTCAACACTTCTTGTACACACGTGCTGTGTGATACAGTTTCGACAAGAATTTTAATCTGACACTTATGCAGCATTTCACAAATAAGTAAAAATATTTCACTTTTTATCAATTAGACATTTATTTTAAAAATCAAAAATAGATTTAAATCACTGCGAATGAAGTATATATCGTCTCGAGAATACGGTATGTTATTGCTTTTAAATAGCTACAGAAAGTAACATGTTTGCAGGAGTGTTGTTTATGAACGTACAGTTTATCTCGTGTAATTTTTCCAGTATTTGAGAGCCACTGTCGGCCAATGTATTTAAAGCACATCAGAATGGAATCTCACTTTAAACACGGAAACGTCAGCTAATTGTCAAGTGAAGTAATTGTACCATTTTTGATTTAAAAATTGTCTGCCATCAGTGAGGGAAAAAACACGCATAGTGTAAATAAAAATAGCGAATTATTTTGGAATAAAAGTTATATTATATTACGTCATACTATGTAGTATTAAATTTTGCAGTGTCATACTAGTTTCGAATTTGCTCACGTACATATTGGAATTTATCACAAATTCAACTGTTTATCTTCATCTCCATGCAACGGAAACGAATGTTTAGCCTTGTTGCTTGTGTGATAGTTTATTTTTCGTGTTCCCGTGTCTGATTTAGTGTGTTCCGCGTCAGATTTGAAAATATTTAAAAATTTTGTTACAGTGCCGTTATTGAAAACGTCGTGTTTCATATTATATAGTGTGCATAACTTCAATTGCAACACTTTGAAATACTTGGTCAAGGCTGTTTTCGCCCATTATAAGTACATCGCCGTCGCTGGTATAACGTTTCGATTCTTTCCTGGTTTTTACAGGATACTCTCGTGTAAATTTATTTTTTCCCAATAAGTTTTGTAAAATCATATCGGGGTGCAATTTCACTGAGTTTAGCAGCGTAGCAGTTGTCATATAGGTAGTGCAAAATCACTTAGTAGTTTTTCGCTCACAAAATTTGAATTGCTGTGCTGAACATGACATAACTGCACCAGAATACTAAAATTTCAATACCTAGCTAAATAAAGAAACGTTCATCTCGTTTATATTTTAAGATTTAGTTAAGAAATAGATTTTGCCCAGATTTAGTAATTTTTACTTCCGCCTTCTACATTAAGCAAGACTATTGTATAGTTCCACGTTCCTGCTCGTACCAAACAAAAGGCTGGACATAAATTCATGGCACTATCAGTGAGTGTCAATATCATTAACGAAATGTGCCACGTATATTATTAAGAAATTACATAGATGTTTGCTGAAAGCAAGAAACATACGGGTAGACTACTTATGTTAACTAAAGGCCATTGTACAAACGAAATAAATACATACAGCATGTACAAAAGTCAAAGAACTGCAGCGAAACATCGCCGGTATTAAAACACACTCAATCACAACTTCTTGAACTTGTTTTGTGTATGTAAGTATTATAATAGTCAACATTAGGCTTTGTAATGCGGAACTGCACTGCACTGAGTTGTTATATATGTCATCCGGGAACGAAACAGTGCACTAAATCCGGTTAAAAAAAATCGTTTTATAGCATCAGTGCCATAGAGTAACTTTAATAATGTTTCTCTCTGGGTAGCTTGGCATCATTAACTTCAAAAGCTTTTTTTTTTAGCCCTATGGCTAAAGATACACACAAGTAGTAAACACAAACACCCCATCTTAAATTTAAAATAGGCTTACCATAGTTATTTTATTCTAGTTTATATATTTTGAGATTCCAGTGAAAAGCTCATAGTGGAGGAAGGTTGTGTATTCAGTCTGTTTAGAGTGCTACTTTGATACGATCTGTCAAAACTGGAATCTCTAAGTTGAGACTGATTACATCACTGCATTTGCTAGTTATTTTGCAATAATCCTCTATGGCGTAATCTGAGTAGACAAAATGTTTTATCCTCGATCAATTTATTAGTCATTGGAGAATGACTTGCTGTTACTTTCTCTATACATAATTCCCAATAAATTATACGATTATAGACCACATCGCCGACCTCCCGTGCCGCAGTCGGTTGGTGTACTGCCGGTCTGGGGTGCGGGAGGTTCTGGGTTCGAATCCCAGGTATGGCATGGGTGTTAGTCTGTTAGCTCATCAGTTACTTTGTAAGCAATCCCCTGATAAGCCTTCGGGCATAACACTGGGGGACTTTAATAAGCCCAATCCAATAGACCACATAATCTTGTTTAATTTATAGTTAATTTTGATGCATGTCTCAAAGTGTAGAATTCAAGTAGGTACATCAATAAAATTTTACTGGTTACATTTTTGTTTGTAGTTGCAATATGTCTTGTTTGGTGTTCGTCGTTTAGGATTGTTTCTCGTTGGATAAAATCAAGTTGGCTCATAGCGAGATGTCCGTTTCTAAATAATTATATTCTATAGCGCACCAATAAGTCCCGTATGCTACAGTACAGGTATGTGAGTAGAATGCCTAATCTGTCATGTCTTGTATAAAATGTACCGTACTAACAAAATAAATCACATAGGCTTATGTCCTAAAGGTTATGCTATGTAAATTAAAAATACAATAGTCAAAATTCGTTCGTTGTTTCAGTATTGTTGAAATGATTTTAAAAAAATTTCAGGAGTGAACTGAATGACACATTTCACCTGTATATATAAACTAGAAACAGTCTGTCGAAACTAAATATACAGTATAGTTGAATAATGAAAAAGTGATTTCATACCAAGAAAAAAATGTTATTGAAGAGAGTTTGATATTTCTTCAGTCAATAAATCCATTATTTGCATCACTGTTTTATATAGTATCTGTTAGAGAATATTTATATTAAAATTATGAATAATTTTTGTTACGTAAAAAAATTATGTCAATTACAAACGGCCAAAAATCAAGATTTTTCATCACTGAGAAAAAAATTCTTGTAATTAATATCGCTATATTATTTTGAGTTTCTCCAAGATCCCTCTCCCACGCTCCCAAACGCCCCACTAATATGGAAAATTTATAACGCTATTCAAATACAAATAAGCCATTAAAATGTTTTTCGATTAAACTAAACATTATATATTAAATTAATATTATATTTAAAAAAATTATATATACTACAGTAATTAAAATCGAAAAATAAAAGTTTTTCTTGAGTATATATTGTATAATATTTTCCATAGTAAATTAGTACACGCACTAATATATTTCAGAACAAATATCAAAGAATTTGAAGACCGTTTTACACTTTTCCCGCTAATTCGTAACTTGAGACTGCCAAACATCAAAACTGTCGCAGAAAGCAGGATCCATGCACGTCTCTTTAGCATTATCAGGCATACGAGCACATCAAGGAGACAAGCTGATGTTTACAGCGATAAGATGAAAATTTCCCTCCCATACCCCTCGCTGGTGCAACACTGATCCTCAACAGCCGGCGTGCAAAATGGGCATAACAAACCCCCCCCCCCCCCCGATGTACCGCGTATCTTTCCAGTGAGAAAATCACGTATTTCGGGTCAAGTCTCTCCGACTCTTAAGGGGAGTATGTAGATGAGCGTCCAAGGTCAAGAAGCGAAGGAGCGATACGGGCGACAGTTACACGCACGCCTAGCGCCTCATCGCTCCTACGCGCAAGGCGTGCAGTGTTTACGTGGTAACGCTGTACTGTGCAAATTTGATCTGTAACATAGAGGTTTTATTACACGCGATGAAAGCCCACAGATTAAACTACTCCCGTATCTTTGTACTTTTGTCTTTCCGCTTAAGGAAAATGCTTAGGCAAGTTTAAAAATGCGATATTTGACCATTTTCACGAATTTTTTTTCTTCAAGAATACTTTTAATATAACAAAAGTAAAAAATAGGGAAATATATTATGGTTTTTTTTTTCTGACAAAAAGTTATATTTTCAGAACTTTTATTACCGAGATACGCACTTACGCGCAAACAACGATTTCACAGAAAACGGTTTAGTGCATAGAACTCTTTAAGCTTTGTTTACATGAGGCGGAGGAATACACCGGAAGTGAAACTTGAGCAAGGTTTCAGAAAAGTGTGAAATAACTGTGAATGTAATACAGTCATATATTTATTTTTGGTCTTCGGCAACTTGGTTGTTTGTAGTAGTTTAATAACGTCGAAGTGATCAGGTTTTGAAACTATTTCCTCGACCTTGAAATTTCACGGTGACGCTTGTCAGTATTTCCGTCTTTGTTATTTTAAAATCGCACGTTCTTGTATTTCTAGTGTCACCCAAGGGGTTTTTTTTTCTGCTAGGGGAAGATGACAATAAATTTTGTTGCGAGGAGCGGGAAATTTTTATCGCCAGTTTTGGTGCAATCGAGCGTTTTCCTATAAAACCATCAAGCCCACTGTAAGGGTGTTAAAGTGCGAGAGGACTGTTTGCCTGCGATCTGTCGATAAGCTGGCCTTCATTTTATCTCTTCTGAATCCCCACCCCCATCTCCGTTTTTGTGTTGCTGTTCCTTGTTCGTTTTATGGAAGCGCTGATGACCATCGTCTTAAGTGGGATACATACAAACAGGTTTGGAACGCTTCGAGGTAAACCCGCGAGTCCATGGTCGAGAAGCGAGGGAGCGATTGCGGGCGACAGTTACACGCACGCCTAGCGCCTTAATCGCTCCTACGCGCAATCCGTGCAGCGTTTCCGTCGTGGTCCTGTACCGTGCAAATCCGATCTGTAACAGTGGGATTTTATCAAATGTAACGAAAACCCACATATTAAACTACGTCCGTATGTTTGCCGCTTAAGGAAACTGCACAGGCAAGCTTCAAGAAAGCGATATTTGACCATTTTCACGAATTTTTTTCTCCATGAATGTACTTAATATGTTAAAAGTAAAAACGTATAGTCATAGATAAGTTTTTTTTTTTTTTTTTTTTTTTCCTAGCAAAAGGTCGTGTTTACAGAACATATATTTACCGAGATACGCGAATACGCGCAAAGAACGATTTCACAAAAAAAATGTTTCACTTTACATTTTTCTAAAGCTCCGACGACAAAACCTCTCAACCTGAACCTCCCTTTCGTTCGTTTGTCTCCTGCAATGAAACTGCTGTTAAAATATGTACGGGTTGTTGATGAACTGCCAGTGTGTCTCGAGGTCAATCTCGGATATGCCAGGTATATTCTATTCGTGGTTACTTTCAACTTTGCTGAAGCCATGTTGAAGTTATTCTTTCAGGATACTTCCTCCGTTTCACGCAAACCCATCTTAAAAAAAAAAAAAAAAAAACTACACCAGGCAACGCACCACATTCGTGCGGACTTCAATAATATCTGCATGAGAACTATTTCTTACTAGATATTACCAACACAACTATTTTCTCCCTGCTTCAATTCACATTACTCGTAGATGAAAGATTATAATTTGTAGATTAAATATAGGTATGTAAAACTTCAACCTAACCAAAAATGCGGTACTTTTATATTAAGAGAAGTATAAAACACTTGCTGTTCACGACATATTTATGAAACAATGTGATACGGTTATGCATTTTGTACAGACGTAAAAGTATCATACAAGTTTTGTTAATAACTGAAAAGGAACAGCTGCTCAGCTATCGGAGTGGAAGGTGCGCTTAGTCTTATTTTTTTCATTACATCCTAGCATCCTAGACCAGATGTGCTTGACAGGCGTTAAAGATTTGGCATGTATATTTTTTTTAACTGATTAGGTAAAATTGTTCAAAAGTAATTTGAATATTATTTGCCTACGTTATATATCTTTCTACTAATTGATTACAGACGTGGTGTAGAAATATAATGTATGTACATAACATAACGAAAAATCTGAAATTTCTGCATATTACTGTCGGCTACACGCACGCGCACACACGCACACCTCCTTAGAATACGCTTTAGGCACGAGGCCCAAACACGTGGCAATCGCTTATCCAAGTACTCAAAACTCACCTTCTCTTAAGTGGTAAACTTTACCCAGCAATGTGACAAACAAGCCACTCTCCAGATAAACTCTTAGGTAAGGATAGCAAGATTATCACGAACTACCTATATGGCCCTCGAGCAGTATTGCCAACCTCAGTATAATTATTCTTTTTGTGGTATAATTTCAGTCATCGTACTATGTAGTATAGTAAATTAATAATACTACGGGATTGTAGTACAATTAAGATTCAGAGAAATTTCCAAAATGCTGTCTATTGTTACACTTATGCCAAAGAAAGGGAAATTTTGTACTCAGTCATATCAACAGATTGACGAGTGGTGATACTGAAAACTTGAATTTTTTTTTATCACCCGAACGTAATGCAAAACGGAACACAACATAATTATTGTTTCGCGGCCAAAGTTGACAGATAGTGCTCAGACTTGACATAAATTACACATTCTCATCCCTCTCGCTTTTTCATGTGCCACAATCGGCTCTTTGGCGAAGGCAAAGGGACAATAGTCCTAAAGCCCTTCTCACACTTACAAATTTTTGCCTTCAAATATATTTGACAAAAAAATTTGAATACAAAACATGGCTATGAATTTTTTCCTTAAAGCAAATTTTGTCAAATAATCTTGAATGGGTTTGAAAATTTGTCACGCCGTAAAAAAAAAATACTGGGACAATCTAAAAAGAATGATAATTTTTTAATTATTTTGATAGTCAGGAGGCTTTTGTTTTTCTGTGCAATCCATTTCAAGAAGAAATGTAAGTAATGTTGTAATTTATTTTCACTTCTTTACTAAATTCAAATTTCGTTTAGCATTCATGCCCACACAGCTTCTACATAAATTTATTATCTTCATAAGCTACTTCGTTTCCAGCAATTGTTCGTTAATTCAAAGTTTCTTGACGTCCATTTTTTTCGTGCACAATTATGATTGGCTGAGAACGTCAAACATCAAAGAAATCTCAGACCCTGTCCAATCTTTAAATGTTTGATGGAAACCGAAGGCATTCTTAATCTTCAGACAAATATGGCTGCGTTTATAACGTTTTATTTGACCGAACTTGTTGGAAGCAGTTTGATGGAAGAATTTGAAATCGTGACAGGGGCTTAAGGAAGGAGCTATTAAATTGATCTTCATGTCGGCCATTTGTCACTGTCATACTTAAACAAACTGTGATTTTTATGAGTAAAAAATGTTAAGTATATATAGTTTGTTCATACATTGATCTTGTTGTCAGACTATTGTAATAGATGTGCTTAATATAACGTGTTTCACCGTGTAATATATTTTTTTACACATACCCATAAAAGAATAATTTAAGGAGGTCTGTGGTACTGCGCCTGTAAGCCAGTTGACGACACTTCGCTGGTGTGTAGCCCGTCACGAACCGGTCCGTAGCTCAGCAACAGCAGAACGGCCCGGCAGCATATACGACGTTCCACAAACATCCTGCCGGCAGTCTTCGGTAACAGCAGTAAGGACGCATCACACGATGCTTGTGAGACAGTTGATAGTATGTACAGCGCTTTGCGTGCTCTCTTTACTTCAATGCAAAATCACTACCGTGAAGTAACACTGGTTGCGATGCAGCATAGGCAGTTCGCTAGCTCAGCATCCATGTCATTTTGCGTGAGCAACCACAAGTGAGAGATAAGCAGCAGACACATTGTGCCGACCGTGGGAGGGAAAAATATTAAATAGGAATGTTAACTAGGTTGATAAAGTGCATGGTTCATAAAATCCATTAAATTTTCCACAAATTCCACAGAAACTGTCAGAGTTATGAGATGGGAATTACTTAACACCTCGAAAGAGTTATTTAAATTATCTTATTAAATTAAAATAGAACCGATTTCTAAAGCGGTAGATTACAACCAAATCGTGGGAATTCTTATCAAATCATACACTGAAATTAGATTGGTAGATATGCAGGTGTCAAATGAAACATAATACTATAAGTGGTGGCTAACTTATAAGATAAGGAAACCTTGGATAATCTTACGATTATAATGATAAATAAATTCTCATTGTGATTTTGAAACAAATGCAATTAATTCCAAAATATTAATATTTTTACATTAGATTAAGTGCTAACGTAAATCAATGCACACATGACCATTGCAGTGTTAAATTTGTACCAATTTTAACTACTCAAAATGATTGCAGTATCACAACATAGTGATGTAGTACCACATATAGGTGTGTATAAGAAATACGATGCGCTGTACTTCTTTATTGCACATCTGGGATAACCATTCTCCTGCATGCAAACCACACCAACTGATATGGAATTAGCATCTTGGGCTGACGACTCATTATAAGCGTGTGTGTCATGTGTAACCATGAGTTAGACTTGAAGAATATAAAACCACACATTCCCAGTCCATATGCGGAAGAATGTACTGATGTGATGAACGCTGGTTCCCAGTGCCACGGATAAAAACTTTATCCCGTGTCATACTCCAAAGAGTTTACATGCTGTGCAACTGTCCACGAAAACGCGATTTACAACGATGTATGCCACCAGAATAATACATCGTAACTATTACTGTGTGGCTACCCAACATGCCTTAAATCTTGAAAACATACTCTCTTAAAATTCGGGAGACGCCATTTAAATAATTCAAGGACGTTCATATAATCTGCAACGAATATTTTCCACTGTAAAATAATTTAATGTGAAATTCATTTACAATTAAGGGAAGCTAATTATAGTTACACATAAGAAGAAAGGGGTTATTTCTGAACGACAATTGAAAAAGGCATGGCAAATGTGGAGAAATTCCGTTCCTTACGCCGCACAGTGGGCTGGATTCTCTAATCATGCTGCAGAAAACGAAAAAAAATTAATCTTTTTCCCCAGTACAAAAATTTATTCTATGTTATTGTACATGGGTGCAAAATATATTTAAATTTGTATATCTTGAGTAGTAGGGAAATGTTCCCAGGGAATTGTTCTCTGGCGGCTATCGGCATCTGGTACAGGATGGCAGAATTCGGCCGGCCGCCATGTTGTTACGTCACCATCTGCCATCTTGGATGTCATTTACCTTGACCCATGACCTTGACCCTGGTAACCTCTGACCCCAAAACATAAAAAATGGCGAAAATTTTAACTAAATTATGAAAAAACTTATTACGAAAAATTTTTCTAAGAAATAGTTTAAAAAATTTAAAAAACGTTAAAAAAAACTTGGACTTTATTACTAAAATATTTTATTAAAAATAGTTAAAAATATTTTTTTACAAAAATTAATTTTAAAAATCGTAGAATTTATTATAAGTAGTATTTTCCCCCGGCGGCCATTTTCCCTAACAATTTCCTCTTTTTTTTATTCAAAATTTCTCTTTTTTACCTTAAAATTTTTTATGAAATTTTTATTTAAAAAAAATATGTACGTTACTGTCTCTCTCTCGCCTCCACTAATTAGTCCGCAGGCCTCCACTCCCCTCATCTATACTCATTCCGCCATCTTGATTCTTTTGTTCGTCATTTGTTTACATGTTACTGGAGGCAACCATCTTGTTTTATTTTCGTTCATCATTTGTTTATATGTGTTACAGGAGGCTGCCATGTTGGGAGGCAGTCATAGTGCTAGGCGCAGTCCTCCATGTTTGTGTCATTTGTTTTATTGTTTGCGTCTCACCTTCGTACGACAACCATATTGTATTTCATATGTTTACATCCCCTATGTATGACAAGGTGACAGCCATATTTGTTTGTGTGTTTAAAGTATAGGTTACACTGGCAGCACCATCCATATTGGATTCTATTCACAACACATATATAGTATCGATTATGCCACATGCTATCGGCCTGTACCGTGTGGTGAAATTGACCATTCCTGAAAAGTACTTAAATCTAATTATTTATTTTTTATTCTTATATTTAAAAAATCCTTCCTGATTTATATATAACACAGCACATCTTTTTTGTATAAAATTTACTGTCCACATAATAAAATATACAGGTTTATTAATCTTCTTCAAAGTTCACCTCGACGACCCAGGTATTGAAGCGGACAGGGAGACACCACCACTTGAAGTACGCCGCTTCCATTATGACGTTTCAGCACCTTCTCGAACCTTGAAGCTGGCGATGCTTGAAGACAGCTAAACAGTTATAGTGTGCGAACTGTCAGCTGTGCTCTCGACAGTATTTTGACGGTCTTGTCTCGGCAATTGTAATATACAAGCCGGTCGTGAAGGTTCTGGCAGAATGTGTACATGCTGGCAGGAATATTTCCATGTGTAGTGAATTCGATCTTACAGTCGATCACGTTGGAGGTAATACGCTCGTCCTGTTTACTCACATCGAATACCATGAGCGGGGCCAAACACTTGAACATGTCAGAGCTCAATATCGGAGATTGAGTGCGTCCGTAATATGCAGTTTGGAATTGAGCGCGTCCGTAATATGCAGTTTGGAATTGAGCGTACATCTGGTATGCCAGCAGGTGCTGCCCACTTACAAAGTCCGTGTTCATGTCCACGTATGGGTAGCTTTCGTTATTAAAAAATATTTTGACATTTTCTATTTGATATGTGTCGAACTGCGAACGACTCACTCTTACATTGTGCTGTTTTCCGGTCTGTAGCCCAGCAATGATGTATCTCGGTTTCTCAGCAGCAAAGCTGTACTTCGCCATCAGTTGATGCGCTGGCTTACTGACAATCCGGGATATGTCTTCAGACTCCACGACCTGAAAGCCACATCGATAATTTTACCATCTTCCACATTCTGCAACATGTGTAAGCGTTCTGCAGTGCTCAACTGCACATGAGGCAGCATCCATCCGATAGACTGTACGTTCAGTTCCACTGCCTCCAGGTTTTCTCCCGCACCCACGATGATGTCCACATGCGTATTGGCGAGTAAGTAGTAAGTATAATATTTTATTAGGTTCCTTACTTTTACAGGCAGAGAAACAAATAAAAATCTCTGAGATGGTAACGATCCTGATGTTTGGCATAAAAAAAAGGACAGTAGTTTAGAACTTAAAAAGACTTATGCATATGCAAGCAGATCACCCAGAGCAAGGTTTTGGCTCCACAACAGACCGATACACAGCTAAGATATTTTTCGCTGAACTAAGCACAGAATCAAGACCTACAGGTATCGACGAAGAACTAATAAGGTTTTGTGTGTTAATACAGTTTGCTTTATCTAGTGGACATAACATTAATATTGGCGAGTAGGAGACTTACTATAGGACAACAAAAGCTCTGTACAAAGAACTGTACAGCTGGTGTGGAATGACTCCAACTGTTCACAAGGTGTTAAAACATAATTCCTTAATAATACATAGTGCTGTCGCACCAATTGGGCAGTTGTCTGAGGAGGTACAGGAATCGCGAAATAAAGACCTCAGGAATTACCGGTAATTTTTTTACCCGAAAATCCAGTAGAAGACTGCATCTACGTGAACCATCCTGTAGGCGGCTATTCTAATTAGATCCGGTATCTTCTGCTCGGAAGCTACCAAGAAAAAGTGTACACAATCTTCCATAAGAAATACACAATAACTGAAATTTAGTGATTTTCTCTGAGCAGTGTGAAGGCGATAATGATGTTGAAAGCTGTCGAGGCTACACATTTGATGTATCGGATTTTTTAAATATGATGTGTTTCTATAGTTGCTCAGCTGACCGTGTCTATATTGAAACTGACATGTTTACCGAAACATTAATCCGGATGCTATGTGCGTAGTTATTCATGTTTCATTAAAAATGAATATTTCTGATTTAGCCTATTAGTTAATTATGAATTACATTATGTATCAAATATACCTTCTTACAGTATTTTCAATTGCAAGTGTTCCAAATATAAGGTAAATATACCGCATAATTTGTTAGAAACATTGCCTGTAACAAGTTTACACAGTGACTATCACGTATGTTAGAATATTTTTTAATATTATGGAAGAAAGAGTGCTGCAGCGCTGATGAAAATAGTTTTCCATGTCTAAATTTACACCAGTGTTGAACCCTTAAAATGTACTGTTTCTGAAAAGTAACGAGCGTATATAAATTATTATTGTTTTTCAGCCCCCCCCCCCCTTTTTTTAAATTTGAACAGTATAAGTAACCAAAATCGTGCGTTTATTCGTTTTGTCATACCCACCCTTCAGAAAGAACACTGTGTCGAATATCAGCCCCAAAAAAAAAAAAAAAAAAAAAAACCTAGTGTCTGAGGGTTTTTTTTTTTGCACCACGATTAGAGAATCCAGCCCACTGTGCGCGCCATAAGGAAAATTACATAACAATAACAATTAAGGATAATACTTTCTGTTATGTACCAACACCGCATATTTTCTTTGTAACTCGGAGTTATAAACCACTTTCCTAAGTTAAAGTGGCGGATGTTGCGAGACGATATAACCCAGTATACCAAGAAGTTAAACATTATCTACAAGCTGTGTTGGGCAGACTTAAAGCGAAAGTGTAAGGAAATTTGTCGGATGCTCGTGTCACCGAGTGCTACATGGTACAGCTAATCGAAGGTCCAGAGACCCCGTGTGAGGTTATGGATAACATTTTGACAATGGTCAAAATTAAGTTGTTACAGAACAGCTTATGAAACACGCAGTTTAATTATAACAATGCCAATAATTAATTCAACCGAGGAAATTTTCAGCCCGAAGTTATGCTCCGATTCATATAACTTCAATAAGATTTGACAGACATTGTGACCAACCTACACAGCATGTTAACAGTAAACGCCCCCATTTGCCAAGTACTGTGTCAGCTGATGGTTGTTGCAGGATGCGTGTTATCATGTTGGCGTTCTTGGCGATGAGTGCAAAAGAAAATAGTACTCGGAATAAAAAATTATAATGTGGGGAAATTAATGATAATTATAACATTTATGATTAAATTACGCCGCTAGACCAATACACAATTTTTCTGAGTTATAGAGCAAGGGCTTTAAGAATATTTAGAAATATTATGGTAGAGCATACGAACATCATGGTTATGTGAAAGGTCTCCACCAATCTCCGTTGAATCTGTTTTACACCCACCCGGTGAAAAGCCGTTGCTATTGTGCTCTCTTCCGTCATAATTTATCTACATGGAAGAATTCCTTGCTCGTGACGTCCGAATATTATATATACAGTTAATTATTTTTGTATTAACGTATTTAATTAAGCGTAGTTCGTCGTAGGTTCCCTTTCAGTACAGTCTCCTCAGTGAAATGAATTATCGACACGTGTCTGCTGCTTTGTAAAATAGTTTGTTGTGTGCTGTGGCACGCCATTTCCTCTGACCATCACGGAGCGTGAGTGAAAAATTATTTGCGCTGTGAAGTTTGAATTTGTTTGTTTCAAGGAATAGTTAGTGATAATTTATTTCATGACTTACAAATAAACATATTTCGTATCTGCAGCCAACAAGTGAGTTTAGTGAATTAATAATCTAAAGTTCGGCACGTGTTTAGAAATTACGAAGTGAACAGTAAGTTTGTGTGTTTTGTAATTTTTTTCTTAAATTGTTGTTAGAATATTTTAAATGTAATTGGACTTTTATATGATTAAAACTAACGTTTTTTACGTAGAAATTAAATTTGCTTAACATGTTTACAATGAGCTTTTCGCGCATCGAAATTAACAGTGACGTGTTTATTGCGTTTTGTTCATGCGGGAGGTTTTCAAATATACGTGGTCTAAATAAGCGCCCTTTTAGTGTAGTTCATTAAACACTATCTACCAAAAAGTAATTGGGCAACCATGAAGATAGGTAATTCAGTACGTCAGTTGACATGTGTTTCACGGCCTTCGGCGGAGGACCGCTGGTGTTTGTCCGTGGTAGCATGAACACAGAGACCTATTGTATCATTCTGGATGATGAAATGCTCCCAACACTGTGGCGTCTTTACGGAATGGGCCGGTTTTACTTTCAGGATGACAATGCCAGGTACCATGTTTCAAGGGCTACTATGCAGTTGTAAGCCGACAAAAATGTTCGCCGATTGGACTGGCCCACACAGAGCCTCGACTTCAACCATATAGAACATCTTTGGGACGAATTGGATCGCAGGGTGAGGGCTCGTCAGGCGCGGCCAAAATCCACTGCTCAACTCATGCAATGGTTGCAAGAGGAATGGCGATGAATCCCCTTGGATGTCCTGCAAACACTCGTACACTGTAAAAAAAAAATTCCTTCATTTTACGGAAAAGTGCTGGTAAATATTTATCCAGAAGTGTCCGTAAACTATCCGTAAAATTTCGGACACATTGATTTTTCAGAAACAGACTTTCCGTAAATTTCACGGAACCTCTCCGTTAAATTTCAAGTTAGCTTTTCGTACTCTCCGTTTAAAATGAAAATAGATCACGAATATGTCTTTAATTTTCGTTACTTGGGTGTTCCGCCGTGTATAAAAATGATATTAAAAAGTTAAAATATTTTATATTTAAGCGAAGTTTGAACCCGAGTAAAAAAAATTGCCAGTCCACGACTCTGACCATTCACTTATACCACAAATTTCACATGAGAGTAGTAACTTTTATATTTATATTCAAAAGACAAGAGCAAAAATTCAGTTTCTCTTGAATTTAGTGTATTTTTGTGTTGCCAAATGTTACAGATGCCTGATGTTTGAAAGAATAAGCCGTAGTCGCGTGGATAAACTTAACTGCTGCAGAAATGATAATTTTCTTGTTACAGTGGCGAAGAAAGCTTCGTGTAGAATCGGCATTGTTCGTCCCCGTATCTCGAGGCAAAAGGGAATACGGGGACTTTCCGTATTTTGTATTTATGGACTTAACTCCGTTTATCGTCATCACGGATTGCCTTTCTGTATTTACACTGTACTTTTCCGTAAAACATTCCGTAAATATACGGACATTTTTAACTGTATAGAGAGCATGCCAGACAGGGTGGCTTCTCTTATAGCCGCTAGAAGTGGCCCTACGAGATTCTAGCGGAGTGACAACCACCGAGCAAACATTGTGGACACGTACCCAATTACTTTTTGGTAGATAGTATATAAAAAATGCAATGATATTTATCTGTTGAGCATCTCTCGCATCGGTATGAACAGCGACACATTTATCGCATTTAGTTCTTTCGATGAAGTTAAAACATTTGAGTTATAGTAAATTGAATGTTATTTCCGTACGAACAAAATTTTCCACTGAATCATCAAAACAATAAAAGTTCCAATCGCCACTCTCTCATAAGAAGAACCACTAAAAAAAATCGCGTTTCACGAAAGACATTTAACTATAATTCCCCACCCCACCAACAAAATAAAACATAACACCAACTAGTATATTATGAAATCATAACAAAAATAACAGTTGAGAATGACAACCAGCTATAGTAGCCTAAGTAATGGACAGAAGTTGTCAGTCTTTCAATGCTTGCCATTTGATTCATAGTTTGTTTACAAATGTAGTTATTTTTTTTCACCGACAGAACAGCTGTGGCGGAGTGATACGTGGTGGCCGCACGTCTTTTCGAGAACTGTCAGAATTTACTGAAGTTATATGTAACGTAGTATACGCCTGTCCCGTCGACATCTGTAACTGGTCGACACCATTCTGGTCGAATAAATGAAGTCTATTGTAAGGTTGTCGTACTCAGACCTTAACCTACACACTCTTTGTCACCGAAGACACTTGTGAACTTCCGCACTTGGACTATCTGCAAAAATTGCGAGCAAATCTGGCACTAGTTTTTACCTCATTAGGGGTCACTGGCTTCCAATATGGCCGCCGATGATCGGAACGGCAGAGCATGAATGGCCCCGTGGCTCCGAATCTCCATTCACTTGTCCCAAAGTCGACTATATCCTTCTACTATTGATTGATTATGTTCACTTTACTCCTGTACACGTACTTACTTAGGTTGATGGTAACGTACACTTATTTATTTTATTAAGTTCTTAAAGGTCTCAGTGTGAATTTGTTTTTTTTTTTTTTTAAGTAGTGTTTTTCTTACCTTGCTGAAAATTAAATATATAATATGACAAATTCGATAGTGGACACAACACATTTCTCACAAATAATTAAAATGAACGATTGGGTTTTTGGAAAACAACCCTTGAGATCAAATACACACTATAAAGAAACTGAGACATTTTGATAGTTAATGTAGATTTTGAAGATTTCTTGAAGTAACTGTAAATTACTGTGTTATTTTCTTATTTACGGACTACTGCATATTTCTTAATAAAGGGGGTGTACGGTGTTTTTTAATTAATGAAAATAGTAGTGTCTGAAAGTGTATAAAAAAGTTCGTTTTTACAAGATCACTTTGGAATGTTTTGGTATATCGATAAAATGTGATTCGACGTTAGAACAGTGATCCATGGAATAGTATGTAACGGGTATATAGCGTATCCATGGCCATACTTCGATGTCGATAACATTTAGCTTCATTAAATAATTGTTATCTTGTATATTCACCAACTGTATTTCTTGATTATAGGTCATTTTTAATTTAAAATCGATTATTATTCATCAAAATACAGGTTTTAATATTTTTCTGTTGCATCCCATAAAATAACAGTATCTTTTCGTTTCGTTAGCTATTATAGTTCGCTTTAGTAATAAAATTTTTGAAAAACAGTGCCAACATTAGGACAACAATTACTATAAGTATTTTAAGAATTCAACAATTTTACAATTCAAAAGTATTGCAAGATTTCAACTACGGTAATTGTTGCTATGATACCTTACTTACCGCATGTAAGGTGTTATATTCCTGTATTTTTACTTAATTTTATGATATCTGTGTATTTTTGAGATAATGCTCGTCAGGTATGATTGCGAGTGTTTAACAAACATTACACGCAGATGTCATGTCAGAAAATTCTGGATTTACAATGTTTTTGATTCCTTTCCTTTCTACTGGCACTGAAATTGCATCATTTTCTGAAAAATGTGTAGAAATAAAAAAAAAGTATGTTTACTTGTTTTTCTCTCTGTTAATTAATTTTTAAAAAATACACAGAAGGAAATATGTAACATCTCACATACCATGCATAACTTAAGCACTTCACATGTTTTAAAAAATCACAAATTGAAACCATTTCATCAGATATTAGAATTTTAATGTCACAAACATTAACTTTATACATTTTTTGATAAAATTTTATCAACACTGGTATTTTTACAACTGCAAACATGCTTTGCCTAAGTTTACAGCTTGTACTGTCCATCCAAATATATACACTACAAACTTGAGTATTAGCAGTTGTAATAAGCAACGTAAATAGTGAACAAAATTGTATTTTTTGTTTGCGTACAAAACAAAACGTTTCTCACAAAAATATAAAACTTGTGGTAGTAAAGGCAGATATTATTAATTCAGATTATTTCGACACGAATAGGCAACGACGTCAGTTTTCACCTGAAACGCAGCTACGTTTTGCACTGGAAAACACATACTTAACTTACCGTACACATAATCAGACTTAACATTTTTGTTGGTTCCTCCAACAAGTTACTTGTTTATTCGGGAAACAAAAATTGTCACTGAAGACTGTTCACGATAAGGTGAGCACTATTGAAATCAACCTCAGAAAAAATGTCACTGCCTCTGTCTGCGTATATTTTAACGGGCGCAGTGACTTGACATGCGCCCAGTAAAGTTGGTAATAATGGATGGAAAGTAGTTCCATATCTTAATGTCAAATATAATGTGTGAGGTAACCATTTGTGATAACTTAAAATCTTTCTTTCGCTTTCTGTTTTTTTTTTTTTATGCATCGAAGTGTAAAATTGACCAGATTTTTAACATAATTACTTTTCCAAAAATCCCACAGTTTCACCTCACCGACACATTAATAGTGATAAGGCGCATGGCAATGTTAATTTTACATAAGGCGGAAATACATAAAGTGCATACAAGTAGATCTCGAGCAAGGTATTCAAATGTGCTCATTTTACCGTGAACAGCCTGTAGTGCCAAATCGTTATTCTCGGTGTAGGTACTGATTGCAGGAGCGTGACTAAACAAAATAATAAGAATAATAGGATTCAATTTTTAAATAAATATACTCTGCAAAGACAATATACAGAAATAGAAATACTAAGCGTAGTTCCTCAGGTACAACCTAAGTACTGATTAAGCCGAAAATCAGCTGAGGTCCTTGAAGTTAAAATAGCGAAATGAATGACTGGCAACACGCACACCTGTAAACACATTCTCAGACACAGTACAGGCTGTTCACCGCTGATTAAGCACTCTTGTAACCAACCTTTGAAAAAATGCCACCTACCCTAACTGCATATATTTTAACAGGTGCACCGACTGGTATATGCGCCCAGTAAAGTTGGTAACGACAGTGGGAAAGTACTTGCATGTCTTAACGTTGAATTAAAAGTGTTAAATATTGTTTACAATAAAGTGAGCACTATTGAACTCAACCTTAGAAAAATATTACTGCTCATACCTGTATATATTTTAACGGGCGCATTGTGATATGCGTCCAGTAAAGTTGGTAACGATAACTGTTGGGTAACCTTTTGTAATAACTAGAAATTGTTCATTTCGCTTTCTAAATTTTTTTAATACATCGAAGTGTAAAAATGAGCACATATATAAACTATTAACTTTTCTAACAATCTCAAAATTTTACTTTACCAACGCGTGAATAAAGCGATGAGGTCAATTACAGTGTTAATTTTACATAAGGCGGAAGAATACACAATGCGCGTAAAAGTAGATCTTCAACAGGGCTTTCAAAAATGCTCATAACAGTCTATAGGTAAACATTTCTGAATACTGAAAATATTTATTTTTTTCTTAAGGGCACATATGTGTAAGAATGAGGAAATTTGTGTAATACGTACTTTTCTGATAACTTCACAGTTTAACTTGACCGTACGTATGCATAATGTGATGAGGCACATTGTAATATTAATTTCACCCATGGCGGAAATGTGCATACAATTAGATCTTAAGGAGGGTTATCAAAAGTACTCTACCGTGAACAGCCTGTATGATATCGCACTGCTTACTACTATGTTTCGCAAGGAAAAGGGAAGTAGACGGAAAAAATCACGATTCACTTTGTAATCTACATTGTCATGTAATACTGGCGTAATCACTGTAGTATTCGCTTCGGAGGTAGACTGAAGATCCAGTCGCCAGGAAGAGCGGCGCCTGCTCGCCGCGAATTGCGGGACATTCCTTGCGTAGGCGACTTGCGTCCGTCGACTTGTCCACGACTCAGAGGATGCGGTGTCAAGACGGGGCCTGAGAAGTGGACGGCCTGTCTCTTGCTGCCATGAGCGCAGTCGCTATGGGGATCTTCGTAGGCATCGCCATCGCCCATCTGCACACACAAAACCAGCGCATTCTTTTGACGCAAGTTCTACGAATTTCTTTTAGCGAAGAAATTAACACAACTTTGTTTTATATTCGTTACACTTTCAGTATGTCATTGTAATTGTCCAGGGCTTTTTTTAACGTCCCCCGGTTTTATGCTTGAAAGCTTAGCAGGGGACGGCTTACAGACTAAATTATAACCTAAATTAACACCCATTCCTTACCCGGGATTCGAACCCAGGGACTCCCTCACCCCAGATTGGTAGCACACCAACCGACTGCGCAATGGTAGGTCGGCTACACCTTTCAAGAAATATTTTATTTTTTCCTACAAAATAATGTATACTACGCGCCATACATCTGCGAGCATGGATGACTGTTGCAAACAACCCCTCTACTTGCCACTCTCTCTTGGATGAGTGTACGGTTGAGAAGCAGGTAGCTTGAGAACACAGCGCGAAATTACTAAATTATAAGGAAATATAAGCTGCTTCAATTAGTTCTCGAATTTCAAAGTATTACGAAATAACCGCAAATAAATGTAGTGTTAATATTGAAATCAGAGACGGTACTGATGTACTCTCGTCGACGTTTGTTATGGTTTTGAAAATATGAAGGGGTATGAGTGGCAAGTGGTTACCACGGGCAATGTTTTTTGTAATTCTTTACATAATGTGGCAGACTGGAATCTGCTCGGTTACAAACCCGATCCCCTGTACCATATCTAATGGATTCCATGATTCTTCAGTGATGCTATCTTTCCTTGTGACCTTGCTCAAGCTCGCAGATATCTGGCGCGGAGTCTACCGTCAAATTCCATTTATTTGCTACATTAACTGCGTCAGCCAGACTGTCAAGACCAATAAGTCCGGCACGGAACATAATCTCAAACACAAACCACGACAAAGAAAGCACATTCCGAAACTAGGGGCGGATTCAGGGGACGTGGGGCTAAAACGACCTGATCCCTCCCCTTTGAGCTTAATTTTACACGAGATAAAATAAGGTTTTCCTTGAAAGTAATTGCATTACTAAGAATGTAATATTAAGACATACACTTGGTATAGTACAATAAAACTTTTAAAAGTGTCCACTAAGTACGCACTGATTTTTATATGCAGCATTAAACCTTAAAGATTACTGGTAAGTATGAGTTTTGGACGCGATGCACAAGTTTCCCATTCCTCTTAATGGGTCTCCAAATATGTAATTGAAGGAATCAACTCTATAATTCCGAAACTTATAATTACATTTCAAGAATCAAAATTACAAGGCGATCAACAGCAATTAAGGAGAAATAGAAAAAATAAAGCACCCTATATACCAACAACTGTTTCTTAACATAAAGATAAGCTAAGGGGAACCGATACTTTATAATGGAAAAAGTAAAACTAACGATATCAGTCAAGGAAAACCTACACTAAAGATGAAGACCCTAGGTCTCGGAGGATGTCAATAAATCGTTCTAAGAGAACAAACGTGGCCACGCTCACAATAGCAAGGCGACGGAATGCAACATAATTAAGAAAATAATACCAGGCATGCTAAACTTTACAATGTAACACATTTATTGATTAGTTTGATTGGTAATACTCTTCATATTTTTTAAATCAAACATTTGAAAAATCATCCCATTTATGACATGTCTGGTTCCCTAAATATGTCGAGCATCACATATTCTATATTTCTATTAACATAAAACTATCTTATTTTTGGTTAAATTAAACTTTAATATATATTTTATTTATAAACTTTAATATTTCATTCCTAATTCGTACGCATAAAAACAGCGAGAAATAATTTGCGTTGGCAATGCCTAGTAAGAAATAGGTCTCATGCAAAATAGTATTAAACTTAGTGTGCACGAATGCGGTGCGTTGTCCCATTGGTGTAATTTTCTACACCTGGTTAGGCTCTGTTATGAATGAGGTGGAAGAATACTTTGGAAAGTAGAACTTGAACAGGACTTCAGGAAAGTTCGAAGCGACCGCGAATGGGCTATATAGTTGGGCTGACCTGCGCTCCCGGACGGAGTCTCGCTGCTTGAAGACGGAACCGCTGACGAGGCGGTAGACCCTGGAGTTGCGCCAGCTCGTGGTCGACGACCCGCTGCCGCCGATGAGGTCGGCGTTGGCCCTGGGGTTGCCGCGGGTCGCCAGCAGGTGCACCAGCTCCGTGTTGAAGCCCAGGTAGATCCACGGGTTCACGCAGCTGTTCAGGCTCGACAGCAGCGCCAGGATCGTGAACGCCGCGCCTGCACACACCAGCCACACTCAGAAAAAGTCGCTCTCAATTTTACGTTCTTACAATGCAGACATGTGCAAAGATAGTGAATTGTAAATTGCAACCAGATTGAGTGAAAAGAGCATCCTCTGTTGCTATTGCCTTTATAGCAAAACTGCAGCATGTGGAATCAATGATTTTCGATGTTACTTGTACGGGAAGCCCTTTACGGTAATTACAGACAACTTCGGTTTGAAACGGCTTCTTGGATTGAAGGACCTAAGTGGAAGTCTCATACGTTGGGCGCTGTGTCTCAGTGGATACAGTTACACTGTGGCGCATCGTCCTGGAAAGTTGCATGGAGTTGAAGATGCACTGAGTCCGTAAGGTGCATGTTGCTGATATTGCTGTCGAAGACGTACAGGCAGTCAAACAGCGTGAACCTGTACGCCATGAATCGATGCTGCAACCCAAGTTTGTCAGTATAAGTGGTGTACTGTACAGAGAATGTAAATTTGGAAAGCATGCTGCAAAGTTGGAGTGTCATTACTCATTATATGTATGCCATGGTGGCAGTGAAGCTAACAAATCAAAGAGTCGCGAAGAAATATTGGTGGCCTAAACGACACGAATATGTCGATTATTATGTATAAAGCTGTTTCTCATGGAACAGACAGACTGGACTTGGCAAAACACGATCACCACGTATTGAGCTGTCTGAAACAACGAAACCTTTTGAAAGGATTGGAATGGATATCTTCGGGCCACTACCGAAAAACTCCTCTGTAAACAAGTACACCCTAATCGTAATTGACCACTTCACAATGTATCTTGTCATGCACCCAATCAGGGATGAAACTGCCAAGACTCTAACAAGTGTAGTTTTCGAATGGATTCTAAAGTATGGTGTTCCAGATGCCGTAATTTCAGATCAAGGGACTAATTTCATGTCCGAACTAATGGTGCAAGTCTGTAAGTTGTTGAAGATCATAAAATTACACACAGCAACAGGACATTCAGAAAGAAGGAAATTGACGAATGGAGAGTGTGCACTATAATATGGCTGGAATGAAGTCATTGTGTTAATAAACACCTTAACAACTGGGATATGTACCTACCATATGTCGTGTCTGCAAACATCGCTAAAGATAAAAAAAATCATTCCTCAAAATCATACCTAAAAACATACTGTTAGCCACACCCCCCTTTTTTTTCTTGTGCCAGATGCGCCACACATCAGGTCCCGCCACTATTGGGGAAGTGAGTCACCACTACCTGCCTGCCGTTACGTCGTCCGGTGGACGGGATGGTTGACAGCTACCAGGACTGGGGTCACTGTCCTCTCCATATATCTTTTGAGAAGTCGGTGGTAGCTGGCTATCGATTGAAACCTCAGGTAATCTCCTTCCTCGGTGCAGCGCGGCATGCAAAGTTGTTTCTGGGCTAGGGACGAAGACACTATAAATACCCTCAGAAGCCAGGGAATCGAGAATTTTCGGGGTAATCATCTGGCTGAAGTTCGTATTCGGGCGAAGTCTGGTGAAACGAGGGACATCAGCGAAGAGGACGGACGGCGGCGGAGGATGCGAGACTATGGCTGACGTGTGTGTGTGTGTGTGTGTGTGTGTGTGTGTGCGCGCGTGAATGTGGTGGATGGGCGAGGAGCGTGGCACCCGACAAGTATAGGGCTACTGTGCATGGGAAGGGGGGGGGGGCACCCATAGCATTGCGGACTGGTTGAATGTGGACTGAATTATTGTGGGGCTGTATGAACAGCTTATACGAGTTTTGTTGTAGATGTTGAAACTGTCAAATATGGGCATATAACTTAGAAAATAATTCAACTGAGGTTTATACATTGTTTATTGGGACTGATGTTAGTTTTTTTATGCATTATTTTCAGTGAGGTGATGGACGATTATGTAAATATTAGTTGTAATAAATATGTTAGAGCGTAAGTTGAGAGCTTTAATTTCAATGCTTGTAAATAAATTAGCAAATTATTATTAACACTTTTATTTAATTAAGATCTAGAACCCAGCTGAACCTACTGACATTGTAAAAGTGTAACAAAACTTAAATATCATACCTCAAAAACATAACTCCATACCTAAAAATCATACCACAACGTATACCTTAAAAACCATAATTCATAAAACATAACTCAAAAACACACCTGAAAAACATACCCCAAGCAACATGCTTCAAGAAACATACCTAAAGAATGTACCTCAAAATACCACAACTGTTCATGAAAAAACATGCCTATAACCATGCCTCAAAAACCATTCATAAAAACTTGCCTCAATAAACATACCCCAACGTGCCTCAAACGCCATAATTTACCTCAAAAATCGTACCTCACAAATATACCAAAAAATAGAAGATAAGAATACCTACCTCAGAAGTAAAAACGTACCCCATTAACACGCATCTAAATCATACCTCAAAAATAAAAACATATCTCAAAGACATATTTCAAGGTCATCCAATGCGAAGGTCACAAATCTAACATAGGGGTTGGTTTTCTTCTGTAATTTTTTTCCCGATTTTTAAATATTATAACATTTTTGTTAGTTTTCTTGATTTTTGTTTTTAGATTTCAAGGTCACCTGGAGTCAAGGGCAAAGAAATCCAACACGTATTTCGGGTTAATTATTGTCATTTTATCCAAAAATATCCTTACGACTTTTGTAAATTTTTTATTTTATTTTAAAGTCATCCCAAGGTCATTATGATCCAAGATCGTGTAATTACATAATGGCCAACCCCGACTGGAATGATGGAGAGTGAAAACCTGGCCGGTTGGCATCTGGTGCCTGCCCCCATCCAGATATTTTGAGTATTATGTCAAATATATATACTTTTAAGTATGCATTTCCTTAAACTATCATTTTTAGATATGATTTCAATGCTCATCACGAATAGTGTAAAATTGATTGCTGACAACATCCGAATTCAATGTGCCAATTCACAAATGACTAAATAGCGATATTATCCATTTGAACACGGCCGTATAACGTAAGAACTTGTGTTTTAAATATCAGCTTCAGTGGAAGTTTTTTCCAAACAAATTTGGTGATATTCGGTACTGTAGTTTCGGAGACATGATTTATAACCGTAATTATTGGCACCACCTTCCAAAACGGAGGTCAGTTTAAGCTGTTTCTTCTTGGATTTAATGCACGCAAAATTAAATTGTTTAATGGTTCCAGAGATATTGCCAGTAACGATTAAAATATTAACTCAGACTTTTTTTTTTTAATAAATAAATTCTTTGGGAACATTTATTTTAATTCGCCTTCCGTTTGTACTCTAAACGTTGTGGGGCATGATTGAAAATTTACCAATAGTTAACCATAATTTTCAAATTGATGTCATCTCTCAGAATGGCGGACTAATATTTTATCATGGAGGTATTTAAAACTCACGAATACTGCCAACATATCATATTGGCTTAAATATGCCTAATATTTCGCTAGGTATGACGTAGTAAATATTATAAAACATTCAAAAGCGACCAATTCGAAAATAAGCAAGCGATTTACTAGAAATCATGCAAGTTTACATTACCAAGAGTAGCACAACTTGCATGAAAAGTATGAAGCGAATCGGTTTAATATTTCCTGAGTTATGGTGCTCAAACATAATTTTCAGGGCAGCAATATCTTCCAAATTTGTAAATTTAAGATTATATAGATATCTCATTTCAGTACCAACAATACGTACAGCTAATGTCTATTATTGTTCATATCGTTAGAACAGGTGACATATTACGTAAAAATGTTTTAAAGCCGCCATTAAAAATAAACCAAGCACATTATAGTACTCTAGAAAAAACTTTTGCAGGCGACTGTCGTCACTCAAAAATAAATTAAATAAAAATACATATTCGAGAATGGTGAAATTTACTGTACGTTTTCTAAGTTTTTTTGGTACCACACATACATACATACACACAGGCATCGTAGGGAAGGTGTTGGGGCTTTCTTTGCTTCGGTAAATAAACCTAAAATCACATACACACATCAATGGAACATATGGTATTCATGACCAAAACCTGGATATTCTAGGCTGTTTAAACGACCTTACTCAGTATGTCACCACTGTGCGAAAAAGTAAGAAAAATTTTATCACAACAGTGCGAACGAAGGAAACGTTACTATTTAGCAAAGATCTTACACTTAAGTATTTCCGTTATATTATCCAACAAATAATTCATATTTTACTTAATACATACACGTATATATATACATACATACATATATATATACATACATATATATATACATACATATGTATATATATATACATACATATGTATATATACGTGTGTGTGTGTGTGTATGTGGGTGGGTGGGTGGGTGGGTGGGTGGGTGCGTGCGTGTGCATGCATGTGTGTGCATGCATGCATGTATATGTATACATGCGCGTACACACACACACACACACAGGGTTCACTAGATCCTGCGATACTGACGATTATGTATTCGAGCGTAATCTACTCCATACAGGAAAATAACAGCCCTACCTGCATGTGTGGCCAATTATCAAGAATTTATTCAATATTCTTGTGTGATTCTTTAAGTTACTTCTCTTGTAATTGATTTGCTGTTCGTACGTGGATATTATATAATGAATACTAAATGCTGCAGAATTTGAGACGCGAGGAGAATGTTGAAACTGTAGGCAGTTATAAGAGAATGAATTACCCACGCACTTTTTGCAGAACGTTGTTTTATTGAAAAGCGATTTCTTGATAAAAGTTGCGATATTTTTATATACATTTATCCTCTAATCTCTTACAGTGATAAGAAATAAGTATCCTAGTTAAAATGTATCAATCGCTTTTAGTGTAATGTTAACATAATTATATGCTTTTTGAAAATATTATAATTATAGCACAGAATTGAGCTACAGTACCTGGGATGATTACGCCATGGACAAATATCGGCGACATTACAGTTCATAAATTTCGTAATAAGATAAAATGAATTTTGCAATAGGATACTCGCATTTGAGATGAAATGTAATTTCTTCTGCGGTTAATGACACCCCTATATTTCGTAATAATAATAATTATGTAATAATTATTGGAAATAGATTCACAGCTAAACGGAAGTAATTGCTTTTAAAAATAAGCGTACGAGAGATTGTTACATAACATACTGAAGAAGAAAGAAAGAAAAAAAAAAAAAAATTAAAAACGCTGTCTTTCATTCACGTGCCAATACATGTGATTCTCATTTCCCTTATCTGATCTTACAAAATAAATACGCGTAGTAACACAAGTTGCGCTACTTTGAGGCTGAACGGAGTTGTAAATGCAAAAGACATACGTAGCAAAATTACAGCTGAATCGTGTGTAACGTAGCTCCAAAACTAAGTAGTAATTCGTTGGAGTAATAGTCGGTGAACGATTGACAGAGCTCATTCTACAGAAAAGACTATAAAATCTAATGTACATGTCGGTGAATTCACCAGTTTTCCTGTTTCCACTGATAGAGAAAAAGACAATAGCTGGTGACGACTGTTCGCGGTTACAAAGGAACGAAGGCTGGGGAAAAGCTGAAAGAAAAGTTGCAGAAACAAAAGAGAGATAGGACAGAAGCTACAAAGCCATTAATGAGAGGACAGATATAGAGAGAATGTAGTAGTCTGAAGGTAGTTTGTAACAATTAAAAAATCACTAGCTGCTGAATGTCGTAAGGTTACTTTTGCCCACTTTTCTGAAAGTTCATTGTAAATAAATTAATCATATTTGTGTTAAAATGAATTGAAAATACTTTAATATAGTCGAAAACCGTTCCATAAAAGTGTTTTTAGTAGAGGTTATCCTAGGAAGACAACTGGGGATGGTAGTGTTTTTTTTAGGGTAAAACTGAATGACGTCTTCAACTAAACGTTCGAAAAAAAACCCTGCATGGACACCTAAGAAACTTAATACGTCATTCTCTGCCTCCAAAAGAGTATCCTTTCACTTCGAAATGAGGCCAGGCTAAATGTCATTCATAGTACATTTCGTTTCTACATCTCCATTCTACCAGAATGATCAGGGAGACCAGTCTTAAAATTTCACATTTAGTAGTTTCAAAAACCTTATTATACCAGCCTGCTAGCGTCTTGTCATAATGTCCCTTCATAATGATATATGCTTACACTCTGAGTGTGATATTGGATATTAAATGCGGAAAGTGTTTTAGTGCCCACTAGCCCTGTGATCCACTGCAGTACTCCTAACAAGCGTAAATATTTTAAACCCTCTTAATTACTACATGTCACTGAAATGTTCCCCGTGCGTGGAAAAAGAAAACCCTTCATTATTTCCTCATCCAGGGGGACTGCAGCCAAATTACAGTTAATAATACACTGTCATAAATCACCAGGGGCGTATCCGAATTCGTGAGGGATGGGAGTGTATTAATAAAAACAAAACAACTAAATTTTATTATTTTAAATTTGTTTATAACTATCCGCCCCCGGTTTCGCTTGGGTGCGATTTACAAATATGGCGTTATTTAGGTTTACAGCAAGTATATATACTAAATGCTTAAGGTAACTAACATAGGATTAATATTCTGTTGTTCAAAAAGTCTTCGTAAATGAACCCCTATTTTTTAAAGACAAAATTGGTTACTGTGGGACATCCTTAAAAGATAAACATGCTGTCACGGACTATTCGAAGACACACACGGCCGGGCGGCTTTGTTATATACTATGTATAGATGCTGTAAATATTCACACAGCTATCACTTGCAACATTAAATTAACGATATCTATTATTAAAGGCTGTTCACGGTAAATGAGCACTTTTGGTAGCCCTGCTTAAGATCTACTTGTATACACGTTGTGTGTTCTCCCGCCTTACGTATAATTAACATTGCCATGGACCTCGTCAGTTTATTCATGCGTCGGTCAAGTGAAACGGTGAAATTATTAGAAAAGGAAATAATGTATAAATATGCACATTTTTACACTTCCATCTATTAAAAAATACAGAAAGCGAGAGAAATAATTTAAGTTATCACAAATGGTTACTTAACACTTTTTGTTCGACGTTAATATAAGGAACTACTTTCCTCTCCATCGTCACCAACTTTACTGGGCGTATGTCACTCAGTGCACCCGTTAAAATATATGCAGGTAGAGGCAGTGACTTTTCTCTAAAGTTGATTACAAAAGTGCTCACTTTATCGTGAACAGCCTTTAACATCTTTTATTTTGTGGGAGCTGATTATTTAATATCAGTCTTAGTTATAATGAAATTCCTTATCACTGTATTTACATTGGTTACAGTCACTTTATTCACACTTATTATTGACACATATTCAATCCACTTGTCTATTGCATAAATCCAAATGTCTGTCATTCACGCATCAAGTTCAATAGTCCCGCCCGTCAGTCTCACCCTTCACTATACCGATGCTCGCAGTTCGCTGGCTACACTCTCATTGGTCACTGTCATCACGGCCGCTCATCGCTTCGTTGACTCTGCTTGCCCAGCCTTAAGGGGACTATGTAGGTGCGCGTCCAAGGTCAATAGGCGAGAGAGCGATACGGGCGACAGTTACACGCACGCCTTGCCCCTCATCGCTTCTACGCGCAAGGCGTGCAGTGTTTCCGTTGTGACGCTGTACTATGCATATTAGATCTGTGACAGTGGGGTTTTGTTACACGCGATGAGAGCTCACAGTTTAAACTACGTCCGTATCTTTATACTCTTCTCTTGCCGTTTAAGCAAACTGCATAGGCAAAGCTTTAAAAATGCGATATTTCACCATTTACACGAATTGTTTCCCCAAGAACACACTTAATATGACCGTAGTAAGAAAAACGGGCATAGATAATTATTGTTTGTCTCTTTTCTGACAAAAATTCGTATTTGCAGAACATTTATTTGCCGACATACGCGTATTCGCATAAACAACTACTTCACAAAAAAAAAAGTGGGGTTCCATGCCACTCTTAAAGGCCGCCCAAGGTATTTACCACTCCGCTCCAAACGGGTTTTGCAAAACAAACTGCACTTGTGTAGAGGATACTCTGATCGTAAGTGAAAGAGCAATAATCGCCTGCAGCCGTTAAAACAAGTCTTATCTGTCTGGAATGCCTGGAAGACGACGGGGGACAGCAACTGAATAGTCACGTGACTTCCAGCGTGGCCGCATAGCGGGACTCTTGAGAGGTTGGTTGGATATTCCGCAGAATTGCCACTCACTTGCGGCAGGACGCATCAGTGGTCCATTGGTGATGGAGAATATCGTTAACAGAGGATTCTCGCAACCAACTACACCAACCAGTGCCACTTCCCTGAACTGATAAGCGATTGGACAGAGGGATCGTTCAAGCCACCCTGACCGACAGACCAGCAACCGCACATGCAGTCGGAACAACTGTGCCCCCCCCCCCTCTTACGGTACCGCATTTGTTTGCACGAACAATAAACAATCGATTGTCGGGGGTAAGCTTAAGCCTGATACAGGTGGACACCCTCTTGTATTCAAGTCCCATGTACTGTACATACTGAACACACAGTCGCAGTACTTGAATGTTACAGCGTGCCAATAACATATTTCCACCACAACACAAAAATATTTTACGAACCAAACAAATCACTAACACAGAATTAAAATCTGTTTTCTACTCTCACATTAACAATATCAGCATGGACAAACGCACGGGAACCACACGAATGTATTAAACGCAAATGTAAATAAACGACTTGCACAAGAAGGAGGTGAACGAAAGATAGAACCGTCTCTAAACGGTTCTAGCTAGCACGCCAAGCCCTTGCATGCAAGCCACTTGCAAAGAAGTTAGCCAGTCACACGATGCAAGATAGTAAACCGTTTGTAACAGACATTGCGTTCTCGTGTTCCTCTGGCACGTTTATCCGTGATACCTGCCCTTCGTCATAAAGCGTCTCTGATGGCGACGGGAGAGAGTGCGTTGGAGAGTCGCCTGTTGGGTTGAGTGACTGGAGTCGTTTCTGCTTTGGATGAAGTGATGGCACTTTATTGCGTTCGTACACTCCAAATTCAGTGGGAAATCGCTGATTCGCAGTGAAATATAACTACTCTAATAAGTGAAAATGGCTCCACTTACAAACAGTGGAAAACCACTGGTTGTTTCAGTGAAAAAAATTTCACTTACTGAATAAGTGACGGCCGACTGCAGTGGTGAATTAAATATTGATTTTATCGAATGTAGGCAAATAATTACGCGAAATAAACGTATTTATGATAGTTTGCTATTTATATTATGCAATTTAAGTGTATTTAAAAAAGTAAAAAATTCCGCAGGAACCGGGGCCGAAATCACGCACCTTTCGACTCTACTCCGTTGTTTTGCCAACTGAGCTACCACGCCAAGTTGAAATTTTGAGAGGATATTGTGTCTCTTAAAGTTTCACTGTGAAATCGTGAAGTTTGAAATTGTATGCTCTTACTTTTCGTTTTTGGTTCGAGTGGTACTGTTAGGATTGTTAAAACTAATAGTGTATATGAGTGCACTCTCCTCACCACATTATATGAAGTTTTAATCTTGAAACAGAGCGCTGTGACGATTACGTGAGAACTAAACGAAAGACGTAAAAAACGAAATGAAAGCCTGTGTGTTCATATTACCTCGTAAAATGGCGTTTCGAAAGGCGAAACACATTTTAGAAGTATTTTTTATTATAGATTTATTCGTTTATTCGTTTATTCGTTGTTACTTCACTTGGTACGCGTAGTTTAACGGCCATTTTTAAACAACATCCGACGGCCATTTTTACAGGCAGTTTCGCTAATACATCAGTCAGACATAATTGGAGACGGAGCAAGTTGCTCAGATGTTTCACTGGTCTATGAGTCAAAAAATAAACCACTGAGAAAACGATGGAAAAAATTACTGTTTCAGTGACATTTCCCACTGATTCGTCAATTAGTGAAGGAAATATGGCATTCTTTCACTGATACAACAGTCACTTCGGTGAATGTAACTGATGAATCTGTCAGGTACATTTGACTGATTGAAACAGTGAAATTCTCACTGATTCAGAATTAGTGTAGACGTGCGGTTGAGCGGAACACTCCATCACGCATTTGCACTTGCTAACCGGACCCCACACCTGGGGTTGTTGAATGGGGGGAAGGAGGGCATAAGTTACACATCACGATCGCCTCTAGTATTCATTCAATAGAGCATGACGAGTGCGTCGCACATCCGTTAAGTTTTCAATCCTGTCCTCCCGACTATATCTGGACACACTGAAGGAACCAATCTCCCAGCATGGTAAGGCGCGTCCCCGTGTCGCTAGGGTGACACATCGTGCTCCACACTTTGTACGCGTGCTATTCCGACACACTAATCTTTCCAGACCTCATAAGTATGAGTGGGATATGATGGAACGGCGCCTGACATTCAGCTTAGACCTGGCAACGACCATTGCCCAGCTACCCCAAGAAGTACAGCGAGTGTAAGATACCGTAGACAGACACACTCTCGGAATTTGTACGAAGGTTACGTTCGAGAATTACTACATGTGTAGCCGTTTGGGGTGATCACACTCATTATTAAAGTGTCTGCTATGTGTGTTGCATTTAATGTTCTGGATGTCCCAAAGGACTTTACTATTTGGTCAATCTCGTGTACCATCTCCTTTTTTGGGGCTGATAAGTGTATTCGTAAAGCATGTACACTAGTTTCGTTAAATGTGCAGGAAATTGGAACAACCATTTAATATAAAAGTATTTTACAGCGTATCCTTGTGGGGAACAGCTATTGCTGCCCAAATAATTCAGCATTAACTTAAAAAAAAAGAATAAAAAAAAGGAACACATTTTACAATCGTCTACCAAACAGATTACGGAATCACTACCGCACTAAGGAATATTTGTTAAAATCTAATGTAATTTGTTTGAAACAACCAAATTGTATATTTGTCTAGTAGCACTCAAGATCACTGCTTGGCGCAACAAAATTATTTGCTTGGTATTATTTAGTTGTTTCAACAATGTTATATTGCTGTAATAATAACCGATATGCACTGCTGAATCAAGTCAGTTCACAGGTTTGGCAGAACCTCAATAGTAGTTTCTTAAAACAACCAAGCAGCTATTTGGCTTGATTTATAAGACAATTACTTTTAACCAAATTAGTTTTGCCGATCCAAATATATGTCCGTGTTAAAACAAAAAGTGTAACCAGACATGCATTTATTCGACTTAATTATTAGTGTTACTTCTTTTAACCACACTGTAAAAAATATTAGTTATATTGTATGATACAATTATATTTTAAAAGTACACGGTTAGTACTCTCAATTTATGTTATTACCTATAACCTCCGACGAATAGTAACCGAAATCTTAACTCTAAAATCCACGATACTTGCCGAAGGATAGGCGCGAGCTACTGACCTCTATCGCGGTGGTCCGATGCGCTATCCATTACACCACGACGACTACATGTTTTCGGAAGTGAATATTAGGGTGTTACGATTGTTTCTTCTGCCCGTCCTCCCACTTAGCTGTTACTCCTACTTGTTTCTGGGCGCTGTTATTTCGAGACACACCTCGGAAACGTAAACAAAGTAATTTTATTACTTTAAATCTAGTTTATGTTTATAACAAGGACAGTATAGCACGAACTTTTTGAAACACTGCGAAATGTCACTGGAATTAATCCATATTGACAATAGGAACGCAAAAAATTGAAACACAACTTCCGCATACCTTCAAAAACAGGTGTAAATTTTTCAAATCCTCATGAAATTACGATTATTCTTTTTTCTTGGTCTACCGTCTTGAACTCGCTCACCAACCAAGCTCGTTGTTCAGACAGACGTATCCAAATGGTTAAATTTACCATGTCAAAATAGTTTGGCAAATATATAGTTGATTTAAATAAATAGTTTTCCAACAAAATTATTTGTTCAAAACAAAAAATCGCTATTTACTTCAACAACCTAGTGTTTGATTTAACAATAGTTGGTTTGAAACAGCAAACTAAATGTGAACATTATTTATTCGGTTGTTTAGAAAATTCCTTTTTCTCAGTGAGACTTCGATGTAAGAAAATAACTTTGAAAACGAGTGTGTCATTTTAATCAGTTCCAGCATTCACAAACCTGGCTCGATCACCGTGCGACGTAACCCAGATCTCCGCCTGTGGGAAAAGCGTTGCTCGTCTTGCCGTTGGACGGCATGTGTTTCCTCTGGGCACTCCCGTTTTTCTCCGCTCTTGCATTCCACCGCCGCTGCTCTCTCTCTCTCTATCCTCTCTCTCTCTCTCTCTCTCTCTCTCTCTCTCTCTCTCTCTCGCACACACACACACACACACACACACCACAGTTCACAATCGCCAGCGCTCAAGGCGTCGATCAAACTGCAACTGGACACAACTAGCGACATACGCAGTTAATGTTCTGCGTTCTGATACTACTACACGGAGAAAAATATTTAGTAGGGAGGTCACCTTGACCCATTATTTTAGAACTCGCAAAAGTTTAGTGGGAGTAATAAATTATATTGTGTCCACCACAAAAATAATTTGGCAGGGTGAATAAAGGCCGTTCACGTTAAAGTGAGCACTCTAGAAATGAACCTTTGAAAAAAAATCCACTGCTCGCAACTGCATATGTATAACTATGTGTGTCACCACACAGGCTGGGGATGAACACACCCAGTTATGTTGGCAATGAAATTGGAAAAGTAGTTCTAAGAAATAACGCTGTATTGAAAGTGTAATGTTTAAATTCATGGCTTTTTTAAAATGTTTGAAGTTTATTTTATACAGTTTCAAGTAATTTTTGGCGTAAAGATAATGTACTTACTGTAACTCATAATTATATTGTCACGTGATCGGCGCAACGATCAAAACCAACGGCCCGTTGTTGTGGTTCCTTCATGCTTGTTGCTTGGCGTTGCTTGTGAGGCAAACTACAAATTTGGAAGCCGGAAGTTGTGTTTTAATATTTCTTATTTATTTTTCAGCTTATCTGCAATCAGCATTGTTTTATTATAGGTCGTATAGTGTTTAATTGTGTTGTAGTGGTTCTGTGTAAAGTCATGAGTTCCAGCAAACTACGTACGAACAGTCAGCGTCAGGAAGACATCATAAATCTCGCCGAAAGTATTTATTCTTTAATTTGTCGAGGAGAGATGAAGCCGTGCAAGGTCATCGAACGAGTTGCAGAAATGATAAAAATTTCAACTGCAACTGTGCGGAGGTAAGTGTAAATGTGTTTCTACGACGTGTTTCCCCAGATGGGTTTCACGGCGTGTTTTACCCGCTTATCCCCAGTACGTTATTGAAGTAAATCGTTGAAAAAGAACAAGTATGAATCGTCAGTTGGAAACGTGGTATTATAAACGGAAAGTTAAATAACAATAATGAAAGTAAATGCACGACAGCAGAAACGCGACATTAATATATTCATGTGAGTTTGCGACGTACAAGTTATCTCCTAAGTTCGACAAATAAAATAAAAAGTTACATGTACCTATGTACCTACGGCCATCTGTTTAACCTATATTTCAAATATGTCTTGATAGTAAGTGAAGATTTTGCCGTCAATAATTACAGCCTATGATAATTTGATACGTTTGTATATTACTGTGTTGTTTTGTAATGTAAGCCTAACCTCAAATACGTCTGTACGTATATATTTATGCCCAGGCATGTAACCTTTCTTAAATATGCTTTTGAAACAAGAGCAAAATTTTCCGGGAATTATACTTTTTTACTATAATTTTACACGTTTGTATATTACTGTGTTTTGTAATGTAGGCCTAACCTCAAACTTGTGTTTATGTAGTTATTCATCCCAAGTTACAGTGTTAAGTTTTACTATTGTTAACATAACATAAACGTCACATTTTGATGCTACACCAGTGTTCCAACATCCTATAAACTATAAAACCTTGAAGCTGGTTTTGTTAACTATAGACCTATAGTTGTGCTTGTTCCCGACATTCTTTCTTGACGCAAGTGTAATTTTTTATTTGGCACTGCTTGCCGTGATAAGAATTAGAAAGTATTTACAATTAATTGCCAACAGTTGTAGAATAATTCCATGTTTAAATTTCGAAATGGATGTTCGACAAGACAACTTGCTCCCTTTTGAAAAGTATCAACGAATATAGTATGCGTTCTTGAATACGCAAAATTGTTTGTTATATCTGCCACTTTGGCCGCAAAAATAGTGTAGTTATTGAAATTTAATGTAACTGTAAATTACATGTCATAGTCGAAACCCCAGACTCTGAGCTCCTGTTTACTTGCTAATGCATGTTTTGTAAAGGTTAGATTACATTACGCAATGCAAGTGTTAAATTAAGTATTTCTAAAGAAGTTGTATGAGCCAGCTTTGAATAAGGGCCGGGCTACAATTGACTTACCTAACACATTCACAGTTATAGCAATAAGCACATATAAAAACAAAAGCACATTGGCCTGGCTACACTTGATATAACGATAATAATATTAGTTTATGTGCTACATTTGTACCGAAGAAATTAATGTCTGTACATAGAATTGGTTGCTGAGACATTTTTTAAATGATAAATTATTTACTTTTCAATTTTTACTATAAACGTTACCTAAAAGCGTAACAAAACTTCCATGGTCGTGATCATGGGGGTGAAACACTAATGGGCCGAACGTGCAAGACTTTGTGTTGTCGTGAGTGACAACTTGGAGCGCTAGTATCGAAGACAAACGAACTGTTTGGTGGTTACCAACATCTATGGTTCCATTTTTTTTTTGTTTCATGTTTTTTTATGGCAGGACCCTAACCTCTAGGATTAATTTTACTTGCTCTGAATATTTGTGTACATTTAAAGTCCATAAAATATGTAGTAGCATACATCGCGAAGGGTCGAAACATATTATAGGTTATGCAGGAATCGAACAAATTATTTGGACTGGAAAAAAATTCCCGCCGGTGGGATGTGAATCAAATTCAAATGATGTGAAATGTTTTCCTTTTCCAAGGAATTCAAAAGAGAGGTAATACAATTCAATTGTATGATATGCGTTTACCGATATATATATATATATATATATATATATATATATATATATATATATATATATATATATATATATATTTATTTATTTATTGCGGAGTTCAAGCATTTACAAATTTAATCACTGTGTTAGATATGCATGGTCTGTTTTATTTTTCCTTCGGTTAGCGTCGAGATTAATAGACTACTCTCAAACCACTGGGTCTATGGGGGAAAAAAAATTGAAATTTAAAGTTTCTGTGTTTCAGATCCTTCAAGGAAATCATTTTCAATTTCCAAAACAGGCTGAAATAATGTAAAAACATTTTCTCCTGCCACACATACATTTTTACTGTTGACAAGTCTTATGACCTTGGTATTGGCCACGTCCCTTCAACATCTTTCTTGCAGACACTAAAACGAATAATCTTGCGCTGGTTGGCTACTTCTACAGCCTGAGCACATTTAAGGTACTCGCAATGATCTTTCATCGCCCTACCAATATGAGGGGCAGTCCAAACCTAAATTTTAAATCAGTCAAAATTTAAAGGTCTGGCCGCTGAGAGAGAGAGAGAGAGAGGAGAGAGAGAGAGAGAGAGAGAGAGAGAGAGAGAGACACCCCCCCCCCTCGGCTTGTTAATTCAGCTCCCTCCTTTGATAATATCAAAGAATACATCATTTTCTGATAAGAAAAACTTATCTATAAACTGTTTAAAATTGCCTACAAATTAACATTATGCAAGGCACTAGCTTTAGTGGAGAGAAACGCTAGGAGCAGAAAATATAAGTACCTAGACTAAATTAAATCTTTATCAAACTCTAAGTGCAGTCGCAAGTATACTGATTTACTTTCATTTTTTTAGGTTACTTATTAATTTTTTTTATTTTTAGGCACAAGAAATGGGCTGATGCTGCCCAATATCCCAAACTACCTGGATATTGACTGAATAATTTCCTCGTGTCTTTGTGGGCATCATTTAGGATGGAATCCGTTTCGAGACAACAGCAACCCAACTTTAATTTTTGCTGCAATTTCTGTAACACAAGCAAGTTCTGGTCAGCAATAAGGAGGACCACTTCTAGCTGGAAATGGCAATGTTGCATCAGGGCATCTGGTGCACTCTACACCAACGAACAAAGAAAATCTAAGTGTTTCAATAAGAAATTCAGGATACTTCAAGAAGTACCGCATTGTGCAGTGAAACTCAAGATGATGCGTTGCAAAGTATAGACAGTTATTTGGCGGCAACGGAAGAAATACCTTATTCAAAGTTTCTGTTTATTTTGGCAAAAAGAGGAAAACCTTACTGAATGAGACAAACTGTTAATGTTTTAAATGCCTGACACCTAGGAAACAACTTTCATTTCACAAACGTCAGAAGAAAGAGAGAACATTGAAACTTTTCAGAAGAAAGTACAAGAACAAGAGAATTTCCTCGGAACAGCTGTGCTCTGTGAACAGTGATTGTATCAAACTTGTAGAATCTCTTTCAAATCAATTCCATTGACAACAGCTCAGTTCCTTGCTTCTCAAGTGCAGTGTTTAAATGTTAGGTTACAGGGCAGACGTTGGATAAACGTGGAGAAACTGTTAGCTTTGGTCGAAAGTATTGAGAAGTAACTGGAAACAAGTTTCTCTTTAACTAGAATCGGGTGCCAGGTGCGAAATCAGTGATGATGCTAGTATATATCCAGGATAGGAGCTTTAAAAAAAAAAAAGTACAAAACAATTAAATGACAGTTCGACAATGCTTGTTTACTGTGGTTTATAGCTGTATATCATTAGTGTATAGGCAAAATCGTACCCTGTGACTAACGTTTTGTAAAATAAGTTTCGTTCCCAGAGGTGCTATCGTATAAACATGATTCAGCTAGCCTAAAGTAAGTTAATATATTTGACATAAATTTTACGTGTTTTATTGCATAGTACCTCCATCTTAATCACCTTCCTCACTATTATGTTCCATGATATACACTGCCAAATACGTGAAACCCAAACAATTCCTATGAATTGTGATTAATAACTTAATCAACAACGTATATACCATTTACAGATATCATTTTCCCGGCTTTCGGAAAAGCCCCTGTACTAAATAAAGATGTTCTTACATCATGTCAAGAGGTTATTCTGAATGTTGTAGTGACAGTTTGTGATATGGCAAGTACCAATGCCAGTGCACTAAAAAGTTTTGGTATTTATTCATTTTTAATTATTTGAAAATTTTGACCATTTTTGACCCCCTGCATATGCTGAACACTGTCTTCCCAACATGCTGCTTAAACATAACATTAATGTCAAGTGACCATTGGTGGCCAAATAGTGATTGGAACCGCACAGTGGTAGCATATATTGGGTGCTTATGGGAATGACAGTAAGCAGACTTTCATCTGTTACACAAGTTGACCGAAGAACATTTGAATCCTACAGATCACAGAGCCATGAAAGTTTTGTTGGCTGCACCAGTATTAAGCCATTCAGTTGCTGCAACTATCGAGTGTCTGGTTGAAAATTGTGAGTGCATTTTTCTCTTATTTGAAAGTACATATTTTGTTTTGTTTGTAAATCGTTCTAGTGATGGCCTAAGTGTGAAAGTTAATATCATGTACATTCTGGGAAGTAAATTTTACTGTCATGTCTTCAAACAAATGTGTTTGTTTAGAAATGTGAATTGAGGTTACTGAATATGTTGAATAATATTAATGTTGAAAATTTGCACTATTTCACAGCAAATCAACATGCATTTTACTTTTTTACGTAGTGATTATGTAGGCCTATAATATGTTTTCCTTGCAATTATAACTGGTTAAAAATTTTCAGAGAACTCAAAGAAGATGCTAAATGTTATATTGGTTTTGTACACATTTGTTGGCAAATGTCGTTATCATCGCCCAAAACTTTCAATTGGGTTTGCTTTGTTTATCGTTAAGTTGGCCTATGCGCATTGTCTCAATTCTAGGGTGCAAGAAAATGACATACAAAAACCTCTCGTTAGGTAGAGCGAAAAGCACTAGAGAGAGAAGAGAGAACTTTTTTAATTGAAATATTGCCATAGTAATTTTGCAATGATGTAATTTAACTGTTTTTGTGAAAGTTTCTTTTTAGGAAATAGGCATTCTTAAGGTGTACAGTTTAAGCTGACTAGCTTTATTTTGAAGAAGAATGCATGCATTTTTCATCCCTGCATGCGTGTTGACTCAACATTTCCTAGCTTATCCGGTATCTCAGTCATTACCATTTGACTTGTGGCTTTGAATGTAGAATTCAAACTAGCTACTGTAGTTAATCATTCAAATTGCGAATCGTCCAAAACATAAAAATTATATACCTATTGTCGGGTATTTCTTTTCACGTGAAACCATAAATGTTAGTTATCAAGCTTAATTACAACCGAGCTCAAGTAACTGAGTTTCTTCCAGAAAAGTGTACGCATCTGAAAATTCTTTAGTAAAATGGTTTGCTGTACTGTGTTGTGGGAGTTTGAATTGCTGTTTTCCAGTGTGCTGAGCCATCACAAGATTATTAGTTTTGGAAGGCAGTCTGAGTACAACATAATTTTTATCCTGCGCTTATTTGCTGTTTCTAAATGCGTCAGGTGTCTGGCTTGACCTGGCCCCATACCCTACAAAAATGCTTTAAGGTAGACACGACTTTTTCACACTTCAAGTTCGCATCAAGAGGATAAATGTACCTTAAAATATTCACTCCAACCAAGGGGACATGATAATTAACCCTTCTTGAACGCTGTCACGTAAAATTTTGTCAGTGTTTATTTTAATGTGAACATATCACACAAATAGAACCAGACCCAGGCTTGCTGTAACACGGGTGTAGCCTGGATTTATGTTAGAGAGATGCTGCTTTCATTGGATGAGAGGGGCATAGGTAGAATTTATGATTGGTTGGTTCTTTCCAGCAAATTAGGCTTAAAATGTATCAACTTTGTTGAAACCCAAATCCCAAAAAAGTCTTTTTGGGAAATTCTTTTTTTTTATTCACTTAAGTTAGGGGGTAGCCGCCATTCCCCGCACACCCTTGGTCAAACACTTGTGATGTGTCATTGTATTAAATCTGCCAAAATGTTTAAATTTTGTAATTTAAGTTCACCAAATTTACAATGTTAAAAAAAAATACATGAGCAATAACGTAATCAAAACAGCTGTCTCATGTTCAAGTACGTAGTGGCATTTTGCGTACACGACAAAATTGAATATTATGCACTACTGTACCGTGAAATGTGTCATTTATTTCACAATTGAAAATAAGTTTACTAACCGTTAAAAAAAGTTATTTTCATCATGCTTTTTTTTGTAAACAAATATGGATTAAGCTCTCATTTAAGGCTCCTGCGCACCTCGACACATCAACTGCATTTCAGTGTGTTTGAAATACTTGTTTTTCCATGAAACTATTAAATGTGTGTCCAGTGTGCTGATATACTAAAATAACTCTCACATGTCAGACGAGTGCTGTTGAGTGCTTTCAAGATGTCATACACATTATAAAAACGATTTAAGAGTACTCCAAAATAGCTAAAAACTGTTTTTTCAGAGTGCAGTATCTCAAAATATACGTAATTCAAGAGCCCTGCATTGAACCTTCCTACTGACTTTCCACCAATAAAATAATGGGGTCACCGCAGAAAGTCCCATACGTACAGGCAGCCCAACGAGAACACTGCACGCCAGTTGAGAGCCTTGCGCTTAGTGGTGATGGAGCACCTGAAGCGCATGACAGGCTCGCACTTATCGCGCTGACGCTTCTCAGCCTTAAAAACAGAAAAAAGCACCTGGTAGGCCGGGGCCTTGTGTAATGTCCTTAATTCAACAAGATTCAGACTTATTTTAAATTTTTGGACATTGTGTTAGTAAGCATAATTAAAATGTTTCGTAAAAATTTTAATGGCTGTTCTGATCACATCAGGTGATAAGTAGAGTATGTATTATTATCTGTGTGTTTCACATTTAGCTTGTTTGAATTGAATGTAAACCACCAACATAAAAATGAGTCACCATTTTTTTTTTAAATTTTTTATTACAAAAATATTTTTAACTATAGGTATATACCTACTGATTTGTGCCATGCATTGTAGTGTATGTAGGTTGTTTTTATCAAAAGTATTGAGCTCTATCTGAGTGACATAATGCACTAATATATTAAATGTAATAAAACGTACTTTGCTGGAAAACATTTCATTGTGTATTTACTTTTGCTTCTACCTCCTTCTTAAGAGCACATATTGTACTAAGCTACTTTCTGTGAAATTGCTTGCTTGTAGCCTATACGTGTATCTCTGTAAATAAGCGTTCTGTGAATACTTATTTTGCAAGAAATTTTAAGAACCCAGTTATCTATTGCTGTATGCATTCACTTACATCATTGAAGTGTATACAATGAAAGAAAAAAATTGTGAAAACTGTAATGAATAACATTTTTACAGTTGGCGTGCACAGTTTTCTTAAGGTGTGAAAAAAAAAGTATGACCATGCATCTGTAGTAAGATCAATGGACTTTAATCGCATGTAATAAGTATCTACATGTATATTTTTCATAGCACACTGCACACCTTACAACTAGGAACTGGGTGCTCCCTTACGTTTTGGCTTTGAATGCACGAGTGTAAAGTCATCTTCAAAGTCAGTGTTTTGTAGCAATAGTTTTATCATATTATTAAGGACCTAAAAGGTAAACATTACACGCGCAATGATTAACAACTTATTTGCACAATGTTTCGAGATTTTCATAATTGAAAGGCTTTAACTCGACTGGAAAATTGTTCGGTTTAAGCATTGTGAAAAAAAATCTAGTTCCGCTATCATAGCTGTGGTAAGTATGTTACAATAATTAGAAAGTAAGTTCTAGAGTATTAAACCTCGTCTACAATGCATTCGTGGTTCATGAAAGTCGTGGAAGTCGCAGCGGTATTCAGTATCGTGGTCGAACAGTGGTAGCAATCTGCAAACTTTGTGGCTTAGCGTTCGTTAATATGCCATATGTAAATGTCAGGATGTGGGTAACACAATTTGGTAAAGTATTTATTTGTTGCTTTTCTCATGTTTATTTTCGTACAATTGAATATTTCGATAATTTGTATGGCTTTTTGGCAGGGCAGATTGTATATTTTAGTAACGTGCATTGTTGCAAATGCTTGTGAACAGCTTGTTAATCAATTCGAGCACAAAAATTATCCTTCTGTTCACTACAGAATTTACTCATTGCGATAGTTTTATTTGTAGCATTAAATTTGTTGGAAGGATTCTAATTGAATAAACACTACCATTTCCATTTTGTAAGTTATGATCGGCATTGTAAAGTAAACCAACAACTATAAGTTGCTTGCAACAAGCGACAATCGCGCTCCTACAGTTTGTGGGCTGAACGAGCTACCCCGCAACATATCCAGCGCAGAAGCAGGAGTTGAGGCTTTGCTATACGAGGGCTTGGCAATACAGCGGCAAACTCGCCTTTGAGTCAAGTTGAGTATTGGAAACCAGAGTCGGAAAGGAATTGCAGAGATTAGAGGAAATTAACTTAGGGGGAAGGGAACGTGTTAAAAGGTACAGTTTGGCAATACAGTGTATTTTATGACTATATTCTGTTTGGCCATTGTTTACAATTACAATTTCTTATACCCAATAAACACATTCGATTATGCATAAATTTATTACGCCATACAACACAGTCAATTTTTTTCACGAATAAAGCAAGACTGCCCTGTTTTAATGCATTTTTGTAAACGAGGAAATAATTTTATGCGTTTTGCTGTCGACCCTTATCTACAATTTAGTCAATGTTCGTTAGTCATAGCAACTGTATTCACAGGACTTGGATTTTATACAAGTTGTATGATTGCTCCCTACGAGACTGCGAACCACCCTGCGACTCCTGTTACACCCTATGACGAATCCTGTTACAATCTACGACGACGATTTGCTAATGCCATTGTGTACCAGGCTTTACAGTGCTGCTTTTGAATTAAATTATATTCACATGGTGTGTGTAATTTTTAATAAATGGTCATTACTACAAAAATGATAAATATGATTTTGACGTTTTCATTACCAGTTATTACTTTCCATTTTGATTGAAACGTTACCGTAAATAAATTCTTTGTTAAAAACGGATATAACTGATGTTGTACCACCATATGTTAATTGAATGTTTATTACCAAGCTAACTTGAATCTGCCCAATCATAACCTAGGTAACTGCAATTACATAAAATAATAAGTTTTCTGAAGTTGCATTTATTCCGACAAAAGGGTGACACTAATATACATACGTTCGTACGTACGTATATATATTTATTAGTTTTCATGTTCGATCAAGCTTTCACTAAAGTACTATTTCGAATTGTGTAATTTTTTTTTTTCGGATTGTTTTCCCTTGGTATCCTCGTGATGTACGTTAAATTCCAAGAAATGGTGATTTTCCCCTTGCCTTTGATAAAATATTAACACAAGATTAACATTCAAGTTATTCTGTGGCTGCAAAGTATACGCGAATTTTGAGTAATTCAAAATAATAACAAAACCAATATATAATTTTCCCGCCGCGCGAGTTTTTTTTTTTTTTTTTTTTTTTTTTTTTTTTTCTCCATGGGAGAAAACTTGGAGCCCTAGCGTCGTGAAATTTTTTTCGTTAGTTCCAAGAGTCATAACTTGGAGCGCTAGCATCGAACACACAGCACGAACTAAAGCCTTCAGTTTCCCATGTTTCCGTTAGGTGGTTGATCGTTGGTTGTAATTATCCAGAAATAAACAAAAGAAAATATCTTCCCGAGGAATGGAGTAAAAATACACACTTTCTTGATTTGTAAATAAGTTTTTCAATTGATAACATAGTATAAGTGTCGGGGCTTCTGATTGGCTGTTTATTGACGCACAGCTATAATAAGGAAAGTTAAACCAAGTGTTTATCGCTATGCACAGTTGTAGCCAGTATAACTGAAAACAAGCCGTTTAACTCGTATGTATATCACTGTGTTGTGTTAGTGATATGCTTATAGAAATTGCAGCCCGGCCTTAACTGCACCAGTCCCATAATAAGTGCTCTAGTCTGTTATATTGTGAAACACAAATAAAGTCGATTTTACTGTCACTGCTGTGTAAAACATTTCAGTTTCTACAAGAGAGATATTGAAGATGTGGCCACTCCAGATAAGAAGATAAAGAAGTTGCCACAAGAGGGAAAGTCCTTTGAGAGTGTTGATGACTTCACCGTTGCAGCCATTCGCCGCACCATTTATAGGATGTATCGTGAAGGTATGGGTAACACAGATCAATAATGTGTTGTTATTGATGTATATTTAATTTATAATATTTACACCGCAGACGCTAATTTAGTTCCTCTATTAGCAAGTTACGTTCCGAAAATGCAAATACACGCACACGCACACGCGCACACGCACAGGCGCGCGCGCGTGCGCGCGCACACGCGCACGCGCGCGCGCACGCACGCACGCACGCGTGTGCGCACACGCGCACACGCGCGCGCGCACGCACGCACGCACGCGCACGCACGCAAACACTGTGACTTACTTCATAATTCCACTACAAAATATTCACTGTAGGAACATGTAGAAGTTTGGGGGCAATGGGTTTCATTTGGTATTTTATAAATAATTCTTATTGCAGTAAAAAGCAATCGTAAAGGAAGGCTATGCTAGTACTACCCTAGCAAGAAATATCTAACTTTTACAGAAATAACATAATATTATTTATAATAATGTCGATGTGCGTTGGTCAGAGAAAAGCCATGATCCCATATGATAAACACTTAAGATTTATTTTGGTAATTGTGTATAACATTTAACATTTTCATGCAAACACATTGAAAAGTATACCACTTCGACATGTGATAGACCGGCACTGTGTCGTGTCATAGTGTAGTAGCAACGCTGTATCAATTAATTTGATTGCAAACAGATTGTGACGTTTACAATGAAACTTTTGCATTTACAAAGCATTTCATCAATGGTAAACCAATTCTGTCGCAGACTACAGACCGCGGAAACATGATATTGGAAACACCTACAAACAGTTTGCAGTACATTAGCAAATAGCACTGAACCCCACACAGTGTTTGCAAAATCTGCTACAAAATCAACCACGAAAATATGCTTATTAAACTTAACTTCACACATGTCGTTAAAAAGTATGATTACTGAAAATAAAATTGGTAAAAACACAACACCAGTATGATATTATTGTCTTGTACGCAATTTGTGTAATCAATACATGTTGGGAGCTACTGTGGGTGTATGACAAGCAAGTATGACAAGTAAGTGTATGACAAGCAGACATTACCAAAACTATATACATCAATATTAAAACACCACTAATTATTATTCAGTTATTTTCTGTTCTTGCCAGGGACAATAATGCATTTACATTATCAAATTTTTCTCACTGTGCCGACTTAAATTTTCGTATTCCACGCGATGATTGTAATATAAATAGTATTAGTATTTTAAGTAGCCTAGTTTAAAATAAAATTTCCTAGCAGAAGAAAAGTTTCTTCATTATTTGTAAATTGCCAGCCGTTAATATTTCGTGTAAAATGAAAACATTTTTCGACGAAGGTACGTGCTACCTTTGTGACATAATTTTCCTGATAGGTTTGCAAATAACCTCGCAAGGACATCACATCACATCGGCGACGCTACTGAAGGAGGTGAGTGACAGCGGGATTGAGTTCTATGGTGGAAGAACCAAACTCTACTACCTCCTGAAGATCATGGGCTTCGAGTGGATGACTGTGAATGGGCGACGGGCCATGCTCGAGAAGGAATACATCGTCATCCAACGGGTTGTTCCTCTGAGGAAGTACATGGACGCAAAGGCTAATGGCGCAAACTTCATATCTATTGATGAAACGTAGATTTTTTAAAAAGGTGTGCTGTGACTTACATATTTAAATATCATAATGTTGTATGTATACCAACAACAATAAATCCCAGCTTTGTTATATTTAGGAACTGTTAAGAAGAGCTGGCAGTACGAAACAGTCCACACAGTAAATGGACACTGTGTGGACCAAGGCGAGCGGTTCATTGTTGTTAATGCTGGAGGGCATAATTGCTTCGTGCCGGAAACCGGGTTGCTGTTGGTTTCAGGGCAGAAGAAGGGTGACTACCACGACGAAATGAATGGGGAAAGTTTACTGAAGTGGATGAAGCAGCTCTTGGAGAACCTGCCGGAGCCCAGCATTATCGTCATGGACAACGCATCGTGTCGCAGCATCCAGGTATGTGGTTCGGCACAAATGTAGGATTCTTTTCACCATATTTGCATTTGAACAAGGCAAACTATTTGTTCAGCTAGTGATACACTCAACAAAGTTATTGCAATTTGAATTACTTTCTGAATTGTTTATTTTACATACTTTCAGCTTGAAAAATTTTCCAACAGAAGTTGGAGGAAAGACGACATCGCCGCGTGGTTGAAGCAACACAACATTCCGTTTGTTGCGCATGCAGTGAAAGGTGAATTGCTGGGTGTCGCAAAAGCGAATTTGCCTCCAGTGCGGTATGTTTTTCTTCATGGCCATAAATTACATTATGTATAGTAAAGCTTCCATTCGGTTACTTTTTAACATAATAACATTCATTAACATAGCTTTCCTGACATTGTATCACGTGTTAAAAAAATATTTTAGGTATGTGATTGATGACATGGCTCATCAGCACAGTCATGAGGTACTGCGACTTTCTACATACCATTACCATTACAGTGGAATTGAACTTGTCTGGGCCCAGTGCAAGCAGCACTACAATAGTCACATGGGCCGGGACAGAAAGTTTGATGATGTAGCTGTTAGGGCAATGTGGAGTGAAGTTCTTCAATTACTGACCCCAGAGAGGTATACCTGTGTCTCATGTGCGTTCAGTGTCATCCTCTTCTGTGCCTGTAGGTTTTGTGTAGTGGTCCTTTCCATGTGATTTCCTTATGCCCCTGCAGTAGTTTGAAACATCCAATGTTTTTATGTGTCATAGCTGTACTTAAAGGTGTTGGTATATAATGGTTAGTAAACAGTGTAAATTGTGTCCTTATGTGTGTGTTCTTTTGTTTGTATTTATTGTGCGTTATATTACATTTCTCTGTGTGTAAATTGCGTCAGTATATTTACGTATTAAGTAGTCTTTTGCAATTTCTGCATATCAGAGATTCTTAAAGCTTTGGTCTGGCTTTGTATAATAGATTTGTGTTTTTGTAATGTTTCTTGTCTTTACTTTTAGTTATTTTTCCATTATTTAAATTATATATGAGAAGAATTAATATGAAATAAACATCTTAACAATTCACTTTTAGACTTACTGGCTTGTCTCTTATTGAAATGCCACAAACTCTGAAACACTTTAATGCTTCTTAGTAGCATATATGCATGCTCTGGTTGTTTATTTTAAATGATTTGCATTATTGCTTGGAGTTTTTTTAAGCATGAAAATACGAATGTTTCTGGTGCCACATGTTAAACACACAGCTTTTAAGTGTACCTTGCACAAACTTCCCTTCAGATGGGCAAAGTGTGTCGACCACGTGGAGAAGCTGATTGCAGAGGACTGGGAGAAGGAAGTGCACGAAGCCGCTGACATACCTCTATTCATCACCTCCCTGGATCCGGATTTGGACGCCACTGACGAAGATGATCCTGGCAGTGACTATGAAGTATTGGCAGTGCCACTGACAGAGGTACCAGGCTGCTCTACTGCACAGTAGGTGCTGGATGGACGGACAGTGGCGGTAAGGTTTGTATGACCAGGTAAAGGTATTTGCACTTTGCAGCTGCTTGTTTGTAGTATACACATCTGTTATAGGTGGGTACTATTTGTTATTGGAGTCTACATGTGTTTATATATTTCTCATGTTGTTTGTTAAAATATTTTGTTTTCCGTGTCTAGTATAAAACAAATATTAGCGATATTTTTGTTCATAATATATACAGATTTTGCAAAATTTGTTCTAAATGTACAAATGTGTGTTGCATGGTACGATAAGGTCATGTATATTGAGTTACTTGCTAACATAAATGTCATTGTAACATGTTAACATGTTTGGAATCATGTTAATAAAAGTGCCATGATAGTTTTACATCTTAGACATTAAGTTGTATATTAATATGTAATTTTGTTGTGTGTGTCGGTCGTACACTAGATAAAAGTAACTTTCCAGTAAGTATTACTTTTATAATTTGTCCTTTACATAATTTTGTTGCTGTCATTTGTGGATACGTATTGGCTTTACATTAATAATAAGACATTTCTTTCAGCTTTGTGTGTGCACGCATGAACCATTTTTTGTAAGTATAGTAATATTCTAGAAATACTTTTCTCGTTTAAGTTTTCAGTTTTGCTGCAATCATTGCAATGAAGGAACCATAACAATGATGAGAGTCCGTGCACTTTTCCTGTAAAATTGGTATCTTAAGGCCTGTGTGGGTTTGACAAAAAGGAAATGTCGCACCCAATTGGCCACAAGAAACGCCGGAAATGTGGCCATCACCGGATCGGCATTTCACTTAGCTATACATAATAAACTTTATTTTTAAAATTATTTTATACAAATAAAGGTGGTGCCAGTTAAAGCCTGGTATACCCTTCTGTTGCCACCAATTCACAGTATAAATGTTCAGTTCTGGGTACGAACACAGCGTAACGGTGTCAAAAAAATGTATGCATACACAAATGCATTTGTTGATATGTTTATATTTTTTGGGTAAATTACTTTTATTTTATATATACATAATAGGCTTATGTTGAAATATATTTATCTCCATTTATAAAGGTGCATATAAAACTATCCTAAAAATGTACATATATATGCTCATATTTTTTATGTTTTAATTTTATATATATTACATATTTCTATATATTGTCACGTTAGCGCCGTCACATTAAGTTTATTAATACCATCTACTTCTGTGCAGTGGTCTTCTCTTTTCTCGGCTCAGATCCCCTCATTTTACCGCGCTACTCTGCCTTCCTTCTTTCCACTTTCCCCTTCGTGCGTCGTAATTTTTTGATTTGTCATGGTTGTTTATTTAAGGCCTTGCACAGCCTCGCTCTGTCTACTTTATATGCTTCAGACGTCTGCTACGTTACGCCGCTACCTTATGCCTGCATGATGTATGTTTTTTTCCTGATGGCTTAGTTGCACTTCACTTCGGTCAGCTGAGGCCAAACACCGCTTCCATGTTTTCGAGCTGACGTTTTACTAGTCCTTGTTCGCCACCCAAGTTTAATGTTTGCTATTTCACGGTTTCCGTGACTTCGTCGCTAGGGCGTTCATTTTTAAATTGTTTGTTGTGTAAAGTTTTTGTCTATCGGAGCTTTGACATGACCCAAACGATTATATATGTTACATATTTTATATATATTGGATATTGTACAGTATATATGCATATATGTAGACATACATATATACACATATATGTAGATATACATATATGTGCATACATATATATATCTTGTGTTATATACAACATATATGTTACATTTAGCAGCCCTGAAATGTAAACATTGAGTTTATTAACATGTGGCAATCACATGGCAGTCACATGGCAATGTTTGTTTACATGTAGCGTAAGGATACATAATGGGCAAGAAAGTAGAACTTTGGCAGTGCTTTCAAAAGTGCTCACTTTATCGTGAATTGCCTATACTAACAAAATGACCCCCCTCCGACCCAGGCGAACCGGGTTCGATTCCCGGCGGATCCGCTCCCGGGTTTTCGCATGTGGAAATCGCGTTGAGCGATGCTGCTGGTCGGCGGGCTTTCTTGGGGATCTCCCGTCCCCCCGCCCCCACCCCTTGCATTCCGGCGCTGCTCCATACCCACCTCGATTGACCCTCATCGGCTCTGAAGACCTCAATGACAAGACCTACCAAAATAGTTTCACTCAATCTGCTACCACGTAATATTGGAAAAAATAAATAACAATTTCGTGACTAACAGCCACAGGGCGGCCTGCTCATTGCCCCGTCAGCACCGTGTCAACCTGGCGCCAGACACGCCCTCCTGGCTGTCATCAGCTGTTGCCAAAGGTCACGAGCGGGCGGTGAGGTGGGACCAGACCGTGGCCAGAGAAACGCGTTTGTTTTTCGCCACGCGCACGCCTCCGGCGATTCGAGCCAACCGGCTTCGGCCAGGATCGTATTTAAAATCCGGGTTACCAGTCACACTGTTTACCCTGCTCTCCCGCCGACCCTGCAGGTTCTGCCTGCAATTATTAATTCCTCCAGGTGCTCGCCTTCCTGGCTCTCGAACTGCGACGCGCGGTGTTCGAAATAAGACTTTTTTTCCCCCTCTATGAAACTGTTAAACGTGCGTTCAATGTGCCGAACTTCGAAAAGAACACGCACTTCAGGCTATTCCTGTCGGTTACTTATAAGTAGAGCCAATATTATAAGGAGAATAGCGATCAAACCGAAATAACACCGTAATGCAAGCTATACATCGCCTAATACCGAAATTTCAATTAAAACACAGAATAAATTAAGTTTAGCACAAATATATAATTTTATCTGTGAAACCATGACCAAAAATCTATACAAAAATGTATAAGCTACATTAGGCCTATGATAAGAATAATTCAAGTTTTGAGGTGATGGGAAGAAAAAAAAAAATCAAGATTTAAGCTGTTGTCTTTAAAGCTGAATGAATAACAGCAGTAAATATTGAATACCAAGTGGATAAGAAATTATCATTTACTTAGAATAGCAAATTGTATAAGCAAATATATAAAAATAATTTTATTTCCAGTATTGAATGTTATTTTCTCCATAAAATAAATATCCAAGCCATTCGTGTAGGAGTATAACAAAAAAAATCCTCGCTGTTTAGGAATCTCAGCATGCAAGTTACGAAGAAACAAAGCCTTTAAAAAGTGATTTTTTTTTTAAACCTTTGGCAATGCTCTACCTTTGTTAAAATAAATTATTTTCTCTTGTTTAAGCAATTGCATAGACATAGTAAAATTCAATGGAAATATGCACATAAGTATAAATTATCAACAAATTTTAATAATAAAATTTGCATTAAAATAACAGTACAAATTTCGGCTCTAATAATGCACAATTTTAGTTATGATGTTTCAATTTATAAGACTTTCATAAAAAACCAATAACACCGAAATCAGGTATTTTTTAAAACGAAATTTTCCTTAAAATAACGCCACAAAATCTTGCCCCTGCTTATAAAACGTCACGCGAATCAAAAACATCATTTCTGGGCACTCCGAATTGGTTATAAACGGCATCTTCAAAGCGCCGTCTCTCAAAATATACGCGTCTTATACACACAACTACTCAAGGGACGTGAACTCAACCTTGTTACAGACGTCCCGCCAATAAAATAATGGTGTCACTGCAGGACGAGAACTCTGCACGCCAGTCCAGAGCCGTGCGCGTAGCGGCGATGGTGCTATTGTAGAGCGTGGCAGTGTAGCCCTTACAGCTCTTGAACTACTCGGCCTCAAACGTGGAAGAAAAACTCTTAGCAGGAGGGCCGGGCCCCTTAAGAGGAGTGTGAAGTGAAAAATTTTTTTGTGAAATCTTTGTTTGCGCGTATTCGCGTATCTCGGTAAATATATGGTCTGTAAACACCACATTTTGCTAGAAGAAAAAACTATTATCTATGACTTTATGTTTTTACTTTTAACATATTAAGTACATTAATGGGGAAAAAATTCGATTGAAAATGGTCAAATCTCATTTTTGAAGCTTGTCTAGTTGCAAGCGGCAAAAGAAAAGTACAAAAATAAGGGCGTAGTTTAATCTGTGGGCTATCATTGAATGTAATAAAATCCCACTGTTACAGATCTGATTTGCACGGTACAGGACCACGACGGAAACACTGCACACCTTGCGCGTAGGAGCGATAAGGCTCTAGGCGTGCGTGTTCGTGCCGCCCGTATCGCTCCCTCGCTTCTTGACCTTTGGACACGCAGGTACACACTCCTCTTAAAGAGCGAGTGAAGAGATTTGGGCGGCTCTTAACGTCGAGGTCTTGAGAGCCGATGAGGGTGGAGCGAGGTGAGTGTGGCTGGGGAGAAGGGAGATTCCCGAGAAAACCCACCCGACCAGCGGCATCGTCCGGCGCGATTCCCACATGCGAAAACCCGGTTCGCCTTGGTGGGAGGCGAGTAGTCTAACCACTACACCACCGCGGCCCCGGCCGCCTAAAGCTGGTTCCACAATAGTGCGATGCGTTGGGCTTCGACGAGCTATAGGCATTGGCTGTTTCACAACTAAGCGATGCTGTGAGATGGTGCTGCTATCTAGTTTAAGGGTGGAAATTACTTTTTCAGACCTCATAATGTAGCAAAAGACACGCGTAAAAACTTTAAATTGTAAGTTTTAAGTGGAAGATAAAAACAGGGTAGTATGAACGCGATGTGTGACGGAAATTAGCGAGAACGAGATATAATAAGACGAAGGATAATTATTTTGATGTTAAACGAATTTTATGACTCTGTCCATACTGATAAGAAGCCTCGTCTTCTATTTTGCATATCCACGTAGCAATAATAAAAATACAAATACGAAATCGTCGGCGTTCACGCGATCATCGTTTTCAAATTGTAAAAAAAGAAAAGAGAAAAAGATGTTTTTATTCTCCTTATAAACAAAAACTTATTCTTCTTCTCCGCCGCAGGCTGACGCCGACAATCGCAACGCAAGAATTTCGCGCAACGCACTCGACACCGACGCGCTGCGACGGAATCCACTTCATCCTGATTGGCTACCGCTCATCGCAATACATCGCACTATTGTGGAACCAGCATAAGCGTTAGTAGGCCGAAATTATTTACCTGTGCAACATGCGTTTATGCGAGTTTTAGCAAATAAAAGTCCTGGGAATACTATATTTTGCCAGAAAAGTTCAAAGCGATTCAATATCTTAACGTCGGATAAAAAGTGTTAGGTAACCATTTGTGAAAACTTAAATGATTACTTTCCCTTTCTGTTTTTTTTTTTTTTTTTTTTTTTTTTTTTTTTTTAAATCCATCGAAGTGTAAAAATGAGCACATTTGTAAAATATATATTTTCATAATTTCATAGTGTTACTTTACCGACGTATGAATAAAGTGATGAGGCCCATGGCAATGTCAATTTTTCACGAGGCAGAAGAATACACAGTGTAAATACAAGTAGATCGTAAGCAGGGCTTTCAAAAGTGCTCATTTTACCGTGAACAGCCTTTACCAACAGGAAAGCTATATCTGTATTGGTGCTGGTTTCTAACTGCGAGCAGCACCGATCGTGAATTTACCGAAATCTGCAAAATGACGGGAATAAATGAGTATACTCTGGGTAATCTCTTAAAGGGTTAGAACACCAAGAGCGCTAGGCTCTGGAACTAGCTTGCAGGCTTATCATAGAGCTGCGTCCATATACATGCATAACTTTTAAGCGGCGATGCTAGCATTTCATTGGTGGAAAGTTGTGGCAAGGACCAAGGCGGAGCCCTTTATAGTCTATTCCCAGTTTCTGCAACACTTTTTGAATAGAAAATTTGAAAAAATCACCCCATGTATGCCGTGTTTAGTTATTTCCTAAATATGCCATGTATGACAAGTGTTCTATACCTCTGTTATAGGCTATTCACGGTAAAGTGAGCACTTTTTTAAGCCCTCTTTTTTTAAAAATAAAACTCAATAATTATATTTGATTGTAGCCCTAGACGTTAACTTTTGAGTCCGGTGAAAAGTATACAGTGTGTTTATTACCTGCATTGCAATCTTTATATTAAAAACTGGCGGAAGGATAAAAAATGGCTGCTAGGAAAAAAGCAACTTTGCCGTGAACAGCCCATAACATGAAATCATCTTATCTATTACTACATTGAAGTTTTACCTGTATTTTATTTATAAATGATAATATTTCATTTATAATAAATACGAAAATAAACAGTGAGAAAATACGTGCGTTGGTGGAGCTTAGTAAGAAATAGTTCTCACGCAAAACATCATTACTACGGAGTGCGCACGAATTCGGTGCGTTGTCCTTTGGTGTAATTTTCCAGACTTAGTTAAGCTTAGTTTTCACGAGGCGGAGGAATATCTTGGAAGTAGATCTTTAGAAAAGTGATCAGAAAAGTGCGAAGTTAGCGTGAATCGATTATAGTATTATTGTATATACGTGACGCGTGTATTTTGAGATGCAGCAAATTGGAAAAGCAGTTTTCAGCTAGGTTGGAGTGCTCCGAAATGCGATGTTTCGTTTCTGGTGTGCGTATCGCGTCTTGAAAGCTTTCAACAGGCCTCACCTGAAGTGTTCTTTTCGTGGTTTAGCGTATTGGACACGTGTTTAATAGATTTGTGAGAAGACGAGTATTTCAAACACACAGCAACGCAGTTAAATGCCCTTTGAAGGGGATCAGGGCCCGGAATCTTGGATTTTATTTTCGACTACAAAATGCTGTTCACGATAAAGTGAGCACTTTTGAAATTGACCTTAGCAAAAAGTTACTGCTCCTAAATTCATATAGTTTGACGAAGTGTATGATATGCGCCCAGCAAAGTTGGTAACGATGGAGGGAAAGTAGTTCCACATCATAACGTGGAATAAAAAGTGTTAGGTAAGCATTTGTGATAACTTATATTATTTCTTTCACTTAAAGTTTTTTTTAATGCATCGAATTGTGAATATTAGCAAATTTGAAAAATGTTTACTTTTCTAGTAATTTAACAATTTTACTTCACCGACGCATGAATAAAGTGATGAGGTACTATGTTAGTTTTACATAAGACAGAAGAATACACAACGTGCATACAAGTAGATCTTAAGCAGAGTTTTCAAAAGTGCTCATTTTACCGTGAACAGCCTATACCCGCAAACGTGGATTTTGGTTCCGATACACCCAGTGAACCTCTGTGAAATTTCGTACACAATCTCGTTCCAGTTTTATTCAATCGTTGGATGGGAATTGTGCTTTAGAACTCTGTTTATATAAGTCGTCTTGCACAACAAATGTTGTCTTCGTTTTTTAACTTCCGCCCCGCATTAGCAAAGAACCTACCCCGAATTAATGAAGTAACGTTAGCCAATCAGAAGGTGAAAGATGGGTCACAAATACGGTCTCGCGCATTGCGACGAACCAGTCCTAGACTTCGAAAAAAAAATATCGCGATTCTTCCGTCGCGTTAAGAGAGATGAAAGATTCTACGAGAAGCAAGTGACGTGCGACATTTGGACGCCAAGAAGGCGCCCGCGCATGTTAGTTACCGCCGTCAGTTACGTAAGTTTTGAAGGACAATAATTAGAGTTGGTGCCCATGAACTCTCATAGAGTTCTCTCTTGCCGGTTAGTTACCGCCGTCAGTTACGTAAGTTTTGAAGGACAATAACTAGAGTTGGTGTCCATGAACTCTCATAGAGTTCTCTCTTGCCGGTTAGTTACCGCCGTCAGTTACGTAAGTTTTGAAGGACAATAACTAGAGTTGGTGTCCATGAACTCTCATAGAGTTCTCTCTTACCGGTGGGTAAGCCGACCAGGGTCGCCACATAAATTGAAAGTCGTGCCGCAGGGTCCTGCGCGACATGTTGCCCAAAATTACAATAGTTATAAAAAATTCTACACTGAATATATGAAGATATGTAATTATTACAATCACTTTATTTTCGTTACGAAATATAATTATTTTGACATATCTAAACAAACAGATTTAAAACGCTTCGGTAACAAATACCTAGAACATTTAATTATTCTAAATTAAAAGAAACTTTTACAGCATATAATTTAGTAATACTTAAGGAAGTCGAGAATATTTATATACATTAAAGTTCACACATCTATGTAACGTGGCATCTTAAAAAAAAAAAAAAAAAAAAAAAAACTGATCTTAATAGGTTTCTCGGTTGAATAGGTCTACCCATCTTTGGAACTCTGAGGCCAGTATTTGGTAGGAGTTCGGTGCTGTCAACTTCCCTATTGCAAATATTGAACACAGGATAGGTATCTAAAAACTGTCTTCAGATTGCTAGAGGCTGTATCTGAAAGCACGAAGAAATTTCCTCCAGTATTTTTTTCCATTAATATATTTAACATTTTTCCTTGTCTTCTTTCAAGCTGTTAGGTATCTGTCTACGAAAGAAAATTACAAATCTCAGGACAATACTCAAAATTTCAAACGGACGCGCTCATAAAATAGAGATAAAACGGAGTCTGGCTTTGCTGTAGTATAAGTGAAATATTTCATTACGGCATGGTGATAAAAATTTAATTTCGTATCTTAAAGTTCACTTAGATATCATACGCAGTTTATCATTTTAACTGTAATATTAATTAGTGTGTAGTTGTGAATCATTAGCAAATATTTCTTCAATACGTTACTATCCTATTTTGATAACAGTTCGGGACTATGCGATTTTTACCACACCATTGGTGCTCACGGTAAAGTGAGCACTTTCGAGGCCCTGGTTACTTTTTCCTTTCAGCCATTTTTTATCCTTGAACCACCTTTTTAAGTAAATATTGCCATGTATATAATAAACACAGTGTGTGTATTCCTCAGCACTTGGAAATTAACATCTAAGGATAAAATAAATTATATCTATTGACTGTTATTCCAAATAAGAGAGTTTTCAAAAGTGTTCACCTTCGTAAATAGCCTATACTGCTATACCATTACGTAATAGCTTAGAGTAATCGGAATCGATACTTTATTGTATATTTATAAATAATCTGCTACGAGAGTAGAAACCGCATACTAAATGGCATCGGCGTCGTCATCCATGAAATCAATGAAAAGAAGATGGGATAAGATACATATTTGTGGAACTCTGGAGAGCACATTTAAATTTTCGAAACAATAGTTTTTAATTTTGACAAATAATATCGTTCACGTAATTAATTTTTAAAGAAATTCATATATTTCTGTTCAAGTGGTCATTAACCACAAATATATAAATTTTCTAATATCACCTTACGTGAACGGCATCCACCTGTCCACGGGAAATGATCTCTATATATTGGACACAGAAAATTAAAATTATTTGTTACTGTAATTCTAAAATGTTTTTTTTTTTTTTAAATATGAAAAAGTTAGTACATTTGAGTTATATTTTCTAATACTTAAGAAATTCCACATAATTGTATTCAGTCGATAATATTTTTTTAACAGAATATCTACTGTCTTTTTTGAAAATGTGTATAACTTCGTCAATTTTCCAAGCAAAGGGAAGTTTACACGAGGCAATGATCGTGTAACTTTTTTTTAATGGGTGCAAGTAAATTTGCGCAGCCTTTGATAAATAAATTACGAATGTGACCAGCGCCAGCAGACAGTGGCGATTTCATTCTCTGTATAGTCCCGAATATTAAGCGATAGCCCATTCACTGTTACTTCACACTTTCCTGAAGCCCTGCTAATAGTTCTACTCTATGAGTGCCGATTACGTATCCTTCCGCTATATGTAAACAAAAACACCGCTATGTGACTTCTACATTTAAACTGGCAATGCTTTGTTTCCTGTTTTAAGCTGTTCAAAGAATGCTGACACATTTCAAAAAGCATTACATATAAATTCTCAATGTTAAGGCTTATAACAGTACTTAAGTCGGCTTTTTGACTTTTTAACAACCGCCTTATTGATGACAGTTCTTATAGTTATTTTACATATTGTTAACTTATTTTTGTTATCCAGGACGTAGCTCGTTAGACATAATACACGTTAATATTTTGCTGCAACTGTTTTTAACGATGCAAATGAGGGGAAAGAACAGTAGTATTTAATATCTTGTAATTTATGTGCGTTATGTTATTTCGTTAAAAGCACTGTCTCAATTGGAATAAATATTAAAACACAGTTCAATTAAAATACAGTAAACTCGAGAACGCAAATCGTGTGTCGCTTACATTAATACGTAGTAGCGGCAAACTTGAAGATAGTTGGGAACATGCACACAAACAGGCTTACCGTAAATTTTATTCCCACGGTATTTCTTTGCACAACTACTTAGTCGTTTACTACGTTTATTAATTTTTATATTTGAAATTTTCCGACTGGTCTGCAGCAATCTGTTAGGACTGTGGCAAACATTCAATTCACATAAACGTAAGCATGTCATACAATACCATTGTGTTTCAAACTCCTAGGGTAAAATTACAATGTTGTGATAAATGAATGGATGTAAATTAAAAATATTAATTTATTCATAAAAATTGTTTTTTTGCGGTTAAATCGTATAACTATCGCACGTCAAATGTTTGCTATCGCACACACTTGCCTAGCGTTAACGGCGACGAGCAGTTTCAAAGGTTGTCATTTTGAGTTCACTAACGCAAACTTGCAACTGACACGAACCTCGTTACAGTATGTTCTCTACCGCCTTGGAAACACATATTTGCCACAACCTCGTAACTTGCCTAGATAGGTTGAAAAAAAAAAAAACCACGACGTGTACATAGTTAAAGAGATAATTGCAAGTATTTCTCGCAGGAAGAAAAATTACCCTTGGTTCAGCAGAAAAAATAACACGCCGTGACATGTCACCACTTCTGCCTACTCGCAATTTTTAACCATTTCGCCACCATATATTATAATCATTATAATAGTCTAGAATCATTAGAATCTCGTCTCAATTTTAAATCACTAGCTGAAACGTAATTATTTTTTATGTAATATGCTAATATCAAGAAAGTATATTCCATCTATTAGCTAGTAGCGATGATGAATGTAAGAGGTTTTTAAAAAAGCGATAAACTCGAAAGAAGACGAAGAGCGTTGCCTTTCCGATTTAAGTTTCTTCCTCGGATATAACAAATTAACTGCCAATTCACTATGGCTTACGCGCAGTATTTTGCGTTGATATTTTTAACAGTAGCAATGAAATGTGTTTCCACTTAGTTTTCAAAAGGATGGGTTTAATTTTCAAATAGCACGCCAAAAACTGTGGTAACAACGTTTTAACCTTGAACTATTTCTTACCAGCCGTTGCCAACACATCGCTGATCTCGCTGTTTTTAAATCACAATGAAAACGAAATAAATATGACAATTTATAGAAGATGCGTGAGTTAAATTTTCGCTTAACCAAACATGTAATTTTCTTAAGTTAATCATAGTGTTAGATATTTGTGGTAGATGAGTTATTTAAGAAACAAGTGAACGTGTTACACTTGGGGTGGCCGTGGTGGCAGAGTGGTTAGGCTGCTCGCCTCCTACAAAGGCGAACCGGGTTCAATCCCCGGCCGGGTTACCGGATTCTCGCATGTGGGATTCATGCCGGACGATGCCGTTGGTCGGCGGGTCTTCTCGGGATCTACAGTTTCGCCCGTCCTTTCACTCTGGCGCTGATCCATACGCACCTCAATCATCCCCAGCGGCTCTCAAGGCCTGGCTGTTAAGAGACGCCCAAATCTGTTCACTCATGTTACACTTGGGGTGAGTTTTTAAAGATTTATCTCGAAAAGTGTGATGGATCCAATGATAGACTATAGGGCCTACCAGTTATTTCCACTGGTGAGCTGTTTACACTTTGATTTTCTTGAAAGGTTACATAACTATAATTTTGTTCAGATAAAATTAAAAATTGAAACTCATTAGCAAATTTATTTATTTTTTACGGGTTACTCGCTAAATGATTATTTACTTTTAATTCAGTCTTTTAATATAACTCTCTCTCATTGATTTTAACTAGTGATAAAATTTCTAACGATTGCATTTAACTTTGTAGTTTAGTAACTGTAGACACAGCTTATTATATACTTGAATTACTTTTTTTGAAACTAGTTTCTAGTAATATGATGAAAGGTCATAGACAAATACGAGAAACAATTATATACTCTGAGAGAGTATTTTTTAATTTGCATTAGTTTCATATAAAGTTTCTCGAAAATATTTAGGATATTTAATTTGTTTAACGGTGTAACGTGAAACAGTTTCCGTAATGTATTTTATTACAGTATTCGTTTAACAGTAAATAATTTCACCAATATCAGTTAGTTTACATTACTGTCCCAGTAGAGATATTTTAGAACTGAGTATAATGCCCGATTAATCACTTTTACTGTAGTTTATGGAAAAAAATACCGTGATCTGACTTTGCATTTATATCATCAAGCTCGAAACCAATTTACAAGTTTGGGTAAAGGATATCTTCATTTACGAAAATGTCGATTGACAAACTAATTTGTAAAGGTTGTGAATTAGAGAAGCACAAATCCAACAAACTGTTATAGTGTACTGGCTCATTAATTTGCTCTGAACTTAAATTACTTTCTATCCTAAGTAGCGTTTGGTCCTTTACCTTGACAAGACGATGGATTATATTTTGAGTGTGTGCTAGATTTCATTCAATCCCCGGTGCAGTGAAACCCCTGACAACGATAACAGATTGATGATAAATACGTAGTCTACTTAGTAAAGTCTTGACATAATATACGTACTACAATTTGGTAGTTGTTTTATTATCGGTCTCTGGCCTTTGAAATAGATACAATTGCGGTGCATAAATGGGAAGGATGGGATATGGGAGCTAGCATTATTATATGTAAGCAAATTACATGTATATATTTATATATGTGTATATATTTATATATGTGTGTACATATATATGTGTGTATATATGTGTATATATGTATATACATGCATTGGTCTTTCCGCCCAAATTGAGGTTCGATCTAGTGACAGTTTTTTCCCCAACTTGTGTACAATACATGACCCCAGCCCCCCTCTCCAAAACGTCCTCACCCCCGTCCCCCCAAAAAAGGACACTATTAACATTTCGGCCTTTTCGACAACTTCTCAGGAAGAAGGTTCTCACACTATAGCCCCAATGTTTGCAGTATTTTGAACAATATTTGAAATCCTTCTTTGAAGTTCCATAATTTCCAATGTGTGAGGAATTATCATCATTGTCTTTACAGTGTGCAAATTCGTCAGGCACTGAGCGTAGTTTGTGTTATTTGTAGCCGAACACCCGACCACATGTAGCCGACTTGCTGGTATTTGAGTTAGCGACACTGAGCACTAATACCTCAAAAACATCGTCCAAACGGTGGAATACCATTTACTATGGCTGCCATGAAGCCGACACTATTTCTAAACACAGGCAGAAAGACGTCCCACATCGCAGAGACGGGATGCTGCAGCGAAACTCCTTTACGCAGTAGCTAAGCTCCTTTACTCAGTAGCTAAACTTGAGGGTAAAATATTTGCATTTAACTAAGCCGTGAGTTGGATTTCGGTTCTATACGCACGTCTTATTTGTTATATACTGTTCACGGCAAAGTGAGCATTTTTGAGGCTCTAGTTAAGTTTCCATTCAGCCAATTTTTATACGTTAGCCACATTTTAAAATAAATATTGCCACGTAAGTTATAACAGTGTTATATTCCACAATACACGGGAGTTAACGTCTAGAGTTAAAATAAAATATATTTATTAACTATTATTCCATATGAGAGGGATTTGAAATGTGCTCACTTTACCGTGAATAGCCTATACCTAGACTCGATGTATGCTTTACAAAGGCTATTCACGATAAAGTGAGCAATTTTGCAATAAATCTTAGGGGAAAAAAAGTAATTACGCCTACCTGCATATATTTTAACGGGCGCCCCGAGTGACGTGCGTCCAGTAAAGTTGGTAACGATGGATGGGAAGTATTTCCGTATCTTAACATTGAGTAAAAAGTATTAGGTAACCATTTGTGATAATTTAAATTATTTCTTTCGCTTTCTTGTTTTTTTTCATGCATCGAAGTGTAAAAATGCGCATATTTGAAAACAATATTTCAATTCAAAGAATTCCTGTATCATTATTTTTGATAAACTAAAGATATAAGGATTTCTGAAATTAAGGCAACTAAGTCTTCGGAGGTTTTAATTACGCACGTAAGACTGTCATGTTTTTAATGGATATAACCAATGTTAGACAAATCTCTGCGTAACTGGTCAAGTTGCGATTACAGAGCGAAGGCAATATAATTTTTTGTTAGGTCGTATCTTTTCCCCACAATTATATTCCGTTTGGCGTATCAGTATACCAACTCCGTTTTTCCCGAATATTTGTGAGTGTATTTTTTATAGCTCCGCCAGGTTGTACATGCATTTATGAGTGTTTCGTCTACAGGAAACAAAAGGAACGACTGGGTAGGTGGCCCGAGAGCTGGTTTACCTTGTAGAAACCAGATTTATCTTAGCTACGCCTTCAGTCTTCAGGTCTCACTGGCGGGTTTCGCATGGGCTAGCACTCATGATATCGAAAGTTTTTAAAGCATGTAATAAATCGCACATAAGTGTCTTTCATTTATCGCGGGTTCATGTATCGTCTGTGATCGCCTTATGACACGTTATTCGAACGCGTAAAATATTGGTTATGTAGTTGAAGGCAACCATATATAAACGTAATACCAATACTCGTAACTAAAGGCTGTTCACGATCAAGTGAGCACTTTAGAAATTAACATTGTTAAAAAGTCACTGCCCCTACCTGCATATATTTAACGGGCGCACTAGGTGATATGCGCCCAGTAAAGTTGGGAAAGTAGTTAGTTCCATATAACTACGTCGAATAAAAAGTGCTAGATAACCATTTGTGACGACTGAAATTATTTATTTCGCTTTCGGTTTTTTTAATTAATAAGAGTAAAAAATAAAAAATGACACTTTTCTAATAATTTCACAATTTCACTAGACCGATGCATGAATAAAGTGATGAGGCCCGTGGCAATATTAATTTTCCATACAGCGGACTACACAAGCCCCCTCTCTACTAGTATTTACAACCCTATTAACTAAGAGCATGTTTTCCACACACTATCTCCTGTAGCATTCTATTTAATTAAATTTAATGCATGCAATAATTTTTGGTGTTTTACGTCTCTCTTGACGGGTTTTCCCTTGCTCTTCATAATTAAGACTAGCTATAAGTACACTAAGGGGCGTAGTCATGGCCTCAAAGTGCAGGCCATGGCAGCCCAATCCCTCTTTGCCGCGATGCATGTCTCCTTGCATGATTTTCCTACCTAGTAGGCGTAAGGGGTTAGCCCTGATACGCAATAACATCCCGTCCTACCCTCGGGCCTTAACTTCACATAACACTTACATAAGGTAGTTCATAAAAAAAAAACTACACAACGTGCATGCATGTAGATCTTAAGCAAGGCTTTCAGAAGTGCTCAGTTTACCATCAACAGCCTTTAATATTATTTAATAGATGTTTTGACTAGTTTAACTTCGCAGCGCTGAAGTCATTGAAGGAGTTAATATTTCCCCTCTTAGTTAGGAAGACTTTCGCGCTGAGATCTCCGGTTGCCAGCTCCACCTACCGCACCCCTTCCAAGAGATAGTGGTCGACAGCAGGGTTGTTTGTAACAGTCTTCGCACAGGCGTGGACGCCACATATGTTCCATCCTCGAAAAGCCATGGCAAACTACTAATCGCCTTTCTCGATTATAGTCTATCCGCGGTTTCTTCAAACTGTTTGAATCAAATCTTTGAAAAATCACCCCATGTATGACACGTTTGGCTGTTTCCTAAATATTTAATTTATCACAAACGTTTATCATTTTGTTAGTCAAATTTCTTTATTTTTGGTTAAATTATAATTTTATTTATAAATTATAATATTTAATTTATAATTAAATGAATAAAATAGTAAAAAATATGTATGTTGGTAATGCCTAGTAAGAAATAGTTGCTGTACAAAATATTATTCTAGGGAGTGCGCACGGATGCAATGCCGTGTCCTTTTCGTGTAATTTTCTAGACTCGGTTAAGCTTAGTTTGTACTACGCGGAGTAATATCCTGAAAGTAGACCTTAACCCATTCAGATTCAGTTGTGTACATCACGCAAGTTTGGTAATTTATGGTCTGTACTAAACACTGTGAAGCTCAATAACAATGATCTTACTTGTAGATAAATGATTCGCAAACCGCATTGATGGTTTAGGTCATTATGTTTTTCATATAACTTTAGCTGAACATATAGCTTACAGTTCATTGGCTGTCACAACGAAACCAGTATTGTGTCGATTTAAGTGCAGTACACGTCATGAAATATTTTGTTTGCATCGCCTGAAAACGTAAATTTAAGTAGATCTGAAAGTGTTAAGCAGGGTTTCAGAAAAGTGTGGTGTAACCACGGATGAACTATGCATAAGCTATTAGCGTTTAGTCAGCAAAAAAAAAAAAAATTTGGTTTGGCTGTGTTGGAGACACGGCCGTGTATTTTTTTTGGTTGAATACGTGTACGTTGACACGCTCGGACGCCTTGATGGGGGTTTTTTTTCTTTTACGTTCCCGGCACCGCTTCACTCGATCGTACGAGTTTTTAATGGGTATCACTGGATTACTTTTGAGATGCTCTTTCCAACCTTGTACGATTTCTGTATTTCGACTTGACTTTTTTGACGAGTACAGGCCGAAATTGTGTTACGTTTTCTTAATTCGTTACATTAAGAGCTAACAATTTCACCATGCCCACGCCACACAAATGTTTTTATACACGCAATCGATTGATGTTGACGAGAGCTGCCGATTGAAACTCAAACGAACGTCGTAGCTTTTCCTAGTCAAAAGTTATAATACGCGGCGCGATGCTTTGCAGTCGTGTAATCGAGTGGTGTAATTGAATTTTGAATGTAGAGTTTCAATGCCAAACTATACCCCCCCGATTTTGTTATGATCGGATTTTCTGGATTGCCTCCCACTACGGTCGCAAATCTAAAGATATATTCTAGTCAAAGGGGGAAGGAAGAGGAGGAGGAGGGGGGGGGGTTTCGTGTTTTGTGGAACTTACCGGTGAAGAAGGCTGACTCGGTAGCGTGCGGGTCCCACGTGGCCCAGAGCTGCGCCCCGATGAACGGCGACGAGCAGACGATGTAGAGCATGATGACGGCCACAGTCTGCTTGACGGTGTTGATCTTGGCGCGGGATATCGTCGGGTTCATCCTGAGCGGCGACGACCTCGCTGCGTGCGCCGCCCTGAACCCCGACTTCTCCCAGATCTCGTGGCAGATGCGCGAGTACGTGTACACCAGCACGCACAGCGGCACCACGAACACGGACACGCTGTACCTGCCGCAAAAAAAAAAAAAAAAAAAAAAATTGCACCGGGGTTTCGTTACAGCCTGTAGAGAAAGACGTGCTGCTGATGGCTGAAATGAGCACTTTTGAAAGCCCTGCTTAAGATATACTTGTATGCACGTTGTGTAGTCTTCCTCCTTATGAAAAATTAGCACCATATTCATGCGTCGGTAAAGTGAAACTGTAGAATTATTAGAAAAGTAAACATTTCACAAGTATGCCTTTTTTTTTACAGTTCGACGCTTTAAAAAAAAGTACAAAGCGAAAGCAATTATTTAAATTGTTAAACAAGGTTTCCTAATACTTTTGATTCGGCGTTATGATATGGAACTATTTTTCATCCATCGTTACCAGTGCGCCCGTTATAATATATGCAGGTAGGGGAAGTCACTTTTTCTAAGGTTGATTGCAAAAGTGCTCACTTTATCGCGAACAGCCTTTAGGTTAGCGGGATCAGACGAACTGAACCCTGAGGTGTGTAACTATTCTGAAGATGCTGCACCAGCACTTATACAGAAATTAATCGTTGTAGTGTCATGACAGAAGAGTAAAGGTGAATACTGAAAATGTTACATTATAGAAGCTATTCGCGGTGAAGTGGGCACTTTTGAAAGCCCTCTCATTTGGAATAATAGTCAATACCTAAATATTTTTAATTTTAGACTTAGACCTTAATTTCCGAGTGCGGAGGAATATAAACACTGTGTTAATTACTTCCATGGCAATTTTGCAACGTTATAAAATATCTTACTACATTGTACCTTTTAAATGTAAAAGAATAATCTATTACGATAGTCTGCATTTTAAATAAAATTTAAGCATATTTCAATTCTGGATGCTTCAGAAAACAGAATTTGCAAGAAAATCTTCGTCATTAAATATCTTCATAATGTTTACTATGAATGTGTGTACGAAAATTATAATTATAATATAGGAAATCATTTTTAAAATTTATTTTATGTGCGTTTATATGTCACAAACATTTATGGCTTAAATTGACATAAATAAACTTAATTATGAAACTGATATGATACAGTATTACTATGATTTTATTACACATGGTCACAGTAACTATTATAGCAATCTTTCTTGAAGAATATTTTCTTGCAAATTCTGATTCCCGAAGCATCCCAAACGGAAATATGCTCAAATTTTGTTAAAAATGTGGACTCTGTAGATCGATTAATTTTTTACACTTAAAAAGTATATTTTAGTCAAATATGTTATAATTATTATTTAATATACAGCATAAATTACACTTTTCTGACAAGTTTTATGGTGTCTGTATTAATTTCTTATGAGCTATTCATATTGTACTCCATAGGCAGTTGCTTTACTTCAACCTTAATGGCTCCGCCTGTCTGGCACCTGAAGTGCGTGGAAGATGTTTGGTACATCGAAGCTCAAATGAGAAAATAACCCTCGCGCATCTTTGAAGGAGGAAACGTAGGGAAGGGCGGTGTAGGGGAGAGCTCTCCCGAGCGCTCGCCGCTGGAGAGAGGGAAATCACGTGACACTGCTTTCGCTGTACGTACCAAACTGGTAACATCGTTCTCCGCCGCCGCGCTTTTAAATACCGCGCTTTGCGACTGACGTTTTTTGGACAGGTAATATACGCACGCGGAGCAGCTCTCTCCAAACAGTTCTCTGCAGATGTCACTGCTGGATTAGGGGCAGCGATGGCGCAAGGGCAAGGGCGCTCGCCTCCCACCACGACGATTCGGGCTCGATCCCCGGCGGGTTCACTCCCGGATCTTCGCATGTGGGAATCGTGCTGGACGATGCCACTTGCCACCGGGTACTCCCGTTTCCCCCGCCCTTCCATTCCAGCACCGCTCCATCCAAGGATATCATGTCATGTCCGGGGATGACAGGCGCCTATGGGTCCCAGTTGGAAAGCCCGTCATTCGGAGAATGTTGCCTCGAACCAGGGTTTGGGTTCACTCCCCACTCAAGTATTTTTTTTTACTGCTGAATTGAATAACCGCACCCCTTCGTGCAGCGGTAACAACGGCCGGGGATTGAACCCGGTTCGCCTTGGTGGGATGCGAGCAAGCTGATCGCTCAGCCACCGTGGCCTCCCGACCGAAATACTGCACGCCAGTTGAGCGCCTTGCGCGTAGAGACAATGAGACAAATTGTGAATGAGCAAGAGTCGGCCTTATAGCACACTCGTTCCTGGGTCTCGAACGCCCGAAATAGCTGTAGGCAGGCGGAACCCTTAAGAACGTTTAAGAGGTTAAAATAATTTTCAAAATTTTCAACATATAACATTTTTTCCCCCTTGTGATATTATATGATAGTCTGAAAAAAGTAGCTACATGCTTTTCCTGTGACATAGATAAATACGCTAACAAAAATTTGTATTTAGACAACATTTATAAAATTGTATGAATGAGGATGTTAGTTAAAATCATCATATTCATTTACGCTAAAACGTTCCGTACCTCAGTTGACTTGAATTTTTATCAGTCTTCAAAACCTAGAAAAAATATTTGGCTATTTAACAGCCGTTCGTAGGCCTACGCTGTAAAAAAATGTGGTTCTTTACCCAGTAGCAACTTTTTGTTGGGCCAACGTCTGGCTCTGGCATTGGACCAAAGTTGGAAAATGTAAGTTGGCCCAAACGTCAAAATGTCACTCGGGGCAACGTTGGTCTAATGTGTATTTTTACGTTGGCTGCCAACTGAAATATGACTCTCAACCTACATTATTATGCCAATGAAAATGTATGGTTTTCTGCACGCTTCCCTAAATTATCTTTCTTTCAAACATATGCCATATCAATGAAAAAAATCAATGAAAATTGAATCTATGAAATGTAAATAAAAATAAATACGTATTTTAAATACAATATTGGTTTATATATTAAAAACTAAATGTTTAAGCAAACATGGTAAATTGTTTTATTCTCATCCCAAACTTTCTATGGAGCAGTGTTGAAATTATGTTGGTTACACAACGTTGGCCCAACTATCAAAAATTGATCAAAACACCAACCATTTGGTTCCCAACATTGTTTCAACATAAAACCAACTGAACATATCGGATATAAAAATGGTTAGTATCGTGAACAACATTTACATCTCATACAATACAGGAAACGGGCTTTGTTCTAATCAAGGATAGCTATTCCCTAACTTATACATTTAAGTGTTGGTTGTACAATGTTGGCCAAACATAAAAAATTATACTAATTATCAAATGTATATCTACTAACTTTTATGAATTAAACCTAAATTTTAAGCAAACATTAAATGTTATTTTTTCAAAAATAATGTTGAGCATTGTTGGAAATACGTTAGTTTCGCAATGTTGGCCCAACTGAAAAAAGTAACAATCGCCCACTGTTTGGTTTCGAACATTGTACCATCATAAAATCAACTACACATATTTCAAAGAAACATTGGCAGTATCGTGATAAACATTTGTATTTTATAAAGTGAAGGAAAGAAACATTGCTTTAATTAATAATTATTATTCCCTAACTTTGTCATAAAATGGTGGTTTTACCATTTTGACCCAACTGAAATATACGTGCACATTTCCAACAGTAGGCTACGTCTACCAACTTGTTGCCAACATTTAGCCAACCATTTTTAAGTTTTAAAAAATTACTCCTGCAACATTTTGTGACATTTTTTGATATAGTGAGGTGTTGATGTATGTTTTCTAATGTATCTCGTTGAAATTTTCTAGTAAAATGTTTGGTTGACATGCTACGTTGGGCCAACGTTGTATTCATGTATGTTTTCTAACCCAACATATTGCCAACCGTTGGGCCAACATATTTTGCCAATTGGGTACAAACTCTTTGGAAACTAGTTGCCAAGATTATCTTTGTAACACTACAAGAAGATATCGTATTCTGCAACACTATACTATCGAATGTTTAAAATAAAAATTTAATTTTAACAAAAAAGTATTGCAAGCTTCAAATCTATCATAAACGTGGCGACACCTAAATTATTTTCTGCGTTACATAAAATTGTGTTGGAAATATTCAGTATTTTATTTGTAGTGATACATGGAACATTCTGGCAACTAATGTGCAAACACTTGTTCGTAAAATAAAATAAAAGTGATTTTATACTTTAGAATTAAGTTTATTTAAATACTAATGGTAACTATATGAAATAAACCTAGAATATTTGTATGACCATAATTTTGAAAATTGTGCCTTATCAGTTTAAATTACATGTGTTAACGTGGGCTGCCATAGTATTAGTTATGCTCCAAATTTGGCGAGTACTTTTCGAGATATTTTTTATTCAATGCTCTCTAAATTAAATGCTTAACTGATGCAGTGTCAACATAAAAAAAAATTGATTTTAAATCAGCAGAAACGTTCCTGAGATACGACATAAAACCCTAGATTTTTAAACAGGCCTCCATTTTGAAAGTAAGCGCCGGAGTTGTTAAAAACTAAGTGAGATGTCCTTTCTAAGATGTTTACCAGTTTGGGGAAATTCGGTTTATACGCGTTTTAAAGTTTTTTGGGGGGACACGCACACACACGCGCGGGCACACGCCTCATACACTTACACACGCAGAGAGAAAAATGTCCTCATAAATCTATAATTCTTTCGTAAAGTAGGCTAAAAATAACTATTCAAACCTAATCAGACTAAAAATAACGAAGGTTTCTGCGTGAATCACGGCTGCTCAGTATAATCCTAATAGTTATGTGGTGGATAACAGGATCCAGTATAATTTACACAGCTTTGCCAGTGTTACGACCTGCCATCCTGGCCCCAACTTATAATAGCGCATGAACAGGCAGCTTGTCGCCACGGATTACGTACTTACGGTCGGGAACATAATAACGTTTTAGTAGCAACCAAAAATATAGGGCCACCCATACATTTAGAATAAAGAACTTCTGCACCCCTATTATTGATTGTATCTTTTTCGTGTATTTTTTTTTCTTTTGTTAATTGACCTCTTTGAAAGTTTCATTTTGGGGCAGAGTTTTTATTATTATCTCTTTTTTTTTACAGGTTATGAATCTTTCAAGAATTCGTATAATAGACAAATTACTAGGTCCACAGTTTGCAGTATAACGAGGCGAGCCAAAGTAAAAATGCTTGACATACATGAATAAAATTTGTTTCATAAAATTGAAGTACACAAATATTAATTGTTAAGCATAATTAAAAAAATAATTATTACACACATTGTTTCCCAATTTCTATGGAAAGAAAATACTGATAAAATTACAAAATTTGTACTTCGGTTGATCTGGTTCAAAGCAGAATTTATACAAGAAGAAAAAATATGCTAAGTGCAGCTATATTTTCCCAAACGTTTGAACTAACTCGTCCGAATGCAAAAATGCAGTATCTCTAGCAATGCTACGTCAGTCCACAGCACAAAAAACAGTGAAATTATATATATATTTTTCTTTAAGTTTTAAATTCCGTTCAGTTGCTTAAAAAAAATTTGTAATTGTTTTTTTTTTTTTTAACAATTTTGAGTTGTGCACAAAATTTTATCTGTATGTATATGCAGTTTGTGAAACAAGTTTCACTAACGTATGTACAGCATGTTTTCGGGTGTTCGCCTTAGTATATTGATAAATTTAGTAATTTGTCCATTATAAACATTTTTGGGAAATTCATAACCGGCAGAGAAATAAAGAAAAAAATAAAAGCTCTGCGCCAAAATGTAACTTTCTAAGAAGATATTTGACATTAAAAAAATCACACGAAGAGATAAAAACCAATATTACATGGACGGAAGTTCTTTATTCTAAATGTATGGGTGGCCCTATATTTTTGGTTGCTACTGTAAGTTTTCCACAGATCTTTGTAGAACATTATAAAGGAGGTGATGATTCTTACTACACAGACCAATGACATCTTTCCAGATTCATGTAAAATATAAGCAATGTATACGTAATAGGCTCTGTTAGCATACAAAGGTAGGCTGAATCGATTTCATTGGCGAGATATGGCGCAAGTGTTTCATTTGTTCAGATACGATATATTTAAAAAAAATGGCGAGTTACTGAAGATAGGAGTTCTTTAATGTAATGCTGTAATTGTGAAGCGTCTGCGAATCAAATGTGGCCCCTATCATAAAAATGTCTGCTGAAATGTAACACAGTACCACAAAATCTTAAATTGTCGCAAATTTGAAGATCCGGTATGCCCGAAAACAACAGTTGGCACCCTTGCCGCAAACTACAAGAGCATCAATTTTGGCGAAACGCGAAGTATAAATTCGGAAGTTTTTAAGGGGACTCTCAAACACCTTCACACAATAAGACATACAGTAATGTGATTTCATGTATCTTTCCTCCCATCGAAAAATATGTTTAAAAACAGCGCAAAACAGAAGTACTAAATTGCAGTAACATGTGGTTGAGGCCATATACGCAATTGAAAAGAGGTATTAAGTAGACATTACAGAAAATGATCCAAGACCCTCTAATGAGCAACACGTACCTACTGGACGCTTTGTGGCAAGAAGTGGAACGACCTCGGGTGTCTGCTTCAGGTCAAGCTTTCACGCTTTAAGACAGCCGTTATGTCACTGCGACCTGGAATTCCACTGCAACGAGATGACGTAAACGTAATGAGCTGTATCTCGACTGCTAAAGAATTTGTTACCAACTGAGGAGGAGGAGGAGTGGTTTTAGAAACGCACGTCTTGCGAGAAGCAGGCGTGTTCGTCTCGTCGCGTGCATTCGAAAGACTGCCACGGATTTCGGATTTCTAGACATGTGGCACAATGTCGTCCTCTTCAACAAGAGTTCCAAACACGATACATGGCACAAAAATAAATAGCGGGATTTCCAAAAGCATATCATTCAAGATAAAAAGAGAGTTTAAAAATGATTACAATACGCGTTTTAAAATACGAAATGTAAAGTGCTTCGTAAGTGCTCATAGAATTTAGACAAACTCAGACGTAACATTTTTTTTTGTAATACAGTTCAGATAACTACTATCGATAATAAAGAATGTCAACAATTCCTTTTGCATCGTTAGTCTATAAGGTGCTTCTTTGATCCGCGGTTCCGTCTCCAATGACCTCGCTGCCAACGAGACGTTAAACCTTATCTACCCATAGACTATTCGAAGTAAAGCGAGCAATTTTTGAAGCTCTCTTACATTTTATTGTAAGCTTAGACGTTAACTTTCGAGTCAGAAGAAATATAAGACACTGTGTTTACTACTTGCATGGCAATATTTATTTTAAAAATTGATGGAAGCATAAAATACGCTGATAAAAAAAAAAAAGGAGCTAGGGCCTCAAAAGTGCTCACTTTACCGTGAATAGTCTATACCTAACTTTATCTCCATCACAATATTTTTTTCATTAGACTATAAAATATTCCAATTTCAGATAGCGTTTGGAGGTCTTACGCGTCTTGCGAAATCAGACATATTATCATAGTGGAAATTTTACAAGTATTTTTTAGAGAATTCTGTAACGCCTGATTTCGGAACTTTATTTATGCGCACAAAAATGTCTAATTTACATATTTTATTTGCTACCACATATGATTATTGATGTGTTTATGTATGTTTGCTAATAATTGTCACGTAATTATTTTCAGAGTTAATCCTTTTCCGCTTAATGTTTACAGGTTTATTTATTTTTGCTACAACATAAGAGACGTCAAGTATTTGATTCTAATTTAGCACTCTTTACAATATTTTTATTGTTTGATTGCTCTACGTTTGTCATAGATTATGTAATGAGCTTTTGGGAGAGGTTGCCAGGGGCAAACGTTGTTGATTTGTGCTTGGTTGCCAGGAGCAACGATTGAACTTTGTTTACCAGAAGTAAAGTAGCCTGCTAGCTATTGGCTAAGATCTTTGTCATGTTTTTTTTTTTTTTTTTGAGAAGGAAGAAAACCACGTCAGGACTGGAAAGGCGATGTGCCTTTCGCAGTAGAATTAAGGAATTATTTTTATAAATAGGGCCAATCTGCATTAGCTTTATAAGCTCCAGCCACCATGAAGGAGCGGTTAGTGTTAGCGAAGAACAGTAGTGGGCTGGGATCACGGCCTTAACAAATTATTTAGCATTTAGTTCGACGCCCGCGAGTTTCGATGTGGTGCCATAATGAACTGTAGTATGGTATACCAGGGGTTCGTTGACCCAGAATCAGGGAAGACTGCGAGACGACCACCTGATGACCAGCCAGAGCAGCTGATTCTTCGCGAGTTTCTACTTTCTTAAGGTCGTGAGTTGGCGCTACAAAATAATTGGTTATAATTTTATTCTTTGAAGATCGACGTTGCTAATGATCGGCGTCACCCATACACCATATTGATATTGTAGTAGGATATCAAAACGGCTATTTCTTTAAACTCGCGTTCCCCACTACAGAGTCAGCTCCCCGATATGGGTGTGAGCAAATCCGATGTGCATAATTTTGGGTAAATGAAAAAAAAAAAACTTTTATTACGTTCCTGGAAGATATGTTTAATTTTGCTGAGACAATCTTTAAAGAACTACGCTATCTAAATACTTCATTTCTGATAACATGCATAGGTAAGGTTGAATATTGTGTGAAACATCATACCGAAGAACATTTCTTTTAAGATATTAAAATTAATTCTATCTTTTGCAAGTCATTTGAGAGTATCATTCAGTATTCAGAGAAAGTCGAGTAGTACGTAGTTTGCATTGTAACGTATATTTCAGGTGTAGTAAAAGTTGTTTGCCTAGAAATTTCTTAGTCATCTACATGATGGCGAGCATAACTCCCTGTAAGTTTGATTGGTTCAACTATGTTTATGTTCGCATTTACAGGCGTGTTACACCTCTATCCCTGCAATATTATTACCATACAAATGCTGTGACCCCGAGCAGTACAATTCGTTTCCTTATCTGCTGTTATGCGCATTATCTCGAGTATTTGCTTATCAGATATCAGTACAAATCCTCACGATGTTTTGACTAGTTCGTGTTTGTTAAAAGCTCTCCTGTGTCGGTTACTTACACGTTTGTTCGCCACAGTCATTTTGCTAGCCAACCTACTTTTCTATCAACTAAAAATTCTAATTTCTGATTTGGCCATGTTACTTGCAGTGCCTAGTTGGTCCGAAATTAATTTTTGACTTCAAGATTTCTTTTCGAAACATATATTAAAAAAATTCTCACAATCTGAGTTTAAGCATTATTTTAGTGATTACTAAAAACCCGACAGATAAACAGTGTTCACAATTTAATAGACAAATATGTTAAATTCGCATAATTTTTAATGGGGCATATGCACATTTTTTTACACAAACTATGACCTAATTTTAAATTTTATTTTGTTGTGAATTCAGTTACATGATATGAGATAATATACAGAATGGTAATCAGCTTAACAATAACTTTAAATACAAAATATGTGTTACGTAGACTCATTCAGCTAGTTCTGATAGCCGAGCAGCTATTGTTATAAGTATGCTTTGTTTGTTGCTGTTATTGTTAAATCGATTATGAAATTCAAGACATTTCACTCTTTCATCACCCAATATCGCTACGCCACTCATTATTCGGTAAGCTTTTGGAAACTTCAAAATAGTTCATGTCCTTTAAACAAGCTAGTTAGTGTCCCGTGTACAGCCTTCAACGAAGTGATATTTAGACTGTTTGGCAAAACTGCAGTAGACTAACACAAGTCATTATGTAATTTCAAAGATTGCTTGATTGATTCCAGTACGTTTCAATAATTTAGCAGTTTAAAACACTTGAGGTTAATAGTCTGTTATCTTTCTAAAAAAATGTATAAGAGATTATTCGTCACAGTATCTTATAGGAAGTGCGTAGATGATCACATTTCACTAATTACTGATAATAATATTCTCTTACTCATATTTAAAATCACCCTTTTTGTAGTCAACTAGGACTACTTGAACAGTCTCAAATATTGTTCCATAAAACTTGGTCAAATCCCTACGGAAAAAAAAGTATTTTGGAACATTAGAAGTAAAAATAACCTTACTCTTCATATTAAATTATAAAAATAATTTTCTAAGTACGCTTTTGACTGGTAGCAAATAAGTGATCTGCACTTGATGAAATACGTAAAAACAATTAAGTTTAAAAACAGAGATATTGGATGGATTTTATTTTTCACCATACTATGCAGGTAATAGGCGTTTCCAGGCCACAATTCACCAAGTTTGTAAATGTAATCAAGAACCACATTTGATTTATAAATGGTAATTTGGCTGTGTTAAGTTTTTGGCACCGACAGCATGGGTAATAAATTTCAAGGAAAACCAGCGACAGGATCTCCCCGATTGGCAGAATTTAAGTTTTATGAGGGGTCGCGAAGAGTCCTTGCCTAAAGGCGGACGATGCCGCTGGTCGGCGGGTTTTCTGGAGGACCTTCCGTTTCTCCAACACTTGCATTCCGCTGCTGCTCACACCCACCTCGCTTCACTCATCGGCTCTCGATAAATTGATGTGCAGAACCGCCGAAACCACAACCACTTACCTCGCGTGCCCATTGCTTGACCTTGTGATCATAAGGGGAGAGTGCTCGTGTGAGTGAGAATAAAACAAGAGTATGGCGTTAAGGGGAGACATTTGAATTTACTACCTACATTATCAGTACATTATGATGACTTTTAGTCTAAGAGTATGACGAAAATCCCTAAAGCCTCTGGTTGGGAAGGCATTTTCTCGCATGTCGTACACATTGAGGACGTTGCCGTTAGTCTAAGAGTTTTTCCGGGTACTCCCGTTTCCCCCTCGCCCTTGCATTACACGCTGCTCCATCTTCACTTCAACTTAAGCGGCGCTCAAGACCTTGTTAAAGCGTCGACCAAAACTTCTCTCCTTTCCGCTTCCGCCACGCAAAGCCGAACCACAAAAAAAAAACTAGTAAGTGAATTTAAAATACAGTATCTTGACGATAGTCTCTTCCCAGTGTCTTCACGTTTTTTAATTAAACCTTTGAAAAATAACTCTCTTACGTGTTTAGATATTTCCTAACTGACATGTATCGCAAGCGTTTTATACCTCTGCTAACATAAAAGTATCTAATTCTTCGTTAAATTGAAGTTTTAATTATAATTAATTTATAAAATATATTTCATTTATAATAAATATGAATAAAAACAGTGAGAAAACATGTGTTGGTAGCACCTAGTGAGAAATAGTTCTCATGCATATTATTATTAATAATAATAATAATAATATTGAGTGCGGGCGAATTCGGTGCGTTGTCTTTTGGAGTAATTTTCTAGACTTGGTTAAGCTTAGCTTGCACTAGGCGGAGGAATATCCTGGAAGTAGAACTTCAGCAGTGCTTCGGAAAAGTGTGAAGTAACCGTGAATGGATTGTAAACAGTGACTCCGTTATACGCAGACACATTGGAATACAGAAGAAAATCACACAAAACCCTTTTTTCAAGTAAGTGAATTGGCGAAAGCAGATTTTTTTTTTTTTTTTTTTTTTTTTTGGGAATTGTGACAAGTAGTTTGTAACAGAGCTGCTGTGGCCGGCTGCGTAGGCTTGAGTGTAATAATATAAAATGTTCTGAAAAAAAGTGTTTAAAGATCAACTAAATTATTTATCAGTGACAGCTAAACTTAATGGTCTCGCGTGTTACGAAGGCCATGTTTGGCAAAAAGGATAGTGCAAGATGCGGAATTCAAAGATGCGTTGAAACAGCTCTCATCTCGGTTCGGCGATTTCGTAGTAACACTCCAGTACTTTGTACCCACATGAAAGTAGTAGGATAAATATTACCGTCAAAGTACAGCATGACATTATAATTGGTAAAAATTAAAAATAATAATTCGTTATTACACCGACAAGTTTTGTGAAGTGGTTCCTCGCATGAAATCAGTGAGAGAAAAATGTTGTGTTTGTCATGATAGGTTTTCGAAATTCTTCCACCCCTCTGCAAATGTTCTGCATTAAAATAAGAGTTCAAGTAATCCCAATGAGTATAAGTATTAAAACTAGCTGGAAGTGAAATCTTTAGGTGAAAACTGAGTGTAATTTATGTAGAAATTTACATAGGACGCCACTTCTTGATTGCAGTTAACAAAGGAAATTTTAGTGAAATTCTTAATTTGGCTCAGATAAGTCTGTAGAAAGAATGGGTTCACAAGTTGGCGGTCAAATTCGCACGATTGGATTGAATAAAAAAAAAAAAAAGTTAAAACTTACAGGTCTTCATGGTGATAGAAAGAAACACAGAACAAAATATTCGACCCCACTAAATCTCTCGCTTCAACCAAGCCATAAAAAAGGAAAACCGTACTATAAATATCCATAAAATCACATACATTACGTGATCAAAAGTATCCGGACACCCACCTGGAAATGAAGTACAAGTTTGGGCCACCCTCCATCGAAACCACTGACAGGCACCACCCTTAGCATTGATGATGTCCTGCACTCTTGTAGGCATACTTTCGATCAGGTTGTGGAAGGTTTCCTGGGAAACGGCAGCTCATTTTTCGTGGAGCGCCGAAATGAGAAGAGGTGTCGATGCGGGTCGGTGTGGTCTAACACGAAGTCGGCGTTCCAAAACATCACATAAATGTTCTACCAGATTCAGATCGACTCTTTGCAGGTCAGTCTATCAATGCAGGTCAGTCTATCAATGCAGGTCAGTCTATCAATGCGACGTTGTGTTCGTCAGACCACTCCCTCGCACGCCCTGCAGTGTGGGCGTGTGCTCGGTCATGTTGAAAGACACAATGGTCATTTCGGAACTGGCCTTCGACGGTAAAGGCTGTTCACGATTAAGTGAGCACTTGTGAAATCAACCTTGGAAAAAATTCACTGCCCCTACCTGCATATATTTAACGGGTGCACTAGGTGACATGCACCCAGTAAAGATGGTAAAGATGCAGGGACAGTAGTTCCATATTTTAACTTAAAAAAAGTTTTAGGTAACACTTTGCGATAACTTAACATTATTTCTTTCGCTTTAAGTTTCTTAATGCATCGAAATGTGAAAATTATCAAATTAAAAATTTTTTTACATTTCTAATAATTTCACAGTTTCACTTGACCGACGCATGAATAAAGTGACGAGGTCTTGGCAATGTGAATTTTTACATAAGACGAAAGAATACACAAAGTGCATACAAGTAGATCCTAAGCAGGGCTTTCAAAACTGCTCATTTTATCGTGAATAGCGTTTATCAACACTAAAGCGGTTTTAATGCCAACGTAAACTTGTACCTTGACAACGCCACGTAAATGTAACACGGTGGCCAAGTTCCCTCCAGGAGAACTACGACAATATTGCAACCCAGCTATCCCAGAATTTCAAAGTCTGCACTTTACAGACTGGTAAATGTCGTTCGCCAGACATTCGTTACACCCACGCCCTACCACCGGATCGCGAGCTTGTATACGGTGATCATCGCTCCACGCAATAGTTTTCCTCTGTTCTATCGTCTAGTTTCGATTCTCTTTACACCATGCGAGGAGGCGTTTAAAGATCACTAAGACAACATCGGATCATGAAATTCCAAAATTTAATCCCTGCTATGGCGTGTTGTATGTTACCCATTCCACGACAAACCTCCTGGCGTAAAGAGGGGATATTCGAGAACTATAATTAATGGACGCAATGCAAATGGTGCAAACAGAAAAATTGCACGTACGGTATATTAACTACGACTACTGAATTGAAAAAGAGAAAATCAGCGACAAGTGTTTGTTGCTGAAGAGTCCGATTAGCAACGGGCTACACTGAGTTTGACGGCTTTATGGCCTGCATTAAAACCACTTTTTATGTATTCACTTTAGTCAAGACCTCAATTTGGGTTTCTGCTTCCTGAATTTTTTTTTTGCAGGTACCGCAATTTGTGCAGTGCCCGATGTTGCGAAGGGAACCGCGTGTATTATGCTGCATCATGAAGCAGGGAATGTAGCTCTTATCTCCAAAAATACAAGACAGGATGGTAAGACGCACATCATCTTTTTCTCTCTGGAATCTGTGTGCATACCCAGTTGTTGACGATAGTATTTTTCTCAAATTTATGAGTGTGCTACTGATGAGAGATTACTCAAATTACAAATAATGCACATGGAGAAGACGTGTAACGAAACACTTATCTGAATACTCGCCGGTAGACAGGATAACAATACGTTCAGAGAAACCAGAGAAAGATATTTCCATTGCTAGCATTATTTGATGTAAACGCGGTATATCCCCATAAAAGTTAATAAAATGTTGTTGAACTTGCATTTTATCACAAAATTCTTATTATTTTGATGTAATAGTTGCGGGGTGAATAGCTAAAGGTAAACGTAGATTTTCTTTTTTAGTTATTTTTGTGTTTGGTCAGGGCTAGCAATTTGTGCTTACTATTATGTAGTGTTGGTGACAGATGACTATAACTATATATGCTGCAGTTAGGCTTCCTGTGACCTTGCAATAAATACATCATAATTTGCAGCTGTGCACAGAACAGTATCTGCAGTTCTCTTCGGAAGCTGATAAATGTTTCTGCTCCTACATAGCCAACCACGCTGCACGTAATTTATATTTAATTAAACAATTTTGCGTATAGACCGTCTACTGTCACTTCCAATTTTTCTGAAGCCCTACCTAAGTTATACTTTCAGGATATCCCTCCGCCTCGTGCAAACAAAGCTTAATCGAATCTAGAAAACTACACCAAAGGGACGGCGCACCGCATTCATGTACAATCAGTGATATATTATTTTGCATAAGAACTATTTCTTACTAAGCATTACCAACACACCTATTTTCATCCTGTTTTAATTCATTCGTATTATTATAAATGAAATATTATAATTTATAGCTAACATGTAAAAAGAATTATAATTTAACCGAAATTAATTTTATGATAACACAAGTATATAACGCTTGTGATAAATGACATGTTTTGGAAACAACCAAGTATATCGTAAACGGGTGATTTTTCGAATGTTTGATTCAAAATGTGTGAATAAACCGCTAATAGACCACACGCAGCGATATGTATTCCACAGACGTTACACGAGCATTGCTTGCCCGGCACTACTGCTAGTTTATGGTTTACAGTTCCCAACAGTTTTATTTTACTATCCGCGCCCGTGAACTCTTCACTCCACTCTGATGGGACGTTCGTGAACGATTCGTTTTAAAATTAACTAATCACAGAGTGAACGAAATCGTACGATTCGTTCGCTACGAAAGTAATAGATTCTTTTGAATCACTAATAAAAAAATAACTGTAAAAAAACTTTTAAAACGAAGCTTTTATCTATAAATGCGCTATAAAGAGAAGAATAATTATAGTAGTTACATAATTTGTAGAACTTGTAAGATGTGGTCGAACAGCCGTAATAGACTTTACTACAAATTAATATGTTTGTATCAATTTATATTTAGTATATAAAAGCTTGGCGCAATATAGAACGTATACCTCATTTACGTAAGCGTAGTAAGCCCATATCTTGCGTAAGGCTCTTGACTATTTGCCAGTACACAAAATCTTCTGCGAAAATAAAATAGAAAGTTATTTAGCAATCGTACCCACTAAAAGAATAAGAGATAATGACTAAGCAGAAGCAACAAGAGCCAAGAAGAAGAAGAAACAAAGCTAACGAATACCCGAGATTGAGAGTGAGTCATGTGACTAAAGAATAGCATTACATAAGAACGACATGATCCAATCTTTTGAACGAATCGTTTTATTGAACTGTTGGATAAGTTCAAGCATCGAACTTTTCATCTTCAGTGTTTCTTGTGTTCTAGTTTCTCTTATTTCACGTTTTCTCTTTGCCTTTTGTCTGGTTGCCACGACAACATGAAGGTTTGGAAGGGGATCGTGCAGCATTGTGAGTCTATCGGAAATTCCCGGCCGAAGTCCGCTGTAATATCTTCGTCTTCTGTTTTTGGTTGCCATGGAAACATGACAACTGGAGGGGGGATAGTGTAGCTTCGTGAAACGATCGAAAATGGTCGACCACGGCAGTGCTGCCAACCTAACGAGCAAGTCGGTTACACGCGTTCGCGAAATTCTGCCACAACAAACAAAATTAAGGCGGTCGCCTAGTGTCGGAATGTATGTGTTAGTGAGGCAAAAATCGATGAGCTGCCACGGGCGACGCTATAGTCTTACGTAAAGCGGTATCGCCTCTACGCGCAAGGCGCTCAACTGGCGCGTAGTCTTTCCATCTGCAACTCGCCTGAACGCGACTTTAAGTGGTCACCCTATAATTTCATTGGACGTGACTTTGTATGTCCAATGCATGTCTCTATTTTATGTGTTGCATGAACCGCCCGTTTCGTATATCACTTGGTATAAAAGGAAGTCTCTGACTCGCGTCTGTCTGTATGACTGCGCTAATCTCGAGATCCGCTTAACGGATTTGGAAGCGGTTTTTACTGCTGTGATCTACATTTATCGAGGAAAGTTTATGTGTATTACAAATTGCCGTAGCACTTATAAGAACTGAGCATTAACGGTATTAGTGAATCAAGTCGGGAAAAAATGAGTTATTTTGCTGTTTTCTAAGCATGCTCTACCAAAACTGCAGCGCCGATTGTTAAAATTATTTCTCTGTTAGCAAGCTACATTCTTCCATATAGCTATAGAAATACATCAAGTGGGGCCACAGAGGCTTAGTGGGTACAGTAATCTCGAGTGGAGCCGCAGGGGACCAATGGGTAGAGCGATCCCAAGTGGGGACGCAGTGGCTCAGTGGATAGAAATATATCAGGTGGGGCCGCAGTTACCCAGTGGCTGGAACGGTCCCAAGTGAGTGGCTAGAGCCATTCCAATTTTCAAAATAAATCAATGTCCAACGAAGGGGGCGAGGGTACAACTAGTTTCAAGATATAGCAAGCTAGAAATGGCTTTCTTAGACATGTTAGAAGACATGGCGCCAGGTAGACGACCACCTTCAGCTACTCTTCAAACCTGAAGAATTTGCACACTACCGCTATTTGACAACATTTTTATATTCGGCCTACACCAATTCAACGACAAGTTGTAGGGGCCACGGTGGTATAGTTGTGAGACTACTCGCCTCCCCATGAGGCGAACCGGGTTCGATTCCCGGCGGGGTAGTTCCCGGATTTTCGCATGTGGGAACCGTTCCGGACGATGGCACTGGCCGGCGGGTTTTCTCGGGGTCCCCCCAGGCCCTTCCATTCCGGTGCTGCTCAATACTCGCCTGACTTCACCCTCATCGGCTCTCAAGACCTCGATGTAAAGCAGTCTCCTAAATCTCTTCACTCACTGACGACAAGCTATATGACCCAAAATTATAGTACATGTATCCGAATTCGGCTGCTATTGGCAACACTGGACAAAGGTCGCGTGTTCAGATGTTAGCACGCATGCGCTGGTAGTTTGTTTACGTACAAGGCTAGTTGCGTATAACAAATAAACCGGTTTTTTTTTCTTTCAAAGCGGTGCTAAATGTGTAATACGCAAACAGGACATTGATTGTTGCCTATCAGTTTTACGTGTAGAGAATGTTTTAATATTACAAGTACAAACCGAAGAGGTGAGGAGAGGACAATGAAGCAAATGATCAAATGTACGGAAACCCGCCGTTTAATTAAGACATGTAATCACCTGTCACCTTAGAATGGATTACCTGTGGTTCCATGCTGCAGATATGCATTTGAGGACAAGCACATTACAAGTGTTCCATATGACCAGCGTTCATGAGAAGGCATAGACATTCTACGCATTAAAAAAAATCTCAGATGTGTTCCGAATGCGTTGACAACCATTAACATTGTGTTCCTGGACACTATTAACAGAGCTGGAATATACCAAAGCTTTCAAATATCCCCACACAAATAAGTGCAAAGGGAAGGGTTCAGGTTGAGGGAGCTGAGAGGTCGTGGTGTTGGCACGCCACGGTCGACACACCTGTTGTCGAAGATTCTTGCTACGTACTCCATTATTGCACTGCCCTCTACACACGCCCCTGCAGGTTCCACTTGTAATAATAAAACACCCTATATTTTTCTTTTTTGGACGAGTGACGTTATTTTCTCGAAGTCCTGTATTTGATAGCCGCCTATTTGCGAGATGAGCTGAGAGCTTCGCATCGCATACAGTCCGGAATGTGTCGGACCCTCAACCAGGCAAGAGTCGGACACAGTCACAGCGCGGTTAGTAGTGTAATTATGGGGAGTCTGGGCCAGTGTATTTTAAATGGCAGCCGCAGCGGCTTGTGCGGCTGGGCAGCAGGGTGGTTTCGGCTCGACTCGGACGAACTCGGCAATCTTCGGCTTGACTCAGGGAATGCTCGGCGCTCTTCGGCTCAGGTTTGTCGAATGTATCCGAAGGTGCTCGGGAGTTACGCACACTAATGTTCTTCAAACATGCGTATTTGTTTCTGGTAGCCATATTGGGTTTATAGGCATAGGTAAATGTCAAAACATAATTATTTTTGTTTTTGTGCTGCTTTTTTTTTTAGGCGCTGAGTATTTTAGTGTCCTAAGTGCCTCTTCGATATTCTCAGTTTCTGAAAACAAACAATTAAATTACAACCACAACACACCGCAAGAGTGTATTGTCGTAACAGTTTACTTTACAGGTGGACGGATTTTACTGTCAGTGGTCACAGTTTGTATGTGTATATCATTTTAAGCGTGTCACATGGCGGTCACGTATTATTGCTCATTCGTGTTTGGCTGTTGGTAGAAAATCTATATTTACTATTCGATTTTTAAAATTTTTAAAATTTTAATTTGAAATAATTTTTAGCTTCCAATTATATTATTTTATATTGTGTTGACATTATACATCAGGCATTGCGGAAACATGCAAAAGTCTCAACTAAATTTCGGTCTCCTCTCCTTTTACATCTCATTAATTACAGCGTGGATAGTTTTTTTGGTATAAGTATACTACTTGGCATTATTTAAATCTATGTTTGGGTGACTAAACCCAGCTTATCACACTAGTAGAGACCACATGCACGAGTATGTTTTAATCATGGTATGAATACTCATTTTTGTAGGTTTAATTGGCATTAATTTAATGTTCAATACTGCCAGGCCCTGTAAACATGGAATGTACGAGGGCAGATAAAGATTGATGGCAAGATTGCTAAAGATTAATCGAAGCATTAAGATTGGGATTGTGCTTCGGAATGTGGTGCTAATTGTGGGGCTGACTGAGGTACTGTGGTGCTAATTGTGATGCTTCAGTGCCAATTGCTGTGTTGCTGTGCTAATTGTGGTGCTGATTGTGGTGCTAATTGAGGTGCTGATTTGCGGTGCTGATTGTGATTGTGCTGTCTGTGTGGGTCGCAAGTGAAAAACAAAATTCCATGTATTTTAAAATAAAATCATTAAGCCCTATCTCCAAAATCTGAAATGCGAACATTTTATTTAGTTATCTCGCTTTTTAAAAGCATATATCCAAGACCCTCGGTATACTTCATCGCTTCCTGGGTGAACTGTATTTACACTTTGCAATAAAAATGCCCAGAGCTACAGCAGGCTCCCACCACGCTTCGCTATTGGTCGATGCGCAACATGGACTTTGTACTGAACAATGCCGCATCACGAGAGGCTACTACCATGTTTCCCAATTGGTCGTCATCGCGTGAAAAAGGCTCTTCGTACGGACCGCCCTGTCATGATGATATGCATTTTGAACATAGGTGAAAACTCGATCGCAGAATCGGCACTGGCGGCAACCAATTAGCGATATTGCAGATCACGGATCCATGATCGTCGAGGTCAAATGTAGGCCTTCGTTTTAAAATTTCATATTTCACTGTATAGCGAAAGAATGCTTCTAAAAACAGATGATAACTGGTCAATGTCTGAACAGCAACTAAGGTATTTGCGTACGTCCACGCTGTATACATATTTATTTTCTCCCATCATTAAGCAATATTACCAAGTTTTTTCTGAGTTCGAGAGGAAATTAATGTATTTTTATGATTCAGGGTTTGGAACATTGGTCCCTGCGACATGCATCACCTTTGTAAATTGCTTAGAACTTTGTATCAGTTGTGCATGAATAATGTGATAAATTACCACTTTTTTTTTTCTAATTCCGGTGGAAAATTAATATTATTTGTATTTTCCTGTACTCGAACTCAGGCCGTTACACCATACCTCGACTTTGGTGATTGCTTCATTCCTATTATCAGGTACACATGAACACCAAACAGTGAAAAATAAATGTACCAACAACGCTAAAAAATGTTTAAAAAAAACTCAGGTCATTAAACGATTTCCGCTCCTGTTATCTCACTGTGATTTCTATATCCGATGCCTAAAACTTCCGTTTCGCCTTTAATATGAATTCATATAATATACACCGATCAATTGGAAAAAAATTGTCTAATTTTTCCCAAGTCCGATAAAAAAAATTTTTTTTTCTGGTCTCTAACTCACAGCCCTACTCAGTACCTCACCTATAGTGACTGCTTAAATCTTTATATTAGGAACACAATAATACTGCGAAAAATTACCGTATTTTTCTAAGTCCGATAGAAAGTTAACATATTTTATAATTTCGGACCTTGAACCCACGAGCTTACGACATGCCTAACCGATAGATTTTGCATAAATCTTTATTTCAGAAACGTATAAGCACGTAAACATACAGAAAATCGCATACAAAGTTCGTAAAAATAGTTTAATGACCTAAGTACATTAATTTTTCACTGTTTAGTGTTCATGTGTACCTGATAATAGGAATGAAGCAATCACCAAAGGCGAAGTATGGTGTAACGGCTTGAGTTCGAGTACAGGAAAATATAAATAATAATAATAATTTTCCACCGGAATTACAAAAAAAGTGGTAATTTATCACAGTATTCATGCACAACTGATACAAAGTTCTAAGCAATTTACAAAGGTGATGCATCTCGCAGGGACCCAAGTTCAAAACCCTGAATCGCAAAAAAAAAAAAATCAATAAATAAAAAAAAAAATCAATTTTTTTTCTCGAACTCAGAAAAAATTTGGTAATTTTGCTCAGTTATGGGAGAAAATATACATGTATACAGCGCGGACGTACGCAGATACATTGATGTTCAGACATTGAGTAGTTAACATCGGTTTTTAGAAGCATTCTTTCGCTATACAGTGGAAGATGAATTTTGAAAACGAAGGCCTACCTTTGACCTCGAAAATCATGGATCCGTGATTGCTAACTGATTGCTGCCAGTGACGATTCTGCGATCGAGTTTTCACCAATGTTCAAAATGCATATCGGAATGAGAGGGCGGTCCGTACAATGATTCCTTTTCACGCGACGACGACCAATTGGAAAGCATAGTGATGGCTTGTCGTGATGTGGCATTGTTCATTACAAAGTCCATGTTGCTCATCAACTAATGACGAAGTGTGGTTGGAGCCTGCTGCAGCTCTGGCCACGTTTATTGTAAAGTGTAAATACAGTTTACACAGGAAGCGATGAAATATATCGAGAGTCCTTGACATACACTTTTTTAAAGCGAGATTATTAAATAAAATGTTCGCATTTCAGCTTTTGGAGATAGGACTACATAATTTAATTTTAAAATACATCGAATTTTTTTTTTCACTTGGGACCTACACAGACACCACACTTACCACCGCACGTAGCACCACAATCACAATCAACACAGAAATTAGCTCCACAGCACTTCAATCGGCATACAATTAGTACTGCTGCACCGCAATTAGCACTGCAGTACCGTAATTAGCACCGTAGCACCGCACTCAAGACTTCAGCACCGTAGCACCGCAATCAGCACCGCAGTTAGCACCGAAATTAGCACCACACAGCCGCAATCAGGACCGTAGTTAACAATGTAATTAGCACCGCAATCCCAATCCCAAAATCAATCCTTCGATTAAACTAGAGCAATTTTTCATCAATCTTTAGCTGCCCTCGTACATTCCACGTCTTCAGAGCCTGGCAGTATTGGAATTTAAATTAATGCCAATTAAGCACATAAACATGCTGATTCATACCATTATTAAAACATACTCGTTCATGTGGTCGCTACTATTGTGATGGGTTGGTTTAGTCACCTAAACATACATTTAAATAATGCCGAATAATATATTTATACCTAAAAAACAATCGAGGCTGTAATTAATGAGATGTAAAAGGAGAGGAGATCAGACATGTAGTTGAGACTTTTGTATGTTTCCGCAATGCTTGCTGTATGTCAACACAGTACAAATAAAATAATTGTAAATTATAAAAACAATTTTAAATTAAAATAAATGAATCTTAAATATCGAATAATAAATATAGATTTTCGACCAACAGCCAAACACGAACGAGCAACGTCATGTGACCACCGTGTGACACACTTAAAATGATATACACATACAAAATGTGACCACTGACAGTGAAACCCGTTCACCTGTAAGGTGAACTGTTGGGACAATACACCCTTGCGGTGTGTTGTGGTTGTAATTTGTTTGTTTTCAGAAACTTAGAATATCGAAGAGGCACTTAGGATAATTACACACACAGCATCTAAAAAAGCAGTACAAAAACCAAAATAATTATTTTTTGAAATTTACCTATACCTATAAAACCAATATGGCTACCAGAAACAAATATGCATGCTTGAAGAAAATTTGTGTGCGTAACTGCCGAGCACCTTTGGGTACGTTTGACAAATCTGAGCCGAAGAGTGCAAAGCACTTCCTTAGTCGAGCCGAAGATTGCCGAGCTCGTCCGAGACGAGCCGAAGCCACCCAGTCGCACAAGCTGCTGCGGCTACCATTTAAAGTACACTGGCCCAGACTCCCCATAATCACACTAATGCGGTTTGTAGTGTTTTGAGTTGTGACTGCTTCTTTAACGTTTGGTAAGCAAAAATATGTAGCTGGATAAACAAACTCCTGATGTAGACATAAATATTGAGAAAATGGGTGGTTTTCATGCTGTCCATTACTATGCCAACTATCTGGTTTGCCATGCGTTAATTTGTGTAAAATCATTCAAACTGGTTATAGGCTCTTTACTGCAAACTGAACAGTTTTAAAAGCCTCTCAGTTGGAATAATAGTCAATAAATATGTTTTATTGTAGCCTTAGACGTTCACTTCCGAGTGCGGTGGGATATCTGTGTTTGTTACTTGCATAGCAATGTTTATTTTTATTTTAAAGGTGGTTAGAGGATAGAAAATAGCTGAAAGGGAAAAGTAACTAGGGTCTCAGGAGTGCTCATTTCGCCGTGAACAGCCTATATAGTAATAAGAGAAATTTTCACAAAGCACAGGCAAAACATTTTCCCTATGAGAGCTGCAAGCAATAATTTCAGAGAAAACATTATTTTGATAGTTAGGATTAATAGTTTTCTGCATAAAAAATCTGTTACACAATGAACTTTTAAAACATTTTTTAATAGTGAGCATTTATTTGAAAACCTCAACAAAATGAACTACCTTTCGGAGGTCACAACGAAGAACGTGATTCACAAAATAAAGGAAACTATCTTTAATTCATCAAATATATCAATCATTATGATTTGACTCTGTGTAACATTATGTAACTTCATCATATTTTGCAGGGCTCTCGCACCCAATACAAAAGATTTTATTTCTAGTATATTTGCTTTCGTTAATGAATGTGTTTATATGGAACTGATTAAGTCAGATTTGTTTCTATTAGTCTTGATAAAAACAATAAGCGTAAGCAATCAAGCTCAACTTTCGTGCATACTTCGGTTCGCAGATGAGAATAAAAAAATTCACGTAAGGTTCATGGGATATTTCGGTATTTATGAAAACTACGTAACTGATGCCATTTTCAGTATTGTCTGAAAAAAGATGGCAAAATATAGATGCAAGATAAATATGTGGAGCTTGTGAGAGATTCCTGATCCAGTTATCTTCAATGTCAAAGATTCTATGTACGAGGCAAAACAGATCGTCGTCTCGACTCTACTGCGCCTAATAAACGTGAACTAAAATTCTTCCAGCGCGAAGCTGAAACTCGTGACGATCTCTTATTTTCCTCGTCAAAGGCCATTGAGCGTTTTATGTCCTTCGCAAAAAAAAAAAAAAAAAATCACAGAAAATATTTTGCAGTTTCTAATTGTTTATGCTGATATTTTCGCTCGCATAGCTATATTGTTATATAACGTACTTCAGACGAACTAACGTAACAATGAGCACTGCACTGCAAAAAATGGAGTTCTATAACCTACCGCAATCAAAACGAAACAGTTTTGAAACTTGTTGGGAACGTAAGTAAAGCGTTGTAGAAAATGTGTTAAATAGGAAACTTTTACCTATTCTGAAATCACTGATACAAATATTCAGTAAATGGACTACAGGTATTCCAGTTTAGACTCTACGTTTCCATGAGAACTTCTATCCAAGTAACTAACATTTAAAGCGTCCAGAATATTTTTCCCAAAATGTCTTCAGAGTCTCGAACAATTTATTGTGATTATCTGTCTCAGGAATTTTCGGGTAGAAATTGGAGTGAAATTATATTTATGCCATCATAGATGGGGCATATTCATAAATTATTAAGTAATGTAAACTCATACTAACTACTCCCGCGACTATTGCTTCCGTAGAATGAACTTTTACAGCTTTGAAAAGAATAAAAACCTACAGCCGAGACGTAACAGCAGGTCAGACAATCAAAATTGGCTGTGATGTCAGGTTGTTACCTGAAAATGATCTGTTTGAAATGGAAACAACCAAAGCTTCCGTGACTGTGTGATCGACGAGTTTTCAAAGAAATGATGACAGAGCTTCTTTCTTATGAAAAAAAACTATCTTTTGCCCACGACTTTGTCTGCATGAAATTAGTGTTTTCGTTACAGTATTTTTTTAAAAATAAAAGGTATGTCTTTGAAATAGAATGCCTATTTTAAAATAGAAAGTGTAATGAAATAAAAGTCAAAAAATAAGAGAATTATGGCTTTTAAGTTTCGAGTTGAGAGTACAGCTCCATAATTTTAATAATTTATTACCTAGAATATCTTTGAGAAGTTTCTATTTAATAGAACCGTTATACTATTCGTTTATTTCTAAGAAACAGTTAACAATGTGTTTAATTATTTATTTTTACAGTACTCTCACGAATTTTAGAGTTAATACGACCATTTAATATATTTTTTCTCTATACCAACCTTGAAACCCGATTTCACCCCTAGGAGAAAATTTTTGAAAAATACCTCCATAGAGACTGCCTAAACCACATAATAAATTTGTCCTCAAAATCACGTGTTTATACGACCATTGGTTGAGTCTGCGCGTTGATACGTTAGTCTATCAGTTTTTCCTTTTATGTATATACGTATTCTCACTTATCCGCAATTAGTAGGGTCCTGAAAAATTTGCGAGTTCAATGACCTTCAGGATAGATTCTACAGTATTATGTACACATTTGTAGATGCCAACTGTGCATTGGTTGTCTGTCACAGTGGAAGGCGACGATTAGACCAGCGTTCTCCAGGAGGTGTCAAACACCGTGTGGACCAGTGGCTAATGCTATATAAACACACATGTTTTGAATTCTAACTTGTTCCAAAATGAATCCGGGAATTCTTCAGGTCTCTAGCAATTAGGTAACTTATTCATGTTATAAAATATTTATGAGATGTGTTACGTTTGCTTGATGAGTGCAGTGGGGCCACGGTCGTGTAAAATACAGTGGTGCGAACACTCGTCTTCCACGAAGACGAGTAGGGTTCGATTCCCGGTGGAGTCGTCCTGAATTGTTTCACGAGGGAAACGTGGCGGGCATTGCGGTTGACCGGTGGTTTTCTAGAGGACAATTCCTGTTTACTTCCGCCACTACATTCCCTCGCTGCTACATTCCCTTGTCACTTTGGGATTATCCGAGCTAAAGGCCTCAACTGTTAATTACCTACCAAAATCTCACTCTCACAGGCCAAATATATGCAGTGTATGCGATATTGATCAATTTACAAATGTAATATATATATAATCCATTGTGCGTGACTAAATCGCATCATCACTGACAAACCACTAGACCAATTGAGACCAAATTCACACCATAAGTTATTGAGGTGGCGAGAAAGGTTTTTAGTTGCGTTTCATTCCAATAGGTAGCACTGGAGTCTAACTTCTATATTTATGGGCTGATTTTGCTCATATGTACTTGCAGGAAATGTTTGTTGATCTAAAAGAGAGAAATGCCAGCGATACCGCGGTCAAACATCGGCCGACGTGCCAGACGTAATAGAGAGGACGCATTGAGAAGGCAAAATAGATCGTGAAAAAGGCGGAACAACGTTCGCCGAGATCAGCTAGTAATATTATAAAAATTGAACTTACCATCTTATAGCATGTATAGTAGTGTCTAAAGATTTACATATTTCGTACTGTGTGGGCCTGAACAAATTGTACATTTATAGTTTCGTATTAAAAAATATATAATTGATTGGCATTGTGTAGTCTTTTACTAAGCGTTTTTTTTGCGTGAAGCGTAATCTGAACATGTAGAAATATTTTAATTGATAAACGATAGTTAAAGCACTACGAAGTGTGTATTCGGATGTATGCATGTGTGAAACGATTCCTGTAGCTTACAGGCAAGAAATTCTCAACACACGCCACTGCGTGTACATAGTGCAGTCAAAGAGAATGTGGGCCTTCGACAAGAATGTAAAAGTAACAGGTAAAAGAAATAGGACCCACATCAGAACTTTCAACTAGGAACTTGTTGCCTTTGGGTATAAATGTATTACACGACAACAGATAGTTTCATACAATATATAATAGAACTGCATGGAAACGCAACTTACCACGTGACGTATGTCTTCTCTCCCCAGTTCTCTGCAAATGTTGCCCAGCAGTCATACACACCCGGTGCAGTTTCCTGGTACGAAAATATTTTATTACCTGCAAGCAGAATAATCGATACGTTAGGTACATAATTGTCATTCGCAAGGGAGTATAAACAAAGCACAGATTCCACAAACGCTGGCTTGTAAAAGAAGCCGTAAAAGGAAAACCCAAATAGTCCTTTTACACCATCTTTTCCAGAACATAAATAAGCAAAGCACATATAATAACATGCATAAATATCAAAACTGAAGGTGTAAAAGAAGTACACCAATACAATAAGTTTTTGTTCCACAGTTCACACTAACCGCTCTGTATAATAAGGCGAAGAGCATTAAGTTATGCAATGTATAAAGAAAACTTCATTCTCACATTAACTTCTATTTTGGACATTGCGATGCAGTGAAACAATGTTGTGACTCAAATAAAGCTCCTTCGACAACCAGGTAACACGCCCACGAAACCCCGCGGAATTATTTTACGTGGGTTAGTGAATCTGACGACGTATGCATGATGATGTTGACGTAACCTACAGGAGCCGAGCGCGAAGCCTATGCAACCCGAAGAAGCATAACCGGCGGTCAACGTAACCCGCAGTGGCCAAACCCACGATCGATATAACCAGCTGTAGCACAGCTCGCGAACTTTCGCGTGTTATTAATTGCGGATGAATCACAGGAAAAAGTAGGCAAAATGAGCGCGAATCGGAAAATTCTCGCACAACAATCGAGAATGGAGGGGGAGAACCTACAAAAAAAATTTCTTGTGAACTGGCAGGAAATTTTAAAAAATTAGCACCCTTAGAACTGCAAGTCCATATGACGAATGGCGCGAAAACGGCACGCGAATGAAAATTGAAAGCGGCAAAATGTACCCCACTTGTAAAATGATCCCCTCCAAAGTGGATGGGAGAGAGGGGTGTGAATTGAGAGATGGAAAGAGAAAGACAGATAGGGATGACTGGGAGGGATGGCATCTTTTTCCCCGCGAGAGAGGAAGATGCAGTGCGTTCTCAAGTTTTGCGCTTTAGAGCACCTAACTTTTGTTCTGGACTAATGAGATGGCCTTGTAGCATGCGCACGGAACTTTATGGACTTATTCTGAATAGGTGTATCAGGCAATGCGTGCATGAAGGTGTTGACGTAACCCATAGAAGCCGAACCCGCAGTCAATATAATCCGCGATAGCCGATCCCACGGTCGACATAACCCATAGTAGCTGAACCCACGGTTGATTTAAACAAATGTAGCCGAACTCGTGGTCGATTTAACCCACTGTAGCCAAACCTACTGTCAACGTAACCCACTGTAGTCGAAACCATGGTTGACGTAATCCACTGCAGCCGAACCCGCGGTCAACGTAACCCACTGCAGCCGAACCCGCGGTCAACGTAACCCACTGCAGCCGAACCCGCGGTCAACGTAACCCACTGTAATCGAAACCATGGTTGACGTAATCCACTGCAGCCGAACCCGCGGTCGAAGTAACGCATTATAGCCGAACTCACGGTCGATGTAACCCACAGTAGCCGAACGCACAGTAAATGTAATGCACTATAGCCGATTGCAAAGTCGAAGTAATGCACTGTAGCCGATTGAGAAGTCGATTTAATGGACTGTAACCGAACCCGCGGTCGACGTAACCCACTGTAGCTGAAACCGCGTTCGATGTAACGTATTGTAGCTGAACCCGCGCTCAACATAATCTGGGGTAGCCGAATCCGTGGCAGACGTTACTTGCAGTAGACGAACTCGCGGGTTCTTGCATGCTATTAGCTGCGGGTGAATCATGAAGCTGGAAATTTTGCACAATACTCGAGAAAATATGGGGTAGAACTCTCAAATGAGGTTATGGTAAAACGGGATGAAAATTTTCAAAATTTACGCCTTCAAGTCAGAAAAATTAAAATTGGTCTAAGGTGCCCGGCTTCAGAACAGTTAGCCGTATTATCATGCCTGCCGTGCCACATAGCCATATCCCAAACCATTTCCGAAATGCCGCAATTTGAAGTTCGACCACTGCTTCAAGTCATATATTTAATGTAATGTCGACGGTTCCCCATGAGGCGAAAGAAACTGATTGGGTAAAGGAGTATGCCGAATTGGAGCACCATAGGACAAAACGTTTCAGAAATGTTAGAAATGAAACAATTACCCTCTTGAAAACGAAACATTTCTGAATATTTCTTGGCTGGCTAAAACTACCTCTTGAATTATGCCTCGGTACCAAATCTCAGGATCCTAGGCCAAAATGCATGGGAATACAAGCTTTCAAATATAAGAATCGGCAAAAATGCTATATTAAATGCTAACTTAATGCTATATCATCCTAAAGTTTTTTTGATGTTGGCATCATTTGGGGGAAGGGGAGGTGGAGGTTCAAAAGAGGTTTTAAAGAATTCGGCGCTCCGTTAACGTTGTTAAGGGAAGGTAGGAATAAATGTCGAAAATAGTAAATTTTCGGAGAACGATTTTCGTTATCCAGGGGGCACGAAAACGAAACCATCTGAAGGAAGGGAGAAAAGTAAATAACTTGATCTAAAGCGGGAAATTCTTACACAACACTCGAAAACGGTCGGTGAAGAACACACGAAAAAAGTTTCGGCGAGCAGGGAGAAAATTTTTTTTTAATGTCCCCCATCCCCGAAAAAATTGAACGCCATAGGTGAATAACCTTTGAAAATATTTGGACACGAAAAATGACCTTCTCCAGCCTTAAAAGATCGATTTTCAGAAAACTGTTGTTTTGACGTGAATAAGTCTTTAAATTTGTGACCATCTATCGTCTACATTCAAAATTAAGTCGATTGCTAAAGGATCAAAGAATATGTTACTAGGAGATGCTACGACGCTCGTTTGAGTTTCAATCGACAGCTCTTGTCAAGATCAATCGATTACGTGTATAAAAACATTTGTGTGGCGTGTTTATAGTGAAATTGCATGAGTTTAATGTAAAAAATTAAGAAAATTAAACTCAATATCGGCCTATACGCGTCAAAAAGCCAAGTCGAAATACAGAAATCGTATACTGTTAGAAAGAGCATCTCAAAATTAATCCAGTGGTAGCCATAAAACCCCATATGATTGAGTGAAGCGGTGCCGCGAACATCAAGGCGTCCGAGCGCGTCAACGTAGACGTATTCTCGCAAAATAAGCGGCCATTTCCCCCAACACAGCCAAACCCGATTTCTTTAACACCCCTTTAAAAAATGTCCGCTGTTCCGAACTCCAAGTCCCTAGCACGAACGGAGCGGAAAATGCGCGCGCGGTCGATAATCGTAAGCAGCAAAATATTCTCCTTCCCCGGCATTCTCCAGTTCATCATCCCCTCGCAGATTTTTATCTAGAGAAGGTACTTCTTTAATTTTAAAGTCAACAGTGAGTGTATTTATTTCAATGATGTTGGCAACATGTCTGTCATTTTAGTTCTACGTTTTAATTTATAAATTTACAATGTAACATTAAACCTGGTAGTCTAACCTCTGAAATTATAATTTTTAACTATGAAAATTGCGTGTAAGCTTCAGCATACTTGTAACACATTGTTTATAACATGTTTGAACCGACACCCGATCAACGCATAGTTATTATACCGCGCCTCAGATATCTGCGAGGTTGATTATCGCCAAAAGTAAGCGGGACATCACTTACGATTACTGCAATTTATTGAACAAGGTATGAGGGACCGGAAGTGTAACTGAGTGGATTACAGCCTGTCACGTTACGCAAAGAAAATTGAAATCTTTGTCCGTGGTGACCACTATTCCCTCGCACTCCATGAGATTTCCATAACAATCCACTACTTCTGACGAGAGTCCATCGTTATCAATTTTGCTTCCACTATTAAGGGTCCTATGTACTGGAACGTTTTCTGTGAAATCGTTGTTTGCGCGTAAACGCGTATCTCGGTGAATAAAAGTTCTGGGAATATGAAGTTTTGCCAGAAAGGATGAAAAGCTATTGTCTATGTCCCTATCGTTTTACTTTTCCCATAATAAGTGTATTAATGGAGAAAAAAGGTTCGTGAAAGTGGTTAAATATAGCATTTTTAAAGCTTGCCTGTACAGTCTATTTAAGCGGTAAGAGAAAAGTAAGCTTATACGCAGGTAGTTTGATCTCTGGACTTTCATCGCGTGTAATAAAATTGCAATGTAACGGATCTAATTTACACAGTAACGTGTTACGACGGAAAACACTGCACGCCTTGCGCGTAGGTGCGATGAGACACTAGGCGGGTGTATTAGTGTCGCCCGTATCGCTCCCTCGCTTCTTGATCTTGGACGTGCAGATACATAGTCCCCCTTAAAATTCCTTATATATATCATTATATCGTTTACAATAAAGAAAAAAATATTCATACTCGTTATAATAACATCTTTCCAGTTTATTTACGTGCTCACACAGTAGCTCTCTATGGAGCTTTGTCGTGCACAACCTATGGCAACGGTTATTCTGAAGGCTGAGGTTGTGTATTGGATAACTTCAAGTAGCTAGACAATGTAAAATAAAGGGAGTGAGAGCTATAAATACAATCAAACCCTATTCCCGGGTTTCAGGAAAGCCTTAATTAATTTAAATTTCCGGGACACATAGTATGATTTAATATCACAAGTCGTAGCAGTACTTTCAGTATCTCTCTACAAGATGGCAATTTTCTTTCGGACTGTGGCAGAATTTACGTCAAACGGGACAGTAAACCCATGACGCTGTGAGGTAACTACTACCCTTTGCCCGAAATGTAAACTATATTCAGGTGATTGTGAAGCAGATGATGATGGTGAGATTGAAAATTATTAAGAATGATATTTAAATTATGCACGTATAGTAATTTTGTAGAAAATATATTTTTTGAAATAAAAATCGAGTTTAATATAAATATTGCTTTAAAAAACTGACTTTATTCGCTACTGTGTATGTGGCTGAATTTCTAAAAATACTGGTAAAAAGTTACGAACGTATAAAACACAGCCTTTTTATTCACTTGGTTAAATATTAGCTCAAACAACCACGTTAAATGAGTCCCCTAAAAAAATTTCAATTGCAAACTATACTGCATTTAAATATCGACTGAAATATTCATTAATACTTTACCGCAACATATACTCTATTGGGGTTAAACAATTTAAAAAAAACACCATCACAGCCGACGTAATTATACGTAATTTTCAGTTCCTCTGAACAGTTTACACTCACGTTTTGTTATTTCCGACTATGATTTAACAATAGTAACATCAATAACAAATTACTCAAAATATCTAAAATTTTCGATGAATGTATAGTTCTTACACGTCTATATGCACATGAAATACTTCATAAAAATTGGGGTAGGTGTACTAACGTTGTAACCGGAACTGGCAAGATAAACTTTGTTTTTGCTCGCATGTGATAGCGACATAAATTTTACTGGCGAAGGCTTTAAGTAGATATAATTTTGAAGGCGAGCGTTCTATGATTTAAAAAAAAGTTGCTTCCACAGAGTTGCTGCTTGGGGACAGGTTTGAACTACACACATCTGGTTAAGGGTGAATAAAAAACGCTTAATGGTAGTGCTGAAGACGTTTGAAAAAAACACAAACATTGCTTACGGTACGTAAGAACACGATGCCCGCAACTTATACCTCTTTTCTCTGGTACTCAGTGTGCACAAGAAGTCTGCGTTCAGACTAATACTCACTTCACATGCCATACATGAAAACTAGCCCCCGTACGCCTGGACCATATTGTAGTTAACTGCGGGAGTCCGGACTCAAGCAAACCAATCTTAACTGAATGTGGCAAATTACACCAAAGGGACAGCACCGAATTCGTGCGCACTGTGCCGTTTTAAAATACGTCACGACTATTTTTACTGTTGTCACTGCTAGAGTACTATTTTTAATATTTTGAAACCTCAATTCAGAAATTTAATTCAGGAAAAAAGATTGCGAATAGTATTTGTCTTATTACCCTTGGTTTTTAATTATTGCGATTATTATGGTTTTATTATATTTTTGAGCATCTACAATTTATTTAATAATGTCTATTTGTCCGGTGCTATAATATAAATTTTCATGGTAAATATTTCATTTATTTATGAAAGCATATTTAAAATGTTAAATATGTATTTCAGTTTATTTAAACATTGTTTATCAATATTTTTTCATTTACGTATTTTACTCGCAACTTTGATTCCAATTCATTTTTAATCTGTACTTTGAAAGCTACGGTTTAAATCCTGTATCGCCTGCAGACCCGTGCTTCGTGAAATTGTTTCTCTACCAACTGCGTTGCAAATTCTTTCAGTAGCCGTTTGAAGCTACCCCATTCCACTCACTTCCCTGCAGCAACAGTGCCTACTAATTTTCCCCGGCGTAGCCCTGCCGCTTGACACGTAATTTTACCAATAAATAAATAAATGGGCCTCTGTTCACGTGATATTTACCCCCACCTCTGTGCGCTTAAGAGCAATAATAATGTATTTTGTCTGAAGTTCCAATGTATTTCCCTATTGACGTTTGAGTCACTTGCCTTTCAGCTCGGGAGCAATCATGGCGCGCAGTCGTCTTGCTCCCGTGTTTGTGTTCCTCGGAACTTGCAGTTCGTGATGGACTTTTAGTTTGTTGTATCAGAAGTGGCAATATAGTGCAGTACTTAATTCGTTTTATTGTAATGTGGGGTATAATGTGGATTGCCACATGGGTTTGGCACAGTGGCGTGTAGTGAGTTTTTTTATAGGGTAAAGCAATTACTACTAACAAACGCAACTTCAAACTTTGCTTACCCTCCACATGTATTAACCGTTTTATGAAACCTAACATTAGTTATAAAAACGTAAACGAGATGAATGTAATATTAATGAAATTGAATATTATTAAAGAGCATAAAGAAAACTCCAATTTTCCTGAACACTTTCATCCATTTTCCAAGGTAAAATGTACGACTGGAGGACGCAAAAAGGACGACTGCTTACCCTGCCGAAGGAAGGCGGTTGACGGAGTAGGTCGAGCGTGTGGTGTGTTGTTACTTGCGAGTTCAATATCGATTCATCGCTATTCGCTCCCGTTTGTGGAAATAAATACTAGATAGCAGCACTATGCAAATGCAGTACGGGAGTTACGAAAACTCTGTTTTCTCGTATCGGAAACGGGAAACTCAGAATTAAATGTGTTTAAAGTTAAGGCAAAAACTATAAAGGGTCAAACATTTCCATTTTCCAATATGTAAAGGATAAGTGTTGCTTACCTTGCATCTATGGAATAAACGCCACTGGCGGCACCATATAGTGTTCCTTCGGTTTTTTTCTCCTACTTCCCTCGAGGTGAGTACATTTTTGGTCTCTCCCTAAGTTTTCGTCGTGAGCTCATTCGTGATATTTTCTAATTTTTGTGGTACTAAGTTTTTTTTTCTGAGCGTGAAGGTGCACGGGTATTCCAGTAGTGCACTAATGCCACTAGTTTCCCGCTTCTTGTCTCCGATGGCAGAGGCCCATGCGGACTTTTCTGTTTGGGAGTCTAATCAATTTCTCTTCCTGTCATGGACGGTGATTTTCACTCTTTCCTTCAGCCTGATGTCTACGAGTGGACTTCAGGACAGCTAAGTCCTTATTAAATATTTCGTCTCATTTAGATAATACTGCAAGAGCCACTGATTATGTGTGTTTCATTTGTACAAGAAACCAAAGAACTATACAACGTTAAACTTTGTGGACTTAAAAAAATAAATTATTATATTCAGTATCATTTATTGATGACATGTAAAGTAAATATTACGAAAATTGTAAGAAATGCATCTTTGGTATTGTTTGAAATTATTGAATTCTTAAAAATAATGAATATATAAAATCTTAATTTCTCTTTTGGGCATTCGTTTATTTTTTTTATTTTGTCCAAGCAGTAATACCTTTAAAGTGTAATGAAATATTCTATTAGTCTTACTATATAAATGCGAAAGTGTGTTTGTTTGTCCTTCTTTCACGTCAGAATGGAGCAACGGATCAACCTGATTTTTAGTACAGAGATAGTTGGAGGTCCAGAGAGTGACATAGGCTACTTTTTATCTCGGGGAAGATATCTCAAACGGTTCCAAAGGGATTAAGGGTGAACATAGGTACTGGATTAAACTTTTCTTAGGATTACTACATAAAAAAGCATTGTTAAATAAAAATCCCGTCATTTCTCCATTTTTTGTCTATGGGCTGTCTTACATTCTTTCCGAGCCGCAGTAGCTCAGTGGGCAGAGAACATGATTGTGGGGCAGCAGCTGCTTAGTGGGTAGAGAACCCGATAGTGGGGCAGCAGTTGCTCAGTGGGTAGAGAACCCTATAGTAGGGGCCGCAGTAGCTCAGTGGGTAGAGAACCCTATAGTAGGGGCCGCAGTAGCTCAGTGGGTAGAGAAGCCTATAGTGGGGCCGCAGTAGCTCAGTGGGTACAGAACCGTATAGTCGGGCCGCAATAGCTCAGTGGGTAGAGAACCAAATAGTGGGGGTGCAGTAGCTCATTTGACAGAGAACCAAATTGTGGGAGCGCAGTAGCTCAGTGGGTAGAGAGCCAAATAGTGGGGCCACAGTAGCTTAGTGGGTAGATAACCAAATAGTGGGGCCGCACTAGCTCAGTGGCTAGAGAACCCAATAGTGGGGCCGTAGTAGGTCAGTGGCTAGAGCACTCAATAGTGGGACCGCGCGCGAAGCAGCGTGTAAAAGCTAGTATTTTATAATTTTGAAAATGTTTTGCACAAAAAAGGAGATAGATACAAATATTAAGTAGTACCACACAACCACAAGCGTTTTTTATTTCGATATGTCCTCTGGTCTCTTAAATGTGTTTTAAGCGAGTATGGCTTCTCTTGTTTAACTTTCACCAAGTAATATATTTTTTGTGCCTAGGAGTAGTAGGGTAAAGTTCCTTCATACGCAAGGTGCTGGGTACCGGCTCGTGGCTCTGGGGGAGCGCTCGCTCTGTCGCCATATTGGATTCCGCTATCTTGGAATTTTTCTCTCAAAATCGCTTGTTTTTACCCAAAATCACTTCACAAATTGATTTTTTTCCCCCCAAAAATTCGCTTGTATCCCTAAAAAAAAAAAAAAAAAAAAAAAAAAAATCCCTTTTCCCCAGCTGCAAAAACGGACTTTCCAGAAACGGCCACTTTCAGCTGGAGCAGGTGAAGTGGATTAGCGACCCAGGCGACCATGGGGACCTTGGGGTTAGGGCAAGTAGACCTGTGTGGACTGAAGAACTTGACTGCCAAACAAATCCAAAAAATAATTTTAAAAATTTGTAAAAAAATTATTTAAAAATTATTGAAACTACCCAGTCCCCCCTTCCCCCGGTGAAATCTTGATAGCCTGTACGTTATTTTGCACTATATGCTCTATCATTCTGTCTTGTATTGTCACAAAAAAACATGTAACTCAAAAATTCAAAAAAAAAAAATCCATAAAAATTAAAATGTATATATTTAAAAATTTAAAGCCGTAAGTATTAAGTGTTATATATCAGCGGACTCGTCTTTTCAAGGCGCATGCGATCATAATGTCATATAGAGTATACAACCCAATGCCAGAACCACCATTTTTATTTAAGAGGCTTGACCCTACCTGCTGCCCGGAGCTCTTCCCACACTGCTCGCAAGACTTTGAGCGTGTATCGATATGCTCGCTAGGCACTCGGCTGCCCGGCCTTGTCAAAACGATTAGACGTCAAGGAATCTACGCATTTATAAGTAATTATAATTATTTTATTTAAATTTATCATTTAAAGAATGCCGAAATCTTTAAAATCTTTAAAAAGATTACAGTAAAATATATTGGAAATGTATTTTTAATGCAAAATAGGTCTAAAAATGTTAAATTTTGTAAATTTCACACGTTTACTATATGCTATTCACGGTAAAGTGAGCGCTTTTGAAAACCCTCTCATTCAGAATAATAGTCAATAAATATATTTTATTTTAACTTTAACCATTAACTTCCGAGTGCGGTAGAATATACACAATATGTTAATCGCTAACATGGCAATATTTACTTAAAAAGGTCGGTAAAGGAAAAATTTGGCCGAAAGGAAAAAGTAACTTGGGCCTCAAAAGTGCTCACATTACCGTGAACAGTCTATGCACGTATTTACCTTTGATGGCTGTCGAACCCACACCCCCCCCCCCCCCATCCGCGCTTCCCTTCCAACATCATTAGTTGTGGTCCGCTAGCTCCATGTCAGTCTCTATTCAGAAGCCGATGGGGGACTAGAACTAGGGACTACTCCTCCCTCTTGTTCCCTCTTCCAACTTAATTGTTACATGATTAAAGATCGCATTTTTAATTTTTTCGACTTGAAGAGAGTCGAACTAAGGTCCGAAACATTAAACCTATACCCTTTTTCCCTGTCCGTAATACAATATGGGGGGGGGGGAGATGAAATCCCTTGATGCTGTCAATCTCAAGTCAGTTGAGAGCGAGCAGTTCTAGGGAGAGGACATGTATGTAGTTGGTAACTACGCAAGTGTATAGATTGTTCAAGTGCTCATAATAAGTAATTGCTAATTATTCAAGTGCGTAGACTATGCAAGTGTGTACATAGCCATTGAACGAATAAATAAATAATTCCACAATTTACTATTTCATTACGCGATTAAATAATCTAATTACCTTTCTCGGATGCCAAACCCCCTCGCCTATGCAAGCACATTTCCCCCTCCCCTTCCAACATCATCAGTTGGCCAGCTCCACATCTCAATCTCTCTCCATCAGTCGAAGAGTCAACATGTGTACTTACACCTAAATGCGCAGTGTGCAAATAAAATCTAAATGGGGAATCGAACCCAGTACCACCTCGGCCACCGGTCGCTAGAGCTTTGCACTCTGGTGACAGTCCAACCCACAATGCTTGTCAAAACAACTTAAATCTCCAGCAATTTTTACGGGAAGGACGGAGCGGGACAGTGGGAAGTTTATGTGATGTGCAATTTAATGTGCAAGTGCATGCCCATGTGCAAGGTGCAAGTGCATTTTATCGCAGGTGCCCGGCGTGCCTACTACTGATAAAAACAACCGATACTGTGATAACTCTCTAGATTGGTTGAAAAGTCATTCGTGAGATGAATACTACTAGAATAGTGCATTGTATGGCGTTACAAGAGACTTTCGTCAGTGCAAGCGACGACATGTTAATTTGCCAAAATTATTAAATTAAAAAAAAAAAAGTATTGATTTTACTGGTGAATGTTAAATGTACCTAAGTCAGGTGATTCAAACATTGATACCAGTAGTGTATGCAGTATTGGGTGCATAACTGCCCCTGATGAAGAATTGATATACGTGAACATAATCGCACACAGAGAATCGCCCAATGACAGAAAATGAGATAGTATGAATTCTGTCTTGTTAGCATGTTCTCAATATTGGCACACCCATTTCCAACTGTTGAAATCATGTTATCGAGAAGTGCCATGTATTTTTATTTTGTTTTACAGTAGTTGTGTGTTTTTATGAAGTAATAACACGCGGGTGCCACCCCTTTCCGAAGAAGAATTTACACTCGTTGTGAAGGCACTCCACACATGTGCCTTATCTTAGATTGCAGTGCTGACCAAGGCAAGTAGAAGCTGTTCACTAAAAAATGAGCACTTTTGAAAGCCCTGCTTAAGATCTACTTATATGCGTGTTATGTATTATTTCGCCTTATGTAAAATAGCATTGCCATGGGCCTCGTCACTTTATTCATGCTTCGGCCAAATGAAACTGTGAAATTATTTTAAAAGTAAAAAATTTAACAAATTTGCTAGTTTTTACACATTTTATGCATTAAAAACCAGAAACCGAAATAAATAATTAAAATTATCACAAATGGTTACCTAACACTTTTTATCCGAAGTTAAGATATTGAACTGCTTTCCTTCTATCGTTACTAACTTTACCGGGCGCATGTCACTAAATGTGCCAATTGAAGTATATGCAGGCATGGGCAGTGACTTATTTTATAAAGTTGATTTCAAAAGTGCTCACTTTATCGTGAACAGCCTTAGCAGGCATATGCTCGTTGAAAAGTGCATTACTTACGAAAATTTGTTGTTTGTAACATTCTGTAAACACCCCCCTCCCCCCCCCAACCACACACACACGCGGCTTGATCCTTCTGGAAATACAGTAATGTCTATCTCATATAAGATGGCAAGATTTTTACAGTTCAACGAATGTTTACTTTTAGTTTATGTATCCTTTCGCCATCAGCTGGTGCGTCTGTTGGATGCTACACGAAAACAAGGAAATGTGTTTCCAAAAAAAAAATATGGCGTGTTTAAGATATAGACGGACAATTACTGGCCCAATAGAGATTACTAGTAATCAAAATTGCTGTACACGAATTATATGTTACTGTAAAAATTATGCAGAGCTCGCGGAAAAATAAAACTATTGGTATCTGTTCGTAAATTTGTTATTTTGCATACGGAACATATACATTTGATCTTTATAGCTGGTTAGGTTCGATAAATAAAACACAGATGGTGCGCACGACACGGTGAGCGTGAGAGCCGCGCATGGTACCAAGAGATAGCAGCAGGTTCGCCATCTCTAGATCCTGCTTTTTAAAACTTGACTCTTCTCCTATTACTGTCTCGAAACGACACGAATTTAAAATATATTTCGTCAAATTATTTGAAGAAATAATTCAATACCATCATGCAATATTTTTGTAGGCTTTTGGAATTAATATCAAGCAGATATGGAAAGCAAGGATGGACATTGGGAATACGGCATGAAAAGATCTAAGGTTTGAAGACGCGTTTCATCCGGCTATGAATCGTGTTATTGTGCATTTAATTTTGAACATCTATACATTACTACTTTAGCACGAAGATTAGTTTGTAACACTTACAACTGCTGTTTTGTGATCACGTAAAATAAAATATATTAATTAATCTAAGAACTCTTTGTTATCGCGTATTTATAAACGGCGCTTGGTTTGTGTTTCGTATACGTCAAGTTGCCCCTCACTGACTGTCAAATCTTGCCATCTTATATGAGATAGACTATACACTACGTTATCTCCATTTCTTTCGGCGCTGGCTCAGGTATTTTAGAGCCAAGGTTTCTCAGGGTAGTTTCTTGCCGACCATGCACACAGTTGGTTGGCGTTCCTCAATTTCGCCAAGAATGAAAATAAAGCGAACCTAATTTGTCGCGTATGGGTGTTTACAGCTGTAGTTTTTACATTGGTTGTCTCCCCGCATATTTACCGAACAATTACGTTTCGGAAGAATGCTCAAATTTTAAATATTTTATCTCAAAACTTAAGAACAACTTTAGTTAATTTTTTTTTTTCAAACGGGCTCCCTTTTCTTCCCCCCCCCCCCCTTTTCTTATGTTATCCCAAGTGTCCTGGGACATTAAAGGGTCCCTAGGTATACCTGCTGTACTAATCGAATTTGAACTTCCTGGCATAGACTTGTACATTTTTGAGCTGCAGCATGACGAATAGAAGTTACACATGAACAATTTAATTTTCATTAAATTTCACTCACAAAAATAATCATTTCTGATATTTTTGTTTGTACCGCGTTACAATAACCAAATAATTATACAAAACTTGAATACATTATAACTGTATTCTACTCCTCTATCGGACAGTATCGTCATTGTAAAGCACGCATAAACGTTGGTGCTGGAACACAAACTTTTTACTGCGTAGTTGACATGTGCTCTCTACGGAATCACCACATTTCGCCCTGAACGTGAAAAGTCAACAGGCGTATTTTGGATTGAGTCCGTGCTAACGCACTGAGAAAATGGCGTATTCTGTGTTATGATTGCAGAAGATAGGTCTATATGAAAGGACGTGACAATACCAGAGTTCAAATCTGAGTATGGGATACTATCACACACAAGGGATGAGGCTTAATTTGCACTAGCATTCCGAAAACTTTAAAATTAATAATAATATTCTTATAGTCGGAAAAAAAGGCAATTTATCAAATCATTGCACCACTGTGTGAATGCAAAATTGGAGAAATTCTCGGTAAATCAAGCACGTATACGGGAAAGGGGTTCACGGGTTCATAACCCCATCCATAGGTAAACACACTATTGAATAGAAAGCGAGGAAAATTAACATTTGGAAATAAAACTCGTGAGATAATTTTTTTTGATAAAAATTACAGCTCAGCTGCCGATTTACGAGTAAAATAGAACGGCTCGCCCTTGTAGCACATCCATAGTCTCGCTTTTACTACCACATAGTCCCAGTGATTACTGTTTATAAGTATACATGGGTGCATCTAGAATTTCAGACAATCGAAAACTTTAATATTAACGAAATATTTTAACGTTAATGTTTTTGTTATTTTATTAATATGGTTAAATTTCACACAGGAAACAATTGTTGAGATTAATTGGTGAGCTTTATAGAATATAATATACGAGGAAAATTTATTTCCATCACATGTTGACCTTCACCAAACAACATTCCTGGATACATGCCTATAATAAAAAGAGCTGTAGGGATTGGTTGTCAGAGACGCTGGCTGTGCCAAACACAAGTCTTTATTTACCACGAAAGTAGTACGAAGCAGCACGTCTTGATGTCGACCAACGTGATGGAGACAGGTTTGGATAACTGGTAGCTCCGCAACCAATTTTCCTCATCGAGGTTCGAGAGTTGCCGCACGTATCACCTTGAACAAGTTCTTTTTCTCCCCCTCGCGTTTGAATTTGCGCGGAAGGCTGGAAATTGTCTCCCGTGTTGCGAATTGGCCACGCCTGCAACGTAGTCAGCTGCTGGAAGAGTTGAATCATGGCGATGTCAGAACGTGTAGCCAGGCAGCCGGAAGTGGCGAAAGCTCGCGAGTTGTTGACGAGTAATTGGCGGCTTCATTTTACCAGTTATAAAGGCTGTTCATGGCGAACTGGGCACTTCTTACTTTTAAGATGGGAGCCAAATATTTTGGAAGATTCTGAAGAAAAATTCAGATCTCGGACTAGATCATTCAGTTTACTCTGATATCATTGTTTAGGGGTGATGTAATTTTCGGAAGGTATCATCGCCACTACTTTCAATACATACGTCATCACATTCATCATCATTTTCTGTTATGTTCTCTTATACGGTTGGCAAGGCGAAAAAATCATTTCCATGTGTAACTGACATAATGGCTGGCGAAATACTTTGTTAACCATTATTTTTTACTTTTATTTTCAAAATACATCCTCAACAAAAAACCGCGGTACTAATTTAAGTTGCTTCTTATAAATGTTGCATTGTTTCTTGTGTAATTTCATTTGTCTTGTGATAACAGTGTCTTATATTGTATGTATATAGGTACTACGGAAAAAAAATTGTGGTGTAATGCCCTGTGTTTTGGGTATTTTATATTTCTTTGGGTATTGAACTAGATAGGTTCATCAGATGTGAAACTCTTGTATGTATTTGAATATTGAGCTGTAGGTCATCCAAGAATAATATTTAACTTTAGTCATTGATGTTGTTTGCCCTTTTGTGGCTGTAATATAGGAACAATTTTGTTTCAATTCATGTTAGGTCTTTGTATTCACCATTTAGTCGCGTGTTGCCACCTTGCTCTTTAAGGAGTAGCATTTTTTTTTCAGCTCCCCCTGTTTCACCATGTTGGTCCTGGTTGTTTTGCTGGTGGTTGTCAGTGTGTATGTGTCTTAGGTCACGGTAAAACCCCTGAATTCAGGAGTCATCTTTGAAAAGTATGAGGACATACCTTTTTCAGACAATTTCTACTCTGTTGTGCTTAATCTTGATTTAAAGGAACTTGAAGGAGAATGTGTTGCTTTGGACCTAATGTTGAACGCTGTACTTAACGTCCACCAGAAGTTTCAAATGGTCAATAATTCATTTGACCAAAATTTCAACTTTGCTTTAGTACAATTAGAAAACAATCTTGGTTCGTTCAAAACATAAGTAAGTACCCTGACTTTTCTGCTCCCTCAGTCCTGTCCAAAACGAGGAATATTGGATTTTTGTGGAAAAATTCTGAAAACTATTTTTCAACGACCTGCGAAATTTGGAAAAAACCGCTTAATTCTATTGAAGACAGGCAAGATAAAATTTCTATCAATGTTGCAAATCGCATTATTTTAATTAAGGATTTAGAGGATTGCATTCTAAACACCACAAAGGGAATTCAGAAATTAGCTACACATTACTTGAAAAATGTAAAGGTCTTATACTCTATTTTCAACCAAACAACACATGAATTGTGGGACAAGATTTTGATACTAGGCTTCAGATTGTATTTGAGCACTATGTTATTACTTGTAAGTGAAGCTTTGTCTGGTGCTAGGTTGGAGCTTATTGACCTGAAACACGCCATTGAAACTAGTGTACATGGACGGTTAAGTTCTACTCTGTTGAAATCCAAGGATTTTATTTCTATACTAAATCAGATACAACTGCAAATTACCCTTCCCGTACTTATGATAGCACCAGTCACTTTTGAGAATCTTTTTTCTTACTATGGATTCAGTACTGTACAGGCGATAATCTATAATTCTTCATTGAATGTTGTTGTAAATGTGCCACTGGAAAATAAGGATGTATTTCAGAGTTATCTTGTTTTTTTCGTTTCCTGTTCTTCTTCCAAACAGATTTTTGTAATTTAATATAGCTGACTTCTTGATTGTGAGTTTAGACAAAAAAATTCTTGCACCTATTTCTGGAAATTTGTTGTCTAAGTGTAAAACCTATGGCATAACCATTTGTCCTTCAGACTTCCAATTTTTTGACGCCCATATCGATAGCTGTGAATTTAATTTGTTTGTTGGTAAACTCCCCCTAAATTTTTGTGATAAATCTTTTGTATCGCTTGATTTACCTTTTTTTGCAAAAAAAAAAAAACCCACTCTCTCTGGCTGTTTGCAGCTAAATTCCCTATTGATGTAATTCTTTTGCGTAGAACTACCCTATACTCTCAATCCCCCTTTACACTCTCCTTATCGGGTAGTGGTTTCATCAGTAATGCTTCTCACTGTGACATTGTCAGTCAGTATTTTAAAACTTTTGGACAAGTGAATCCAGCCATTCATCTCAATCAGTCTCTTCCTGTACTTCATTTCCCAAAACTCATTTCAAATCTCACTTCTTTGCCAATTCCAAAACTACCTAATCTTGATCCAGATGATTCCCTTATCAAAGAACTTGATTCCCTTCTTGCATCCGAGCCTCATGGCACTAATTTCCGGGATGTTCTGGATGTCCTTCAACCTCGCCCTTCACCACCACCATAATATACCAGCATAATTCCTACCAGTTTGTCTACTCTTGCGATATGTGGTAGTGCTTTTGTAGCCTTTTTTTTTGGTTAAAATACAAATTTTGTGCGGTGATGCAGACACCTCCACATATTCAATCCCCCACACAAGAACATTCTGTGGTTATACCCTTGCCAGTGCTGTCTAGTGAAACTTCCTCCTGTTAAGGATTATCATTATAGTGTTTTCATGTGAAATTGTATGTTATTATACTTAGTGATAGGTTTTTTTTTTTTTTTTGCCATACCTTTTTCATGTGTGTTCCAGTTTCAGAGAGTGTGCGTGTGCCAGTTGTATTGGCACAGCTTTAATTTTTTTTGTTGTTACGATTAATTTAATAAGTTCTTCATTAATTACTTCACCAAAAATGATTGACTTGATTAAAACGTGCTCCAGTTATATTTATTTGATTTGTTAATGCTATTCAAAATGTTAAACATTGAAAATCTATTTAAATTATATTACTGTTGCCCTGGTCTTTTTAACTTGGAGAGGCAAATTATTTGATGTAAATTAAAATACTTTTACTATGGGATATATGTCTATGTTGTGTCCAAAATTAAATTCTATTTAATAATTTAATGAGTATTTAGTACTTGCAAGATGCAAATATAATTTAAAGTAACCTAATGAAATAATTGTTAGTTATCTCTGCTTTATACATCTTTCTAAATATTGTATTACGTATCGATTAGTTACACCAGACTGGATTTCTGAGCACTATCAATTTCGTATTTATTCCTGCTCGCGAGGTTATTTCCTCCTATTCCGTATCTATGAAATTGACATCGATACAACCAAACTTTTTATGCTGATGGTATCTTTTAGAAGCGTCAGATGTGCCTTTACAGAGCCTGGTTTTAGGCCGTAATGCACAACAACGCCAAAAGAGAAAATAAATGTTTCGTACCATGTCTCGGGAACCAGTCGACCTATTTCCATCAAATTCTGCACACAATTAGTACTACGGTGGGTCATGTAAACTTACATGATTTGATTGACTCACGGGCTGGTTTTCATAATGATGTTCCTATAAATATATGAGGTTGTTAAACCCAGTCTAACAACTGATTAAAGGCTGTTCACGATAAAGTGAGCACTTTGAAATTAACCTTAGAAAAAAAAGTCACTGCCCCTGCCTGCGAACATTTTAACGGGCGCCCTGAGGGACATGCACCCAGTAAAGTTGGTAATGATTGATGGGAAGTAGTTCTGTAACTTAGCGTCGAATAAAAAGTGCTAGGCAACCGTGCGTGATAACTTAAATTATTTCTTTCGCTTCCTGTTTTATTTAATACATCGAAATGTAAAAATGAGCAGATTTTTTTAATGTTTTCCTTCCTAATAATTTCACAGTATCGCTTGACCTACGCATGAATAAAGTAATGAGGCGCATGGCAATGTTGGACTTACATTAGGCGGAAGAATACACAACGGGCGTACATGTAGATCTTAAGCAGGGTTTTCAAAGTGCTCATTTAACCGTGAATAGGCTGTAGTGGAAAGTAGGCTTGTGAGTTATATCAGTGACTTATTGTTCCTTCACAGGATCCTCTGCTTTGGAACGACGACACCATCCTCACGCTGGGTTCAGGCGGTCCGGAAAAGTACACCTCAAGTATATGCTGTTCACGGTAACGTGAGCGCTTTTGAGGCCCTAAGTTACTTTTCCTTTCGACCATTTTTCTATCCTTTAACCACCCTTTTAACTAAATATTGCCATATAAGTAATAAATACAGTGTGTATATCCTACGGCACTCGGAAGTTAACGTCTATGGCTAAAATAAAATATATTAATCGGCTATTAATTCAAATAAGAGAGCTTTCGAAACTGCTCACTTTACCGTGAATAGCCTATAATATGGAAACTGTGCTCTGCCCATGCAATTAAAGTGCCAGCATTTACAACCCTCTACTAGGCGAAAGCGAAGAACATTTTTTTTTTTCGCCTTACGGACATCCATTGCTCATCGCATGCTGGAATAGTTATACATCACGCAGCTTAAAAAATAACATTCATTTATCCATGCACAGTTTAATATGAATCCAGGCGCACGAATACGAGCGAGCATTATGCTATGTCTACAATCGACATGGCGCACATAACATGCATAGCATAAAGAAGTAAAAACCTGTATCGCAGATGGTAACGTCCACAACTGGTATTTGGCGTGACTTACTTGGCTTTATTTGCGTGACTTGGTGTTCATATGGTCATCTCTGAGTATCTTACCGGCGAGTTTTTAACGCCGGCCAATGGGAATGTGAGAAGTCATAAAAACTGCTGTAGCCAACTTTTGCATATAAAAGTTCTTACGCTGGAAAAATTATTTCATATTCGTTTGCTCTTTCCAATTAGTTAGAAATGGGGTTTTTCTTTGACGTTAACGCCGTTTGTAGACAGACGATTTGGCTTGTTATGCTGTGTAAGTAATGTTATTTATGCCAAGTCGATTGTGGACGGGACCTTACTCGGCCAAGCCAAGTGTGCAGCCAAGGAGAGGTGAATCACGAGTGTAGCTGCTGAGAGAACAACAGAGAGTACGGAGAATTCAATACCGCATACATGTCGACCGCTATATTTCGGATTTTCATTTTAACGATTCAAACATTGTTTCAGATGTCCTAATGACATGCCAGTCCTCCTGTAAGAACATGGGATGCCCATAAAATGGGAGAAGCAATTAAGGCAATTAGGAATAAGACAATGGGATGGAAGAAGGAAGGTAAAGTGCTGGGAGTACCGAAAACAACATTGATGAGGCTCGCCAAGGAGAAGTACGGTGATCCGAAAGAAGCAGCGTGAACAAAAATTGGAACCCAAACTTGAAAAGGAACTGGTTGACTACTGTCTCAAGATTGAGGTTACTTTTTTTTTGGGTTGACAGGGGCTGATGTAAGAAGAATGGCACTTACATTAGCAATAAGAAACAATCTCAAGCATCCATTTGTAGTTCAAGGGGCTGGGCAAAAAAGGCTGAAGCTACTTCTTAGACGACACAAGAATCTGTAATCAGTGTGTAAACCAACTGTAACATCACATGCTAGGGCCACACGTTTCAACCAAGAGTGTGTGTCCAAGTTTCATGATAACTATGCCGAAGAATTGGAAAAGAAGGCACACACGCCTGACAGAATATGGGACGTCGATGAATCTGGACTTTAAATCGTTCAGAGCAAGATTCTTGAAGTGATTGAACTGCGAGGGAAACGGCAGATTGGATCCATCCCCTCGGCTGAGAGAGGTTCATTAATTACAGTGATCGTTTCAATGAGTGCATCTGGAAGCTTCATTCCACCATTGGTGATATTTCCTGGCACTAATATGAGTGCAGCTTTGGAAAGAGGGAAACCTCCTGGAACAATAGTGACTGTACATCCCTCTGGTTGTGTTGTCCTATATCTTCACCAAGTGGTTTGAGAGTTTTATTCACAATACAGAACCACCCAAAGCTGTGCCTATAATGCTCATATTAGATTGGCATTATAGTCACACTCCAAATATTGACATAGACATGGCTAGACAGAACAATGTCACTATACTTTCTTTGCCGCCACACTTGTTTCACAAGACTGCACTTTCATGAGTCCCCTCAAAGCTTACTACAGTGAAAATGTTCGAATGTGGCTTAGAGAGAACCATAGACCAGTATCGACTTACGATGTTATGGATCTGTTTGGGAGAGCTTATGTCATATGTCAAGTGTGAGACAGTAGAGATTGCAATTAATGGGTTTTGCTGTATGGGCTTATATCCTGTGAACAGGAACATTTTTCAAGACTCGGATTTTATTGCAGCTTCACGAGAGGTTCAATACAGGGCAGAACATCAAGACGGCACTGTCGAGATCTCCGCTTCAGTTTTGGTGGCTCCACAACATGACGAACCCAGAGTTGTATCCAACACACCTGCATCACTACAAATGCTAGAACAACCTGGTCCATCATCCATCTCAATAGGTCCACTTGACATTAGCCCTGTACCTACTATTCGGAAGAGAATCTCGACAAGAGCTCGGAAAGCTACATCACCGTCTATGATAACGTCTTCACCTTACAAATAAACGCTGGTTCTGTCATTATGGAAGTCGAAGAGAAGAAAATGTCAGCCAGACAAAGGAAGAGGAAATTACAAAAGAGGAGGTTTATCTTCAGCGAGTAATGGAAGGCGAGGAAGGGGACGTGGGAGAACAAGGACCCAAAATGTAAGTGGAAGAGAAGATTATGGAACTTCTGACAGTGAAGATATTTCATTATGTGACAGTGGAGACTCTGGTTTTGACATCTGCATTCCTCAAGGTGGACCTCCAACTGAGGATGATGCAGACTGCATGTTTTGTGGTCAAAAGTTTTCAATGGACTGCAGTCAAGAGATGTGGATTCAGTGAGCACTGTGCAGCTTGTGGGCACATGAAGAGTGTACGGGGAATCGCAGATATATTTATGTTTGTGATTTCTGTCGTTAGTATCATATACACAGGATTATGACACTATCAAGTTTCTGATTGTCTTATATAGTACGATAACTTACATTCTTACGTCAATGTACTATATTTTTGGCATACTTTGCTTTTTGTCTTCTTTTTTTTTGTGGTTTATTGTAAGTATTTTTACAGGGGTCCGACATAGGCAAAATTTTCTCAGGTCATTATCTCACTTTTTTTTTAAGTGTCGCAGAAATATCATAATATGTCTTTGATCAAAATAAACACTGCAAAGCATTTGTAAATGTATGATAGTATTGTATTAATTCACTATCTAATGTAATGTAAAATAAAATGCTGCAAGTAATTAATAAAATGGGGGTTCGACTTTGGTCGCGTTACTTTATAATTTTTGTCACAATTAGTTTTACAGGGAAATTCTTCAAAATTCTTGGTTCGACAAGACGTAAATAACAATTTTGAACACCTAAATAAATTGTTAAAAATTATCTACGTTCGTTATTCTAGCAGCTCTGATTGAAGATAAGAAAAAAAATACTTTCTTTTCTTCCATCAGTGCTCCGAGAATAATGAGGGCAGTGAAAATTTAACAACTGAAAAGAAGTTGAAAATTATCATTTTCGTCTTGTCGAACCAAACATTTCTATAAACCCTTTGAAAAACGACTTATATCGAAAATATTGTACATATACTGCTTTCATGCACCATTCCACTTAGGGCTGCCCTAATCTCTCCACTTTACACCAGTAAGTAAAGTTACACAATTTTATTAAACTGTAAGAAGTAAGTAAGTACGCGAAGAGGGGCGTGACATTGTGTAGTTGGCATACATATGTTCCGGATGCACACGTTGGCTTGCTCGAGTATCGCACGATTGGACGCCTCGGTCGCTCCGCCGCGCCGGGCCCGTAGATCGACGGGAAAGTTAACTATCCCCACGCGCTACACGAGCTAGTGTGGACGGCCTTGGCTAGAGCAATCTCTCGCATGTGATCTTGGTCCACACTTCCTCCTCGTATACAGATCAGCACAGATACAGCAAACTGGTGTGGCAACACTTTGTTGGTAGTTTATTATTTATCGTCTATCTCAATTCTAATTTAAGTCATTTCTCGATGTCTCTATGTTGGTTGTAGTATGTTAATTTCACACTCATTATTTACACACACTCAATCGTTCTATTGCCATCATTCCGAATGTCCATTTAAATTATCCTTGCTTGCCAGCCTCACTTTTCACTACAGCGATGCTCGCAGTCCACTGGCCACGCTCACCGCCACTCGACTCGTCGCTCCGCTGGATCGTCGTCTTCGCACACGCTTGTCGCTTCAAACTCCAAACTCTCGGAACCACGAAGCAAGTACGATAAAGAGACGAAGCTCAATGATATTTTGGTAGGACCTTATTTTACTCTATGTTTGGGACTATTAAGTAGAATTTGCTGCCAACCATACAACTCTTAAACATAATTATTTCAATTCTCAGACAGATGTTTCAGTTACTGCTAATAACAATTTGGAAAAAATGTTATAATTAAATGCTGTACTTACAAGCGGTAACATGGAACAAAATGTGTGTTTAACATTTGATGGTAGAGAATATATAGGAATACATTTCGTTCTTTTAAAATGGCATTGTAGATGTTATCAATTACTCTTTTACCATTTATTCTTAGGCTATCAGCATTTGAAAATTCAGTAAAACTCATATCCAATTCCTGCAATTGATTGCAAACATCAAATCCACCTCCAGCAACGAACATAACAACGTAAACAAAACAACTCAACGCTCAGGCGCCGACAGTGCATTCCTGGAAATAGAACTTTAGCAGTGCTTCAGAAAAGGCTGAAGTAACCGTGGATGGATTATATTTCCTGTTTCATTCGCTCGCACGGGACGTATATGCAAAGCATCTAGCACGTATAATACGTTCGCGGTTACTCCAACCTTTTCTAAAGCCCTGCTAAAGTTCTACTTCCAGATTATTCCTAAGCCTCGTAAAAACTAAGCTTAACGAAGCCTGGAGAACTAGGCCTACACCAAAGGGTCAAAGCACCGAATTCGTGCGCACTCAGTGTAACAGTATCTTGTATAAGAACTATTTCTCACTAGGCGTTACCAACACACGTGTTTTCTCACTGTTTTATACATGTTATTTATTAAAATTGAAACACTATAATCTATAAATAAAATATACGTGAAACTTCAATTCAATGAAAAATAAGATTATTTTATTTTAACAGAGGTATAAAACGCTTGCGATAAATGGCATATTTAGAAAGTAACTAAACACTAGGGGAAAGGCAAGCGGCCGGCCAGTTTCGTCGGCCGCTTCTCCTTAGAAATTAACCTTTTTCTAAGGTTAATTTCTAAAGAGCTCACTTTATCGTGAACAGCCTTTAGGTAGGGCTTAAAGTCTCGTCGACAGCGAGGTCATTAGAGACGGAGAAAGTTGCTCGGCGAAGAAGGAATGGATGGAGAACTGGCCGTGGCCTGTTGTAAGGAACAAACACTGCATTGCCTTGGAGTTATCTCTGGAGTCCACGGGAATCCGAAATCAGGATGGCCGTACCGGTATTCGAATCTAGGACCTCCCGAACGCGAGTACAGAGTTTACACCGCTGCGCCACCTCACTCGGGGGTCGCGCAAGGATTGGGGGACGAGCATTGTGTGTGATTGGCTGCTGCACGATGTGGAACGTTCTCCATTGGCCGAGCTCTGGCGAATAGGTTTACCGCAGGCGCTGATTGGCGAACGGTGTTCCGGCGAACTTTCTGGCGAGCGAAGCCAATTTCCTTGCGCGTGCGCTTGGAGTTCGCGGTATAAGTGGCTGTCTCACCTCTGGATCCTTAAGGAAGAGTGAAGAGATTTGAGCGGCTCTTAACAGCGAGGTCTTGAGAGGCGATGAAGGTGATTAAGGTATGGAGCAGCGTCGGAATGAAAGGGCGGGGTAAATGGGAGATACCCGAGAAAACCCGCCGACCAGCGGCATCGTCTGGCACGATTTCCACATGCGAAAATCCGGGAGTGACCCGGCCGGGGATTGAACCCGGTTCGCCTAGGTGGGAGGCGAGCAGGCTAACCGCTCAACCAACGCAGCCCATTTGATTCTTAAGGTTCCCACCTACCTGGAACCTTTTTTTTCCGCGATTGAGGCCGAGAAGCGCGGGAGTCGTAAAGACGACACTGCCTCGCGCATCAAGTGAGTGCGCCATCGCCACTGAGCGCAAGGCTCTGAACTGACGTACTAGTGTTATCTTTGCACTGCGTGTTCCTATGGGACTTTTAACGGTGACCCTATCATTCTATTGGTGGGAGGTCTGTAGGAAATTTCAGTGCAGGGTCCTTGAGTAGTTTCGCATGTATTTGATACGTAAGTTTTGAGATGCAGTCGTATTAAGCCGTCGACAGCACTCGTCTGAATTTCGTGTTCGATTTGTAGATCAGCACATTGGATGAACTTTTAATAGTTTCGCAGTGGTGTAGTGGTTAGGCTACTCACCTCCCGGCGAGGTCACTCCCGGATTTACGCACGTGGGCATCGTGTCGGACGATGCCGCTTGTCGGCTGCGTCTTCTCGGGGATCTCCCGTTTCCCCACGCCCTTTCATCCCGGCGCTGCTCCGTAATCTCCTCGGTTCGCCCTCACCTGCTCTCAAGACCTTCGATGTTGAGGGTACTATATAGCTGCGCGTCCAAGGTCAAGGAGCGAGGGAGCGATACAGGCAACAAAAACACGCACGCCTAGCGCCTCATCGCTCCTACGCGCATGGCGTGCAGTGTTTCCGTCGTAATGCTTTACTGTGTAAATTAGATCTGTAAGAGTGCCATTTTATTACACGCAATGAAATTTCACAGATCAAACTACGTGCGTATAATCGTACTTTTCTCTTGCCGCTTAAATATACTGCATAGTAAAGCTTTAAAAAATGAAATATTTGACCGCTTTCACGAATTTTTTTCTCCATAAATACACTTTGTATGATAAAAATAAAAAGGTAGTGATTTAGACAATAGATTTTCTTGTCCTTTCTGGCAGAAATTCGTTTTTCCAGAACTTTTATTTACCGAGATACGCGTTTACCCGCAAACAACGATTTCACAGAAAACGTTTCAGTACATAGGACCCTTAAGAGCTGGCCAGACCTCTCCACTCCACGATCCGGTTTGCAAGCCCTTCCGCGTGGAACGCAAGGCCAGCTAACACGTTCGCATGTGGACGCACCTTTAGAAAGTGAAGACCCGGTGCCTCGGGATGATGTTCGCGTGTCCACGCGACGGTGCTTGCGAGAACACAGGAGAGGCTACACATTTTACCTGTTTTCAGGCCAGCAAACACAACCGGTCGGCAAAGTGTCGGCAAATCGTGCTGCCCGATACCAGCACTGTCGGCGACCTGTTTATATGCGAGAATGTAGCCATCTGGCAACGGCATGGTGTATTTTTTTGAGACAGATTGCTAGCCATCACGATAAATACAAAGGCCCGGTGTATTATTTAGGATAACAGATGGGTATCACCGAAATTATGTCGCCATGATATCTCACAGCAAGCATGTTGTCAGCATCTAAAAAACTATTCTGAGCCGATACCGATACAGTTTATTCGTCTTGTCTGTTAGATTGCCAACATGTTATTGATTCTGACTCAGCACCATTTTCGTGACAAGGCCCTTTATCAAAATAAAGATACATGTATGTATTTTTGCCGAATAGGGTATCGGCCACGAAAAGAGTGTAATTTTTTAATTTGTACCATATGTTATACAACTTTTAGACATTATCAATCACTACTCTTTCCACGCATAAAAATTAATCGAACCCATAGTTTTCACACACACGCGTGTAAAAATCATAATTTTACAGTTTTAAAAATGTACAATTAACGAAAATGATCTTATATACAGAAATTAAATACTTCACTCTGAAAGAAGCAGCCAAGAGTTACTTCAAGACGTCTGTTAAATTGCGCAAAGACATGTTTTTGGAATTTAAAAGAAATCCGAAACAACGAAATTCTTGCATATTTCTTATTTGTTGCTGTTCCCTAAATTTATAGAAAATAACTTTTGCCAAAGAAACCTCAAAATGAACTAAGACAGTAACTTTCAATTGCCATTTCTAAATTTTCTGCCAATAGTTTGGTTTGTTTTATTTTTACATTACAAAAATCGTAAAATTTGGACTTTGCATGTCATTTTGCAGAAACCATGCGATATGAAAAAACTTTATCTGAGGAAAAGGTACAGGCTGTTCACGGTAAAATGAGCACTTCTAAAAGCTCTGCTTAAGATCTACTTGTATGCACGTTGTGTCATCTTCCGCCATATGTAAAATTAGCATTGCCACGGGCCTCAACAGTATATTAATGCGTCGGTCAAGTGAAACTGTAAAATCATTAGTAAAGTAAATATTTCTAAAATGTTCTTAATTTTACACTTCTGTGCATTAAAAAAAGCATAAATTTAAAGAAATAATTTAAATTATCACACATGGTTACCTAACACTTTTTATTCGATTCTAAGATACGTAACTACTTTCCAACCTTCGTTGCCAATTTTACTGGGCGCATGTCACTCAGTGCGCCCGTTAGAATATATGCAGGCAGGGCCAGTGACTTTTCATTACGGTTGATTTCAAAAGTGCTCACTTTATCGTGTACAGGCTTTAGTCGCAGATAGTGTAAACAAGTTGAATAATAAATGGTACAAATATAAAATAACAAATTTCCCGTGGTCAACTAGTTTAACATCCGTCCACCTCACGATAAAGTTAGCCTTGCTATATGGCTAATCACGAGCTGGCTGGCGTACGGGCTGCATTGCAAAGGTTTGGCAGGAATCACGGCTGTATGAGTCGGCGAATTCGCAAAAGCCCAGCGAACTGCAGCGACGAGTCGGTACATCCAGACCAGGCGAAGAATCCAAAACACGTTGCAGCAATAACTCGAGGGTTGTAAAACATTAGCACCAAGGCGCCGGCGGATCTCCCCTCCTAGCGGCGCGGTACTTGGGACAATTACTCCATCAGAAACTGTATAATACTTGGCACATCCTTTGTACGGGGTCTGCCTGTCTGAACCACCCCCCCCCCCCCGGGGGAGATGAAGCCCTCGAGATTGCCTCTTGGCATGCCGCTCGTCGCTTTCCGACACAAAATTAAGACTGCGGTATAATTCAGGTTAGTTGTATATTGAATTTTAAAGGACCTCCCTTGCCTAGCTCTTATATTTACTGTATCTGATAAAAACCTTAAACAACAGAAGAATTATCTTCGTTTTCCACATGCTTCGTCATTCTAACTTGTGGACCACTTTGTCTGAAGGGAAGCTGGAAGGTAGAAGGAGAAAAGAAAGACCAAGAGTAAATTTTACAGACAGCATTAAAGGCAAGTATACTTATTTCCATTCGAAACTGTTAGCCAAACAAAGGGAACGCTTGGGAGGCATGCATGTTACCCACCAACTTAAAGGTTGAGGAGGAGGAGAAGGTAAAAATAAATTTTACTCTACCCAGTCTTCTTAAATAACTTCAGTTCAGCTGACAGGACCCTTCCATCCTCTAAGTATAAAAAGCACAAACTTTTTCTAGTACCTAGTACAAAGTATTAAAATATAACGACGTGAATCAATAACGGTCGGATACATTGTAATAGTGTTTTCCAAACACGAAAATCATTCAAGAAAAGTTTCATGTCCAAAGACAAAGCTCTACGAAATTATTTTTTTAATTTGCCGTATCAGTGTATAGGCCTACGCAGTGACAAAGCGCAAATGCTAAAATAGTTTCCAACAAATCCGTGGTAACGTTCCTACAGTTGCTTAGGAAAGTTGCGTAGGAAAGTCCCCAACTTTGTATAACAGCGATGTTAAACATTTCCACATTTCCAGCCTGATACGTAGTACTGTTTCCGTGTACTGAAGTTCCTCATTTTAGCCCCAGCATTATTATTTTTTTGGACGTAAAAATGGTCGAAAAAAAAAAAAGATGTTTTCAGAATCACTTTCTGTACAGAGAATTAAGGGTGGACTTTAGACACGCATTGTACTTTTATATTTATTAGCCTGGCATAAAAATTTAGGGTCACGGCTTAAAATCATGTTCAGGTAATCACCAACGGAAAACCTGCATGCCTGTTGAGCTCCGTACGCATAAAAGCAATGAGACAATACTTTAATATAGTCCGTTCATCCACGGTTACTTCCTTTTCTGAAGACAGTTTAAAATCTATAGGCTATTCGCGGTAAAGTAAGCATTTTTGAAAGCCTTCTCATTTGGAATTACAGTCAATAGATATATTTTGTTATAGCCTTAGACGTTAACTTCTGAGTGCAGTGGAATATACACGCCGTTTTTATTACTAGCATGGCAATATTTTAGTAAAAACGTGGCTAAAAGGTAAAAAAAATGGCTAAAAGGTAAAAAGTAACTAGGCTCTCAAAATTGCTCACTTTGCCGTGAACAGCGTACACTTTCAGGGTGTTCCTTCGCCTCATGTAAACAACACTTAACTAATTAAATAAAATGACGTCAAAAGTACAACGGACCGCATTCGTGCGCAATTAGTTTAATAATAATTTGCATGAGAACTATTTCTTGCTAGGCATTATTTACAAACCTATTTTTTCACTGTTTTAATTCATATTTGCTATAAAAATCAGATATAATTCCTAGCTAAAATATAAATAAGTTACCAATTTAAGCAAAAATTAAATATTGTTGTGTTAAGAGAAGTTAAAGACGCGCGTGATATGTGACGTATTTTTAAAAAAATCCACAAACGTCATAGGGTGGCTTTGATTCAAAAGCTGTGAAGTAACCGTGCATGGCTCCTGCCTTCCATTGACAAGAGATGATTTAGACCGCTTATTCGTCTTCTGCGCGTGTACCCAACACTGACCTGCCCCAATCCTGCACAACTGTCAGTCACATGGTCAGAAGTGATGAAAGTGTTGGTTTATATCGTAATTTTTAAATGACATGCACTTTTATATGAATGAAATCCTTTTGCCAATTTTAATTTAATCAAACTGCATCACAAATTGGTTAGAGGACATATAAAAACATCTCGAAACATTTGTTTACAAATCAGTTTTCTCATCTAACATCCAAATCGACGCAGTTTTTTCGCTCGTCGTGTTGACAGTAAAGCAGTTCAATGTTGGGACACGAAGACTGGTTGTGCACGACCAGCGAGATTAGTCTACCTCATCTTTAGTCTATGCGGTCTTCAGTGAATAAAATGCACGTGGGTGATGTGATGTTCACTGTTCTAGCTGATACGTTGCGTATCACCTCTGTCCACTTCGGGTGCCTTGCCTAGTTCCCTCAATACTGACTCTGGCCGCTTAGCGTGTCTTTGGTGCAGGGTTGCACCGAGGAAAAGGTTTTGTATAGGGGCAATGAAATGTTTTGTTGTTGAAACCAAATTATTTTGTTGCTCTTGTTTGGTTGCCCCAAACTGTAAGAGTCGACCGAGTATCGAACCTGGATCACTTGCGTCGGAGCACTACGTCTTAGTAATCTCAGCTAATGTGACACCTGATGAGCACTGAGCGCTTTTAAATATATATACCACAAATATTGGGCAACGTCTGCAAACAAATATTTCAAGCCTTACAGTTTTACTTGTCAGTTTCTTGTTCCATTGTTTTATTAATGCATTGATACGATTGTTAAGCATCAATAGATGCACCAACAAACACGGTTACTATCCTAATTGTCACAAAAATATGAAGCAAACTCCCGAGCTGTATTTTCGAACGAAGGCAGACAAATGAGTGGCCAGACAAATATATACAGTGGATTCAACAAAATATTTGGTTCAGTCTAATTTTTTTTTTTTGGCCCAACACAGAGATTTTGTTTATTCAGACATATTACGTTAGACGAACGAACGTAATTTTGTTGCTTTTGAAATTTCGCTTGCTCAACAATATATTATGTTAGGGCAACTAAATATATATTTGGCCCTATACAAACAAATATTTTGTTCGACTTTCTCTGTGTGGGACTCCACGCCCTCAAAATTGCTCGACAATATTTTCTTTGAAATGGAAGTCATTTTATTTGTCTAGGGTTGGTTGATACATACAGAAAGGCTGTTCACGATAAAGTGAGCACCTTTGAAATCAACCCTTGAAAAATGTCACTGTTCCTGCCTGCTTGTATTTTTAATGAGCACACTTAGTGGCATGTGCTCAGTAAAGTTGATAATGACGGAGGGAAATTAGTTACATGTCTCAAAGATGAATTAAAAGTGTTTGGTAAACATTTGTCAATACTACAATGGTTTTTTCTGTTTTTTTTTTTTTCTGATTTTTTTCTGATTTTTTTAATGCATATAAATGTATGGATGATGAAATTCGTAGAGTATTTACTTTTGTAATAATTTTACAGTTTCCCTTTACTGACGCATAATAAAGTTGTCAGGTCCACGGAAATGCTGTTTTTACATTTGGCGTAAGGATAAACAGTGTTCTGACAAGGATCTTAAGCAGGGCTTTCAGTAATGTTCATTTTACCATGAACAACCTATATTAAACTTTTTATGTGTGTTGTATCAAAACTGATTCCAAGCAACGCGTTACTTCAAGTTACGTATACAATCTGTCTTCTTTCCCTTTAATTTATTAACATTACACAATTATCAGTAACCCTTCCGTCAAAAATAACCATTACTTATCCTTATTAACTATGATATAAAATAGCCTATGTCAATTTATGTTTATGCAACACAGGAATTAAAGGTGTAAAATATTTCAATGCATTTTATGAAAGTTTTAACTTAAAAGTATTCTAAAACCTTATTCACGTATACTTTTAGAGATTTCCCTAATAACATTAAAAGAAAAAAAAATTGCTGCTGAAAATAACTTGACATGTGACCAATTATATTTTACTCTCGTAACTTCATACACAGTAGTATTGATAATAAACATTTTGTAGGCCCGAAAATAATAATTTAAAAGTAAATTCTTGGACAAAACAACCGCATGTAGTTGTTTGTCACTATTACAAATAAGGGCTTAAGAATAGCATTCAGTGAGCTGGTTTAAAAAAAATATTACCAACAAGTTGCAATCGTTTGTGGTTAACTGTGTACCAGCATGATAATTTTTTAACCATATACTTAAAATAATTTCAAATGAAGACCCGAACATTCAGTGTAATTTACCGTGTATTAACTGTTAGCTAAGAAGTGAAACACAAAGGTGAGCGGCTGTAAAGCCCAGTGACGTAACAACAGTGGGGAAAGGGGATAATGACGGTGATCAAGAACCCTACAGAAGCCATTCAGGCAAATATTTCCATGTCAAACAACTTAATTTATTCCCGCTGGTAGTCACAAATGAGCGTCTCTGGATATACCGGCTGATTCTGGCCTCGGGGGGGGGGGGGGGTGTAAGAGGGGTAAATCACTCTGACCATCGTTCGTATTTAGAGAGCCTTCGTTATAAATGAAAATTATCGGTAAAATTACCAAAAATTAAACTGCGATTAGCAATAGTGATCGATGTGCCAAAATCACGAAAAATACCTATCATTCCAAGAATTACCGGAAAATTAAGTCATTATGTACACTTCACTGACAATAAAATACACCCCAGCTAGAAGCATGGAACGGGTAACAGAAATGTTAGTGTTTTGGCGCTTGGATCACTATTGTTAATATACACTAGCTACCAAAAAGTAATTGGGCACCCGTGAAGATGGGTAATTCAGTACGTCAGTTGACTTGTGTTTCACAGCCTTCGGCGTAGGACCGCTGGTGTTTGTCCGTGGTAGCATGAACACAGAGGCCTATTGTAACATTCTGGATAATGAAATTCTCCCAAAATTGTGAGGTTTTTACGGAATGGACCCATGTTACTTCCAGGATGACAATGCCAACTGCCATGTTTCAAGGGCTACTATGCAGTGGTACGCCGACAACAATGTTCGCTGATTGGACTGGCCCGCCCAGAGCCCCGACCTCAACCCTATAGAACATCATTGGGACGAATTGGATCGCCGGGCGAGGGCTCGTCAGTCGCGGCCAAAATCCATTGCTCGACTCGTGGAATGGTTGCAAGAGGAATGGCGACGAATCCCCGTGCATGTCCGGCACACACTCGTAGAGAGTATGCCAGACATGGCGGTTGCTGTTATAGCGGCAAGAGGTGGTCCGACGAGATTCTAACGCAGTGACAACCACCGAGAAAACATGGTGGACAGGTGCCCAATTACTTTTTAGTAGATAGTGTAGTCCATTCACGGATACTTCGAAATTTAATGAATCACTGCTAAAAATCTAGTTGTAGGATGTTCCTCTGCTTCGTGTAAACACACCTTAACCGAGTCTAGGGACAAATGGACAAAGCACCACATTCGTGCACACTCAGTGTAATAATGTTTTGCATAACAACTATTTCTTACTAGACACTACCAACACGCCTATTTTCTTCCTGCTCTATTTATATTAATTGTAAACGAATTTTTATAATTTATGAATAAAACATACTGAAAATTCATTTTAACCGGAAAGGAGATATTTTTATGTTAAGAGTGGATGGACCCCCACGTCCAAGGTCAAGAAGTGAGAGTATAATACGGGTGACACTTCTAGTGCGTCATCGCTCCTACGCGCAAGACGTGCAGTGTTTCCGTCGTAACGCTATACTGTGCAAATTAGATCTGTAACAGTGGGGCTTTATTGCACACGATGAAAGCCTACCGATTAAATTACGCCCGTATCTTTGTATTTTTCTCTCGCCGCTTAAGGGAACTGCATAGGCAAGCTTTAAAAATGCAATATTTGCCCAATTTCACAATTTTTTTTCTCCAAGAATGTACTTAATATGACAAAATTTATAAAAAAAAAAAGGGCATAGTTAGTTGTTTTGTATCTTTTATGACAAAAATTTGTATTTGCAGAACATTTATTTACCGAGATACACGCAATCTCTCTCTATAAAAAAAAAAAAAAAAAAACGCGCAGATCCATCCCACTCTTAACACAAGTATAAAACTCTTGTTAAACTCTGTTTCATATAACTTCAATAAATTTTGACAGTTCTCGAAAATAAGTGTGGCCACCACGTATCCCTCCGCCACATCTCTTCTGCAGGTGACAATAAAAAAAACTATATTTGTAAACAAACTACGAATCCAATGGCAAGTATTGAAAGACTGGTTTGTAACTTCTGCCCAGTTCTTAGGCTGTTATAGCTGGTTGCCATTCCCAACTGTTTTATTTTTATTTGTATCACATGATAAACTAGTTAAGGTTCTGTTTTATTTTATTGGTGGGGCGGGGAACTATAGTTGAAAGTCTTTCGTGAGACGTGATTTTTTTTTTGTGTTCTTGTGAGAGAGTGGTGATTTGAACTTGCATTGTTTTTGATGATTCAGTGCAAACGGAAATAGCAATCAATTTACTATAACTCAAAAGTTTTAACTTCATCGAAAGAACTAACTGAGATAAATGTGTCGCTGGTCGTACCGATGCGAGAAATGCTCAACAGATAAATATCATTGCATTTATTATATAATGAACTACACTAAAAGGGCGCTTATTTAGGCCACGTAGATTTGAAAGCCTCCCGCAAGAACAAAACGCAATAAATATGTCACTGTTAATAACGACGTTCGAAATGCTCATTGTAAACATGTAAAGCAAATTTAACTTCTACGTAAAAATCGTTAGAATTTCTGTCAAATAAAAGTTCAAATACATTTCACATATTCTAACGACAATTTAAGAAAAAAAATTATTTACAAAACACACAAACTTACTGTTCACTTCGTAATTCCTAAACACGTGCCGAAATTTAGATGATTAATTCACTAAAATCACTTGTCGGCTACTGATACGAAATAATTTATTTGCTGACACATGCAATCAACTAAACACATTAACTATTTCTTGAAACATACAATTTCAAAGTTCACAAAGTAAATAATTTTTAGCTCGTGCTTCTCGATGATCACAGAAAATGGCGGACCTCAGCACACAACAAATTATTTTACAAAGCGGCAGACACGTATCGATAGTTCATTTCACTGAGGAGGCTTTTCTAAAAAGGCACCTACGACGAAATACGCTTAATGAAACACATAAATACAAAAATAATTAACTGCATCTATAATATCCCGATATCACCAGCAAGGAATTCTCGCTTAACGAATAATTATGACTGAAGAGAGCACAATGACAACGGCTTTTCACCGGGCGGGTGGAGATCATAGACAACAGATTCGACGGAGGTTTGTGGAGACCTTTCTCATAACCGCAATGTTCGCATGCTCTACCATAATATTTATAAATATTTTCAAAGCCCTTGCTCTATAACTCAGAAAAATTGCGCACTAGACTATGAGCGTAGTTTTAACCATAAAAGTTATTAGCATTAATTTTCCACATTGTAATTTTTAATTCCGAGTACTATTTTCTTTTACAATCATCGCCAAGAGCGCCAACATACAAACACGTATCCTGCAACAACCATCAACTGGCACAGTACTTTGGAAATGGAGGCGTTTTTTGTTTACATGCTGTGTATGTTGGTCACAACGTCTGTCAAATTTTATTGAAGTTATATGAAACAGATTATGCCTTCATATAATTTAACGGACGCATTGAGTGACATACGCCCAGTAAAGTTGTTGACGAGGGAGGGAAAGTAGTTCCATATTTTAACGTCGAATAAAAAAAATGTGAGGTAACCATCTGGGATAACTTAAATAATTTCTTTACCTTTCTGTTTTTTTTTAATACATCGATGTGGGAAACTAGCAGTTTTCTAATAACTTCACTGTTTACTTGACCGACGTATGAATAAAGTGGCGTGGCCCATGACAATGTTACTTTTACATAAGATGGAAGAATATACAACGTGCATACCAGTAGATCTTAAGCAAGGCTTTCAAAAGTGTTAATTTTACCGTGAACAGCCTGTACCGACAAACCTATTTTCTCCCTGTTTTATTCATATTAATTGTAAACAAAATATTATAATTTATGAATGAAACATAATGAAAGTACTTTTATTTTAACACATGTATAAATCTCTTGTTATACATGGCATATTAAGGAAGCAACCAAACACGTCATATATTGGGTGATATTTCGAAGGTTTGATTCAATAAGCGCTTGAAGATAGCGCGAACAGACTATATATACCCGTCCAATAAGCGCGCAGTTGTCCCACACGTGTGAACGAGGAGTTGTGTGAGTATACTCGGGAAGTGCAGTGCTATACCTGAGGAATACAGAAGACGAGAGAGACGCACCATGCCATCCATACCATGACCCTGGAGCGCCGAGAGTCCGTCGAGCAGTAGGCCATGGGGTGGCAGATGGCCTGGTAGCGGTCCAGCGCCGTCGCCAGCAGCACGTACGAGCTGAGGTACGGCCCGAGCGGCTGCAAGTACTTGACGATCTTGCACAGCACCTGCCCGCCGTGGAACCTGCAACCACCAGTCACATCACCACGTCAGATGCCGTCAAGCTAAGGCCACGATCCTTCATTTCTACAGCTTCTGCGAGAATTAATTTTTTGTGATCAAACGGGAGCCGATATTGTAAAATCCTCCTACCATTTTGTTAAAAATTGTTTTTATTACGTAGTCTATTTTTTCCAACAGACAAAACTGTATACTTTTAACTAATAATTAAATAATCAAAATTTTAATTAATTAATTGACTTAAAGTATACACTTTTTGTGTTGGAAAAATTAGACTACATAATAAAAATTTTTTTTAGCGAAATTGCAATTGGATTTTACTAAATCGGCTCCCTTGGGCTCGCAAATGGGAGTCGTCCCCGACGATGCCGTTGCTCGGCGGGTTTTCCTCGTGGATTTCCCGTTTTCCCCGACCCTTTCATTCCGGCGCCGCTCCATACTCACCTCGCTCACCCTCATCGGCTCTCAAGACCACGCTGTTAAGAGTCGCCCAAATCTGCACTTCTTCACTACAGGCTGGGAATATCAATGCTGTAAGTTCGGCGAAAGGAGAGATGTTCCCCACTAGGAAGGACAATGTGTCGGCAAGTTATAGGCTGTTCACGGTAAAGTGAGCACTTTTGAAGCCCTAGTTACTTTTCCCCTTCAGCAATTTTTATGCTTTAACGACATTTTAAAATTATATATTGCCATGTCAGTAACACAGAGAGTGCGTATATTCCACCGCACTTGGATCTTAACGCCTAAGGCTAAAATAAAATATATTGATAGAGTATTATTCCACATGAAGGGGCTTTCAAAAGTTCTCACTTTACCGTGAATAGCCTATATCAGATTTTCTCTATTTTCTACGTTGAAAACAGGATAATCGAAACAATAATAAATCAAATATAAGATAACTTCGTAAATAAGTCAAATATCTCTCTTATAATTCTAGTAGCTTAAAATTTTAATTAAAAATTAACTTTTTGGAACACCGCGAATCTAGCGGTGGGAATTTTCCCTATACCGAACTCTCCCATAAGAAATCTCGTTTTTTTTTTTTTTTTTTACTGACCTCAGTAGAATAAGCCATAGTAAAACTAAAGTCTATTGACGGTTACCTAGGCACTTGTGAAACCAACCTTTAAAAAAAGTTACTGCCCCTGCCTACATATATTTAGACAACTAAAAAAGTTATCTACAACATTGGTTGCACATGAAGTGTTTGGCCCTATAAATGAATACTCCATTTCCATTTGTTAGTGACTGTGTGTGTGTACTAGACAAATTTGATGTGTTTGCTGACTTCTCCCACGTGCTGGACACGTTGGAGTTTTGAATTTCCCGCTCTGCCGCCTCTCGTGGTTTTTACACAGGTAGCAGGACTGCATCCAGCGCTGGATCCCAGATTTGGCAACCCTGAGCTGCCCCTGGAGGCAGTCGGTTGTTCGTGAAGCATCATGGAGGTGAGTAGTGTTAATCCACCAGCCCCACTTCCAATCGGTGTTTTAATTACGCAACCTAAGTAATTCGAGTATACAGTCCATCCTGTCTTAGTGGCACTAACACTAGGGATATTCTATGAGACGGCATGTGCATTAAAAAAAAAAAAAAACATTCGTAGAGTCTGGTGTGGTACTCTGTACGATGTGTAGTTTTAACCTATAATTTCTCTCTGGCCGTGAGCAACATAGAAACTCGAAAATTCCGTTGGTACAAAACGTTTTTTTGAGGTGTGTGCCTACACTGATTCGCTTGCGTCCAGTAAAGTTGGTAACAATTGAGGGAAAGTAGTTCCATGTTTTGCAGTTGAATTAAATGTGTTAGTTATACATTTTCTGAACCCTAATATATATATATATATATATATTTATTTATTTATTTATTTATATGCTCTCTCTCTTGTTTTTATGCACATAAGTGTAGGGGATAAAACATTTGTGAAGTATTTACTTTTCTAATAATTTCACAGTTTCACTTGGCCGACGCATGAATAAAGAGATCAGGCCCATGGGCAATGTTAATTTCACGTACTGTATGTATAAGAATACAAAATATGCACAGAAGTGGATACAAGCAGGGCTTTCTAAAGCTCTCAGTTTACAATGAACTTCCTATTTCATAGCTTGGCAGCCAAGGATGAACCTACAAAGAATGACAACGTTCGTTTTAACTGGACCTATACAAAGTTTGCTGTGTAGAGAAATCAAAAATTTCCTCTGTGCTTTAAAGAAATTGTCGTTGAACAAATGAAATGTTACTAAACACGTAGTGTTTTTGGCATGTAATAGAATTGCGAAGTAAATTAATTGAACTTTGTACACACTTTATCTGTACACTTTGTGCGAAGGTGGAATTATCTAACCATGCGAGGTTTTTCAAGAAAAAGTCGAACGATTCCATTTATTAACGGTTCTTCGAATCATTAAAAAAATTATCATGTTTTGCGTAATTTACCATTTGATCGACCATGACTGTGATAAAAAATATATACTTTGCGGCTGCTACAAAATGTTTTGTTAGTATACGAACAGCCAAATAATTATGCCGTGAGTACAAAATATTTTGTCGTCACCACAAAATAAATTTCTAGACACCACACATATTTCGTGGTGAGAACTAAAACATTTTGTGTTCACCACAAAATAATTTGGCTGTGTATACCAACAAAAACTTTCGTAGCAGCAACAAAGTAATTTTTTTTTCTGTGTGCTATTGGTTTTCAGATATTTCTGTGGCCATATGCGTTCATGTAGTCGAATCTGCATAGTTTAGTTAATTTAGGAAATATGGCATACACAATTAGCCCATTAATTCATCACTACTTTACTAACCAATAAAGTACCGCCATTTCAATTTTTGTTTGACTAAATACACGCCGAGAAAAATATGCAAGTAACGATAGTAATCGGATTTCAGGTTAGCAGGAACCAAACTTCGATACTAGCATCAGGAAAAATACACACACTAAAGTTCTTATGTTTAAGCAGCTACGTTCTCTACAATGTAGACAATATGGTCTGCAAAGAAACTAAATTTGTATTCACAAAAAAAAAAAACAGGCAGAGGATCGTCGGGAGCCGCCGCCATATGCGAATTCCCAGTTTTTTATCCTCAAAATCGCTTGCTGTAACTCAAAAATCGTCCATTTTCACCTTGAAATAAGTCTTTTGCACTCAAAATTTCCCTTTTGCCATAAAAGTTACCATTTTCCTTAAATATTTCCCGTTTTTCTCTAAGAAAGATAGAAGCCACACCAAAGCCACCGAAAGCCAATTTTCGAACTATTTTAAAGATTTGGGTGGCTTTCTATTCCTTCTGGACCAAACAATGGGGTATTTGAGAAGCCGATAAAATAAAATTTAAAAAATTATTTTTTTTATTTAAATATATTTTTATAATAAAAAAAACTAAAAGGCGTACGTATTAAGTGTAATATATCACCAGACTCGTCTTTACAAGACGTATATGATCACGATGTAATACTTCCATACTCTCTCATTTTTCATGCTCTATCATTCCAAGTTGTCTCTCTCATTCCAAATATTTCTCTCTTTCTTTCCTTTCCCTCTCTTTCTCTCTTCTCCCAATTACTAACATTCGCTTTCTCTTTCATTTATCTCTTGTATCTCTCATTCCATCACTATCCTTTCTCTCTTTCCCTCGCTTTCTCTCTTTCCCTCGCTTTCTCTCTTTCCCTCTCTTTCACTCTTTTTCTCTCTCTTTCTCTCTTGTTTTCCAATAACGTGGAGGTGGATTTCCCAATTACTCACATTTGCTTTTTCTCCTTTTCTATCTTGTTCCTCTCTTTCCATATTTTTCCTTTCTCTCTTGTCTTTAACATTCCATAGGTTTTCTTAAATCCTCCCATTTATTTGTTTCGTTCTCTCTCTCTCTCTCTCTCTCTCTCTCTCTCTCTTTCTCCATGTACGTTCGACACCACATTCTACATATTTCCTTCAACGCCTGCCAGAGTGCGCGATTCACCAGTGTGTATATTTATTTGCGAATTTTAAGATGTAATTTTCCGTACACGAGAAAGTATATAAAAAAATATTGTAAAGTACATTCCAGGCAGGACTTTGTAAAAAAATATTGGAATTTCAAAACTTTATTTTTAAAAGAAAACAGTATATTTTTAGTGTCTTACTTTATTCAATTTGTTTTTACTGTTGTACAAAAATTAAGTCGTCTAGCCTTGTAACCACGCATGCACGTACGTACGCGGCGACAGGCCCGCGAGTCAGACGGACCTGGTGTGAGATGTGAAGAGTGCAGCGACATCCGTAGGTAGGCACCGCGTGGGGAAAGGGTGCTCAGTGTAAACGACCTCCGAGCTAAGTGCGCGCGAACTGACCGTGATCGCACGTCAGCTGCTATGCAGCATTTATTTTGTCTATCATTTGAAAAATCTTTTAAAAAATACAGTTAAATGTATTTTAAATACATTTTTATGTAAAATCGATTTAAAAAATTTCAATTATCCAAATTTCACACATTTCTATGACAGCTGCTTACATTTCAAACAAGAAAAATCCTCACATAGCAAGATTCGAACCCGAAACCTTTCAGTTAGGAGTCGATTGCCTCGACCACAATGCAACAGTATTCTCACATGAGCAGCAGTGCTTAAAAGTTGTATATAATCATCCAATGAAGAAAATGCATGCCCCTGCTAAAAATATTACATGTAATAAACTTTTTTGTTATATATTTTTTCAATCAGTTTATATATGTGTGGATTATGAACACTTATTTTTTAAAGTTTATTTTCGTTTATTTAAAGGCAAGTGATGTACATATACCAACAATGGTAGTTTTTATATATACGTTCTAAATAATTATGCTGCAGACTAAATTTTTTTGCAAGTATGGCTGTAAGCTAACGAATATTTATAGTCGCAGGTAAATTGATATAATTTGCGAATTCTTAGGAGGCAGACAGTCTCGTGAAATTGAGTTTGCAAGTATCATTTATACGTCCAGGAATGTGTGTCTGTTCCTGGTAACCATACTACCTTTTATAGGCATAGGGTATGTCAAATAAAACTTCTATATATTTTATTCGTGTAACATGTAATTAATTAGATTTTTTTAAGTTATGCTGAAATTGTACGTAGAGTACAGCAAAACAATGAAGAAAATTCTCTCAAATTCATTTCAGGCCTCCTGGCTTCAAGACTAACACAATGTTAGAATCCGCTGATTATTCAATACCTCGGCTGTTTTGTAAGAATAAAAGTATGGCACAAACATAAAAACAGAATGCTTAAATTTTTTTCACCATTCACAAAGTGTATTTACAGTACCCTGCTCACTTTTAACATAGTTAATATAATCTGCTTATAAGCAGCCCAAGGCAGTCGATGCTTGTAAGCGTCCAACTAAAAACCTTTGCAACATATTCATATTATTCACGACAAATTTTATCGACTGCAACTGTCAAACTAACCTTCTTGGTTGGAACCCGGCAGCTTATATACCCGCACAGAGGTACCATACCAGCCACTGTAACTCATGCATGCCATCTGTCGGCAACGTACGTAAGTGCGCGGTTACAAGGCTAAAGGACTTAATTTTCGTACAATAGTAAAAACAAATTGAGTAAAGTAAAGCATTAATAAATATTGATTAAAAAAAAAACGAATTATTCAAATTCGAATATTTTTTACAAAGTCCTGCCTGGAATGTACTTAACAATAATTTTTTATATACCTTCTCTTCTATGGAAAATTACATCTTTTAATTCGTAGATAAATATACGCACTGGCGATTTGCGCACTCAAGCAGGCATTGAAGGAACTACATAGACAGTGTTGAACGAATGCGAGAGAGAGATGGTGAAAGAATGACAAGATGGAATGAAAGAGAGAGAACAAAAGAAAAAGGAGAGGACTCGGAGAAAACCTATGGAATAATAGAGACACAAGAGAGAGAGAGGAAAGAGAGAAAGTGAATGAGTAATTGGGAAATAAGAGAGAAAAAGAGAAAAAGAGAAAGAGTTGGAATGTGTGTGAGAGAGAGACAACTTGGAATGATAGAGCATTAAAAAACAAGACAGAATGCCGGTATGACGTCATGATCGTGCACCTTGAAAAGACGATTCCGGTGATATGTAACACTAAATACTTACACCTTTAAATTGTTTACGTATAAAAATACATTCAAATTACAAAAATAATTTTTAAAATTAATTTGATTGGCTTCTCAGATACCACATTGTTTGGTCTAGAAGGAATAGGAAACCACCCAAATCTTTAAAATAGCTCGAAAATTGGCTTTCGGTGGCTTCTACCTTTCTTAGGAAAAACAGGAAGTTTTTAGGGGGGAAAAAAGGTAACTTTTGTTTGAAAAAGACTGATTTAAAGGTTATAAGGGATGGATTAGGGAAAAACAAAAGATTTTAAGTGGGGAGACGGGCAATTATAAAATGATGGCCGGCCCCCGGCATATCCTCGATCATCTGCCTGAAGCCTCTGCGCCCGTATCGGCATATGCCTACTACTGACGTTGTTTCCTACGTTTAAAAATAACCGAACGTTACCAGCACGCTAGCTCATTGCTGTCCTCATATGAAAAATATCAAGAGTGTTCGGGCAATAAAAAGTTTTTTTTACCACAGCCGTATTGCCTTCTCAGGCCACTTTAATAGCTGTACTAGAAGCCCCACCAAGCCCATTGCTAAATTCAGTTTGGGAATGCACTTTTATAGAATCATAAATAATTTCAGTACGGGCAACATGGTTAAAATATAATTTTAGTGCTTCAGTGACACGTTTATACCTACTGTGCTTACGTCAGAAAGCCACCAGCACTCCATAACATTTTTCTCACCATCCTTTTATTACGTTTGGCTCTCAAGGTCAGATGGTAAGGTAACAGATTAAAAACGAAATGGAATGGGTGTTTGAGTAATCTCGGCCATCTGCGAAAAGTTCTTCACAGATATAATTACGGTAAATTGCGCAGTGTAAATGGTAAACTATCATGAATACGTTTATTTCACGTAATTATTTAGCTAAATTCAATAACAACAATATTTAATTCGATACTGCAAGTCGGCCGTCACTTATTAAATCTGTGAATTTTTTTTCGCTGAAACAATCAGTGGTTTTCCATTGATTCGAATTTAGAGTGTACGCAGCTAGATTTAGCGGCATAAGCGGCTGCTTTACAGCTGCATTATTGGCAGTACCCTGTGCTAAAGGCAAAATGCAGAGTTGCATCCAAAATACAAGAAAAAAATATTTTTTTCTTTGATATCCGTCTCCACGCACTGAGAATTTAAATATGGTTTCCGGCGCAGTGCCCGAAATGATTATCGTTAACCCTTTCAGACTTGATTTAATTTTCTCTTTTCGCGGTTGCAAACAGTACATTTTATGATGCGTACCGTACTTTCAAGCCGACACTTAACTTGTTTGGTTACCACGACTAATCATATGTAGGCGTTGTGTCCGCTGTAGAAATAAGAAGCGTTCATAATCCAGGACAGTAACATGATTGACAAATACGTTACCTAATGAGAGGAGCTCATTAGGTTGAGCCTCGGACCGTGACGTACTGGTCAACATTAACTTTCCTGTGCATTATGTGCCATTGTGTAGGCTACACAGGGCGTCAATAGGTTAACTGCACAACCGTACTGTTAGTAAAATGATAGGTCTAAACGCAACACCTATTTTATTAAATTGGTGAATTGTTTATTTTATTTTAATTTATTAAAGTGTTTTTTTTTTTACTGATGGCCAACAGCCTTCGATAAACTACAGGCTACATTTTGATGGATAGAACACTAGAATGGCACTTACTAAAATAACTACTCGGGTATTTGCTCCAATGGGGATGGGAAACCTAGCGGAAAAGGCCATTTGCAATGCAGGCAGTCAGTCAGTCAGTCAGTCAGTCAGTCAGTCTCGAACCTACGATATTCGCATGCTGCTCAAGTAAACTACGGAGAGCCGATACACACTCAACTAAACTAATTTAACGTTATTTACTACTAATGTCACAAATTTAACTTCATCAAAGATGCTTGCTTTTGAAGAGCCGTGGGGAAATTTATTTCTGTGTAACATATGCCAATATAGTTAACTATTGTAGTGATTCCTCTGAAATATGTGACGGTGAGGAAATGTTTGACTTAAAAGGTTTTAATCCAATACACAATTTAAAACTCAGTTCTGTTACTTCGACATTCGTCAAACAATTACAATTGTGCCGCATAGCTGTCATATTATGTTATACAATTCTATCAACAGAGAATTTTCATTCGGTTTGTAGATTAAAAGTGATGTCAATGTGTGTAAAAAGCTGTGCTTTCTAAATTTCGGTAATAATTAATAATGATGAGTTTCATTCATTTTGATAAACTTTTCTCTTAATAGTTTTTTTTTAATGATAGGGTGTGGCTACGATTATTTTCTCTAAGGTGCTACTCTTTAAAACTCATATGCGCTGCTTCTACACACGTTTTTGTTGTTTCATAGGTAAATAAACTAAATGCCGCACCAGGTCTTGAACCGTTAGTGTTATTATGTTTTGTTTACCTCTGTGTGCTGTGTAACAACAAATATTTTCCCAAATTCCTCATTTTTGTCTATTACTCTTTCAGCTGCAGCGGATACTTTAATCCCTCTTTTAATTTTTTTTCCTCTTCATAATACCAGTGCTATGGGCATTGCACAATTCTTACTTTGTTGTATGGTTTTGCAGTTCATTTTCTACGGCGTATATACTGGAATGCAAAAACTGTGGACAAAGTGGAGAAATTCACACAAGAGTGGAAGGGACGGGCAGAACCGACCAAAAGGCCAATCAGGAGATCGCCTAGGGTCCAGTACGGCAGGGCATGCTTTTACGCAGCATAACGTACTATGGGAGAGTGCAAAGATTATTGCAGTGGGAGCTATTGCGCAGTGCACGTTGGTGGTTTGTCAAGTTGTTGTATCATGTATGATGCGGGCAGCAGATAATCCCGAAGACATCATCTGGACGACTTTACCCGAGATCCAATCACTGGGGAGTTGGAAGAGAGTCAAAATGTAGCTAGTGATGTGTCGGAGGATTTCAAGATTGCAAATATCGTCGTCTCCAGACCTTAGACGACATTCCGAACGGCAGTGAAGGTTGACTAGTGGTCGTCCAAGGGCAACTACCGGCAACGTAAGACCGGTATATTGTCCTACTGGCAAGACGAGCTCTACGACAGAGATCTGGTGAGATTGCAAGACAGATGCTATGCACTATTAGATGCCCGACATATAACGTTTTACCGTAGCTAGGAGACTGCACACCATAGACTAAAGATTAGGTAGACCACTTATTCGTCTACTGCGCATGTATCCAACATTGACCTACCTCAAAGGAACAACTGTCAGTCACATGGTCAACAGAGATGAAAGTGTTTGTTAATATCTTAATGTACAAATGACAAGCATTATTATATGAATAAAATAATTCTAACGATTTGAATTTAATCAACCTGAATTACAAATTGGTTAGAGAAAGTATGAAAGCATTTGTTTACAAATCTGTTTTCTAACCTAAAATCCACACCACGCCGTTTCCGCTAGACGTGTTGGCAGAAAAGTAGTTCAATGGTGGGACACGGAGATCTGTGGTGAGCAGCCAAGATCGGTCTACCTCATCTCTAGTCTATGCTGCACACAGTTGGTTTGTTCGCTCGGCGACCAGTGTAGTATGTGTTATTGATTGCTACCCATCGGAGGAGACGTTTGTTGTGGTTCTGGGAGCACAAAGACAGGGGAGATCAGCAATGGGGTCAAGTGCTCATTATGAACGAGAGCCCATTTAGTCTCGCTAGCGATTCAGGGCGTTTATACATCTGGAGAGAGCGAGGAACATGCAATCACACCTCCAACATCGTCGAAAAGCATTGGTTTCCAGACAGCGGAGTTCTCGTTTCAGGAGGCATAATGTTTGGTGGCATTACAGGGCTACGCATCTTCCCAAAAGGTCTACTCACTGGTAACCGCCATTGTAATTACGTTCTTCTTCCTCAAATGCATCTTTCTGTGGGCCCCGAGTTGCTCTTGATGGAGGGTAGTGCTGCATGTCATCGTACAGCATCTGTCGATTAGCTGCTGGAGAGTGAATATATTCGAGGCTTGTATTATTGGCCTGCGTGGTCCCCGGACCGAAATACAGTCGAACATGTGTGGGATATTGTGACCGCTCCTTTCACCCCTTGGAATTATTAAATTTCTTTCTGACCAGTGAAAGAATGACTGTGCTAAAATAAGCTGTGGGAAGAATGTCTCGTCGTAGCATATAGGAAGAGTAAGATACTGTTTGTCTCGAAATGCTACCAGACTTAAATCCTACTTCAGTTATAGATTTTGTGGCATTTGTCCCTTCTCCACTGAAAGACCTAACCCTATAAATACTAGAAATGGAAAAATTCCCTTTACAGTGTCATGGTAAATCTTCTCTTTGTGAAATACATCTTGCCAATACTGAGAAAATATCTCTACTCAGATCGTTTACAATTTTGTAGAGAATAATAGACCACAAAAATCTCTGGTATATAGTTAACACAGTTTACTAAGTACTAAGAGCAATGTGTGTCTAAATTTTTCACTATCCAAGATAATATAAGTCAGTTCTTCAATGTTAGTTTTGACCCCACTCCAGTAAAATCATCAGTTGAAATTAGAAGAAAAAATTCACATTTTTAGGAGTGAGTGAGTGAGTGAGTGAAGAGATTTGGCTGGCTCCTGACATCGAGGTCTTAAGTGCCAATGAGGGTGAAACGAGGTGAGAATGGAGCAGTGCCGGAACGAAAGGGTGGTGGAAAAGGGAGAACTCCGAGAAAACCCGGCGACTAGTGTCATCGTACTGCACGATTCCAACATGCGAAAATCCTAGAAGCTACTTCGCCGGGAATGGAACCCGGTTGGCCTTGGTGGGAGGCGAGTAGTCCAATCACTACACGACAGCGGCCCCACTGCATCACTCAGTGTGTGTACACATACCTGTAAGTGATGTCCCAGGCGAGCTGCGGCAGCACGTTGAGGAACCCCGTGATGAGGTCCGCGATGCTGAGGTGCAGGATGAAGAAGTACATGCGTGTGAGCTTCCTGTGCTTCCTCCTGGCGCAGAGGGCGAACAGGATGCACGAGTTTCCGACCACCGTCACGATGAACATGATGGCCAGGGTCGCTATCTCGCCGCGCGCTAGGTCCTCGTCTCTGTCATAGCCACTCGTCGAAGAGTTGGTGCAGTTCTCTGCGCTGCAGTTCCCCGCTAGCATACCCAGCACCTGGGAAGGTTGCTGGTTCGAGTCCCCGCAGGTAACAGGCGTGCAGTTCCTACTGACGCACATGTCCCGTCACCTCTGACACCATCACACGGAATAATCCCATTGCCTCAACCACTCTGACCAAACTGTGCACTCCCCATTACAATTCCTGATTTCATAAATACGCCACACTCTCACGATTATTTCCTTGCTCTTATATTATCCCCATACCCACCGAGCGCTTCTATCTCCTTTAGTCTCCACAATATTCTCACGGAATTTCCTCTTGAATATCTGCTTTGTTTACGTCAGAACCATTTCTGTAAATATCCACCTGAGGTCTTCAAATATTTGTTGTCTTTACTCGCATAATCCTTGCAGTGGACGTTCATCACTTCTTTCAACTCTTCAAAATATTGGGCTGGTCTGAAACAAAATAATGATACTGCAGCAGTAAATCGTTTTTCAAATTCAGTTCTTTAAAGTCAAACAAATCATACACATGCTCTGTATTGAATTGTAGTTTGAGGTTTAAATTCTTATTAATCATGGCGTACAAATTATAATGGTTTTAAGAAAAATACACATCAGAATTGTAGATAAATATTCTTCACACATACAAGAATGAAAACATGGCATATAATCATAGGTCCGGATTTGCTTACGTTTTCATGCTAGAGCTCCTCTTTCACAACTCTTTTTATATTGTACGGCATGCGAGCTGGGTAATTTTTGTGTGGAATGTCATCATAGTTTCCATGTGCGTTTACTTTACACCGCATACCAAACCACTGAATACGATAGCTGTGATGGCTTTCTACACAAAAACTATCCAATCAGTGCGCTATTTGGTGTTAGGAGTTGTGGGGGATGTGCCGTAACAATGAAATGAAACGTTTACAGGCCTGTAACTATAAAATATGTATATTTACATGAGATGTTAAAAAACTTTTTACACTGCCTTTCGTCATGCATATTATTGTGATCATATATGATGACGAAACAGGAGAAATAACCCTTTAAGGAGAATGGTGCACGAAAACCGTATACTTATAAAATTTTTGTTACAACTTGTTTTTACAGAGGATTTTTTGAAATTTTTTACTCTAAAAGATGCAAATAACCATTTTGAGCACCTTCTTAAATCATTACAAATTCATTTAGTTCATTATTATCAGAGCATTTATTAAAGATAATAGTTTTTTTTCTTTCTTCCATCAGAGCTCCGAGAATAACGAAGGCAGTGAAAATCTAATAACGTAAAAATGTGTAGGAAATAATTATTTACGTCTTGTCGAGCCACAAATTTCGATAAAACCTTCGGAAAACGACTGATATCGATAATCGGGTAAATATACTGTTTTCATGCACCATTCCCCTTAATGTTCTGCACAATTAGAAATACTGAGAAAACTGGCTCATTTAATATTCTAGTAAGGCATAAATATTTTTCAGTATTTTAATAGCACATTTATTCTACATAGTTACAGCATGCAACAAGTTGCAAAATAGAAGCTGTGTGATAGAATGTGTGGTTTAGTGGTTAGTGGCTACTGGTCCCATATAGGAGGAGTTTAAGATTTCCCAGCAAAGCGATCCTGCCGAGAACGTCTTGACGCAGCCAAAGGCTGTTCGCGATAAAGTGAGCACTTTTGAAATGAACCTTAGAAAAAGTCACTTGCCCTGCTAGCATATATTTTAATGTGCGCACAGAGTGAGATTCGGCAAGTAAAGTTGATAACGATAGATGGAAACTACATAGTTCTATCTTATAGTCGAACAAAAAGTGTTATGTAACCATTTATCATAACTTAAAAAAAATTTCTTTCGCTTTCTGTTTTTTTTTTTATGCGTCGAAGTGTAAAATTAGCAGATTTGTAAAATTCATATCTCTTAATAATTTCACAGTTTCAACTTGAACGACGCATGAATAAAGTGATTAGGCCCATGGCAATATTAATTTTACGTAAGGCGGAAGAATACACAACGTTCATACAAGAAGATCTTAAGCAGGGTTTTCAAAAGTGCTCATTTAACCGATAACATCGTATACCATCACAGTGACGGGTGGAAGCGGTGGTGAAGTAGCGAGATTGTTCGCCTCCCGCCGCGGGGAACTGGGTTCGATTCCTGGTGGGAAGCGTGCTGGACATTGCCGTTACGCAGCAGGTATTCTAAAGGTGCTCCACTTCCCCCTTGCCATTTTACTCTGCCGTTTATCCATCCCCAACTCATTTCACCCTCGTCGCGACATAAAACCTCGTTGCTAAGCGCCAACAGCAAACCTCTCAGCTTAACTCCATTACTATTAATACTACGACTTATGAAGTCGCAGGGCTCAGCAGTGAATGGCACATAAAAAAACCGGAATTACTAGGAAACCAATAATGTATAGTTAAATCGCGGATTGTTCCCACTTTTCGAATCAAGCCTTTGAAAAATCACCCGCCTTTTACCAAAATATGTCATGTGTCACACGCATTCCATACTTCTGTTAAAATAAAAATGTCTTATTTTTTGTTACATTGAAATTTTACTCGTATCTCACCTGTAAATTACAATATTTCATTTAAGTAGTATAAAAATGCCGATTCGAGCACAATCGCAAAAAAGTGGCTCAAAAAGTTGTGTTTGAGCACAACCGCAAAAAAGTGGCTCAAAAAGTTGCGTTTGGCCAGATCGTAGTCTTTAGAAAAAAAAGTTACGTCAAACTTTGCGTTTGAGTGCATCTGCAAAAATACGCATAAAAAGTTGTGTTTGGGCGCAGTTGCAAAAAAAGTGGTTTAGTAATTTGAAAACAAAAAATAATATATTGTATATAATAAATGAGCACAAATAAAAATCAACTGATGTCTAATATGATGACCATGACAATGAAAAAGGCTAACGCAACTGGTAATGTTTGGAAAGAATATAAATTTAAGAAAGATGTTTTTGTGAAAAGAAAGCAGAATAAATCTCAAGAGAAGTACACCAAGTGTGAAACTTGTAATCACTTTTACAAACCATCTCTCATAAGAAGTCACTTGAGAAATAAAATTCATAAGTACACACTCACATTCAGTATAGAAGAAATCGAAACAGCATTTCAAAGTAGGATCAAGACTTATGCTGTAAAGAATGTTAATGCATACAAAGACCCAAATCATTTCCTAAACAATGTAAAAGAAATTGTCACGGGACTAATTGAAAAACATTTAAAATCACTCAAAGTGAACATGAAACTCGTCACTGAGTGCAAAAGGGGAATTGGTGGGAATATTGAATATGTAGAAAGCTCCTTTAAAACAAAGAACGAAATTATACTGAAATCGACTAATCTGGAAGAATATTATGCCAACAACATATCGAAAATCATAGCTGAGATGGGGGCTTTCGAAGCAAAGGGATCTCAGTGCGTACTCAACAGAATATTTAAACTAGAAGTGCGAATAACTAATTATGTACCATTCAAGGACAGTTCTTATGTTGATCTCCCAGAAAAAATCAAAGCTAAGCAGTGGGTAATTAATGTTAAGAACAATGATCAAAAATATTTTTGTGGTCTGTTCTATCTGCATTGCATCAAGTACAAAGAAACTCCCAAAGAGTGAATAAATACATAGCTTACAAACATGAGTTTGATGATGCACTTAAGGGTTTGGAATTTCCAATGAAATTAGATAGCATATCAAACTTTGTGAAAAGAAGTGGAATTTCTATTAATGTATACGCATATGAAGAAAAATATGGTGATAAGAATTATATAATCTGCCATTAAAAACAACAAAAAAGAAGACGGATAAGCATATTAACCTACTCTATATCAAAGACGAAAAGAATGACCACTACTGCTGTTTAAAAAGTCTTTCGAGACTTATTGCATCACAAGTATCAAATAATGGTCACAATGTATGTATATATACATATATATGCGATAGATGTTTGCAACATTTTTACTATGTAAGTAAGCTAAAAGATCACGAACAAGACTGCCGAGATTACGAAGGTGTTAGAGTTGAACTACCATCTAAAGGAAAAAATTACATATTAAGATTTAAAAACAAAAATCATTCTTTGAGATTTCCATTAGTGATATTTGCTGATTTTGAATGTTTGTTGACAAAAATTTAAACTTGCCAACCAAACCCCGACGAATCCTACACGAAACCATACCAAAAACACGAGCCTATTAGCTTCTGTTACTTTGTAAAATACGAACATGAATACTATAAACCACCAGTAATGTATGAAGGATCTGATGCATCTAGTGTGTTCGTTAAAATGCTAATGGAAGAAGCAGTCTATTGGTGATATATATACAAATGAAAAACCAATGCTTCCACTAACTCGGAAAGAACAAATTGTTTATGATACAGCTACCCCTTGTCATTTATGTGAAGTCTTTGAATGGTGATTCTGTGAGAGATCATGATCATCCTATGGGGAAATTTAGAGGAGTTGCACACAGAGATTGTAACTTATCATATAGAAATCCATGTTTTGACCCAGTGTTTATACACAATCTATCTGGTTATGATACACATTTATTCATAAGAGATCTTGGCATCGATGAAAATAAAATTGATCTAATTCCCAACAACAAAGAAAAATATATTTCTTTTGCAAAACATGTATGTGAAAATATAAATCTTAGATATATCGACTCGTTTAAATTTATGGCTAGTAGTATCTATAAACTCTCTAGCAACCTTTCCAGAAGCCAATTCCGAGAAACATGTAAGCATTTTTCCAATAAACTTCTTGACTTTGTTATAAGAAAAGGTGTTTATTCATATGACTACGTGTATAGTACTGAAAAATTTGGTGAGACATCACTTCCATCCAAAGATGTATTTTACAACAAACTCAATAAATGTGACTTTAGACAAATATTACGAATTTGAGAGAAAGGTGTGGGAAAAATTCAACATAAAATCCTAAGAGAGTACACAGAACTCTATAACAAATCTGATGTGTTGATATTGTCTGATATAATGGAAAATTTTAGAGATGTGTGTCTCAAAACATATAAGCTGGATCCAGCATGGTATTTCACAGCCCCAGGGTTAACGTGGGATGCTATGCTCAAACACACTAAGATAGAACTAGAATTATTAACAGATTACGACATGATTTTCATGATATAAAAAGGTGTTCATGGTGGAATTTCTCAATGTTGTAAGTGATATGCTAAAGCAAATAATAAATATATGAATGCTTATGATAGTACAAAGTAAATATTTTACCTTGCATATCTGGATGCTAATAACTTATATTTGATGGACTATCAGTCAGTATTTACCCTATGGTGGGTTTAAGTGGAGAAATACAAATATAGATGTAACAAAAATATGAGATGATTCTAGAAAAGGTTATATATTGGAAGTTGATTTGGAATACCCACATGAACTACATGATCTCCAAAAAGATCTGTCATTGGCACCAGAGAATAAAATACCAGAAGGTTTAAAAAATCCCAAAATCTTGACTAATCGGGGTGGTAAAGAAAAATATGTATTACACTATGTAAACATTAAGCAATATCTATATCTCGGAATGAAGTTGAAAAAGATCAATAGAGTTTGATCAATCAGATTGGATCAAGTCCTATATTGATCTAAACACAAATATGCGAACAAAGTCTACAAATGACTCTGGAAAAGATTTCTACAAATTTATGAACAATTCTGTTTTTGGAAAAACAATGGAAAAATATTTGAATCAGAGTGGATATACAGTTGTGCACAAGTTCTAAGCAAATGGATAAACTGGTGGCTAAACCAAACTTTAAAGATAGGACTATATTTACTAACTCTTTGGTTGCAGTTCATATTAACAAAACAAAACAAAACTATGCTATAACAAACCCATTTATGTTGGAATGAGCATACTTGATCTATCGAAAGTCTTAATGTACGATTTTCACTATAATATAATGAAATCAAAGCATGGGAAAAATATTGAACTGTGCTACCAAGATACTTATTCATACATACATTATATAAAAACATCAGACTTCTACAGTGACATGAAAGAAATGGGCGATCATTTTGATACTTCTAACTATAAAAAAGATAATCCATATGGTATACCATTAGTTAACAAAAAGATTATTGGCAAAATGAAAGATGAATGTAATGGAAAAATAATAGAAGAATTTATTGGATTGAAATCGAAAATGTATGCAATAAATGTGGAAGGTGGTGTAAAGAAAAGGGCAAAGGGCGTGAAAAACACTGTAGTCAGAAATGAGATTAGTTTTGGTGACTACAAAAAGTGTTTGTGGTAAAAAAAAGTGTTGTACAAACGTATTAATCTTATTAAAAGTAAGAAATATTAACTCTATATGATTGAGTTGAGAAAAAAAAGCATTAAGTCCCAAAGTTGATAAAAGATTAATTCTTAAATATGGCATTAATACACTACAAAATTGAAAAAGAGTGATACTATGAAATATTTCTTAAATTATAATAAAATGATTACCTTTACGATCTCCATACATTAAATTTTACATAAATATTATGAACCAGAGGTCTGATCAATTGACCCCTTTAATTCCCATTTAAAAAACACACTTATACCACTGTTATAAAATTTTTCTTTAAAATTATATAACACTAAATGTTTTTAATGGCTAACAATCCATTAAAAACTAATAATCATACATGTTTGCACACTATAGGTCTTCGGTGATTCTTTCACTTTCAACATCATAAATTAGGTTTCTTTGGCTTACTAGTACCACATTACAAATAGTTGTAGCCAATATTAGCTTATTAAAATCAACTGTAATTTTCAGATTAGTTAGATCTTTTACAATAGAGGTTGTTCTGTAATAACAATCAAATAAATACAATGATCTCCCAATAAATTACCCAGAGTTGAAGTGCAGTTCATTATTACAATAAGGGGTATCTAGTTTAGTCTTTGAATTTCTAAAATCAATGAAAGCAATATACTTCTCATCGAAAATTTTATCATCAATGTTTAAATTGCAATTCTCTTTGAGAAACACTTCATTCCATCCATTCTTAATAGAAATATTTTTGACAAAACAAGTCAAACATTGTTTTGCTGAAAACCAACAATGACAAAGTCTGGCATATCGAATTGATTTGAATTGAACTGATCTTTTATATTAAACTGAAATGAGTTTGCAGTAGTAGGTACTGGTTTTCTAGACATTGCTAATAATTAAAACCAATTAGAATTTTGGGGTGTTTGAATAATTTTGCTTTAATTTCATCACCATAAATAGGATCGTGTTCAACAATTGGCCACAGAATTTCCATTTTCCCAATAACAATTTTACCAGTGTCTGGTCTATTGTCTTAATCATAAGATCCATCTGCTTTCTTCGGGGGTATTCTGTAAAAAGAAACATCATCATTAGAATTTCAAATGAATGTGATCTTGTACCCATCTTTCCAGAATATTTCATTACAATCTCTCATAAACCCATACAAATATCTTAATGGATAGATAATTTCGTTACACTTATCTTTCCTAACATATTTACCTAGTTCTATCCCCAAATTTAGAAGTATGCTGATTCTGATTCCGAACCTAGCAATGTAGGCATCATTGTTGAAGTGATGCCAGGTTTGTCAATACTTTCGATTATACAACCATGCTTAGAGATCTCTATTATTGAGAACTGGAATGGGAAGAAATTTTCACAAAGTTCAATAGTTGAAGTTTTTTCATACTCTGCATATATATCTTTTTTAGTTAGCTTACACTGTTGGAATACATAAGCTTCATTCAGACGTGAAAATACATCGCCAATAGGAAAATCAAACTTGACACACTTGTTGTATTCATTCAAATTATTTTTTGTTTGGTCATTTGGTGGAAACGACTGATGCTCATAACTTTCAATTTTTTGTTGATCCATTTATTATAGAAAAAAGATGTCTTAAACAACTAAACATTTCTTATCAACCCAAGAATTACGACTACTATCAAAACCTAACCATTTAATTAACAGCTTATTTCCTTTTCTTCGCAAAACTTTTACCCACCAAGTAGTCTTTATCATATTTGGTCTTAAGCAGCTCTGGCTCATAAAAATACCTTTAATAAGTTCATTTTTTAAATATTTTATTCTATATTTCGTGGGGTTTGTGTGCAATACTTCACATACCTCACATACTTCAGTGGACCAATTTGGTTTATATCCTTTTTCAAACAAATTTTTACTTTTATTTATACGAACTTTATCTCCTATTGCAAACTTTGGTTTAACCATTTTCTTTCTCCTCCATACACATTGATTAGAATAGAACTTTCATACTTTGCACTTACATTGGTGGGTTTAATTCCGATTGTACTGTTGTGAACAGTGTAATTGTATTCACTTATTAATTTAGGTAATATAGCCACCCATTTAACTTCTCTGCACAGTAAATATATTCCACATTTACTCCTTCAATGTTCTATTAAATCTTTCTACAGTGACTGCTTTCTTTTCACTGTGTGTTGAATAGTGTGTTATGTTGTTGTTGTCCATTAATGTATTAATTGATTTATTGTAAAATTCTTTCCCTTTGTCAGTTTGTAAATGCATGGGTTTGGGATCATTCAAAATAGTTTTAAATGCTAACATAACATTTTCACCAGTTTTATCTTTGATTGGTATTGCCCATGCATAATTGGAAAAAACATATATCATGGTTAACATACATTAAAACCCTTTGTTAATTCTGTATGTACCTTTTAAAGATCCAGAATTCATCTCAACTAAATCAGCTTGCCAAAGATCATCGATACCAAAAGATAGAACAGTTCTTCTGGGAAAGATTTTTCGCATTGGTTTATGAATTTCATTTGCAGTATCGTTTTTTATACCCCCACCAGTAAATATCGAGTTATTGGTAACACATCATCTACAAACACTTTTAATTCTTACTTTGTTATTATTTGTAAGTTCACATGAAGTTTTATCACTTAGTGTATTTTTCATATATTTGAGACAATAAGTTTAGTGACTCTGTTGTGAATAATCCAAAAGGTACACCACGTACTTTTTGGGAGTCAGAGCATCATGGAAAATGGTTACTCAATGACATAATAAATTCACTACCCTTTGAGTTGCATGCACCCAGTTATCAGTACTTAGGTCCGGGTACCAGACTAAAAGAGAGAATTGAATGTGGCGATAAACCTATTAATCCACTAGATGCGGCAGCAATGGAACATGATATAGCTTATAATCATAATAAAGATCTAGCTGAAAGACATGTAGCTGACAAAGAACTAGAAAAGAAGCGTTCAAAAGATTAAGTTCAAATTCTGATCTTAATGAGAGATTGTGGGCTGGTGTGTCTGGATCTGCGATGCATATTAAATGTACGGTTGGCTGGGGAATTAAAATGAAATGATAAATTATTTTTTATAATAAATGAAAGTAAAAAACATTGTATTTCAAGTTCCTAACGAGGAGCTGAAGAGTTTAAATATTGATTCTTTCCTAACAAAAGACCAACTGGAATGTAAAAACAAGAAATTAAAGGAGGACAAAGGGATGACTATCACAATTTCAGTTCCTCAACTTAAGAAAATGTTCAAAGAAATGAAAACTTGGAATGGTTTGACAGTTCACAAGGGTGGATTTTTACCCTTAATTTTTGCATCATTAGGAGCTCTAGGAGCATTAGCTGGTGGTGCATTTTCTATCCCTACACCAGTAATTAATGCTAAAAAGAAAAACCAAGAATTGGAAGAATAACACAGACATAATTTAGCTATGGAGAAATACGGCAAGGCATTGAAGAAAGTTAAGTGGGATAAGGATGTTAAAAAAAAAGTAACTCCACTCAGTAACTTTTAAAATTTGTAAAATGGTTAAAAAATTAAACATTAAAAATTTTTGGGGTGTATTTATGATCGATGAGCTACTTAACATGGCACTTGATAATGAATGTGGGATTGTTAATCTACGTGTTTCAACAAACACTGGTATACACTGGGTATGCTATTGGAAAAAAGCAAGCAACAAATATTATTTTGATTCATTTGGTGGAAATCCACCCCGACAATTATTAGCATATCTCGGAAGTAATATTTCTTATAACGATGATAGAATTCAAAATTTCAATCAAGTAACTTGTGGTCATTTGTGTGTAATTGTGCTAAATCACTTTTCACAGAATTTTAAATTTCCAAAAATTATTTCACTATTAATAAACAATACGTGGAAATGCATAAATGATCTCTTGGACTGAAGATCAAATTAAAGAACACATGGACAATGATACAACAACTGAGAAGATCAATCCTAATGATTTTGTTTCCTACACGCAGTTCAATGACTTTATAGCCACACTGACAAGAAATAAAAGATCATTGCATAAAGCCTACCTTACTTACTTGGAAGTAGATAATATTATAGATTTTGAACAAAAGACACTAAGACATGTGGGAGATACCATTGTACGAATGGATGCAATCAATTTAGAGTACTATCAGACAAAAACCGAATTAACATTATTTGTTTGTTTGGAAAATACAGTTCAAAATAAAATGTATTTTACTTGGATAGTGTTCAAGTAGAATATTTTTTTTTGTATGAGAGATGGAACTATAGTTGAAATAATAATAAAACCAGAAAAATATAAAAGTGTTATCAACTTATACCATAGTGAAAAAAATTGAAATGTATAAAACTTTTGAAGTATACCCTGATTATATATTTTTTAAAATAACAAAAGTCCACAATGTACCCAAAGGTATAATTGTGTTTAATGAAATAGTTATGGTATATGAATACATTAAAAAAGATTAGATTATGTTATTTTTTAATGGAAACACTTCCATTAAAAACAAAACTTACTTATAATATAAGAATTTAAAAAGTCTAATTTTATTATGGTACTTACCATTATTTAACTTGTGAGTTATATCTATTGTAACAAAACTGTATTCATTATTCCAACATTTTGAACAAGTCTCCCTAAATTTCTCAAACGACATATCACCACCAACAAAATCACTATGAATATGTTTAAGATTTGTATAGTTTTGTCTGAATATGCAAAGAAAATTGGTATTGTCTCGTGTAAGCTGCTTAGATATTTTTGAGTATGTCTGAGCTAAATAGAAACAATATCTTTGTGTCTACCATAAGTAAAGTAATTCCTTACCATATTTTGATTTTCAAGTATGATATCATCGAAAACAACTACAGATGCTTTATGACATTCATTTACATCAACCATTTATTCATTTGATGGAAAGAAGTATACTATCGGTTCATTAAATAATTTTGATGCTACATCTATATCTTTCTTTAAATTTATATATTTTGGTTGGTCCAGACTTTTTGAACACACACAGAAAGTACCAAAGTCCAACCATCCCTGAGCATATATATAATTATCTATCATAAGTGTAGTTTTTTCACAGTTACTAGGACCTACTATCAAACATCTAATATTATTAGGTAATAATTCTCCATGATGTTTTGTCCATTGTCTTGTCTGGTATTCTTATTTTAATATCCCTGTCTACTTGTTTCATGTTTTTCTTGCTCATTTATTAATATATTTTTTAAATTATATAATAAATGAGTAAAGTATTCAAACTAACAGATAACAAATCAGTGTTGAAGAAAAGACTACATTACCCTTTAGAGATAGAGGGGCACTCATTGGCTTTAGTTCAGTTCTATACTACTTATCTAATGCATAACATTATCTCTGGGAGAAATAAGATGTATTTTGTGGGCCAGAATAATATGGAATCAGCAGTTGAAATTCCAGTTGGCCAATATAGCTTAAAATATCTTGAAAAAACTATAAAAAACTATAAAAAAAACTATTTTTTCATTTAGTGTAGATTCAGTGGGTGGGAAAGAAAATGATATATCTTTCGAGCTGGATAAAATAACAGAGTGAAAGTAAAATGTACACGTAAATTACAGCTTGGAAAACGGTGTTCAATAGGAAAACTTTTGGGTTTCGTAGAAAATAAAACTCTGAAAGCAAATGTGGACCATTATGGCGATACAATTCCAAAATTTGCTCCCTTTGAAACAATAAATATACACTGTAATATAGTTAATGGTGTGATATTAAAACATGATGAATATAATCATAGAGAAACTTATATAATTACTACTTTTAAACCAAGAACTACATTTGGATTTTGCGACACAATCTATTACGAACCAGCTTATCTATAATTTTTTCCAGCGCAAACAAATCAAGTTAATGAAATAATATTTGAAATTAATGTTGAAAAAGGTAAGTTAATTAACTTTGATTTGTCCGAAAGAACAGTGTTATTAGAGATGAGACCATAGATATTTTTTGGGTTGGAAGTAGTCATATTCTATATATAATAACTTTAAAAACTATTAACGTTTCGTGTGATAAAGATGAATAATATTTCTGTAGAAAGTGCAATGAAAGATTTAGTAAAAGAATTCAATGTTTCGGCTGCTTTAATATGTCGAATTTGGAGATGTGTATCCAAATTTTTAATTAGACTATGTTGTAGAACATTGTCAACGTCAGGGCGATAATTGTGTGTTAATGATTGGATAACCATTAAAACTTTATAGAGATATGAATGAGAGATGTCTAATTATATAACAACGATCATTTACTCTTTAAAAAACAGAATAGAATGCATTTGTTTAAAACCACAATCCACCATTCCATCATATACAAAACTTATACCTCCACGATTAACATTATTTAAAACTTTTTCACTGAAAATCTGAACATATCTGTCTGGTAAGGTTACTTGAAAATATCCAGAAGTAATCATCACTTGGTATCCATACCATGTATAATTTATTCCAGCATGGTTATGAGATAGGACTGCCCAATTGCAAGTTCGGAAAGTTTCTTAAATTGTTTGGTTCCGCTTAATACATTTAGCAACTGATCCATCATTATTATATACAATATTTTATTTTCTATGTTTTCAAATTTTTTAAGCCTCTTATTTTTGCAACTGCGCCCAAACACAACTTTGTACGCGTATTTTTGCAGATGCACTCAAACGCAAAGTTTAATGCAACTTTTTTTCTAAAGACTACGATCTGGACAAACGCAACTTTTTGAGCCACTCTTTTTAAGCTTGTGCTCGAATCGGCATATTTATACTACTCATTTATAATTAATATGAATAAAAACAGGGAGAAAATAGGTGTATTGGTAACGTCTAGTAAGAAATAGATATTATGCGAAATATTATTACACTGAGTGCACACTAATGCGGTGCACTGTCCCTTTGGTGTTTTATAGGTTCGGTTAGTCTTTGTTTGCACGAGGCGGAAGAATATTCTGGCAGTAGAACTTAAGCAAGGGTTAATAAAAGGGGGAAGTAACAGTGAATAGACTCCAACAATAATTGCTTTGCTAATATTCGCTTTATTTAGAAATCATCACGAGATTCAAATAAACGAAACGGTTGGCATCATTAAATTTGTTGAACTATTCCTTGAAGTAAATCTTTACATGTCTGACTAGTATCTTCGAGGTGATTTGCAATTTAAAAATGTTCTACATGGTGATGTTTTGTAAATTATGTTTGTACCACAAAGTCTGTTTTGTAACATAAAACGTTTTTCTTTTTTTGCAAATTTTAGTTCGATAAAAAGGGCAAAGCCGAGGAAAGAAAATATATTTGTTCAAAGTCCTTATTAAAGGAACGACCATAAAAAACAAGATTTAAAAGAACTTTCATGGTATAACTTTATTTTACGTGAATTACCAATTTAGCAGTGGATTTTCAAGGGTGGTGCACAAAATGATTTAGAACTTCCACGCTTCCCTACGTAACACTAAAATGTCAAACATGCTTAATGTGAAACTACTGCAGCTACTGACATTTTAAATGACTGAATCGTGAAGCCCTTGTTGTATGGCGATACGCTATAGAGCCTAATCAGAGGACGGCTTTATACACTAGTGCAAACTTTGACATATTCTCCAAACTACTCGCAGCTCTGGCTTAAGACATGTGAACCCACAAACTTGTGGGTCGCATTTCAGCTTTTGATATCAACACTCCATTTGCTTTTGCACATCAGTTAATCTTCGCAAAAGTAAAGAGAAGTTCTTTCAGCCTTGCTCCAATTACCTATCTCTGCACTCTAAATTCGAATCAGTGGGAAACCGCCGATTCGCAGTGAAAGCCAACAACACTAATCAGGGAAAATGGCTCCACTTAGAATCATTGGGAAAACACTTATTGTTTCAGTGAAAAAATTTCACTGATTTAATTAGTGGCGTGAAACTATTTCACTGATTGAATAAGTGACGGCCGACTGCAGTTGCGAATTAAATATTGCTTTTATTTAATGTAGTCAAATAATTACGTAAAATAAACATATCTACGATAGTTTACTCTTTATATTGTGCAATTTACCGTAATTTAAAAAATAAAAACAATTTCGCAGGTGGCTGGGATTGAACTCGCGCACTTCTCGAATATAAGGAGTTGCCCTACCGTCTGAACTACCACGCCATATTAATATTACAGGAGGAAAATGCATGTGTTATAATTCCGCTGCGAAATTGTGTAGTTTGAAGTTGTATGCTCGTATTGTTTGTGTTTGGTTTGATTGGTACAGTTAGGATTGTTAAAACGAATAGCTTGTATAAGAACACTCTCTTAACCACATTAAATACAGATTAAAACTTCAAACAGAGCGCTGTGACGATTACATGGAATTGAAATGAAAGACGTACAAACGGAATGAAAGGTTGCGTGTTCATATTTACTCGTAAAATGGCGCTTTGAAAGACGAAATACATTTCAGATAGTATTTTGTATTGGTCCTATTCGTTTATTCGTTGTTACTACATGCTATTTAACGGCCATTTTTAAAAGATGTTCAACGGCCATTTTTACGCGCAGATTCACTGATCCATCAGTCAAAAAAATAGACGGAGAGGAAGTAGCTGAGATGTTTCACTGATCCGCCAGTCAAACAATAAACCACTGCGGGAAATTTCACTGAATCAACATGTGATGGAAATATGGCATTTTTTTCACTGGTTCATCAGTTAAATTCACTGAAGTGACATATATCAGTCAGATACGTTCGACTGATTGAAACCGTGAAATTATGACTGATTCATATTTAGTGTGTGCGCTATGCATGCGATTCCTCCATGAAATACTTGACCGAGATGAATAGAGTACTTAGTTAAAGATGGCGTTACTATCTGACTGAGCCAGTGTCCTTGTTTGAACACATTGAATGCCACAATATTCGCATAGACAATATGAAAAGTCCAGCATGAAATTTAACATGATTGTTACTTGAAAGCTTAAGCGATTACTATCCGGATATGCACTGTGGGGGGTCACGAGGTCTAGATTTCATCCCAAGTAGAGCATCACTTGGCCGAATTTGAGAATGTCTCCCTGGGAAAATATTATTTGTGACCCTATTTTTAATGCTTTTGCTTATTTTAACAAGAAGAAATAACTAAATGGAAGAAGACAATTACAAATTTTCGCGAACTCTTTGTCTTTATTTTCTGTGACTAATAATTTCGACTAGTCTTAATCTTCCTTCCTTTCCCCCCCCCCCCCCTCATTTGTGTCCTAGCTGAACCAGGTTCTCTCCTATTCAACGATCAGCAGAATTTTGCAGTCATTTTCAAATGAATAGTAACTTCTTTGAGAATGTTCTGCTGTTTCTTATTCCATAAGAGTAACTTATAATTATTTTACTCCATGTTTCGCATATATGTCTTCTCTTGTCTAATAATTTCGATATGCATTCCTTCTTTAATGTAGATAGCGACTCGGGTGCAATTAAGATTTAAAAAACTGCTTAACCCGGCGTTAATTAGGTTGGGTAAACTCTCCTAAAGCATTAAAAAAAGCACATTATAATTTAAAGTTTTTTTGCTATTTTTATTTGATATTTTTTTACTTTTTTATAATTTTTCATATTAATATAAATTATATTACAATGCAATTTATCTGAGATAGAAGTATTAAATATGTTATTGGCTAAGACATTCTCTGTAGACAATGTTTGACGTCCTTTTATTGTTTGGTAGCAAAATGTACTGTTTCTCGGGACTTCCAACTCGTGATAAACCAACATATAGTTGGCCATGGGAAAAACACTCTTTTCGTAGGTCGATTCCAACCAAAGAGAAAGTTTGACCCTCGGACTTATTAATAGTAATCGCGAACGATGTTTTTACGGGAAATTGCAACCGTTTGAAAGATATTGGCAAATCCGTGGGAATGATGGGAATCCTCGGGATGTTTGCCAGCTGGCCGGCTGCTGGACCGGTGAGGATGGTCGCGACAATCAAATTTTCTTTCAAGTCTTTAATGAGCAATCTTGTGCCATTACACATGTTAGGAGGGCTTATATTCCTTAAAAGCATGATAAGAGTACCGACTTTTAATGATAGTTCGTGAGGTGGCAAGCCAGAAGGATTAAGCGAATTTAGAAAATCTTGAGGAAAGTGGACGACATCGTCAACATTGGTGACTGTGTCAATCGACTTATAGGTTTTGACTTGGCCGGGAACTCTTTGTATAATGAGATTGTTGATTTCATTGACAGTGTCGTTCCTAGGCGATACTATTGCCCTGGAACACAACCAGTGAAAGTCTCTTTCTAGTAAATTTTCGAGGCCCGGATATACTGCTTCTATAAGATGCTGCAGACTGTGGACTATCTGACCTAATGTCTCATTAAAAATGATTTCAGCAGAATTAGTGCCCAAATTTAGAGAAGGAAAAACTCCTTCTCCAAGTCTGAGCAATTGTTGTGGGAAATCTTTATACGTGTCTCCACCAAGATAGTCTCTCATATTCGTTCGCAAATTTAGGTGTTGAATAGAACTCCATAAGGGAGATGATTTAAGACATGCTTTGATGATATCTGCACGCGACCCTTTTGTAACTACAGGGAGTGTCTGCCGAAAATCCCCAGCAAACACAAAAGTAACTCCCCCCATAATGGCAGTAGAGCTTCTAAGGTTGGCGCCGTACGCAGCACACAGCAAGTTTTATTTTCCGAATCTGTCCGTCCTGCAGAGACGTAGTACATTATTTTGTTCTATCATCAATAGTTTTCGCAGCGCACGCAATGTAAGGAATTTTATAGGTCATTTATTTACACTTTGGGTTACATTATTGGAGTTTTAGTAGGGATCCCTATTGATTTTTAAAATAAAATATAGCCAATGACACTCGGTGATAACGTAGCATTTAACTGGTGAAAGAATTTTAAAAATCGGATGAGTAGTTTCGAAGATTACTTCCTACATCCAAACACACAAAGTTACAAACACTACATCTTTATAATATTAGTATAGATGTGTCCTGCCGCTTGCTTGTCGCAGTTATCCGTGCCCTCGTTTGCCTGATTTTATGTTATGCGCTTCTTTATCACAACTTTCATCCTTCCTTTACTCTGTATGGCTTACAAACGATCTATTATGATCATTTCTACATGTCCATGACAACCAGCGGCATTTTTAGGTAACAGATATGGCTCTATAATAACAAAATAAAATAGTCGCCTGTACCTTTCCTGTATAAAAAAAAGTGAAGTGCGAATGAGAAAATTATTTTCGCACAGCTTTCAGGGAGAGTAGATAAAATCAATTCACAGTTACTTTACACTTTTATGAAGCCCTGCGAAAGTTCTACTTCCAAGATATTCCTGCGCCTCATGCAAACTAAGTTTAACTATGTCACCAGAGGACAACGTACCGAATTCGTGCGCACTCAATTGTAATAATATTTCGCATGAAAACTATTTCTTACTATGCGCTACCAACGCAGGTTTTCTCATTGTTTTTATTCGCACTTACTATAGGTAGTAGGTGCGCTTTACGTCTCGTCGACAGCGAGGTCATTAGAGACTGCGCAAGTTGGATAGGGATTGGGTATGGATTGGGAAACAATCGGCCATGGCCTTTGTTGGGACCTATCACCTGGAGTGATTTGGGGGAAAACGTGGAAAAATCAGGATGGCCGGACCGGGAATAGAACCCGGGTCCTCCTGAATGCGAGTCCACCACTGCGCCATCTCGCTTGGTCGCATTTATTATCAATTAAATATTATAAACAAAAGTACAGAATAGGTAAAACTTCAATGCAATGAAAAATAAGATAATGTTATATTAACGGAGGTATATAACGCTTGTAACACATGGCCTGTTTAAAGTTGAAGTAAAGCAACTGCCTATGGAGTACTGCACCCGACTATACAACGTTAAGAACTCATAAAAAAAAAAGTAGTACAGACACCATAAAAATTGACATAAAAGTGCGATTTATGCTGTATATGAAAGAAGAATGTATATATTTTGCAACACTATAAAATATACTTTTTAAATATAAAATAAATAATATGTTTAAATAGTTTGTATTTTTTAACAAAATTTAAGCATAACTGTAACATCACTCTCTACTATCGCGCTGTTAAATACTACTCTGCGCGACTTTCCGGCGGGTAATATACATATGCGGAGCAGCTATCCCGCAACAGCTCTCGGCCGCTGTCATTGCCGATATAGACTGTTTATGGTAAAATGAGCACTTTTGAAAGCCCTGCTTAAGATCTACTTCTATGCACGCTGTGTATTCTTCCGCATTATTTAAAACTAACATTGCCGTGAGCCTCATCACTTTATTCAAGCGTCGATCAGGTGAAACTGTTAAATTATTATGAAAGTAAATATTTTACAAATCTGGTCACTGACACTTCGGTGCATTAAAAAATTGGGAAAGCGAAGGAAATAATTTAAGCTACAATAAATTGTTACCTACCACTTTTTGTTCAACGCTAAGATATGGAACTAATTTCCATCCTTCGTTATCAACTTAACTGGGCGTATGCCACTCAATGTGCTCGTTAAAATACACGCAGGTATACGGGCAGTAACATTTTTCTAAGGTTAATTTCAAAAGTGATCAGTTTATTGTGAACAGCCTTAATGAACAACCACACCCGTTTGTGCAGTGGCAATGGACTCTTCCGACTAGTCCGCCACATTTTCGTCTTCCGCGCATTATTTTCTCATTTGAATCTCCCTATATCGCTCGACCTGTACAGTTCGACAAATGTCTTACTTTCTTGTGGTTTTGTGTAGTGCATAAATGTTGTCCACATAACTCCAGTTTTCCTTTCATAGTATGAAGGTTTCTATGCATATCGCCCCCCCCCCCCCCCCCGTTTTTGGAATACCTACCGGAAATATTTCTTGTATTTTCCTTCATGGCATGTTTTAAATAATCTGAATTAGTCAAATTTTAATAATTTCACTTCAGTTTTCATGGAATAGTACATATTTGTATGTGGCCTAGCCGCATATACATATACAATTGTTTGTGAAAATCGCAACACTAAGAAAGAATTGCCCGAATGAATCCAAATTCGGAGGACATGTAGAACAGTGTACCAGTAATAAGTGATTACGATTGCAGAGAGATGGCGTACATGTAGACCCAGCAGCGCCCTCTTTTGTGCGACCAGAAAGGTCAATGTTACAACAAGCTCAGTGTGCGAAGAGCCGTCAAACGAAGTGAAAGCTATTACCAGTATGCCTCTTCGACGTCAAAGGGTGCCATATCAGCACGTGAGTGAGGTCGAACGGGGCAGAATGATCGGTCTCCGGGAAACTGGTTTGTCATACAGTGACATTTCGGCTCGTACAAGGCATGCTGCTGCGACAGTGATGCGAGTGTGGCACCAGTGGATAGAAGAGGGTCGTACGCATCGACGAGCGGGTACTGGACCAAGCAATGTGACCACAGCACGGGATGATCGCAATCATGTCCGCATGGCCTTAACGGACCGTACAGCCTCGTCCACAGCATTGGCTCGACACTGGAGCACTGCAACGGGTGCGTACCTGTCTGTGTCGACGGTTCGATGCCGTCTGCTACGGACTGGATCAGTGGCACGCATGCCATTGCGTAGGCTTCCATTGTCCAGAAACCACAAATATCTCAGACTTCAATGGGCATGTGAACGTCGTTACTGGCGTGCTGAGTGGCAACATGTAGTATTCCTACAACCCGTCCTACTACAATGATACAGTGATGGCCTTATGCGTGTTAGACGCTACTGCGGTGGCAGCAAACTGGTGGCATGCACTGTAGGGCAGCAAAGTGGACAGACGCCAAGTGTGATGGTTTGGGGCGCCATTGGATACAACATGCGATCCTGACTCCTACATATTGAGGGCAATCTGAACAGCAACCGCTACAATAGGGAGGTTTTAGAGCCCGAGGTACTGACTCTCCTTCAGGCGACTCCACATGCCATACTTGAGCAGGACAATGCCCGATCACATGTGGTGAAGAATGGACAAGCATTCTTCAATGAAGGACGGGTACCACTGCTTACATGGCCTGCACGTTCGCCTAACATGTCGCCCATCGAACATGTCTGGGATATGGTTAGATGGCGACTTTTTAGTCATGTTCCTCCATAAACCACTTTTGTTGCTTTGTGGACTTACTTACAAATCGCGTGGAAGAAAATTCCCCATGAACATGTTCAGGTCCTCTTTGATTCCATGGGCTCTGATAACAGTACATGGAACCTTCACGCCATACTGAATTCTCATGGACAGAGATTATTTACATTTCTGTAATCCTAATCAAATGTGCATTTCCATGTATCTATTCTGTGGTATAAAGTGCATTTCAGTCACATGTATTCTTCTTGGTGTTGCATCTTTCACAAACGTTAGTGTAGTTTAGTTTTTCATTTTTTAATTGGCTTCAAGGTTGTTGTTTAATAAACCTACATACGTATCAAACTTTTTTTTTTCAGTAGTCGAAAATATCCATCTCGTACTATTAATTTTCAAGGGGCCCAGAGCCTGTGACCTCTTTTTTAGTATTGTCGCATTCCTAGAATAGTTACCTTGTTAAAAATTTTTGTTACATACAAAGACTGAAAAAAAAAAAAAAAAAAAAAAAACATTGCCTATATATATATGTAGGTAATAATGAAATGATGTGAAATTAACTCAACATTGAAGGGACTGCTGCCCATTTTATATTTCTCTAATCACTTGGCCACTGTGGCCCCACTTGATATAGTTATATCCATTAAGCTACTGCGGCCCCACTTGGAATCGCTCTATCCATTGAGCCACTATGGCCCCACTTGGAATCGTTCTAGCCACTGGGCCACTAAGGCCCCACTTGATATTAACTCAACATTGAAGCAAGACATTTAAAGTAAACAAACATGATATAACATTACCTTCATATCTCTATGCAATAATCTCTATGCATTAATACAAAACTTTCATAGGAAAAAAGTAACTTAAAAACGAGTTTTTAGGGTAAAAGGTTATGATTGCGTAATCTGATCTTGCTGAAATTCAAACCTGACCTGTATTTGACCCCAAGAATTCGCTCTGCAAAATTTGAAGAACTTCTGTTGAGTTTCAAGGGACTTAGAATTATTAAAGAGGGACACAGACAGAGATCGTCCTATTGCATAATAGGAAGGATAATTCACTACTACTAATTTTGTTTATCACTACAATTACGTTTTAGTTGGCTACTTAAATTATGAAACTCGGTCTCAAAATAGAATTGGTAGGTAAAATATATAAAAAAGAAATTCGACATATTAACAGGTATGAGTTTTTTTTTTTACCATGACTGAAAATTAAAATATAATAGGCTACTTAAAACTACGAGTTTTTAGGAATAAGGTTTCTTGTTGAACACACTCCTCGTATAATGTGTTAATATAATAGTGAAAATTTCACTAATTGTTAGTGTTTTTTATTGCATGGTATTAATTTTTATTCTCAGAAAATATTCAATTCTCGGTATAGAATAATTACTAATTTTACCTGCTCTTACTGCTATGTAAAAACATACGATCAACATACTCACAAAACTAGTATCACAGACAATTTGACCAGCACGCAAGCGGAAAATAAGGGCGCAGTGCAGTTTAAACAATTATGGAGTATGTTTTATTTAATGTCTCAGTTCAAGGTTCTAGTAAAAAAAAATTCTGGAGCAGCCACAGGAAAATTATTTACGTCAATTTTTGAAGTTCGTTAGTTTGCTTTTGAACTTTTTAAGATTAGTTTTTAAACCGGGTTTGATTTTTTTTACTCTCTCGTATTTCAAGTTAGAACTAATTTCTTTATTGGAAAATTTTTCTAAGTCATTGATTGCTTTGTAAGTGTTACTTAATCTCTGTAAATTTCGAACTTTAAACATTTGTGAAAGTACATTTAGTAGGCTGTATCGAAAACCAATTTTCAACAATATATATATATATATATATATATATATATATATATATATATATATATATATATATATATATAATCTGCAATGTTGTTTTGCAAGTCTGATTTTAATTGGAAGTTAATCAATTATTTTCTGCCCTTTATTTCAGGAGTAGGATTCTAATTACCATTCTTTTCCCCTTGGTTGATGGTTGCTCAAATTAGTGTACAAAATGAGTCTCTTGTGCGTGATTATGTGTGTTTCTGTTTACAAAAAATAAATGAGGTAACCTCATGTGTTTACTCAAAACGTTATTATTGTACGACACAGAAATTTGTTGTTTCGTAATTTAATAATAATATTTTCATAATTTATATCGTGCTCGGATGACATGCAATCTACCATTCACTCTTGCTGTATGCGTAACGTCATGTTCTTCCGGACAATGTTTACAAATTTCTCTAGGCATTTCCTTGTCGATACTGGATTTCTGTTAATAACTGAAAAATATTAGATATTTTGTAAATAAAGTTGATTCGCCCAAAATATTAGGATAGTGATAGTGTCTATAGATAATGCTATAAGAACTTAGCTGTGGTGCTATGCGGTTATCTTACGCCTCCAACATCCAGGAGAAAACTGACCAATCGTGGAAACTCCCCCCACCCCCCTCTTTTCTATTAAACTTCAGAGTCAAAGCACGTCCTTGGGAAACAGGACGAAAACCGGCTCGCCAACTTCTATCGACTATCTTCCTCGAGCACCAAAACTCGACGGTTCCGCCATATTTCCCAATGACTTTCGTACCGTTTTTTTTTCAGTCATTGTGCAATTTAAATGATGTGCTGTTATGATTCACGTGATCGTTTGGCCTTCGGTATATCCAATGCAGTAATACTTAACATCTTCAACACATTTAACATATGCCAAAATTATTTCGACCTTTTTTCCACTATTACGATGCTACTCTTCGTGAGTTAATCTTCAGACCCATCTTGCTTCTAAATATTTTTTGTATTTGTCTAAATTGCAACGTTTAACCCTTTGAGGACGGCACAAATTCACTAGCACTGAGGACAAGTTTGAAGTGAGCTCCCTATATTCCACGCTACAGCAATATCATTTTGGTTGGTCTCTGTATTTCCAGTTGCCATCGTCTTATTGGTCCTGGCTACACCGGAACTCCTACTGTACTCTGCAACGTTTATTATTGGCTGGCCGTCAACCAATGAAATCACGCGTTGGCTGCACACCAATTAATGTATCGCGATAGAAGTAACAAGTTTTTCAATCCATCGTGTTCTTTTAAAAAATTAGTCAAAAGAACAGTTTTATTCTTACAAACTGAAATGTTGACTATTTGTCATTTTCTACTTGGATTCCGACCAAGTCTAGCAAAACAGTAAAACTATAAAAGTGTGGAATTTGTCTTCAAGAGCAAATAAATTACCAGATAAACGTAGCTCAGACTATATACGTGCATAGTCCTCAAAAGGTTAAAGATTTTATACCTTGATTATGACTAAGGTATTTGACTATAAGATTCACTTAGGATCATTCAAATTACATTACTAAAGAAGGGCAATTCAAAAAATGTAAATAGCATAGAAAAATAATGTTTATCTGTCATATTGCAAGGGCTGTTGCAAGACCCATAATAAGGAGAACATAAGGATATTCTGGGTAGAATATGTGGGAAAACGATTTGGTTTGGAGAAGACAAAGGAACGCGAGAGGCGACTGGATGCTTGAGAGTGATGGCAGAACGGATGTTAGAAGCGAACAAGTGTGTGTACGCTATATTGACCGGGAGAAGTCATGACAGATTACAATAGAATATGCCGTTGTAGGTTTTGAATGACATATTTATGTATTGAAAGGACAGAAGAATAATAGCGGGTGTTTTCAAAAGACAGAAGGTGGTAGCGGCAGCTACCAAAGGCTGTTCACGATAAAGTGAGCCCTTTTGAAATCAACCTTAGAAAAAAGTCGATGCCCCTACGTGCATATATTTTAACGGGTGCAAGTGATAATACAACAGTGTGCTAAGAAAATTTTAAGCTCTGAAAGTTATTGTATTTGTATTTAATTACAGCGATAATTTACCAAACATAATGTAAATATGCTTTTGTGAATAATTTAAATAATCACATACGTTGGAACCACTTATCGTACGTAAATCGTAATTTGATTTACTTCAGTTTTCCGTACACCTTCTTTATTGGTTTGGGGTAGCATCAGTCCAGTCGTTTCTCACTTACGTTTTAATTTTCTTTTACTTAATTCGTTTAATCGGCCCATCGATTTTCCACCGCAACTATCGAAAACATTTTCCTTCATATTATTAATATATGGCATATTGTCTTACTTGCAAGTTCTTCTGCGGCCGCCGTCGGTGACGGTTCGGATTTCTGAACCTCGGCGTTGTGGATGCGAAGTCATTTTATGTTTGTGCCGTCTAGACTCTACAATGTTCGCGAGTTTTCATGGTTTCGTTTGTGGATTTTCGATTCAAATCAAAGTATTTTGCTGATGTATTGATCTATTGTTCGGTTGAAATAGTTGCTTTTGGCAGTGGACGTAATTACTGTTGGCCTTCCAAATTCCTTAAAAAAAAACTTACTCACTTATGGTCGTACGGGAAACTGAGACCAACGAAACAAGCGCTTGCCTTATTCTGCTTTTGTTTTGCTACCTGTATTTTTTGTTACATTTCCCCGTTTTCGGTTCACATAATTTTGAAGTGTGATAAACAATTCAGAGGTAAGTAATGATTACCTGTATGTTTTAACTAACTTGATGATGGTAAATACATTAGTCTGTAGTTGTATAGGTAAATTCCTTTACTAAAAAATTGAAACTTTATTTTCAGGCCCACTTATGGGTTCATCGGAAGACAACGATACTAGCGATGAAGGAGAGCCGCCCAGAATCCACAGCAAGGTGAAAAGAAAAATCTGCACGGGAGAAAAGTAAATCCAAGTTTTGGTTAGCTACTTCATGCAGAGGAGAAGAATTATACAAGTGTAAGATAAGTGCAGAAGAATGTGTTGGTGGTTTGGCAGCAACAGAGAAGCACGGCAAATATGCAAAAAAATAAATAAATAAATAAATAAATGTTAGTAGCGTGAACAAGCAAAAATCTATTTTGGAAATTCAGTCTTTCAAGAAAGACAACCCCACAGTGCACAAAATTAAAGCAACTGAGGCCAGGGTAGCTTCATTGGCAGTGGAACATAATATTCCTATCGGTGCAGTGGATCATTTAGTTTTGCTAATAAAAAACAATTTGGAGCGTCATATGCTGAATAATTGTCTTGTAACAGAATCAAGAGCATTGCCATTATAAAATACCGTAACAGGGGCGACGAATTGTGACATGTGTGAAAAGTTAAAAAAAGAATTTTTTTTTCCCCCCATAATCATTGACGAATCGACATACATTAGCTCTCTGAAAATTCTGGCTATTGTTGTACGTCATAATGCAAATTTTAGTATAAGGGATGATTTTCTTTTCCTCTTTTCCATAAGTGGTGCATCTGCAAGTAATTTATACAATGCAATTGTTCCTATTTTTTAATGATCACAATATACCGTAAAAGAATAACTCGTTGGGCGAAGAAAATCATGTAATGGGAAGACATAACTCTGTTAATACAAGTCAGATGTCCCTGGTCATTTTACAGTTAAGTGCATTTGTCATTCTCTGGCACTATGTGTCTCATAAGCATGCCAGAAATTACCTTCTGCAATATAAACATTTGTTAGACATATATTTAACTATTTTTAGCATAGTTGCAAGAGGCAGTCCGAATTTTCGCATTTCCAAAAGTTTTTGAAATCAAACCACGCAAATTGCTTCAACCAGCGCAAACAATGGGGCTGCCCCTAAATGCTGTTGTGAAGAGGGTGTTGGAACAATACGAAGCTTTGAAACTGTACTTTCAGGCTGAAAATTTCGATGACATTCAGTCTGCCACTGAAATATTGAATTGTTTTAACAATCTGGTCACACGTTTGTATTTCTTTCTTTTTTTTTTTTTTTTTTTTTTTTTTTTGTGTGTGTGTGTGTGTTTAACCCATCTAAATTTTGGATTACAAGTTGAAAATCCCAGAATAAATTTGCTCTATGGCCACATGAAGCCAGCATACTTACACTTTTGAACTATTACTTCATACCTGGCTACGTTAACAATATGGACGTCTGAAAAATCAAATACAGAAATCCTTCAAATTTTAAGCCCTAGAAAATATTTATTGTGGTCCAAAAGTAGCTGTGGCTCTTGAAAACAATATTCTGCCCCGAAAATGAAGAAAAGCAGATGCAGGTGAATTGCCTGAATTTTTGTGTGGACGTTGCCTGTCAAATTTATTACAGAGTTCCTTTTATTTCTGAGGATGTAAACTCTCTCAAATATATGTCAGCATTATCATATAAGAATATCAAATTCTGCGATTCAATAGGCCCCATTGCTGCAAATTTCCGAACCTTTTTTTTCCTGACTTGAATCAACTTGACAGAGAGTGGCGCTTGCTCAACTGTCAATCATTTAACTTTAATGACAATATCCAAAATGTTTGGAAAGCTGCCTCAGATGTAAAGAAGGGGGATGATTTTTATTTGTTTCCTGAACTTGTGAGATTTGTTGGTGTAGGCTTTTCGTGGTCAAATGAGCACTTTTGATAGCCCTGCTTAAGATCTACTTGTATGCCAGATGTGTATCATTCCGCCTTATGTAAAATTAACACTGCCATTGACCTTATCACTTTATTCATGCGTCGGTCGAGTGAAACGGAGAAATTATTTTTAAAAAAATTAGTAAAAAAAAAAACAGAAAGCGAAAGAAATAATTTAAATTATTACAGATGGTTGCCTAACACTCTTTATTCGACTTTACGATATGGAACTATTTTCCCACCAAAGTTACCAACTTTACTGGGCGCATGTCACGCAGTGAGCCCGTTGAAATATGTGCAGGTGGGAGCAGTGACTTTTTCTAAGGTTGATTTCAAAAGTTCTCACTTTATAGTGAGCAGCCTTTAATATACTGACTACCCCATAGCAGTGCATGTGTTGAACGTATTGTTAGTCAAATAAATAATATTTAATAAAACTAAATTGAGGAATAAATTGTCACTTGAAGCAATTAGTGATATTCTTCACACTAAACGATTGATTAATAAAGATGTAAAATCATGCTATGATTGTGAAATCTCTGAAAGGCTAATAAAAAGCACAACAGTCACATTTACATTACTGATTAGGTGGAATTTAAAATGCATTTTTTTCGTACTATATTACCAAATTTCAAACAATATTTGCAGTTGTTATTGTGTTACAAATGTTTTGTACATAGTATTATTGTGAACTGTTGATTAATTTTTATAAAAAAAAGTAACATTTTTTATTTCAGTAAGTGTTGTTTTATTTGTAAACATTATAACTGTGTAAAATTTAGTGTACATGTACATCTGATTGGTATAATAAAAGAAAACTGTGATAGATCATATCCAAACTGTGTTGTGCTGATTAATTTGTTTATGTTTATAGAAAGCATTAAAATGTTAGTGAAAATTTAGTGGAATCTGTAAAAATTCTGGTGAAAAATATGCGCTAAAATAGTGAATTTATTTGATTCGATATGGCAACACTGGAGTAGTCTCGTCGACAAGCGAGGCCACTGCAGAAGGAGCAAGTTGCTCGGGCAAGCACGAACAGGTTAGGAATCGGCCATGGCCGACCCATGACAGCATTCGCCTGTAGTAATGTTTCCAAGCGTCCGTAAAAACGAGGATATGCCCTCATTAAAGGAAATTTATTTTCATCTGACCAGATCTTTTATGATCTAGTTTTTTGCGCTTATACGCGTATCTCGGTAAATAAATCTTCAGAAAATATGACTTTGTCAGAAGATAAAAAACAATTATCTATGTCCCTATTTTTTTTTGTCATACTAAGTGTATTCTTGGAGAAATAAATTCGTGATAATGGTCGAATTTCACATTTTTAAAGCTTGCCTATGCAGTACAGACGATAAATTACCTACACATGCGTAATGTACACAACTGTGCACACTGGGTCTGAATGTGTTAACTTAATGGGTTATTGTACTCCGCAGGTAATTGGGACACCTTAGCTTTTATAAGGTGCCTTTCGAATCTTCTGCCCAGCGAAATTTAAGCTTACTGCTCGGGTCATCAACAGAATATAACCATTACTTTACATTATTTCGTCACTCATGTGTAAATGAGCACCACACAATTTAGCGTCTGTGTTCTTATCTGTTTTGCGAACTTATCGTAAGCATCGCAGGAAACGCTATACCATACGGCGATGTCCATTCTGAGACGTGGCGTGTCCACGCCATGATATGTATACTCACTGGCTGCCATGAAGTGGTAGAACTATCCAATTGCTCTAGAGCCGAAAACTGTATTGGAATGTTTTGGTCGGCGCTTAGCATCGAGGTCTCATCGCCGTTGAGGGCGAAATGAGTTGGAGATGGAGAAGCGGTGGGATGCAAGGGCAAGCGAAATGGGAGAATGCCCCGGAGAAAAAAAAACGCGCAGGCATGTGGCAACGTCCGCCACGTTTTCCACGTTCAAAAATCCAGGTAACCCCGCCGAGAATCGAATTCGGCTCTCTTTGGTGTGGTGCGAGTGGCATAACCGCTGTACCACCGATGCATCTAGATTGCTTTAGTGTGTCGAATGTTTGCAGCGAATAAATGAAAGTAAAGGCTGTTCACGATAAAGTGAGCACTTTTGAAATCAACCTTAGAAAAAAGTCACTGCTAGTACCTGCTTATATTATAACGGCCGCCCTAAGTGCAATGCGTCCAGTAAAGTTGGTAACGATGGATGGGAAGTAGTTCCGTACACTCAGTCGAATTCAAAGTATTAGGTAACGATTTGCGATAACCTAAACTGCTTACTTCGCGTCCTGTTCTTTTCATTGCATAGAAGTGTAAAAATGAACAATTTGTTATATATTTACTTTTTTAATAATTACACAGTTTTATTTCTCCGACGCATGAATAAAGTGATGAGGCCCATGACAATGTTAACCATACATAAGGCGAAAGAATGCACAACGTGTATACAAGTAGATCTTAAGCAGGTCTTTAAAAGTGCTCATTTTACTGTGAATAGCATATACCTACTTATATTTTAACGTGTGACATGCGCCCAGTAAAGTTGGTAACGATGAAGGGAAAGTAGTTCGGTATCTTAAAGTCGAATAAAAAATGTTAGGTAGCCATTTGTGATAATTTGAATTATTTCTTTAGTTTCCTGTTTTTTAAATGCATCGAAATGCAAAAATGAGCAAATTTTGTAAAATATTTACCATCTCAACAATTTCACTCTAAAGACGCATGAATAAAATGATGAGGCCCATGGCAATGTTAACTTTACATACGATGGAAGAATATACAACGTACATGCAAGTAGATCTTAATCAGGGCTTTCAAAAGTGCTCATTTTACCGTGAACAGCCTATAGCTTGACGTTTACCTTCTTACAATGAGCGTAATTTTTAAATTCTGTAATGGTTAGTGAAAATCAGTTTCTCTTTTGTTCGTATGCAGTGGTGAAAGACATCCGTGTTATGATCCATTCACGGCTACTTCCAACTTTTCTGAAGCTCTGCTAAAGTATTGCATACTTCCAGGATATTCCTCAGTCACGCGTAAATAAAGCTTAACCTAGTCTAGAAAATTACACGCAATGGACAACGCTCCGCATTCGTGAGTACCCAGTGCAATAATATTTTGCATAAGAACTATTTCTTACTAGACATTACCAACACACCTATATTATCCCTATTTTATCCATATTAATTTTAAATTAAATAGTGTAAGTTACAGAGTGAACATTTGTAAAAAATCAAATTCAACCAAAAATAAAGCACTTATGTTAACACTGATATAAACCGCTTGTGATATGACATACATAGTAAACAACCAAACATGTCGTATTAGAGTGATTTTTCTAAAGTATGATCCAAAAAGTGTGAAGAGACGCTTGGTCACTAAATAAGTAAAGTATGTTAATGACCACGTTCATTTTAACCGTAGAGGGTAGAGTGCACATGTCTGCTTCACAGTAGCAGTCTCTGGGTCGCAAAATTGATTTTTTTTTTTTTTTTTTTTTTTTTTTTCAATTTCAACTGTCAAAACCACTGGGCTACAGATAATGATATCGGAGTTTCTACACTGTTTACAACAGACCAAAGTTACACACAGTAATTAGTATATGCCTATACGTTTTTTGAAAAAGCGTTGGTTTATCGCAAAACAGAATCCAAACAAATGGCAAGTCACTGAAAACTTGATCCTGATACTGATGTAATTTCGTGAAGCATGAGTTAAGACTTGCGCAGAAAACAAAATCAGTTGGATACTATACGTTCTATGGGTTTTACGCATGTTGAAAGGAGACAGAACGAAGTGTGCATTGCTTTCGAAAGTATTTAGCTAATTAAGGTGTGTATATATATATATATATATATATATATATATATATATATTATATATATATATATATATATATATATATATATATATATTCTCCCATGTTCCCTACTAATTTTTATTGAATAAGCGCCCACGTGACGAACCTAATGTACCTTCTTGGAAATTTCCAGTCTCACTTCGGGATCTACTTGGCTCAGAAAGCACCACCTTAAACCCTCCCTATAATTTGTTCAAGAATCTTGAGAGTTTGCTATACTCGGCTTCCTAAGATCCGCGGCGATCCAAAGTTTACTTCCTACAGCTGCGATTTTCACCAAAATATTAGGTCAAGACTTTTTCGTTTTTTCTTTTCCATAAGTGTTCCGTTGATCCCATGCTGAGTACTTCGACTCGGGATATGGAACTTGTCAATACAGTGCATAAACATATTCACAATTATATACACATCTTATATGAAACAAACGTTACATACAGTGTAAAATTCAAATTATACAAATCATCTTTCTACATACTTAGGTTCGATTGGATACAAAAGTGATCATGTCGCCCGTACTGGCAACTACGCATTCGCCAGACACGATGAATGCCGAGAAATTGCGTATATTAACGAGAAACGAACTTGATGTAGACGCCTAAATTTCCGTTTATATCAAGTGGAAATACTACTATAGGCTCTTCACGGTAAAATGAGCACTTTTGAAAGACCTGCTTAAGATCTACTTGTAAGCACATTGTGTATTCTTCCGCCGTATGTGAAATTAAAATTACCATGGGCCTCATCACTTTATCTATGCGTTGGTCCAGTGAAACTGTAGATTTATAAGAAAAATAAACAATTTGCATACGGTCGTTTTTATACTTTAATGCATTAAGAAGACAAAAAGCGAAAGAAATAATTTGTTATAAAAAATGGTACCTAACCCTGTTTATTTGACGTTAAAATGTGGAACAACTTTCCCCTCCATCGTTACCAACTTTACTGTGCGCATGTCCCTTAGTGCGCCCACGATATAATATGATATAATATTACGATATAATATGCAGGCAGGAGCAGTAACTTTTTTCAAAGGTTGATTTCAAAAGTGCTCACTTTATCGGTAACAGTCTTTACCACTACTAATAATGAGAGAGGCCACGGTGGCTGAGCAGTTAGTCTGCTCGCCTCCCACCAAGGCGAACCGAATTCAATCACCGGTCGGTTCACTCTAGGAATTTCGCACGAGGGAATCGTGCCGGACGATGCCACTGGTTGGCTGGTTTTCTCGGGGATATCACGTTCCCCCCCCCCCCCTTTTTTCATTCCGGCGCTGCTCCGTACTCACCTCAATCACCCTTATCGGTTCTTCACTCACTCATCAATAGTTAATAATAATATTCAAAGATAGTAAGCATTCGCTTTGTCTGTGATCATATTCTCAAACGTTAAAATGTCGGCCTAAGTCGTAGACTTTTCGGTAAGAATTATTTTTAAAAAATGCTTAAATTGTTACTTTGTCATTGCTATCATTGCTTCTCTCTGAAGCTGGGCATCAAAATTTGTAAACATCACGTCAAATCCAAGATTTTGTTACGTCTGCGTACATAAAAATATTTACTGGTTGTGAAACTACTAAGTTATATATATATATATAACTTAGTAGTATATATATATATATAACTTAGTAGTATATATATATATATATATATATATATATATATATATATATGTATATATATATATATATATATATATATATATATATAACCTAAATGTGTAAGTTTCAAACGCTACTCCGAGTGAGGTGGCGCAGCGGTAACTCACTGACCTTACATTCTGGAGGACCTGGGTTCGATTCCCGGTCCGGTAATCCTAATGTCGGTTTTCCATAGTTTTTCGAAATAACTCCAGGCGAATGCTGGAATGGGTCCTTGACAAAGGCCATCGCCGATTTCTTCACATTCTTTCCCGAGGCCCTCTTCCCTGTACAACTAGCTCAGTATCTAATGACCTCGCTGTCGACGAGGCGTTAAGCCGAACTATAGGCTGTGCACGTTAAAATGAGCACTTTTGAAAGTCCTGCTTAAGATCTACTTGTAAACACGTTGTCTCTTCTTCCGCTTCGTCTAAAATTAACATTGCCATAGGCCTCATCACTTACAAATCTGCTCATTTTTACACTTTCATCTATTCAAAAACAGAAAGTGAAATAAATAATTACGTTTTATTTACAAATCGTTACCTATCACTCTTTATTAGACATAAGGATCTGGGCCTACTTTCCATCCTTCGTTACCAGCTTTGCTGGGCGCATGTCACTCAATTTACCCGTTAAAATATATGTAGGCAGGGGCAGTTACATTTTTCAAAGGTTGATTTCAAAAGTGCTCACTTTATAGTGCATAGCCTTTACCTGCCTACCTACCTTCAAGCGCAAAGATTTCAGCATAAAGCCTTTCGCTTTATATTTACGGAAAGTATGGTTAACTATAACTACCTGAAGAAAAACCTCAGCTATTCTTACGATGTTATACTACTTTCAAGGTCATGCTGACTAGGTAGTTTCAACTTACTAAGACACAGAACAGGAATACGAATGGCTCCAGGAAAAAAATTAAAATTAATTTTGATTCCGTCTTGCTCTTTTTCGACGCTATTCACAAAAAAAAAAAAAAAGCTGGAAAACTATGGTACGTTTAAAATCACTATGGGTTGACTTGAATAGTTTATGGTGACTATTATGTATCTATTTGTGCTTAGCTACAACATGGTATTCTGTGATCAGTACTTACAAATGTAACTCGTGCAGTGATCAGTACTTACAAATGTAACTCGTGCAGTGATCAGTACTTACAAATGTAACTCGTGCAGTGATCAGTACTTTCAAATGTAACTCGTGCAGTGATCAGTACTTACAAATGTAACTCGTGCAGTGATCAACTACAAAAGATAAATTTTTGGGACAAAAAAAGAAGTGATTTCGGAAGAATGGCACTGCAGTCGGGTTTTATATATAACATAATTTATGTTATGTCTCACTTGTAAATGGTTTTGGTAATAAAAAAATTATCAAACCTTTTCTGGCACATCTGATCGAATACTGAGGGGTAGTTCGCATGCCAGGGCCCCAAAAGTTGTTTTGTGAATAGAATGTTTAAAATTACGCGATAACAACTGCGCGGAGAAGCGTTGAAAATATTCTGGTCGCTCAAACTTTGTTTTGAGTAGTACGACATTATCGAACTGTTTACGTCCGTAGATAGAGCACCATTGGTGACAGCAATAATCTCTTTCGAGTTTTCGTTTTAACTTCCTGCCACTCACAATAATATTCCCCCACGACAAACTAAATTATATGCTGGAGAGCGAGAGAGAGCGAGAGAGAGGTGGGATTTGAGGCGGGGGGGGGGGGGGGCGAAATCGTTACAAACGGATTTAATTGTACTTTACAAGTATAATTATTTTCGCCGAGGCTTAACTTCCTGTTGACAAGACAGAAGTCCATGATGAAGTATCGTAACAATTCATTTTTAGCGATAATGCGATCGAGTTCTCCGGCGGAAACCTGTGCAGCGCTGGGAAACAACATTTGTGTCGAACGTGCCAGAAAACCAAATTTTAATAACCGAGAAGAAACACACTGTCACTCGTTCACAGCTTATTAACGACTTTTTTTCTTAATGAATGCAGCCCGATACATCGTTTGCCGCAAGCTCATTTCAGGTTATGTAAGTTACAGTGGGGACCAAGGTCAGAAATTTACCAAACCGCACTATCACTTAATTTCTGTACAAATAAATTTTGGTACCTCACTTGGAAAATCGAAATACTAAAACGTTCACGAATTTTATACCATTTGTTTAAAAACCGAGTTTGAAAAAATGTACAAAAATCAAGGTAGTTAAAGGGTGAAGCGTCTACCAAGGTACCTACAAAATCAAATCTCACGAGTAAAACAAAAGTTAAACGTCGGTGTGTAAGTAAAATAAAAAATGGGATGTGGCTGTGTTGTTGACACAGCCGTTTTTTTTTTTTTGCGTGAATATGTCTGCGTCGACGCGCTCGGACGCCTTGACTACTGCAACGCACCAAGCATGTATTGCAAGGGTCCAACACTATTAGGATGCAGTTAGTATGGAGTTGGAGACAGGTGGCAATATGGTTGGCCATCCTGCCACAGCTGGCGCAACTGACACACCAAGTCCGCACAAGTTGCTGCCGTCCAATCTAGTCCCAAGAGATCTCGATAGGCGAGATGTCTGGGGAAATAGCTGGCCAAGGAAGCATGTTCAGATCCCGAATGCAGGCTAGAAAATAAGGTTGTCTAGCTTTACCAGGTAAAGGAAAGCTTTCTAGACGTATCGCTGCGCCAAGGGATCCTTTAATCGTAGCAAGCGGCGTGTGGGAATCGTATAAAATGGTACCTCACGCAACGGTATATCTCTTGATGGGGCGATGTGACGCTGTACAGTGATGCGTGGATCACGGCGCTGGCCAGGACGTCTCGATACTCGCATTTCGGCGGTCGCCTCTATCCAGACAGAACCGCGATTAGTCGCTGAACACCACTCATCGCCAATCCGCAACCTGCCAAGCTACCTGTTCAAGGCAGTAGGTCATGCGTCCGCGGCGACGCTCAGATCGTATCGGCAGACGTCGTAAGGCATGACGCGACGACAGATCTCTCTACGCTAGCCGCCTGGGTGTGATAGGTACTGTTGGACCCAAAATGTATCTATCCCCAGCTGCCGTGACATGTCGCTGGATAATGCACAGCGACGCCCGTGGAGTGCTTACAGCCTGTCGCACGATGATACGATCCTCCAGGCTGGTCGTCCGCTGGAGCCAATCCAAGCCTTCTCGACAGGTGTGTGTGCGTGCGCGCGTCAGTTCCCACTACGTTCAATACATACAATACATACAATACATACAGAACTGTTCAAGCGGTGAGCAGTAGTTTAGATATGTTCGTTCGGGGGCAACGGTATCCGAGAGTGGCGGTCGCTGTGGTGCCGTCCGCCATCTTGGAATTTCCCCGTTTTTCCTCAAAAATTTTCCGTTTTTTTTTCTTCACAAATGTTAAAAAAGTGCTTGCTCATCAATGTGGCTGATTCCTCATTGTGGCTGGATATTCGCAAAGGTTGTTGAAAAGTCATCCACAATTAGGAATCTGAAGAGGCGATAAAATCATTTTAAACAATAATTTTTAAATTTAAAAATATTTTTAAAATTAAAACATATTTAAAGTTTTAAGTATTGAGTGTTATATATTACCAGGCTCGTCTTTTCAACGCGCATATGATCGTGATATATCGGCATTTTGATTTTGCACTTCATGCTCTATCATTCCGTGTTATCTCTTAAAGCTAAAGTCAGTTGTGGTACAGAATCTGAAAGTTCATATTCAGAGAATCTTATTTTGAATCTTCGGCAGCTTGTAGATGTCTTCTTAGTCGTAGGATCTCTCTAAGGTGACCATCTTAAGAAAGTTAATGATAGTGTTACATGGTACGCCTGAAGGGTGGGATGGAGGTCTTAATAAAAATAAAATAACTAAATTTGATTTATATGTTTATTACCCACAGCTATTATTTGCGCATTAAATGATCTGTCATAACAATAAGCGCAATGTTTAATGTATATTTATACTCTAATTAAAGTCCTTCTAAAATTTCTCTGTTTGGTTACAATCAACTCATACTCATTATTAACACGTGTTCAGTGTATCTGTTGCCATCATTTGTAATGTCTTTCACTCACGCATCCAGTCCAATAGGCCACCCTGCCAGCCGCACTCTTCACTGCTTGATACTCGCAGTTGCAGATTTCCCTTCCGCTGGTCACTTTTCTCGCCGCTAGTTTTCTATCGCTCGGAACACAGCCACTCATTCTCTCATCAATTCCTCGATTCGGAGGACTCTCTCAAATTTATACCATTCGCCCTGGCCATCTGGAAGGTTCAACACACCCCGAGCCACGCTGAGCGAGCGAGGTCACTAATCCAGAGCATTCTTCAGATAAACGCAGAAATCAATTCAACCAGCGTCAGCAGCGTACACCGCAAAAATGATTATCGTGTCCGCTCACTTCCTGTAGCAGATACGCGGCCACCGGCCTATCGCTCGCTTGTTCCTTGAAAACAATCATTTGACTTGCTGCAGCCGCTATCATGTAACTGATGTCTTTCACATCCACTCGCGAGCGCGGGATCCTAAGCAGCGAGCGCGTATCAATAGTTCACGACTGTTTTATATTAACTGTGGAAGTTGGTCTTCTGAAGTTATCACATTCGTGGGCTCAAGAACTACAAACTGAGCTGATATACTTTCCATGTCCTTGCAGCGATTTCTTGAAAACCTGTCAATGAACTACAACATGATCTTTCCAGCTATTCATTCAATGTGAGTGGTACATTTTGAGTATTTTCTCCAGATATATTTTTATTCCCTCTGACGGTTCTTTTCACTAAAGGAATGTTCGTTCCAAACTGCAGTGCTAGCTTCACGATCTTATTTATTTTGTCTATCAAAAAGATCTTTAGACTTCAATTTTTATAACATACTTCTCAAAACTGATTCCAACATTCTGTAGGTATTTTTGAGTGAGATTTACGTCTTCTAAGACATTACCACACAAATACAAAAAGCATACAAAAGAAAAATCACATACTGCTGGCTAAAATGTTTGCACTGCTCATCTGGTTTCCACAGTTTCTGTGGGATCACATAGTTCTTCTGTGGCATCAACAATCTTCTGGAAGTCAACATGTAAAGCTTGTACAGCTTCATAGTGAGCACTCCATCTTTCATCGGAAAGTCTCTTGACTGTAACTCCAACGATAGTTACAAGGATAGTTCACCTGTATGTGGAAAATGAAGAACATCAGAACAAACTTTTTAAAGTCCCAAAAAAGGTTACACATTGTGAAACAGTTGCAAAAGAATGCATGCCACACTGATTTGTACAAGCAACAAATAATGCTGAGGATTAAGTTTACGAATCCTCGCCAGGGCTCCAGAGTCAATGCCAGACATTAAAAAAAAGAAAGTGGTTTTTAGTCCAAAACAATTTTATTTTTGCAATTTTGTCACCCCCCCCCCCCCTCAATGATGACACCCGGGGCGGCCCGAACCCCCCTTGTTAGGCCACTGACCAAATAATGTGTTTACACATGTTTTGTTCAGCTGATCATATATTTCGTTGATATGACTGTATTAAGCTTACACAACCATTTGAAAGGTACATCTAACTAAGCTGTTTGGTTAATCATGAATATTATGAAATTTTGGTCACAGAGTTGTATCTATTTTGCAAATTCAAATGCACATACAGCCAAATAAATCTTTACTACTCGTATTTGGTTGGTGTATTCAAACTAATTTGGTTTCAACAACCAAATATTTAATGGTCCCTATAAATGAAATAATTAGGATAGACCGAACACATTTTGTTTAACTCAACAATACCTTTTTCTCAGTACAATGTCATTAGACATGCACGAAACTATCAACGTATTTAGTAAAAAGTGCCAAACTAAGGACACTTTTGAACAGAATACATTGAAACATCTTGTGCATTCGTGCCTTATATCGATATAGACATTGTTTCGTTGTTGCTAAGATTATATTAATGATTTAGGTGTATACGGACATGGCACTTGGTGGGGAAATGCAAGGAATGGCAGAATCCGGGGCAGAATAACAGTGTCTTCCACCTGATGAACTATTATCTACCCCCACCCCGCCTCGAAAAATAGGTGATATCAAGTGCGTTGGACATGCTACAAGCTGCATCCACCACACTGACCAAACCGCCCCAAGAACGCGACGAAATAACAGAATTTTTGGAGTATATCACATCAAAGGTGAGAAACTATTCCCCAGAAACGAGGATAGGGGTACAACATGCTGTGCTTGAAGTATTAATGAGAGCGGATAAAGTGCATTATGAACGGCCTGCCAACACTACTTGCAACGCTTTCTTTCAGATAGAGCCCGCTCGCAATGGACAGAATACTATTACACAAGTCACTCACGGCTTCGGGTGTTGTGCCTTAACCAAAACACGAAGTATCTCAGTTTACTCATTTGACACCTATGCAGTCGCAATCCCACCAGATGTCACCGTCAGTGTCCTCGCCATCTCTCCTAGATTCACAAGAATCAATTACGTCTGACAGTTTTGACGATTACACACTAATGGATCTGTGTTTAATGTTTACTGTCATTATTTGCCTGCCTATGTTTTTGTTCGTAATATTTATACTGTATCTGATTTTGAATGTATTAATGATAGTACATAGGTAATTTTTCTATAGGTGCTTTATTTAAGCAGCATTTGACGTAACGAAATGTAGGGCCGTATTTAATTTCTTACCTTGACATATACCTTCAGTTCTTGGAGAAGTGCTGCAGACATCTGGAATTATTTGTCCGATATATTGCTTGGACATTCTGTAGAGATATTACAGACTGGTATACGGATCTCGTGTGGCGGGGAAATGAAGTGTTACAGCTAACCTGCGACAACGACAATCTTATTTTGCACTAACATTATAATCTAAGATATAAAGTCGTATTTTGGTATAGCTACGTAAACACACGCACTTGTAAACGATAACTGTAGTGACCTCACCTGTACTGATCTGATATTGGAGAGCCTAAATGTGTTTGCTACTTGGAAACGCGAGGTTCTATTCTGTTCAGTAACTCCTCGAAATCTGTAGGTGGCATTCTCGTAAAATTTTTGTGCGGACCACTCACTGTGTCTTTAAATCCAGGATCAGTTCTCCGCCAGGACGTTTTTTTGTACAACTCTGTCTGCCACCAACGACGGCGTTTTTTTCTTCTTCTTATAATGCAAACTAGCCATTATTATGGCAATGCCACGAATCGCCAACAATGCTACGTTATCCTCGTGAGAGTACATGACTGCCGCTGAAACTAGACTGTCATCCATTCGTCGTTGGCTCGGCTCTCCGATGGATCGTGAGAGGTTCGTGAGCGGCTCACGAGCGGTTCGCGAACCGCTCGGCTCGTCAGTCTGTAGGCCTAAGCACCTAGACGTTTCGTTCGTCTACAGGTGGACTCGCAACCAACCGTCAGTCGCCCGTCTGTTTCCATCCATCAGTTGACAGCGATTCACAACAATCCTTCGTCCATCAATCCTTCCGTACAGCAAAATTTCAGTGTGACAACTTAACATCGTGATCTTTATTTAGTTGCAAGTATATTTTTTTTTGGAAATACATTTAAAGAGAAACAGTTTGGGTTTTTTTTACGTGATAAGAAGTTATACCGAATTATTGTAGTTAAAGGCCACGGGGTTTCACTTCACCTGGGATTAATTGATGGATTATCGATTTGATTTAAAGGGTTGATCCTTAATCCGATAAAAAATTGAAAGGGTTAAATTTTATCGACAATTTTATGTATTAAAATGGCTATTTTTTTATTGGATCAATTTCTTTCCTTGATTTTGTACTTTTTTCTTTCTTTATTTTTGGGAGGGGGTAGCAGGAGCTCTGTACAATGTTGAGGCTGTGGTGTCCTGGAGGCGACTGACCAGAGTGGTGGATTGCAATGTGTTATATAGGTGTTGAGTTGAGGGCAAGAGTGTTCTAAGGGTCACTTATTATTTTTTCTAATTTTGATGTGTCTGTAGGGAAGTTGGTGGTAGAAAGGCGATTTTTACGAACATGTTTAACACACGATAGGATTTCAGAGTGTACAAAACATTTCTAAGAGTGGCCTAAGTGAAAATTTTATGTTTTTTGGAGGATATTGCTGGTAGACGGTGGTGGGAGATAGGCGACTTTGAAAGATGCTATTTACGTGTTAGTAAAGACAAACGATTGACGACTGTTTCCGAATGCAATTAAATGTTAGAGAATTTCAGAGTCTTCTACGTATTAATAAATTACACGCATCGAATCGCAAAATTTCAAACGACTACATGTATAATAAATGCAATTACTCCAGTATGGAATTAAACATAATGTGATTTTACTACCCCTAACTTCGAAATACAATTTACGTGAGAGAGAAGTATAACACAATTACGTGAGTATGGAATTATCAACATACAACAAAATGTTCCTATAAATTAAACAAACAAGGTATCTATGACGCCTCTAGCACATAACTTACACGTCCGTCTGCCTGTGAGACTGGCGAGGAGGAACATAATCCACATGTAAAAAAATTGATTAACACGCATAGTAAAATTGCACCTCTTCCAAAACACATCTGTCCGGCTGCAAGCTCAGTGAAGCACTGAGTCGATCTTACGACGTGGAGCGTGTTCGGATGCTGACAAGCGACTAAGGTTATAGCTATTCGGAAATAGATGTGAATACGATTTACGTGACAAATGAATAAAAATTATGTTTACGATGCACGTACTAATATATAAATTAGACTAGTTGAATTTTAAGCAGACACAATACAAAAAAAACATGTAGTGAAATGGCAGTAGGAGATCCCCGAAAACACATCCATCCACCTTTGAAGTCACTCGATGAAGGAGTGTATCGTATGAGGTGCGCCTGTTTATATACATGTAGCGTGGCCAGCATCTTAAAGTCAACTGAGTAGAAATTTATAACTAACAGAAAATCTAACAAGCTACTATTAACGATTTGATTCGTCCTACAAGTACGTGAATGTATAAAATTGAATTATTTAAAAAATAACGTACATACTAAAAATTTTCTTCCTTAAAGTCTGGTAAATATAGCGCACTTTTTAACACAAATGCGAGTTGAAAATTATACCAAGTTTTGTCTACCGAACACAGAAATGGGGTTTACACAATAAACACACCATCACACGAAAATTGATTTTTTTCCCCGATAAATTTAAAAAAATGTTTCCTGATAAAATAGTTTTATATTATGATGCGTATACCATAAAACATTAATCGCGGCTACCACACTCCAAAGCCCAGTGAAATCGAGAGATCAACTGTTGTGCCTATGCAGTATGAGGATTGGCGAATTACTAAGATGGTGGAAGCCCTCGAGAAAGCTCCGGGTCGCTCTGCCCAAGGCCAACCGCTCCAGACCTCCCTACGCTCCCACTTCCACCCCTCACCAGAACGACGAGTCCTGGGGTTACTCGCCCCTCTGCCCTCTATTGTCAGTTTTTGGCACTGAGGCAAGATGGCGACGAGTGGCTAGATATGGCCAAATTGCTCCAAAGGACCCTGCACCCCCATCCTCACCACCCACCTCCTCCCCTCACCAGATCGACGTGACCTGGGGTCATTCACTCGTCTTTCCCGATTGTCAATTTTTCGCCCCTGAGGTAATATGGCGACAACTGGCAAGAGAGATTCACATCGCCCCCACTTGCCTGTAGACATCCCCTTCTATCCCGAGGTCAAGAACCAGACCATCACTCCCATTCATACTCCAGAAGCTATCTTCGCCCGAAAAGCCAGTTCTTCTCCCAGGCCATGCATCCAAGCCCGTAACACATTTTTGGGATATCTCGAGAGGTGGCCTGTCCACACAGCCCACCCATGCTGCCGAATAAAGGTCATGCAAGAGCCTGGCGTATTCCCAGCAAATTAAATTTTTGCTACCATCTACCACCAATTAAATTTTATATCCCTGAAATAAAGTTTCTTTAATCCTAGAGACAATCCTCAGATTTAACATTCCAACAACAATTATATATCTGAATCAAGTAAACTACGAATTTGAAAAAAAAATCACACAGAAATACAGGTCATATTTGATTAACTTGTAAAAAATGTTTTTTTTTTACAATTATTGAAATAAGCTGATGCAAATAAGCAGTAATCTAGCAGACAAAAATATGAATTTCAGGTGTAGATTTTTTTAGCCCAGAATTTTTAGACACTACTATCATATAGGAAAATATATTATAACCTCGGTAAAGTTTATTATCCTATGTTAGGTAAAAATCAGTTCCAAATTTATATAGGAAAGGCAGACGACTACAGCGATGTGTTTTTACAAAATATACTGCAACGAGTCATTCTAAAACCTCGTGGACAATACCAGGTAACGGATAGCCGAGAATCGAGTGTGTTTACGGAGCTAGCGAAATTTAGGTCTCGAGTGCCGATAAGGGTGAAGCAAGGCGAGTATATATAACAGTGCCGGACCAGTTCGCAAGCGACTAAGGAAACGAAAGAGATCTCCGATAAAATAATTGTATGAATGGCAACATCTAACAGGACTTCCACACATTGCCAATATATTTTTTATGGCATGACCTGCCTGGGGAGGTGGCGTGATAACCGCTCAACCAATGTGATCCCTCTCTTTATGTCTATCCAAATACTTTCCAACAGCAAAATGTATTCCATCTAACATAAAATGTATATATTTGAATATATTTAATATTTTAACAGTTTCTGGTGCAAGTTTAATGAAACAGTGTATAAAAAGGTGTAAATCATGTTTATCAGAGTCGGAATAAAGCAATTTTCAGCATTATTCTGACTTTTTACTAAAAGGTCAAAATTATTGTAAGTTTACGGGAAAATAGCGGCCATTTTGAATCCTTACAGTATATAAGGAGGGATATATTAATTTTTGTTAGTCTTAACTCATCATATGCACACAAAGTGACCTTAGCAGATGTGTTCATGTGCATTGCAGTAGCACAGAGAACAACGCCAGGTGTCCATTGCAACAGCAGGTATCTGCACCAACGGAAAGCATCGACATTGTGAATTATGCTAGGCATCCACTACTACAACAGACGTCCATCATGTCTACAACAGCTCCAGGTGTCCACACTGAGAACGATGCGAGACATCTACTACAACTTCGCTACATCTAAATCATCATCAATGCAGAATCTACAGAGCATTTCATCTCTGCATGAGCTCGCAACAGATACTGCTGTGACAATTGTGACTCTGAATGTGTTGAAATGTTCAATGCGATTTTAGCTTATGGGAAGGTGAAAACCTTAGTGAGTTTAGAGGGTTCTCAACTGTGAGTGTCGCCGAAAGAATTTATAATTTCTTTTGTGGCCCACAAAATAAAATTAGTATAACAGTTCCTGGCTGAACATTTACAAGCTGATGAGAATATCGTATCTTATTAGCCTTGTCATGAATGTTCTTACGGCAGGTCTGCCTTTGCTAATGATGGGAACTTGCAACATATGCAAAGGGATTGTATGTCGTGCAGGCTGGAACAGCTACTTGAAGCTAGAATCATTCCAGATATAGCAATGGACTCATACGGAGTCTATAAAGTAGATTCCGAGGTGAGCACAGTCATCTTATAAAATTTATATGAGAGATTTTTTTGTAAATAGTGTATAAAGAAATAATGTAAAAATGATGTGCTATGCTCAGGGTTTCGAAAACAACCAAGACAACTCCTTTGTAATTAAGGAGCTTGCCATTTCTTATGCAACCAATGCTAATGACTCTAAACTATTATACTTTAGATCTCCCATACTTTGGTATAGTTTAAAACCTGAAGTTAAAATGTTTCGGGAACAGACTTGAGAGATACATAACCTGAAATGGGATTCTGGTGACATAGCTTACAAAAAAGTTTTTAATATATAAATGATGCATTAATCGAAGACTATCCCATTTATGTGCTTGGAAAAATGCAGAAGGAAATTCTAAAAACTTTAACCAATGCAGAAGTAATAAATATCAGAAGATACCACGACTGTTCGAGTATTAATTCAATAGTAAAATGCTATAACACAAATCACTGTGAGGAAAAAAACAGTCTGCTCACAATGTAAAAGTGAAGCTTTAAGAGAATATTTATACCAACATCCTACCTATGTAGAGAGAGAGAGAGATTATATATATATTCTTAAATTTTCTATTAAAAAATAAGTATGTTGCATTAGGAAGAGTGTTGTAAAGCAAAAATAAAACTAGATAACAGACTATTAGTTCGCCAAAAATACTATTCAACTTAATATGTATTTGAATCTCACAAAAAATATTCTGCTGGAAAAAATAAAAAATTATAAATACGTAAAATGACTTATTAAATTTTGCCTGCCTCCATAGAGTAATTAGATTATACAAGGAGGCTCTGGGTTCGAATCCCAGACAAGGCATGATTAATTGTAATTTATACTTTGTGGGTTCAATTCCTGGCTAAGACATGGTCGATATAAGCTGGTTTCAAATCCTGCTTAGATCATGTATGATTGTATTTTACTTTCTCGCTTTCAGTGTTGGATAGCTATGATTGTAATATACCGATTCATAGCATTAAATTCATTACACCTTGTAACGCAAAAAATTTGTATTGTAATGACAATTGTTCATGTAAGATCATTAAATAAGAACTTAATTCAAATCTAATAGCTTAAAACCGAATAGTTACATGGCTAAAATTCAGAATATACATGCTAAAATTCCTAAAACATGTTAAATACTTTTTATTTGCATTGAAATAGTTTAAAATTTAATTTAAATGTCTTAAAATATGTTATTTGTCTATTTGATATCCATTTCAGTCGAATAGCATTATTTAAATTTTTGCGACGAGGGAGGCTGGTGAGGGTATAAATAGGGGTAGCAGCCACTGGAGCTCATTTGCTGTTGTGACTTAATGGGATCAAGACCTCCTCTTTCCTACAGTGAGTGAAAATATCCTGACTTTCAACCTTGTGAACCGGCCTGTGGTGCTACGGTGTTAAGTTCAAGGCCATCGGCCGCCCTCTCGCCATTTACCTCTGCCTGTCTGTTCCACAACAGGGCTTTACAACCAAGGTACAGGCTAGGCCATCGCTTCTGCCGCGATGGTGAAAGCGGTCCTCCTCGCCGGTCGGAGAAGTCACCCGCAGAGCTCGCTTGGGACCGCGATCGCCCGACCACTTGCTAGCCTGCCGGGGTAAGCTCCCACGGAGCTCTCGAGGGGATTGCGAGCGCCTGCCTGTTAACCTGTTGGAGAAGAAGCCCCGACGCTCACCTGGCGGAGTGGGCTACCTTTCAGTTCGACTGTCCTGGGTTCAGGTTTTGTTCCACACCCACCATCTTCGCTACAAGAGTTTATGTAAGTTAATAATTGTAAATTTAATGAAATTTCGAATTTTCGGTATTTTGTTTTAAAAATTTTTGCATTTTCTTTAAACTTGGAGTAAATTGCACTGATTTCATTCGACTTTTTATCAAATTGAATGATTGGTCTTTGAAATTGTAAAACAAGTTTTTAAAACCATAAAACAAGTCTTTAAAATCATTAATTCATATGTGCAAGTGACTGTGAATGAGAGTGCATGACTGCGAATATGAGTACAGGGGAAAGGTGATAAAAATTTAATTCCAGATGAAATTTTTATGTACATTTGAGTTTCTTTAGCAGAGTTGAGAGGGTTATACAGGTGAACCGCCAGTAGTAGCTACTGCACTAAATAGAACAAGGCTGTGTTAATAAAACATACCCATCCCTCTTTTCACTGTTTAAATAATAGCAAAGTTTGTGAAAAACATCTTGAATCTATTGCCGATTACTCAGAAATTTTGATTAGGCTAGTGTGAGTGCAGAGGGACTAGTTATGTGTATGAGAGAGAGTGTGTGTATGTATATATGTATGTATATGTATGTATATGTATATGTGTATATATATATGTATATGTGTATATATATGTATATATGTATATATATGTATATATTTCAAGTGTTTTTAAGTTTCAGAACATTTTACCTCTAAAAGGCAAGTACGCAGGATTGTACAGTTGTTAAAGTATTACAAGACTGAATTTGAGTAAAATGACTTGAATGTGTATGTAGGTTTTTATAGTTGTAAAAGTATTACATGTTTAGTTTTAAAGTGCAAAATAATTGAACTTTAACTGTTTTAAATCATTTGTTGAAAAATTTAGACAAGTTTTATAATGTCTTGAGTGTAACAGATTAATTACCCTTGCTAAAATTTTCGTTATTGAACTTATTTTGGGAAAATTTAAATGTTTTTTTAATAGAGTAAATTATGCTTTTATGGTGCACCCTATAACGTATTTTTTATGGTGTAATATTAATAAATTTTTACAGTGTGATGTTCATATGTGTTTTTGATGGTGTAATATTAAAAAAAAAAAAAAAAAAAAAAAAAGCATTTTAAAATGTAAAGTTTTTCTCACAAAAATAACATTTAAACTGGGCTTAAACTGAAATACAATAGCGTGAGTTTAAATTTCACTGTTATATTCTAAACGAAATCCGCGCGCCCAAGCCTGTGGACTGAAAGTTGTCGGAGGGATGGGCTGAAGGGGAGGTGTCATCTTCCTCTCTTCCTCCTCCAGTACATCACATGAGACGGCTGCAGCGTCTAAGCGACGAGCCTTTGGAGGGGAAAGGGTGAATGTCGAACAGGCGGTGGTTGTTGCGCTAGCGCGGGAGGGGTGAGTGGCCGGACGGTGGCGCACGCGGGCGCCAGCGGTAGGTCACTGAACTATTTTTCTCATTCCCTCGTTTAGTCAGCTTCACGTGCAGATCGGCCTGGCTTGTTCCACGCTTGTGTGTGTGTGCGTGTGTGCGTGCGCCTTCCTCTAGCCACTGGTGCTTACAGCATGCTATGGTGACATTCACACCAACGGCATGTAGAGCAATAAGGAGTAGAGTGGAGATCTTTGGATGTCGAGGTTTTGAGGGCCGATGAGGGTGAAGCGAGTTGATTATGAAGCAATGCTGGAATGTAATATGGGGGGGGGGGGGGGGGGGTGGGGGGTTACGGCAGATCCCCGAGAAAACGCTGCGGCCAACGGCATCGTCCGGGACTATTACCACGTGCATAAACCCGGGAGTGACCCCGCCGGGAATCGAACCAGGTTCACCCTGGTGGGAGGCGAGTGATCCGGCCATTAAACCACCGCGGCCCCCGGCAATAAGGAGAAATGGCCATCCCGCTCTCCTCAGCCCTACGATACGAACCGTCTCGAACGCGTCTAACTATTCGAAAAACGAGTGACAACATGAATTTTGTTAACAAACTCAACAGTTACGTTTCCGTATAACCCATATTTCCAATCACAATTACGGAACCATAAAAAAAAAAAGCCTTAGTAGAATGGCCTACATTCGATATCACAATAAATTATCGTCGTCTTCTTGCGAAATGCATTCACTGTCATATCGTCATATAACGCGATTATCGTTATTTTAATGTTTAATCTTGCCGGAAAAAAAGTACTTCGATTTAGACAAGAGGTGTAAGCAAACAACAAAGATATTGATTTGCCCTTATCGTTATCTGATTGAGTAACGTAATTTGAAAGTGATAAAGTTTCAACAACCCTGATATATTATTTCCGGAACCTTTAATAGTCTGTTGCTATTGCATAATGTTGGGTCTCGTGTACGGAATTGTAGTTTGAATTTCTTTTTTTTTTTTTATTCTGGTACGTTTCCTACTTCATATTTACTGGAGAAGATTCAATTAATGAATTTTCTCATAACTGTGAAACTGTACAGTGGAAAAATTAATGAAAACTGATTCGAGTAATCGAGGGCCAAAAAATTATGTGCGTGTGTGCCATGGGTGTATAATTTTTTAACAGGGCTTATTTTAAATGTGAACGTTACTAGTTGTTCAGTAAAAGGTTTTTGCCTGGAAACTTGAAGCGAAGAGAGAAATCACGACCGACACAGACATTCTTGTGTGTAGGCTGTTCACACGGAAATGAGTACTTTTGAAATAAAAAATCGCGGCCGTAAACTTTACTTCTAGGGGCGTACGCACTGTCATGTAGGATTCCAGTTAAGTTGGCAGTAAATCAAACTTGTATTATTTTTCTTGATACACACTAGAGTATAAGCTGTTCATGGTAAAATGAGCACTTTTGAAAACCCTTCTTAAGATCTACTTTGTATACGTGTTGCGAATTATTTCGCCTTACGTGAAATTGACATTGCCAAGGGCCTCATTACATTATTCATGCGTCGGTCAAGCGAAACTTTGGAATTATTAGAAAACTAATTATTACACAAAACTAGCCAATTTTACACTTCCGCGAATAAAAAATATCGGAAAGCGAAAAAAAAGCGAAAAAAATAATTTAAGACATCACAAATGGTTACCTAATACTTACTATTCAGCTTTTAAGATGTGGAACTACTTTCCATCCTTCATTACCAACTTGACTGGGTGCATGTCACTCGGTGCGTCCATTAAAATATATGCAGGCATGGGCAGTGACTTTTTGTAAGGTTGGTATCAATAGTGCTCACTTCGCCGTGAACAGCCTTTACGAACGGACATACATTTAGGTCGCTAACAATATCACGTTTTCACTTGACTGATGTACGAATAAAATAATTAGGCCCATGGCAACGTAAATTTTGCAATATATGTACGGGCGGAAGGATACAAATTAATGGTAAAGTAGAACTTAAGCAGGATTTTCGAAAAAGTTTAATTAACCGCGAATATCCTATATAAATAGCTCGTAACAAAAACATTTCACACCATAATTTGAGGGGAGATCGGGAACGTCTGAACTGGTAGTAGTATATCATAAAAATAGACCTTGCACAATCAACACGATTATCAATATCGCGTGCTTACAGTTGGTCACTTATCTGTAAGGGCGCGATGCCCAGAATGGATTTCTTTTTCTTTTGTCGAGATTTATACCGGACTTAACGATATTTTTTTCTCCCCGGCACTTTTCCCCATTACCATCCAATTCGCATATCCGTATTTCTTCATGACTAAGTTATTTATGCAGTAGGGGCATTTGTTAGCAGTAAACCGCAACCTTCAATGCACGCACTGGAAATACTCGCAGCACACACACCAGATATTTAAGCTGTACATACAACTATAAGCTGTTCACGGTAAAATGAGCACTTTTGAAAGCCCTGCTTAAGATCTACTTGTATACACAGTATGTATTCCTCTGCCTCATATAATATTGACAATGTCATGAGACATCACTTTTTTCATACGTCGGTCAAGTGAACTCTAAATCAGAATCAGTAATTTTTTTTACTGATTTTCAGTTGAAACTGCTCCATCCGGAATCTGTAGAAAAAATATCACTAATTCATCAGTTAAAATAAATCTACTAATTCAAGCAGTAGAAAACTAGTTATTTATAGTTGGGTAATGCAAGTACATGTCTGCAAAGTTCGAAAGTCAATATTTCTTTAGTTTAGTTAGGATTCCGTGCTTTAAAAGATGAACATAGTGGTTTCAATGTACGAGGTTATCGATGTTAACAAGTATCCGCCATTTTACAATGAAACGAGACACTACAGATATAAACTGTTTTTTTTTTGTGACAGAAAGATCAGTGATAATTTTACTGACTCGATAGTGCGGCGATTCAATAAGAAAGGTGGATTTAGACAAACAAAAGTTTTGTGGTCTGCAAGTTAACAGATCGAATAATGAGGAAACGATAAACACAGTTATTACTAGTCAATCTGTCTCTTCAAAATAACAGTTTCAATCTGTAAAAGGCGTGCAGTGTGTCCATCCTAATGCTTTACTGTGTAAACTAGATCTGTAACTGTGAGGTTTTATTACACGCGATGAAAGTACACAGATCAAACTACCTGCGTATAATCGTACTTTTCTCTTACCGCTTAAAGAAACTTCATAGCATCAGAAATGCAATATTTGACCATTTTCACGATTTGTTTTATCTCCATTAATACACTTAATATGATAAAAGTAAAACGATAGCGACATAGACAATAGTTTATGGTCCTTTATGGTAAAACTTCGTATTTCCATAACATTTATTTACCGAGATAAGCGTTTACGCGCAAACAAAGATTTCACAGAAAACGTTTCAGAACACAGGACCCTTAAGAGAGTTTCTGTAACCAATTATAAAGTGTAAATGTGCCAGCAACATCCAGTGAAAAGTCTGCGTATCTGTAGTGGTGCTAGCTTTCCGACCTTGTACCGTGTACAGTGCAGACTGTAATTTTATATACTTTGCAACACGTCGTGCGTAAGGAAGTATGCTCGGGAAAATACGTCAAGGGCGCCGCCTACCTGGCGGTAGAAACGCGTTGCATAGTGTTTGAAATCCGCTTTTTACGAAACCATTAAACGTGTCCCCATTATACCAGTGTACGAAAAGAAAACACATTTCGGGCGAAGTGCGTATACTACTCTTAGTACATCGTTTACATTACAAATACTATTCCCGAATGGCTTTTTCGCACAGCCGTAACTCCTAATATACTGGTTGAAAACATGCGAAACTATTATAGGGACCTGCATCGAACCTTGCTATAGACTATCCACCAATAAAATGATAGGGTCACCGCTTAAAGTCCCATAGTTACACGCAGCACAATGGTAACACTGTACGCCAGTTCAGCACCGTGCGCGTAGGAGCCAAGGGGCATCAGCCGCGCGTGTCAATGTCGTCCTTATCGGTCCCGCGCTACCCTTCCTCAAACGCGCTAAAAACATCTAAGTAGGCGGCACCCTTAAGGGGTTAAAATGTGAACTAGTTCAGATACAGTATGAAGGCGATGAAATCAAAACGAGACTAATCTACGTGGATTTGTTTACCTCGGGACTATCACGAGCACTCTTATCCGCAGCGCTATCTGCAACCAGCCAACGCGCAAACGTAGCGCCAGCGGTCGAGAACAGTGACGTAACTATTAGAAGGGGTGGGATACACATGCATTTATCCTCCCTAAATCTAGTAAAGGGCACCAGAACGAGAGTAATGGGCGCCCAATCTGCCGTTTTTCACCGAGATGCGTTGATATATTTCTGTACAATATATGACGAATTGTTATAGTATATTGCCGGTTACATCTCACTTTCCTGAAGCCCTGCTGAATTCCTACTTCCAGGATATTCCTCCGCCTCGGCAAATAAAGCTTATATGAGAGTATAAAATTACACGAAATGTATAGCGCACCACATTCGTGCGCACGCGTTGTAATAATATTTTGAATAAGAACTATTTCTTACTAGGCATTACCAACACACCTAGTTCCCCCCCCCCCCTGTTTTTATCCATGTTAACTATACATGAAATACTGTAATTTACAGGTAAAGTACAAGTTAAATTTCAGCTTAAGCAAAAATAATTTATTTAATTTTTTTATCACAAGTACAAAATGCTTGTGATTCATGTCATAATAAAAGATAACTGGCAAGTACGTCATACACAGGGTGATTTTTCAAAGGTTTGATCCAAACAGTGTTAAGAAACCGTTAATAGACTATAAGTAATGTATTGCTGATATATTCACGGTAAAGTGAACACATTTAAAAGCCCTCTGATCCAGAATAATAGTCAATAAATATATTTTATTTTAGCCTTAGACGTTAACTTCCGAAAGCGGTGGAATCTACACACTGTATTTACTACTTGCATGACAGTATTTATTTTAAAAGGTGGTTAAACGATTAAAAATATTGCTGAAATAAAAAAGGAACTAGGACCTCAAAAGTGCTCACTTTACCGTGAACATCCTATACTTACATACATCTTCGCTTCTCGGTAATCAACTTTTCTCCATATTTTATGCAGCATGTAAATTTAGGTTTCCATTGCACCAAAATGAACAGTATAAGGGAGGCATAAATGTCAATAAGGGCGCCTAAAGGCTTGTCCCCGCATCGTAGAGGGTTGTCTTAAGCCGTGTCTTACCTTTCATTAAATTTGAGACGTTGTTTATTGACCGAAGTCCCTCCGAGCGTTGGACCCGGCACTCGACGCGTGTGTGTGTGTGCGCCCCCCCCCCACACACACACACCATACTCATATGGATAAAGCTGGAGTCTCAACACCCCCCCCCCCCCCCACGACGACATATGAGTAAAGGCTGTTCACGATAAAGTGAGCACTCTAGAAACGAACCTTAGAAAAAAGTAACTGCCCCTGCACGCAAATATTTTATTGGACACACTGAGTGACATTCGCACAGTAAAGTTGGTAACGATTGATGGAAAGTAGTTCCATACCTTAAAGTCGAATAAGAAGGGTTAGATAACCATTTTTGATAACTTAGAATTATTTATTTCATTTCTCTGATATTTTAATGCGTCGAAGTGTAAAAATTAGCGGATATGTAAGGTATTTATTTTCTTAATAATGTCGCAATTTCATTTGACCGGAGCATGAATAAAGTGATGAGGTCCATGGCAATGTTCGTTTTACTTAAGGTGAAGGAGTACACAACGTGTATACAAGTAGATCTTAAGCAGGGCTTTAAAAAGTATCCATTTTACCGTGAATAGCTCAGTGTGACAATCGCACCCCAACAAAATAGATTATATTCCTGCTTTCAGTTGTCAGCTCGTCCGAGTACGCAAAGAATGCAAACACAACATTATAGGCTATTCACGGTCAAATGAGCACTTTTGAAAGCTCTGCTTAAGATCTACTTGTATGTACGTTGTGTGTTCTTCCGCCTTATATAAGATTAACATTGTTATGGGCCTCATCACTTTATTCATGCGTCGGTCAAGTGAAACTGTGAAATTATTAGAAAAGTATTTTACGAATCTGCTCATTTTCACCACTTCCATGCATTAAAAGAATTAGAAAGCGAAAAAAATAATTTAAATGCTCAGAAATGGTCACCTAACACTTTTTATTTGACACTAAGATACGGAACTACTTCCCAACCATCATTACCAACTTTACTGGGCGCATGTCTCTCAAGGCGTCCGTTAAAATGTATGCAGGTAGGAGAAGTGCATTTTTTTCAAGGGTTGATTTCAAAAGTGCTCACTTTATCGTGAGCAACCTTTACAACACAAAACTTCGTGTATCTTTCTAACTGTGGTGAATAACAACTAGCTCGTCACGAAAACCACATTTCGATTTTGTTTTAAATACTTTTTTTCCTCGTATGAATTCAAACATTGTTGAAAGCAAAGAATTAGTAACTTTATCGTGATGTGGGTATCAGATAGCCATGACAAACACAGCACTAACGACAAAAACAGCAACCACTACACAACACTTATGTTTTCAATGTGTCTGCTAGAATTTACCCGACAGTTTACTGGCGCGACACGAGAGTAGAATTTTCCGGGTCCATTTAGAAGGCGCTGATTAGCTATTCTAGTTTCAAAGGCAGGTTGGCAGACGGGAAATTTGGAATACATGTTGGCGACAGTGTTATCGCTAATGCACACAAAGGTAAAATTATAATTTTAAGGGTTAGATATGAAAATTTTCAAAATTTTATTTCTTTTAGGCCGCGTATTCGCCATTGTAGAGAAAGCTTGCCATACAATTACATTTTTCAAGGTTGTACGCTCTGTGTGTCGTGCCGCACGACACGATGAAAATATAAACCATTTCGAATCCAAAATTGCTGGTCGGACGACAGAATGTGTCGGGCCTACGCGAGATCTACATTGTATTTCATTGGTTGTTTAGTTTTAACTGTCGTATATGGGGCTGTCGTGCCGTGCTTATTGGGGTCGTGAGACTCCGCATGAGTTTCATGTCGTAAGTATTAGATTTTATGTGGCTGACTTGTGGCTTTAATTTTTCCAAAAACAAAATAAAACACTTGTCGGGCAGGCATCATGAGGGTATTGTGAACGCCGATTAAAATATAATAGGAAACTTTGCCGTGCTATTGTCACTCCTACAGTACAGCTCACGTCTTCCAACCCACCATACCACCCCAATAACCCTCTTTACAGCTTGCCCATTACCCCTTATAAGCAAGCCCGCCCACCACTCACAACGGGCACCGCCCCTCTACACACTCAGCCATGTCATCAAGCCTCATTTTACAGAATAATGCCCTACGGGGGAGGGCGCCACCAATTAAAGAAATAAGCGTGTATGAGGAACATGTACATAACAATGTAATTTGTTCCCCCAAGATCCAATATGCACCGTGTTTATAATGAAAGTGTGTGTATATACAGGGCCGTGATGGTACACAATATAATTTATGGGAGGGATACGAGAAGTTTGGTCATTTACACTCATGTTCGTAAGGATTTTGGATGCTGGTTTGGAGTATGTTGTCCTGCTACGTCTTGCTACCCGTAACATAAAACTCTTCTCATCAGAGTCCACGATTTGTTATATTGAACTAACCGAAAGGCCTTTATATTATTGTAATATAAATTTAGTACTTACGAAAACCACACACGCACATCCATAGCTTGACATACAAAATCCGTAAGAACGCCATAGAAACCTCTGCACAAGTGGTCACGTACTAGCAAAGGTTGGCAACTACTGGCAGTCGGCATATATCCATGTAGTGGGTTGTGTAATATATTAAATATGCAAATCCTTTAGGAGACAAAGGCAAAAGATCATTTGTCAATACTTTATTAAATTTACTGTGTGTTCCCAGACTGGCTATTTCCTGTTGTCGATAAATGCAACGTCGAAAGTATTATAGAGAAAAAAATTTCTATAACAAAAATTATATTATTCTCATTCTAATGTAGATACTCTTTTGACGACACATGTCAATTGGTACCTAATGGCATTCAATTTTTTAATTTAAATTTTGTTTCATTGTGTGGCTGTCTTATTTTTCACCAAGTTACACTATGGAAACGTTATGACATTTATAAACATACATGACTACAATTTTCAAATTCTCTACGTAAATATCTTATCACATAGGTACAACAGAAAAATGCATCCACAAATCTTGACTTATTTTCCTTTGTCCATAAACACATCTATAGAATAAAATTGTTTATCTACACATTGTAACTTTACATTTTCTTAAATAATTTTCTATACGATATAAACTTGTAATTTTGCGGGCATTTATACACATGATGCTGTTTAACCTTACTCTTTCCGGTAAACCTACAACGACAGTGGAGCTGATGGTTAAACAGGACCGTCATTAAATTCATATGTTCTCATGGGTGGCGGGGCCAGTGGGTCAGGCGGTCACATGACACCGTAATAATCTACTGTAAGGGTCAGTTTCGCATAAGAAAAAATAAACCTGCACTAAAATTAAGACTTCTTTCGTTAAATTAATACCGTAAGTAAAGGCAAATTTGAGTATCATTTTCAAATATTCTTCTAGTGAAATGGTGTAGTATTTCTAGAATTTGTATGATCCTTATTTTTTATTTGTAAAGGATATCGGTTATGACGTTAAAACAAGTATGACGTTAAAACAAAAATGTATGTATTATGTAAGTTTTTTTTGCCGATCCCTTAATAACGAACCTTTTCCGCCACCCTTGTACGTTCTCATTTACGTAGTAGATCTTTTACAACTTTGCAACACATGTAAATAATTTTGCGAGTTTCAGTTCTGCAAAAACCGCTAAGAAAGGCTGAGTGGTCGGTGATGAAAAGTTGTTTGCGCGGTTACATAACTCTCGCTGGTTGCTGTCTAGAGGCCGAGAGGTGTTCCAGCAAAGTTGCGTGCTATTTCTTATAGCTTGTGGCTAAATTACACAACTTGAGGCATTGAGTAAAAATGCCTGTCGCACAAAATTCGGTTATCACATTTCTTCTAGCAACAGGTTGTTATAACCTTTTTCCGTGTTGAAGAAAAGATTGTATCCATTGCAAAGAGTACAAGAGAAACCCTCAAACTGAAAGAAGATGCAGATTGGTGTTGTACACTGGACGTTTTCAATAAAATTTTATACTTTATAACACCTCTCTTTATCGCATGGACGCCTTTAATTTAACACGAATGCGAAATTCTTGTAAAGCAAGGAGCATAAGGTTTCTCCTGTAGAATCAGAGAATTTTGATGGCGTGGTAGTTCATGTGGGTTTCGAGAAATATGGATGAAATGGCAATGGACGCGAACTTTGTACGAGTATCATTTTACCTAATGGAAAATTCTAATTACAATAGCTTCTATGGTGCGCAGGAACTCCGCGTTCCAGATCGCAGGCACACGGTACATTTTCTCTTCGTTCATTCTCGGGGATACAATTACACAATTCGTGCGTATTAAAAGAGTGGCAGAGTAACTGACAACTTACCACAAAAAGACAGTCACTGCAGTAACGCACGCCATGTGACTCGAATCTGCCGAGGTCATAGAGTTCTGCGGGCAATGCCAGGACTGGATGGTCCATTCAGCTGGCCATTTTTTTTTTTTTTTTTTTTGCTAAGCAAGTCGAGTTTCCATTTAAGCACTAGCAGCTTGGTTTATTATATCGCAAAAGTGGGCGCCTTTCTTGGAGAGCAAAATAATTTTTTTGACACCATTCGGTGATGTAAATGACCCGGAATATCAACACAGCTACACACGTCATATGTGTGAGCCAGTGTTTCGCGCTAATGCGTAGCGAATGGGAAGACTTGGTACTATTGGGTCTCACTGTGCGACACTTAACTTATTTTCCGTGGTAGTTGCCTTTTATTGCCAGAATAACCTGCTGGCATTTCGGGACAACACGATTCGGACATGCGGCACGAAATCTCACTTGGTAATTTCATACGTTAATGTGAAACCGTTATATAATATTTAGCTGGAGTTGTACATACACGACGTGCACTTGTTGCGTGGAACCGTCGCCTATCTGCAGTAGACAACCGGTTATTCTTCTGAGAGCGGCAAAGAGAGCAGAGACGCACAACACCTCCCGCTCGGCCGTGCGAAGCTGGACTGCGCGCGCACTTCAGCCGCGGCGATCTAAGAGACACCTACTCGCATGATCAGCCCGCCGCGCACGCACTGCTATAGGACGCATGACTGACCACGTGTGAGGAGCGGGGGTCGTCTCTCCATACCTTACGCTTTTCCCGTCCAAAACCTGTATCTCTGGGGCGCATGCGCAGTAAGGACCCCCCCCCCCCCCAACTGCACAGCCACCCCGTTAACTGGACTGTCGGAGCGCGCTGCGGGCGCGACTCACCGAACGGGTTTTGCACTGAGCGATTTGACAGTGAGAAGAAACCTCAAGAAAAAAATTTCGTATAGTCTACTCGTGATACCTTCATACTTTTTGAATCCAACATTAGAAAACCACGCCATGTTTGACGTGTCTGGATATTTCCCAGATAGTTCATGTATCACAAGTGCTGTTTAATTATATTGATAAAAAAATAATTACCTTACTTTAGTTTTCCGATCGGAACTCGAACCGGCGACACACTCGCCATCATCTTCGATTCCCAGAAGCAAGTCGCCCATTTGCGAAGCAAGTCGCCCATTTGCGAAGCATTTCGCAAAACTTTTCACCGACCATTCATCCATTGTACGAACTTTCTCCCCTCGAATGTCCTCACGAAACACACTGTGAATGATCCATCTGGTTGGAGGACAATTTCAGGTACTGATCTTTTAAGAAACCCGTCTTATTCTCCCAGAAGGACTTCTGCCATTCATTTGGAATTTCAAAACATATGGGAGCACTCTAAGAAAACACATTTACTCGTTCGGCCTAGACGAAAACACGCAGATAATTACAAAATTAATATTTTAATATGCTTGTAGGTGTATACGAACATACATATACATATAATTTTAAAATTTATTTTAAACATAATTATGTAAATTCCTCTTTGCTATATGTATACATATGATAGTATCTGCGTATTTTCTTCTAGGCAGAAAGATTATGTGCGTTTTTTTTTAGAGTGCTTCAATATATTTTTTGAATTTTAAATCTTTGGCAGAAGGCCTTCTTGGAGAATAAGACGGGCTCCACAAAATATCAGTATCTGAAATGTTCCTCCAGTCAGATGGATCATTCACAATGTGTTTCATGAAGTTATACAAGGGGGGAGGGGGGGGGGGGGGAAGTCCGTACAAAGAATGAATGAATGGTTCGCTGGACATCGACGATGATGGCGAGTGTGTCGTCGGTTCGAGTTCCGATCGGAGTCAGTCAGCAGGATTCATTCGCCAGGGCTCAGTCGGCAGGATTCATTCGGCAGGAGTAAGTCGGCAGGAATAAAGTGTATGAATTCATGTATGCTTGAAGACGATGCAAGCCACTGGCGATGTGAAATTGAGAAGGTCATGTACGATTGCATGCATACGTTCAACGACTGCCCAAACATTAAACGGAAAACAATTCTGTTACTGTGCCAAGTCCTTCAGTAAAAGTTGCAATGCGCGGCGACACGGGAAGAGTTACCGTTTGAAGAATCCATGCCATGCTTTACTTAGCTGATATAAATGTTCAAGGCAGTTCAAGTCGACGTGATAACTAAATAAACACATCAAGGCTGATAAATGCAGTGTTTTTTTTTTTTGTCCACTGAGAAACAGCATGCGATGACTTCGTTACCTCCTGTTAATACGCTACATAGAATGTTTACAGACGACGAGGGAACTCGCACGATGAAGGATTACGACAATGACCACATGCAGTTTATGCAAGGTGATACAATGAAGTAACACTTCAAGATCTGCAAGGGTTTGTCTACTTGGAGCGAGCAATTGATGTCGCCATTACCGTCTGCTACATCGACGAGTATGTTTTCGCAGACTATATGGCGAACAAATTAAATGAGGAGAATATTCTTGAGGGATTTTTCGCAAGTAGTTGGTTGGCCTGGTCAGTTGGCTCGCTAAGTATGACCCCTTCGTATGGTTAGCTGTGGTACAAATGTTTTGCGCAAATTTTACGAAGATTTTGTGCGAATAGGTTAGCTACGAGACTCTTATTAGAGACTGTTGTCGAGATTTTCCATCATCGTTTATATAGGTGGACGGTATAGCAGGTTGGTCTTGTCGGTTGTTCTAGTTTTGCAAGAACTGGTCTCGTCACGGGTTGTTTTGTTCTCAGTCAATCTCGCCAGGAACCAATCTTGGATGGAGTTTTGTCTTATGTGGAGTCAGTCGTTGGCTAGTATGGTTAGTCGGTATGAATCCTTGTGACTAGCTAGTAATGGCCACTTGTATGGACTCAGTTTTTTCAAAATTTTTTGGGTTCTATGTAATTGGGGTCAAGGTCAACGACAACCAACATGGTGGCTAAATCGACAGTTCCTCTGGCGGAGAAATAGTTAATTAATACTCTAGCATCACCTATGCGATGAAAAAGTAAACAAATGACAAACGAAAAAATGAATATGGTGAATGGAATGCATTGTACAGATTGAGCATAGGAGAGGGGATAGGGGAGGGTAATGTTAATACAATGAGAAACATTGGTGGCGGGTCGAACGAGAGTAAGTAATCAACCAATAAAATCACTTTTGGGTGGTGAAGCGAACACAAATAATCAACCAATGAGAAAAGTTTGGTAGGTTAAGTCGTCTGTTGGACATTGTGCTGAAGGAACCTCCAGAAATATAAGTATTTTTGTTTTTTTAAATAATGTTTTATATTGGTCAAATTTTTTGGATTTAAGGTTATTCAAGGTCATAGACATAGAATCAAGGTCTACGGTTAAGGTCACCTGGATTTAATATGGTTGTTGGGTGATGTCATAACATGATGACTGGTCGGCTCCAGTCCATCATCCTTTCTAAGACAAAACCTTCTAAATTTTAATTTTATAAAAAATATTTTATAAATGTTTTGTTGCAAGGTCATCCAAGTTTATGGGCACGAAGTCAAGGTCAAAACTAGTTACAGGTCACCCAGATCCAATATGGCGGTTGGTTGACCGGGATGACAGAGCATTGCTGGCACCAGGCGCCTTTACCAGGTGCCAGTTTCGTCCAATTTAAAATACATTGTGCGCGACTCATCATAAATATTGTACAATATTAAATGTACGGGAACCAGAATTCATAAATCCGTCTGAATACTTACATAAAACGATACATCATACATTCATAGATTCAATATTTAATTTGCATTGCTTATGTGTAATTGAAAAATCGTAATCATAGAATTTTGGTCCAAATTGTATGTATTGTTTCACAGGTAAGTAATCAAATAAATTATTTAGACTTCGGCTAGATTATTCCTTGAGCATTAGTATATCGGATTACTGAGGTGAACTAGGACCCAAAACACGAAAGACTTCCTGTATAAGCAGTATAATAAATCGACTTACCAACCGAGTGGCAGAGATGTCGTTTGAACCCATATTGTAAGTATTTTATCATATCCCATATTTTATCCGATTGGAGTAAGCTATGAACATTAAAATAAAAATTAGTTTCAATTTAGTGAAAAGAAACTTGCTGCATTTATAAAATCAACAACTCCCTGGCAACCTATACATTGAGATTGGCTCACAGAATTAATCGACACGTCGTTAAAACTGCTCATTCCGCCATTTTCATAACCGCCTTCCACAATGAATTGACACGAATATAATTTCCGTATAAAAGTTTAAGTTTGTTTGTATAAGGAAACGTGCGCAGTGTTGATTTTGCAAATAAATTATTTAATGCTAATGACGAACAAACGTGATTTTAGTGAAGTAAACTCGCAAGGATTGCCATAGAAAAATGCGTGTTAAAGAGGTTACAACAGTCAGTTTGCGTGTGTATATAATATAAAATAATATGTATGTATGTATGTATATATATGTATATATATATATATATATATATATATATATATATATATATATATATATACCTTCACAGCCCCCTCAAATTCCCCCCTCCCCCATCACATTTTTTCGGGCTCATATTTTATACTATTTGGTTATTTGGTATGTTCCTTTCTTTTTAAGTCCTTTGTCCCCCCCACCCCCCGCCAAGCAAGTTATGCCCTTTTGGATAACTTCGCCTACCATGAGTGGGTACCATAATATGTACCACAATTATGGTACAAAGTAACTAGGGCCAATTTTTCGTGTTCCATAATTATGGCACGGGGTACCATAGTTTTGTATTACACACAATTATTTCGAAATTTGTACCATAGTACCATAATAGCACATGCACCTTCCCAGCTTTCCAATAAGATATATTTGGTTCATGTCGGTCCAATATAACGCCCACAATTATTAAATATAACCTAAATGTACCGCAATTTTAACATTACTCCCATTGTAATTGCAGGTCGGTATATGCGAGCGAGCGCCGACAGGCGAGAGTGAGCACGTGCCGATGTTCCCATACAACACTGTACTATAAGTACTATTTTCGTGCAATTACCTGTTTCGCCGATGGTGGCTTAGTCCATGTATTCCGCGGGCACGTCCCCTGGTTTCCTGTTATTCAAACTTGCAATACATCTCTATTTGTACACAGTTACACTCTACTTCGCCCATAGTTTTGCACAAACAGCTATCTACGGTTTTACGTTGTTGACTGTTTGTCCGCCATTTTGCTGAAGCTCATGGAAACATGTCAGTATAGCACAAACATTTCTTGATGTCTATTACAAACACGGCCCTTATAGTTTCACAAACTAGTAGTTTTACAAGATAAATCTTCGTACTGTTACAAGCATGTGTAAAACTACAAAGAATTTCTCAGTTAAAATTACAAATATTTTTTACAGTGTACTTTTCAGTGCGTGCGAATCCGGTGCGTCGTCCCTTTGGTGTAATCTTCAAGACTTGTTTAAGCTCTTAGTCTGCATGAGGCTTAGGTATATTCTGGAAGTTGAACATTAGCAGGGATTCAGAAAAGTTGTAAGTAACCTTGAACCGTCTACACACACGCACACACGCAACACACGCACACACACTATTGTTTACGAATTTGCAAAACGCGCCAAGCAAGGCGTTTCTTCCAGTCGCTCAAACTCAACCTCTGGTCGTGACGACTGCCGGCTCGTTTTGTGTTTGCCGTCTCGGACGCGAATGAAATCAAGGTTTTTCCATTTTCTGGCTTATATAAAGATAATTGCTAGGAGATTTGTTATCTTGTGTTTAATTGAAGTGTCAGTTATATCACCTTTTGGACGTGAGTCAGAAGCACAAGAACGAAAACAAGCTGAAAAAGAAGCAATAGAGGCTGGTAAAATATCTCAAAATAAGTTTTAAAATCTCTGAAGAAGCTAGTAAGCAATCTAATAGAAAAGTGGATGGTGATACTTTAACAAAATCGTCCGTGCATTACGTTCTTGTTTAACCCTACGACAACCGGGTTTTGGAAAAGTTCTACTGCATAGGAACACTAGCGTGACTTTATTTAAAAACAGAGGTTAAATTTGTGCAGAACGCCATGATAATGTTCGTTTATAAATTCTGGACTTAAAGTCCTGGCACATTGACAGATATTTCATTAACGACGCTGTACGACGGTAAACTGTGTCCTGAGCTTGAAGTAAAGTCAGAAACTTGTCGAAAGATGTTACTCTAAAACTATTTTCTGATTACTCACCGGATAACCTATCAATAGCAGCGAAACATAAGTCCACGTATGTCTGGTTTGACATAGGCCCTTGCGTTAACACAATTAAGTACATTCCATGTATTTTGTTCGAAGATAACATTTTCTGCACATTTTGTTAATCGTAGTAACTTAAAAAAAAAAAACCGGAGAAATGTTCTCCAAATAAGACATCAGGGGGGGGGGGGGGTATAAAATCCGTTGCCTGTTCCAATGCCGGGCACAGAAAATGTAGTAAGTGAAAATCATTGCAACAAATCTTACTTTACAAAGGAATAGATAGTGTGTTCCATAAACAGATTGTATGTGAAGGTGATAGGTGGAAAGCGAATTTATGAAGGTGCCATATTTCACGCTATTATTAGTGTCAAGATTTTTACTTTTCCAAGAAAATAGCACCAAGATTACAGGTGTTCGTAATGGAAATTTCTGGGGGACTTAAGAATTGTTGAGAAAATATGATGAGACAACTCGTGAATATTTGACTGAAGTGAAGCACATTCACTTTCAAGGGTAAAGCTTGAAATTTAAAGCATATTACTTATCCTGGATACGACAGAGTGGGATGAGAAGAATTTGAAAGCCATGGTACAAAAAAGGCAAGATGGCGTTTACAATGGATTAGAAATGATGCAACGTTGAATTTTTTTTCGCTAAGAATATAATGTTTTTACTTCAAAGTATATAAAAAAAATATATATATATATACCGCAAATTCAAAATTTTGTACGATTCGACAAATTATTATATTTTTGCGCAAAAACTGGTGAATATATTACTAATGAAGTAGTTTCAGCGGTAGACACAAAATTAATCCCACTTGAAGACTGCCCGGCGCTTAACCGTTCACTAAAGTTGAAGAATTGAAAATGTTCATATTTATGTATATTACGGCAAGATATTTCTTCCCCACGTACATAGAATATATGATAAATAATATAAAATCACACTGCTTGTACATATTATTACTTACCAACAGCTGTTAAAACGCCAGTACCCTGTAGTGCTTAATAGCTCAGTCAGTGAAATGTCAAAAATGCCCTTGACATTTTCTTAAATTGAAGTAACTAGTGAAAGGACTATCAAATTCAATATATATGTTGTTATAGAGCTCAAATTAAGTTTTAAAATTTACAACACCTTATATGTAGTATGCACATCACTTACCTGTTAAAAACTTAATGCGTTTAAACCCAACTAAGGAAACATGCCAATACACTAAAAACCAAGAAATAATTAGTAGATTTCCTAATGGAAAGAAAAATAAAATGATAAATAAAACTGTGAGTGGCAAACAACGTTGAAAACTTACAAATTACAGTATAAGTGAATACCTCATGTACCGATTTAGGTATTTTAACCACATGGCATACTTATCTCATGAAGCAAACATGCTTTGGTTGTAACACTGCAACACTAACGCAGCTGTGCCTTTCGCCACTAATGAAGCACGCCTTCTAGATATAATTTTAATAAACAGTAATACTATTAGTTCTTTTGTCGCATTGTGATGTGTGGTAAATCTGAAACAATAGAATAATTAATACAATTTAATTTTAGTGTCCGGGAAATTTAAATAAATGGGATAAAAGTTTTTAACTCTTAAATTCGTTGCAAAAAATTTAATAAAATGTCAGCTAGTGAAATCGTACACTGTGCTATATCTGCGGTTATCCTTGGACGGGGTTCGAAAACGAATGATACTGTCTACAAACGAACCTGTTTTTTATACTTCATTTGGAGTTTAGGAATGCAGTACCCTCCAGTATAATATATACTCTTCTATAAAAATGTCTAAGTCCACATTTGACGTGAGATGGTAGCATTCGTCAACCAGGAACAAAAAGTCAACCTTTTCAATTCCGGAATGTAATTTTGCCGCTTGGAACTGAGAACGCAGAATTTTTTTTTAAAGGAGTTCGTGTAAAATAAAGGTCTAAATGGCTTTTCGAATTTCTTGTAAGGTATTTCGCTCACATCCGCACTTCTTAATTAAACATCATGTACATACCGAGCGAAATGAAAAGAAGCGATGAAAAGAGAAAATAATTAAATTCTTTTTAGTTAGCAAAAACAGATGAGGAAATATAGTAAAAGGCAACTTTCATGGTAATAATGGCAACTACAAGTTTCTCATTCAATCGATACAAAACACTACCATTTACCAAGTAAATAACTTCAGTTGTCAGTGTATATAAAATAAATGCCATTAGTCTTTTTATGTGCTTAAATATAAAAAAAAGAGTATCCTCTGAATCGGTTGTTTTGTGGAATAGCTAACTGAGAACTAACTGAAAGTCTTTACACAAATATCGATTATGGTTAGTTTTTCCATACCCATAACTGGCAATCTCTTCCTGGGAACTGGAAAAGAAACAGATTTTCAAATAAGCACCGCAATGAAAGCAGCGATATCACTACATGCGTTGTATAAAAGTGTTTATAGATATTGAATTACTGCGCTGTCTCATTTGAAAACAACTAATTATCAAATTCTGGTTTCCTACTTTTCCTTCATGGACAGGTGTGCCACTCTTACGTACCAGATGAGTTCGCGTTCGTCCTCCAATATGTACACGTCATGAAAACTATTTTGGCTGTCCACACGCACAGTATCTGCAGAAAATAAATTCCTCTCTACAGTAAAAGACAATGAAACACCTTTGCAACACATGCTACAGGCCACTATCTTCCAGATGTGTTTCTGATCGAGGAGTTGGCTGGAAGAAAGGTCTTAATAAGAAAATCACATTCCTAGATAATGACAGCTAAATGTTTTGGAGACGCATTATTTGCATCAAGAAGTTTAAGCTGAGCACCATAGAGCCTTAAAAAATAGATTTTTAATATTTCACGTACAGTGAATAGCTTTGAATAATACCCATACAATAAACGAAGGTAAAGATACAATATCTATTATTGTACCAACGTCGGTCCAGAGAACAATCGAGCTATCAAAACCACTGCAGATTTCGTGTGTGATATCTATGGACAATGAGAAACACGATAAACGTTATGATAGCAGAAGGTCCTTACCAAAGAATAAGCTTACTAAACCCTTTTTTTAATAGGGCGTCGTACACGATCAACGCTAAACAGACAAATAAATACTTATAGGTTTTCGGAAGCAATTATAGGAAAACTACGAAACGGCAACCCTAGATATTAATTTTCTCTAATTTTGAAACCAAATATATACTTATAGGTTTTCGGAAGCAATTATAGGAAAACTACGAAACGGCAACCCTAGATATTAATTTTCTCTAATTTTGAAACCAAATATATTTATAATCTGATGTATTACTGTCGAACTATTTCTTGCGCTGTAAATATGAACATTTCAGTGCGGCGTTAGGAATAGCGCTATAGACATGTAGGTAGGTACCTGTCCATCGAAATATTTACTCGCAAAGTAGCCAGAAAACTGTTTTTTAAGATCGCCCTTTCTTGATTTTTCTGTACTTTCTTCCAAAAACCTGTTTACTGCAATCAACGTGTTCATAATCAACTTAGGTGCCACGCACGTACATCCCACGCCAAGTTCACAGATTCATACGGATGTGAAAAGATGTGGTTGATGACAAAGTGAATTCAGTTAATGAATTTTTTCGCTGGTCAGGAAGCGTGGTGCCTGGAGCGACATCTAAATTTTACACAACAATTTAACCTTTATGGAAATGTGGCTTGTTACTTTACGTCATATCGGCCAAATAAAATATTTACTAGATTAGATTCAGATTTATTTTCGTAGCATGGGATAGGAAAAATAATTCCGAGAAGTGAGTTTTACAGAGTTTGTTTGTAATAAAACTGGTACTTTTTTTTTTTTTCCTAACATTACCATGGCTTCCAAAATATAATAAGAAAAATTACTAAGAAGAAAAAGGGCTTGTATAAATACGCCATTACTTATGTTTTTCGTAAGAAAAATATAGTGTAAAGGCCGTGTAAATTCGATGTGTATTCTAGTGACTATCATTGCAAAATAAAAAATGCACGGTCTTATCCACATTTTGTCCTGTAAAGTATAGTTTCAGTTTCCTAATATGTTGCCTAAAAAGCAAGAATATCTTGGAACACTCAAATTTTATGCAAATACTTAGGTGCACGAAACACAGAATGTAATGTTTACAATAAACTCAAGATATCAATTTCTTATGTTTGTGACAATTTTTATAGTCCATTTCATATAAGTGGTCTCAAATTTGACAGACAATGTGACCAACCTACCCAGTATGTAAACAGTAATTGCTCTCGCTCCTACAGTATTGTATCAGCTGATGAACTGCTGCGGGATCCGTGTTGTTAGGTTGGCTATTTTGATGATGTCTTTGGAAGAAAGTAGTACTCGGAACTAAAAGTTGTGATTTATAATTTTAACTATACTTAGAACATTTATGGTTTAAATTATGTTTCTAAAGCAATATTAAATTTTCTTGGCTATTAGTAACGGGACTTAAAAATCACGTTCAGCATTTATGACAGAGTATGTCGACACATACTAACAGTAAACGTTTCCAGCCAATGGCTAGCCAGGTTTATGTTTCCAGCCCGGTGAAGGCAGTTGCGCTTTTTTTCTCATCGTGTTTATTATACGAATATTTTATTGGTGTTGTCGGAGTATTTAATCGGTAGTTCATTATTTTTTAATTTTTATTTGCTTTTTTTTTACATAGTTGGGTGTAGCTACCGTTGTATTGCGTTTTGTTGAGTGAAATGTAATATTAATCGGCACGTCGTTATAACTGCTCTTTCCGCCATTTTCCTAACCGCCTTGCACAATGAATCGACACGAATATAATTTACGTATATAAGTTTGTTTGTTTGTGTCGGGAAACGTGCGCAGTGTTGATTTTGCAAATAAATTATTTAATGCTAGTGACGAACAAACGTGATTTTAGTGAAGTAAACTCTCAAGGATTGCCATTGAAAAATGCGTGTTCAAGAGGTTACAACAGTAAGTTTGTGTGTTTTGTAAATGTATTTGTAAACCGTTAATATAATTATTGAAATTCACGTGGCCTGAAAAATGCCGCACTTTCCACACTTTTGTAGTGAGTGAATAATATTTGTTTGTCTACATCGTAAATTAGAGTGTAAGGTTAACTTCGGAATAAGGGGGGGGGGGGGGTGTGGGTGTGTGTGTGTGTATATATATATATATATATATATATATATTGCTGCATCTGTACTAATACTAACAGCGACGTATGTACGCGTTTTGTATTTTCATTAAAATATTAATTTTCAAAGTTAAATAATTTAAACGATATTTCCATACGAGCAAAATTTTCCACTGCTCCATCAAAACACTATGCAACTCAAAATGCCACACACACTCGTGCCGGAATCACATAGACCAGACCAACACAGCACGACACGACCAAAAACGCAACCACGACACATTTCAATGTGACTACTTGAATTTACAGCACGACCCACACCACGCGCTCTACTTTAACCTAGCTATTTAGAAGGTGCTGATATGCTACGTTAGTCTCAAAGACGGCGAACAAGAGGGAAATTGAAATACATAATGATGACAAATTGGTATCGCTAATGCATACAAAAGTAAAATTATTATTTTTAAGTGTTAGATACAGTAGTTCTCAATTAATTTTTCTTTTAATCTGCGTATTTACCATTGTAGGGAAAGCTTGCAATACAATTACATTTTGCAATGTTGTACATTCTGTGCATCATGCCGCACGACACGACAAAGAATTGAAATAATTTCAAATCCAAAATTGCTGGTCGAACGACAGAATCGGTCGGGCTTACGACGATCTATCTTGTATATCATTGGCTGTTGGCCGTCATGTCGCGCGCGTTGGGGCTATGTGATTCCGGCATCATAAGAAAAGCAAAATAAACCCGTCTCACGAAAGACGATAAACTAAAGCCCCACCCCTAACTCAGCTCACTTTTTTTCCTTTTCTCCTCGAAATAAAATTAAGATGATACCTTAATTGTGCCCACATTTCATTGCTATGAACATTTATATGTGTTATTTTTGATTGTAACTCTAATACTCTGGTTCTGGAGGGTTTCAAAATGTAAAGCTTACTGGCTATAAAAACTTGTAAGACAACTTTTCGATATCAAGTAAATTACAACATGCTTATCAAACACAATTCTTTCAATTTAAGCACCCAACAAAGGCGCTCCAACATCATAAAGAAGTGTCTCGTGCATCAGCAGGAACTGCTACATTCCAAAATTTATCGCTAAGGAAAATTAACTTTATGATGACTTCAATCTTGGGAAGGTGAAGCATCCTTTTGGTGTGTAAGTAACATTTCGTTTGATATATTGTTACTGTTGGTCACATCTGCTTCTCTAAAGCGCTTGGTAACATCTCTGAACTGAAATATAGTTTTCCATTAGGTACCCGACCAAGCCTAGGGATGTATTCACAATTTTGAGGGAGGTTGTGCGACTGAACTTTAGTGTAAATATCAACACTGAGTTAGTCAGAAATAAGTTTTTATTCAAAGCATGACAATCTGAACACGTAGGTATTTGAGAAAAGTTATTATTATAGTATTTTGTATGTAGACCTGCAATACTTAACATTTGAGTTACTAAATGAGAGTTATTAAAATTACTGAAATTAGTGACATTTGCTAAAATATTATTTTGGCTATCTACATACTTTAACATCCTGAGAATTATAACCACCATAAAAGTATCAGTCTGTACAGAGTTTGTTGTCATATCATACCATGAAGCTGAATTATGTACTTTTAATGCAATAGTAGGCATAGTCTGTATGTAAGAATGTATTCTGTCTTTTAAAAGGTGTGTGTGGAGGGGAGCGGTATTTCTGTATTTGTGCATTTGGGGGGGGGGGGGGGGAGCTTGGTATTTGGTGTTCGTGGAAACCATGCGAAGTTTTTATGTCTACAAGAACTTTCCTCCAGTAAGTGTGACAAGATAAGTTGGCATGAATATATTTTGAGTATATTAAAAAACAGTTAAATATATTATTCATTTGACAGTCAAAATACAATTTCATTTTCGTGCATCCTGGTTACAAATTTCTTGCAAGGTAAAAAATTATCAATTTAAAGACTTATTACATGGGCTGTTAAGTCATTTACATAAAATATTTATAAACTAAAAAAAATGGGATTGTTGCCAACCTAAAACTGTTTGAACAGCCCTTCACAGCTTCTAAAAGTCATTTGGGAGGAGGCACATGCAGTTTGTATTCAAAAACAGGCAGTCATATGTTGTTTGTTTACAAATACTGGTAGTCACGTGGTGTTTGTTTGCAAACAGTTCAGTTGTGGCGGAAGGATACATAGCCAACCAGATGCCATTGGCACTACTTTCCTAGAACTGTCAAATTTGAGACCACTTATATGAAATGGACTATAATTAGGTAAAATTGTAGGTGGCTTGTTGGTTATGCACAACCACGAAAAGGAACTGATTTAGACTGATTAAATTTAAATTAATTTTATATACAAAGTTTTGAGTTTGAGCTCCAGGTCTGTAGTAAGTCGCTTTATATTTAAGTTAGATTAGTCTTACATGTAAGCCGCTACCTTATTATACTTTAATAAAAAAACTGCCGGGGCATCAATACAATTTTTTTTAAATATAATAGCAGCTTTATAAGTACAGCTTTCAGTTTTGTTAGTGATTTAACATAGGTTTCTAATTACAGATGCTAGCCACTTTTGCCTGTTTGAATGAATGCACTCGATTTCGATTCTGAGTGCAGTGTAGCTATAGCAGTGCTGCTATAACTTAGGACTTGGGAGTTCTGCCAATGTTGGGCCACTTCTCCATTGGAAAAATCTCACTCTTCCTCTTGGGTAGGAGGAGCCAAGTCCGTTCTTAGGCCGGTGTGACTATGCTGTAAAATATTTTATTCTTCTCGGTCGTTTAGTTGGGGTGGAAAGTAGTTAATGTATGCTAGTTAAAATAATGTACACATACCATTTGGGATAAGTAGTACTTTTTTACAAGCTTTTATTTAACTGGACTTGTTTGTATGTATGGTGTATGTCCGACCTCTATGTACTGAACTGGCATGCAATCTACCTGCAAAGGATTACTGTTCATCAGGTTGCAGCCCGAAGTTTGGAAGGGGCCAAATTAATGTATAAATGGTCTACATGTATGATGACAAAATTAATTGTTGATACTAAAATTTGAAAAATAAATTAACTATAAAAACATTTTAAAACCAATCTTTTAATTATAAATGTATTAAAAAGAGAAAAATAATTATAGTAGTTACAGAATTTGTAGAACTTGTAAGACATGTCAGAAAAGCCGTAATACACTTTAATAAAATTATGTATATTTATATTTAGTAAATAGAAGCTTGGCGCGAATAGTTAAGAGCCTCAGATAAGATATGTTCTTACTACGCTTGCGCAAATGATTTATACGTTCTATATTGCGAATAGTTAACAGCATCACACACGATATATGTGCATACTACGATTACGCAAATTAAGCATACATTCTATATTACACCAAGCTTTTATATACTAAATATAAATTGATATAAGAAATGCCCTTTGTCATACAATTATCGCCAATAATTTAAAAGTTATGAAAAGTTTTGTAAAAATATAATTTCTGTAATCGAGACACTCACGCACGTACCTATACGTGGGCGGGGGTGGTGGCGCGGGGTGTGGTGACGTTCGTGGGGTTAGAGAGTTGCCGGGGGGGGGGGGAGGGGGGCGGAAGGTGTAAGGCGAGCGCGGGCCCCGCACGTTGCGGCAGGCAGAAGAAACGAAATTGTACCGGGCCGGATCGCTAGTTTATTTTATATTAAATTGAACTTTTACCTATATTTTATTTACAGACTTTTTATGTTGACACAAGTATAAAACGCTCGTGTTATGTGACATATTTGGGAAACATGCCATACATGGGGTGATTTTTCAAAGGTCTGATTCAAAAAGTGTGAATAAATCGCGAACAGACTATACATCCGCAGCTTTTCGATGAAGCATTGCGCGAGCCATTCATATCAGCACGCCAGCAGTAATTAAGTAGGTCTACTCATAAGTTACATTGCGTAGAGATTCCTTATACGTGGGCGTACCGATCCGCTGATTGGCTGTGCTAGGCTCTCGGACGGACCTTGTTTCTGACTGGCTGTTACGTGTTAGAAGAGATTCCTCGTTGGCTGGGCCGCCGGCTGGCCAGTAAGTTGCCACATACGCGCTGATCGGCGAACGGCGATCCGAAATGTTGATGACCAGCGACGCCAATTATCTTGCGCGTGCGATTGGAATTGGCGCTACTACAAGCTGCTGTTTCCCTTCTGCATTCTTGTGTATTCTGTGTCTGCTCCATGTGCGCAGGGGCGTATCCAGAATTTTTTTGTCGGTCCGGGGGGGGGGGGGGCTGATGAGTATTAGTATTGTCACTATAAGTACATCGTTCACAAGTCACAGTGTAAGGATAGAAAAGGAAAGGAGGATATAAATTATTTATGCAAACTCGCTCACATATACACACAAATTTACAATAGGTTAACACAATAGTCACGTGTAAATTGCATCACAGTGTCATTTAAATATCTTACATTTTAAATATTTTATCATATGTGTGGTTAATAACAAATAAATAAATATAATGATTTTCATTTTAATACTGGGTGTAAAAAATGTGGGTCATATGGGTAATAAAAATATATAGATATGATTGACATTTTAATAATAGGGTTTTAAAAAAATGTGTGTAATTTCGGACGGGGGAGGGGGAAAGGGTCTGCAGCCCCTCACACCCCTCCCCCTCCCGCTGAATACGCCATTGGATGTGCGGATCGGGCAGACTAGCCCGTCCCATCGACATCTCCGGCACCGCTATCCGTCCGGGGAGTAATGAAAGCGGTCGTTCACTTGGGCGACGTTCCAAAATGTTACTCTAAAAGTAGAGTGCAGTAACATATAGTATAGTCCATTCACGGTTTCTTCGGCCTTTTTGAATCAAACCTTTGAAAAATCACCCTATGTATTGTGTGTTTAGTTATTTCCTAAATCCGCCATCTATCACAAGCGTTTTATACTTGTGTTAATAGAAGTAATTTTTTTCCTGTTAAATTGAAATGTTATTTATTATAAATTATAATGCTTCATTTATAAATAATTTAAATAAAACATAGGGAGAAAATAGGTATGTTGGTAGCACCTAGTGAGAAATAGTCCTTGTAGAAACTACTGTTACAGTTAGTACGCACGAGCGTGGTGCGCCGTCCTCCTGGTGTATTTCTCCAGGCTTAGTTAAGCTTACTTTACACGAGGCGAAGGAATATCCAGGAAGTAGAACTTTAGCAGGGCTTCAGAAAAGGTTGAAGTAACCGTGAATGGACTATAACAGCTGAGTAAAGCGTTATTGAACGTAGTTTTGGAACGAGCATGACGTAAATAGTATGCTGCGTTTACAAATATGTACTAAGCAACCAATGTAGATACCGAAATATGTTTATCACCTTCCCCAAATTCATAACTTACCGTAAATTAAACATAAAAATAGCGTCTAAAAATGCAACCTATATACTAGTTAACTTCTAAATCAAAATACGAATTTTATTTCTTCATCATTTGTAATTTTCCCGGGTAGGTATGTCTGTAACAAGAATGTCCACATTTCCTTTCAGTTTGTTTGATTCTACTAAACTTCCCGCCATTTTCAGTTTGCCCCTCGTTACTCGATGAAATATTCCGTGCAGAAATTGAACTGTGGCAAAATTCTCAGGAGCAAGTAAAATATTTTCTGAAGGTGTTTTGGGACAGCCAAATAGAGAAAGTTTACTCGCAGTTTAACGATTTGGAATGCCGCTCAGGCGATGGAACTCCTATGCAGCACGTTTGAAATAGGGTTTAGGTTTTTTATATAAAGGATTTATTAAACCTGTAATTGCGCATTTAAACTGTATTGTAATGAGGCTTAAGTTATATGGCGGGCACAGGGACTATATATTGATTAACTGACCTGGATTGGGGTGGCATTTTATGTGCGGAAACAGAATAAAACTATAGGATGTGCATGGTCCAGAATAAGGACTAGTATCCACAAAAAAAAAATTGGAGCGCCAAAGTTGTTTGCAAACGAGGTAAATCGTTGCCGTAAAACAGCGACCCATGGGAGGTGTGTTGCATGACGGAAAATGTCTATAAAAAAATACTTACATGACATGTACTCGGGTTTTAATAATTGTTGAATATAAACGTTTACGACAAAAACAGATAAGTACGGCCGGAGTATAGACTCATCGGCTGTGGTTGATAAGGAAGGAAAATAAATGGACAAACAAGGTGGTTTTGTGGAGTCCATCTATACTCGCTTCAAGGTGTCCTGAGACAGCCGGGAAAGGGGCACAGTGTTCAATATTTTGTGTCTGCAATGGAATGTTGGACTCGGTATCGGGTTCGGGAGTTCGTTGGGTTTTTTTTTGCCGAACTATAGACACCAAATTCGGTGAATTAATAGCAAAAAGTGGTTTTTGGATGTCGGAAACTATCCCAGACTCAGGACTTTTCACACAAGGTATACGTGCATATTTTGTGTGTTGCAACTAGCGCTGGCGTGCTACTGCACAGTCGTTTTTACGCCTGGAGAATAGTCGTGCCACAGAGTGAGCAATGTGTGAGGTTCGGCACCGCCAACACCAGCGAGTTACCATCGGAAGAGTTAAGCGGGATTTACAACGGTCCGTCGCGTCCGTCCGTCATACGTTCGTGCGTCTCTCAGCCGAGCGATTTACAACCAAACCTCGTACGTCCGTCGTACGTTTATTGCTGCAAACTTATAAATACGAAACTCTTTACAAATAGGGAAAAATTCTCCACAAAAGATGAAAATATTGTGCTGTATTGTTTTTCTAAGTACCCAACACAACTTACGTAACGGAAATTAATCGATGTAAAAAAAATTTCAATAGCATATAAAGCATAATTTTATCATTTTCTCTATTGCACAAAAGGAGCTCGTGTTTTCAAACGAAATTATCAATTAATCTTCAGTAAAAATTTAACTTAATTTCATTTTACAGTTACGTAAACAAACATATGAAAACAAAAGACAGCCAAAACAAAACACTGCACAGCCTTGTAGAGATCTCGAATGAACAAGTAACAAAACGTGCAAGTTAGAAGGCTGTAATTTCATCCGTCAAAAGTTAAAGCTTACCAAGATTTCGACAGACGGACGGATAGAATTAAAGGGCACCTCTGATTTGCTGTTGGTCACGTGATTGACGGACGGACGCAACGGGTCGTTGTAAATCCTGCCTTACTCAAGACTTATTGCTGGCTGTTATAAGGGTGCGGAAGATCATCAACAATGTTATAGACTGTTCACGGTAAAATGAGCACTTCTGAAAGCCCTGCTTAAGATCTACTTGTATGCACGTTGTGTATTCTTCCGCCTTATGTAAAATTAACGTTGCCATGGGCCTCATCATTTTATTCGTGCGTCGGTCAAATGAAACTTCGAATTTATCAGGAAAGGAAAATTTAACAAATCTGCTCATTTTTACAATTCGATGCATTAGGAAAAAAACAGAAAGCGAAAGAAATAATTTAAGCAATTATAAATGGTTACCTAAAACTTTTAATTCATCGTTAAGACTTGGAACCACTTTCGCTCCATCGTTACTAACTTTACTGGGCACATGTTACTCAGTGCGCTCGTTAAAATATATGCACGCAAGGGCAGTGACTTTTTTTAAGATCGATTTAAAAAGTGCTCATTTTATCGTGAACAGCCTTTAGTATTGCCACCGCAATTTATCCGCGCTACAACCTGCTTGCAAGTTGCCTGTATTGGGATATACTTAATTACTGCAGGATTGTTCGTACTTGGGACTGTGGATAGAGGACTAACAGCAGGGATTGAACTTAGTAATAAATGCCAGATTAGCGAACTGTGGCTTGGTAGGGGAGCTTAAAGTAACCAAGTAACTTTTTTGTAATTAAGTATTTATTCAGTAAAATCATGACAGACTCCCCGAGTAAACTTTTCGTAAAGTTCATTAAATAAATTAAATGGGGAGAAAACCTTAGAATGCTGACTGAGAATTTTATATGTATGAAGCTGACCGCGAGTGCGGTGCACTCAACATCCATCGGCAACTGGCAACAAGGATCACACCCCAGATCCATATCAACGGCAACAAGAGGCATATGATGTACTGGGGGGTAGTCCTAATCAGTGAAGAGAGGAGAAGTTTCGTCGACCAAACTGGCGGACTGGAAGAGCCGATATAATAAGTTTATTTCCGACCGAGTAGAGAACTGTAGTAAACAAACCTAGAATTCTGGTGCTCGTCACATAAGTAATGTGATAATGTGGAAAACATTAGATGTTGTCAGGACATTGTTTGTAACAAATTATGAGCATACCAAAGTGATTAGTTCTGATGCTTAAACATATTTTACATTATTCCACTACGCCTAAATTACACGTTAAGTACTCTTAGCGATATCAGAGGGCGTAGTACGAACCGATCGGTAAACACTGAAACCAAGTCTGGAATTGGTGAATGAGGGCAACCGAAGGGTTGGTTCAATATGATTGCTTGCGAATATAAAACATACCTCGGACGAGGACAGGATAGAACTTTTTATATACAACGCTTGCTGTCAATATTATTTTGGAGCCCTTCCACATTGATTAAAACGACTTTTTTTCAGACTTCTTTATCTCAAAACATTTTACCTGCATACAAGAGAAACTACGCCATTGGCTGTTCACAGTGAGATGAGTACTTTTGAGGGCGTAGTTTACTTTTTTTCTTATAAGCCATTTTTTATCCTTTCAACGCCACTTTTTAAAATAAATATTGCCATGTAAGTAATAAACACAATGCATATATTTCACCGGACTCTAAAGTTAACATTTAAGGCTACAATAAAATACATTTATTGAATATTATTCCAAACGAGATATCTGAACTGTCCTCAATTTTGGAAGCTCGGCAAGATAATTTTTACCCGTTGGTTGCTCTAATTTAAAGTCTGTCCCATTTATATACACAAATAAACACTAACGTAAAGGTTTCATATAGATTATATTTCTGTGGGGTGGGACCTGGTCAGGAAACTGAGTTTATTTTTTACGGACATACACTAAATCACCACAAGAACTGGTACAACCGCTTATATTTCTGTATGTGTGCTTTTTCAAACTTAACTCTGACGCATAGGCTTATATATATATAACTAAACTATTAATACTGGTCATCGTCTTCACGAGCATATTTCCAGAAGTCATCCCACTCTCTTAAAATTAATTATTTGGGAGACTGAAAGAGGTAATATTAAAAAGTGTCCTTTAGAATTTATCGTACAGAGAGTGTTAAGGGGTACGTATTAATGTGGGTGATGGGTGAAAGGTTTGGGGGAAGAGATGTGAAAGGGATGGTGGTGGGGTTGTAGGCAGTGTGTCATGCGAGCCCTCAGGGGTCCTCGTTTCAACAAGCGGAGAGAGCGAGCGGGTGACGTCTCAGAGGCTGCATGGTAGAGAGGTGGGATGTGAAGCAGGGAATGAAGAGGGGTTACATCGGGGCGCTTTTTGACCCAGTGATTTGAAAGCAGACGAGCAGCAGGCGGAAGCCCCCTCTCTCCTTGTGCGTTCTGCCTGCAAGTATCACTCCATGCAGGTGTCATATTTCTTCCAATGCAGATAGCACGCAATGCACACTGAGAGAAAATCGAACAAAATATTTGTTTGAATAGGGACAAATATATATTTAGTTGCCCTAACAAACTATATTATTGAAGAAAGAAAATTTGAAAAGCAATAAAATTACTTTTGTTCTTTCAACAAAATATGTGTTTGAATAAACAAAATCTCTGTATTGGGCAGAAAAAAAAAAGTAGACTGTCAACTAAATATTTTGTTGAATCAACTGTATATATTTGTTTGTCCACTCATTTGACTGCCTCCGTTCGAAAATACAGCTCGAGTGTTTGTAAGTTTTTGACAATTATGATAGTAACTGTGTATGTTAGTGCATCTATTGATGCTTAATATAGTTGACTCACAATAACGTCGGCCTTTTCTGAAGCCCTGCCAAATTTCTACTTTTGGTTACTGATTACGTATCCTTCCGCTACACGTAAATATAAACACTGCCATGTGACTTCTACTTTTTTAACTGTCAAGTGCGTTGGTTGCTGTTTACAGCTGTTGAAAGAATTATGTCATATTGCAGAAACCATTTCCTACGAATGTTCACTATTTAGGCCTATAAAAATATTTAGGTCAGCATTAACTATTTGTTATACACGATATAGGACGTTACACATAATACACAATATTTTGCCACGGCGGTGTTTGTTACAACTGTGGCGGAAACAACAGTAGTATTTAACATGTTATTAATATATGTTTGGAATAAAAATTTAAACGAAGGGACAACCAGTCCAACGAAACGACACAGTAAATTCAAGCACGCAACTCGTGTCGCTTATTTATTGTACTACGTAGCTTAGACAAACGTAAAAGATAGTGGTGAACACGCAAACACATGGGTGGGCCTAGTATTTCGTTGGGATTGTGGCAGGCATTCAAAGCACAGAAACGTAAGCTCGTTACACAACTGTGTTTCAAACACCTAGCGCGAAGGTACAACATTGTGATAAATAGTCGTGAACATAAATAATTAACTTCGTCATAACATCAGTTCATGGTTAAAACGTATAAACTTTGCACGTATGAGAAATCCACAGGCCTGCGTAACGATTAAAACGCAGCCACCATAGACGGAAATGGCGGCACACCCTTGCACACGCAGCGATCACAACACTCGTTACAGTATATTAATCAACCCTGCCGTGCCGTGGAAACGTATTTATCACAACATTGTAACTTCCCTAGGATGTTTCAAAAACACGAGTACGAACTTGAAGCTTCATTCAGAAACACGCCGTGCCAGTCGTAATTAACTGGGTATAATCGCCCGCCGCCGCCATATTGGGAACGCTTTCCACACCACGTCTGCCAACCTGCTGGATTTGTAAGTGTCGCGCAACGAGCTGTGTCTCGCCATCGCATCTAAAATATGCCGTTGAATCTGAAGAACATATAGTAGTAATTTAAACAATAAAATCTCGTTTCAGTTGTAAATTACAATCTCAAACATCGTTATTGTTGCTGTAATTGGTATGAAATGTGCTGAAATCAGAAATAACAAAATGTATACCTTTCCTACACAGGTGCTACGACTGAGAGAACGAGAGACTGAGAGAGAGCGACAGGCTTTGCTTCGCTTATTGAACCTTTATTCCGGATGATAAAAAAAAACACCAGCCTACACACGGGAATTTGCGCGGATATTTTTAATTGCAGCAATGAAATGTGTTTCCGTCAGTGCTATCTAACAATACAAATATATCAATTGGCAACATTTAACTTACAATATGTTTTAACCTCGTTTTTATGTATAATATTTGTAACTGTGAACATTTCTTACCGGCCATTGTCAACACGCCGCTGCTCTCGCTGTTGTTAATTCATATTTGATACGAAATAAATATTACAAGTTATAGAAGATACTAAGGTAAAGTTTCATTTATTCAATAATAGAGTACTCTAAAGTTAATCACAGTGTTAAATATTTGTGGACATAATACGCCTAGGGTGAGTTTTCAAAGGTTCGATTCCAAAAGGCCGAAGAAAGCGTGAATGGACGATAATCGCATAAACACATTAATAAAACAATGCAACAATAAACTGACAAGTAAAGCTGTAAAACTTGAAATCTTTGTTTGCACACGTTGCCCAGTATTTGCACTATTTTTGTTGAAAGCTTTCCGGCGTCATCAGTTGTCACATTTAGCTGAGATTACTAAGCCGTAGCGCTCGGGCGCAGGTGATCCAGGTTAGAAACTCGGTCGAACTTGTAAAATATTTTTCTATATGTCCAAACTGTTAAATGTACGTGGAGCCAAACAAATATTTAGTTGCAACAACCAAATCTTACAGTTTGGGGCAACCAAATGAGAACCACAAAATAAATTTGGTTTCAACAACAAAATATTTTATTTGTCTCCCCCCCCCCCCCCCCCCCCCCCCCCATACAAAATATAATTTGATTGCAACAAACAAACCTTTTTGCTTTGGTTCGACAAAACCTTTTTCTCAGTGCAAATGTCGCCGGACAAAAATATCAACCCGAGAAAATGTTACTCTACGCAAATGTCGCTGCGCACAAATATCGACCCGAGAAATTGTCACACTATGCAAATACTGCTCTTCAAAAAATTTCGCACCATGCAAATACCACTCCGCACGAATACCGTTCCCGAAAAAAACGACATTCCATGCAACTGTCACTTCATTCGAATTTCACTCTGTGCGGTTATCATTTCTCCCAGATATTACTCCGTGGAAATGTCACTCCGTCCAACTGTCCATAGTATCACGTATCACGACGAGAACACTGCACGTCAATTCAGAACCTTGCACGTAGCGGCGATCCAGGTATAGTCTGTTCGCGGTAAAGTGAGCACTTTTTGTATCAAACCTTTGAAAAATCACCCCATGTATGAGGTGTTTGGTTGTTTCCTGAATATGCCATGTTTCACAAGTTTTTTACACGTTTGTTCATAAAAGTACTTTATTTTTCGTCAAATTCTAATTTCATTTTAAAAAATTGGTAAATATATAATTTTAGATGTTGGTATTAATCTGTGGATGAAAAATTTTTGAGTAGTGTAGTATAAGGCGAGAAAGGTGGCTCGCCTGGCACTGCAGACTCGTTAAAAGCTCACGAGGTAAAGTGAGCACTCTTCGAATTCCTGCTTAAGATCTACTTGTATACAAGTTGTGTGTTCTTCCGCCTTATGTAAAATCAACACTGCCATGGGCCTCATCACTTTATTCATGCGTCGGTCAATTGAAACTATGAAATTATTAGGCAAGTAAATATTGTAGAAATCTGCTCATTTTTACACTTCGATACATTATAAAATACAGAAAGCGAGAGAAATAATTTAAAGTTATCACAAATGGTTACCTAATATTTTTTGTTCGACGTTAGTACATGGAATTACCTTCCCCTCCATCGTTACCAACTTTACTGGGCGTAAGCCACTCAGGGTTCCCGTTAAATTATTATAAGCAGGTATAGGCAGTGATTTTTTTTTCTAAGGGTGATTTTAAAAATGCTCACTTTATCGTGAATAGCCTTTTGTAAGCTTACAGAGCATGGTCTACCAGAGATCGTAAGCTATGAAAACTATTGTTTCCGGGTGATGTCAAAGACCGTGTGGTCCGAAATAGGCACGAATATCTGCGACTGATCTGGACTTACACAGCGTAACTGTGCAGATAAATATGCCTTACCTTCATGCAAAAATTGTCCTCTCTTCTTGCGTTTTCGTTCAGCCACCACCACAATGAATGCGTGCAGGATCGGAGCCGAGTGTGGCAATTCATGCGTCGAAAATGAAATGCATAATTAAACATTCCTGTCGAACCTAGTTTGTTGTCATAACTGTCACTTCGGTTGTGTTGCATTATAACACTTTTGATGTTACTAAATGCATAACCTTGCTATGGACACAGGCTGTAAAAATCTATTTATCTCTTAAATACAACCAATATTTTATTGGCTACATTTTCATTTTGAAACATGGATAATTTCCAACGTAAGCTTATCAATCAGAAAACGAGCTAAACGTTTTAATTCTCGCAGGGCCTGTCTATATGTACAGGCCGTCTGTATTCCCTGGAAATATTAAGATCTCCCCAGGAATACCTCTGGGCGTATGTTCAATGGCAAAAGTGGTTCAAGTATATGATATTATTTTTAATTTTTTGGCATAAGCACATGTCTATAAGTCTCCATTTTATTACTAAACGCGTATATTACAAAAAAAAAAAAAAGAAACTACCCCCAAGGATTTAAAAAAATGGTATTGGACAAAGTGCCATGAATTATCTGAAGATATTTGTGATGTCATCACACGAAGAAAAGTAATTGGATTTTTCTGAAATTGAAGAATACGTGGAAGTGTGTTTAAAAAAGGTTTTTGACATATTCAAAAAAAAAAAATTGAAGTACCTTTCCCTAAGAAGATAATAAAATTTATCTAGAGAGATTTCTTTATTTTTTATTTTTTTTAAACTAGGTAGATCTATTTTAGTTGATGTGTCTTACGAGAAATTTATGATATATATATTTTTTAATGTGTGCTGAAACCACAAATAATGACGTCAATGGGAAACTGTGTTTGTTTTCATAAATATAAAATACTTGTTTTACCACTCGCTGACCTTGAAAGCAAGTCCTACCACTCGGGGAAATTTTTTCTTTGTTATAACGTTTGTTTCAATGCGTTTTTTCCTGCACATTTTCATAAACAGCGACGTCACGTGTAACATATCATAATTTGTTTTTTTAAGTTAATTTTTACTGTGTGTTACACATGTAGTTGTCTTAAAAAAAGTTGCAGACATGCTAAGATTCGAAATTTATAACACGTTACGTAAGTTAACATTTTTAGTTCAGAAGGAATGGTTACACTGCAAGGTAAGATTAAGGCCAATTCACACTTAAGCAATTTTTCTGCTGAAAAATTAAGTCCGAAACGAATCAATGAATGTAACATGGCGGATGAGACTTAGCTCAAGGCTCCTGCCTGCAGGGCGCTTGCAGTGTTCTTGAAATGTACGTTTTTCAACGAAACTATTAAGAGAGGGATGGACCCCGCATTTTTTGTGAAATAGTTGTTTGCGCGAATACACGTATCTCGGTAAATAAATGTTCTGCAAATACGACTTTTTGTCAGTAAAGATAAAAAACAATTAGCTATGCCCTATTGTTTTTGTTTTTGTCGTATTAAGTGTATTCTTGGAGAAAAAATTCGTGAAAATGTTAAAATATCGGGTTTTAAAGCTTGCCTATGCAGTTTCCTTAAGCGGCAAGAGGAAAGTACAAAAATACGGGCGGTGGTTTAATATGTGGTCTTTCATCGCGTATGATAAAACCCCACTGTTGCATATCTAATGTGAACAGTACAGCGTTGCGTCGGAAATACTGCACGCCAAGGCGCGTAGGAGCGATGAGGCATTAGGCGTGCGTGTTAGTGTCGCCTGTATCGCTCCCTTGCTTCTTGACCTTGAGCGCGGAGCTCCATCCCACTCTTACGCATGCGTCCAGTGTGCTGATCTAGGAAAAGAAAACACGCTTCAGACGAGGGATGTTTAGTGCTTTCAAGATGCCACTCTTTCAGAATACTCCAAAACTGCTCAAAAGTCCTGTAAACTTTTAGCCAATAAAATAATGGTGTCACCGCTGAAAATCCCATATGTACACGCAGTGTGATGAGAACACTGCTCGCGAGTTCAAAGCCTTGCGCTTAGAGGCGATGGAACACTTGATACTTGTGGCAGTACCGCCCTTATCAGTCCCGTGCTACTCAGTCTCAAACGTGGAAAGCTCTATGTAAACGGGAGCCTTGAAAGGATGAGGTAGAAGTCTTCTCGTTTTTGTCAGTTCTGAGGAATAACATTTATTTAGCATTTAATTTATTAATATTTTGGCTGTCTGAGAAAAGTCCTTGACTCGGACAAAAGTGATTGAGTTATTGTATTTGTTTAGTATTTTAAATCAATGAATCTGAATAATTTTTAACTTGGCGAAAACTACTTACATAATGTGCATAACAGTACATAGTACCAACACCCATGCCATTGAAAACTCTATAAATCTATTAGTAGGGATAGGAAAATTTCGCGAATTCATTTCGAGACAAGATAGACGTCAAACAACACATATACAGTGAAGTCATCTTCGCAACTGGATCACATTTAGCCTATTTAAGCCGCTCTGGACGGCTCTGAGCCAATAGCAGACTTGCAAGGCAACACGTAACGAATCCCATACTGCTGGGTGTGGTGTAACGCAGGTTACTCTATGAAGCCGCAGCCAATGAACACACACCTGAGACTCGAGTATACACAGGACTGCGGAGTCTAGCGTATAGGTCACTGAACTCGCGAAACTTTCCTATCCCTGTCTATTAATAGGGACCGGAAAACTTTGCGAATTAATTTGAGCACAATCTAGACTTCAAACACATTTATATTTCTGTTGTGTTTGCGATTAAACCACGGGTTATTAGACACGGCCAGGCGAACTATGAGCCAATAACAGACCTGTAAATAAATAAAAAAATGAATCCCATGCCACCTGGTCTGAGGTAAATATGGCTTCACACTTGAGCAGCAGCCAATGAACACAAAGCTGGAGCTCGAAAATACATAGCACAGTGGAGTATGTATAGCCTACAGGTCGTTCACAACGCGAAATTTCCCTGTCCTTATCTATTAGTAAAGACCTGAAGAAATCACGAATTCCTTTTGGGACAAGCTAGAATTCAAAACACCTATGTTTATTTAACTTTAGCCATTGGTGCGCTCGGTGTCTGACACCGTCTGGAGAACGATAGCCCAATCATTGCCTTCCACCGTGAGAGCAGACAACCAATACACAGTTGACATCGGCAGATTTGTGTATAAGACTGTACAGCCCAGCCTACAGGTAACTGAACTCGCAAATTTTTCACGTCTCTATATATTAGCATTGTAATATTGCGTGCTGGAAAATGTCTGGTACAAATGTTATGGCATAACCGAGACAAATATTCTCCCCTAATCAGGTTAAGAACAAAATGAGAATTTTTTATGAGTGTGTTTGGTGCAGGGAAAATTTTCGCCTGAAGGAGCGCTGGCGTTCCAATGAGGTCGCTTTTAAGTTAACGGTAAATTGAGCGAGTGAAGAGGGTGATTGAGGTATGGAGCAGCGCCGGAATGAAGGGGCGGTAGAAGTGGGAGATCCCCAAGAAGACCCGCCGACCAACGGCGTCGTCCGGCACGATTCACACATGCGAAAATCTGGAGTCGCCCTGCCGGGGATTGAATCCGGATCGCCTTGGTGGGAGGCGAGCAGTCTAACCACTCAGCCACCGTGGACCCTAAAATCAATTTAAATGATGTGTCAGTAATTTTTAGTTGTGTGCATAAATTAGTTATGTTCATAGTGTTCACAAGTATAAAGAACTTTTATAAAATATTATAATTTATGTACACAACACTGTGTAAGGATTGAAAACAGAACCCCTGAACATAGTATCCAACGATAATATATTGCGGTTAACATTCTAAAAATAGGCCTAAACTGTCTGTAGTGAATCACTATTTTATGTCAATTTGAATTTTAGATAAAATTAGTCCTTTCAGTTCCACTGTATCGCGATAGGCGAAGATTGCTTATAGCTAAATAACGTCATGTTAATTGAGACAGCTTTTTATTCTTTATAGGTTCTTCCAAATTAATATCCACTGGTGGTTCATTAAACGTATTTAGCACGGAATGTAATGTATCCATTCTACTCGTAACAGGTTTAAATATTTCTTCATTCAAAACAACCTGTTTCATTCGAGCACGTTTAGCTTGTGAATATTTCGCCTTTACAGCAAATATCACTTTGTGTAATTCTAAAGCAGAGTCAGGCATTTTCTTTGTTTACATTAACTTTCAACCATTTATATATGAATCAAGCCATTGGTTTTTGGCAGGTGTATTAGGTCGATTAGTTTTCACCTTTTCAATCTTATCGACTTTACTCGAACGTGTGTCTAATATACTCACAGTTTTAATCCTCAAATCGTTACTAAAATAGTTTATTCGAGTTTTCAAATCATCAATTTGCTTTTTCACTTCTCTCTGCGTAGCTAAACCAGATGTTTTATTGACCAATTCAACACATATATTGCGTCATTTTGTCCATTTGTGTATCAGATTGTTTTGTAATCGTAGTGCTTACCATTTCATTAATTATATTTTTTTAATGTTCCAAGCATTCCTTTGCTGTAGTTTTCATATTTTGCAGAATAGTCATCACATTTGCCAATATTACCGAAATATAACTAATATTATTACACACTTTTGAAATAGTTTCAATTATGTTTATTAAATTCTTTTGTATTTTGATTAATAGTGATTTAAATACCTTTAGTGTAATGGTTTTTAAGTCTTCCATATAACGTTTATTTACCGCGTCACTAACTTTCACAGCCATACCCACATTGTGTAATATATGTCCATTTAAATCACAATTTCCATCGCGATTTCTCGTTAAACAGGTATTGTAATGAATGTGTTTTATACCGCTATGTCCGAACTTTGAAATACTCATTACTCTTCATCGGGAAGTAAAAAACTGTTAAATCCATACCTTTATTTGCCTTTATATAAGGGAGGCGGTGGTATAATTACCAGAAAACCGTACTAGTTTTTTCCAACAGTAAAAATACATATCTTTAAAGTTTGTAAATGCCATATCGCCTAAAATTTTATCATTGAAAATTTGCTGTAGATACATGCTATCCATTTTAAACACAATTAACATATTTGCATTATTGTGCAAATTATGTTTTGGTATATGTGTGTAACTTTGCGATAGATAAAAACAATCGACATTTTAATGTCTACCAAAATTAAAGTATTGTATTTTACCCTGCGGTTCCCACCAAACATAGTCAAATATAAACACGTAATTGGGTAATGCTTCATTCGGAGACACAATATCTTCTTTATGTGTAAAACGGAAATATCGCATTCCTTCAACCAACGACAAAATAGACTCTAATCATTGATATTTATCTTGTTGTATTGTTTTAGAAAACACACATACATTTTCAAATTTAAGTCCATTTGGATGTTCCAACAGCGACATAACAACACACACTTTCCCACATAAAGAAGGACCGCTTATTATACAACATATATTTTATGGTAAATGAATACCATGTTTCTGTTCAATAACATTTTCTTTCGTATTTACAATTACCGGGAGATTAACCTTTTCTTTATAACCTTCATTTCTACAGTATTAGGTAACATACTATCGTAAAAACTATAAATGTACGTCTATATATAGGTTGAAATTCAGTTGAAAACAATGGCTTATACTAAACACAACAAAAAAGGACAATGAGAATTATATACATTGATTAACAAATTACCATTTGAAGTTCATTTACCGAGATACAATTATTTTGGACCCGAAACTAAGCTTACAAAACATTTGGCACGAAACGATCAAGGAATAAATGCTTTGGATAATGCTTGTAAAGGAAGAATCCGTCAACATCTACAGACGAAAAACTAGGCGCTTTGGTTGTTGATAAAGTTATGCGGGCGAAGGTGAAAAGAGGCAGGGCACATGGGCGTAAAATGCAAGACGATACAAAAAACCAAGAAAAGTGGAATATTACCATTCATATTTCCAGCATTATCAGCTCTTGGAGCTGTAATGGGAGGCGTTTCACTCTTGCTAAATCAAGTAAATCAAGTGGTAAAGGAAAGTATCTTAAACTATATAAACATGAAAAAAATGCAGAAAGTCCTAAATAGTCTTCCAAAACATGCATTAACAAAGACATTGATGTATTTGTATAGAAACTGGATATTCCCTATTTCCGAGGTGTGTATGTGAGAGACGAATTACCAAAGAAACCAAACTGTCGCGAATGTATGATTGTTAATTTAGATTCGAAACAAAACAACGGAACACATTGGGTTGCATTAATTTAAAATGTAAATCAATCATTGTATTACGACAGTTTTGGCAATTTACATCATCCAATTGAAATACGCAATTATTTGAAAAACACGCAATTAAGATACAATTACAAAATGGAACAATTACCAAACACAATCAATTGTGGTCTTTTATGTTTACATTTTTTGATAATAAACAGAATATATGTCAATGAATTAGTAAACCTGTTTAGTAATATGTCAATTATGTTAATATTAAGTGGAAATTCATTGCAATTGTGGCTGGTATATTTCCCAGCGTTGGCGTTAGATAGAGAATTTCAAATAAGTCTAATCGAATTCGTTACTTACAATAGCATCCCAAACATCTATATAGACAATCATTTACATTCAGCAACAGTGAAAAAACATATAAGATTGTGATACCTGTAGGATCTTATGTGTTGGATGACTTAGAAACGTTCATTAAAGCAAAGTTACCTGAAATTGTACAATTACGATTACGTGGAAATCCAAATACATGAACGATTGTGATGTATAGTAATGTCGATATCGATTTCACAGAAGACAATTCAATTGCAAATATGTTAGGTTATGAAAGGAGAGTATAACCAGCTAATCAATTACACAAATTGTCAAAATAGGTTAATATATTGTCGGTTAATGTATGGTGTTTAAATGCTAATGTTGTAGGCGGATCATATTTGAATAGAAAACCGAAAAAAAAAACAATACATGAATTCATGTGTGTGGTGGCTCCTGGTTACAAAATAGTTGAAAAACCAAATACATAGATATATCTTACAGTAATAGTTAATCGAGTGGATGAATTAGTTGTTAAAATGGTCAATCGAGACAGTAAACTTATTTATTTTAGAAACTGAGAGATTTCTGTTTGATTACATTAAAGAAAAGCTATATAAACCCATGCATACTGTGTTTATTACAATCAAAATGGGTATTGTGTATAATATTCAATACACTCATAAAGTAGGTACTTCATTTTAAAATTGTGTTTCTAAAAAAAACATATTTCATAGAAAGTAGCTATAAAAATATGTAAACAGAACCAAACAACAATCATTTGAAATAAGATACTCATAAAGTTAATACAGTGCAACAATTCTTTTTAAAGGAATTAGGATATACCATTAATATAAATGGAAGACATACTTAATGTTGAAGAAACGATAAGTTATGATGATGCAATACAGAAATACAAGTATATGAGCCATTCTGGGCAGGACTGTGTACGTTTTCATCAAAAATAAGGATTGCTATACAAAATCATGATATTTACACATTATGCCGAAATCTAATTTAAGGTTTAGAGGAACAATTAAAAAGACAGCCAATACAAAGATTCCAGTAACTACAGGAGAAGTGAAAAACGGGATGCTTCATATTATCGATAGAATTGTATATCTGCTCAATGGTGTTGAAATCGATCAAACACGAAATGTTGGAATTACTTCCACAATAAGGAATTATCTCTTGGGAACTGCAAACAATCTTTATACAGGGCTAATGTCTGGGTGGAGCAATGCTAATAATTTTACAGTACAAATAAACCCTGGTAGAAAATACAAAGTTGTTATACCATTAAGTATGGTTTTGGGCTTCGCTGAAGACTACAAACATGTCATATTAAATGCTAAACAAGAATTAGTTATTATATTTGGTATCATGCACTTGAATGCAACATACAGCATGGCTAATATCGAGGAAGGTGTAACATTTTAATTAAAGAGTGTTGCATGGCTAATGCCACATATTTAAATTAACACTTGTGTATGTGTAAAGTTTTTAAAATATATCGAAAAAGGGAATCATCTAGATATTGCATTCATGTTGTGGGATTTGGAGACCTTTCCAGCTCTACCAACATCACAAAAGTTATTTTGAATGTGAGATCAAGTTTTTCATCTGAGAAACCACGATTTGTCGATATTTGTTCTCAAACAAATCGACAAAACAATTTAAAAGCTGATAGATCAGTATTCGATAAATGTGATATGAAAAATATTAAACTGCATCTAAACAGTCAAGCTTATCCCTATACCGAATTAAATGCGAACTTTGGAAATGGGGAATTCCTTATTTGCTACAATATGTACTCAAAGTTCCAGGAAATGTATTATAACTAAATGAGCTCACCAATCCTAAAACCTGAATCACTTAACACCAGAGGAATGTTATTTGTATTTCATGTAAGCAAGCAAGAGGACACAATTACCAATAGTGTATTTGATTCACAATTTGAAACTGTTGTAAATACAACAATTCTTGCAAATATTCCAGCTTATGCATTGATAATTCATTATAGATTAGTTAGTTACAATGTAAGAGATAAGCTGGTGAAAATGATGACTTGAGTCAGTAGGTGATGAGACACGGTTACGACGAGATGTTTTGCAAGGTGCAAGGATTTCAATCCCCAGAAAAATTTATAATTAAATAATTGGCAATTACTGACACGGAAGAACACACAGTGGTATTCAACTTCAAACGACCATTACACTGGAAATATCTAAGTCCTAAATACAATAAAACAAATAGATGGGTAACCAAACACCACCACAGTTTAAAATGGGAAAGTGGGTGTATGGAGTATGAGAATATTGCAGATACTTGTAAGCAATGTTTAAGTAATTGTGAAATATATGTAGTTGGCATCGACAAAAACACATTTTGCAAAGAGTTTGGATTGGGAAAGTAACAGATATTAAAAAAAAAATACAATTGCCCATTCTTCAAACAATTATGTAAAACATACTGATGTGATTCAAAATTCTTCTCTGCAGAGGGAAACTCTAAATTAATGTTAAAATGGTCATTGATGTCTGATGGGTGAAACATACTATAATGATTCTCCTCCTGAGTCACCAGTGGATATCATATGAGTGATATGGCATTATCTGGGATGAGTGGAATTTTGTATATAAAGGTACTTTGTTTGGGCAAGCCAATACTTTGTAAAGATGGATCAAGACAAGAATTAGCTCATGTGCTCGTGCATACAGAAATCAAAGTGTAAATTTAATATTACCAAGTAAATTGCACAAGTCTTTTTTTCACTCATCTGCTATTTGAGTTTCTGGGAACTCTTGTTTGTTTCATTCCAAAAATATCCATTAGAAGCTGAAAAATTGTAATGATTTAATATCTTGTCCATATCTGACAAAATGTTGGCGTACAAGTCTATTATAGAAGAAATGTATTAACATGTTTACCAGAATGTATACTACTACTGCAAGACAATCAAACAGATGGAAATACTACAAATATTGACAAAAGGAAGAAATGATGTAAATGTGTGTTTTTGTAAACATCTAATCTTGTCGATATGTTCTTGTAATGAAATATAATGGTTTGAAACTACTTTTTTTGTGTTTTACTGACTTAATGAATGCATTAATTGTAATATTCCCATATTCTGACTTCATAATATTAGTTATGTACATTTACCAATAAAGGTTTGAAAGCAATTTAATACTAAGATATACATTTCAAATGAATAATGTACTCCAAATGCTTCCTAGTTTTTAACTATTTCTTTAATTATGAACTTCCTAGAATTTATAATTGCTCGAATTACATATTGCGAACTATAAAAGGTTGATACATTTCAGTTCCATTCTAGAGTTGGGAGAGTACGGAAGCAATGAGGGTTTTGGGCTTTGCTGAGTCGTTTCTGTGGTAAAACATTTACAGATTCATGAAATTTATGACGGCATGAAAGAACAAGCTAAGGAATGAAAAATTCAAGCAAACAGATTCAATGCATTTTCAACAAGTAACACATTTCTCGGAGTGATGTTTTAAACACACTGTAAAGTTTGCAACACTGATTTTCCACCTCCATATTCATCTCCACCTCCACATTTACCTCCACACCCACATCTACCTCCACATTCGCATCCACCTCCACTTCTACATTCCCCTCTACATCCACCTCCACATCTACATTCGCCTCCACACCACATACACCTCCACACCACATCCACCTCCACAATTGGCTCTGCAATTGGCTGCTCAATTGGCTCCACAGTCAGCACCACAGTTGAAACTTCCTGCTCTACCCACTGTATTTCCTTCAAAACGGCAATACCTTAATTCAGGATTGGGAAGTAAATCATTTTCCACTTTTCCCCAGCTCAATATTGAATAATTAAGCACAGCTTTTGCAGGTATACAGACTGATGCGAGGATAAGCAATGATTAAACAGTCTGATGTAGACTTTCAAAGATTTTTCTCAATGTGTAGGAAGCTTCTGATAGAATTAACTATATCACCACCCCAGCCAATATCTCTTAGTGTAAATATATCCTGTAAATATCTTAAATTCATCACAGCAGAGGAATCCTCAACAGAAACTCTCTACTTTCAAACTCAAGCTCTCCCCATTCTTCATTCCACAGATATTCAAGACCTTTATAACTCTACCATAATGCCTTACTTAACATCCAGACTTAAAGAATTCAGTGCTCATGGAAGTGGGTGGACTTTACAACTAATAACAAAAATGGACATACACATCTCCCAATACCGACCGTTCACCACTGCTCTGAAGTAATCCATCTTAGTGTCTATAAGAATATATGTAATGCAATGCTGTTCCATCACTTGCTTCGCCCTCCTCAACTCTCAAGACATCTCAAGCCATAAAATTCTCTTCACTCTGTATCATAATAAATTCAGCTAAGCCAACTTCAATGAGTGAATCAACCTCCCATCTGCCTCAAGAATGCTTGAGTCATCTAATCTAACAGTCGGCGAGTTCATCTCCCTGCATCATTAACTAAAATGTTAACACCCGCATCGTCTCCAGACATGAACTTCACTGTGTCAAAGTGTATTGCTTAAATTAATAAAAATGATTAAGTGTATATGTGAATAAATATTCTAAGAAATGTGATTTTTGTGTATGTAAATAGATGTCATGTTTGTTTGAAAAATGGAATATAATAAGTTGTATTTAAAACTAAACTTTGTTTCATTTAACACTAAACAGACTATATTCCTTAAAATGAGCGAATCATTGTTGTAAACTTGTGAATATTTGCAAAGGTTTGTGAAAAGTTGTTGACATAGAACATATTACTTTATCAATCTATGGTCATAACTTTACGTGTTATTAGTGCGAGGAAGATGTAATTTGTTTGTGGGTGTAACCTTATATATATATCTTGAAAAAGCATATTAACCTAACAAAAAATACTTGGTATGTATTCCGTGATCGAAATACGTAATTTTATTCACTCAGTCTAATGACTAAAATTATATTTTGTTCAACCAAACTATACTGTTATAAATTATATTCAAGCAAACTGATTTTAAAGCAGAATCATTATTATTTAATGCACTAAAATCTTGTGTTTACGGAGAATCGTTCACAGCACAAGAGAGTTTATTTTCTGCAACATCGGAGCTGTTCTTGTTTACAAAATATACCGGGACTGCTGTGCTGGAATGAGTGGTGGGAGGCAAGCTGGGACGTGCGCAGCAAGGAGGAATAGTCATGGAGAGTGGAGTAGTTTACAGAAAAAGCCGCTGAGCGCTAGCTGCCAAGAGTGTTGGTGAAGTGTGCTTGTGAAAGAGAGAGGGAGGGAGGGTGAAGCAAGCTGTGTGAAACTAGTGGAGTCATGGTTGAACAGCAGGATGAAGGAAGGACCGAGCGAGCTTGGGCACTTGGCCATGTAGCGTTCCTCCGTCCTATCAAACAGCAAACACCCCCTACACGGTTCAACAGCTCAACCCGACTGCTTTTCCATGCATGCATGTTCCCCTCCAAACCCCCTTCCCTGTGTGACTGCCTAAGCACTGCTTCCCTTTCCCCACATGCTGCAATGAACCATTCTTTCCAAGCCTGCATGAAACATTGCCCTGAGAATTATGGCGACACTTACCCCGCCCTCCCTCGACTCCCCAACTCGCCGGGCGGTATGACTACTGTCAACCATCATGCAACAGTTACCAGTTCACTACATAGCAAGGCATTTTGTGCGCTGTTCTAGAGTTCATTCTAAACACCTCTGCGCACATGGTCTTCACTATTCGTATCGAGAGAGCTGTGTTTACAGCACATTTAAAACTTTTATTTTCAAGAGGAAAAATGATTTGTTTAAGACAAAACCTTAATTATTAATGCAAAAAAATAATGTCCATTACTCGACACCATCAAAAAATAAAACTTGCATACACCATCAAAAATACTTTACACCGATGAATATACACTATCAAGAAATACATTCTTGGGTACACTGTAAAAATCATTTACTATAAAAATACTTTACACCATCAAACTTTTTTTATAAATCTAATAACGATATTCATCTAGAAAGTTTTTGCGACACATTTCAATTACATGTTGATATTTTTAAAAATCACTTAAATCTTTTAGAAAACATATACTTTTTCAACTAAATAACATACATAAAACTTCCAACCCCATCACATACATTCCACAATATTTTGAGTTACTTATTGTCCAAGCATCCATCACACAGGCATCCTTCACTAAAACAATGCATTCTGAGCAGAGAATAGGACAGGGCTTTACATCCTCCAGACATGTTGTATATAGCCTGGCATACTTTCCTCTTATTTTTTTCTCACCCCATAATTCACACCTAATACACAAAACAGCCCACCCTTAACTCTTAAAACTAATTAACCAACTAACTAAATTTGAAACAATAATTACAATACAATTTTATCCTACTCTCTCTCTCTCTCTCTCTCTCTCTCTCTCTCTCTCTCTCTCTCTCTCTCTCTCTCTCTCTCTCTCTCTCTCTCTCTCTCTCTCTCTCTCTCTCTCTCCTCACACCTACCTAACCAAAAAATTTCTCCGAATACTCGGCCATGCATTCTAGATATATTTTGACATAGTTTGTGAATATTTAAACAGTGAAGAGAAGCTGTAGGTACGTGTTATTGACATGAACCCTATTTCATACAGTGCAAAGGATGCAGCTACTGGTGGTCTACCGCTCCTCTCAGATCTGCTAAATACACTCAAAACTACATGAAAAAAATTACATCTAGAATTAAATTCACATAACTTTTCCCCCACACTTAGTCATACATATTTTTTAAAACCACTTCATTATATGTCCAAGCCAGCCTGTCCCATACATTCCACAATCGTTAGTTACTTAAGGTTCATTCATCCATCACACAGGCATCCTTCACTGAAGCAACACAGTCAGAATTGAAACTCAGGTTGGAGCTATGCACTCCCCAAGTGTGCAGTGCATAAGTGGTATAGTTCCTTCTTTGTTTTTCTCAATTCCACGATTCACAACAAAACACACAACACTCACCCTTAAACATTATAACACTATTTAAAAATCTGTAAAACTACTAAAAAATACTTCAACCCCCTAAAATACTTAAACACCCTAAAAAATACTTAAACACCCTTAAAATTACATAAAACTAGTAAAAATATGCGAAACTACTTTAAAATATGTAAAAACAACAAAATTATACATATTTTAACAAACCCGAATAAAATTTGACCAGTTCGCGAAGAAATTCCAAAAGTTAATCGATTCGCGAATTCCTAAAGTTTTAACTATTTAATATAAAAGTTTAATTGAAATTTGGGTAATCATGAAGAAAGTGTGTGATGGGCTGGACCATGTCTCCATAATCGCCCATTCGAATTATCACTAATAAACATTAAGTTTACAGTATACCTCACTCTGTTGATTAGTGTGGGGTCATCCAAGCCCCTCCCTCCTATCCTCTCCCCTCTACCGGAAAAAAAAGCCAGGGAGGTAGGGGGTGACTGACACACTATTCTCCTAGCACTAAATAAACTTTATTTTTTTTTGTATTTAAACTTAACTAAACCAAAGGGAACTAACTTTCAATTTGTGTGGAAGTTCTAAAAATAATTATCCGCACTATATTTCACTGACAAAAGCTAGCAGTTCTAACAAGAACTGCTCACCAGCAGTAAACTTCAGTGCACTGCAGCTCCTCTCTCCTTGCCAGCTAGCCCCATTGTGGCAGGCCGACGGGGATGCAGCGGGCGGCGGTGGTCAGTTCGATGAAACGTGGGAGCAAAGAGGGGATCCATCCCCCATGGTGGTTGGAACAAGAATGGTGGCCGCTGCTCCGGTGCATGAATGTATAACCAGACACCCACCACGCCTGGGGAATCTACACAAATAAGGCAATTGGTCGGATTTGATAGTAAAATGTATATTTACTAAAGGAAGTATAATTTTGATGTGAAATGGAATGATTATAATTGAAATCAAAATATTTTAATGCATTTTCTGAATTTTACCATGTACAAATATACAGATTTGGAAATAGTCTTATTTGATGATAAAATGATTTTTTTTACTAAAGGAAATGTGATTTACTTAAATGATTTTAAGCAAAATTAAAATATTTTTTAATGAATAAATTGTTTTTTTTTTCAATTTTTTTAATTGTTTACAGTTATATTAAGATCATATTTTAATGTGAAATATGCACATTTCTTTGGTTTTAGCAATTACATTTAATTCGAATGGTGTTTTATTTACCGATTTTGTACATATTTTATTATGCGATATGATTCCAGAACCACTTATGGTCTTTGTATTGCAGCATGTATGGTTTTTTCAATATGTATTAATTGTAATTATATAACAAGTATTGAGACCGTTAGTGTCCTGTCTATTATTGTGTATGGATTCTGAATTATATTACCTGGAAAACTAATCCATATCTTACCTGGGAATCGATCCCAACATATATTACCCATGCTTTGTCCAGGAATCGAACCCAGCTTATATTATCCGGGATTCGAACCTACAAACTAACTTGTCATGTTCTATCCACGATTCGAGTTCATAATTTATCTTTTAAGAGCCATGACTTATCCAGGATTCGAACATGGAGCCCCACATAGCATTAACTAATTATGCTACAGAAATTGGCGATGTAACACAACTACTTTTGTGTATTTGTGTTATGTTAGAACTGTGTTAGCGGGTAGGGTTGGGTCTATGTGAACGGGGATGGGAATTTGGGAATTGTGAAAAGTTACTCTCGCTTTTAGTATCTAAAAAAGGTATTTCACGCTCTCACTGGGTTCGGCCGAGAAGACAGAGGAGGCTTAGGTAGTTGGAAACCTAGGGCGGAACATGGACAAAAATATTTTTCCCAGTTCTGCTCTCGCTCCGGAATGCTATGAGCTGCTCGCACGACAGTGTATCTTTGAAATAATATTATTTTTTCTGAGTACAGTATTTTAATAAAAGTATTTCACATGCCTTCAGATATTTTGTAGTATCGGTAGTCTGTTAAACGTTTTAGGGAGTAATTCTTAGTAGTTTTTGCAGTGACTGAAGTTTGGTCGTTCGTAATTTATAGGGCTTATCTCGTAGTTGAGAGAGACAGGGATTCTATTTTTTTAAAGTTGCTTGAAAGCCAGCAATGTACTCTGTAGACATCTGGTAATAAAATTTGTGGACAGGAGGGTTTACTCTGAAGTCTTAAGTTTTAAATGCTAGAAATTGTTTTAACTTGTCTTATGTTAAATCCCGTTTCATATTTGTCTGTGGAATTGATATACAGCGTTTGTTCAGCCTTCTTGTTAAGACAAGTGTGGTATTTTTTAAAACTGTCATTCCTTCAGTCATGCATGCAACTTAATATACTTTCTTTAAATTGCGATGGGCTGTATTTTTAATCTTAAGACACAAGTTTGTGTTTTTTCTAGTTAAGAACTATCTGTTAACATTACTCTCGTATTACATAGAATTTTATTAGTCGGTAAACTTCACTTATTTTCATATGATATTTAATTTTTCACCATTTGTTCACAAACACCAAACACTCTTTTTCTCTCTCTTTATTAATCAGAGTAATAATCGAAATTCTTAGTTGAATATATATGCACTTATATTAAATAATATTACCTGGCAAAATGTTTGGATTGCAAAAGTATTTTTTTAAGAGTGGAAAATGGATTTTTTTACATATTTTGTTTTGTTCATTGAACAACAAAATATTTGCATTGTTATTTAGACTTATCTCAAATCGGTTTGTTTCGGTAAAAGTTTCCTGGACTTTTGAAGGAGTAAATGTGGTTTGCTGGGGACGTGAAATTTTCTTCGCTGGGGTAAGCTTGCTTTGGTAGGTGAGTTTTACTGCTTGGGAGAGCTGCTTCCCATGGGTCAGGTAAGTGCTGGCCATGCATCGCCCCCCACACTTGTCTCTACATGAGATATTGAAGGTCATTCTTTGTGAGTGTGGGAGCAGAGCCACGCTGGCGGAGGAGCACTGTCGGATGAGATGAATGGAGAGGTTTTTTCGGGCGTGTGACAAAGGTAAACGAAGCCTGAAGGCCGACAGAGGAGGAGTGAGGCGAAAGGGAATCTCGTCGGCTGGCAACTAACCCTGGATTGTTGTTTGCTTAGTGAGCCAGAAGTGACATGCCTTGCTTTGGGGAAGGGAGTTGGTCGAGGGATGGTCTTTGCTGGCATGTACATCCGTGCTGGGGAGAGCAAGCATGCACACACACACACACACAGAAAGTAGGTCGTTGGGGGGAAGCGGAGTAAGGGAATGGCGAAGAAGCATGCAGTACAGGGCTGCGGGGAAATTCGGGGGAGCAGATCCATGTGGTGAAGCGAGGGTAACAGTTTGGCTTGGTTGCCTGAGATATCGCCCGGTCCTGCGTTATTTCGGGGGCATGAATACACGACATCGAACTGCCTCATTGGGTAGCGCAATACATTGAACACTTCTCAATTTAGTTCATTCATTCAGTTTTGTTTGCAATTTGTTAGTGTAGGCGTTCCTTGCTTGTATTTCGATACATGTGCTGAGAGCCAATGAGGATGAAGGAAGTAAAATATGTGTACTTTTGTTGGGAGGGGATCTTTGTCAGGGGAGGGGGTATCTGGAGTAATGGTGAGTTGTAATTCCTTTTATTGTGTTAGGTAGGCATTTCGTTTAATTTAATTTGTTCTATTCGGTAATCGCACATTTAAAGTCACTTTATTGTTACATGAGTTGAGCAACTTTTTTAATGATTCCTACTTATTTAATTTGGCTATTTAAAAATAAATTGTAGTGGGCTAGATCATACCAACATGCTCCCCACTCCATCCACACCTCACTCGCCTAGTGGGCCAGAAGTGACATGCTTGGTCTTGCTCCATCCACATGTCATTCTAATGAAGTGCCCCAGAACATACATGCTTGGGCTCGCTCCATCCACATGTCATTCTAAGAGTCCCAGAACATACATGCATGGACTCGCTCCATCCACACCTCACTCGCCTAGTGGTCCAGGAACCTGCCGCTGGCTCTCACTCCATCCATAAACCAGAAAAATAAATAAATAAAAACAAAAATGTCCTTATACCACTCTTACACCAATATTAACTCCTATATAAACAATTATAACCCACTCCTCTGGTCATCTGCTCTAGTTCCTTACACGGTCCACACCTAACCTGCTCCACCAATATGACCCCTATGACATAAATAAATTAATATACATTCTTTGATATAAAAAATTACATAAAATTTTAAAATAATTTATATAGAAACATTATTATAATAAATCGATAAATTTAGTTAATAAATTTAATTAATCGCCTAATTAATCTAATTAATTAAATTAATGATACAATTAATTATCTTAATTCGCATATCGTGATTTGGCACTTAGGCCACTCGTGCACCAAATGCGATTTAGGCTACTCTTGTGCTAGGTGGGCCAGAACATACATGCTGTCTCTACTGTCGTCACCCATATGTTAGTTTGAATTTCGTGACACGGGACCATTTTTGCGTTTCCAAGCAAGTCTTATTAATTAGCATGTAGGTATTAAAATAAGTCACTAAACGTATAGTGGCTTATACCCTGCCGTCTTCAGGTAACCTAAGCATGGAATTACGAGTCAAGAATTTAACAGTGTTTGGTATATTAATAACACTACTCACGCACAATATTGTACAAGAGTTACGCCTCGCGGTTATGTTGTGCGAGTACCAACCGACATGATACAAGTAGGATCACTACAGGTTTCCAGTAATAAATTAAGAACATCCGCAGGATAGCAGAAGTTGACAGAAGCTGTTTGAAGGCCGTCCCTTAATGTAGGTGCAGGCAGCGAAACACCACATCGTTAATTTACGCGTGCGTTTAAACCTACAGAAGTCACGATGTTGCTGCAGCATAACACTGACAACTATAATATAAATTACTCCGCTTGTCAGGTTAGTAGATATAAATGCCTGGATTGGAGTCTGAAACGAAATGATTCATGCGTTTATGAATACTAACGAATCTTGGTATTTTCTTAGTTTACTAAAAGAGAGCACTTGGCTTGGTTGAATTGTCAAACTCCTTCAAAATGTACAGGTTTTATAAATTGAAAATGCTGTCAAACAGTCTTTAAACATGTTATCCGTTATTCCTGCCAATTCAATTAAGGAGATTGTAAACTAATTCGTGTTGTGTGTTGCGTGCATGTATGTTAAATTATGGAAACATACAGTTGCTTATTATGCGTAAAAATAGTTTTTGGAAAAGAAAGTGTAAGAAAACGTCAGTCACGTTTGAATTCTCAATACGTACAAAACTACCATTTATATAGTTGTTTTTAGGTGCAAATCATTTTAAAGCCATAATTTCTGTAGTGCATGACGAAAACAGATTTTAAATTCAGTGTAATTGTAGGTGACTTCCAAGGAAGGCACTATCCTTACCTATTTATTTCATATTGTCACGACGATGAAAATAAACTTGAATCTGTCACTTTTTTAAGTAACATTCTCAAAAACACTATTTTTAAGATTAGAATAGGAAATTAGATGTTACTTCTCTTGTTTTATACAGCATTCTTTGTTCAATTTACATATCGTATTTTGTTCCCGATCGTATTATTATGTTGATGTATATTAATTATCTTGGAATAAAGGTACATGGTTTGAAGGATTGTAACATGTTGAAGTACGATCGTCCCACATTTTCATCAACTTAATGAGCATTGGTCCTACGCAAGCAGTTTACAAAGAGAACTGGAAAATTGCTTAGTCGTTCAAAAGACAAAAGTATGTAGAACTAGAGTTTCAGTCAATCCAGACGCTACAGAATGATCTGTCGGGTTACAACGCACAAAATACGTAAAAGCTGTGATTTGGAATGTGACTTGTTGATGTTTTGGTATGTCTTTACTATGAAATTCTATTGACAGTCCATTTTTCGGACAAAACTTGTGCCTTTGTGAAGGAAAGTCCTGAACGTCTTTCGTAGGAATAAGTTTTACAGAATGCCTAATTTTCTGTAATATCTACATACTCTTTAAAAAATGACCATTTCTTCTTAGCTCCTGTTTGACAAGTCTGAAATTCCTGTCACATACGTATATTTTAATAATGTCTTCTTGTAGGTAAACAGCTCCTCATTTGATCAAATATCCTACTGTCTTCTAAAGTCAGACATAAGCCGAGCACTGGGCAATTCTCTTTAAGTCGATTGCATCCGCAAGAAAACAGATGCAGATGCTTCACTTCCACTGGCATGACCTTCGATATACTCATAAATAAAAGGGCATACTCCATACGCTTCTTGTTTAATATACGCACCTTTATTTATCATGTTCCTTATGCAGGAATCATCGTACCATAGCTGGCGTAAATAAAATACACCTTACGATGGTATATTACAAAGATATAGATACTGCATGTAATAGAAGCACAGCCCATAACACACTATCAACTTTTTAACATCAATCTTCGCTGCCTTAGCAAGGTGAAACTTCTTTCCCGCTGCTATTTTTAACTACATATACAGCACTTGTCACTTTTATTCTGCATGGTTTAGCATGTGACTTCGGATGGGGACTGTTTCATTTTTCATACATGTCACAGATGTTGGATCAACAAGACTGCTGTAATGAGAGGTTAAAGTATGACTTAAAATGCTTTATGTAATACCTATGATTTAATTCAGTATTTTGGTAGTTTTAATGTGCACATAAGTTTTCTTGCTTGGTATTTAAAAATATTGTTTCCAAACAGGTATAAATCATGTAAAACAAGGAACTATGTTAATATTATATGTTACGGTTTCAAGTTGCCTTAGGCGTATCCTGGTTAATGAGGGATAAAGGACTAAATAAATAAAAATTACTCAAATTAATTTCATAAGTTATTCACATTGCTATCCGTACAGCTGTTATTTACAACATTAAATTACCTATCTCTACCATTAACACTTATTATTTCTACCAGTGAGTGAAATAATTAATGCCAATCTTCATTATAACTTAAGGCATCATCACTGTCATTTTACTAGCTAATTACTTAGTCTTCACTTATTAATTACACCTGCACGTTCTAGATGACCAGACTCATAGGCGCATTAGCTTAGTTGCAATCAGTCCCAAGGTCCCGCAATCCAGTCTCTCTCTCTCTCTCTCTCTCTCCTCTCACACTCTCTCTCACTCACTCTCACTCTCACTCACTCTCTCTCTCTCACACACTCTCACACACACACTCTCTCACACACACACACTCTCTCACACACACACACTCTCACACACACACACACACTCTCACACACACACACACGCTCTCACACACACACACGCTCTCACGCACACACGCTCTCACGCACACACGCTCTCACGCACACACGCTCTCACGCGCACACACTCTCACGCACACACACACTCTCACACACACACTCACTCTCTCACACACACACTCACTCTCTCACACACACACACACTCTCTCACACACACACTCTCTCTCACACACACACTCTCTCACACTCTCTCACACTCTCTCACACTCTCTCACACTCTTTCAATGATCGCAGACTATAGGCTATTCACGCTAAAATAAACACTTTTCAAAGCCCTGCTTAAGATCTACTTGCATGCACATTGTGTATTCTTCCACCTTATGCAAAATTAATATTGCCACGGGCCTTATCACTTTATTCATGCGTCGGTCAAGAGAAACTGTGAAATGATTAGAAATGTAAACATTTTATAAATCTGCTCATTTTAACACACTGATGTATTAAAAAAACAGAAAGCGAAATAAATAATTAAAATTATCACAAATGGTTATGTAACACTTTTTATTCGACGTTGATATATGGTACTACTTTCCATCCATCGTTACCAACTTTGCTTGGCACATGTCACTCGTTGCGCCCATTAAAATATAATATGCAAATAGTGGTAGCGACTTTTTCTAACGTTGATTTAAAAAGTGTCACTTTATGGTGAACAGCCCTTTTACGGTTTGTATAGACCCGGGCGTCACTAATATCAGCTGCTGCCAGCTGGGCCGTGTCGGCGGCCAGTTCGCAGGCATCTACGGACGCGAGTCACCAGCGCTTGTGATGCTTACAGTACGCGCCCTTCTGCGCGAAATTCGCTTCAATTCCGTCGGTCCACTTGCAGAGACGTAATGATTTTCTTCAGATTCGAATGTACTAAAATGCTGTAACAAACCTAACTGATGATAGTAAGTTATTTTCCGAAATCACGCATGTGTACGTCGGTAAACCGAATGGCATTAATATAACATTTACTGGTACTGTTACAAACGCCTTTAACATTTTGGACAGAAGCAATTAGATCTTAATTAAATGGCAAGATGGCAGAGACTGGATTCAGGGGTGCAGATGGCTCCCAAGGTGCCTGCACCCCCACCCCACCTCAGACCCCCACCTCTCACCAAAGCATCATATCCTGTGGTCATCCTGTCTGCTCGCGATTGTCATTTTTCGCCACTAACTCTAGATGGCGACAACTGGGTAGATGCGCTTAGATCGGGAGCAGTCTGCTTATAGCCACTCCCTCCCACCTCCACCCCTCAGAACCGACCTGAGTCCAGGGTATGAGTGACAGCCACCCCTACACCCCCTCCCAACCAAGCCATGTCTGCGAGGTCCTAGGGGTTAAACATGTTAAAACTGTACTGTTTTTATAAGTTTTATAAGTATTCAAAAAAGACATATTTTTATTCGTCTAGCAGACAAAAATACATATTTCATGTGTAGTTTTCCTAGCCCAGAATTTTTAGACATTATATTATTTTTTCCTATATGATAGTAATCTTGGTAAAGTTTATTATTCTATGTTAAGTAAATATCAGTACCAATTTATTTGGGAAAGGGAGATGACTACAGCTGTGTGTTTTTACAAGATATGGGAACGAGTCATTCTAAAACCTTGTGGACAATACCAGGTAACATAGCTGAGAATCGATTATGATTGGGGTGCGAGTAAAATTTAGGTCTCGAGAGCCGATGAGAGTGAAGCACAGCGAGCATGGCGCAGTGCAGGACTGGGTCGTGTGCAGGCAGGAGATGTACACAGCATGAAGCAGGCAAGGGAATGACAGGATGGTTAAGAAAAGCGTAGCTGTCTGCGTGGTGCGCCAATATCGATACGATATCAGCCCGCTTCCATCCATCTGTCAGCCATCCCTTCATGCACAGAGCCTGGTGCTCGCCTCCATGCATGCGCGACAGTAAGAGAACTTCCCCTGTCACTCTGTCACCCACCCCACCCATAATATACACTCCACGACACAGGTTCTCGCCCTGCAGCTTGCCTACACTTTACACAATGATTTTCCTTAACATGTCTGGCCTCGCCTGTCTTTCACAAGATTAAAGCAAGCAGTCCGTGTTTAGAATATTTCATAGAATTTTTAGCTAAGTTTTGTAAACCATTTGTTTAATAGCAAAAAAAAACACATATTAAATGTACTTTTTTTTAAATTTTGAATCTTACACCATCAAAAACATTTATGAATTTTACACTGTAAAAATTGTTTACATTGTAAAACTTTTAGTAAAATTTTAAACTAGAAAAATTTCATAACAATTTTTGTATTAAATTTTTTGCTTGGGGAATACTATTTTGCTCTCTTAAAACTAATCAATTTCCAAGAACTGTATTATTACAAACAAAGAAATATAACCGAGCACAAACAATTATGAAACCCAGAAATGTATTCCGATAAACTAACCAGCATTGTAACATTAATGAGTTTAAAAAACGATCAATTACATCTCAATTAAATAAAAAACACGAATTAGCATATAAATCTAATCAGAGAAACAAATTCCAGGAAACATTATCCAAATTCCAAGGCCTATATAGTGTTATAAATGCATTCTAAATAACATTAAAATGGAATCGCATACCAAATGCCTTAAAGTTGAAAAATTCCACAAAAATATTTCAATTCAAGGGAATTACAACAATGAATTAAACAAATCATGTCTTAGAATTCTTTAAGATCTAAAATTTCACGAAATTTTATCCAGATACCAAGAAATGCAACATTAAAAACAATCACTTACATAACATTTAAAAAGAATAAAATGCAACGGAATACCACCCAGACACAATGAATTACAATATGTACCAAATACACCCCATTAAAACCTAAATGCGAATTTCCAAACAAACGAATCTACGACACCAATTAAATTACATATAAAATGTAATGGATTATCATCTAAATATGAATGACATCACAATTATAAGGATTTAATCACTCTCGATTATTACTCAAATTCTAATCCAATCAACAAGGGGATTGATTACACAATAAACTGTACATCCAATGCCCATCCAAAGGTTTATTAAATGAAAAAATCACATAAAATATCCTTAAAAATCATTTCTTTAGTATTATAATATTACAAACACTGTATTACAATATTTTAAGGTCTTGATTCTTAACCCCCGAATCGTGTGCTTTTGAGAAACCCCTCCATCGAACCAAGGAAATATCTTTTTTCCTTTTAATGATTTTATCAACCAAATATTCATTCAGAGAAGTAAATTTTTGCAATTCATGTTCGTAAAATCCTCCTTTTATTGGTTCTCTTCATATGTATCTAGCTAATACATTCTGGGATGTGTTTGTCTAATTGAAATAATTTTAAATATTCCAAAATGCCAATTCAACGTAATTTTTTTTTCAAAGATTCCTTTCTACTTCAAGATGCATATACATTCCCCAACTTTGAACGTCGGTTTCCTTTCGTCGATGACTTTAAACATTAAACAATTATCTGTAACTTCTTTGGGAGCAATTTTATAGTTCTATGATATTTGGAATTATGAAATTTAACTATTTCATGCAAAATGTCAACCCATTTGTATGTCCCCCTCGATGTGAAATGTTTATATATTAACTGTTTAATCGATTTGTTGTAACATTTCACAATACTAGCTTTAAACTCCGAATATGTTGAATAGTGATTAATTCCATATTCGGTCAGTAGTTTCCAGAATGGTGCAGAAAAAATTCAGATCCTCCGTCGGTTTGGAGCGAATTGGGTTTCGCTCTTTCAAAACAATCTTCATTGCATAGCTAACCTGTTTCTTAGTTTTGTTTTTCAAAGGTATACCGCAACCATATGTCGAATAAATGTCTATTACGGTTAAAAGATATTTGTATTCCTTATTGTATGTCGAACGCAATGTCATTTCACTCAAATCGGCTTGAAATGATCATTTAAACCATGAGTTATAACTCTTCTTATAGGATATCATATCCTTGCAGGAGCATAAAGCTCTTGAGCAATCTTGCTAAACTTCATTTGTAATGTAACCATATTCTGTTAACTCTTCAATAATAGAAACAATTTCGTTTATATGTTAATTTTTCCTAGACCCTCTCTAAGCAATGAGAAGTTTTAATCTATCGAGCAATTCATTAGGATTATCCCAATATACAGGTGAAAAGCGATAGCCAATTTCATCTTTATATATTCCACTTCCGACTATATCTCCTATTAAATGTATTTTCGTTCAATTTTCATCTTCTGAACGAATATTTCCATTCGTTCGATGAATGAGTTCTTTATATTTCTGTAATTTTGTATCGGAATATCCATTTGGAAAAATTTTAAACAATAATTCAAACAACCTCGACTATCATTAAATTTTATTGTCAGGCAGAAATAAAATTACCGAATCTCCCAAGAACCAGACGTTTTCATCTCGATAAAGATCAAGTGTCATATCGCACAGAGGTGAAGAATGTTGTCAATATAAAGAACTATGTGTTAATTTAGAAAGGAGTTGCCATTTCTTTGTTAAAGGTTCTTCTTCCAATTTAAATTCCAAAGATATTTCTTTAGGTTTATTAACACAGAATGCAATGTATCCATTCTAATTGTAACAGGTTTAAATATTTCGTCGTTTAAAACATCCTGTTCCATAATGGCATATTTGACTTGTAAATATTTATTTTTCACAGAAGATATAATGTTACATAATTCTGAAGCAGAGGCAGACATGTTTCGATTAAATTACATTAAATTCAATATATTTATATATGAATTAAGTCTTGGCTTTTCGATCTGTTGCAGTAGGTCGATTAGTTTGTACTTTTCGATCTTATCCACTTTACTTAAAACTGTGTCTAATTTACTTGCAGTTTTAGCTTTCGTGTAATTCATAAAATTATTTATTCATGGTTCTAAATCATTATTTCATTTTCTGAATTCTGTTTGTGTAACTAAACGAAATTTTTTATTTATCATTTAATCTCTTATATATTGCATTATTTGTTCCAAGTTGTTTTGTAATAGTAGCGTTTACCGCTTCACTGATTATAGCTCTGAAATTTTCTTACATTTCTGTAAGTTGTGTTGTAAAATCAATATTTGTCATATCATTAAAATCCTTACTAAACCCAATTAAATTTTCTTCTAATCTAAATTCATTATCCTACAAATCAGTGCTAATATATCTTAAAATATTTGCAATTACACTTGTGTTTTTATAAACATATTATTCAAATCAACTAACTTTATAATTTCTCTTGACTATCATTTGATTGCCATTTAAACACGTTTAGTGTAATAGTGTTCAAGTCTTCCATGTAACGTTTATTTACAGCATCACTATCTTTCGCAGCCATACCCTTATTACTTAATGAATGTCTGTTCAAATCACAATTTACATCGCTATTTTTTGATTAAACAGCTATTGTAATGATTGTGTTTTATACCGCTATGTCCAAACTTTGAAAAACTCATTGTTCTTCATTCTTCACCTGGAAGTAAAAAACAGTCAAGTAGGGGAAGTGTTTGTATAATCACCAAAAAAACTGCATTTTTCTTTCCAACAGTAAAAAAACATATCTTTAAACTTTGTAAATATAATATCGCCTAAAACAGGATTATTGTAAATATATTACAGAGTCATATTATCCATTTGAAACACAATCATTGTATTTGCATTATCACCATGTGGTTCTCAACAAACATTGTCAAAAATAAATATGGAATTGGGCAATGATTCTTTCGGAAGCACTATATCTTCTTTATTTGTAAAAGGGAATTATCGTATTCCTTTAATTAACGACAAAATGGCCACTAACTGTTGCTATTTCTCTTGTTTAATTGTTTTAAAAAACGCATACCATTTTCAAATTTAAGTCAATTCGGATGATCCAACGACGACATAATAAGTTTTTTCCACATGAAGGAGGACTGCTTATTATGCAATGTATATTTGATGGTAAAATACTGCCATGTTTCTGCTCAATAAAATTTTCTTTCGTATTTATAATCACCGGCAGATGTACATTTTGGTTTATAACCTTAATTTCTACACAGACAGTATAATGTATTGTAATGTAATAACTTAATGTATTGTAACATAATATACTTACATAATGTATTGTAATGTATTGTAACATATTGTAACATAACAATATAACATATAACACACCAATGTTATGTATTGTAACATAATATAATGTAACATAACATATTGTCATGTAATGTAATTATGTAACATAACATATTGTAACATACTAACATAAGGTAATGTAATATATTTTAATGTAATATCATAACGTATTGTAACATACTAATGTAACATAAAACTATAAATGTAGGTCTATATATAGGTTCGCGTTCAGTTGAAAACAATGGCTCATACTAAATGTATCAAAAAAGGATGTGGTGTATTGAATACATTGATTAATAAATTACCATTTTAATTACATTTACAGAACTTTAAACATTGCGGACCAGGTAATAAACTTGCAAAAACTTTGGCACAGAACGATCAAGGAATAAACTCTTTAGATAACACGTGTAAATAACATGTTATAGCTTACAATCGAACAAACAATTTAAAAGTAAGATGTATAGCAGATACAATTCTAGGCGATAAAACAGCAAATATAAGGAAGAATCCATCTACACCTACAGTTGAAAAGATTGGAGCTTGGGTTGTTGATAAGGTTATCCACATGAAGATATACATGGGCCTAAAATGCAAAACCAAACGAAAAACAAAGAAAGGAGGAATCATTCAGTTTCTATTTCCAGCATTAACAGCTCTTGGATCAATCCTCGAAGGGGTTTCGGAATTAGTAGAGCAGTTAAATCAAAAGGTAAAAGAATGTATTTGAAAACTTATAAATTAGGATAAGGACGAAAAAAAACTCCAAACGTGGAAAAAAATTCAGAAAGTCCTAAATAGTCTTCCAAAATGTACTTCAACAAACAAAGATATTAATGTATTTGTAAAGAAACTAGATATTCCCTATTTCCAAGGTGTGTAGGTGAGAGATAATTTACCAAAGAAACCTAATTTTCGTGAATGTATGATTGTTAATTTAGATTCGAATCAAAATGAACTTTAATCAATCATCGTATTACGACAGTTTTGGTGATTTACAGCCTCCAATTAAAATATGTTATTATAAAAAAACATGCAATTAAGGTGCAATTACAAAACTGAGCAATTATCAAATACAATCAAATGCGGACATTTATGTTTACATTTTTTTTGTTATAAATAGGGTATATAAGTAATTGTAATTGTAAAACTTATTAGTAATATCTCAATTCCTTTGATATTAAGTGGAAATTCGTAGCAATTGCATGCTGTATATTTCCCTGGATTGGAGTTAGGAAATGGCAAATAAGTCTAATAGAATTCGTTACTTACAACAGCATACCGAACATTGATATGCTTAACCAATTATTTAGGATAATATTGGTGGAAAAACATACAAGATTGTGATACTGGTAGGTTCTTATGAGTTGGATGACGTTGAAACATTAATTACAGTGGCATTACCTAAAGATGTGCATTTCCGATTATGTGGAATTCCAAATACATTAACTAGTGCAATGTATAGTAATGTCGATATCAATTTCTCGAAAGACAATTCAATTGCAAATATGTTAGGTTATGAACAGAGAGTATACCCCACTAATGAATTCCACGAATCATCAAAACATGTTAATATATTGTCGGTAAATCTATGTCGTATAAATGTTAATATTGTATGTGGTTCATATTTGAATGGAAAACCGACAAATACAATACATGAATTAATGTGTGCTGTAGCTCCATGATATAAAATAATTGAAAAACCAAATACATTGATATATCTTCCAGTAATAGTGAATCTTGTTGATGAAATAGTTGTTACAATTGTTGTTCAAGACAGTAGACATTAATTTTAGAAATGAAAAAATTACCATTTGTTTACATTTCGTTGAGCATTACAATCATAATGTGTGTTGTGTACAATAGTAAATTTGTATGTAAACTAGGTGATGCTTTTAAGAAATATGTCACTAAGGAAGATATTTCGAAGAAAGAAAGTATGAAAAGATGTAAATGCAAGAATAAAATGCTCACTTCAAATAAGTTACCCATGAAGTTAACACAAGGCAACAAATTGTATTCAAAAGAATTAGGATATATTGTTAATATAAATGTATGACATACTTAATGTTGAAGAACCGATCACTTATGAAAATGCAATCACCAATATGGAAATACATCTGTATGAACCATTCCGAGCAGGTCCGTACACGTTTCCATAGCAAATAAGTATTTCAATGCAAAATCATGATATTTACACATTACCGTCAAAATCAAGTTTAAGGTTTAGAGGAACAATTAAAAAGACATCTGATGCAAGTAATCCAGCAACTACAAAAATAGCAAGAAAAAGGATACTTAATTTAATCGACAGAATTGCATATCTGCTAAATGGAGTGGAAATCGATCAAACGTTAAATGTTGGAATTACTTCCAGGATAAAGAATTCTCTCAGGAACTGTAAATGGTATTTATACAGGACTTATGGATGGGTGGAGCAATACTAGTGATTACTCACTACAAATAAACCCAGGTGGAAAATACAAAGTTTTTATGCCACTAAATATGGTTTTGGGCTTTGCTGAAGACTGCAAACATGTAATATTAAATGCTAAATAAGAATTATTTATTCTATTCAGCAATACGCATTTGAATGCTATATACAATTCTGCTAATATCACGGAAGGTGTAACATTTGAATTAAGCAGCGTGAAATGGTTGAAGCCACATACAATTTGGCTAATAACATGGAAGGTGTAACATTTGAACTAAGCGGCATGGAATGGTTGAAGCCACATATTGAAATTAGCTCTCGTGAATGTGTAAAGTTTTTAAGATGTATAGAAAAAGGGAATAATCTAGACATTGCATTCAGATCATGGGGTTTAGAGGTGTTTCCAACTCTACCGACATCACAAAAAGTAATTTGGTTTGTGAAATCAAGTTTTTCGTCGGAAAAACCAAGATATGTTGTAATTTATTTTCAAACAAATCCACAAAACTATTTAAAAGTGGATCGATCAGTATTCGATAATTGTGATATGAAAAATATTAAATTGTATCTAAACAGTCAAGCTTAGCTCTATGTGGATTTAAACATGTACTTTGAAAATGGGGAATTCCTTATTTGCTATGATATGTACTCAAAGTTTTAGGAAACACACTATGACAAAATCAGTTCACCGATCCTAGAACTAGAATTATTTAAAACCAAAAAAATGTTATTTGTGTTTAATGTAGCAAACAGGATGACAGAATTACCAATGGTATAATTGATTCGTGAATTGAAATTATTGCAAATACACCAATTCCAGCAAATACACAAATACATAACATTAGCTAGTTACGATGTAAGAGATAAACTGGTGAAAATAATTGAGTCAGTAGATGCCGAACCACAGCTATGATGAAATGTTTTGCAATATGCAAGGATTTCAGTATGCAGAAAAAAAAACTTTAAATAATTAGCTATCACTTATATGGAAGAACATACAACTGTATTCTGCTTCAAATCACCATTCGAATGGAAATATCTATCTCCCAAATACAAGAAAACAAATGGGTTACTAAACATCACCACCGTTTAGATTGGGAAAGTGGATGTATATAGTATGTCAATATTGAAGATATTTCAAATTGCCTAAATAATTGTGAAATATATGTAGGTGGAGTTGAGTAAAAACATATTTTCGAAAGTGTGTATAACGGGAAAGTAACAGATGTTCAAAAACAATACAATTATCCCTCGTTCAAACAATTATGTATACCATATGGATCTAATTCAACATTTTTCTCTGAAGAGGAAAACTCAAAGTTAATGCTAGCTTGGGCAATGATGACTGACTAGGGTGAAACCGAGTATGATGATTCTTCTCCCGAATTACCTGTGGATATTTGTCGAGTCATATGCTATTATTTAGGATGATTGCAATTTAGTATAAAAAGTATTTGGTTGTATGTAATCCACTACATCATAAAATAGATTAACAAGACAAGAATAAAGTTACATGCTCGTGTATACAGAAATCCAAATGTAAATTGAATACCAGCAAGTTGCACGTTGGAGCAAACCATTTCGACTTTGTTTTGGAAAGAAATAGTTTTAGTATCTTTGTGATGTTCCTACTGTAGACATGCCTTTCTTCCACCCAATTGGTATTTACCTTTCTGTCACCCATGGAAACTCAAGTTTGAATTACTCATGTTTGTTTAACGGAATAATACGTAATTTTGGAGAGATATGCTATGGGCTGTTTCATTTTTAAAATATCCAATGTCCCTTAGAGGGTGAAAAATATAATGATTTAATATCTTGTCCAAATCTGAAAAAAAAATTACCTGTATTCAATATGTGTCCGAATAAAAGTCTATCAGCGAGCATCGACGAAGTGTATTCGCACTTTTATGAAACTTTTCCTGATTCACCATAATGTATAATATTACACACAATCGAATACATGTCAAATTATAACAATCAAACAGATGAAATACTATAAATATTGCCTACCCTTTTTAGATTAACCCTTTCAATTTTTTATCGGATAAAAATCGGATTAGGGATTAAACCTTTCAATCAAATCTATACTCCATCAATTAATCTCAATCAATCCCAGGTTTTGTAGAATCCGCCGGCCCCTAGTACTTATAGATGTTATAAAGCAGAATATTATTGTAATTGTTTTAATTATTTAACATTAAAAGTGACTATTGCATATGTTTTAATTACAGCAACTGTTATAGAAAAAAATAAGTATTATTGAACATTAACGCGGCATAAATTTATTATATTAAAGGTTCTTTAGTTGCATTCTTAAGGATTCGACAGTAGTCTCATTATAATACACGCATTGCGAATTTTGCTGGGGGTGTTTGAACGAATTAGTTTGTGCATTGCATGCTACGTGTTTAGTGCTTAAATTTTTGTGTTTACCACTTGTTAGACACATATTTGAAAGCAAAATAATTTTTATGTTTTAACTGCACGCTCGCAAGTGCGCGCCCTGGCAAATCATGTGAAACAGTATCAATATGCGAAACTCGTGGTCTAACTTACGACTCTTACTAGCAATTGGAACATGTACTCCATTAGAATAAACAACTACCCATTGCCCGATGCAGTTTTGGCGACTGTGTCACATATTTCACACGTAATAATATCAAGGATAATATGCTACTTATCCGTAAACAGGTTCGTTCCTTCGTATTTCACAAGGAGTGGATGGGCATACCTAGCCTGTCATTAGAAGCGACTGAGTAGGAGCTTCTATCCGGACTGTCGAGTAGTGTATCTTGCCCAGTCTTTTTTTTTTGTGTTTCTTTTTGTTTCTTTAAATTCTTCCTGAAAGATTGTCTGGGGACGGGTGGTCTTCTTTAATCAGAGTCCATTCTCGGTAACGAGTTCTGCCTCATAATGTGTGTCCAAATAGGGTGCCTACATTAGTGACTATTTTTAACTATCCACTCTCCCTGGCTCAGCAGGCAGGTCTCGATGTGCATTCCATTCTCACCTATTTGTACACCCATGAAACGCTAGTGAAACCGTTCTGACGAAAGAGCTTTTCAATGTTTTCAATGTAACCCATATGCACTCAGATTAGATGAGCCAGCAGTACTGGTATTACTAACGGTGTGGCTATATTCGGGTACATGTAGCCTTACTTAACGCCATACTGTTTGTATAGGCTGTTCATGGTAAACTGAGCACTTTCGAAAGCTCTGCTTAAGATGTACTTGTATGCAAGTTGTGTATTCTTCCGCCTTATGTAAAATTAATATTGGCATGGGGCTCGTCACTCTATCCATACGACGGACAAGAAAAACTGAAATTATCAGTACAGTAAATTTTTTCAAATTTTCTCATTTTTACACTTTGATGCATTAAAGAAAACAGAAAGCGAAAGAAAAAGTTAAGTTATTACAAACTTACCTCACATTAGTTGTTTGGCGTTAAGATAATGGAAATACTTTCGCTCCATCTTTTCCAACTTTACTGGGCGCATGGGCGCATGCCACTCGGTACGCCCGTTACAACATGTGCAGGTAGGAGCAGTTACTTTTTTGTTTGGTTGATTTCAAAAGGGCTCACTTTATCGTGAACAGCCTATATCAGAAATTCAGGATGGGTGTAGACCAAAGTCAAAATGCAACTAAACTGAAGTTCGACGTAGTGATAATTTTTTCGTAACTTATGTACTCTTATACTACAGTAAACGACGTTATTTTCACGTCAGGTTTTCAGTTTAAAATATTACCGTCGCTCTGTTTATTTTTCAGGAAGAAAGTTCTCACAGTATGGTTACACAACATAGTTATACTGAATTTCGTCTTTGAAGTACAACAGTATGCAGGATAATATATACTCCACCTGCCTGCCATAAGTCGGACCTTAATAAAAGGGTTGTGTGTTAGGTTCCTGTGTTACATGTTTCATATTTTATTATTATTTCCGATATCAATAAACTGGCCACTAGGAAGACAATCTTGCAAGTTCCTCCGACACTAGTGAATACATAGTAAAGGCCTTTCCGTTCCTCATTTTCATATTTATGCTATTGCGAATGCGCTAAAATAGCTAATTACTTAACAAGATAAAACCTCCAATTAATAATGCATGACTACGTCATTCATAAGTGAGTGTTGAGTATTTGCATTGCTAATAAGAATTATTATGGTAGCGCCGCTCTAACTAGGGAGCTGTGCCAATGTCGGGCCACTTGTCCCCGGGAAAGCGTACAATGGACGACGGTGGTACGGAGGCAGGGAGGGAGTGCCAGTAGATTCGTTTGCTCGCCTGCCAGCTACCTGTGGTTGGTGCTTTGCAAGTCGTTCTGTCTCTTTCTCTCTCTCTCTCTCTCTCTCTCACACACACACACTTGGATATGCGGAATCAAACCCGTTCTTAAGGCCAGCGTCACTATAGTGTGGTGTGTATAATGAAGTACGAATTCTTCAGGTTTGGGGCGTAGCTTAATTTTGTTCTTTGTAGCCGAATTTCCGAATGCATGTAACCGACTTTCTGGTCTTTAGGTTTGTAACTGTGCCGCTAAGGTCAGTGTTGGGGGCTTTGTCAGCCACAAGTTCACTGAATTCAACAACGTAGAAAACCGTTCGGTGCCATTTACACGCTAGGGTTTCACGCCGCGCAGTTGTGTACAGATAACAGTGAAAGCCAAGCCACCTGGACGACGAACGGTGCTCAGAATGTTACAGGTTGAACTCGAGAGGTAGCCAGTAGCACTCCTCTCGCAGAATTGGCTCTCGGAACACCAGACACAGTCGTCATTGGTGCGAAGTCCCAACCAAGAAGTCCTCCTTCACTGGGCCGTCCTTCCGTTCGGGCTCATTGTACAGCTTATGTCGAATTACTAACGTATATAGGCTCAGCATTTCAATAGTGAGTGAATAATTCTGTATCTCCATCGTAAAAATCAAATTTTGCCAATCAAATATTATAGATTATCTTTCATACTCAGGACTGCCTTCTATTCTGATCTGACTTCTCACTCATTCCAAATTAGTATGAATAAGTTTTTTGTTCTATCATAATATTGTTCGAAAAATCAATTAAATGTAATAGGCCGAATGGTGTAGTTTGATTCTTTTAAGAAAACAAAATGTATTGCTTGTTCCAAAGACAAATACTCATGCAAAGAAACCATATATAATCATTACACTTACATAGCTTATACAACACAACTGTCAAATAAGTTTACACATCGCATTGATAATACGCTAAACATCTTATACATTGCTTTAAAGTTTGTCATTTAAATCAAATAAATAAACTTCAATAATTTCTCAACAGCATTATTCCTCAGCATATATATATATATATATATATATATATATATATATATATATAGCGCTCTTGTCTTCCAAGTTTTTTCTCTAATAGGAGATCGATATTCTCTCAGAGCCATGATATTACAGCGTCCTAGGACCTTGTCAGTGTCCGGGCAAACCCCCTCATAACAGTTGTTGTTAATTATTTTAGATATCTTTACCGGGCCGACGTAGAGTGGCATAAACTTCTTGGAAATAAATTCCTATTCTCTACTGGTACAAGCTCTTATTAAAACCAATTAACCTACACTTAACTTCTTCTTCCGTGACTGCTTCACATACTTGCGGCGTCGATCAGCTGCTAGAATTAACTTCTTCCTGGCGAACTCCAATATTTCTTGTTTCACTTCTTCTGCCTTGTCTTCGGTTTCTTTATGGGTGACTGTAACCTAGACATATCAAAGATCTCAGATCTCCGGCCTGTCAGTGCCTCCAGAGGGGTCATGGTGGTCGATTCATGTTTGTGTTGTTCATGAAACATTCCATAGTGGGTAGCTTATCTCTTCAGTTCTGGTGTGACTCGTGACACAGAATCCCTAGCATATTTCCTAGATACTTAATTCTCCGCTCGACGGGGTTTCCTCTGGGATATCTTACAGAGGACGAGGTAGGTAACACGTTCAGTTTCCTCGTACCTGACTGCCATATCTTTCCTGTGAATTGAGTTACCTTGTCTGACAGTAATCATATTGGTCGTCCTACCTCTTGTATGAAAGCTTTTAGTTTCGCCAGTACTGTATGTACATTCACCTGTACTATGGCGTGTAACTTAGTGTATTTGGAGAATATGTCCATCATTACCTGTAATTCTCCTATCAAGTGCTCTTGAGCATGCTTGCATCTCTGACACAAATCACACGTTCGTACTGCTTTTGTTACTAATATTTGCATTTGTTTGAAATAGAACTGCCGTCGGAGTACTTAATAAGTTTTCCGATTCGTATGTGCCCTAGCATATCATGCGCATCGAGTACAAATTTCAATTGCAGCTTCTTTAGAATGATCGGTTTACGCTCTTGCTCGAAGTATTTCCTGTTCCTATTACTATAAAATAAAATCCCGTCATCCGTTTTACAATACACTGTGAGTAACGGGTGATCGTCAGGTAATTGTGCTAGCTTTTCGAATACTGTACTACAAAACTCATCTTATTGTTCGGTAGCCAAATTGTTCAAATTTTCTTGACACACATCCTTGGACAATGGTGATTTTCTCATCGGAATGACGAAATACTCATTTGGCTGCTTATCCTGCTGTAGCACCTCTTCATCAGGCATACTACTTAACACATTGGCAATAACGTTATGAACCCTTGATGTGGAGATATTCAATGTCGAATTCCTGAATTAAAAGGACCAACTGGTTAGGCGACTGCTAAAAATTCTACCGACTCATAAACTCAAAAGTACCTGGTGGTCGGTGTGTAGTATCACTTTCTCTCCTACCAAAAGATCGCGAATCTTCTGCAGGCTCCACATTATTCCCAACATCTCCTTTTCCGTAACAGTATATTTCTTTTCGGTTTTGCTAAGAGTTCGACTTGCCATGGCTACTGTTTTCTCTTTTCCCTGTTGGTCACACTGAGCTAATCTAGCACCTGAAGAGTACGTTGAAGCATCTGTGTAGAGATGGTAATCTACACCTTGTCGAGGGTGATGGATAACTTGTTAGTCAGTGAACAGTTTTTTTTAACCTCTTCAAGAGCTTTTTGTCTACCCGCAGTCCATTCCCAGATAATTCCTTTCCTTAACAGCTCAAACAATGGCAAAGCGGTACTGGCTACCTGATTTGAATAGTTTCGGTAGAATCCAACTATTCCCAAAAATGTTCTAAGTTGCTTTACATTGCGGGATACTGGAAAATGAGTAATCGCAATCAATTTGTCATATATAGATTTTTTATGCCCTCAGGAGTGATGATATGTCCCAGGAATGGAATCTCTTCCCTGCAAAACAAAGATTTCCGAAGTTTCGCTGTCATTCCCGCAGCAGCGAACTGGTGCAAGAGTACATTGTTCCAGGTGTGTTTCAAAAGTAAACGAAGTGATGAGAATATCCTCTACATAGGATCTAGCGAACTCCGTATCTCTCTCTCCCAAAGTCAGATTCAAGCACTGTGTAAACTGAGCTACAACATTGCAAAGGCCAAATGTTAGTACTTGGAACGTATACTGTTGATTTCGGAATCGGAAACCAGTGTATTGTTTTGAATTCTCCTCTAGCGGAATTTGCCAGTAACCGTGCGTTAAATCTGTGGTGCTCATATACTTAACACAGTCATACAACCATAACAATTCCTCAGTATGACGTGGCCTTTCCCTAGCCTTGACTGTTATTGCGTTAATGCATCTGGCGTCTAGACACAATCTTACGGAACCATCCTTTTTCCTTACGTACATCATCGGATCTGCTTATGGACTAGAGGAGTGTTTAATTATATTCCATTCCAACATTTGCTTTAGATGTACTTCCGCCTTCTGCATAAACTAAGCCGGTATGGGATATGAACGGCAGTGAAATGGTCCGTCTGGTATTAATTCTATGTTGACTTGAGAAATTTTGTTTTTCCCTGGTCGTTCGGAAAATGTTTGCTGGTGTGCGAAAAGTACATGTTGCAATTTATTTATTTGCTCGCATGGCAGGTTTTCAATTCTGGGAACTGCTTTTTGAATTTATTCTATTTTCTCAGTCTCACAAGACTTTATAAAAGGCCGATTTATGGAAAAACATTCCTTTCTGATTAAATTGACGAAACAATCAGAAACTTTCCAATTGTCTGGAAAAGTTACAGTGCTATCAGTGGTTTCTGTTGTAATAATAATCCAACCACCGAAGTCAAGTTACACCTGGTATTTTGACATGAAATCCATGCCCAATATCAGTGATTCTGTCAGTTCTTTGATGACTAAAGCTGACCCAAGTTTTTCGCTTCCTAAACCTTTAATAACTAGCAGTTCCTGTCCGATTAATAATGGGACTATAATTAGAAGTGGCAGCTACAATTCTCAAACGTGGTACAGGAACACTAGGTATAACTTGTCCCATGGCTACAATATCATTACACAATTTTTCTGAGGCACAACTATATTTGCTCTACTATCCAGTAAAACAGATACCTGTATATCATATAGTTTCCAAAAGAATTCAGGACGCAAAATTTCATGCGAGTTCTATGGTTCGTTAACTGGCTAAGAAAGTAAAAATTCCCTGTCACTTTGTTCCAATGATACCACTTGTACTACTAATTCTGTAGGTAAATTTGTTTCAGCTTTATCCCTGGCGTTAGATAAGCTAGTACGTGTGTGCATGATGGACCCCTCTGGAAGTACGGTGTTTGCTAAGGCCAGCGATGGGAATCCGTATTCTCTGACCTCTAGTAGTTTAACCGATTATCTCGGTTTTTCCCGTATCCATTTACCGTCTGTTCTGCGTTCATGTGCTGTTGTTGCGGCATCAGTGCGAAGGAAGGCGTACGAGGGTCAAGTGGAGTTTGGTTTCTGAAATAGCCTTCGCTTACGTCATTCTGAAAATCAGGGTTTCGAAAACTTGGAGAGCGTGGCGATCGCGGGCTTGAATTATTTATTATTTGATCTTGCCCATGCTTTTTGTCCATTCTCCTTGGCGATTTTTCTCTCTGACTTGTTCGTGATTCGCCTCGACCGTTGTATATATTACTTTCCCGTACGTCAGGCTGTCGTTCATCGTAGTCGTCGTCCGCTTCCCTAATGTCGCGATTTTTACCGTCAAACGGTTTCCGTCTGTAATTCTGGCGATCTCCTTTACCGTAAGAGCTTCTCTGGAAAAACCTACCGCCTCTGTACGACCTCTGTGGATTCTTTGGATATATTTCACTATGTTGGTAATCCTGCCTTGTACCAACAGTACTGACATGAGGATTCCTGTCATATCTAGTGTGTTCATTGTAATTTCGGTTCGAATTCCCTTGGTACAGGGGAGGTGCATGATCGGGCTTAGTAGTATTTTGGCTATCTCGATTTCCGTATTGTATTTGTGATTTCTAGATAGCATCGAATGCGCGTAGTTCTTCTCGAAATGTTGCAAGGCAACCGTCCTGCCCAATGCGCTTGGTACTTAAATGGTAGCTGCCTCAGAGTCATTGATATGAACTCATCTGATACCGAGGGATCGAAGTTACGAGAACGCTCGTGCATGTCAGCCAGATGTTCGAGTGGCCCTTGCTTGGCCAAAACCTCCCGGCATGTACAGTAGTTGTGCGCGAACATTTCCTTGCACTTTCCTACTCCAAAAATTCGCTAAGAATTTATCTTTAAAATCATCGTAAGTATGAGTCTGTCTTATTTTTACCCCACCAGTAATACGCAGTAGATTTTAAACTCAAAGCTTTGCACCTTAGCTTGTATTTATCACTCAGGTTAAATAGCTGAGAATACTCGTCAAACTTATTCAGAAAAATTACCAGGTTTTCGCCGGATTTACCCTAGAACGTAGGCATTTGGTCTGCCCACATCTTACTCGGACAGTGAAAGGCGCGCCGGAGAAAACTTTGGGGGGGGGGGGGGGGGGAGGTGGGAGGGCAAATCCAAGAAACTAGAATATTTTTTTCTGAACGACTATATATGCCTTTTTTTCTCCATAAATTGCATGTCACTAATTATTATCTGTGTTTCTTCATGGTAAGTTAATGTACACAGTTATTTTAAATATTTTTATCCTCTCAGATTGTTAATATCTGAAATACCCCATAGCCGTGAATACATTGAAGACTGAAGTAGATTTTACATTATTTATAAGCACGATGTCTAAAGTTCGTTTCACTAAAAACGATCTGCAACATGTTTGCCAAATGATTTTTTTTTGTCAAGAATACTGAGTGGAATATTATAACAGTTAACAAAATTTAAAAGTAATTTTTCATGAAATAATATATTTACATACATTAATCTTAATAAGAATAAAACAATATTTTAATATGTAAAGTTATGTTGAACATGCTTACCTAAATGTACATTGTTCATTGTTTCGTTAATAGATTTTTGTAATTTTAAAATGCATTATATATATATATGTTTGAAGCATTATTACATAGAACAGTGACATGTTTACTTAAAACATCACATGGCATCAACCTAAAGACGTATGACAAGTGTTCAATAAATACACTGAATATTTACTCAACTACTTTCCCAGATAAGGCCTTTCTTTCGTCCTTGCGGGAAATAAATTCTCTGATTATATCATTAAGATTTAGTACACTAGATCTCTCTTTGTGGACATGAAGTATCATCACATGCGTTAGACGTTTCTGTTTCATGGTGGCCCGCAGATAAGTCTCCAAACGGCGGAGAACACTAAATGATTGTTCTGATGAAGCAGCTAAGGCTGACACAGTTATTATCAACACCACCAAAAGTATGACTTGCTTGAGAACATTTTTTTGTGGTATCAGAGACTTCACTAAGTTTTTCAACAACTGAAGCACAGGACGAAGGTGGATCATTAGGCATATTCTTCAGCAACGTGAGCTGAGCATGGAGATCATTGATTTCAAAATCTTCTGCATAGAACCCAAGTCTTTCTACAAGGTCATCTTCAGAGAGCACGTTTCCCTTAAATGCAGAGAGTAAAATATCCTCTAACATTTCAAGTGTGTCGAGTCCTTTTTGATCAAACCTCTCTTTAAGCTTCGTTGACATGCTAAAATAAAAATTTACATGGCTGCTTGGTGTTTCATGATGTAATGAGGGTGTAGAATCAGAGGGACGTTACGGGGTTAATTTTTCGAAACTTGTGTACACAAAAAAGTGTAGGGGCGAAACACATGCTCTCCCCCCCCCCCCCCCCCCGTACCGACGCCACTGGGTGGAGCAATATGTTCAATGGCAAAAAAGCGGATGAGTCGTTTGCGAACCGTTCGTACTCCGCCCGTTCCGGTCGTTTTGGAAACGATATCGGAACGCTTATATCGTCTACGAGTACTGACCTGAGACTGGTGTTATCTAACCTAAATTCACTCATAGGTCTAAGTACACCATCGATTTTATCTGTGGCAAAATTTCTGTTCCCCCACCTGGTCAAATTTCGACTCGTTTCTTTCTCTTTCCCCGATAACTAGTGCCTCGGTACGTTCGCATATCTGTTCTATTTGGCATCCAAAAAATTCAATTGGGAAGAAATTCTACCTTCCAATTCTACCGGGTTGTTTTCTATGGTAGCTATTCGTTGTTTGCAGCTTTCCTCCGCTGCTTCTAATTCCGTCCTGTTGTTCGCTCTCTCTTCCCGTAACGCGTCTGACGTATGCGCTAATTCCTGGTTCACTGTTTTTATTTCTTGTTGTACCTGTGATATACTTGTCAGTCATTGCTTGACTTAATTGAGAAATTTGCATTGTGAGAGTGAGCCTAAAAGACTCCTTTTGCTCGACCAAAGCCTGTCCGAATTGTTCACTTAATCGTCTTTCGGTTTGTTCGATCCATTCTGATTGCTCCTCAAATCGCCTTTCCATCCGTTCTGATTACTCCCTGAATAACAAGGTCATCTGTTGCATTATCGACACATCCGATTGGCTAGACATTACACTAGTCTGTTCTGTTGATTGCTCTGGGTTAGTCACCTGGCCTACTGAATTGCCTTCCATGTCGCTTGAAGCTAACTCATATGTCGGTTTACTCGTTTCTGCCAACTTATCCGCGTGATATTTCAATCTCTTATAGTCTATCGCGGCTGTGTTTCGCAAAATAATACGCAGTCCTTGATTCTTGGCTCATATAAATTCAAGAATAAGCGACTCTTCCCTGGATTCTCTATGAAAGTTATGAATATTTTTTTCCGAGAGCAGCAGTATAGTAATATCTGGTTATCGTGGGCTTAAATTCTCGTAGCCTTCTCGTTGGGCCGATAAACGAACACTGTAGCACTATTGATATGTGTTACAATATTACGGCCAATTTCATTGTCTGTAAAATATTATTTCTGAGATATGTAATATAAGATATGGATGTGTAATGTAATGATAAAATATCGTATATGCGAGTGAGTCTGATAGGTTATATTAATGATATACCTCGGCTGAACTCTATGCTGCCATGCTAAAAAAAATCTGTGTATTCATCCAAATTTCCATTACCTCTGTAGTTTGAAACAATTGGATCATTAATTCTAGTAAACAAACAGGGAAATCTTAATTCAAGTAAATCAATAGAATCGAATAAAATTACTTTGATTTTAATACTGATGAGTGGTTTTAACAAGAGCTAACTGAACTAAACCAATTTCAAATTATATGGTACTTTTGCAGAACTTTAGTTACGAAATATTATACTATACCTATTCTCAAAATTACAAGCAACACCAGCCTGCACATTGCACATCGACCGATTTACCAACATTTGACTGTACTAGTTATGGTGTTATAAATACATTTACATTTGCTTGAGGAAAAACACGACTTAGCTGTGTCGATAGCGGAAAATAACCGCAACTCTGCCGATGTCGTAGAGTCATCCTTCACTTGTGTAGAAACTAGGAACAGCTCTCCCGCTCACCACGGACAGCACATCTCCGGGTGGTGCTCAGCGAACTCGTCCTCTGCGGGCCGGAACAGCTGAGGTGGGTGCAGAATCGGAACCTTGCCATAATCCATAGCCAGTAGCACTCCTCTCGCAGAATTGGCTCTCGGAACACCAGACACAGTCGTCATTGGTGCGAAGTCCCAACCAAGAAGTCCTCCTTCACTGGGCCGTCCTTCCGTTCGGGCTCATTGTACAGCTTATGTCGAATTACTAACGTATATAGGCTCAGCATTTCAATAGTGAGTGAATAATTCTGTATCTCCGTCGTAATATCAAATTTTGATAATCAAATATTATAGATTATCTTTCATACTCAGGACCGCCTTCTATTCTGATCTGGCCTCTCACTGATTCAAAATTCGAATGAATATGTTTTTTGTTCTATCAGACTATTGTTCGAAAAATAAATTAAATGTGATAGGCTGGCTGGTGTGGCCTGATTATTTTGAGAAAACAAAAGGTAGTGCTTGTTACAAAGACAAATACTCATGCAAAGAAACCATAGATATTCATTAAACTTACACAGCTGATACAGCACACACCTGTCAAAATAAATAAGTTTACACATCACATTGAACATACGCTAAACATATTATTCATAGCATTAAAGTTTGGCATTTAAATCAAATTTAAATTCATAGAATAATCATGATAAAGTCATAAATATTGAAGTGTTAAACCAGGTTGCCAAAAGATTAGAGTAAAATGCAACCGGATTCTTCAGGTACCAATACATTTGCTGGTACTCAACTAATAATTGCAAATGTTTCATACAGGTAATATATACCCCTTACTGGCCATTTTAATAAGTAAATACAAAATTCAAAAGGCCACCACAAAATATATTGAGCAAGTGACCCCAAATTACTATAGTTACAAAATGGCGACTTTATTTCTGTCGCACCTACATTTACTCTTGACATTACAACATAATGTTTATCTCCTACACCAGGAAAAACCCATTTTGGTAACACCTTACTGGTCATTAAACCAGAAAACCTTATAACCGCAATGATTATTTCTTAATTTACTCGCTATCCCAAGTGGATGGGAGCAACTGCTAAACAATGCCAGCCTTAACTCCCACTAGTAAATGTGATTTTCGCAAAAGCCCTAAAAATATTTCTCTTAAAAATGACATAAAAAAAAGAGAAGTTTCACATATCTCCTACTTGATACAAAAAGCTAAGACCTTAATTAATGTCTGGGTTACAATTGTTTGCAAGTGGTTAAAATATTTACAAGTGTTTACCATTGTTTGCAAGGGGTTACAAGTGTCTATTTCTCGGTGACGACATGATCACTGGTTACAGAAGGTACCATTATACCATTATCGGAGTTATGGCTAAAAGGCCAACATTTCGCAAATCTCTAAAACTTCCTTGCCTAACGTCAAAGTGACGTAAGGGACCTGTTTGCTTTACGAGCCTACATTTGTAAGTCAATAAGAGTGCTACTTATCTCTGGTAGGAGCTAGTCCCCTCGAGGTCGCTGAACTGACCCCGACGGCAGCGTGAACCGGCATTAAATACACAGTTCTGCCCTCCTGCGCTTCCAAACAAATTGATTTCCCCTCAAACCCCGAATTTCCAAGACATTGTTGGTGTTTTCAATTATTCCTGGGAGGGATCAAGCTAATCACAACCAATAGCGTTTGACATTGCCAAATATGGTGACCTATGCAACGGATACCAATATCCCTTAGGGGTTTAACAAAATGCAGTATGCAGTATTCCCTCAACTTCCGTCCTCTTGACCAAGTTACCGGAAACAACGTAACCAAACGTCACGTTTTTGGGCGGCGCGCGCACCATCACAAGCTGGTCACCAAGCTTGCCGTCGACTGTGCTGCGCTCCGGTGACAAATCACTGAAACATCAGTCCTCTGCCAGGTCTATTTGTGCTGCACGCGAAAATAAGCACTGACATTAACAGTAATTAAAAAAAAACCTTGAAGTGAAAATTGCTGGAATGACAATTGAAACTGGCGGGTGAACAAGTATGGTTATCAAAAGAAAACAGAAACACGTCATAAAGTGGCGAAAAATGTTCGCGATGTAAAATAATGCATGCATTATCGGTAATGTCACAAATTTTCATTAATAAAGGAAGAAATTTTGAAACTGCAGGGAATCTGAGTAGGAGCAAGCATCCCTGAATGTGGTAAATATTCGGCTGGAAGCAATCAGCTGAGCTTGTGTACGTAGTACCCTGACCAGCTGCGGCCCCACTATTGGGTGCTCTAGCCACTGAGCTACTGCGGCCCTACTATTGGGTGCTCTAGCCACTGAGCTACTGCGGCCCTACTATTGGGTGCTCTAGCCACTGAGCTACTGCGGCCCTACTATTGGGTGCTCTAGCCACTGAGCTACTGCGGCCCTACTATTGGGTGCTCTAGCCACTGAGCTACTGCGGCCCCACTTGATATATGCCTATCCACTGGGTCACTGCGGCCCCACTTCAAATAGATCTAGCCACTGGGCCACTTCGACTTTTTGGAAGGAAAGGCCCATAGACAAAAAAGAGAAAAGGAGAAATTATGATTTTTTTTACAATTCTTTTTTTTATGCAGTAATCAATCCTGAGAAAAGCTTAATCCAGTACCTATTTATATCACTGATCATTTTTACCGGAACCGTTTCAGATATCTCGATGAAACAAAGACTAGGTGGGTCCTGGGGTTCTTATCTATAGACAGTGTAAATTTGATGCCAATACGTTCAGTGGTTTTTGAGTAAAATCAGTTCGGCCGGACAGACTGACATACACGAAAAAAATAAACATTAGATATGGCTTATTTATCAATTATACTATACAAAAAAATAATTAGAAGTGGAAAATTCGAAAATCAGAGACAGAGACTTCTAGTTTATTTAGTAGTGTAGATTATAATATTTCATTTATAATAAATAAGAATAAACACAGTGTGAAAGCATGTGTGTTGGTAGTGCCTAGTAAGAAACAGTTCTCGTGCAAAATATTATTACAATTTCTCTCTCTAGAAATTAAGTGGGCTATAACAAGTTCGTTAAAGGATGGAGGTCTTATTCAAATAAAATAATTAGTCATAATTTCCTTATTTTATTTACAACAGCTACAGCAAAATTCTCTGAACTCAAAATCTCACAATAAATTGATATCACTTACTGTTCACAATTGACACCAATTAATAAAATTTTATAATTACGACAAATAAATCAATGAAATTAAATGATTAAAGATCAGTCCCAATAGACAGTGTATCGACCTATTCAATTATTTTTATCATTTGTGCGTCCATATTTGACAGTTCGAATATTTACAATAAAATCAATATTACACTTCCATTCAGTCCCACGTCAGTCAGTCCATGTCCCGTCAGTCGCAATGTTCTAGAGTCCTCCAAGCGCCCTCACGCACAGTAGGCTTCAATCGTCGGTTTCACACCCTCTCGTCCATTCAAGCCACGAATACCTCACTCTCCGTCGTCCCGCAATCTCCAGTCGTCGTCTACGCTTCACTTCTCTCGCGCACACTCGGCCAGACAGCTTCCTTCAAAGGCTGCCGGCCGCTGGATTGCGGCAGTATACCTAATGTCTTAGGCCACCACCTATAATCTTCCCTAACAGGAGTGATGCGTCGCGGAGGGCCGAGGCACTAGCCAGTCTCACCAGAACCTTCTTGCGTCGTCGCTAAACGTATCGGAAACTCTAGCAGGCGAGAGGAGATCTGTGACACCAGCAAGTCTCGCCGCTGTCGGTATTCGCGGGATTCCCAGAAGGGGAACAGCCAGCCACGAGCGCATCGTTCCAGGAAGGGGAGGGTGAGGGAATCACCTTCCACGGCGCCAGAAAGCCGCAGCGTGTAACAATATTATTACGTCTAGGTGCGCAGAATTAGATGCAATGTCCTTTGGTTTTATTTTCTAGACTTAGTTAAGCTTAGTTTGCACGAGGCGGAGAAATATCGAGGAAGTAGAACTTTAGCAGGCCTTCAGAAAGGTGTGAAGAAACCGTGAATGGATTGGTCATTTTTTTTTTTTTTGGTAAAATGATAATTACTTTCTTTTTTGTCAATATATAAGTACATTTAAAGGATACTGCCATGACAACTTGATGAAACAAAGATAGATTATGTTTATTCAAGAAATAGTACTTGCATTCTACCATATTCTCTTCCCCAATCTTCCGTTGTGTTACTAGTAGAACGAAACATGATGCCCTTGACTGAAACCGGCGGCTGTATAGTTCTTATGCATGTCGCGGACTCGACAAGGAAAGGTGTCCTGCCACCCTAGCCACTTACGCTGGAAATATCAGCGCACCATAAGGCATCTTGATAGACGACGTGGCTGGGCGTATTTTATCTCACCGTGGAAAATGTCTGACCCAAAAGCATGTGATGTCACCAAGTCAGCACAAACACCCATCACTGCGAAGGAGGGTTTCCGGTACATCGAGCTTGGCATACGTCTGTAGAATGCCACCTTGTCTTGGTCTCTGAGTTTATAGGAATTTTCAGCTGATAACTGCTGCCAACGACGAAATACTGCCAACACACATGACGTCCAAAACTACAGCAGTTGTCCGAAATATCCACCCAGCATCTCAAAACCCAACGACACTTTACATTTCGCACTGCATTAACTGCATGAGATGAAATGGAGTCCGTGTTGGTCTCCGCAAACCTGATACTCCGTCTGCACTTGAGATTTACATCCCCAACTGGATCTTATCGCAGCTTGGATCGTCAACTCTTGCGTCAGCGCTTTGGCAATGAGTGTTACTGACGTCACAAGCTGCCTGAAAACCTTTGAATTATAATTGGATCACATGCTACACCCGTCGTATCTGCATGTTGCACTTAGGTTTAAACTGACTTTTTTTTTTTTTTTTTTTTTTTTTTACTTCAGCGACGTGTCACACGATTTTATTTGCCTGCTCATTTGAATGTTGGCAGAGAGCCACTGAAAGTAATTATGACTTTCCGTTTTATAAACATAGCTGTGTGTAGATTATACGACCGTTAAAACTGATCTCCTTTGGCATATTTCATTTACGAATATATATTTTTTTATGAAAACCTCAATGTGTCACGATACTGATCCACTTTGTCAAAAGTAATTTTGAATTTTGTTCGTGGTGGAAGGTTTCTTGATGAGCAGAACGTTGAAACGGGCTTCCGAATTGCTTTTTTAAGGGGACTATGAACGGAATGTTTTCTGTGAAATCGTTGTTTGCGCGTAAACGCGTATCTCGGTAAATAAAAGTTCTGGAAATACGAATTTTGCCAGAAAAAAAAAACTATTGTTTATATCCCTATATTTTTACTTTTGTCATATTAGTGTATTAATGGAGAAAAAAAATTCGTGAAAGTGGTCAAATATTTAGCATTTTTAAAGCTTGCCTGTGCAGTTTTCTTAAGTGACAAGAGAAAAATACAACGATACGGGAGTAGTTTAATCTGTGGTCTTTCATCGCGTGTAATAAAACCCCACTGTTGCAGATCTAATTTGCACAGTACAGTGTTACTAATGGAAACACTGCACGCCTTGCGCGTAGGAGTGATGAGGCGCTAGGCGTGCGTGTTACTGTCATCCGTATTGCTCCATCACATCTTAACCTTGGACGCGCAGCTACATAGTCCCCTTAACCGTGAAGCGATTATAGACTTAATTTGTCAAGTAGCTGGGGGAAAGGCCTTTTCATACTGTCTTATCTTAAAACGTACTGGCCAGACATGAGTCAAAATACGACAGGAGCCCGTATTGAACTTTGCTACAGACTCCTTATCAATAAAATGTTAGGGTACCCGCTGGAAGTCTATTACGTAGACGCAGCACTACGAGAACACTGCACGCTAGCTCGGGGCACTGCGCGTAGCGGCGACAGCGCTCTTGTAACCCGTGCCACTGTAACCCTTATAGATCCCGCACTTCTCAGCAAAAAAAAAATAGGAGAAAAACAATGTAGGCAGGTGAAACCCTTGAGATGAATCCCTAGTAAAAGTTTTTTAATTTCTCGACGTCACGTCTGGGTATAAGGAATTATTGCAACCAGCCCTCCCAACACTGCGATATGGCCTCGCAGATTAGATGTGTGACAGTGAGATATTATTACACGCGATAAGAGTCGATGTATTAAGGTACAGACTTTGTATTTTCTTTGCTTTCCTTTGCGGAGTCTGCGCAGGAAAGCTCTTGAAAAGACGCTAAAAAAAATTTACAGTATTTTTTTCTCTTTGAATATACTTAAGAGTGTGATGGACCCCTGTGGAAACCCAGCGTCCAAGGTCAAGAAGCGAGGGAGCAATACGGGCGACACTAACAAGCACATCTAGCGCCTCATCGCTCCTACGCGCAAAGCGTACAGTATGTCCAACGTGCCATGGCCGTATTTGCAGCCATGGGCACACCTCGAAAGAAGAAGGGTCTAGATGGAAGAGCATAGCAAACCAGGCAAAGCGGAAAGGGCCGTGGAAAATCCATGCGACGGTCGCGGAGGATAAAACAATTTCCTTCAACTGGATTAGGGCTGGAGAAAGTAGGGTAAGTTATTAGTTAGCGAAGATAGACTTTTGTGAATTTAGTGCAGGTTGTCGCGGTATGCGGCCCTGGGCCCTGGTGGTGGGGGGACAGAACTGAGCCATCTCTCTGTAACAGAGGAAATAGTATTAGTGTATTACAGGCATAAGAAGGAAATAACTTATAATATTTCTACCACTTTGCCTGCGACCTCGCGTGCAGATGAGGCATGTTTGGCTACAGTGCGTGCGACCTCTGGGGTTGTCAGGAAAACTCTGCACGTGTGGATCTCTACGTTTGGAGTAAAACTTCGTACTGGGCTGAACTCTAACTGGAGTCGAAAAGTATCGAATATAGACCGAAATTCGCATTTAAAGTGAAGATTTCAATCCGGCTTGGCATGTAAACAAGAGGGAAGACGAAGTGAGCATGGATTGAAAGCTGAGAAGTGACATATTTCGGCAACTGCCGGAACTGGAAAACAAACTATACTCGAAAAATAAATATACAATAATTTTACCTATTTGATTTTGTTCCAGAGTTTTTTTTCTGCTCTTCCTTTACTTTTCATCATAATATAATTTTAATGTTTGTTTCTTTAACATTACGCTTAATAAAAATTGTACGTCAATTTCGATCAAAACATTTTGCATTTTTTTTTAATTATTGCCCTTGTAGCTTAGAGTGGTAAAAAAAAAAAAAAAATTTAAAACTCCGCACACATGAAAATGTGTAATGGATACACTTAAAAAATTGCGGCATTTGTTTTTTTTTTTCTGCCCCAGTTCACTCCTGTCGGCAGCGATTAGAGTAAATATTCAATCCAGATTCCACACTCCAGTTCATCTTGCCGACCAGAGTGGATTACCCACTCCGCTCCTATTTCAGTCCAGTCCAGTCCAGAATATATTTACTGCTAAGTTTCAATCGGGATTCTTCAGTCCACTACAAGTTCAAATCGGATTGTAATGTTACTCTGGTCGTACTAAATGGAAAGGAAAGAGCAGCGCTGACTGACATAGTCGGGTTGTACGCGTGGTATGCTTGTTCTACCATCTCAGAGCAGACGACACGAACTATTTACAGCAGTAAATTAACAAGTCAAAAATAAATAAACAAAATGTTATTTAAAAAATGTTGATAATCATTATTGACTCTGTAATTTATATATTACAAATTTTGACCACTGAAGACAATTTACTTTCTAGGATAACTGTGTTTTAGTTATTTCTATTCCGCTCTCTGCACTTCTTACAGGATACCCAAACATATTCTCTTCATCAATCTGCGTAAAAGCAAATTACTATTTGTAATCGTCACTCTTAACACACTTCAAAGTTTGAAATTTTATTTTGGCTGCCATTTTTTTTTCAGCTTGCTCATTGTGATATTTATGCTGTACCTCGGCGAGCAAGACCAGAAATAGCTGCTTTTTATAGCACAAGTAACAATTGCTACCGCCAACCTAAAAGCGTACAAAAAAGTGCTTCCGGTAACACGAACTGCAACTAGCAAAAATATCACTAAACGTAGCAGAATAGCAAACCACGCGAACACACCTAATGTTGGCCACACTAGAGGTTCCTCGTATGTCCACGTAAGGACTGTGGCGGTATCGTGCTGGTAGCGCGTCGAAAATAGCACCTAGAAATTATGCCGTAATCTATGAAATATGAGCATGAGAAGTATACCGCAATAAAGATAAAATATACATAATATGTAGGGGTATACTAACTTCAATAACGTAGATGCTTGAAGACAGTAGATGTATGGGCAATTTTTCTCTGAGAATGTGAATGTCAGCGGGGCAAATATTACGTCCCAATCATATAAATATTGCAAAGTCCCATGTTTTGGAAGGGGACAGTGGAAATACCTTCCATTTTCTGTGTTGAAATTCCCGAAAGGGTGGGGTGAGAGTGACCAGGCAACAAATTGTTCCAAAAATAACTTCAGTCCTTATGGCAACCGAGCCCACAGACATTTCAGTCTAGAGTAGAGGCAACTTATAGATATAATAAATTTATACTATCCGATTTTATATAATGCAAAATTAGCATACATTTTACTGTAGGGGGGATTTTTACTATGGCCTGTTTTGAAAAACTAAAATATATGGTTAACTGCGAGAAATATAATTCCCGTGGCCTAGCAAAGGTTTAATAGTTTGAATTTCCTTGAGTATAATAATTATCTTGTAACAAAAAATTTAAAATAATTTCATAAGTAATTTAATAAAAGCGTTTTGTTATCCAGTGTTACTCAAACACACCTAAACGTCACCAATCGCAACATATTTCAAGTGCTTGAGTATTAGTTCCACAAAGCAATATACTTATTTGGACTACATTGAGGCAACTCTCTGAAATGACGGTTATTACACAAGATAAATAAAAAAGCCATGAAATGTTCTTTATATAGTTACATAATAAATGTATTTCGTAGAAAATTTATCCATCCTCGTAAAGTAGATTCACTTTTTCAAAAACTTACGTAATATCAAATTTACAGAAAGAGAATTGAACAATTTTTTTTTTCATATTTAGCGTAAATATCCTTGTATCACTAATTACAAATTTTGTGATACAAGGATATTTAAATTTTAAGTGAACTGCAATTAAGATGCTACAGTCACATTGCTACATTTACCAGAAATATGAATCTGGAAATTCAGGATGAAGAGTCAAATTACGGCAGCTGCCCCTTAAGGGGAATAGTGCATGAAAGCAGTATATTTACCTAATTTTCGATATAAGTCGTTTTCCAAAGGATTTGTCGGAATTTTTGGCTTGACAAGACGCAAATAATAATTTTCAACAGCTTTTTACGTTGTTAGATATTTACTGCCGTCATTATTCTCGGAGCACTTATGCAAGAAAAGATAGATTTTTTGTTTTATTATCTGCAGCCAGTGCTCCGAGAATAACGAACACATTACATTTGCATCAATGTAAGAAGGTGCTCAAAATTGTTATTTACGTAGTGTCGAGCCAACATTTTTGAAAAATCCTCTCTAAGACAAGTTAATACAAAAAAATATATAAATATACGGTTTGCGTGCACCATTCCCCTTAACGAGAGAGTGAGTAAGAGAGTGAGTGAGCAAAGAGTGTAGAGTGTCGTTGAGCCTCTCTTAGCTCTCTCCACCTCGAGAGCTGTACAACCAGAGATATCTTTGGCCACGTGTTCCTGTTTCTACTCTACTGACGTTGCCGAAGTCACTCGTCAGCACTAATCCTTTTAGGAACGCGAACAGCCAGCCACTGATCTCTGCGGCGAAACACTCGTCAGCAGTTCCAGCAGTGCAAATAAATAGCGGCAGCTATGCCTGACGAGTTTGTAGTCGTGCCGTTACTAACGGATGCGATTTTCCACGATAGCAAGTTTGACTTGGAAATACAATAACAATTACATTCAGTTTCAGGGGGAAATTATTTAATACTAACCCACCCGTACACTGTTTGCATCCTCTGTATATGACATCAGCGCAGTTGCTTGGTTAGAATTATCGTTTACCGCCGCCATGATTGTTCGTCTGCTGCTGCTGAGACTGCTACACCTACAGACTGAAGAAGAGGCAGACCGCTTATGCGTCTTCTGCGCACCTAACATTGGCCTACCATAAACAACACAACCGCCAAAGTCACAAAATCAACACTGATGAACGTGCTTGTTTGTGTCTTAATTTTCGAAATAAAGGCACTTTTATAATAATAAATTACTTTTAACAATTTCAGTTTAATCAAACGGTTTTGTAAATTGGTTGGAGGAAGTATACAAACATTTCAAAGCACGTTGTTTAAAGGATTTCCACGGTAAAGTGATCACTTTTGTGTTCTTACTTTTATACCATCAGCCATTTGTTATTTTACAAATTTCTTTAAAATAAATATTGCCATGAGAATAATAAACACAGTGCGTATATTTCATCGAACTTGAAAATTTATGTCTAAGGCTAAAATAAAATAAATTTATTGACTACTATTCCAAATGATAAGGCTGCCAAAAGTGCCCACTTTACCGCGAATAGCGTACACTAAACAATGTTCTAACCTCAAATCCAATCCACGCCATTTCTGCTAGTCGTGTAGGCAGAAAAGCAGTTCGAAATTGGGACACGGAGACTGGTTGTGCACAGCCAGTGAGATTGGTCAGGTCAACCCCACATTGATTATGCGGCTCTGCTTTCCACACGACAGTGGTCTCGTCAGGAAGTGTAGCCTCCAACCCAGACGCCAAAACAACTCTCGTCAGTGACTCGTCAGCGGCGTCAGTAAACAAAGGAGCTTTCGTCAGCAGTCTCAGCTGCTGGCAGTAGAAAATTTGGTTCGACTGTGTTGGTGACTCAGCCGTTTGTTTTGCATGAATACGTCTACGTTTACGCGCTCGGTACGCCTTGATTTTTTTTTTTTTTTATTATTACGTTCCCGGCGCCGTTTCACTCGATCAAATTGTGTTGTATGGGTATAACTGGATTGCTTTTGTTTGAGATGCTCTTACCAACCGTATACGATCTCTCTATTTTGACTTGGCTTTCTGACGAATATTGGCCGAAATTGTATTAAGTGTTCTTAATTTTTTGCATTAAACGCATACAATTTCACTATTACCACGCCACACAAATGTTTTTACACAAATCGATTGATGTTGACGAGAGCTGTCGATTGAAACCCAAACGAGAATCGTAGCTTCTCCTAGTCAAAAGTTATACTACGCGGAAGTTATGAGACGAGGCGAAACGAACTAAAATGGCGGCGCCATCCCCCTCCCACTCACGGTACGCGATGCTGCGCAGTCCTCACTCAACGTAACGCACTCCTTGATCCTTTGGCAATCGAGTGGTGTAATTTAATTTTCAATGTAGACGATAGATTCGGAGCTGCAATGCCAAACTGTATCCCCCGATTTTGTTATCATCTGATTTTCTGGATTGCCTCCCACTATGGTCACAAATTTAAAGACACATTCACGTCAAAAAGAACACGGCCTCTGTCATGAAAGTGGCTGAGGATGAGCGAGAAAAGAATTTCTCGGAAAATTGGGACACACGCTATACCATTAGAAATCATTATTTAACCTTCTGGAGTTAAAAATACCTCTTGTGGCTAGCCATTTCATACTGTTAAATAAAAAAAAATGTTCTCCCAGAGGATACAGTGTAGGTATTAGCAGTGGGGTAGAGGTGAAGGAAAGAGGGCATAATTTATTTTCGAAGATCGCCAAGATTGGAACACTGGAAAATTTCAAACTAGTAAGCTGAGTATATAATATGATGTCATGGAGGATCGCACGCCATACAAATTATTGCTGTAAATAAGTTGTCCCTAATGAATGACGGAGAATTGTGTGACAGTCAACAAATAATGTCGCTATTGTGGAGCACTTAGGCAAGGAGTTAGCAAGAAAACACTCAGTACGGTTTTTAAATCCTCGCTACCAAGAGAAATTTTGTTTCTATAAATTTAGAATAAATGAGCGTAAGTAAATAAAACAATAACCATTCATAGATAGACAGGGATATTTATCCAAATTATAATTTGTCACAAATATATTTAAACAAAGTATTACAGAAAAAGTTGTACAAGAATAGTGGTAAAATATCAGTGGTTTGTGAACACCCGGGAGAACTGTATGGTTTGAAGGAATGTTACCCATTCAAGTTTCGCTTACTTTACAATATTGCTGATGGTAGGAAGCCTATATAAATCGAAGTCAACTGTCGTCAGGCTAATTAATTTATGACAACGGTCTACAATGTGGACTATACAAGACTCATTACTTCGTTCCAAAGAAATGAAGACACTATTTCGCTATAAAATCGGAGACTGGGCAAGCTCAAAATGCTCTTCTATAGTTATTTTCATGCCTAATTAATAAATTCAGTGAAATTTGCAGAAAATATATTTCGCTACCCGCAGGAAAACCTCTAAATCGTTTTTGATGACATAAATTTCAAAGTGCAAATTCCAGTTTTGTTTAACAAATTTCAAATTGCGATCGAATGTTTGCTAATCCTTAAATTATTTTAGTTATTTTATGACATTTAAATGTTAAAAACAGGGGTTGCCGTTATGTGCCGGCAACAGAACAGGGATCTATTTTAAGCATTCAAGAATGAAATCGACAGGGGTTTTACGCAATAATAGCTATGACATTGTATTTGTTTGTTAAGTAATAAAGAAAATTAATTAACGCCATTTGTTTGAAACTTTTGATTTAAACATTATTTGAAGAGCATTGGGCGGCTCTTAACATCGAGGTCTTGAGAGCCGATGTGGGTGAAGGTATGTGAGTATGGAGTAGGGCCGGAATTAAGGGGCGGGGAGAAATAGGAGATCCCCGAGAAAACCCACAGACTAGCGGCATCGTACGGCACAAATTTCAACGTGCAAAAATCCAGGAGTGACCCCGCCGGGAATCTTACTCGGTTCGCATAGGTGGGAGCCAAGTAGTCTAACCACTACACCACCGCGGCCCTTATAAATGTTTGAGATTGGGTGAAAGACATCAATTTCAAAGGTAATGTGGCTACATTTTTCGATGAACAAGCATTCTTAAATAGTATTTTTGCGGAGAATATGTTGATGGGAAAGACCTCATTACGAAATTTAATTTCGCAATGTAGTACTCAAAAACATTCTTATAGCAACTCTGCAGCGTAATGAAGCCATTCTTCAGAGTAATAATTCTAATAATTTTACCGTTTTTTGCTCGTCCTCTCAAGACGTACACTTCAGAGAGCTCGGGCTAAGTATATTTTATGTTTTCTGATAGCTGAGTGTGTTAGATGAAACGCTTCCATGACCTAACGCACATACATTTAGGTATGCATCTCCTCAAAATGATCGTACGAGAGCATTAACTCAAGTGCACGCATCACAACACGAGACGGTTTGTCAGTCCTCAACAAGGAGAGAAGTGAGCAATTATCCTCGGCGCATGATCGCGTAAATTACGTGCCCGAGATCACAAACGCCTGCTCGCTAGAGAGCGTTGCCTTGACGATACTGTGATAAGAGGATTGTCTCGAGTGGTAATTTGTTAGTTCTGCTGAGAAACTAGAGTGTGCTAGGCCCACTCGGCGTTCCGCAATTTCGTAGAGGCAGTATCGAGTAGAACGGAGAGGAGAGGTTTTTATAGACTCTGTTTGGGATAATGAAAAAAATATCGATATATCGAATTTACGATACATCGATATAAATCGTCGATGTTGTAACGTCGTGAAATTGGGCCATTTGCAAATTTTAATTGTTCACTTATTTATGTATTTGCAAGATATATGATTTCACAGGTATTATATTCAATGGCACATTAATTATGTTATTTGTTATAAAATGTCAAATGTCATTGCTTATTTAAAGTTTGATTTTTATATCGTAAAAACATTTATCTCTCTTCCCAGTATATTATTTTTGGAATGTGTTTAGAAGGCCCTAGTACATGAGCAGTTTTTGATCCGCTGCCATGGTAACTAAGTAACGTGTTGATTAATTCATGCCCCCCACTCTCTCGTGGATGGTCAGTTATAAGCGGCATTGTTAAATTAAGTGTTTGAAAGGAATTTTTTTTTGGCCATACTCGTGTTTGAAAGCAGGACGCTAGCCCGCGTGGGTTTGGCACGCAGAGTTTTTACTTAGTATGTATTACAAGGACCCGAGTTCGAACCTTGAAAACAGTCCGTCTCGAAGGAGACGAAGACGTGAGGCAAGTTTAAGGAAAAAGTAGGCCTGTTTAGGTCGCCGCCCGCGTATATTTTCAGGGAAATTAGTTCGAACTACCTCGTGTGCTAATATGTGCTGGGACTGTAATGGCACTACAGGTCCGAGAGCCTGAATAGCAAAGCCCGCGATGAGAGGTCCTGCCGCATCCAGGAGGATGCGACAGCCGACAACGAAATAAACAGGAATGCCTAAAACTGCGATAATTATTTATTTTTAATATTATATTCAGCTAAGTTCCAGAACTACTTTTTTTAAGAAACGGAGACAAAATTATTATTTTTCACCAAGTTGAGCTGACTCCTAATTATTTTAACCGCCGCGAACTTGGAAATTAGAACATCGCTCTTAAAACACTGAGCTGGTCTGGAGTCAAGAAGCAAAACAATTAATCTAATTTATTTTCCTGGAAGTAAGAATATTTTTCCAATGCCAAGTCTAAAGCAAGATGAAACACCACAGTCACTGGAGAGGTTTGTGTTGCTGAGGCCGCACATAAACTATAGTTTGCAAATTTATTACTTTATTCATGTCATATTTCATCTGGTTGAAAGATTGAATAATCATTTCAAGCAGTAGTAGATATTTTCCTAGCGATATTTTTAATTGTTTTGCAGTTGAATTTTTGTTTTGTTATTTGTGTGTGTTCTGTCACATACTACAGTTCTTTACATCTGTATTACACGTTTCTCTCTACAGGGGCCTAATTATCTCCATTCTTACACGCACACATGTAGTGGTAGTAGTTGAAAGACCTAGCAGTTCTGTTACAACATATTTCAGATATTTTATCGAAATCCATATCTTTTCTGGGTATCGGAAATAAATATTTTTAAAGGGCACTTTAATGAGTTCTGTTTTGAGTACCAAAATTTTATTTAAATAATGGCTATGTTTAGTTTGGCAACATACACCAAAAACAGGCGCTACGTCATTCAGCAATACCTCGTGTTCTCAGTAAGTAGTTTGCTAAGCAAAGTTAGGTTTGCAAGGCTTTAAATACATAAAATATCGAATTCCGATGTACGAAAATTGATATTTTTATTTAGATACATCGTTTCGTAAAAAGGTTAATATTTTACTACCAACCAATACAATAATATCGATTGTTTTTTCGATATCAACATCCCTAGGCGCTGAACAGCGAGGAACGTAGATGAGGGTGAAATGAGATGGCGATGGAACCATCGGCGGAACGCAAGGGTGGGGAATGCGGGAATACCCCGAGAAAACCTGCCGTCCAGCGGCAACATCCGCCACGTTTCCGACGCGCGAATATCCGAGTGACGTCGCCTGCGAAACGTGGTGGGAGATGAGTAGCCCGGCTACATCATCGCCGCGGTCCTCGTTATCAAGTAGATCAGGTATATGCTTTTCACGGTCAACTGAGCGCTTACGAAATCAACATTTCAAAAATGTCACTGCTCATTCATACATACATTTTAACGGGCGCACTGAGTGGCATTCGCCCAGTAAAGTTGGTAACGATGGATGGAATGTAGTTTAGTACATTAACGTCAAATAAAAAGTGTTAGATAACCATTTGTGATAACTTAAAATTATTTCTTTCGCTTTCTGTATTTTGTTTCATTCATCGAAGTTTAAATAATGAGCAGATTTGTAAAGTATTTACTTTTTGGTAATTTCACAGTTTCATTTGACCGACACAATACTCAAACACTATTGAGAACAACTACTGTAAAAAAAAAAAAAAAAAAAAAGTAATTTCATAAGAGAGTTTACGAAATTCACTCTACTATCGTTTGACTATGACTAAGTCTCAAAATGTGTAACAGCAATAGGAACTACGTGAGCATTGATTGATTTTACTGGTAGTTTCTGGAATTCTGTTAAATGCACAATTTTTGCAGTTACTGTCTTCACAAGTTAAAATATCAGATTTAAATCTTTTATGCAACGAGTCTCCTCGGGACTCCTGGGTGTTTACGAAGGAAACCAAATTAGTTACTTGTAGAAAATTAAGGTACATATGGTACAATTCCACTATTCCATTTAACATTTTTGTAATCTTCACAAATAAACATGTCTCACGTAAGATCCTGCGTGGATTGAATATCAAAACCAGGTTGGATCTTACTTGAAGTCAAGGCGTCGTTCCGAGATAGCTGTCACACAACTTTAGGGGCAGATATTAAAGTGATATCCGTACAGAACTCCAAACGAACAGCTGTAGGTCCTGAAGAAGTCGTGGAGCCTCTCCTCGTACGATAATCACCGCACATGGCGCAGGTTGTAATGTGAAATAGACATTTTCACACAACCGCTTCCTGGTTCATTGTAGCTTGTAACGAACTGTCATGTCAGAAAAAAGGAATCCTGATTCCTTTCTCTTCAAAGCGATTCTTCTATCACGTAATTTCCCTATCACAGATTAACACATGTTTTTATTACTACTCCTTGCAAAATAAACTGCACAAAAAATACATAGAGAATAATATGATATGATACTGAAGGGTATATAAATGAACAAGTCACCTAACTTATTCGTATGTTGTTCCTACAAACATAGAAAAAATTATATATCAAAATTTTAAAACCACCCGATACATGTCAATAAATTAAAAATACAAATATTGATATCAGGGTATCCATCATGCAATAGTAAACAGAGCAAGTGCGTGCCATTACAAGTAAGAAAAGACAATGTTATTCGTGACAGTAATATCGTAGATATTTTGAATTGGGCGAGTTTTCTCTTTGGAGCCTGTTACGAGATGCCTAATTGAAAGGTAAACTCCAAGAGTTCGAATCTGGCAACCTGTGCATAAATGTTAAAATTTGTCATATTGTTTTTGGACGATACGAACAATGACTTGTATTGAGCTTGGTCGTTTTCTGTCTTGACCAGCAATCCTACCAGGGGCGTAATCAATGACGGAGGAAAAAAAAATGGGGGTATCGGGAGACATCCCCCCCGCCCCTCCGCGAAATAAAAATAAAATATTTTAAAAAAATTATTATAATTTTGTATTTTTAATGTAATAAATGTGTGATTCCTTGCGAACATGAAGGATATTTTGTTTATTGCATTCTATGGTTCCGTATCTACATATTAGACCATTGATTGAAAATAATTTTTGAACTAAACATAACTGATATCTTTAATTGTTTCACATGTGAGAAATTGATCACGAAGGAGGCTTACAGTATTTTGTAGTTCCGTCTCTGTATACTAGCCCGTTGGTAGTAAATAATTTTTTGGATTAATAATCTACACTGATATAATAAAGCGGTAAATTGTGCAAGTTTGTTAGAATTAATCCTGGAACTACTGTTCCGATTTAAAAATGTAATTCACTGGTTAGTAGCATGGACTCTCTGGATGAACATAAGCTATACTGTATCATGAACTTATGACACCAGGGGAAGTTTTAAATACAAAAAAATTTTAATAAACATAAAGTCATAAAATTACTATTTTTGCATGTACATTCATACGCGAAACTATAGATTAACGAAAGAAATGTTCAAATAAATTATTTAAAAATAATTTTCTTACCTTAACTTTCAATTACGGCGAAATAATTATGGGTGCGTAAAATTTTCTGTATTGATTTTAATTAGTTACTAAATTATATTATTCCCATACCTGCGTTAGTTTAGCAATAATTGTTAACTTTTTACACTTTATTTTAAATGTAAACTTGAAAGTTTGTAATAAAAAAAAAATTCTCAACATAATAAATCGATGCCCAGCGAATGGTTTTGTTAATGATTTTGTGATTATTTAGAGTTTATTTTGTAAGCAAGAGATCTTAGATTGCTTGTTTTAGCATTAGCTTAACAATTAAATGTTATTTAGAATAATAAATAACATTGGATATCGTTTTTTTTTGTTACCTGAAAAAGGTAATTGAAATAACAAATTTTTTTTTTAATTGTCTACATTAAAAATTAATTATTTTACTTTTTATTTGATTGTTTACCATAGATAACGCCAATGTTGATTTAGTTAAATAGCCAATTTACAAAGACTAGCAGTTACCACTAACTTTATATCTGGAGCAAAATTCAGTATTTTCGATACGTATTAATGGACCTCGTGGCAAATTGTTACAAGATGCACCATTAGTTGTGTGGGACGAATGTACTATGAACCATAGAGCTCATGTTGAAGTTGTAAGCCGGACGCTCCGATGTACTAAAATGTACTCATGTGTGGTGTCACTTTTGCTGGTGATTTTAGCCAAACACTTCCTGTCATAGCAAAAGGAACAAGTGCAGACATTGTAAAAGCATGTCTCAAATCATCTCCGTTATGGGGTTCAGTCCAAATACTTAATTTGCGCACTAACATGAAATCCCGCTTTAGCGAAAATCATGATGACAGTTTTCCACAACAATTGCCAAAGCTTGAAGATAGAAAATTCCCTTTTCTAAGCGCAAATGTTGGTAGCGCTGAGATCAAACTTGATGCTGGATTGGGTCGCAAAGTCCATAAATTAGAACGTCGTATAGTTAGTGCTGCTAACCTGTACTGTTACATTAAATATGGCCCAATCTTTGAAAGGCCAAATATGCGAAATATGAAGCTATCAGGCAAAACATGCATATTGTTCATAGTTTACATATAAAGAAGTAGGGTGGTATTTACAATTTAATATATACAGCATAAAAAAAAATTACTCATTATTCACTTGCCTAGGCTATGGAGACTCTTCAAGATGGAATGCAAAAGTCACTATTACGTCAAATTACAAAAAAGAATTAAAATCTGCATATTAGTTAAAGGTAGAAAAGAATACTAAACTAAAAAGTACCAAAACTCAAGCAACCCTTTGAAGGAATTTTCTACGGAAAAAAAAAAAAAAAAAAAAAATTGTAATGAATAACAGAATGGATACTTCTTGGTCTCTTAAGTTTTCCATACATCATGCAAAATTTAATGTAAATATATTTATTCTGCAAATACTTAAATGATTGCATTCTTTCAAATGAAAATGGATCTAATATATTAGATTAGTCAGCCACGAAAGCATCCGTAGGTAAGGAAAACTCATTTTAAATGTCAAGGTTTAATTTCATAAGCATACTGATAATTAGCCCTTGCGAATGGTTCATGCATTGTATGGTTGACGCTGGACTTAGCTGTGGATGATAAATCACGTAGTTCGTAGCTGGATCTGAAGTTCTCTTCCTGGGATCAAATTTGGTACGTCACAACTCCCAGCCGACCGCAATTCCATGACGGCACGGACACTTCGATATCTTTCCATCGGCCAAGGTCCTGGAGTCGACTTCCGATCCAACCGCTGGAGTGGTACACCACTGCGCTGACCGTGCCTCCGAGGGTGGAACTACTTGTCGCGACGTACCTCCTTCAGCATCGGGAGATGACGGCTGGCTAGAAGTTCCTGGGAAATCCGATGACGAAGATCTCGATCCCTTTGAAGGTCATCGTCGACATCTCAGCTTCTGAAGGCTCAATATTACTCATTTAATTTTCTCCATTTGCATATTCCTGTTGCATAGACTGGGTTACATTCATTTATAATGTTCAGCTTCTTAGAATTGATTCCTAGCGTACAATTAACATCACTAAAATGCACATTAAATAGGAGCCTTATGCTTCTTCCACCAGCACATATCAGAATATCTTTTCGATCCATCTTAACGTTAAAAAAAAAAAAGGTTCCTAACAGAAAAACCGGTTGTCCTTACCAAACAGTATTATTTATGTTTTAAAGAGAAAGTAGTTTGCAACCGAAAGTATTATCATAGATAAATACAAGATCAAATATCACAAACTTAAAACTAAGGGATCTGTTTAAATATTTGCACACCTATACACATATGCACAACTTATGACATTCAAATAACGTTTATCTTATTCACCAAGTTAAGAAGAAGTGAGTTAGAACAAACAAACCGGGTGTTACACAATTTATTACAAAGAGACTATCATTGGCTCTGTTCAAGGGCAATAGCAGCTCCCAGAAACGATATAATTAATTAAATAAATACAATAATATTACAAGAAGTTCCCGGCCAAGTTAAACATTACAAATCCATTGACACTATCACCGACATCGAGGACTACCCAGACACATTTTTTAATTCATTAAATTCTTCGGGCCTGCCGCCACACGACCTCAAATTAAAGATTGTTATCCCAATAATGTTACTACGCAACTGAAACCCACCTAATATGTGTAATGTCACAAGGTTAGTGATGAAATATTTGCGGAACATCATCATCGAAGCAATAATATTAACTAGGCCTGCCGCCGGACAACTAGCGAATATTCCATCTATCCCTATGATCCCAACGAATCTGCCTATTCTTTTCAAGCGGTCAATATTTCCTGTTAAGGCATCATTTGCTCTCACAATAAATAAGTCCCAGCGACAAACTTTCAAATTTGTGGAAATAGATTTCAGCAAGAGGTGTTTTACTCATGGCCAATTATATGCCGGGTTATCTAGAGTCAAAACTCCAAAAAACACACACACATTATATATATATATATATATATATACACACACACACACACACGCACATATAACAATACACGTAGTATACAGAGAAGCTCTAGCAAGTTAGTGTAAATTTAATAACTCCTATGAAAAATAATTCATTTGAATAGGAGGTTCATATTTCCTATTTACGAAAAAACGAAGTTAATTTGAGGTTTTTACTCCCCTGCACTGTTAATGTAAATTTAATAAAACCTGTGAAAAAAAACTCACTAAGTCGCAGACGGTTACTATTTAAAATGTGTTAAAATTACTTTTCTAACTATAATTTGTAATTAATTACTAAAAAAAAAAAAAAAAAAAAACAACTTTTAAAATGTAAATCTAAAATTTCTTAATATAACCTATTGATGTTATTAATTATGTATGTGTAATAATAAATAGATACCCAGCGAAGCGGGCGAGGGTACTACTAGTTTTAATATTATGGCCCCTCCCCTCCGACCGTCGGTAGTAAATTCCTAGCCACGTCCTTGACTCCTACACATCTCACGACACTTGTTTTGTTAATGTATATCAATTTACTGTAAAATAATACAAATTTTAATACGACCAGTTATCTCACTGCAAGTACCGAAAGAGGACACAGATACAAAGCAAAAATGAGGAACTATTACAATGTATTAAAATAACGATATTAAATTACGCTGCATAAAAAAAGAATCTCGTTTTAATGTGGTATACTTAAGCACTTTGTGCAAGTTCCTGATTGCAAAACGGTATTTGCATTTTTAATTACGTGCTGCGGACACCCGGCGTCGTTTGCCGAGATGCAGCATCAATTTAAACATACTAAATGGCCTTTCCGAACATTCCGCAATAAGAGTTTCCGGTTTCTGTTCGCCGACAGATGCTGCGGTTTGAATTTCGGCACGTAGTTTCCGAACGTCTTGTATTCTTCGCCAGCACGATGCCGTGTGCTACTGATATGCATCTCAACACGCAGCATTTTGTATTGCCATTTTCAGCACTTAGTACTGACCACGTACTGCAGTGGCGTTTCTGGTATGTCACTTTAACCGTTCGTGTAGCGCAATTTCACCGTGTATGTTCTTTATTTTATTGCGAATGTATGACACCTTATGGATATAGACTCCAAATTCCAGCACCGTGTGAAGCAGGGTCACGGCGGAGCCGCGTCTACAGCGACTACCTTCCAATCAAGGTGAATCGGGCTCGATTCCAGACAGGGTCACTCCCGGATATGCGCACGTGTTAACCATGTAGAAAGGTACCGCTGCCCGGGGGGGGGGGGTTCTCGGGGATCTCCCGTTTCCACCTGCCCTTGGTTTTCGGTGCCGCTTGAACGGAAGTGAATGTTTCTGAATTCATATTCTGGGTTCATAAGCTTTTCCTACATTTCGCGCTCTAAAGAAAGCATTTTGGAGAGAGAAAATTAAGCCAGAAATATTCAGCAAGCGCAGCATACAAATATTGAGAGGGAATGTCTTCTATGATACTCAGATGGTCACTAGTCTTTGCAGCTAAGGCCCTTGGTTTTTAGTAGTCCCCGTATGCGTTAGTTTTTCAATCACGTTTTTTTTTTTTTTTATTATGAAACAGACGTCTTCAAGACGTTCCACGAAACAATTTAGACATTGTCAGGAAAAATTTTTTTTCAAGTATTATAAAAAAATTTTATATTGAAATTTTTTATTTATTTTTCTTGTGCGGATATTATAAGTCACTTTCACTTTTGTATCTACGAATACGAGAAACTTATTATAAAAGCATATTTTATTTCTAAATACTTAATTTAATTTTCATTCCTATGTGTTGATATACCGGAAGTTTTTCATTATATATGTTTATAAATATAGTGTATATGTTGTGTTGTCTTTGTCATTTGATATGTGTCACCATGTAATTGGTATGTAACTGTTGGGTGACACACAAAGCCAAAATAAATAAATAAAAATAAATATATAAATAATAATTATTATATTATTGCTACATTTCATTAGATTTTTCTGTTCTATGCTCCTTGTGTTTTGTATCACTCTGTAATTAACAACAATTGTTTGTTTTATTAAAAACTTTATTTTATTAAATTTCTGTAATATATTATATTTGTGTTTTAGCTGTGTTTTGTGTATATCTTTGTCTTACCTTTTGTAGTTTGTGTTGTGCTACTGCATATGTCTTGTCCTCGTCTTTGTATGTATATGGATGTTTCTGTCTCGGGTACTGTATGTTTTATGTAGTGTGCCACTCTGTTATTGGTTCCACACTGTTGGGTGGCACAGTAAGTCTGTTTAAATAAATAAACAAATAAAAATATTTTATATATGTACTAAAAATTCAGCCGACTGTGAATCACGGTTGCTGAAGCTGCTTTGTTTCCTTGTGCTGTACTTAGCGGTTTTGCAATTTAAGTGTTGTGATCAACTGATGACTTGTGGCGTATTTAAGGTGCCGTCCATTTTTCGTTTTCTTCACTTAAATTAATCACATAGTGTCATTAATATCAATAGAAACGTTGTTACTACTGTATTTGATCTAAGTGAATGCAAAATTTTTGGTATTACTGACGCAATTTTCACTGTTAGATTTTGTCAACAAAAACTGTTTCGTCAAACGTGTGACTAAAGGCTGTTTGTTCACGGTAAACTGAGCACACCTTTGCAAGCCCTGCTTAAGATCTACCTGTATGCATATTGTGTATTCTTCCGCCATACAGAAAATTATTAATACCACGGACTCGATCACCTTGTTCATGCGTCTTTCAAGTAAAACTATGAAGTCGTATATAACTAAATGCATCCCAAATTGCGTGGATGATTAAATTATAAGTATTAAATACCGAAAGCAACATACATTATTTCAGTATTCACAAATATTTATTATAGGCTTTTCACGGTAAAATTAGCTTTTTTGAGGCCCTAATTTTTTTCATTTCAGCCATTTTTTATCCTCTAACAACCTTTTTAACATAAATATTGCCATATTAGTAACTAATAGAATGTGTGTATTCCACCGCTCTAAGGCTAAAATAAAATATATTTATTGACTGTTATTCTAAATGATAGGGCTTTACCGTGAATAGCCCATAACACTTCTAATTGAACGTTAATGTATGGAAGTACTTTTCCCTCCATCGTTACCAACTTCATTGGGCGCATGCCGTACATTGTGCCCGTTTAAATACGTGCAGGTAGGGCTGATTTTTGAAAGGTTTCATTTCAGATGAGCTCAGTTTATCGTGAACAGGGTATAGTATGGCATTTTACACCCTCGAGATAATCGTGTTTCCGTCGCTACTCCATTTTCAGTTCGTACATTCATGAATATTAGGAGCCACCACCTAAGGTGGATCACACAAATATTCACGTACAATTTACTTGTGCAAAACTACATACACCTTAACATTGGAGAAAAATAAGCGAAACAAATCGTGTTGAAATCAGAGTTTAGAGTTTCGCAGAGACATTCATTCTCAAGAACATAAATAATAAAAAAAATATTTAAATATCGTATAATGTATTACGGCTGGAAAGACCAGGCCTTAAGTTGTTCTCGTAAATCTCAATATTTTTTTACTTAAAAAAAAAATTGATCAGTATAAATACCGCAAAGATTTTTTTTTTTAGAAACACACTAACATCCAGACACTGATAATTAGCGAACCTCGTGTGACTTATCTGTGTTTTAAGCGAATTATGTGTGCATCATTTCAATCAGCCCACCACATTTTAAGGTTAAGCTCCATTCTCTTGCCATCGCATCGGTTTGTTGAATTTTTGGCGCAAGTTGTCCTTATCTTTGGAGTTCATTTGCAGTTGACATTTTTGTGAGTAGTTTCATTCGTATATGCCATTCACGATAAAGTGAGCACTTTTGAAGCCCTAGATACTTTTTTCTTTCAACCAATTTATACCCTTCCACCTCTTGTTAATGTAAACCCTGCCATGTGAGTAATAAACACAGTGTATACATTCACCATACCCAAAACCAAAAGTCTGAGGCCACAATGAAATGTATCTATTTGCTATTATGTCTGATTAAATAGCATCAGAAATTGCTCACTCCACTGTGAACGGCCTATAACCAGTTTTATCGATGGTGGCTAATAAACTTCTGTTGTTTTTGCCGCGGAGCTGTGCGCTCTTTTACGCGTTCACAAAGTCGTAAATAATATGAATTCTTTCATCCACAAGCTAATTATTTAATTCACGCAGTCGCCTATAATTTTTGTGGTGCATAAACAACTACTGTAGGGCCCTCACTACGATGAGCGTGTGTTGGTTTATGTAGTTTAGCGTATCTTAGGAAATTATTCTCTACCGCATTACGTCTCAAAGCTCCATAGAACATGGAATAATGCTCATTTTCCGATTTTTTACTGCGTTGACCCAAGACACACAGGGCCTAAACGAATGCAAAATTTCAGACCTTACCAGTGAGCTGAGCTGAATTTCTAAAGAAACAATGTTATCATAACGAATTGATAAGTATGGGTCTTAGTTTAAGACCAGTCTTCTGCGTGTTGAGTCACTAGAGCTTTCTCAATTTGCTCTATTAAATCCAAGTACGTGGAGTTACTATTATGTAATCGAGGCAGTGGTTATACTTAGGTTTGTGTTCGTTAGTTCATGGTTAGTGCATGCATTGGATCTAACTACCTAGTCGAGGATATTTCTTCTACGAATGCAAGATTGGGAATATAATTGGGATGGGCGGGTGGAGTCTGTAACAGCTTTAAACAACAGCATATATTACGTACCTGATTGTATTTGTATACTATATAATATAATAACTTTCTACATTTATTGTTTGAAACCTATATTACATAGATAAATGTGTTTGTGTGAATGTTCGCTATCACCATCTTAAAATATTTCCATATCAGCTCATTAACCCCCTCTCCCTTTTTTTTAAAACCCCAAATAAATTATAAAGTATATTCTCTGTAAAGTGAGCAATTTTGAGAGCCCAGCTTAGTCTCGCCTTCCACCCAATATACAAATTAATATTGTCGTGAACCTATTGGCTTGTGTTCATGCGCTGACCAAGCGGTACTCTAACAATGTGGAACTACTTTCCCTTACTCTGTGCCAACTGAACTGGGAGTAAGACAATGATGAAAGCGTTGAGTTATGTGCATTAACTGACAGTAATGTTTTTCTGACGTTGACATCAGAAGAACTCACTTTACCACGAAAATGCTATATCAGACTGCTCGAAGTGTTACTGCAAAATTATATTATACACGGACTTTAGAGTGTGGTATTATAAGTTATACTTGCAATGTCATAAATTTAATTTGGGGTTACGTAGGAGAAAGAGTGAGTTCCTTGAGCTTGAACACATTTTAAAAATAGTTTTCTTTTATTTGCAGGTGATGTTCTGAAACGAAAATGGAATAATCTACGAGACACTTAAACAAAATACCTAAAAAGTATTAAAAGCACAACTGGACAGACAATATAAATTTCAAAAGATGACAATGGTCAGTGTCCATGGAAAGGTTCAAGCCATTCGTAAGGTTTGCTACAGCGGAATCTAACTTTTCTCATGTTGATGGACGTACACAAGAAAACGAAGACAACAATGAAGCAAATTTATCTATTGACGACAACAATGCAGCCTCACCTAACGACTTTGCTCTCGAAGAGGTGGATCTTCCTGTACCAGACGCTGTGGAAAACTCTGAGGAGCCTCCAAGGAAGAAAAAAAAATATAAAAAGAGGTGGATCTTCGTGTACCAGACGCTGTGGAAAACTCTGAGGAGCCTCCAAAGAAGAAAATATATAAAAGAGCAACAATAAGCAACACAGGCAAAGTGATTAAATATATGCAGAAAATACATCACCACGAAATTGGACGGTACAGATCACTTGCTGCTGGGATATGCAAAAACAATTAAGATGTTCGCTACCAGAAGACAGGCAGTTACAAAAATGAAAACTTCACAACTTATCATGCAACAGAAACTCAAAGAAATCGACGACAGCAGTAGACCTAGTACTCCCCCCCCCCCCCACAAAAAAATAAAGGGACTGGAGTCCTTACTTACGTGATCAATCTGACACTTCATGGTAATATAATTTACTGTCACCTCCGGCGGAAGATTGTAGTCTGCGTGTGTTCAACACATGCCCGAGACTCAATTTAAGTATTTCATTTCAAAATATTATGACTAATTCAATGCCATTTGCCGATGTATAAACAAATTTCTACTTCTACAACTTTTCCAACTATTCCTATATTTAAAATATGTCATACCCCAACAAGAATATTTTCCAAGTTTTTCTTACCTCAATGCAAAAACTAGGCGTTCCTTTGGGCTAATCGATTCTCGAAAGTTTGCGTCCTATCTACGGATATAATTACCGATGAGAATTAATGTTTCGTCGAAACACTCCATAGTCATTCGAATATATATATATATATTATATATATATATATATATATATATATATATATATATATATATATAAAGCGTTTCTCATATTTCCTAAATTCAGTCCTATATGTGTATAGTACTCTTCGTACATTATTTTTTGTTAATTTCATGCACCCATCGTCGAGCTCTCTTGTCATCATCTTCCGCTGCAGCAACTAACAGTAACACTTCTTCATATGACGGCGTTGTCAGCACACAACTACACTCACCGACGCATTGACAAAGTTCCCGGTGAAACCGACGCTCACCTCTCCAAATCTCCCCTCTAGGTGGCCGATACCTATTAACAGGCCATACCTAGAGCGCTGCTTTCTACCAGTTACGTTAACCCGCGCAAAACGAAAGCTAAATCGGCTCTTTGGTCTTCAGGGTCCACAGGAAACTTTGTAATTTTGAAACTGCCATGCTGTCCGAAACTTAAAGAGAAAAACTACACTGACTACTTACACATACACTAACTACTCGCGATCCGCGCTTGTCCTTCACGTTTGAATTAAGCATGACTAAGTTTTGGGGGATGCCCCCCGACGCACTGACAAGTGAATCGCTTTTCGTCTGGGGTGGGTGCCTGCAGTTTCCGCCAGAATTTCCCGCCATATTCCCGCGTCGCCAGGTCACACGCCGGTTTGGGTGAGCCTTGTAAGGAACATCGGGAGTACGCATGATACGCGTTCTATAGCTATCCTAATGTCTAGTCAGCGACGACGAACTATCACCGGTTGGCACAGCTCATTACTTAGCACTGCACACACCTTAAGAGGGCTTGGGACATGTGGCTGCGAGCCGCGAAATTGACGTTCGTGGCGCAAGAGATACTGTGAAAACCGTTACATGTTTTGAAATAAGGGTAATATTAAGATACTGTGTAAGGTTGGGTTTTAGATTTCCATTACCCGAAATTTCGAAATTGGTTTTCTTTTACTAATTACATAGCTGTCAATATAACGAGCTTCAATAGGCGAATACTAATAAATTTGCATTGCAAATGGGAAACTGAAAAGTGTCAATCCACAACACATTTGTGTGCAGGACGTTGAAAATTGCAGGATGCATGTAGAAGCAACACAAGCTGTAAAATCTCTTGCGCCGCAAGCCTTGAAAACGGCGGGTTTACGCGGGATTTGACAGTGATTAGATATGTTGTAGTTCACGCGTCCACCCATAGGTGATGGGCTCTTCGCGAGCAGTGATTCATTACAGTAACGCATCACAGGTGTCGCGCATGTTGGAGGGCGGTATTGTTTACTTTATAGTATCGCGAAACCACTCTTTTGAATTTGGCGGGAGACACCACAAAGAGTGGTAATAAGACACGATTTAAAAAGAACGGTGATAGAGGACACATGCTTATTTCTGCATGGCGGAAAAGAGGCCAAGGGAAATCACTTTATTTATTTATTTATTCGCATCCCATATTCCAATACACTTTGGAAAGGACTTGTCAATAATTTTTTTTTATATTTGTTATAAAATATGGATATTTGCACACAATTACATTAACATAAAAATATACAACTGATACATAATATAATTTACACACTTCTTAATTCTAGCAACTCTACAAACATGTAAAGACTATATTTTGGTTGCAGTACAAGTTATTACAATTCATATAAAGATAGATATTTAAGTATAAATACTTAAAGTCTACATTAGATTGAAACACATGGTATTGCATGAAGTCTCCTTATATCAGTCTTGTTCTGCATTATAGAAATGCATCTTTATTTAAGTATTCTTCTACGGAATAGAAGCCCTTATTAAAAAAGTAGGATTTAACAGTTCTTTTTAATTACTGCAAAATAATGAATTGACTTCAAATGACTGGATAGGTTATATGTTAGTTTTTTCCCCAGCATAGAATGGATTTGATGTAAATTTTGAGGTTCTGTAGGAGAATAGGTGAATATGATTAGCTTGTCTGATGTTGTAATGGTGTATATCACAATTTTTTACTTTTTTAAATGTTTTCCATATAAAAGAGAAGACTACGGTACATATACATGCCATGGAAGAGTGATAATTTTTGTTATTTATAAACTAGGGGTTAGCCCGTGACAGTGTTTTTAGTATTGTCAAGTGCCTACAACAGTTACGATTTTACAAAAAATTGTTATAATACAAAGACTGAAATAAAATATGATGTGAAATTAACTCAACATTGGATACCCACTAAGCCACTGCGGCACCACTTGGAATCGCTCTATCCACTGAGCCATTAAGGCCCCACCTGCAATCGCTCTAGCCACTTAGCCACTGAGGCCCTGCATGGAATCTCTCTATCCACTGAGCTACTAAGGCCCCATTTGATATATATCTATCCACTTGGCTACTGCGGCCCCACTTGATATAGTTCTATCCACTAAGCCACTGCGTCCCCACTTAATATAGTTCTATCCACTGAACCACTAAGGCACTACTTAGAATCGCTCTATCCACTGAGCCACTGCGGCCCCACATGGAATCTCTTATCCACTGAGCTACTAAGGCCCCACTTAGAATCGCTCTATCCATTGAGCCACTGTGGCCCCACTTTATTAACTCAAAATTGACGCGACACATTTAAAGTAAACAACAATTATATTCCATTACCTTCATATCTCTATGCAATATTCTCTATACATTAATACAAACTTTTCATAGGGAAAAGTAATTAAAAACTTAGTTTTTGGGGTAAAAGGTAATGATTGCGTAACCTTATCATGCAAAAATTCGAGCTTGACCTGTATTTTAGCCTGAGAATTCTCTCTGCAAAATTTGAAGAACTTATGTTGAGTTTCAAGGGACTTGGAGGTATTAAAGACGTACAGACAGACAGATAGGCAGACATCGTTTACTTATCATATAGGCCTACAATGGTTTCTTTTTTCCTTATTACTTATTATTCGCACTGTATACGATTCCATAATTTGAGAAATAGTATGCAAGTATTGTATTATTATTTGCAAATCTTTTTTAAGGCATGTACCGCAAAACACACTGAAGTCAATTTTTTACAGAAACTATCAACATGCTCAGTCCATGTTAAATTACTGTCTACAATGAGCCCTAGAAATTTATTAATATTTACTGTTTGTAACCCGTATTTTTCTATTGTTGTGCATCTTTCATCCGGCATTGTATGTTTATTTCTTTGCATGAAACTCATGAGCATAGATTCGTTTACATTTAATATTAATTTATTATACTGGAACCAACTGAATATCTCAATCACTGTTGGTTTTAAATTTCCTTCAAGAACAGCGTTATTTGAACTAGTTACCAAAACGTTTGTGTCATCCGCAAACGTTATAGCTGAGCCGTTGGTTATTTGTTCTGGAAAATCATTAATAAATATTATGAATAAAATTGGTCCCAGTATTGATCCCTGAGGCACTTCTACTCGAGTAGTTCTGGTATTGGACATAACATTTGCAATGTGATTTTTGTCATAATATCTTATGGAGGTGATCTGTTTTCTGTCTTCAAGATATGATTTAAACAGATTATTGGTTACGCTTCTTGTTCCACACTGTTAAAGTTTTTGCAATAAAATATTGTGGTCGACATAATCAACAAAGATTTTGAAAGGACTGCGAATATACCTGTTGAAAATTGTCTTTTATCAAAAGAAGTTAATATTTTTTCAGTGAAACTGTAAATAGCTAATTCTGTAGATTTGCCCTCTACAAAGCCATACTGCTGCAATGAAATTGCCTTGTTTTTATTAAGAATTGGGTAAGTTTATTTGTTAACAAATTCTCAAAAAAATTTTAAAAGGACGTAAGAAGGGCAATAGGCCTACAGTTATCCTTCAATGCCTTGTCACCTTTTTTTTATGTATTGGTACTACTTTTGCATATTTGAATCTACCAGAAAAAATCCCCTGGGCAAGACATTCATTGAAAATGTAAGTCAGAGGCAGTTTTATTAAATAAGAACACTTTATAGCAGAGTCATAGGTACCTCATCTATTCAACAGAAACTTTTACTTTTGAAAATTTTAATTACATTTATGATGTCATCTTTATAGATAGGTGTGAAAAACAGCGTGGTGGAAGAAAAAAAAAGTAAGTAAAAATAATATTTAATGAAAGAAATATGCCGTCCGTATGATGATTTTCGAAATTGATTAAAGGTATGTCAATACTGTTGCTTATGCCTGATTAATCATATAATCAAGCGGTTTGAATTTTACGCAAATGCAGTAGTATTCCAAAGTAAAAATAAATAAATTATAGCTGAGAGCTTATAAATGAAATATTGCCAAATTTTTGCACCATTAAAAGACGAAATGTAATTAAATTATACTTATTAGAAACTATGCTTATAAGCATTATTTAATTTTTTTTCTGGACTGAATATGTGGATGCGACGGATTGTTAGTCACAATTTTTTGATGTTTAAATATAATATTTGGTAGGTGTGCATGTAGGTTATAGTTTTCATGCATCTTTATTGAAACAAGTATAAAACAGCATTGATAATGTGACTAATGTATTTAAAACTAATATCACTGGCTCGCGGTGTGTATGTGTATATATGTGGCCTATGTATATCTAATGAGAACACTGATAAATACCGTTATTTTACGTTAATATTCTAACTAAACTCTTCGTTAACTGACTAAGCTTGATTAGTTGTTTCTGTCCTAATGAAAGCTGAACAAGCAAAATCAAACTGACCGAGCAAGTAGTAAACATTGAGCTATCGGGCATCCTCATTTCTGCTTTCCATAGTTTCCTAACATAACTCCAGGAAAATGCCGAGACGGTTCCTTACTAAAGACTATTGCCGGTTCCTTTTCAGTTCCCTTGAACCATGTTGTAGTCGGGGGCTACGGTAGCTTAGCGGCTATAGTTCTCGCCGCCCACCAAAGCTTTCGATTTCCGGCCGTGTTACACTAGAATTTTCACATGTCAAAAACGCAGCAGACGTTACCATTGGTGGGTGGGGTGGCTTTTCTCGGGGTACTGTACTCTCGTACCACACGTTCCATCATCTTCACCTGACTTCACCCTGATCTGCTGTTAAAGTGCACTATATATATATATATATATATATATATATATATATATATATATATATATATATATATATATATATATATATATATATATATATATATATATATATATATATATATATATATATATGGTACTTTAACAGCAGATCAGGGTGAAGTGAGGTGAAGATGGACAGGCTGATAGAATAGAGCTGATATTTGTCTCCAATTAGACCTGGAATGCTCTTAAAATCTTATGTAACTAACTCAGGACCGTTTACATTGGGAACCCAGTTTAGGATGAGAGAAGGTGTCAGTAGAGTGCATTTATAGGAGATCGGGGGTCACAATTAGTTGATGCTATGTCGGAATCACATTTTAGTAGTACTAATTTTTAGGAATCGTGCCTGGACGATGGAGTAGGTCAACGGGTTTTCTCGGAGATCTTCAGTTTCCCCTCTTCCGCGTCGTTGCATTCCAAGGCGCTTCTCCGTATCCGCCTCATTCATCTCTCATCGGCTCTAAAGACCTCAGCTTAGATGATAAGCGTCATCAAAACCTCTAACTTATTCTGTGATTTTAACGTAATTATTCATGACACCAGCGACTGATTCGCAAAGTCAGAATTTAATATGCTCAAGTTTTATTTAATAACATATCATAGAAGTATAATACACTAGAGGGGGTGTGACCTCATAAAAGTGTGTTCAACATGGAACAATGTTTTGTTCGTCATGTGACATATTCCGAACACACCATTTGCTCCCTGGAGCGTGATGTCACGAAGGTGTGTCCAACAAGTTCGCCATTGCTCAATATTCCTAAAGTCACGTGACCCATCTTGAACAAGCCCTTTCTTACAGTCTGTTATAGCAGACGCCGCCTCTATATATTATACCACTATGAGTATAATAGACCTCAATGATTATATAACATAGTGTGAAGTCGGTGTTATATGCTTTAACATTTACATGTTTATGGGAATAGTTTTCTTTGGGTTTGTAGATAATTAAATAACGTTTAGGAACTGCCCGCGGTTATGGGAGATTTCGAGATCGCTGCGACCAGAAATTTTCAAATTAGAATTCGTCAGTATTTTCACTTATATATTTGGATGTTGAAGACATGTATGTGTGTGCAAATTACCCTCGGCACAGTCTAGGAAAGGCCCTAAGATATTATCACTTAAATGGCGGGATAAATATAAATAATCTTGTTTTCGATAGAGACGTTTGTAAGGGCCGATAATGCAAATGGTAAAATAATGACTTTTCGTCTTATTAGACCCTCGAATAACCAAGATATCCAGAAGTCAACATATCGAAACAAAATTTAGATACGTAAGAAATATTTTAGTAATATTTTTGGCATCCAAGTCATAGTTTTTGGGACAGTAACGTAGTTTTATGTCTGTGACAGCAAAACAGACAACTATGCAGTAACCGTGGCATAAAGTTTCTCATGCATCCGAAGCTGGCAGCGCTGAGAGAATATTATTTTGAAACTCAATTTAAGGCTTTTGAACTATCCTAATTAATTATTATTTTAATTTAATGACATTTACGATAAGTCTAAGAATATTTTCAGTGCCAGAATAAACATTTTCAAATACATTTGATCACATTATCGTGTCCTACAACCATACGTTTTCAAGTTTATTCTATTCGAATAAGAGTTAAAATTACTTATTTTCTGAATATCTGAGTCAATATTACAATATATAATTTAATAATACATTATATTAAATAAGATACAGCAAACAAGTTTTGATCTATTAATTTTTTGGAGTTAGACATTTTTCTGAGTGATATTTGCTAACGTAAAGTGTAATGCATATGAAAGAAAAGAAAATTCTACATTCCAAATAATTTCAAACATTGAGGTCAATAATCTTACTCATCTTTTCATACTTTTATTCATAATTATGTTATGCACAACTCACACGATTACGCCAAAAAGAAACTACAAAATAAAACAAGATGCACATGAAAATACACCATAATTTAGTTTTGATGAAAACAATTCAATTATACTAGTGATATGAATATAAAACAAATTTATTAGCACACAACAGAGCATAGAGCTTGTTAATTGAGGACAATATCTGCATGTCTAACTTACCTAGTCAGAATTAATTGATATACTACAGAAGTATATCGTGAACGTGTTTGCCTGCCTAATACAACTTCTCCCTTATGCACTTATTATTATAAATGTTTTGAATAATAGTTTCTTACATTGCAATTATCATGATCATAGTGCGCGGCTGTGAAAACAGTATGCATCACTTGCGTATTTGATCACAATTTGCGATGTTCTGTAAAATCAGCGTTATCTTCCGTTTATTATCATCTGCAATCTACTCTACATTAATTACTAAATATAATCCAGCCAACGTATAAAAAGTAGTTTCTCGCGAGGACTGAACACGGAATATTAATGTTCTAATCTATTCCACCATTATTTTTTATTCAGTAACTTAGAGTAGTATGTCCGTTAGGTAAGTAATCTTTGGAGAGTATTAAGCCAACATTACGTAACATGAACTAAAATTCTGAGTTGCGTATTGTTTTGATGGAGCAGTGGAAAATTTACTCGTATGGAAATAACATTGAAATTGTAGCCTATTAGTTCAAAAATTTTATCTTAAAAAAAACGCAATATATACGTCGCTGTTCGGATTAACACACACACACACGCACGCACACGCGCACGCACACGCACGCACGCGCACGCGCACGCACACGCGCACGCGCGCACGGACACGCGCGCACGCGCGCACACACACGCACACACGCACACACGCACACACACGCACACACACAGTTAACCCTACACTCGTTGAATTCACGATATTGGCAAAGAAACAAATATTTACACATTACGGAAGTGTTGAAAGTGAGACTTTTTTTAGGCCACGTGCATTTCAATAATTATAGTAACGGTTTGCAAATGCATTATTTACAAAACACGCAAACTTGCTGTTAGATAAATTCGCAACCATTTAAAAACGTGCTGTCCCATGGAAATCATTTCAAGTTTACTTCACCAAAACACGTTTGTTCGTCATTAGCATTATATAATTTATTTGCAGAATAAATCAGTAAAATCAACACTGCGCACGTTTCCGAAAATAAACAAACTCGTCCGTTGGTCGCCGCCGATACTAATCTCCGAATTCGCACGTTTCTTGCATTTTCCCCGCCACTGTGACGTCAGCGCATGAAGCATTTGTGCTTTTTACTCGTGCAGGTTATGGGTGAGATTGGCCGGGTAACAGAATGACGTAAGAGTTGCACCGATGCGTATGTGAGAAGGGATCGGAACTACTTCGCTGCGTATGTTTCGCATTGTGAAGGTGACGGAATACGGCCTAAGTAGTACCTACAGCCTGCGAGGATGCTCGTGCGCGACTTTGCGAGAGAGTATAACAATATATATTATTTTCTATTATAATGGGATCCAGCAAGAAATGGAAGTAGTAAACTCCATCTTTGTCAGTCCGCTGGAAATCAGTGAAAAGAAGAATGTTTTGTGTGCATAAGCGCGAATACATGACCGATAGTAAGTGCAGTTATATTATAATTGTAGCTACAGACGCTTAATTGTTGTCTGATAGTAAGTAAGATTTCAATAGTAATGCACAAATTATTTTCTTTCGTAGTAACCTCTCCACGTGCATCGTTCCATTTATAACGTTATCAGATATCAGTGTAAAAAGAAACTTGCATGATACATAATGAACATGTCGCTAACATAAGCGTCAATTAATTAATCTAGCAGTAATTTTTGTATTAAACACAACATATGTGTATTTGTGTATTCGCCTGTGAACACTAAAAATGTATGATCCTAAATGAACCATGCGTACGTGTATGATATTTCTAGGTATGTTGATATTGTGCAAGTGTACAACTTTATTGTGGTCAGCTGTTTGTGTTACAGATTAAAGTTAATGTTTTACACTGCACGACTATACACAGTTGGCTGAATACGACGGGAAGTCCATGATTTTCGGGGGCTGGGAACTAATAGGGTAATGCATAGAGCACATCAATTGAGCCAAGGCGCGCAGTATACTTTTTTACCTATGTAAATTTGTCCGAGCCAAAAAAATCAAGAAAGTGTTCGCAACTATATTACATGACAAGTAATAAAGCAAAAACATCTCTCTGGATACTGTGGCGTGTATTTTATTTGGGATACTCGCGAAAATTTTGAGTGAGAACTTCGCGAAAGAGAACTTCGGCCATGCCGACAATAGTTTTGGCAACAGCCGGAGAAAAAGGTATCCTAAACAAGGCCGGGCGGAGCGGTATAAATGGCGCGAGCACTGGAGGCCCGTGGCCATATTTGTTCCTGCCGACGCCAGATGGCTGCCTGCGTCAACGTCGCTGAGAGGGCCGCCAGTTCCAGCGGGCCAGAGTTCGACGCCGTGAGGGTGCTGCTGCCCAGACGAGCCTGAGCGGGCCCGAAAAGTCTAAAGTGGGCAATTGTCCTTCCTGTTAGGGCGTCTTAAAGTATTTTGAGGTGAAGGCGAGCGAGGCGTTAATTAATAGCTTCATCAAGGCACTCTTATACCCTTTGATTAGTATAGCCTTCCAGCTAATTGAGTTAATTGATAATCTTGCATTGAGTAAAGTGATAATGTAACGACTTAACACTTTGAGGACTATACTCGAGTGTAGTTCGAGCAAAACTTGTTTGAATATTTCATTCCACATAAAAAAAACAAAACTGGTCCGGTGTACATCCTGTTACATACGAAACAACATTTGGTTGGAAAACTTTAAACTCGGCACTCGATTAGTTTTCTGCCGGCCAATACGGAAAGGCTGGTGTCGTTTTGACCAGTAGAATAGCATTAAATGACAACATGAACCAATAGAACACGATGTCCCTGCAGCGGTATGGATATATGAGACTAACGTCTAGCTTGACTTTAAAGCTGGTAAAAGTGAGCCTACCTCAAAGTGTTAACAGTTGTCTGATTGTAGTCTTGAAAGAATCAATGAACGTAGTGTTTGCAATAAGAGGTATTTGCTTTAATAGACTACGGAAACCCCCATTTTAATGAATGTATGACCTGTTAGCTCAGAGCGGGGTCACAGCAGTGAGTAAAGAGATTTGAGCGGCTCTAACAGCGAGGTATTGAGAGCCGACGAGGGCGAAGCGAGGTGACTAGGTAGCAGCGCCGGAATGAAATCGCCGGGGAGGAGATAGCCTGAAAACCCCGCCGACCAGCGGTATCGTCCGGCACAATTCCCACTTGCGGAAATGCGAGAGTGGCCCGGCCGGGGATTGAACCTGGTTCGCCTTGTTGGGAGACAAGCAGGCTAACTGCTCAGCCATCGCCCCCCCCCCCCTTCCGCCAACCGTATAAGAGGCTGTTTCACTTCTGTATTTTTAACTAATCTGTGTATTTACGTCGTATTGAGAGTCTTATGTTTAAAATTATAGCAAATAAAGTTTTTTTTTATACACATTAAATTATTAACTCGCATATTAGAAGTACGTTGATTTTCCTAACAATTTCACCTTTTCAAATGTTTGACACATGAATTAAGTAGGTTCATGGCAGTGCAAATTTTAAACATGGCGGCGGGATAAAAGTGAGAAAAAAATTTTTCGAATGTTCTCAATTAACCGCGAACATCCTGTGTAATCCAAACACTATTATTGTATTTATTCAGGAAGTAAATTCACTAGCAAGATTCCCAGCTGGTGAATTAAAAATAAGTCCTACTCTGCGACCTGACATTTTCATCAGAATATATATTTTTGTTTTATTTTGGATCAGTGCATTTTTCCGTTAGCGTCAATTAAGTAAGCGACGCCATTTTGAACTTCTAAGTACGGAAGGTTCCAGTACATTTACGCCCACTGTAAAACTAGTGATAAGAGTGACTTTTACCAGACTATTTAGTGAGCACAGCAAATTTAAAGTTAATTCTAACTACGTAAAACAGCATAATTCTTCGTTTTTGAAAACTAGTAATTTCAGACACTTACAATATATGACACGTAACCTTCGTAGGGCTTAAGCAGGCTAGGCATAACAACTTTTAACGTCGCTAGTATAGTGGTGTGTGTTTCTAGCGTGGTTTATATTGCCGTTAGTGTTTTAAGTTATTATTCTTTCTATCAAACCATTGCAAAGGCATAAAAATAGATGGCGAAATAAAATAAAGTAATCACGTCAGAGGGACGTATCTGTTTCAACGTCTACATTTTTCACTATTTCTACATATTGTTTACATAATCTATGTATGTTTCACACGTTTAAATTTGCTTATATTTAAAACTTGTAATTTTCTGTATGTTGTCAGATATATTATTTATTTACCTCTTTGTTTATTTTCAGATGGTTTGGATTTTGAATAATTAGATGTACGAATGGCAATATTAATTTGTAAATGCATTTAGTTAGCTAGTTTTATTCTTGTTTGTATTTTTTAATTAATATTTTATATTAATAACTTTTTTCTTGGTCTCAACTGATTCTTAATGTTTCAGGCATATTTTTGTATTTTTTATTACATTTCTACGAGACCTTTAATTCTATGATTTAGGGATGTAGGCCGTTTTGGAGCGAGTCGGTTTAGATTTACCTAGTGAGCCATCCGATTGGCTAGCAGGTTTAAACCCTGCGGCCCTATTGGCGGGAGAGCCTAGCATAGGGTAGGCCGGTCCATTTCGGTTGGAATCTGGCTGTCTCTGCCGCCATCATCCGACGCACCAAGGGGTAGAACAGGACACCCGTCCAGAAGTTGGACGAGGCTTAGGATTCTTTAGTTAGATTTTAGGGCGTTCAGTTTCCACAGCTTGCTTTAAGTATTTTTTTGTGTGTTAACGTCAAGTAGAGTGTGTAGCAGCTCCTCCGTTTAAGTTTTTAAGCGTCTATTTAGAAGATAGTTAATTAGTTAGACGTCGTAACGTTCGTGAGCCTGGAGCCAAGTAAGAGAGAACCCATACACTGCATATTGTTGGAGCCTGAGCCAACTATAATTGATCCTGTCCTGTTCCTCAAAATCAAATGGCATTTTCCTCCGAGAGCAACTCTACACCAACGTATGCAGTACAGTATTCGATTTTGCTACGTATCTAGTACAGACAAGATGGCGCTTGTTCTAGACGTTTAAAACCCGGCGCCATGTTGGCCAGGCGTCAGTAGCTTAGTCCAGCACATTTTTTAACCACAATAAACCCTAGTAAGAGCTTTAGGGTTTTAACGGCAGCAGTTAAGCCAGAGGCAGAAGTTTGTTAAATTTTGAACCGAGACATTTTTTTATTTGAGTGAGAGAATTTTTACAGTGTAAATATGTTACATCAGACTTCCCTGCATACTAACGACCGTTACGCCCGGCCACTCCCTAAAGGCAGTATAAGTTTTAAATATGTTTTCTTTAATATTGCTATTGCCATTCAGGTTTGTTTTGATTAGCTCATTTTCCAGCTTTGATAGTTAATTTTACACCTATCTGAATATTTGATTGAATAAAAGGATAATAGCTAGAAATTATATTGTGTCTGGAGTCTTTTCATATACTCTCATTTATACACGATTTCTTAGTTCGAATCCTTTCCTAATATATATCAACTGAATCTGAAAGAACGTAAAGTAGTTTTAAGTATCTTTGCATGTCAGAATAGCTTTTCAGGTGATTGGCAAACTGTGGTTTGTCGTGGTGTGTAACAAGGTGAGTAGGCTACGCAGAGAACGTATGGGTTCGGAGTCCGTCTGGCTTCGAGCGGACGTATTCCTGAGTTGCAGGTATAGACTACCAATATCTCACGCCAAATTTATATAAATGTAGCGAACACACTGATGAATGAATACGATACAAGAGGGAGGTGCATGAGCTATGTAATTAACCACGCATGCACGCAGGTAGTAGTTCATATACACGTCACGTTGTTTAATGAGATACAGTAGTAAAATAATTTATTATGTCTTCCTTAATTTAAGCTGGCGCCCTTTACCGAGTAACATCACGTCGCAGTACATCAGTTCATTTACCCTTGACATCAGTATTCAGAAATTCTGCCACTATCTCTACATGAAATTATATATATATATATATGAAATACAGCATAACACGCATTGGAGGTGCTATCATATGTTATACGCAGTGTTAGTGTAGTATTGTCGTGTTGTTTCATATTTATCTGGCTATCCCAGCGTGGTGGCCTAGGGGGTGTGTGACACGTATCGTGTATGTTTACATTTCACTGTCGTGTCGACTTCTCCGTTATAGTGTAAAATTAACCTGTGTCCCATCCAGTGCAAAACCTATGTTTTATTAAAGTTTTCTGTCACCTGTCTTGCTGTAACGTACGTACACAAAAGGTGCACGTGTTGAATGCTAATTTTCTAGAGGGTGCTAATGACAATAAGTTTGTTCACCTACCAGCCCAGGGCTTCACCGGGAAATCCTACAACTGCAGTCTAGGTAAATTTATCCTTTCCACTGAAATATTTCAAGTCAGCTATTCTGCTTGGTCACAATCATTTTTAACACTTGTTGTGTCATTGTTGCGTTTGCAAACCACGGTTTTCATGGGAGTAAAGAATCCCTTAAAGGGAATCACATTGACACTAGCATACACAGAGAAGTGCTCATGAGTGCCATAGCAATTTGTCCTGGCTGTAGTCAGAGAAACTCGCAGTTCCAAGCAGAGTTCAAAATATTAAATATTCAGTAAGCAGTGGTCAAAGAAAATAATTATTTACATGCTGAATATCTGAAGTGTTCATTTTATATGCAGAAAACCCAGCAATCTAATCTGCGTATGGTGACCGGCACACACATAAGTATAACGCATAAGGGGTATTGTGGCAAGAGTAATCAGCTGGTCAGCGCACACTCATATGATGATAAGATCATTCACGACAACAACATATGTTATTATTTAATTATTTATGTTTTGTACACCCACAAATTGGCAACGAAGTAAATCATTAAATATAGGGAGAATTGATGACCTAACGAGTTAGTCTGCACAGCTAAGTCCATATGAGTTGTGCTATATAGCTAACTGTGGCGATGTACCTGAAGTACAGGTAATGTGAACTACATCGCTTGCAAATCTGTTAAAATATTTCACCATAGATAGCGAAATACCCGACGGATAATTAAGTGCGACTACTTATTAATCATTTTGTCGTCTTTCTTTTAAAAACGAGTGCCTGCAGGCCTGATCGCCAATAAAGTTATTCATGCATAGCTGCCGAGGCTTACCTTTTGTTCTCCACCCCGACGAACCTTCGACTAGATCGCCAGCGGACAAAAAGTACAAAGTATCTGAAGAATGTTGTGTTGCTGCCAAGAATACTTCAGTTCGCAGACAGACGACGAAGGACACGGTAATTAGGATTACATTCTAAACAAGCATTGGCAGTATGATGACGTACGGGGATGTACAAAAACAACCATCCAGGCCAGCGATGGATTATTATTCAAACAGCTAGTCAAAATGACTTCATCGAGAGAACAAAGTTGATTTTTAAAGCCACGACTAAAAGTGGAGAATACCATGATGAAATGAATATCAACACTTTCGTGAAATGGTGTGAAACAAAACTACTTCCCAGCTTTCCTTCTCCAAGCATTATTGTTCTTGACAATGCGCCATACCATAACGTGTGTGAGAACAAATTCCCAACTATGTCTCCTGCTTTACTAACGAGATAAATTGCCTGCTAAATAACACTATTTTTTCTGCCGAAGAGAGAAAATCCGAACTGCTTATAAAGGTTCGATCACATCAGCAACTTGCCATTTATACCGTCGATGAACATTTGCGTCCCAAAAACACACAATTATCCGATTACCGTCACACCATTGTAATCCAAACACCATAAAGTACATCTGGAGCATGATAAAATCCCGTGTTACTAACAAAAATGTTAATGTTGCGAACTCGGACTTTCTGTAATTTACTCATTCAGCCATAGACAGTATTTCACCAGCAGACTGGAAAGAACAATGCGAACATGTGAAAAAAACTGGAAAACTATTATTGGGAAAATGACGGGCTGATGGATGAGGATATTCCTCGAGTTATGTTGAACCTACAAAGTAGTGGCATTAACAGGAGCTGTAGCGACAGTGATGTTACAAAAGCCAAACGCACATGTGATGGCAATATTTGTGGAGCGGAAGGAACCGTTGTTATGTTTCTAGCAATGTTGCACAATAACGGTTATTAATTAAGAAATAAAATGGTTCCTATATGTTATATTCGACAATAATGTATATATATACACACTGAGCTATTTTCTTAGTAAACCATGCGTCTTTTCCGGCTGGTACTGACGGTCTCTTGCATTTTGAACGAAGTGTACGGGAAGGACCTTGCAGCCTGTCTACCGATACCCCTCCCGCACTTCACGAGGCGACCTTGCAACACCAGCGCTCTTACGACTAGGGCTGTTCGATATTTTGATATATCGATAATTATCGATATGAAAATAACTTATCGAACGATATGTAACTTTGAAAAATATAGGTATATCGATGTATCGATACTATCGAAGTTTTTGGAATTATCGAAATTTTTGATATCGAAATTTTTGATATCGAAATTTTCGGTACTACAGACGTTTCCGGTATTATCAAAATTTGTAACATTTGCCATTTCCCATATTATCGTCATTCTTGATATTATCGACGTCAACGATATAATCGACATCATAATATAGGTGTGGAAATATTATCGGAATCGACTGTGTTGTCGGTATCCTCCTCATTAACGACATAATCTATACTATCGGCATTACGGAAGTTACGCTCTGCAGCTGACGCCGGGAGGCTGTCCAGCGCTATGGCGGTTGACCCACCTCGACTCTATCCTCTTCCTGGAACGACGCGCTCGCTGACTGGTTTCACCCGTCTGGGAAGTCCATGAATAACTGGCAACGGCGAGACTTGCTTGAGTCACAGCCCCCCTTTCACTCGTTGAAGAAACCGACAGCAAGTGCAGGAATATTCTGGGCACTAGGACACTCGGCGCATCTCGGGAATTAGCGAAATTTCTGGATGATGGCATAACGCCTATAAATACAAGCCACGGTGGGACTGCGGGATAGTCTGGCAGAGGCCATCTGGCCAGTGCTCGAGCGGAGTTAAATGCGAGACGATGGCGGCGGACGAGTGTTCGTGGTGTGAAAGGACGAGAAGGCGTGGAACCCTGCGAGTGGAAGACTACTGTGCGTGAAGGCGCTCGGAAAGTCAAGAACATTGCGTACTGGCGGGACATGGACTGAACTGAGGTGGGACTGAATGGTCATGTACTACGGATTTTATTTTAAATATTGGAACTGTCAAATATGTACGGGTAACGTATAAAATAATTGAATAGGATGATACACTGTTTATTGGGACTGATTTTTAATGATTTAATTTCATTGAATTCTTTGTGTTAAATATAGATTGTATTAATTGCAGTCATTAATTGTAAACAGTAAGGGATGTCAATTTATTGTGAGATGTTGAGTCAAGAAAATGTTGTTTGTAGTTAATGTAAATAAATTAAAAAATTATAATTAATTATTTTATTAAGACATCCATCCCTTTACGAACTGGGTTTATCCCACTTAATTTCGCGAGAGAAATTATAACTATATATATATATATATATATATATATATATATATATATATATATATATATATATATATATATATATATATATATATATACACATCATAGTTGGCTGACATTACCGATGACAATGTTAATGCGATGTAACAAATATTATACAGAATCCTTCATGGGTGATGTTACAAACTTTCAGGGATGATGAAGGCCACCAGGATTTATATGAGATAGGAAACCCCGGTCCGGGAACGTCTCCGTCGAACGTTACAACCAAAACAGTGTTGAGATGCCTATTACAGTGGAATACGACGTTATACAGGACTTTGTAAACTACATGATTTAATATATTAATGTACTACGTACATGACCGGCAATGTATGAAGATCGCAGTTCACATCAGGCGCACTCGTTCCTAAATAAACACAGGTAGCAATCTACCCACACTCGCACCTCAGGACCACCACATCTTTGTGAAGGCATTCAGTTTTAAAGAGGTGGTTCGCGATAAAGTGGGCACTATTAAAGTCAACCTTTGAAAAAAAATCACTGCCCGTAAGTGCGTATATTTTAACGTAAGCAATGACCACAATACTCGCATTTACGTTGGCAGCGAACTACGAGAAGCGGTTCCATGTTTTAGCGTCTTACTAGTCGTAAAGTGAAAACATTTTTGTCACCTGCAATTCGTTTTAATAAGAATAAAATATGACGTGATTGTAACACATTTGTATGCTTATAACTCCTTCGCAACTTCGCCTGGCTTCCGCATCGTTTAAGTTAACTGGTTCATTGTTTTGTTTTTGTTTTTTTTCCGGGTCCGCACTCGTGTGTAAACAAATAGCGGTTCACGGCCAACCAACGCGTTAGATTGTATCTCCTGAAATAAAGTATTAATTAACGTTATGAATAAAACGTTTTATACATGTTGCGATTGAAGTGACATTGTTTGTAATTTTTTTCTGCTGTGTTAAAACGTAGTCCTAGAAATTCTTGGCGTTTCACATAATATGCCGACCTGGAAAATCTGCTGCTTCATGCAAATGAAGTCTTTATAAATTTTTAACCTCGAATAAACATGAAGATGAAATAGTAGATGGTAGAAGAAGAAATAGAGAGCTGCTACCTGAGAAGGCACCCGCCGATTTAGAAGACAACCTTTTATTGTGGTGGAAGTCCAAATATGTTTACTTCCCGAAACTTGCAGCACTAGCTAGAAAATACATCTGCTTGACTGGAACTAGTGTGTCATCAGAGTGAGTTTTCAGCTGTGCAGCAAACATTGTGACGGACACTTGATCCTGTCCTTCATCAGAACATACCAGTGAACTTGTTCTCTTAACTATGAACAAGCAGCTGCTTAAGTAAAAATTTGTGTGTTTTCCTATGATCTTGGTAATTTTTTCGCTACAGAAGTTATTGGAATGCTCGTCATTTTTATAGTAAGTGTAATCATAAAATATGATTATGAAGCTATGTGTTTTGTCACGATAGGCATATGTACGGTTGCTGAAATGCCAAGATTTCTGGAGTTTCAAAAACTGATTTCATTCCGAGTGTAACTATGTAGTTTATCTTGTCAGTTCAGGGAATAATGATCAGCCTACTCGCACAAACCATCTAAAATTCAGAACTAACTGTTTCATAGCATATTAAACGATTTCTGATGTGTACAAAAGAACATTAACCAATGTCGGAAACATAATAATGTAAATTAATTTGGGGAAAGTCTTTGAAAACACACATTTTTGGTTGCATGTAATATCTGTTTTAATTAAGTCTAAATAATTGTGTACATTAATATAATATTCTTATCAATTACGAAACAATGCATAAATTAAAAAAATATATTGCTAAGTTTCGTAATAATATATTTGAAATATATACAAATATTTTATGTATATGAATGAAAACAACCACAATCATCACAAATTCACCAAAAAAACAATAAATACACTGCCAAGAAATGATGCAAGCACTGTATGTGAAATCAGCATTCAGTTGAGATTCCCTGAAAATATTATTTGTTTTCTTCAATAACAAAGTCGCAAATGTATATCTTGTCACTGACTTTAGGAAATACCAATGCTTTGCAGTCTGAAAATACGATGTGTGGCAGTGTTCATAAAAGTAGAAATTTGGGTGAAATCGACTGATTAGCTCTTAAAGATTTTTTTTTCCCCCAGATTTTTTCAGCTATAATTTTAATGTGGCGTTATCTTACAAAAATGGTGGGCTCATGAATATGTGTTTTCTGAATTCGATGCTGACGTGTCGTTTCGAAGTACCAATTTTGATACTTCGCCTAATTTTCTTTGAAAGTTGACTACTTTGAAAATAAGTACACAGCATGGTCGAAAACTTAAACAAATCAGGTGTCATTACATAAGTGTATCGCCTCACACTGTGATAAATTCGATTTTAGTCCTTGACGTCTACAATTGTGTTATGAGAGTAGCAAGTTTGCTGTAAATCAGTGCGTGCAATCGCAAGTTTTTAGGAGAGTGGCGTAACGCATACAGGCAATCGCCACAGACAAACATGTAGGCAGGAAGAAAAAACCTTCCTTTTCATCGGAAAGTAGGCTAGCAAAATGAGTTACGTATTTTATTGAATTAGCGATTCATTTGTTTTCAGCCGAGGATTAGAACTTTGGTTAGTTAAAAATATTGTTTAACATTTGTTTAACTGCAGTAATATTAAATACTATTTTTAAAAATATCAAGATTTCCTGTGAAACAGAATTTATGATAATTAATCTTCACTGCATAATGCTATGTGATAAAATTAACTCTTACTGTTTTCAGAAAATGTATATTAGCAACAGTCTTATAACACGCATATATATATATATATATATATAATTGTATTAATATGTACATACGCAGATACTATCTTTACTTCTTACTCACTTGTTTCATATGGTTGTAACACGTCCACTGTGCAATGCAGTCGCATCTCGTTTACTTTTGCAGACGGGGTGGGCGCTGCTTGTTCACTGAATGCGCCGAGCACGTAGGTGCATGCTTCACGTTTAATTGTAGATACATGAGGCAGTAAAACGCGTTTCGGCAACTTATGTCAGCAGTGATTGTTGGAATGGCTACATTGTCGCTCGTTTATGTTCTCGTTCCAGAACCATCAACCCTTAACAGTCTACTCTGACGCACCAGTACAATCGAAAACACTATTGATGTGTATGTTTTAAATGTCTATATTTCTGTATAATTGCACCATTGATATATAATTAATTTTGATGGTATTGACTAAGACTGTATCGGTATACTTTTGTGTTACATTATGTGATACCGATGTCGCCGGTAGTTTACAATTGTTGATAGTATTGATACATAATCACATAAACGTTTTCAATAATATTAATAGAAGTCAAAAGATACTAATATTTTCAACGATACTGGAATTTAAATGATACCGATACTGACGATAACGATTTTAACGGCAATATAAACTATTTTGGCATTATCGACGATTTCGGTATTATCAATTATTTCGGTACTATCTAATGCTTTTGTTGCTATCGAAAATTTCGGTATTATCGATAATTTCGGTAATATCTACACCGTCTTATCAAAAGCTAAATTGTTTACCAGTTGCATTGGCAGTTTCTGAAGAGGCGAGCTTGAAAATTAAGAGGGGGTGAGGTAGGAGCGGGGGGGGGGGGGTAGGTTGAAGGGGCTTCACCCCTCACGGTAAAATTGGCACATATGGAATTCCTGCTTAAGAGGGCACGGGACATAAATTAATGCAATTGAGGTTTATCGCATTTTACAAATTTTATGGAAGATAATAGAGAAAACAAAGAAAAGGCAACCATACAGAATAGGTTTTACTAACTACGAGAGCAAATATTTTACCTGGGTGACGTTTTCCTGTCGAGATATTTCTGACGTCAATTTTTGTGTGTTTTCGTGGCGCAAGACATTATGCGAAATTGATACAGTAATACTGCAAAATACTTGGTCGTTAAGTTGGCAAAACCTATTATCTATGATTGCCATTTTTACTGTTTTCTATGTTGGCTTTCAAAAACCAGTAAACATCAAATTACGTATTTGGTGTTAATTTATGTCCCACGCCTCCTTAAGATCTACTTGTATGCACATTGTGGGGGTAGGGTTGTGGGACTCCAGTATGAGGCACCCTTCGGGATTTATCCCTGGGGTATAGTAGCCTAGGAGGAAGGTCCTTGACATGAGAGGCGGTGTGGCAGTACCATGCTAGAGTAGCCGAACCAAGTTGCACCTCACACGACCCGTTCAGGGTGGATGAAGAGTCTCTTATAGCCTCTTTCCACTCAAGGCAACCCAAGGCTTCCCGTGCCACCCCTGATTCCACACATTGGGCTACGTCGCTCATTCCCTATGGGTTGCCAGTTTCTTCTCGACTGGCCAGGGGTATCTGCCGTGATTGTTGGGCCGATAGATGGTATCTAGGCTCGACCACTTGGCGGGGTGTTGGACCACTTGGCACTCAGGCCGTTGGGGCCCAATGCCAGTACTTCAATGTGTGTAGAAGTACAAAAACATGGAATAGAGTGTGGCCTATGTAGCTTCCGCGAACTGGGAACGTGTCACTTAAGGACCTCAGGGGTCGAGGGGAGCGATGGCTCGGATGCAGTGATGAAACTTTGGAGAATGTAGAACGATAGATGACATAAATTCTCCAATGTCAGAGCAAGGGCTGCTATTTCCGGTAAACAGCGACACCGGGGAGGGGCCCTGACTGCTCCCTGGTGGCTCGGTCGTCGGGGTAGTGGCCATTCTGAGTCATCGTAATTCCCCGTATTTGCAGGATGTGGCTCCAAGGGCGTGAGTGTGACCGGCCCTTAATTGGGTGTAAGGATTATGCCCGGTGAGGTGCTCTCAACCACCTTGTGTGGAAGGCATTTACTCTGCCACTCCATCGGCGGAGCAGTCGGCCATGAATAATCCACAAGTGCCATGGAAATTAAGTGGTAGTACGGGACGATCGGTTGGCCGCACTGGAGGTTCTCTCTAGTGACCGATCAGTGTGCTTGGACTCGTGCTGGCAGTGGTTATCTCCGTATGCTGGAGGAGGTCTGGAGAGATTCCCACTCTTGTGGAGAGACCGGGCTGTGAGCGGCAACCTGCTCCGGTTGTGCCCTGGAGAGTCACTAGGGGTATGTGTAGAACCCCGGCCAGACCACACGCTTGGTTTCTGAGTGCGAGGGTCTCAGAACCTCTGTGCTGGAGGGGGCAGGGATGTGCGGACGTGCCAGTTTTGGGCATAGTATCTGGCCAACGGTCGTATTAATCCTGGTCGCCTTGCGTTGAGAGGACGTAATTCCTCTTCCCAGCCTATTGGAAGGCCGAAGCGCGGCAAGGCTTTCGGTCGGGCTAAGAGTGCTGCGACAAAATACAAAACACAATGACCGAGAGGTCTACTGTAACTGTATGCACATTGTGTATACTTCCATCGTATGTACATTAACGTTACCATGGGACTGGTCACGTCATTCGTGCGTCGGTCAAGGACAACTGTACATTTTAGGAAAGGAAATAGTTTGCAAATGTTTTTCTTCTTACACGTATGTGCATTACAAAACAAGAGTAAAAAAAAGGTTTTAGTATTCACAAATGTTAATTATCACTTTTAGTTTAACGTTAACACGTGGAACTACTTTCACTCCGTCATTTCCAACTTTTCTGGGCGCGTGGACAGTCAGTGTAACTTAAAATACACGCAGGTAGGGCCAGTGACATTGTTCAAAGAATGATTTCAAAAGTCCTCCCTTTACCGTGAACAGCCTTTAGGAAGCAAAGCGTGTGTAAAAACAACCATTGCTGGTTACAAAACACATTTTCTGTGAGTGGGGCACATTTTGCAGCACCAATGGCGCCAAATTCTCTAAGATCCCCCCCCCCTGCCCAACATCATAAACGAAAATTGTTCTGACAACACTGCATAGAATTGAGAATCCAAATCACTTTAGTTTACGCCAGATACACTTCTGCAACAGAGCTTATCCTAAAACGAGCTAGATCCGTCTCCAGACTCTATCCACCATCTGGAAAAAAAGTACTAAAGGTTGTTCACTATAAAGTGAACACTTTTGAAATCAGCCTTCGGAAATGTCACTGCTCCTACCTTCATATGTATTATCGGGCGCATTGTGTGCCATGCGCCCAGTAATGTTGGTAACGATGGAGGGAAAGTAGTTCCATATCTCAACGTCTAATAAAAAGTGATAGGTAACCACCTGCGATAACATAAATTATTTCTTTCACTTTCTGTTTTTTTTTTTTAATGCATAGAAGTGTGAAAGTGAGCTGATTTGTTGAATGTTTCCTTTCGTGATTATTTCACAGTTTCACTTGACCGACGCATGATTAAAGGGATGAGGCCCACTGCAATTTTAATCTAACATAAGAAAGAAGAATGCAGGGTTTTCAGAAGTGCTCATTTTACCATGAACAGACTGTAGCAAAATTACCTTTGGTAAGCGAACCTAACTTAGAAGAAATGTTAGGTGATGTGCGTGTGTCAGAAGCGCAGAGACATCTCAAAGCTCCGACTCTTTACTGGGATCGCAGTGGTGTAGTAGTTAGAGTGCAGCCCCCCCCCCCAAAAAAATTCAGGAGCACCAGGTTCGATTCCCGCCAGACGACGCCGCTGGTCGGCGGGTTTTCTCGGGGACATCCTGTTTCCCCCGCCCCTTCATTCCGGCGCTGCTCCATACCTCACCCCGCTTCACCATAATTGGCTCTCAATACCTCTATGTTAAGAGCCGCCGAAATGTCTTCATTCACTCACTTACTCTTAGGCGGTTCTTTCGCGTAGCACAGTAGTGTAAAAAAGACACATCAGGGTCAGGATACAGGAAGAAAAGCGAAGAACAAGTCTACCAGGCCTTTACGCACGCTCTTTTCACACATACCTCATAAATCATGACCACTTATTAAAAAAACTGGTACTAAATTAGTTAAGCTCCTTTACGAAACATGTTAAAATCGGTTACGCGTCTCAAAACCGACAGCTTTGAGGATTCGTAATTTATAAGATCACTTCTCCTACACTTCCCCTTACTCCCTCCACAAACCATTTGACCCGCCCCACTCATCCAATAGGCCAATACATTTTTACTTTCCGACAGTGACATATTGAATTACTACCAAAGTTTCAATCGATTTTATTTTATTTTCTAGTATAATATATGTGTACATACGTCTGCACTCAATACATCAACAATTTAAAGTGATAAAATAAGCAGTGGGGTCTTTAGTGATGGTTCAAGAATATTTCAACAAGAAACTAATCTGTTATTCAATAAAAACCTCTTCCTACTTACTTTTACGCCGCCACGACCTGCTTTGTGGAATTTGGTATCGGGCGCTTAAGGTTAATGGTGCACGAAAATCATATATTTATATAATCTTTGTCACCATTTTTTTACAGGGGATTTTTCAGAATTTTTCTTTCTACAAGATGCAAATAACAATTTTGAACATCTTATTACATGGTTAAAAATTCCCTGCGTTCGTTACTATCGGAGCTTTGATTGACGATAAGAAAAAGAATCATCTCATTTCTTCCATCAGTGTGCCGAGAATAATGAAATCAGTGAAAATCTTACAACGCAAAAAGGTGTTGAGAATTATTATTTTTTATCTCTTGTCGAGCCAAAAATTTCAATAAACTCTTTGGAAAACGATTTATATCAAAAATCGAATAAATATACTGCTTTCATGCACCATTCCCTTAACATGTGGTACAAGGAAGAAATACATTGAAAATCTGCCATGCTTTCCTAGTTTTTTTTTTGTCTTGCGGAGTTTAAGAGAGGGCATAAGTAAAGGAAAAAGTAACTAGGGCCTCAGAAGTCGTCAATTTACCGTGAACAACGTATAGGTATATATATTAATTATGAATTTAAAAAATAATATATGCTAATAAATATAAATAAAAGTTTAATTCAATAACAGATAAGGCATTTTTATCTTAACAGCAGATTAGAAAGTTCATGAAATACGATTTATTTAGGAAACAACCAAGAACGTGATACATGGGTGATTTTCAAAGGTTTAATTAAAAAAGTGTAGACTATAATAGGGGCGATCCCCAAGATCCTTGCCCCACTAGAAGAGGCCTGTGGCCCTAAACTTCCTAGCAGAGACCTGTTTCTGGCCTGGGACATGAACCTTTCGCTTTCAGTATCCAGTGTTGCAGAAAAACCGACGCGATGGAAACATGAGGAAGTGAGACTACATAAGGGAAAAATGAACATGTTCAAAATACACCCTTTTTGCAATTTTTAGTGTAATTTACATGGAAAAAAATTTTTTTGCCACTGCAACAATTGAAAGTCTGGACGTGCCATATTACTTTTATGTGCGAATTAAAAACAATTATTATTATTAATTTGTCACTTTCAAAGTAGAAAATATACCAGGCTAGAATACGTGGGTGAAGATAGTAGGAGGCCGACCACCGTTTTCGTAACTTGAAGCATAGACTAAAGCTGAGGTAGACCGATATCGCTGGCTGTGCACAACCAATCTCAGTGTCCCAAAATTTAACTGCTTTTTTGCCAATACGACTTGCAAAAACTGCGTGGATTTGATTTGAGGTTAGAACACTGTTTAGTAAACAAGTGCTTTGTAATGTTTGTATACTTGCTCTAGCCAATTCGTAATGCAGTTTGATTAAGTTTCAACTGGTAATAGCATTTTCGTAATATAATAGTGGTTGTCAATTATAAATTAAGATATAAATAAACACGTTCATCACTGTTGGCCATGTGACTTTGACATTTGTGTTCCTTTGGGGTAGATCAATGTTGGGACATGCGCAGAAGACGATTAAGCTGTCTACCTCATCTTTAGTCTATGACTCGAAGTCAACCGTCGAACTGTAGAAGCAACGGACTTGTGACTTTGGTCGCGTGTATTTATTTACAAAACGTGTACACTCTTCAGACAACCACGAAGCGATATTTTCTAAACCATCCAACACTATCAAAAACTGCATTTCGATTTGCCACACCTGAAAATAAGCTAACCACATGGTTAGGCGATTGCATCAAGTCGAACATCACTTACTTTCCACCAACAAAATGACAATGCTGCCAAATTTAAGTCACATAGTTTCCTGCTGTCCTACGTAAACAGTGCATTCTTGTACAGTGCCTTGCGCGCAGATGAGATATCACATTAGATGCGCTGACCAGCAGTGCCCTTCGAACTATTTTGTGCATACAACTATTTTGTGCATCCCCCCCCCCCAATCGCTCTCCCTTTGTCTCTCTCTCACACGATATATATATATATATATATATATATATATATATATATATATATATATATATATATATATATACACACACACACACACACACAACAAGATGTATAGAAACTACCTGTCGAGATTCAAACCACAGCATCTGTGGGCTGCTGTGGCATGTCCTGAGGATGAATCAGGCCACACAAGGATGGGGGATGTCGGTAACTAGATGATAGAGCACTCTCATGTACAAAATACATATTTTATTCACTCTCAGCTTTACATTAAATATAATCCAAAATCCACTCTTCTTTAATTTATATTAATCAATTACTTTACTCAGCTAACAGCAATTACTTCAGTAGGTCCTGACGACTTGTAGCAACGAGGTATATGATAAGTGCTCACGACTTGAGGAGTCTTGCTAGTTAGGACGAAGACCCTAGCACTGAACAACCTCTGGCGCCCTACTGGGAGTATATTTGCCCTTTGGCTGTCGTGTCGGCGTCGTCGAGCTAGACCTCCTCGATAGTGGCAGTGCTGGGCGTCGAAGCGGGGAGCACGGACTGGTGGTCCTCCTCGCTGGTATCTCGTCGGTCCTTCGGGAGCAAGGCGGTCGCCAGCCGCCATCGCTCCAACCTTATATATTACTCCGCCTAGCCTCTCGACCTTCCTAGGCGGGGGATTGTTTTAATAACAGCCGGGCTGGCTCGTCGTGATCGCACAGTCCCAGGTGCTCGAGCGTCGCATGCCAGCCCCGGGTAACACTGCTTGCAGCAGGGCGAACAGAAACAAGATACTATTGTCACGAAATGTTAGGAAAGGCCATTAAGAATGTTTAAATTGAAGTTGAATTTCGGTAAACGACGCTGGCTGTCCACAGCCGTATGTACCTGCGTGCGAAACAAGTTGCATGACACGAAGGCGAACTGATCCACGGCATAGCTGCCCGCGGCACTTGGCGCCGCCTGTCGGTTGAATGGGTTGCCGCTGTCCCACACACAGGCGTCACCGCAGTGACGGGTGAGCATCCGTTAATCAGGGTTGCCTATGTACAGGCGCTGGCAGCATCTCGCGCCACCGCCGCGCCGTTCGCCTTCGTGTCACGCAACTTGTTGTTTAACGAAGGTATAGGTTACTCACGCTAAAAACGAGCACTTTTGAAAGCCCTGCTTAAGATCTACTTGTATGCACATTGTGTATTCATCCATCTTATGTAAGATTAACATTGTCAGGGCCTCATCACTTTATCCATGCGTCAGTAAAGTGAAACTCTGAAAATATTAGAAAAGTAAGTATTTAATAAATCTGCTCATTTTTACATTTCAATGGATATAAAAAAACACACAAAGCGAAAGAAATAATTTGAGTTATAGGAAATGGTTACGTGCCACTTTTTATTTGGCGTGGAGATACGGAATACATGGAGACGGTGAGTTTGTGATTAAGGCAGCCACGAGAATTCCACGTGACAGACGTACCCACTGGATGGTCGTGGAATTTTCGACCAGTTAATAAAAACCAATTAACTGAAAGATTTCCATCGCATTCTCTAATGGCCCGCCTCAGAAAAAATTAAAACAATACATAATATAAATTATTAAACATATTTTATAATTAAAGCAGAATTATTTTATAATAATCATAAAATGTTAAGTGATCACACTTTTTTTTATGTTATTGACAAACAGATTTCTGTTAATGCAAAATAACGTTGTTTTCACCACAAAACACAAAGCATTAGGTAGGGCATATAATAACCAGATATTTTACAGTAAACGGGTTTTTATTTATTCAGAGGATGGAAGGAAATAAATCTGTTTGGAGTCCAAAGTCACGAGACGCGAACGCCTTTTTATTTTCGCAGTTCACCTTCGTGGCGCCGGACTGATCAGCATTCCGAGTCTGTTAGAATGTTGTGCTTGCTACACTATTAAAATTTTCCGTATATACACAGACATTTGCACATAAATGTACAGTAAACATACATAAACGCAGTTCGTAATGAACGAAAAATGCAGCTGAACTCCGCAGGCCTAAATAAAAACTACGGGAAGTCACTGTATTTCTTATAGCTTCGGGTTTCGAAGAACGGACGTATTTACTTTGTCGTGAAGGCGCCGTTAATCACACCGTTGCCTGAACACGCCCTCTCGCATTAAGTAGAAACCAGGACAGTGATGGCGGCAAGCGGGTCGTGCACTGCCAAATCGCAGTAAAGCTGTAGCCAATCAGAACAAAACAGCCTGTTGTGGCCGACCGACGGCGTCGATGATGCATGAAGTTCGTGCATCTGCGTTGCCGGTGGCGGACGGCCCACAGATAAGAAGAAGAATTGTTGTTTACTTTGAGCACTGACGACTAAAGAAAGTAGTGCTGTGTTTTGTAAACAAATACGGATTTGGCTCAAAGCAAACTTTATGTGTATTATTTATAAAAAAAAAAAAAAAACTTATATTTCTGTTTTCGTTCCAAAAACTGTGTCTTTTGTTCAACATCCTGGCCAAAAACTTGCATTTCTTTCGTGAGGACGGTTGGCACCATAGCACCCATCGCCGACAAACTGTCGCGTCATTGTGAAACCACAAAATGGAATCGGTCGGCGATCGTCGGCGTCTAACGCATCGCGTCCCATCGCAAACGCAACGCGTCGCGTCTCAGTATTGCGAAAACCGCTTAAGCAGCAGAGGAACCCCCCACTACTAACGAGGAATCAGGCGAGATTGCACCACGCGACGCCGATATGAAACAATACTGAGTGGCTGGCATCGTCTTCCTTCCAGGCACCAGCTGTGCCGACCGCCGTGACCGCCCTAGCACAACAGCCTCCGGACTCAACGCGAGGTGCGACAAACCCGGTAATGTAACATGGTTCTAACTAGGCAGGCAATCAACCGTTAATATAATATTGCTTGCCCGACAATTAAGTGCATCTTGTAATTGTAATGTTCTGTTAATACAATAATAACCGGCTTTATTCCAGACTGTCTTATAATCAATCAACACTTTAGCTCTACCGTAATCATGACTCGCCATAGGCTGTTCAGGGTAAAATGAGTACTTTTGAAAGCCCTGTTCAAGATCTACTTGTATGCACGTTGTGTCTTCTTCCGCCTTGTGTAAAATTAACATTGCCACGGGCCTCAGCCCTTTATTCATTCGTTGGTCAAGTGAAACTGATACGGAACTACTTTCCGACCCATCGTTACCAACTTGGGCGCATGTCACTCAGGGCGCCCGTTAAAATACATGCAGATAGGAACAGTTAATTTTTTTTTAAGGTTGATTTTGAAAGTGCTCACTTTATTGTGAACAGAATTTACCATAAAACCCATAGTCTTAGTGAACACATACGGTCGACAGGAGTAAGTGTTACAGAACAGTGCCGAGTGTACACGAAGCTATCTTCACCACTGTTATAAGCTATTCACGTTGAACTGAGAACTTTCAGAAGCCTTGCCTAAGATCTACTTGTGAGCACATTGTGTATCCTTCTGCCACATGTAAGATAGACATTACCACAGGCCTGATCACTTTATTACTGCGTAAGTCTAGGGAAACTGTGAAATTATCAGAAAAGTAAATATTTTACAAATTCACTCATTCTTATACGTATCTATAAAATTGAAATAAAAATAAATAATTTTAGTATTGGCAAATATTTACCGAACTCTCTTAAGTCGACGTTAAGACATAGAACTACTTACCAACTTTATTGGGTTACCAACTTTAATGGACGCATGTCACTAGTGTGCATGTTAAAATACATGCAGGTAAAGGCTGTTCACGATAAAGTGAGCAATTTTAAAATCAACCTTAGAAAAAATTCACTTCCCCTGCTTCCATACATTTTAACGGGTGAACTGAGTAACATGCACCCAGTTAAAGTTGAAAACTATGGATGGGAAGAAGTTTCCTGTCTTAACGTTGAATAGAAGTGTCAGATAAATATTTATGATCATTTAAATTAATTAATTTTCTTTCTGCTTTTTTCATGCATAGAAGTGTAAAAACTAGTAGAATGGTAAAATATTTACTTTTCTAACAATTCCTCAGTTTCTCTTGACTGATGCATTAATAAAGCGAGCAGGCCCATGGAAATGTTAACTTTACATAACGCGGAATAATGCAAAACGTTCATACACGTAGATCTTAAGCAGGGATTTCAAAAGTGCTCATTTTAGAGTAAGCAACCTTGGCAGAAAATTATTGTTTCTGCTCAGTTAGGATGTCGACGCCACTTAGACATATTCCTTCAAACATTAGAAAGTAGAATCAGGCATTTGTAACAGTTCTTAAAATACACGAATGTTAATAGAAAGGAGCTCGTAGGAAGCCTCCTGTATCAGAACTTGCTACAAGGAGCTCGTAGGAAGCCTCCTGTATCAGAACTTGCTACAAGGAGCGCGTAGGGAGCCCTTCTCCCATGACTCAGGGGTAGGATGGCCGTCCTTTAGTAGGAGGGTCGCGGGCCCGCGCCTCGGCCCCTCCGCGGCAGATCACCGGCCATCCGGCCGCAATGGGAATTTATCAGCAAGTCGGTCTAACGTGAGCTCTTCAACGATAATTCAACATGTCTAATTATAGGCTAGTGGTTAGAGTTGTGGAGTCTCCCTATCTTTAACTATGGTTCAAATATTGCTTAGGAATAAAACAATTTAACTATTTGTAATGTCTTCTTTTATGCACAGCAGAGCACCCGCTTTACGAAAATTAAAGATTTGTTTTTCTCTATCTATTTTATAAAGAAACTGTAAATAAATAAAACTAACTACCAAATTATCGGAGAGGTTTCGCGAATACACGGTAAGTTCTGTTAAAATTTACGGAAAGTGCGTTTTTGAAAACCGACGTGTCCGGAAACATTTTTGCTAGCACTTTGCAAAGTGTATTCTTCTGTATTGCACGAAAGTTATGCTGAGATCCCAAACACACAAACTTCCGGCCTACTACTTGGAGTAAGAAAAAGTGCGTAAAGAAGCTGGGGAATGTGACTTGACGTAGTTAGAATATTGTAAGGCGGAGAACTATAACATTCAGACTTATTATAAGAACGTGGTACCAAAGCTTATAAATATTAACTTATCTAAATAAATTGATAAGTTGGATAAATTCGCCGTTATTAATTTGCCGAGATGGTAAAAAGACAGAAGTAGCAACATGTAAACCTAAAAAAAAGTTGTACCATGTTATTTGACACGTAAAATGACACGTAATTTATTATTGTGATAAAATATTATCATAGTGATGAGGAAATTAACGACACTGAAAAAAAAAAAATGTGGTCGCGGTGATTCGGAAAAAACTCTTTGTTAATTTTAGGTATGTGGCAAAAGCACACGCATAAAGAGAAAAGAGGGTCTTGTAATTAATTAAGCTATACCCAAGCAGTCACGGAAACCTACGAAACAAATTTTGTCCAGAATGGGAAATAAATAATGAACGTACGAAACTGTAAACAAACACAGCGATAACGTAAAAACCTCTGCGTATGCATACTATCGTTCGACTCGTCCCACATGTCGCTTTTATATCGTGTTGCCTTAACCTTAAAAAGTGGCTACATAACTACCAAACTGTCGAGAGGACATGCTAACTTGCCAGACTAGTTTTATAGTCCGTAGGCTGCCATTCGACAAAAATTATTTTACAATCATCTCGGAATGTTGGTTGGATAAAACCTTCAACCCGTCTCTCTCTCTCTCTCTCTCTCTCTCTCTCTCTCTCTCTCTCTCTCTCTCTCCCCCCCCCCCCCTTCCTCCGTCTCTCTCACACACACACACACGTAAATTTCACCGACTCACATGATTATAAACATCCTAAAATATTTCACGTTATTCCGTGGACAGTTACGCAGGGATGAATACTAAAGTCAGCGTAACAACTTATTTGAAACTTTGCTCATGCATGCTGAATGTGAAAGAATAGCGCCTAAAAATTTCGACAACCTAAAATATATTCCTAATGTCGGCATACATCATATTAGGAGGAACTGAAACCAAACTTTTATATGTATATATAGCACCAGGCCTCAGTGCCTAAATTATGTTTTAATGGACCAAGAATTCTAAGCATCGATAAACCCGGCGGTGTGCTAAAGTTATTTTCCTATAACAACATGGTGTTGTCACACTGGTATTTCCTTAAATATTCCAATGTTTAAGTATTAGCTGTATTCCGAAAATGGGAATTTAATCAGCAAGTTAACATGTTGGAGAAAAGTCACCTTGCGTTATTACATTTAATTTCACCGTTTACAGTTGATTAGTGTATACATTTTCATAAATAAGTAATTTAATAGCTAGGAAGAGGGCAACACACACAGCAGTTGACGTGAGAGAGTGTGTTGATCAGACACTAGTAGATGGACTGCAAGTTGAATTACGTATGAGAGGTAAACTGTAAAAGAAACTGTGCGATTTTACACTAAATATATGGGGCAGCAGTGACTCCACTGACATCGGTGTAATTTTACACCTGCGCATGTCAATGGTATTTTTTACTCTACCTCCAAGTAAATTTACCCTACAAAATAGTAAAATAACATACACTTTGTACAACTAACATTACATAGGGTGGTATAGACCATTAATATGTAGCAGAAAATAAACTGCAACATTCGTGTGTTTTCTGTCCAGGGCAAGTAAATTTACACAGACATCGCAATTGTATTATCACCACTGTGTATGCATATTTTCTCACTAACAAAAAAGTAAAATGGCAGATTCACTATAATTGTAATTACGCAATTTCTGTAGAGTTTTCGCTGTTTTAATAAGCAATTTTACCTTCAGCATATGTTCTTTTACAACTGCGACATGCTAATTCACATGCTCTGTGTGTGAATTTTTATAATTTTCGTGTTATGCTACTCAGTTTTGTAACTTGGTAGTTTAACAGAGTGTAAAAAGTTATCTCCAAAATGTTGGTAACAACACCAACATAGTGTTTAATAAGCCATACATAAATGCATTTTCACCAAAGACATGTCGTACTCTCTGGATTATTAAGAAAATGCGTGTAAAAATACACGTACTTTAGTTATTTTTTCAAATTACATATACAAAATCTAAAATTACCAAATTTTATGTGTAAATTTACACTTATTGTTTTACAGCGTATACATGCAATCATGTCGGTTCTATTGACGAATTACAAACAACAACAATGCAGCGGCAATCAGATTAATTGTTCTGAGTAACTGTCAGTTCATGTGTCGGTCCTTATTGCAGACGGCGATAAACTATAGCCTGGTGTGTGAGGAATTGCTCATGAGTACCAGAAAATTGAATTGATGTATAACTTGCAATTCACGCAGGCGTGTCTTATACAGTACCCGTATGGCACGCCACTTGCGTCCTGTCGAAAGACTTGGTGGTTGTCTACTAACCAGGCACTAACGTTGTGTGTGAATTACTGCAAACAGTGCTGTTGATGGCGATGAAACAAGGAAAGCACTTATGTTAACTTAAACGTGGTCGTTAAAACCTCCCATTGGATCAGCGTCACAAAATTTAAAGCTTTTGCATGAGGGCAAAGCCTGATAAATAATTCCTCGTAATTAATTTCATAGAACGGTAATCTGTGGTTGCAGATTATTAGTTAGATTGCCCGATATCTAGACACTAAATGATCCTTCTTTAAGTGCTTACTATAATTTTTGCAATGAACTCGTATTTTGGCTCTATCTCCCAGGGCATGCACAACGTTTATAAATTATTTTAAGTCATGTGTCGCAGCCGTGTTTACAACTCGTTTATTTTCGAGACAAGTATGTAGCCGAATATTTTCAGTGTTTCACCGTGTATGTACGTAATATTTCAAAATTTTCATTATTCCATTCATAATTTGTTAGTCATGTTATAATCAGTATTGATCTTCAGGATGCACAACTGGGGACACGAAATATACATTAGAGTCATAAAAAATGGGATGCCACTCTAATACTGTATCGGTCCACTTCTTAATCGCACATCTCCATAAATACTATGGAACAAGTACATCACTTACTTTCTAAAGCAGCGTGAAGACCATAGAATGCTTCTCCAGCAACGATCCAAAAATTCTTATCAAGTTAAAATGGCAGGTATCTGATTTCAGCGGTAAGGTTTAGGGTGCTCGAGGTTAGACCGACAGCGTTCATATAAGGAAAAATAATGGCGTGTGGTATGTTTCCAACTCCCTTAATCTCGAACGAGTGTTCCTTTAACCACAGTGGCTGACCGGTTAGCCTGCTCGCCTCCCACCAAGGCAATCCGGGCCCAATCCCCGGCCGGGTCACTCCGGATTTTCGCACGCGGGAATTGTCCCCGGCTACACCGCCGGTAGGCGGGATTCCTCGAGGTATCTCCCGCTTCCCCTGCCCTTTCATTACCGCTGCTGCTCCGTCTCCGCCTCGTTTCGCCCTTATCGACTCTCAGAAACCTAGTTAAGAGCCCGCTCAACTTTATCCACTCTGTCTTGCATTTGCCAGTGGTGCTCGGGGTTGGCGCCAGCTCCTAGAGCGTATAGTGTACTGTTCTCAAGCCGACTTTCGTCGATACCTGGATTTTTTTTGGACGACACGACAAAGGTTATAACTTAATTCGTTTTCTGAAATCTGTTCAGTTCGACTGCCGTAACTATTATGAGTCTGTAGTCGTCCCCACCAAATAATCAATTATTTTACTTCTGCTGTTACAAGTTACAAAATATCAAATGTAGTGAACCTGTAACAATTCGAGAACTATAGCCAAGGTATTCTTCATGCTTTGTCGTGGCAAAAATTGTAATGCGCCTCTTGAAATTGAATTTGGGGCGGAAAATCTATAAAAATTATTAGACAGGGACTGACCGCCGTTAAAGGGGACTATGTAGCTGCACGTCCAAGGTCAAGAAGCGAGGTAGCGATACGGGCGACGGTTACACGCACGCCTAGCTCCTCATCGCCCCTACGCGCAAGGCGTGCAGTGTTTCCGTCGTAATGCTGTACCGTGTAAATTAGATCTGTAACATAGGGGTTTTATTACACGCGATGAAAGACCACAGAGAAAATCACGTCCGGACCTTTGTACTTTTCTCTTGCCGCTTAAGGGAACTGCGTAGGCAAGTTTTAAAAATGCGATATTTGACCACTTCCGCGATTTTTTTTCCCCCAAGAATACACTTAAAATGACGAAAGTAAAAAAAAAAAAAATAGGGCCCTAGATAATAGTTTTTTTAAAATCTTTTTTGATAAAAATTCATATTTCCAGAACATTTTTTTTCCGAGATACGCGTTTACGCGCAAACAACTATTTCACAAAAAAAATGTTTCAGTAAATAGGACTCTTAACCACAGAGTACGTAGGAATACAGAGGTGAAACAACCGTTCATCTCGTGAACTGAAGCCGCACACACGTCGGAGAAAACTTCGCCAATCTGCGCCTGGTAACTTACCGGCAGTCAAACCAGTAGGGAATATTTTGCAGCTCGCAATATCCAGCCAGAAACAAGGACTGTTCTCGGAGCCTTGCACAGTCAGTCTGTGATTTGTACGCCCACGTCAAAGTAACCGTCTCACCATTACGTCTCTGTGAACTGTTGACGCTGTGGTTTTGCGAATTTAAGTTGAGTTTGCGTAAAGTTACACCTCCCTTTAGAATGCAGTGTTGCCTTGCCTTCTAAGTGCTTCGGCAACGCGATGAAAATATAACAGTTTTTAAATGTTACTAGTGCAATAACCATTTCAATAATACTGTTCCCATATTTTATCGAGAAGCAGTCTAGACGTGTGGTTCAAACAGCAAGGGAGTGCATGTGCCTGCTCGTCACCAAACAGGATTTGTGGCATGGTAATTTAGTTCGACCATATGCCATAAAATAGTGCTAAAGTACGTGCAACATAACTGTAGCTCAAGTAAGACTTTTATTCTCATTTTCGTCATTTTATTTTATTCTGTTGAAAGGACAGGGAGAAAATCCGGTTTCGCTTCTTGTCGCACGGCACTTAGGCATCAGACGTTCCGTGTATGTCATTTCTGCAAGAAAAACAACATTCTTTGAGCCGCGTGCGCTTGACATACAAATAATACGAATGAATGCTCGATAACAGGCAGGGATTGCTCTGGTGATGCGATAACAGGACTGATTTGTTGGAAGACCACACGAACTCGGTATGATTATCGTCAATGCTCTGCGTGCCACTTGATGGCTGAAACTTTGGGCCACAGTCCGTGAAGTTACACGTAAGTTAACTGTAGAAAATAATGTGAGAAGTTAAGTTCCTTCAAATCATCTTTGATGAGTTTGATATGCAATGTTTTGCAGTGAAAAAGTATAACATTTTCCGAGTGTTTCATCAAAAAAACAATTAACAATTATGATGCTGTAGTCCCATACATACGCTATTAAAATTAAGCACATGTAGCCTATATAAAATCCATTGTGCGTGACAAAACCGCATCATCACTGACAAACCACTTTACCGATTGAGATCATACTCACCCGATATGTTATTGAGGTGGCGAGTGTTTTTAATTATGTTTCATTCCGATGGGTGGCGCTGGAGTCTAACTTCTAAATTTATGGGCCGATTTTGCTCATACTTGTAGGAAATGTTTGTTGATCTAAAATAAATGGTTTTATTGTGATTTGCATTTGGTTGGTTAAGTTCGATAGGTGGCGCTGGAGTCTAACTTCTATATTTATTGGTCGATTTTGCTCATACTTGCAGGAAATTTCTGTTTGTCTGAAAGAGAAAAATGCCATGCAATACCACGGTCAAACACTAGACAACACAGTGCAAACCATACAAGACATACATCGATCATACGACGCTTTACAATATCCACTTATCGAAGCGATATTTATATTTTAAACATGAAACCTGAGCGAAGCGATGTTGGGCTGTATTTTAATAACTCCATAAAACGTAAGTGAACCAAAAGTTATATTTTAAATATATGTAAACAAATCCAAAAGTCCACGCGAACGAAGTCGCGGGCACAGCTTCTGTAGTTATTATAAAAAACTGCGGTTTCGATTCTACATGTTATTGAGCAGCATGGCTACCAGTAAGATTTATTTATTATATTTCTTACAAAATTTGAAACTTGCAATTTTACTTTGAAAAAATATTGCATGGATGATGAATGCGTATACATCAAAATGGATAAATACTTGCCCTATAGTCTTCACCCACGTGTACTTGTTAACATTTTGATGTTTCAGCAATGGCGTTGTTTAATGTCTAAGCTAGTGCAGCTAAAACACAATATTGACCCTGTTTGCAACATCTGGGAACTACTATGTCTCTTATTGGCGATCAAGTAATTTTCCCGTGTGAAAACAGGCTAGAGTTTTCCTCGTCTTAACATTAAAAATTTCTCAGCTCTACTACTGCACATTTCGTTGTGTCTGCGGTTTAAATCCCAAAACATTTAGAAAATTATATTAATGCAAGAAAAAAGCGATTTGCATCTTGACAAACTATTTATTATTTAAACTAGAACATCGATGTCAGCAGCTGACATTCAGTTATGAATTCTGAGCTACCGACGACGATGCTAAGAACTTTAAACTTTTGGGCATCAGATAATTTGGTAGGCTGTTCATGCACTAGTGCCCTAAAGTAGGTAAACATATTATGCGTAAACAGGGTGCTCTCTCAAGAGAGGCAAATGTTTGCATTCAAAAACTTGGAAAGGTGAACTAGGTCAACTTATCAATCTATTCTAATTACAACTAAGACTGATAAATAATGAACGGCGAGTTGTGCTAGCTGGTCTAGAGTTAAGAAATATTCTTAAAGCGTTATCACAGTGATTTGCTGTTAAAGCAGACAGCATTTAAGTTTCAATTTCTCTTTTATTTGACTGCACATAACTACAAATATTGCCATAAATATACAAAGACAAAATAAACTGAGATGTTGCAAACTCGGTCGCCATCTTACCAGCCAGCATTATCTGTAATATAAAATTTTACGGCGGTCTATCAGAACGCGAAAAAGCAGTTAAACTGAGTTTATAGACATAAAAATAAAAATGTCTACTTAGAATGCTATTCACACGACAACTACACAGCAACCTTCCAACTATCAGTTCGCTAAACGCGCACACGCCACGAATATGGCGACGAGCAATTCGGCTGACAGTTGTCGAGCACGCCGAGATTAGAGAGGCCGCGCTACCATTTCGTTTTTGTATGGCTGGCTTCTCTGTGCCAAATAAACCGTACAGCCCAGCTGTACGTGAGTGGTGTAGTAAAAGTTGAGTTGTTGGGAAGGAATTTACTTCTCTTTGAAAGTTAATACTTTATAATTGAATACGCACATGCCTTACCCGGGACTTGAACATAGAAAACCTCTTGCTATAAGATAGCGTGCAATCCACTGCATTACGGAGATTGGATTCGGAGCATCGGCTTCGGATGTAATCAGTCTAATGTTTTGAATGATAGGATGTACTAACATAAAATACTTACAGAGACTTTATTTTAAAAATAAATAATTGAGCCACATAAAATACATATGTTTACATGGCCAACCGTAGGACTTCTCGTGTGAAGAATTTGGTGGAAATCGGTTGTTAGGTCCCTCAGATATGACATAAAAAACATTATTTTCTTATTTGATGCTATCGTACAAAATTGGAAGAAAAAGAGGGTAAATATACGATGGTTCCAATGTATACATCCTGCAAACAAATTTTGGTTTAAATTAGTTAAATTGTTTAGTATATGTGAGTAATAGGGGCGACTGGGTTTCACCCCACTTGGGATTCATTGGGATTAATTGATGGATTATCGATTTGATTGATTGGACTAAGGATTAATTCGATCTTAATCCGATCAAAAACTGTTAGTGCAATTTAATCCGATGAAATTTTTGGATTAATCCTTAATCCGATTAATGTTTTTATTTTTGTATTTTTATCGGATAAAATGGCATAGAACTTTAATGGATTGATCTAATTAATTTAATTGAATCAATCAAAAGTAGTTGTGTGATAAGTGTATAGTTGTACTTCATTATTTTCTTTCTTTTTTGGGTGGGGGTAGGCAGCAGCTCTGGTACATCCTCGCCCTTGAAACTCTGGCAATCGATGAGGTGTGACACGTTGGGGACAGGGCGTGTGTGTGTGTGTGTATGTATATATATATAATATATATAGGAGAATGTTCTACCTATGAATGAATTACACTCATCAAATCGCAAATTCCAAACGATCACAATTACGTGGGGCTCCAGTATGATAATTATTATGTAAAGAAAATCAATTAAACATAAAGAGATGAATACGTCTACAACGTGGTTTTACTACTCCGAGCTGTATGTTAGAAATATAATTTACACAAGAGAAGTATAATGAACAAACGAACACAACTACTGGTATAACAAGTGGTAAATAATCACAATTATGCGAGCCTCCAATATAAAATGAATTAATTAGCAATCTACAATGCATTTTAAAAATGTCCCTATAAATTAAATGACAGTTTTCCTAAACACACTATATATGTAACAATACTTGACGCCTCTCGCACATACCTGAGGATATTTTTAAAACACCAGTCTGCCTGTGAGACTGATGAGGAACTTCTGAAACATAATCCACACATAAACATAAATTTATTTATTAACAAGCATAAAAAAGAAAATGTTTAACATACGTCCATTCACTCGGGAGGTCGCTGCAGCACTGACTTGGATATAGGACTTGTGTCAACTTATAGCCTACATTTGATTATAGACTGAGGTGAAAACTCTGAGATTTTAATTAAAATACAAAAGGCTAATAAAAACAAGTACATGAAAATGACTAAACACGTAATGAAATCGCACAAGGAGTTCCCCAAAACACATCCGTCCACCTCGGAGGTGGTGAATCAATGAAGTGAGCTTACCTCTAGAGCCTAACTATATATACGTGGAGCGCGGTCGGAGGCTGACAAGCACCTGAGGATATTGCTACTCGGAAATAGATGTGAATACGATTTACATGACAAATGGATAAAAAATTATGTTTATGATGCATGTACCAATATATAAATTAGACTAGTTGAATTAACAACGAATTAAAAAAAAACACATAGTGAAATCACATAAGGAACTCTCCCAAAACACATCTGTCCGCCTCGGAGGTCAATCAATGAATGAGTGGATTGTATAATGAGTGCCAGCTTATAAGCTGTTATATACGTGGAGTGTGGCCAATAGGCAACTGAGTTGAAATTTACGAGAAAACTCTATATTCATCCTACAACAGACAACAAAAGTTTCACTATTGTAAGAATAATTCACTTTTTAACACAAATTATTTCCGTCAAAGCATAGGGACACTCGGATGACTTAATCCCGCAACGCTTTATAGAAACGTACTATATAAAAAAATAACGGACATACTATAAAATTTTTCCATTAAATCTGTGAAATTCACGCCACTAGTTACCAAAACGACAGTTAAAAAAATAATTCCAAATTACGTCGACCAAACATAGAAACATAGGTTACATGAAAATTATTTTTTTCCCGGCAAATTAAAAAAGTTATAAAATGTTTTTATATTAAAACTAGAATCGTGGCCGACACTCTGTGAAGCCCTCTGGCCAACACCGCAAATCGGGGACCTTCCTACCCATTGGTTGCATCACGAAGCCTGCTGGCCGCCTACCATTTGATCGTGGTACGGTACCCCAGCAGCTGCCCAGGGAAGTCGAGAGAGCCAGTGGCGCGTCTATGCAGGGTAAAGGTTCTCGTGAAACTAACATGGTGGCGGATAGCTAAAGTTCATGTCGCTCCTCACTGCACCTCCTCCCCCCACCCCTTGTCCAGAAGATGTTTTTGTGTGAAAAGATAGTTATTTTCCAAGGTCATGGAACAAGGCCCCTGAGCACATCTTCGGTGATCTGTCCCACTCCCCTCCAATGCAGAGTTCGTTTTCTGAGGGCTGTCCTTTCCAAAGCTCCAGTCCACGCACCCTGATATCGATCCAACACTGCAAAACCTGTTTAATGGCAAACACCTCTCCACCTACACCAGCCAGCAACTGCCCCCTCCAATTCCACGAATCGCAAAACCTGCCCCTCTCATGGCCAGAAATCGTTTTCGGGTGACTGGCCTGTCCACGGGGAGGGGGGATGCTGCAGAGCCCCCACTATCGATTCAAGGCCATGCACCTCCTCCCTTTATGCCAGCCAAGAACGTGTTTCCAGATAAATGCCCAGTCCACGCAGTCTCCTCCCTTCACCCTCCACCATGATGGAGCGGGTGTTCTGCGACATGAGAGCTGCCTAGGCGAGGAACGGAGATTTGCTTCAAGGTCAAGGTATGTCTTTTGTGTAAAATGTCGTGAAGGCTCCATTCCTCAGGGCCAGCAGGAGATTTTGAACTGACCTGGGCTAGCTCCACCCTCTTGTCAACAAACTGCTATTTTCGCTGGAACACAGAAGATTCCTTCTGTTTTTCGAGACGTAAGAGCCTGGCATATTCCCAACGAAATAAAAAAATTTCACAACTCCCGCCAATGAAACTTTATTTCTCCTCATCACTAAGAAATACGTTTCAAATGTCTTTAACACAAAATAAATTCAATTAAAAAAATTTATATTATTTTAAGTAAAAATTTTTAAGTTTAATCCAGCAAACTTTTTTTCCCATTTTCCAGCAAACTTATACAAGTTTAAACTAATCATGGTTTTATTTTCATACCAACACAACATTAAGACCTATTTTTAACTCACTAAAATTTTTTTAATTAATTAATACCATGTGTGTCTTTACACTTAACACAAGTTAAACTTAGAATAGCATTATTACTAAATATAAGCAATACTCAAGTTGAACTTTTTTCCGACCATCAAAATCTTACATGAAACAAACTTGTTCGAAATGCTTTTTTTTTTTTTACTTTCAATCTGTATTCTAAATATTTGTGCGTATTTCACGTATGGTTGTTCCCAGCCTAGAATTCTAAGATAGAACATTTATCATGAAATGTGTACATATATATTTTTTATTATTTATTTTACAAATTGTTTCCTTTAGAAAATAAATTTTCGGCATGATATTATTGAAATAGCACATATCCAGCTTCAAATGACTGATATCGAACCTGAAATATGTTAAATTTCACGATATTTCAACTGATTGTTTTTTTTTTCAGCTGCAGTAGTTGTAATCTTGTTGCTGTGAGAAAAATATTTTTATTTCCAAGTTCGTTGGTTTCTCCCAGCTGTAGAGTTGTAGGGCAGCAGGAAACATTGTGGTGTGATGCTAAGGGCTCTTTCTAACTGGGCCTTTAAAGGTCTTTCTGTGGCTCTCAGTTTCGTTAAATTCCCTAGGGTTCTTGAACTCGACCAGTGGCCCAGTAAAGTTTTCTCGAGATACAAGTCTGTTCCTTCCATTTCAAAATTCATTCCAACATGTTTGTTTCTCTCAATCATTTCTTTTGTAAGTTTTGTAAGTATTTTAATTGAAATGTTGGTTCTTCTCCCTCATCAAATTGTAATCAAACATCCTGTAAAATGTTTTGGTGAAAGTAAGCAAACAAATAAACTAGCTTAAAAATATTTTTAACAAACCTCAAACAACTTATCAACATTTGATTTTAATTTAATATGCAGTCTTATTTCAGACACATCCAATCATTCACATGATATTGTATAATGACACGGGGGAAATTTTCAAACTAATAAATAAAAAGTCACAACATTCAATTTTAACATAGAAAAATTTTATTCAGTTTTTTTTTTTTTTTTCGAAAATATTCATAAAACATACCTTCATTAACATTCTAAAACAATTCATTTCATATTCAAATCAAACATGTTAATATAAACCTTTGAACATGTTACAACTAAATATCATTATAGGCTATTCACGGTAAAGTGTGCACTTTTTAAGGCCCCTCCAAATGACTTTAACCACTAATAAATATATTTTTTGGCTGCTTCAGACGTTGACTGTTGGGTATGGTGAAATGTATAGGTTGTATTTATTAGTAATGTGGCAGTGTTTATATTAAAACATGGTAAAAAACAGATAAATTAACAAATACCAACTATTTAGCAGAGCCTTAAAAAGTGCTCACTTTAACATGAACAGCCTATGAACATATTTATCATTAATTGTATAAGCTATACAAGCTGTTTAACCAAAACACCATCTTACGTCATAAAACTGCAAAAAATCACATTTCCTCTTGCGACTGAAAATCATTAATCATATATATCATTATGTGTGTAAGCCATCCAAGCTGTTTAACCAAAACACCATCTTATGTCATAAAACTGCAAAAAATCACATTTCCTGTAATGACTGGAAATCAGTAATCATATTTATCATTACGTATGAAAGCAATACAAGCTGTTTAGCCAAAACACCATCTTACATCGTAAAACGCAAAAAAGTCACAATATTGCCTGTTACAACTGAAATTCATTAAACATATATATCATTGTGCGTGTTAACGATCCCCGCTTCTTGACCAAAAACCATCTTACGTCATAAAACTGCAAAAAGACACCACATTTCCTGTTATGACTGAAAATCACTAAACATGTTTATCATTATGTGTGTAAGCCATGCAAGCTTTTTAACCAAAACACCATCTTACATCATAAAACTGTACAAAATCACTAAATGTCCTGTTACGACTGAAAAACTCGCCAACATTTTATGATTGAAATCATAAAGTTTTCTTAAAATTGTTAAACATTTTAATGAACCATTTAAAACTTGAATGAACTTTTCTTAAAATCGTTAAACCTTTTAAAACATGTCCTTAAAATTTCAAAGAAATTACCTCTAAAGTTTGTTAAACATTTTAATAAATCGTTAATGATATTAATAAACTGTTTAAAACTTGACTGGACTTTTTCTTAATATTATTCAAACTTTATACTTTCAATCATTAAAACTATAAAAACTCTTCAGAAAACCATGTTATAATATGACATCTGAACATCTTTACAATTGTAAAACTGAAAAAAAATATTAAATTGTGTTGCGTCAGAAAGCATCTCTGTAAGTTTGGATTTTTTTTTTTTTTTTTTTTTTTCATTAAAATTCCCATTTAGAGTTAAGAGAAAAGATGAATTTGTGTTTCTTTACAGGAACAACAGGTGTTGGAGGTGATGATATTGTTGATGTTATAGGAGTATAAATAATTTCCTGTGGTGAAGCTTTTATAAGGAGGAGGAGTTGGGGGAATTAATTTATGCTGTGGCCATTCAGTTGACAGTAAACTTGACAGAGGTGTAAACACAAAATTGAACTCTATAAACTCTTCCAACGCTTGACATAACTGGTTTTTTTGACTTATCTTTCCACACATTATTTGAGGCTAAATCTAGTGGAATGCAACACAAACACAGTGGTGGTTTTTGGATACATGCCTCACCTAACTTGATAACTGATGATAAATCTAGAGGTTCCAATCTCGAAGTCGATGTCGAATGCATTGAGGTCGACGTGGAAGGCGTTGAGGTCGACGTCGAAGGCATTGAGGTTGATGTTGCAGACGTCGCTGTAGACCTCGACGTCGAAGGTGTGACTCTTGGTCTAGTTACTGCAGCTTTCATTGGTCTCGACGTTGAAGGAGTGACTGTCGGTCTCGTAACTGCAGCTTTCAATACACTTGGTCTCAATGTCAAAAGCGTCACTGTTGGATTTGTCAGCGTAGACGGCACTGTAACTGTTCTTAATGTTGAAGGCATTTACAAGAGCAATGGATGTAGAGTAGATCCACTTTCTTCGTCATCATCCAAAAAATTGAATAAATTTTTTACCAAAGCATCTGGTCCGTTCAATATATCATTAAAATAATCCCACTTAAAATCAGTAATTTCTTTGTTAAAATTTTGGGTAGATAAGCCAAGAAAATAATATTCATATGAGTGCAACATGGTAAGGCAAACCAAACTGACAAACAACTAAAACAGTGAAAGGGGGGATAGATGCTAAAGCCCTATTTTTAAAAATTTCAAATTCCCAGGTAAAGATTCGATAAACCTGACTTATCCCCTCCAACCAGGAGTCAGAAGTTCAAACACCCAGCCTTCCTCCCTTCCAGCACCTCCGACTTTCAAATATGCTCAAGCCAACACCCCAACCTCTGAGACAAACCTCTCTGCTAAGTTTCTTCCTCGAAGAAATCAATAATATTTATTTTTCACTAAAATATCTTTTGCTTCATAACAAATAAAATATTTTTAATTAATAATCAATTAAAAGGATAATAAGTATAATAGAGATAAACATAGTTAATAAGGTGATACATAATGTATAGAAAAAATTAATTATTATAATCGATAAAAAAAATTCACACTTGCTATTATCCCAATTTTTGCTTCTTTAAGATTACTTTAATCTTTTAAACATAATATTATTTATTTCCTTTTGTTTTCGAAACTTTAAATGTAATACTTTTTGATAGAATGAAGTAATACTTTTCGTAATATTATGAAATCAGTTAATATTTCTGCAAACCTTAAATGTTCATAAAATATTTTTTTATTCAAAATATATCTTATGTTAGTAAATAAACATGTTAAACATTACTATCTAATTTTAGTATGTACATGTTCCCATTATCTTAATATATAACCTGTTAATCATATTTACAGTAACCATATATGGATATTTTTGTCCCGTTAATGTCTCCAAAAATGTTTTCATTGTGGTTAAAATTCTATTTTATAAAATATTTAAAAATATTAATAATACTTTTTTTGGGTAAAGGTTAGTGTGTACGGGAAGTAAAACTTGTTTCATAAATATTTATTCATTTTATATGTCTTGTGTATTTTTTAATTTATTTATATTTTCTTGCATAATGGAGCTTGCAAAGTGAATATTAATTTTTATCAAGTAGAAAAAACAATATTTTGTGTGAGAATTTCCAAACAGCTAGGAAGACGTTTTGCCCTTGCTATCCTTGACAGTTAAAATCATTGACCTGAACTACCCTCTCCACCAGGACGCACCAAGGTCAGTGGCAGCTTACTTTGTCAAAAGAGATATTTTCCCCAGAGTATTATAAAACCAAAATGCATTTTCTGGGAGTTTGTTGGAGTCAGGCTGGCAACCTCTGAGATTTGGGGTTTTGTAGTTGGTACTATTGGGAAAAAATGTTGAAAATAACCTTGAAGGTTTATGACTCTGGAGAAACTCGCAAGTACCACTGATACTGTCATAGATCTCTAAATATAATGTTTTTTTCATATCTGGAGACATTGGCAAATGCTATAAGTCTAAGATTTCGAAGCGAGTATAAATTTGTTAGCTAATAATGTTTGATCGGAAATATTACACGCTATTCATTTAAGTTTAAACATCTATAAAATTGAGCATATCTAGCTTTTTCACATGCAGTAACGAATGAATATATATTTTTTTAATTACATGTTTTGTTCTTTATTCCTTTTATGATTATATAGCCACTGCCTTACAAACTATTATCATGCACACCTTATCCAGGATGGTATATACATATATATATATACACACACACACACACACACATATATATATATATACACACACACACACACACACACACACACACACACACACTTAGTTATGGAAAAGTGGTGAGAATGCTTGATTCCAGAACTTTTCCTCTGGTTCTTTAATTACAACAATCGTACATGTTAATGCAATATACTTTTTTCTAGGAAAACAAGTTCAGTTTTAATAAGGAATAGGTTAAATAAATGTACAAATGGAATCATTTAAGACATATTTATTGACAAAATATATACAAACACATTTTATTATTTCGACAAAACTAAATATACAATGTTTCAAAAGTCATTTTAATACACAGAAAAAAAAGTATAAATCTCTTCAAAACACACACAAGTAAGTAGAGGACATCCCAAAATATTATCACACAAAGCATCAAGCAAATACAGGTTGATTCGAAACACATAATCAACTACAATATGTCACGCAAATTATTTATCTCCGAAACAAAGTCGAAATGGTATGCTCCAACATGTAAATTAACTTGCTGACATTCGCTATGCACGAGCATGTGATTTTGTACTCTTGATCCATCTTTATGAAGAAGTGGGTAACATACAACCAAAACCTTTTATATTAAATTTCACTCATCCTAAATAATGCCTTATCACTCGAATAATATACACAGGTGATTTGTAAGGAGAATAATCATACTCTGTTTCATTCCAATCAGATATTATTGCCCAAGTTAGCATTAATTCTGAGTTTTCTTTGGCAGGGGAGAATGTCGAATTACATACATATGTTTTACATAATTGTTTGAACGAGGGGCAATTGTATACTTTTTTAATATCTATTACTTTCCCACTATACACACTTTCTATAATGTGTTTTGCTCAACTCCACCTATATATATTTCACAATTATTTAGGTAATGCTTGCAAATAACTTCAATATTCTAATAATCTATATGCCAACTCTCTCATTTTAAACCGTGATGATGGTTAGTAACGCATCTATTAGTTTTCTTGTATTTCGGAGTTAGATATTTCCAGTCGGATGGTGCTTTGAAGCTGAATACAGTTGTATATTCCTCCATTACAGTAATAGCTAATTCTTTAATGATAATATTCTGCAGATTGAAACCCTTACATATTGCAAAACATATCATCGGAGCCATGGTTTGTCACCTACAGACTCAATTCATTATTTTCACCAGCTTATCTCTTCCATTGTAACTCACTAATCTATAGTGAATTATCAGAGCGTAAGCTTGTGTATTAGCTGGAATTGGTGTATTTGCAGTAATCTCAATTCATGAATCAATAATGCTATCTGTAATCGTGTTTCTTGTTTGCTTACATCAAACACAAATAATGCTTCTCTACTTTGAAATGTTTTGGGTTCTATAATTGGTGAACTGTTTTGCTAAAATACATTTCCTGAAACTTTGTATACATATCATAGGAGATAAGGAATTCACCATTAGCAAAGTTCATAGTTAAATCCACAAAGGGCCTTTGGCCTTTTTATATACAATTTAATATTTTTCATATCACAATTATCGAATACTGATCTATCAGTTTTTAAATTGTTTGGTCGATCTGTTTTAAAACAAATGACAGCATATCTTGGTTTTCCAATGAAAAACTTTATTTCACACTCCAAACTATTTTTGAGCTATCGGTAGAGTTGGAAAAACTTTTAAACACCACAGTCTGAATTCAATGTCTAAATTCTTCCCTTTTTCGATAAATTTTAAAAACTTTACACGTTCACAAGTGTTAATTTCGATATGCAGCATCAACCATTCCACACTGCTTAATTCAAATGTTACACCTTCCTCGTTATTAGCTGTATCATATACATGGCATTCAAATGCATATTACCAAATATAATAGCTGGTTTAAAATTTAATATGATGTGTTTGTAGTCTTCAGCAATGCCCAAAATCATACTTAACGGTATAACAATTTTGTATTTTCCACCTGGGTTTATTTGTATTGAGTAATCACTAGCATTTCTCCACCCAGCCATAAGCCCTGTATAAAGATTGCTTACAGTTCCTGATAGATAGTTATTTATCGTGGAAGCAATTCCAACATCTTGTCTTTGACCACTTTCCACTCCATTTAGCAGATATGCAATTCTGTCGATTAAATGAAGTATTCGGTTTCTTACTAATTTTGTAGTAGCTGGATTACTTGCATCGGCTGTCTTTTTAATTGCTCCTCTAAACCTTAAACTTGATTTCTACAGCAACATGTAACTATCGTGATTTTGTATTGAAATCCTTAATTCCGAAGCAAATGTATACGGACCATCTCGGAATGGTTCATACACATGTATTTCTGTATTGGTGATTGCATTTTTATAACTGATTAGTTCTTCAACATTAAGTATGTCTTCCATTTCTATTAACAGAATATCCTAATTATTTTTAATGCAATTTGTGGCATTGTGTTAACTTCACGGTTAACTTATTTGAAGTGAGCCTTTTATGCTTGTGTATACATCTTTTTATAGTTTCTTTCTCTAAATACATTCCTTAGTGACATAGATCTTTAAAGAACTGCTTACTTTACATCTGCATTTAATATTGTACATAATACCCTTTATGTTTGTAATGTGCAACGGAATGCAACTGTTTATACAGCTTTTTTTAAATGTCAACTGACTGAAATTTCTTCGTTTCTTAAATTGATAAGTTTACTGTATTGATAGACAATTCTAACAACTATATGATTAACACGATTCACTATTACTGGAAGATATATCAAAGTATTGGGTTTTCAATTATTTTATATCCTGGAGCCACAGCATATGTGAATTCATGTATTGTATTTGTCGCTTTTCCATTCAAATGTAAACTGTTTACAATATTAACATTTATATGACATACGTTTACCGATAATATATTAACCTGTCATGCTGCTTTAATTAATGTTTCTAACTTATCCAACTCATAAGATCTTACCTGTATCACAAACTTGTAGGTTTTTTTCACAAGTATTAGCCATAAATGATTGATTATGCATATCAATGTTTCGTATGCTGTTGTAAGTAAGGAATTCGATTAGACTTATTTCCATCTGACTCCAAAGCTGGGAAATATACCGCATGCAATTGCGACGAATTTCCACTAAATGTGAACATAATTTACATATTGCTAATATGTTTTACTATTGCACTTACTTATATAAACTATTTATAGTAATCCAATGTATACATAAATGTCCACAATTCATTGTATTTGGTAATTGTTCCATTTTGTAATTGTACCTTAATTGTGTGTTTGTTAAATAATTACATATTTCAATTGGAGGGCATAAATCGCCGATACTATTGTAATACATTGGATCATTTACATTCTTAATTAATGCAACCAAGTGCGTTCCTTTGTTTTGTATCGAATTTAAATTAACACTCATACATTCACAAAGATTTGGTATCTTTGGTAGATTATCTCTCATGTACACTCCTCGAAGATAGGGAATATCCAGTTTCTTTACAAATACATTAATATCTTTGTTTGTAAGTGCACGATTTGGAAGACTATTTAGGGCACTCTGAATTTTTTCCACGTTTGGAGTTTTTCATCCTAGTCCAACATTAAATGATTTCAAATGCATTCCTTTACCTTTTGATTTCACTGCTCTACTAATTGCAGATTGATCTAAGAGCTGTTAATGCTGGAAATAGGAATGGAATGATTCCTCCTTTGTTTGTTTTTCATTTGGTTTTGTGGTTTAAGCCAATGCCTCTTTTCACCTTCGAATGCACCATTTTATCAACAACCGAAGCACCTAGCTTTTCACCTGTTGATGTAGATGGGTTCTTCCTTATATTTGCTTCTTTATCTGCTATATGTATAATATAATGTATATATGTATGTATATAATTGTATCTGCTATATGTATTTCTTTCAAATTGTTTGTTCGATTGCAAACTATGTCGTGTTTTTTACTAGAATTTTCCAAAAAGTTTATTCCTTGATCGTTCCGGGCCAAATGTTTTGCAAGTATAGTACCTGATCCGCAATAGTTGTATTTCGGTAAATGTAATTCAAATGTTAATTTATTAATTAATGTATATAATACACCACTTCCTTTTTTGATATGTTTAGCGTGAGGCATTGTTTTCAACATAAAAGTTGCCTATATATAGACCTACATTTATAGCTTTATGTTAGTATGTTACATAATACTGTGTAATTGTATAGAAATGAAGGTTATAAAACAAAATGTACATCTGCCAGTAATTGTAAATACAAAATAAAATGTAATTGAACAGAAACATGGCATTCTTTTGCCATCAAATATACATTGTATGTGGAAAAACGTGTGTTATTATGTCGTTGTTGGAACATCTGAATGAACTTAAATTTGAAAACGTATATGTGTTTTATAAAACAATACAAGAGAAATATCAACGATTAGAGAGAATTTTGTCGTTAATTGAAGGAATGCGATATTTCCCTTTTAACAATAAGGAAGATATGGTGCCTCCGAATAAAGCATTACCCAATTCCATATTTATTTTTGACAATGTTAGGTGTGAACAGCAGGGTGAAATACAACAATATTTTTGTTTTGGTCGACATTCAAATGATTGTTTTTATCTATCACAAAGTTATGCACATATACAAAAACATAATTTGCAAAAAAATGCAAATATGGTAATTGTGTTTAACATAGATAACATGAATCTGCAACATATTTACAGTGATCATGTTTTAGGCGATATGGCCTTTACAAAGTTTAAAGATATGTTTTTACTGTTGGAAAGACACCTACGATTTTTTAGTAATAATACCAACATTTCCCCTATATAAAGGTAGATATAGGTCTGGCTTTGACAGTTTCTTACTACCAAGTGAAGAACAATGAATATTTCAAAGTTTGGACATAGTGGTATAAAACATAATCATTACAATAGCTGTTTAACTAAAAATCGCGATGGGAAATCTGATTTGAACGAACATATATTATGTAATATGGGTATGGCTGTGAAATATAGTGATGTGGTAAATGAACAGTACATGTAAGACTTAAACACTAGTATGGTAAATGTATTTAAATCGCAATCAAATGATATTCAAGAAAAATTAATAAAGTTTGTGGATTTGAATGATATTTATAAAAACACAAGTATAATTGCCAACAGTTTAACCAAAATTAGTAATGATTTGTGAGTAATGAATTTAGAATAAAAGAATATTTAAATGGATTTATTAAAGATTTTAATGTCATGACAAACATGATTTTTACAACAAAACATGCAGAAATGCAAGAAATTTTAAGACTTGTAATAAACAAAGTGGTAAGCGATACTATTACAAAACAAATTGAAACACGAATGGAACAAATAATGCAATATATAAGATATGAATTCATTAATAAAAATTTTTGTTTAGTTACGCAAACAGATTTGAGAACACAAAGTAATGATTTGGAAACAAGAATAAATTATTTTATTAATAATTCGAAAGTTAAAACTGGAGCTAAATTAGATGCTCTTTTAAGTAAAATTGATAAGAATAAAAAGTGCAAACTAATCGATCGAGTGTGACAGTTAACCGACCTACTACAGCAATTCTCAAAGCAATGACTTAATTAATATATAAATAGTTTGAATTTAATGTAATATAATCAAAATATGTCTGCCTCTGCTTCAGAATTACATATCATTATATCTGCTGTGAAAGAGAAATATTTACAAGCCGAATGAGCTTATATGAAAGTAAATGTTTTAAACTAAGAAATATTAAAATATGTCTCGTTATTTAGCTTTAAAACAATCTTTGTCTGCACGAAATAACATTTGGTGTTTATCGACATGGTAACGTCTGGTTCTTGGGAGATTCTGTAAGAATATTTCTGCCTGACAATAAAATTAAAATTGGTGATTACATAACTGATATGAGTCGAGGATTGTTCGAATAATTGTTTAAAAACTTTCCGAATGGATATTCCGACACTGATTTGCAAAAATACAAAGAACTTATTCGTCGAACGATTGTTAACATTCGTTCAGGAGATGAAAACCACCCGAAAATACATTTAATAACTGATATTGTAGGTAGTGGAATATATAAAGATGAGGTTGGTGATCGTTTTTCTCCTGTATATTGGAACAATCCCAATGAATTGGTCGATAGATTAAATCTTCTCTTTGCTTCAAGAATGTCTGGCAATAATTCACATACAAACAAAATAGTTTCTATTATTGACCAGTTTAAATATGACAGTTATATTACCAATGATGTTTTGTAATATTTCTGAAAAGCTTCACACTCCTGCAAGGATAAGATATCCTAGAAAAAGAGTTATAACTCATGGTTCAAATTATCTTTTCGAATCCAATTTGTGTTAAATGATATTGCTTTCCATGTACAATAAGGGATACAAGTATTTTTTTTAACCATAATAGACATTTATTCAAAGTATGGTTGTGGTATACCTTTGAAAAACAAAACTGGGAAACAAATTATCGATGCAATGAAGATCGCTTTGAAAAATAGAAAGCCGAATTCGCTCCAAACCAATAGAGGGACCGAATTTTTTCTATGCTGTTCCGGAAATTAATGACTGAATATGGTATTAATCACTATGCAACATATTTGGATCTTAAAACTAGTGTTGTGGAACATTACTACAAATTGATTAAGCAGTTAATATATAAACCTCTCATATCGAGGGGGGACTTACGAATGGGTTGACATTTTGCCTGAAATAGTTAAATATTAAAATTCCAGACATCATATAACTATCAAAATGGCGCCCAAAGAAGTTTCAGATAATAGTTTAATGAAAACTGTGTATAATAATGTTAAAGTCATCGACAAAAGAAAACCAAAGCTCAAATTTGGCGAATTTAAACGTATCTGGAAGCAGAAAGGAATCTTTGAAAAAATACGGTTAATTGGTCTTATGAAATATTTAAAATTATTTCAATTAGACGAACACATCCCAGAGTGTATTACCTTGAAACCTATGATGGAGAACCAATAAAAGGTGGATTTTACGAACATGAACTGCATAAAGTCAGTTCTCCAAATGAATATTTGGTTGATAAAATCATTAAAAGGAAGAAAGATAGCTCCTTGATTCGATGAAGAGGTTTCTGAAGAGCACACAGCTCTTGGGTTAAGAATCGAGATCTTCAAAGTTTGTAATACAATGTTTGTAAAATTATGATATTAAATAAAATGTTTGTTAATTATATTTTATGTTTTTTATTTAATAAACCTGTAGATATGTAATGGATGTAGTATTAACGCTGCAATCAATCCCCTTGTTGATTGGATTACCATTTCATTGGATTAACATTTGAGCAATAATCCTGTATGTTTAAATCATTTAAATTATACATTTCTTTAAAAATATTCCAAACTTATTTATTTCTTAACTTAGATTTTTTTCTAAAAATAAGTCTTTGCGGGGGAGACTGTAAAATTTTCCGTAACTGTTGCCTATGACAAAGGAAAGGGAATATTGATCCTGCATTAATGATCACATAGAATGCTGTAGAGAGAGGATAGAAGAACGAGATAGAGAGAGATAGGACTAAACCTCGGTTGATATTCATTTGCATTTTCCTAAAAGCAATTTAATGTAATTTCCCTTAAACAACAGTAGAGGTTTAGACAAGCATTCACACAAGATTGGGTACCGGTGTTAGAAATATTATAGTTTCATTTCCTTCATAGCATCAAATTTGCTAACAATAACAATGGAAGAAATTAAAATTACTCTTCGGGAAATTACATCAAAGATTTATAAAAGTTTGTCACTTCGCCATGCAGGATTTGGTGAAAGAGGTGTAAAAAAATAATTTATCCCATTAGTGAAAGTTAATCGGAAACAATAAATTACAGTTCCGTAAATACACTTACATATCTACTGCTATTATTTTCAATCTAGTTATTAATGTTAACGGAATAATTTTTCAACACAATTTCTTAGATATTTATTCTATGGAAATAAATGTTCAGACACAGAGACTCAAAATGCTAGAATGGCACAATGGTTTGAAGGCTGTTGACCGCATTTAGGTATGGCGAGTCAGGGGAAGGGGTGTGGGGGAATAACTATTTCTCTCACCGAACCGGACAGGACAGATTTTCGGGGAGTTCACAATTCATGGGTGAAGCGTAGTTTTGCAAACAAATAAACACTTTGGAAGAGTCCAACTTGGTGTCTTGATGGATGTCTAGCAGTTGGAGAGTCCTTGAAGTTGTTGTTGGTCAAAATATGCAGTCTGGGCTGATGGTGAAGGGAGGGTGTTGGGGGTGCGTGGCCTTGAATTGACAGCAAAAGTGGGGTACTTGGACTGGGGAGTTCTCAAGCCTGCAGAAAAATGTGCTCTGGGGTGGTGATGAAGGGCAGGGGTGCGTGTACCAGAGCTTTGGAAAGGGCAGCCCTCCGAAAACGAACTCTGCTTTGCAAGAGGAGGGGGGGGGGGGGAAAGAACAGATAACTGAAGACACACTCAGGGATGTTGTTCCGTGACCTTGGAAAATAATTGTCTTTTCACACAGTCATCTTCTTGACAAGGGGCAGGCGAGGGGATGCGGTGAGGAGCATTCTGAAGAGTTTTAGCTGTCCGCCGCCATGTTAGTTTCATGAGAACCTTCACCCTGCTTAGGCGCGCCACCGGCTCTCTCGACTTCCCTGGGAGGCTGTTTCGGTGTTTGATCGACGTAACTTGGTATAGTTTTTTTAACTGTCGTTTTGGTAACTAGTGCCGTGAATTTCACAGATTTAAAGGAAAAAAATTTAGTAGGTCTGCGATATTAAAAATAATATTTTAGGTTTCTATAAAGTGTTGAGGGATTAACTCATCCGAGTGTCCTTGCGCTTCGACGGAAATAATTTGTGTAGAAAAGTGAATTATTCTTACAATATTGAAACTTTTGTTGTCTGTTGTAAGATTAATACAGAGTTTTTCTCGTAAATTTCAATTCAGTTGCCTATCGGCCGCATTCCACATGTATTACAGCTTATAAGCTGGCACTCGTCGTACAATCCACTCATTCATTGACTGGCCTCTGAGGTGGATGGATGTGTTTTGGGAGAGCTCCTTGTGCGAATTGTTGTTTATATTATATGTGTATTTTGTGTGTGTGTGAGAAACCTTTTTTGTTATTCTTATTGTACGGAGACATGCTTCTGATCTACAATCTGATGCCAAGTGCAAATGAAAACATCTACCCCCAGGCAACACTCTCGTCAGTGTCCGACAAGATGGCGGCATGGTAAGTCGATTGAATACTTGTGTCTCGTGATAAAACCCGGATCCTCCGATTAAGTATCTCTTTTCTTGTCTCTTTCAAACATTTTTGGTTCTCCGGGCTGGAAGAATGTCTATAAGGCAGAAGATTTAGTGTGACTGAAACAGTGCTTGTATATATGTGTTCGTGTTTACCAACTCTGAACACTGATGCTATGATAGCCACCGCCTTTGTATTTCTCATCTCGTTTAGTGGAGTACATCTCATCATGTCTGGATGTTTATTATTTCTCGTTTTTTGTGTTTTGATGGAAGTCGCAGTATTTCTTTGGTGAATTTTTATTCTATTGAGATTATGTGTTGTCATTTTGGTGCCTTTATTGCATGACCATCATCCCATAAAATAGGATAGTCATCTTGTAGATTTATGTCTTTACTTATTTCGTTTTGGGTGTTATTCATTGTTTTTGTTCTCTCAGTGCATTACTTTCAGTTCCCTGGTCAGCACAACAAATCGTTCCAATTTAGTAATTGTTTCGTTGCATTGTACATGGCCTAATCATGATTTTCAAGGCATTTGTATGTAAACTGAAAATTCAAGAGAACATGTTAAAACAAATAAAAGAACGTGCTCTCAAGCTTCTAAATGATGAAACCATTGCAGCGAATTACCACGAGGTGAGAGCTTATTTGGACGAAGTAAATAAGATTCAGGGAACAATAAATTCGTCAAGCGACTCGTTCCTACAGGCAGATCCTGTAGGCCTGCCCCAAGATATCAGTGAAGATATCTTTTTTCATCAATATTCTTCTCTGGCTACCCTTGTTTTAGATACCAGAGCTAGTTTGTATTCCTTTCTTGCCACTGAAGTCGAGCAAGCATGGACGACCACCATTGTCTCACCATTAAATGTGTGTCTGCCTAAAATCAATCTGCCAGCCTTTTCCAGACAATGGGACAAATGGCCTAACTTTTGCCAACTCTTTCAGGCAACGATACATGATAATCCAACACTTGCTGACATTGAAAATTTTCAATATTTGGTGGGTTGATGGGAGGGTAATGCATTTCAAGTGACAAAAAATATTCCACCCACATCAGAAAATTATTCAGTTGTATGGGAGTCTCTGACTTCTCGATTTCAAAATTCCAGAAAACTGACCACTGCATACAGCATTAGAGTTATAGATTTACCTGTATTTAACTCTGCTCGCCATGAGTCTGTCTTGCAATTTATAAATACATTTATAGAAAATGCCCGTGCCTCGGAGGAACTAGGACATTCAATCACCAAAAGCAACCCTATTCTGGTCAGCATTTTACTGAAAAAGTTAGACTTGTCACTACGCACAAAATTTGAAAATTCTCGTCCAGAATAAATTTCAAACTCCTTTCCAGAGGTTCATGAGCTAGTCAAATTCTTGCAGAATGGAGAGTGCCCATGATGTTGAGGTAAAAAAATAAGTCTGCCCCAACTCACAATACAGTCATGTCAGCCCATAACAAAGCTGTTCTTCTATCTAACTCTTTGTCAGCCCTGGTTAAATGTGTGTGTTGTCACCAGATGTCTCATTCTATTTATCGATGTCCAGACTTTCTGGGTAAATCTCTAAATGAGAGGCAGTAGTTGATGCGCAGCAAACGACTATGTTTCAATTGTCTCGGGTCTGCTCACATGGTAGCTAATCATGCTTCACAGTATATGTGCAGTCAATGTGGGCAGAAGCACCGTTCGTTGTGACATGTAGATCAGATGTCTAATGAAGGACCTTCAGAATCCATTCCAGAGGCAACCTTCCATTCACCAACAAATATTGCACCTGATACTCAGTCTCAGAACTCAACATTTGTTGGCCTTTCAGCATGTAAAAGTGCTTGTACCACCTTGTTGTTGTCGACTGCACTAGTTAAGATTCAGTATGCACAGGGTCAGTACCAAAACTGTCGGGCAATATTAGATAGTGCACCACAAGGAAATAATGTCACGGATAGTCTGGCTCAAAAATTGTGACTGCGTCATTCCCAGAGTATTGACCAAGAATCGGGCATGTCTCAGTGCCATGTTAAAGTTCATGGTGTTGTCATTACTACGATTACACCAGTTGCCGCTTACTCGTCTTTAGCCCCTCACTCATTGCTAGTTGTTTAAAAAATCATCCATTTACTGCCTCCTACTCAAGTGGACATGAGTATTCGGCAAAAGGTTTACTCTCTTCCAATTGCTGATCCAGCGTTCGACACACCTGGAATGGTAGATCTCATTTTGGGTGCAGAGGTTTTTTCTGAGGTTCTCATGGGAGGCAAATTCAGTATGGGAGGAGTTTGCCAGTTGCACTTGAAACTGAGTTCAGCTGGAATTGATGGGAAAATGTCCAGAAGCAGCATCTCAGAAGACAGGACGAACAAGCCCACCAAATGCCTTGTGTGTGACCTTATTGGAAGCAACGCTAAGAATATTCTGGGAGTTCGAAGAGCCCCCTGTTCTTAAGCAATCTTCCCCTGATGATTTTGCATGTGAAACTCATTACATAGACACATTATCGGCTCCCATGTGGATGCTATGGGATACTTCTTCCCTTTTGTCAAGAGGTAGTTCCATGGAACTCGCTGATGGTTGCTGAGAGACTATTAAAATCACTGGAACGCCAACCTCCTTACTCAACCTGATATTCGTTGCATGTATGGGGAGGTCACAGAAGAATATAAAAGTCTGCAACACATGGAATGGTGGCATGGACAGCAGACACAAGAACCAGGAGTTTACTACGTTCCTGATCACGAAGTGCTGAAGTCCACTAGTTCCACAATCAAACTCAGAGTAGTTTTCGATGCTAATGCTAAACCACTCCATGGACATTCATTGAATTACTGTTGTTTTCTGGTCCCAAGCTTCAGGCTGGCATCACTGACATTATTTGTAGATTTAGGACCCACTCAGTAGTCTTCTGTTGTGATGTGAAGCAGATGTATCGCCAGATCCTTGTACATCCAAATGACCGAATATATCAGTTGATCCTGTGGTGCCCTGACCCAGTGCAGGAGTTACAGATCTTCAGTTGAACACTGTGACTTTTGGTGTAAAATACTCCCCTTTTTTGGCCATAAGAACACTGCACCAGTTGGAAGAGGATGAAGGTAACGTATACCCCATGCCTCAAAGGTACTGATAATTGAAACTTTCGTTGATGACATTGTCACTGGTGCTGCCTCCCTTGAAGATGCTCTGCTTTTTCAGAAGGAGCTGATTGTTATTGAATGAACGTGGGTTTGAGCTCCGCAAATGGGTAAGTAACAGACCTGAGCTCTTGGAAGGGCTATCCAAAGCAAATTGTGAAATGCTCACATTTGAGGATTCTACTCAGTCATGTGGTGTTCTTGGAATTCAGTGGCAGGTTATCAATTACACTTTCGGTTATTGTGTGGATAATATATCAGAAGTGAATTCCAAATGAGCTGTTCTGTCATGCATTGCTAAAACATTTGATCCATTGGGGTGGCTCTCTTGTATTGTGATGTGGGCAAAGGTATTCATGCAGTTGTTGTAGTGCAGAGACTGGCTTGGGATGATCCACTACCATTATCTTTCTGTCAGGAATGGAAGCAGTTTTCCTTGGCACTCTCAGAAGTGCATCAGCTTTCCATACCTGTCCTGAGGCTGTAGACTTGCAACTTCATGGCTTCTCAGATGCATCCGAAAAGGGTTATTCAGCTGCAGTGTACCTCTGCTCTGTCAGTGCAAGCGAGCAAATTACGGTCAGTATAATGACTGCGAAGACCAAAGTTGCTCCTCCGAAACGTGTCTCTCTGCCCCGCCTTGAATTATGTGGTGCCCACCTCTTATCAAGGCTTCTGTTTCATTACCGGAAGCTTCTTGGCCAGGCCTATAAAAATTTATCTTTGACTGCATTGTTAGACTCAAGTGTGACACTTGCTTCGGTCGAAAGTCCCCCCATATCCTCAAAACCTATGTTGCTAATAGTCACTCAGATTCAAGAATGGACATGTCCATACATGAGGCATCATGTACGCTCCACTGATAACCCTGCTGACTGTGCCTGGCGAGGTTTGTTACCAAAACAATTAACCCCTTAGCACATGTGGTGGTCCAGACCCAGGTGGTTGGTACTTCCTACTTCTCATTGGTCAGAACCAAAATTCCTATCGATACCCTTGCAGGACTTACCCTGTAAAGTCACTTGATTCAGCAGCATTAATTATTACTGGTCCAGCTACTTTATTGTCACTGTTTGAAACATTTTCCTCATGATTGAAGCTACAATACACAGTTGCATGGATCATGAGATTCTTATACCGAGCTAAAGGAGTGCATTGCTGTGAAGGTCCTCTGACTCCTGCTGAAATCTCCCAGGCCACTCGCCGAATTTGTTGGGTGATCCAACAAACCACCTTTCAGAATGAAATTGAATTCCTACACAAAATTAAACCATGCTGACATCGCATCCAGCATTTGTTGCCCTTTATTGACTCGAGGGGGTTAATCTGCATGGACAGGCATCTAGAAAACTCGCCCCTGCCTGATAGCACCAAACACCCTATCATACTCCCCCATGATAACCAAGTGGTCAAGCTGTTGGTCAACCATTACCACTTGGTATTTTTACATGCTGACCCCCAACTTATGCAGGCAATGTTAGCCCAGAAATTTTTTGATTTTGTCTGCTAGAAACCTGGTTAGGCCATGTGTCCATAAATGCATAAAATGTTTTCGATGTAAACCCAAATTTACTCCTCAGCTAATGGATGATCTTCCCACAGCTCTCCTTTTACTTGCACTGGAATAGATTTCACAGGCTTCTTCACCATTGGGCTCAGCAAATTGATAAAAGTACTTACTCAGAAAGCCTATGTTTGTGCGTTCATCTGTTTTTCCACCAAAGCAGTACATTTAGAGATTGTGTCTGATTTGACTGCCGAGGCCTTCTTAGAAGCTTTCAGCCGTTTGGTTGCTTTTAGAGGTATCTGCTCAGATTTGTACACAAACTGAGGCACTAATTTTGTGAGTGCTGCTTCTCAGTTGAATAAAACATGTCAGAATTTTCTTAGATCAGATGACTTGCGAGAGGCTATTCAATGTTTTTGCCTGGTTCATCACATCAACTTTCATTTCAACCCACCTGCAGCTCCACTTCAAGGTGATATTTGGGTAGCAGCAGTGAAATTAGCAAAGACTGTTTTAAGGAAAGTAATGGGAAACCAAATGTTGACCTTCGAAGAGCTCACTACAGTCGCTACCCGTGTGGAAGCAGCATTAAATTCACGTCCACTGTCCCCTATCTAACGATCCTACTGAGCTTATGGCCCTCACTCCAGGACACTTTTTGATTGGGAGACCTCTCCTGACGTTCCCAGAGGTAGACTATACACACGACAATTTGAACCACCTCCAACGATGGAGATTAATACAAGCCATCAGCCAGCACTTCTGGAAGAGGTGGCATCATGAGTACCTCCACACACTGCAGAGTCGTGGAAAATGGACCATCCCACAGAAGAACCTGGCTCCTGGCGATCTTGTCCTTGTGCAAAACGATAATGTTCCCCCATTATGTTGGTGCATGGCTCGAGTGGTGGAAGTCTTTCCGGGTAAGGACAACTTGGTAAGGGTGGCCAGAATGAAGATAGCGAATGGGGAATAAGTGCATCCGTAGAACAAGCTCTGTTTGCTCTCTCTGAAAGCTGTGAACTAACCTGTTGCTGTTCAAGTGTGTTTAATTATTTGTAAAATAGTCATTTTAGGCAGGCGGAAAATGTTGTGTGCATTTTATGTATATTTTGTTTCTGTGTGAGAAATCTTTTTTTGTTATTCTTATTGTGTGAGGACATGCTTCTAATCTACGTTCTGATGCCGAGTGAAAATGAAAACATCTACCACCAGGCAGCACTCTCGTCAGTGTCCGAAAAGATGGCTGCATGGTAAGTCGATTGAATGCTCATGTCTCGGAATAAAACCCCGGTCCTCCGATTAAGTAACTTTTTTCTTGTCTCTATCAAACAGTAATCTTTAAACATGTTAATATTTCCTTGGAAGGATGTTTGATTTAAACTGATATTACCTCTTCGTATTATTTTACTGTATATGGACATATTAAAACTAACACCCTTGTAAATATGTGACCATAGTCGTTTCGGTTTCCATATTTCTACGTTAGCTCATATTATGTCGCGGAATTCTTGCATTATTTTGAAACCAAAAAGCTCGCTCGTTTTTACAAATTTGTTAAGTCTTCGGCTCTTAACTAAGCATAGATCTTCAATTTTAATATTTAGCTGCATTTCATATGCTTACAAAACCTTACCTTATAACTGAAAAAAAAATGTAACTACAATAAGACGAGCACACAAACATCCCGATATTTTATTTTATTGCGAGAGGAGTGCATGAGATAAAACAAGGCCTCCGATAGGTGTCCGGTAGTGTTTCTTCCCACACACACAAAGTTTCGTGCCATTATCTATATTGGTTTGGTTGTAATGACGAGTTTGTTTTTCCTTTATATTCGGCTCGCGCGCGCATGCATCAACCCGCCATTGCATGGACACCCGGATGCGTTGATGAATCCCTGGAAAATTCCTAATTTTTTCGCAACCCGCCACAATACGGTTACAGAGGGTGCCAACGTTGTCCACGGGAGTTGCATACACAAGTGCCTTCAAATGTCCCCACAAATAAAAGTCTAGTGGATTCAAACCAGGACTCCTCGGGGTCTGGTATGTGGCTGCCAATCACAACTACGATGGCTTCCGTCTCTTCGCATAGGAGAGGCATGTTGTTCCTCTCTGGCCGTGAGATTTGATTGTCGCGCCGCCCTTCTTTGGAAGGCGTTGCAGTTACAATTTATTGTTCCGACAGTGTGACAGCGCAAGTGCAACAAAACTGACTAGCCAATCAGAGACGAGCAATCATCCGATGGCGAAGCCACAGAGTGCGGTAGAACCTGTAGTAAAGCACCTGCAATGGTCGCATGTGACAAGTAAGAGGAAGAATGATAATAAGCGTATATTTGTAAACAGAAACAGACGTTCACCCGGTGGGCGTATGAATATAGTCAAGTACAACAAGGAGCATACAACACGATTGTTAAAATACTAGAAGCCAACAATACTAAAGTATGAAACTAACGTTGTAAATTCAGGATGTATATAAATCGGACGTATTAACTTCAGCTGCTGGTTAATGACGAAAAAGGAAATTTAAAAAAATGTATACGACTTACGGTCTAAAGTACATCCAAAGGACGGTTTACATATCTAAAGTCGGCCTGAACCACTAGTTTGTTGCCAATATTAGAGAAAACATTTAAGATGGAACACTGACCGTCTGGGCTATGGGTAACTGAGCAAAGAAATGCAAACTCCACAACACCTGTGGCTGCCATCAAGTTAGTTGATGTAAATAACCATGGTTACTACCCTTATTTAGAACTATCCTTCGTGACTTGATAGCATATTTGGGATTTAAGTGATGAACTATTAATCCCCGTGTTACAATTAATGAAAAATTAAATGCCCCTAGCCTCGTTGTTTTCGATTTAATAGTGATTTAATTTAAAAATTATACTTTTCAATCCCTGGCAGGTAGGCAACATGCACTACATCCAATAACACGCTGTTGCGGCTATCAAAGTGAGGGGAAGATTCCAGAGAGAAGTACACAACAGTGGCATTGTAATGAACTTGTGCTCCAGGCCCAACTTAAAAAATGTTTCCCTCCCTTAGAATTCGTTTTAGACCATAGGACGTAAATATGTTTTCAAATTATTTTACCTGCGGTCGAATTTAGAGATTCATTCTGTATAGAGCTGTTGTTAATTACTTTACCCCAGATGTCAAGTTTTCTAAAGCGAGTTGTAAAGATACTCTATTTCTTTCGCTTGGATACAATTACATTATTACGGAACCTCTCTGAACTAACAGCATTGTTTAAATATATGAACAAACCTTAAAAGCGAGCCTAATTATATCGGGTTTCGTTTGTTTTCGTTGTCATTTCAGACTAATGAGGGCTGTGAAAGCATATAAACGCAGCGAAGACTTTGCATGGTGCTCAAGGCGACCAGAATGGCTTTCAACGGAGGTGATATTTTGAGGTTAAGGCTTATACATCACGGGCAAGAAGTATGGGTTTTTCCGACACGCGTCGGAAAAAAAAATGTATACAAATATAAATGAAATAAACAAATATTATTGAGAAATCTCGACATCGTCACAGCGCAGATAATTTTAAAAGGAACAGAAATTCACTCCCTGGCAGCTGATGGGCGGAGTAAGCAAAGCTTGGCATGTTGGGTAACTACGCAAATAGCGCAGAAATGGTAGTGACATGTGAATCGGTGTTACTGAAATCCGCTCAGCTCCGCCTTCTTAGTCGGCATGATCTGCGAATGTGTGAATCCACCTTTAGAAAGAGAAGAAACGTCTCGTGATGGGCGCTTTTCTTTCCGCATAATGGCGCCGCGAGCAAAAGCCAAGGCGGTTACAGATTTCCCTAGCGGCAAGCCAGGAACCTAGCACCTCGAAAACGTGGAGACAATTCACAATGGCTTCGCTCCTGCTTTGGCACTCTGTTGAATTCAGCAGCGTTCGGGGACACACTATTTAAAGAGGAGTGTGCACCTGCGCATTCAAGGTCAAGAAGCGAGGAAGCGATACGGGCGACACGAACACGCACGCCTAGTGCATCACCGCTCCTACGCGCAAGGCGTGCAGTGTTTCCGTCGTGACACTGTGCTGTGTAAATCAGCTCTATAAACAGTGGGATTTTATCACAGGCAATGATAACCCCCAGATTAAACTACGCCTGTATGTTTGTACTTTTCTCTTACTGCTTAAGGAAACCGCATAGGCAACCTTTAAAAATGCGATATTTGACCATTTTCACGATTTTTTTCTCCGTGAATATACTTAATATATTTTAAAGTAAAAGCATAAAGGCATAGATAATTGTTTTTTTTCTTTATATTTTCCGGCAAAAAGTCGTATTTACAGAACATATATTTACCGAGATACGCGAATACGCGCAAACTACGATTTCACAAAAAAATGTTTCAATGAACATTCCTCTTAAGACGTGTGAAACTGCCGCGTATACTTCTAACTGCTTTTTGTAAGTTAAGATATATACAAGCGCGTTCATCAATGTTGACCATGCGACTTCTGCAGTTTTGCTGGTTTGTGGTAAGTCAGTGTTGGGTAAAAAAGGAAAAGATGAAAAATCGATCTACCTTATCTTTAGCCTATGGTTACTTGCCAGCAACGAGTTGGAACTCTGTACGCCAATCAGCGCCTTGTAACTTGCTTGCCAGCCCATCCAATAGGGAACATGTCACATCACGCAGTAGCCAGTCGGACACAAGACTCGTTTCCCTCGCGCATCCAATCAAATAATGGGTTCTCCTATTAAGAATCCTATGTACTGAAACGTTTTCTGTGAAATCGTTGTTTGCGCGTAAACGCGCGTCTCGGTAAATCAATGTTCTGGAAATACGAAGTTTTGTCAGAAAGGATAAAAAAAAAAAAAAAATTGTCTATGTCGCAATTTTTTTACTTTTATCATTTTAAGTGTATTAGTGGAGAAAAAGAATCGTGGAAGTGGTCAAATATCGCATTTTTAAAGCTTGCCTATGAAGTTTCTTTAAGCGGTAAGAGAAAAGTACGATTATACGCAGGTAAAGGCTGTTCACGATAAAGTGAGCACTTTCGAAATCAACCTTATAAAAAAGGCACTGCTTCTGCCTGCGTATATTTTAACGGGCGCTCTGAGTGACATGCGTCCAGTTAAGTTGGTAACGATGGATGGGAAAGTAGTTCCATACAAATTGTTAGGTAACCATTTCTGTTAAATGAAACTATTTCTTCCGGTTTCTGTTTTTTTTTTTTTATGCACTGAAGTGTAAAAAATAAGCAGATTTGAAAAATATTTACTTTTCTTATAATTCCATGGTTTCACGTGACGGACGCTTGAATAAAGTGATGACGCCCATGACATTTTTAAGCTCACATAATGCGGAAGAATACACAACGTACAAACAAGTAGATCTAAAGTAGGCCTTACAAAAGTGCTCATTTTATCGTGAATAGCGTACAGTTTGATCTGTGTACTTTCATCGCGTGTAATAAAACCCCACAGTTACACATCTGGTTTACACAGTAAAGCGTTAGGACGGAAACACTGCACGCCTTGCACGTAGGAGCGTTGGGGCACTAGCGCGCGTGTTCGTGTCGCCCGTATCGCTCCTTGGACGCGCGACTACTTAGTCGTCTTAAGAAAAAACTGCCCTGCAGTTTCGTCTCTGCGTACTGATCTACTCTGCGACTCGCTGGTTAGTACTGCCGCCACTGGGAGCGCTGGCCTTGCTCGGCGGAGCTGTTCAGTGGCATTTAGGCAGACGAATGTCGGGAAGCGAGTTTCAGTGGCCTTGCAGAGATCACCTTGGCATTCCCCCCCCCCCCCCCTCCAGACCCTTGACGATTCCAATATGACTTTTCGTGTAGAGTTGAGTTGAGAGACATGGGCGGCGCTTGACAATGAGGTCTTGAGAGCCGATGAGGGCGAAATAAGGTGAGAATGGAACAGCGTTGGAATGCAGGGGCAGGGGAAATGGGAGATCCCCGAGAAAAACCGCCGACCAGCGGCATCGTCCGACAGGATTCCCACTTGCGAAAGTCCAGAGTGACCCGGTCGGGGATTGAACCCGGATTCGCCTTGGTGGAAGGCGAACAGTCTAACCGCCCAACCGACGCGGCCCCTAGGACTTTTCGCGTGTAGGGAATTTGGCGGACGTTGACGATTGCCGGAGGTGTTTTTTTTTTTTTTTTTTTTTTATACCAGGAGGTTCAAGATTCCCTCGCCACTTAATTCCGTCGTCTCTTCGCCCATACGTCGTATCACCTCATCCATTCTCCAAGCTACCAGTGAACGACAGGTATGTCCGTAAGGTAGGGCAACAGACTCCATTAAACACCAACCTCAGATCATCCCCGTTGACCCTGCTTTAACCCTTGCATACCTGATTTAATTTATGGTTTCAGGTGTTAAAAAACATTTTATGATGTGTTCTGTACTTCAAGGTGACACATTACGACCTAAGATATAGGCGCTGTGTCCACTGTATAAACAAGAACCGTTCATCGTTCACAAATCAGTTACCTTAAGAGGGGAGCTCATTTAAACTTTAGAAAAAAGTCTCTGCCCGTGCATGCATATATTTCAACTGGCGTACTGAGTGACGTTTGCCTAGAAAAGTTGATAACGATGGATGGAAAGTAGTTCCATATATTAACGACGAATAAAAAGTGTTAGCTAACCATTTGTGATTACTTAAAATTATTTATTCCGCTTTCTGTTTACTGAATGCATCGAAGTGTAAAAATGAGCAGATTTGGAAAATGTTTACTTTCTTAATAATCTCACAGTTTTATTTGGCCGACGCATGAATCAAATGAGGAGGCCCATGGCAATAATAATTTTACAAGAGGCGGAAGAATACAAAACGTGTATACGAGTAGATCTTAAGGACTTAAAGTGCTCATTGTACAGTGAACAGCCTATAATGAGATGTTAACTACTGACGAATCAGCGTAATGCACTGAGGTTTTACCGCCAGGCCATTGCAACTCTAGGAATCGGTAGAAATCACAGTTTGATCAGTGTATACCTGCAACTGAAATGATGAGTTTAATTACTACTGATTTGGAGAAATTTTTAACTGTTTCGATTTTATATCGTAGGCAACGCAGTGAACACGTTTCTTGTTCGGAACTGAACTAGTATTATTAACATGCTTTGTTGTGTGACGGGACCAAGAAGAGCGTGTTTACGTTCGATTTTATGGGCACCAGCTGTTTATACGACTAAGTAATTTACGCCGAACAACGAATGATATCGCTCACCATAGTATTGCCACTTCACTGTAAATAATAAAATGAGGTTCCTTTGGAAAAAAAAATAGGTTTTGGCTGTGTTGGGGACACGGCCGCTTGTTTTGCGTGAATACGTCTACGTTGACGCGCTCGGACGCCTTGATGTTTATTTTACGTTCCCGGCACCGCTTCACTCGATCTAATGGGGTTTTATGGGTATCGCTGGACTACTTTTGAGATGCTCTTTCCAACCGTATAGGATTTCTGTACTTCGGCTAGGCTTTTTGACGAGGTATAGGCCGAAATTGTGTTCAGTTTTCTTAATTGTTTACATTAAACACATGCAATTTCACCTTTTCACCATAACCACCCCCCAAAAATGTTTTTATACACGCAATAGAGTGATTTTGACAAGAGCTGTCGATTGAAACCCAAACGAGCGTCGCAGCTTCTCCTAGTCAAAATTTATGCTACGCGGAATTTATGAGACGTGGCGAAACGAACTCAAAATTGCTTTCCTCGCTCCCCACCCCCCTCCCCTTACCAGCTTGGTCGTAACATATTCTTTGATCCTTTGGTAATAGAGTGATGTAATTGAATTTTGAGTGTAGACGATAGATTCGGAGCTGCAATGCCAAACTGTATCCCCCGATTTTGTTATCATCGGATTTTCTGGATTGCCTCCCACTATAGTTGCAAATTTAAAAACGTATTCACGTCAAAAAGTATGCTACGATTAACCGAAGTTTGACATGTTGCAGAATAGGATAAATCGTGGACGGTTCTGTACAAGTCCACAAGGTAGCACCAATGCAGGCATTGCCTTTGCTTGGGCCATGCTATTAGTAGCTGCATCATCAATTTTATAACTGGTTGTTTCTTGTGCCATCCATGGAACTACTGAAAACTTGTCCATTGGATCCAAAATGTCATGTACTGAAAGCAATTTACAAGTACTTCTCATGCCAAAAAAATATCTTCTATCGCAACACTTGAAAGGAAAAATTAATGTTTACATTAAGGGGTTGAGAAAATTACGTTTAAGTTATGCGTGTTAAGGTAAAATTAGAGCCCCCCCCCCCCCCCGAATATTTCGCGGATTGAGTTGGCACCAAGGTAGGTTGGACAGCCCTCCACTCGAGACATTATCACTTGCTCATTGGTTGCTGTGATTAAGCGAGGCCACTGTATAGGACTGTTAAACACTCACTCGCGCCACTAATTCCTTCTTATTACTGGCTCACAGTTAAACGAGGAGTGTCTAAAGAACTGTCGTCCAAACACAGCAGCAGGGAAAAAGAACAAGTGTTTGTAGTCTGCGTGGAGTTCGCGAAATACTCGTGGCTCTAGGTAAAATACATTGCTTTTATATGTATTTTTTTGATAACATAAAACCTATATTAAATATGGTATTCAAATTAATATCATTTAAAAATTAGAGCTTAATTTTCATTTACGTTTCTTTTATTTTTCTTATACAAGCATCCACTTTAATGTTTAATACTTATATTTAAATAATCGTTTATTTCTACGGAATACCTCCATATTCTGTATTATTAGGACAGCGGTGGCCAAGCAGTTTGCACGCTCGTCTCCCACCAAGGCGAACCGGGTTCAATCCCCGACCGAGTCACCGGATTTCCGCATGTGGAAATCGTGCCGGATGATGCCGTTGGTCGACGGGTTTCCCCGGGGATCTCCCGTTCCCCCGCCCTTTTATTCCGGCGCTGCTCCATACACGCCTCCATTACCCTCATCGGCTCTCAAGACCTCGCTGTTAAGAGCCGCCCAAATCTCTTCACTCGCTCACTCAGCAGAATTCGGTCAGCTCCACAGGCCCCCTTAGCCCTGCGTGTAACACACTGCCTTGCCTATCATTATAGACCCTGCGCAGCCTTTTATATGTAAACAGTAGTTAACCTGAGTAGCCCCGAAGAGACAGCTCAGTCTAGATTAATTTACTGTACTACTTCACTTTAAATTTCTTATTTAGGATATTATAGGTTAAGATAGACTTAACCTATCATCCCAGCCAGTTGCTAGTATGCTTGGCCCTGCGCTGCAGCTGATTCCAAGGCCGGCCTCTGCCGAGAGGTAGAAGTTTGCAGCGTCGTGTGGTTCGATGCTGCAATTGGTGAGAGACCTCCCCGTAAATGTAAGTCAATTCTCTCCCCCCACCCCCTTTACGAAACTCCGTGCACTCGTAGCACTATGAGTGGAAATAGGCTCTGTTACAGCCTATTGCTACAGAGATATGCTCGCTGCGAGGTAGCACAGCATTACCTTAAGAAGCGAAGCTACGTGCACTTAACAGCATACTGCCGTAGATATGCTTTGTCACAGCCCATGACTACAGAGACTGGCCGCTGTGAGGTAGCTCAGCATTATTCTAGATACATATGTCCCCGAGGACATATGCTACTATAGGCTATATTTAGGATATTATTATAGGTCAATTAGGCTAGCTTAAAATGTATTTTCATCAACACGTCACTATCGTCTCTTAACGTTCAAGTAAAAACCAGTAAGAGCCAGTCCTGCTGACACTTACTGGCAGCTCACTTTTTCTCCTTTAATTTTCAGGTTCACGGAAGAGATAGGAGGGAAGAGGCCCGATAGCGCCACTTCCCTCACCGGAGAGGCGCCCAAACATCTCTCTGGTTAGAGTAGAAAAGACTAGTAGAGAGGGGGCTCTCTACTAGTCTTTTCTACTCTACTAACCAAGAGCATGTTCCTAAACACTCTGTATCATGTAACATTCTATTTTATTCTATTTTATTTAATGCATGAAATAATTTTGAAATTTTTACTTCTCTGTCGCAAGGGTTTTTACATCTCTATTGACGGTTTTTCCCCTGCTCTTCATTGTTAAGACTAGCTCTAAATACACTTAGGTAGGTAGCCATGGCCCCAGAGTGCAGGCTATGGCTGCCTAATCCCTCTTTGCCACGATGCATGCCTCCTTGCATGATTTTCCAACCTTGTAGGCGTGAGGGGTTAGCCATGAGACGCAATAAAATCCCGCCCTACCTTCGGACCTTAACTTCACACAACACTTAGAATAAGGTAGTTTAGAAAAAAAAATATCCTATTTCAGAAGTCATGCTACTGGTACTGGTCTGCCCAGTATTCACACATTTTTGCGTGCTTTGCTACGAGAGTGTCATTAATTGTGGAAGCCGCCACCTCACAAGCTCTTGTGAGGGCCCTTATCCTCCCGTTTGGCTATCGGTATAGAGCCCAGGTTGGGGACAGCTAGCCTGTCCCTTTCCCGTCCGGCTGTCTTCACTGTATTTGAACTGCGGCAAGCCACAATTATTTATTCCGGTGTTCCAGGGTAGCGCCCAATATAGTTATAGACCTAAGTTGTGAACACGTGTACGAAATGGTTTTTGAAATATTACGAAATTATTTGCACAGCTGAAAACAGTAAACAAAGCATTTGACAGTTTCCATCTATCGTTACCAACGTTGCTGGGCGAATTTCAGTCGGTGCACCGATTAAAGTACATGCACGCACGCAGGGGAAGTGGCTTTTTTCTAAGGTTAGTGTCCATTTCATGTAAATGGGGTAAATTTTGACAGTTCTTGAAAAGTAGCTCTGCCATAGTGTATCCTTCCACAGCATCTGTTTTGTCACTGAAGAAAAAGACGACAAATGTTTTGAGTCCAATGCACACTTGCAATTTCCTCCTACCTCGTGATCTTCGTCATGGCAGGCACTGAAAGGCTGAAGTTAGCTAACTTCCGTCCCGTAATTAATGTAGGATATTATAGCTAGGTTTTCATTCCAACCTGTTTTATATTTCAATTACAGAGTTAAATTTATTGGGGTTCTGTTTATTTTATTTTGAAGGAAAACGGAAAAGTAGGGGGGTGGGGGATGGGGGGGATTTCATGAGACGGGCTTATTTTGATGTTCTTATGAGGGTGTGGCATTTTGAGTTGCATATTGTTTTGATGTAGCAGTGTATAATTTTGCTGGTATGTAAATAGCATTTAAGTTATTTAACTTCGAAAATTATAACTTTAATGAAAACACAAAACGCGATACATATTTTGCTGTTCGTATTCGTATAAATGCAGCAATATACACACGCACACACTTAGACCGAAGTTAACCCTACATTCGAATTTACGATGTAGACAAACAAATATTATTCACTCACGACAAAATTTTGGGAAGTGCGCCTTTTTTCAGACCACGTGCAATTCAATAATTATATTAACGGTTTACAAATACATTTACAAGACACGCAAACTTACTGTTTGTAATATTTGCAACCTATTGAATACGTGTTTTTCCACGGCAATCCTTGCGAGTTTACTTCACTAAAATCACGTTTGTTCGTCACTAGCATTAAATAATTTATTTGCAAAATCATTCAGTAAAATCAACACTGCGCACGTTTCCTGATACAAACAAACTTAAACTTTTATACGAAAATTATATTTGTGTCACTTCATTGTGGAAGGCGGTAAGGAAAATGGCGGAACGATCAGTTTTAATGACGTGCCGATTAATATTACATTTCACTCAAGAAAACGCACTACAACGGTAGCTACACCCAACTATTTTTGAAAAAAGCTAATAAAAAAATAATTAACTACCGATTGAATATCCCGACAACACCAATAAGATATTCGTACAACAAACACGATGAGAAAAAAAGCACACGCACAACGGCCTTCACTGGGCTGCAAACATAAACCAAGGCTAGCCATTGGCTGGAAACGTTTACTGTTCATATGTGTCGACATACTCTGTCATAAATGCTACATATTATTCTAAATTCCGGTTACTAATAGCCAAGAAAATGTAATATTGCTTTAAAATCATAATTTATACGATAAATGTTATAAGTATAATTAATATTTTAAATTACAACTTATAGTTCCGAGTACTATTATCTTCCAAAGCCATCATCAAAATAGCCAACCCAACAATACGAATTCCGCAGCAGTTCATCAGCTGATACAAGACTGTATGAGCGACAGCATTTACTGTTTACATATTGTGTAGGTTGGTCACATTGTCTGTCAGATTTTATCGCACTTATATGAAATGGACAATAATTTCAATAGTGCTCATTTTACCGTGAACAGCCTATAGGACTACAGTGTACACGGTGTGTAGCGTGGATAAGAGACAACATAAATATTAAATAAATGTTTTAATCCTTCAACTTCAAACGTCACAATATTCACCTGCTTGTCTCGCCTTTTTATCCTTCACTGTTGTTGATATCGTCCTGGCCGAGGTGTCAGCACTAGGCAAGAGTAGGCCTATCTCGTATCATCAATTAGACAAACTTGTTCTGTCCACTCTCTCACCTGGTCCATTAGACACACGCCCTCCCCCCTCCCCAAAGCGTTGGTTGGCTGGCTGCAAAGAAATGCCGTCTATTACATCTATAGTCTATTCACGGTTACTTCCAACTTTTCTAAAGCCCTGCTTAAGTTCTATTTTCAGGGTATTCCTCCGCCACATGCAAACAAAGCTTACTTGGCTGTATAAAATTACATCGACGTGACAACGCGCCGCATTCTTGCGCACTCAGTGCAATAATATTTTGCATAAGAAGTATTTCGTAAAATCTGCTCACGATGAAGTGAGCACTTTTGAAATCAGCCTTAGGAAAACGTCACTGCTTCTACCTGCATATACTATAATGGACGCACCGAGTGATATTCGTCCAGTAAAGTTGGTAACGATGGATGGACAGTAGTTCCATATTTTAACGTCGAATAAAAAGCGTTATGTAACCATTTGTGATAACTTGAGTTATTTCTTTCGCTTTTCTTTAATGCATCGAAGTGTAAAAATGAGCAAGTTTGAAAAATATTTACTTTCCTAATAATATTACAGTTTCACTTGGCCAACGTGCACACATGTAGATTGTAAGCAGGACTTTCAAAAGTGCTCATTTTACTGTGAACAGACTTTACTAGACATTACAAACACACCTATTTTCTCCATGTTTTCATTCATATTAACTATAAATGAAATATTATAATGTATAGATAAAATATGAGTGAACGTTCTGTTCAGTAAAACATAAGGTATTTTTTATGTTAACACGCGTATAAAACCCTTGTGTAACATGACATTTCGCCGAATAACCAAGCACGTTATACATGGGGTAATTTATCGGTGGTTTAATTCAAAAAGCGAAAAGAAACCGCGAAAAGACTAACATCATTATTCTATAGCAGACCGAATGACATGGTTCTGCGGTTAAACGCTGGACTCGCAATCGGGAAGGCCCGGGCTCTGCTGTCTGTCCGGCCAACCGAATTTCATTTTCCCAACGGTTTTCAGAGATTAATTCCAGGCGAATGACGATATGTCTTTCCATCCTTCCACGATTTTGCTCTGCCTTAACAACTTCTTCCGCCTATATAATTACTCCGCTGTCGACGAGGATCCACAGTTGATGAGCGGCTAGACTGCTCGCCTCCCACCAAGGCGAACCGGGTATCAATCCCCGGCCGGTTCACTCCGGATTTTCTCAAGTCGGAATCGTGCCGGACGATGTCGCTGGTCGGCGAGCTTTCTCGGAGGATCTCCCGTTTCCCCCGCGCAGCTACATTCCGGCGCTGTTCCATGCTCACCTCACTTCACCCTCATCGGCTCTCAAGACCGGTGGTGTTAAGAGCCGCCCAAATCTCTTCACTCCTCTGTCGACGAGACGTCTAGATATAAAGAACGCTTCCCTGCGCACTTCAGGCACGCTATAGGCTGTTCACGGTAAGATGCGCACTTTTGAAAGTCCTGCTCAAGATCTACTTATCTGCACGTTGTGTAGTATTTCGCCTTATATAAGATTAACACTGTCACGAGGCTCTTCACTTTATTCATGTGTTGATCAAGCGAGACTTTAAAATTATTATAAAATTAAATATTTTACTAATCTGCTTATATTAACATTCCGATGCATTAAAAAAACACAAATCTAAATAAATAATTTAAGTCGTCACAAATGGTTGCCGAACACTTTTTTTTCGACATTAAGATGTGGAACTACTTTCCCTCCATCGTTACCAACTTAAATGGACGCATGTCACTCAGTGCGCCCATTAAAATATTTGCAGTTAGGAGAAGTGAATTTTTTCTAGGTTGACCTCAAAAGTGCTCACTTTATAGTGAACAGCCTTTATAGGCTGTTCACGCTTGTTATAGCATTTTTGAAATCAATCTCTGAAAAATGTCACTGCCGTGACCTGCGTGTATTACAATGGGCACGTCGACTGGCATGCGCCGAGTAAAGTTGGTAACGATGGAGGGAAAGAAGTCCCATTCGTTAACGTTAAATTAGAAGTGTTGAATAAAACATTTGTAAATACTGAAATTGTATATTTTACTTTCTGTGTTTTTTTTTCCAATCACGCAAAGTTTAAAAACTTGGGAATTTTTTAAACGTTTTTTTTTTAAATAGTTTTACAGTTTTACCTAACTGACGCATGAATAAAGTGATCAGAACCATGGCAATGTTAATGTTACATAAGTGGAATAACACACACATGTGCATACAATTATATCATAAGCAGGGTTTTCAAAAATGCTCAGTTTACTGTGAATAGCCTATACTGTTAATGCTATCTTTAAAATTGTAGCTTTATTTCCTGTAGTTTTCCAGCACAACTTTAACTTGTATCCTACTTGATGGTACTTATTTTTTGTAGTCGCGGTGAAATAGTTAGGCAACTTGCTCTCCTCCCCCTCCAGCCCCCCCCCCCAGGTCACAGTGAAATGGGTTCTGTTCCCGGTGGACTCGCCCGGATTTTCGCTTATGTGAAACGTGGCGGAAGTTACCGTTTGACAGCGGGTTTTCTCGGTATTTTCCCGCTTCCCCCACCCTCGTATTCCGCCATCGCTCCATATTCAACACAACTCGACTACTGTCTGGGCTGTTCCTTATTTTTAGTTACTGTCGAGGTTTCGTTTGCAGCGGTGGTCTACAGAGGCTTTGGCAAGCTGCTGTACGCGCCCTCTACCTCAATAACATCAACGAAGCTTTGGTGTATCAAACATTGACCTAAGCCCTGCGCATTTCCTCTCAGGATGCATTGTAAATTCACTAGTTCTGTAAAGCCCCAATCACACTGTCAAATTTTCTCGTCAGGCTGCTTCCAATGTGTTTGGTCAAATGAAGTTGGACAGTTATGACGTCATCATAACGTCATACACGCCGCCATATTTGTCTGAAAAAGTTGGATGCCTTTAGTTTCCATCTAATATTTGGAAATATGGACCGGTTCTAAAATATGTTTGATGTTTGGCGGTTTCAGCCAATCAGAATTGCACGACAAATATGGACGTCAAGAAACTTCAAAATAACGAACAATTGCTGGAACGAAGTAGGTAATGAAGATAATTAATTTATATAGAAGCTATCTGGGCATGAATGCTATTTTTAGGGAATATTGCACATAATATTACAACCTCGGAGGCGTTAAATTTCATTGCGCAGGAAACATCTCTTATAAATATAATTTTAATTTAGTAAAGAAGCGAAAATAAATTACAACGTTCCTTACATTTCTTCCTGTAATGGACCGCATGGAAAAACAAAAGTAATATATCGCTATGAAAATATTGTTTAAATAAAATTGAAATTAGATCCTCTCATCAAAGAATGTGACAGTGTGGCACATTTTCAAACACATTAGCTACTATCTGATCAAATTTGTTGGGAAGGAAAAATTTGATGGCCGTATTTAGTCTTCAAATTTTATTGTCAAATATAGTTGAAAGCGAAAACTTTACAGTGTAACAGAGGCTTAAGGAAATCACCACCGGAAAAATTGAGCAAGAAAAATTTCACTTTCCCAAAGAGGTAACATGTTCGTGGAGTCGTTACTGCGGAATGTGTTAATTAATGAAAATTTTAGAATGGAGCGTGATTAGGCAGTAAATATCTCGATACTATTTTATGTAACGAAATTGAGGACCGTGTTATGGATATCTAATAATAGCTATGGAACAAAATAATTAGTCTCTCGCCTACCAGTAGCCTTCCAGTGGCATGCGGTGGAATTGTTGCGAGGTAAGCTGGTGTTAGCTCTGTGCTGCACCCTTTTGCTTGCTAGTTTGCACTTCCACCACCAAAACATAGCTCGGCAGCTGACGTCACGGGACGCGTGCAATAGGGCCCTTGCTGCTCGCTTGTGAGTGGTCGGGATACATTCAGTTTCCCCAGGCTGTATTGTGGTTACTGGCTCCTACTGCGTGACCCGATAATGTACAGCAGTGAACAAGCACCAGTTTACCTTTGCAACATTTCACCGCACGCCACTGTAACCTTCCACTGGGTAGAGATAGTCTTAGTATTCTCCAGCACGCTCCAGTCTCTCCTTTTTCTACCACGATTACAGTCTGTTAACTTAATGTGGCAGAAAGTTAGGGTCATAAATTCGAACCCGGTTGGCTCACCTGGGGATTGTCTGACCTGGGATGGTTTTCCCCAGCTGCTTTTAAATCCCTGCCCCAGACAAATACTGGTACAAATATTTAACAAAGACTTCACCAGTTCCTAGCCTATTTCATTTATATAATTAAATATAATGTCTTTCTTTGTCACGTCACTTGTTGATTGGCGCAACACACATATCTCACGAAACGGAAATGATTAACTTTACACTGTTTGTACCTTCTTTAAAACACTCCGTACGTAGCTATCTCATTATGCCGATACATGGTCAAATTAAATTCTTCATTTCGACATACATGGATTTGTACTCGAATCCCAAGAGAACGCCCGAGAACATACCTCATCACTCAATATTATTCTATATTAAATTTCTCTTTTCAAGCTTCAAACAGACCCTCCACCTGTTTTCCAATGCCATCAGTCACTAATCCAACCAAGGCAAATTTCCAGCTTATAAACAAAAATTCTAATTAACACGTCGCCATGATGATGCGAACTTACAGGAAATATCTTGCGCAGGTCTTGCGAAACTCTAGACAAAGCAGAGAGCAACTACTTTGTTAAAGACTGTTCACTATAAAGTGAGCACTTTTGAAATCAACCTTCGAAAAAAGTTCGTCCATGCCTGTATATATTTTTACGGTCGCACTGAGTGGCATGAGCCCAGTATAGTTGGTAACGATAGATGGAAAGTAGTTCCATATTTTAACGCAAAATAAAAATGTTAGGTAACCCATTTGCAATAACTTAAACTATTTATTTAGCTCTCTGTTTTTTAATGCATCGAAGTATAAAAATGAGTAGATTTGTAAAATATTTTATTTTCCAATAATTTCACAGTTTCACCTGACCGACGCATGACTAAAGTTATGAGGCCCATGAAAATGTTAATTTTACATAAGATGGAAAAATACACAACGGGCATACAAGTAAATCTCAAGCAGGGTTTTCAAAAGTGCTCATTTTACCGTGAACAGTTCATATTTTAAAAATACATATGCTCAGCGCCGTGCCTAGCGAAAGCGATGCCAGATCCAAGAACATTCGTAATGCCCTTTCCTTTCAAACTAGTTAATCCCCCTTTCCCGCAACGTAATCACCTTTCGAACAGTATGCTCTGCTCTCGAGCACCCACGCCTTGTGCCTAACATTTTATTTATAAAACATCTTACATTTCATAAATAAACATTTTTAACCGTATAAATTTTATCCTGAAATATGTCACGCACAACCAAACGAATGCTAAATATTTAAATATATTTTATTAAATAAAAAGTATTTATTTCCGGGCTTGAGGCCTTGCAAAGCCGTGCCGCTCGCATATTCACAAGGACGGCGCTGCGCATGCAGTAGATAAATATTTATTTTAAGTTGAATTTATTGTCTACAGACCAACAGCCGTTGACATCCCGAGCATCGGAAAAGACAAAGCAAACTTTTTTATTTGCAGGGATACACACATTAATTCAAATGACATAATACGCTTTAAGCGTATAAATTTAGGTTTGATTTCATGCAAGCCATCAAACTCTAAAACCCACCGGACTTTTAACAACCGTAAGGAGATACCGTCGACGAGTTATTTAAATCCATGAAAGCAAAGAAATCAAAGCTATAGAACGCGCTTCTTGAACACAAAATACGGCCAGGCACTGCTACTCTCGCTCAAAAGTCTTACAACACGCAGGAAAATAAAGCCGAGACCTCTTCAAGGACTACTAGAAAAAAAAATAGGAACCACTCGTGAGCTACACTTCAGAATTGATTGGAAATTCTGCAAGATTTGGGAATAGCCTAGAGTGATTCGAAAATGACGCCGATAGTTTGCTTAGCTTCGTTTATGGAAGACTGTTATCGCTGTAGCAAATTATTGAAATCAGTACCAGAAGAGCGAGAATACTAGAGAAAATCTCTCGAGGTGAACTACAGATCATTATTCCCAAGGCCTGACTCGCAAGTGTACACCAACATTTTGGGACATTTGTCGAAATCACAAACCACTATCGGGATACTACGGAATATGTTTATCAAATTTATCAAGTTCTCTACACGATAGCAAAACAGAAAAAATGAAAATCGTGGGAATCTAACGGCAAGTATATTATCGAATGGTTGGTAATTACTCATGGCAGCCGACCTCCCGTGACGTAGTTGGTTGGTGCGCCGCCGATCTGGGGCGCGGGATATACTGGGTTCGAATCCTAGGTAAGGCATGGGTGTTTGTTTTTTATTAATTTAGGTTATAAGCAGTGGCGTTTATTCCATAGACGTAAGGTAAACAATGCTTACCCTATACATATTGTAAAAGGTTTGACCCCTTATAGTTTTTGTCTTAACTTTAAACACATGTAATTCTGAGTTTCCCGTTTCCGATTGGAGAAACAGTTTTCGTAACTCCTGTACTGTACACGCATAGTGCTGCGATCTATTATTATATCCACAAACGGGAGCGACTAACGTTGAATCGAACTCTCAAGTAACAACAAGCCTCATGCTCGAGCACGTTCCTTCAGCAGGGTAAGCAGTCGTTCTGTTTGCGTCCTCCAGTCCTACATTTTCCCTTGGAAAGTGGATGAAAGTGTTCGGGAAGACGGGAGTTTTCCTATAATTTGTAATATCTCTCAAAATAATATTCATTTTAATTAATATTGCATTAATTTGGTTTCCGTTTTTTATAACTAATGTTAGGTATTATAAAATTGTAAAGACATGTGGCGGGTAAGCGAAGTTGGAAGTTTCGTTTGTTAGTAGAAATGGCTTACCCTATAAAAAAAACTCACTATACGCCACTGGTTAAAAGTTCTCTTTTAAGCAGTCCCATTATAAATCTTCAGACGTAACACTGGGGGACGTTAATAAGCCATTTCCAATTCCAGTGCTTCATAGTTCCGTAAACTGTGGCTATTCGCAATTACTGCGGTATCTTTGAATTAGAGATGAGCTAAACCAGTATTTCTCAGGAACACCCCGTGCCTGTTCCAGTTCTCAGTCGATACCTGTTATTGAGAACACCTTTTGTAGGTAAACTGTCTGCTAGGCCCCGTTGTTCCAGTATCTCGCCTTGTTCTCGAAGACCTGTTTTGGCTGATCTTTTTTGCTACCTCTACGTATCGCGCATACCCTCCTGGTAGTTGGATTCTTTCAACTACCTCCTGAAAATAGTCGTTGGTATTTAAACAAACGTCGGACATTAATATTGTCCTACCAGGGAAACATGACACACGAGAGGGTTACTGTAACAGCGCGGGGGTATAAAATAAACTGCTAGAAACATATTGAAAAAGAGAAATTAATTATTAACTTCCAACAAAACTTTGAAAATTTTTTTCGTTGCCAAAAAATTGTAAAAGAAAAAAATTGGGTTTGGTTGTGTTGGGGATACGGCCGTTTGTTTTTGCGTGAATACGTCTACGTTGACGCGCTCGGAAGCCTTGATGTTTATTTTACGTTCCCGGGACCGGTTCACTCAATCATATGAGGTTTTATGGGTATCGCTGGATTGCTTTTGAGATGCTCTTTCCAACCGTATACGATTTCAGTTTTTCGACTTGGCTTTTTGACGATTATACGCCGAAATTGTATTAAGTTTTCTTAATTTTTTACATTTAAAGCATACAATTTTACCATAACCACGCCACATAAATGTTTTATACGCGTAATTGATTGATCTTGACGAGAACTGTCGAGTGAAACTTGAACGAGCGTCGTAGCTTCTCCTAGTCAAAAGTTGTATGCGGAAGTTTAGAAACGCGGCGAAACGAACTCAAAATTGCCCCCCCCCCCCCGCGGGCGTTTCTTCACATTCCTTACTGAACATAACATATTCTTTGATCCTTTGGCAATCGAGTGGTGAAATTAATTTTGAATGTAGACGATAGAGTGGGGGCTGGAAAATGCTTAACTGTATCCCCCGATTTTGCTATCATCGGATTTTCTAGATTGCCTCCCACTATGGTTGCAAATTTAAAGACGAATTCACATCTAAAAAAATCACATGCAAAATGGGTACTGTGTGAATGTGGTTTTTAAATAAGTTCAAAATGAAGTTAAGAATTTTATATGTAATATTATCGTCCGTAAATACCATTGGGATGTAGTATTGGATACTAATATTAGACGATAGGAACAGCTACTACGAAATGATATCGTACGAGTGTCGAGTAACAAGCTAGTGGGTGTTTTTGTTCCTGCTTCAGTAACAGGCAGGGAGTATGGCAACAGGTATCTCCAGAAACTAGGGTCAGGTATCGACTGTTCTCGTCCAATACCTGTTGCTGATAACAGGTATTGAAAATACTCCCCATTTCTACTTTGGACTACTTAGGATTTTTATTTAGGTGTCAGACAACAAAGTAAAAGTGCACTATTTTAAATTTTGACCGTCATCTGCCCAGGTAGTGTTTAGTATTTCTTTACCAGAAGACACGAAAACAAACATTACGAGTTTGGTGTATCATGAGGCGTTACCAGCTGTTTTTGCCGTTGGAAACAACGTTTTGTAGTAATTGCCAACTTAAACTGAATATTTTCCCCGAGTGTGACATATGTTAGGTATTCCACGCGAAATACAGAGAAATGCAGCTGAAATATCCTGTCATAATATAAAATTATCATATTCAAAGTTCATACACACCCGCGCGCACATAAAATTCTTACGTAGAGCATTGTATTTCAGGGACGATTGGCTAAAACCCAGTGCACCGACTATAAAACCTCTGTACGGAAAAATTGTATAGCTATGAAAATCTTTCAATCACATGATAATTCACTTTAGAAGAACTGAAGGCCAGCCACATTCAACATCATGCGCTCTTCTAGCAAAACCCAGCGCGTTTGTTGCTCTCTATCACATTAAAAATCAGCCCCTGGAAAAATTGGAGGTAATTGGTTAAAATATTTTCAGATAAATACAGTACGTAGGCTAGAAATATTTTCTAAAATGGTGGATGAAAAAGATGATTTCTTGCTTAGTTTAATGTTGTCGTGTTGCATGCGTTCCACTAAGAACCGGTTTAATGAATTTTTAATGCATTAGACTCGCTTTCCTTGTCGGCGACCATTATAGGCGGGCCTGGTTTTCAGCACTTGCGCCTCAGGCTTAATGGTAGTTATCTGTCTGTAGAAATTCCTTTTTTCTTTAAATGTATTCATGCGCGCAATTCTCGAAAACTGCGGAACTAAACAAAATAACTCAAACCGACATTTCTTTCCTTGGTTTTGGTATGTTATTAACACCATTCATTAAAATAGCAACTATTTTTCAACGACACGAGAATTTTATGAGAATTAAGAGTGAAAAACTAATTATTTCATAAAATCATTTAGTAAAAACAACAGGTTTTGCAGTGACTGCAGGCCATTTTTTATAATGCCTATACACATTGTCCCGATGTTCGGTTTTAGAGCGTAAATATTTCCCCAAATACGTTTTATGAAGTCAAGTATAATCTCCAGACTTTAAGGTACAACCAAAATACGTGACATCAGACAATTAGAGTACGTCATTAAGTTTGCGACTCAATATATTTTTTGTGCGATAAACCTGCAGACACAGGTAAACGGTGATACACAGTCACACATGTGAACCGCAATAAATTCCTTGTCAACCCAGTCCACAAATCTCAACTCCGTACTTCATCAAGTTCTTCTGCTACGCCAGAATTCTAAATCATAAAACTGCCCGACAAAACTTCGATCGCGCTTACACAAGATCGCTATTTACCTGTTTGTTTTCATTCAGAATTGGAAAAATTGTATTTGTGGCGTTGGCTGCCATTCTCCTGGGAAATATTCTGCAATCCCGAAGCTCTTTAAAATCTTAATTTGTGAATTATCCAAGAAAATTAAAAGAAATTTATGTTGTTTTGTGTTATTGCGTTTTTTTCTGGTACTGCGACCATCAGCCTTGGCTGTTGTTAGCATAGACAAGGCGACAAGCTAGAGATGCGTTCCCACCAGTTCGTGTTCGTGCGAACAAGATGACGTCACGTGCCGCGGGTGCTCAGAGACGATACGTGGACAGTTGTTTCCGCCGTCCGTCCCTTTTCACTCTCAACATCAGTTGCTGGGTCGTCCTTTTTGATCTCCCAGACACCCGGGCGAAGAGGATCGCCCCATGACGGATCGCCCCGGACATGTTTGACATACACCAAACAAGAGTTTTCACAGCGCACTGTTTTCACATTCTGGTGCATTTATTTTGCATAATATCTTGCACCGCAACAACGCATACATATTTACGGCGTCAAAAATATCCCGGAGAAAAAAATGTCAACCTGGTAAAGTCTGTTCGCGATCAAATGAGCACTTTTGAAATCAACCTTAGAAAAAAGTTTCTGCCCCTGCCTGCAGATATTTTAACGGGTGCACTAAGTGACATGCACCCAGTAAAGTTGGTAACGATGCAGGGACAGTAGTTGATGCAAGGACAGTAGTTCCATATTTTAACGGCAAATAAAACATGATAGATAACCACTTATACTGACTTAAATTAATTCCCTTCGCTACCTGTTTTTTTTTCAATGCATCAAAGTTTAAAAATGAGCAGATTCGTAAAATTTTCGTTTAATAATAATTTCACAGTTTCACTTGACCGACGCATGAATAAAGTGATGAGGTCAATTGCAATGTTAATTTTAAATAGGGTGGATGAATACACAACATGTTTACAAGTAGATCTTAACCAGGGCTTTCAAAGGTGCTCATTTTACCGTGAACAGCCTATAGTATATTTGCTCACAAAGATAGGGAAACAAATATTTATTATTGTTCATTCTTGGGTTTTCTATATTGGCTTACACAAACTTGTAGGATACGATTAACGTTTACAGCGGTGATTAATGTCCGGCATACTCTTTACGGGCATTCAAGAGGTTAAAATGATGTTTAATATATTTACCATATGACATCTGGTTTTATTGAGATATGAAATAATAGGCTGGAAAAGTGCGGCAGTAGAAGCAAATTTATTTAAAACAAACTAAACATGTTACAGTAATTTTTAGTTAACATTGTTTTTTTTTTTCTGTAAAAGTCGCAAAATGGTACAAAAGTAATACATCAGACTACAGCTCAGAGTAATTGTTCAAATTATTAGAACGTCATAAAAAAATATTTCTTTGCAATTTGATATGCGTTTCACTCGTATTTCAGTATGGCCGTATTACATGGCCTCTAAGAAAAACGTAATTAGTGAGTAAATTTAACTATCTCACTGTTAATTAAATTACACTCTTCACCATCAAAAAGTCAGAGACCAAGGTCTGACCTACCCATGAAACGACTACTCCATGTTGCAGTAGATTGACGGTCCATAATTTTGCAAGTCATAAATCCGTCTTTTCCAAACAGAAACTCGAGAAATAGAACTAACAAAATAAAGTGAAGGCTCTTTTTTACATCACTGCCAATTAGCACTACGTCACCAATATTCAAAGTGTACAAGTAGAGTGGAGAAACCTTATGTAATCTTTGCGGATTTTCGATCGAAAAGTCTCACGAATTTACTGAGTAGAACCGCCCACCATGTATTTTTTTTTAATAATTGTTGAACCTACCTTGTCAAAGTTACCTACGTCCTTTCATCCCCCCCCCCTCCCCTTCGCCCCTTCACCAAGCAAGGTTCATAATAAACATAATGTTTAGAAGACGACAATTCACATGATATTTCAGACAGGTACGTCCTGAAATGACTATGGTGCATCACCGATTCCACTTCATATAAAAATTCCACAAAATGAAGCAAATCTTCGCCTAAATTATTCTTTTGGTTACCCTAACATATATATATATCCTACAAAAGCTACCTAACCGAGAGGCTGTAGGAAAATCGATTTTGCACAATATTCTCTGTAATCCACTCTCTTCTTCTTTCTAGTATTTGTAGTCCAATTTGTAAAGTGTATTGCCCACGCCTCGTAAGACGGTTCTATTTTCTGAATGTAAAACATACTGTTCGTCCTCTACTGGCCATAAATCATCCATGGCCTTGAAAGAGTTATCCGTGTCTTGCTGACCATTCAAAGTCCATATGCGCCGTATTAAAACAGCACGAGCGCCATTCAAAATAATTATGCAACACTTTTCCAATACCTGCCACTTGTTCTTCGATCACGTAAGTCAGTAATTGTTATATGTAATCTGGGTTCAAGTGTTTATGGCTGTGTTGAATAAGGCTTGTTGGGAAGCCCCAATATTCCAGCTCGAGTGCTTAGGTACCAATATTTCAGTCAGTTACCGTCGCTGATTGCTAAAATTACATATAGACGCCGGGGCACAGGGTCATTTAGCCTGGGCTTTTCGACCACGGCCCACCTAAAGAGTCTCGTATTAACCGGAGCGGATTCCCCTCGAGTGGTTAGCTAGCACCCACTGGATATTTATTTGTGCCTATCCGAGACCCTGTGACTGCCCCGAAACGTGTCACTGTGTTGGGTAATTTTCCGGAGATAAACAGTATTTGCCATGACTTCTGAATCATCCCTCACGGAAGTATAGAAAATTACACCAAAAGATCATGCACCATAATTGTGCACACTCAATTAAAAAATATTTTGCATTAGATCTATGTATTTCTACGCATTGCCAACACACTTTATTATCTTTGTTTTAAATTATTATCTGGTAATATTATGTATAGAAAAAAATAAGTAAAATATAATTTCGCCATTTATACATTTATATTTATACATTAATGTTTACATATTTATAAATCACTTTTGAAACAACCAAACACGTCGGTAGGATGGTTTTGAAAAAAAGAATTGATTTAATAAGCTAGAAGATACCGCACATTCGTATTTCCGATGACTCCGGAGCATAGTACCGTATCGAATAAATTGGTGATTATAGCGTGTATAACGAAATGAAAATTACATTGGATATTCCAGCAAAACCTGCATTTTGTGTTTCTTTGCATATTTATTTGGCCAAGTAGCAAGTATATTTGACGGTTTAGTTGAGTTGCATTTACTAATGGTTCATGTCAGGGATTTTATATGCCCGTTTGTTGAATGTTTTGAAATTATTAAGATCGTATTCGATGGAGTGCGACATTCATTAGGAAAGTGAGATTGAAACTAATAAAATCCTGCATTGAGTATAATTATTTCAGTATTATTCAAAGTATATTAGAAATTCATGTTTTATTGCCAGATGCAATGGAGTTTGGTAAGCCTAATTATAAAAAATCTCATATTTTCGGAAATGGCAAAAAAAAAAAGTGAACTGCATTTTTGAGCTTACATATTAGATTATGTTGGCATGTTTGTAGTACATTATTGTTATTCCACTTTAACAAAGATAAGGGATGAATTACATTTCAGTCGACTGAGATAGGAGACGAACCAATACTAAATAACTTTTTACTAGTTTAATAATGAGATCAATTTAAAGCTTTTTGTTAGTTCATTTGAGTTAAATTAGATTTTGTTATTATATTTGTCTACCTCAGCTTTTTTTTTTTTTTTATCCTTCTCACTGTCTGTTCATCAACGTTTGATTTTCCTTCGGAAATTTGGGTACAATCATCTTGCCTTGATACAAATACTTTATTAGTTATTTGATTATTTTTACACAGTGACGTGTTCCACGTTACCCAACCAAGTCCTTTCGCCATGTCCATAGCATTCAACCTTAGACTAAAGATGAGGTAGACCGCTTATTCTTCTTATGTGCATGTGCCCATCATTGACCTTGAAGCGTGCCGCGTACCTCCTCCCAAAAGTCCATTTGCCTGCCGCACCAAACGTTCCGCAATAAGTACGTGTGCGTACTCTACGCCGCAGGCGCAGTAGGTGCAATGCAACGAAAGGTGTCACGCGAGGAGCAGGGCATGTGCAGCGAGCGCCGAAGGCGTAGGAATACATAAAGAGATCCCACATCTCACAATTTCAGTTCAAAGTGGCCTAAAATGCAAGGCAGTGCTACACCAGGACATGTGTGCACATAAACAACCTACCCAAAAGCCTTAACGCCCTAATATATTTAATGCAAGTGTTTTCTGTAATGTCACAAAATTTTCATTCTCACGTGTTACCATCCTCACCTCATATCATCTTTCCAGTGTGCATGTATATTGTTCTATTATGCAAGATATATTTTTACAGACGTGTGGGAATCTCAGCATGTAGGTGCAAAGGGTTTTGGAGCAAGTGTTAATGTTAACAAGTTTGGCAGGCAGGCACACGCGGTGCCTGCTAAGCCGACCGGCACGCCGCGCACAAGTCAGTCATAATTCGTCTTGCGAGGGGATCGCATTTCGCGTGCTCGGGTTACACTATTTTTTATTAATTTTCTCAGCAACGGACTTTAATCAATCCAGAACCATTGTTCATTAGCCGCCCGAGACTCTGTCCCTCGCACCACCCATGGAGGTACTTGTCTATGGAGTGGAAGCCGAGACGCGAAAGTGAAACCGATAATTAAAGACAATGACAAGGACAGGGCTAGTGGTGGCAAAAAGGTGCATGTTTTACACTGCTTACCATGTAACTTTTGCCACTTATAATATGGCGGCTGACGTAAACAATAGGTCTGCGCATGCGCAGTTGAAAGAAGTCAGACAAGGAATCGGCTTCACTTGATAAACGTGGAGAAGATAGGCTGTTGCCATTCCATCATCTACTGCCTCCATGGCGCCACCCAGTGTTTGCATCGCCTGGGTGGACTTTACATTCGCCGTGTTCCGTTACCTGCACAATTATTTTGGTAAATAATGGCTGGCGGCCCAGGTAACCAAATCCAAAAACCTCAAACCTAACCCAACTCCTCATCTGACCACAGGACGGCCCTGACACCACGTCAAAGTGGACTTTCCCAAGCGTGGGGCAGGTTCCTACCACACATCTGACACTTCAACAGCCATCAAAGGAACTGCCCGAACGTGTGGCAGACCTCGTCCTACTTCAGGACACGCCAACCTACCCCAATCCTACACAACTGTCAAAGTCACATGGTCAACAGTAATGAGTGTGTTTGTTTATGTCTTCATTTTTAAATGACAAAGCACTATTATATTAATAAAATACATTTACCTTTTGGAATTTATTCAAAAAACATTACAAACTTGTTAGAGGAAGTGTAAAAATATATATCTAAGCACTTGTCAAATCAGTTTTCTAACCTAAAATTCTAAACCTCGGAGTTTTCTCTAGACGTGTAGGCAGAAAAGCAGTTCATTGTTTGGACACGGAGATTAGTTGCGCGCAGCCAGCGATATTGGTCTACCTCATCTTTAGTCTATGCATTCAACATCCACGTGCACTGAGTAGCAGCTACAAGACGACAGTACGTTAAACCTATGTTCTTTCTGTGCCTCGACTGCATCAGTGATGTGCATGTAAAATATTGTGTAATATTTCTGTTTATATTAATCCTTAATTTTTCTTCCTACGTGTTTAAATTAGAGTCAGTGAGATGTGTTCTTTCCCCATAAATGTTACGTATGTTTACATCCAAGTGTTACATCGTGTGTGCCTAACCTGTAAATTTAGGTTAAGAATATGTTGACGCACCGACGTGTAAAACTCTACATGTAATATTATATTTCATAATAATGTTGTTTTATTTCAGAAGGGTTCATTCATATTCTGTTTATTAAATCAGTGTCCAACATGTCTCCCAACCACAATGCACGAAGTGCATGAAATGTCACGTGATACAAAAATAAGGTAAGTGAGTGGGGATACTACATCATATTTGCAGCCCAGTTATAGTTGACGTCCAGTGTAAATGTTTGTTAATTTTAAGAGAGATTATGTCATTTAAGTCAAGTGTCACAATGTATTGCGAAAAGAAGACGCATCGCTTCTTATGAATCCACGCATATCTCTTTACTATAGCACACGCTATAATTAATTGTACGATAATTTTTACAAGACGCAATCTCTGCGCGTCCCATTCGTTTGTCGGATGTGTGAAATTATAACATTAAGTCAGTAGTGGACATTAACATCCTGTACTAAGAGGAGTACCAAATCAGAAAATTGAGGTTAGGATGCCGTCGCCCTTAGGTCAGCCGCCATAAGAGGCGAACACGTGGCAAAACTAACCCCACTTTTCATTAACTTGTTTATATTAAATGTTACAGGGAATTTCAACGTCAGTAACATAATGTACACAATCAATTTAGCGTGTGGCAATAATAGGTTAAAAAGGGGAAGTATTAATTAACACACAAAACGTGTGCCAAGACAGGCAACGTTGTACACTTAAGTGTAAGTACACGGTATGTCGACCGTCATAAGTCACGTACGTTTTATATTTTATATTTGTCTTTAAACGATTTCAGAGTGTAATTCACATTAAAATCTTCCATCTGCCATCAGTAATTTTACTACATGAATTAAATAATTCTAATTAACGGTACCTACTTTCATCCCAAGGCGGGAATGGCCAGCCTCTGAGAGGGCAGCGCGCCATAGCCAGTCAATAGCGTCATCGCGTCACCGTCGAGCGGACATGCGGTTCGCGTACTCCCCAGACCTTCACGTTTAAAGTTGGATTTACGATAACCCGGCAGTCCGACAAAACAGCCCCGACACAGAGAAAAATTTTTCATCAGTCAATCAGGAGCAAGGTCACCCCGACAAAAGTAGATTCTATTTCTACTTTCGTCGGGCGTCGGACCGGCCGGCCTCGCTTGGTAGTAGAAAATAAAACAACATTACAAAACAAAATGTCATGCGGATTTCACTACTGTGGTAATTTTCACATTAAACATATGTTTTTTATGTGTACATCCCTGTTTTCTTGTAACAGAAAGCTAGTGAATGGACGAAAATAAATATGTGTGGAAAAATAACTGCTCCAAAATCCAAAAATACTTCGTTTACCAAGTTATCAAAACAAAATAGTGTACGATGATCTGCGATTTCTTCACATTATATAGTAAGTTACTGGCCATGTTAGGATTTTGCCGAAAGCCACGCAACACTTGTCGGAAGGAAACTGTCGGGGTATTGTAAACATTGGCTAATTTTTTGGTGGCGGAAATGGTCGGGCTGTAACGTCGTGTCTGACTGTCGGAAAGACCTCGTCGTTGCATTGTAAATCCAGCATAAGACTCATCATATAGTGTATCAATAGTAATTACGTAAATCAGGAACGTTTTAAATCTTTTCATCCGGGGAGAGTGCTACTCGACAACCCAGATCGTATTTTCACGACTGGGACGTGGTGTAAAAGTAATCATTGTGTAGGTGTTCGCGCCTTTTTGGTTCAGCATAAGAGTACTCCGTGCTATCGTGGAGAATAATCATGCTTGTGCCTCGCGTGAGGAGTGATAATGGATAAAAGATGATCGTCGCGAATATACATCATTTTTATTTGTTCTGGCCGCTTCTCGATCACATTACCCGTGGAAAAAAAATTAACGTAGCAAAGTCTTGGCGTGGGGATGGCCTTAACAGTTCCTGTCGTAAGTTGGATGAGCGTGTAGAGGGAGCTCTGATATCCTCGACTAGACCAGGCACTTGGATTTATAGCATAACGGACAACAGCAGCAATGGAAGTTGGGGCATCAGAGGGCCACTAAGGATGAACGGCCCACGACCCCACATCATCGTGTACTCGACTGAGCGAGGACTGGCGCCCACCTGGTAAAACTGAACCTCGCAACCGTACATCCTAACCTAGTATCAATTCTCTGGTACCCAGATCAAAATCACATCAACAGTGGAACTGAAACATATTTGTTGGTGTATGTTATATAATTTATACGAGAAAACATTTTGTCAGCTGGAAATCGCCCGTTTTCAAATCCCATTTTTCTTAATGTAATTTTATCAGCAATTACATATTTCTGCCATAGGTGTCAGCCAATTTGCTTAAAAACATTAATAGACTATATGTAGTACTTTTTTGCACGGGAAAGTATACTATAGCCGCCTTCCATTATTCCTGACGAGCACTGAAATCACTGATGGTTTATCAGTGTACGCCAACAATAAGTGAACAGTAGTCAGTAAGCAGAAAATATTTCTCTTCGTCAATAAATATATTTATATTGGAACATCTGGCAGTAGTATTCCCGCATGCAGGAAAATATAAACAAGTATGGTGGACACGCTGATCTCACTAAATCTCATAAAGCATTTGGACCAAAACAGTAAAAATGTTACTCACCTTCTTCTGCTTTTTTGGCATCTTATGACGGCACCACAATATTATAAGTGATTGCCTCTGCACCTTGTAGCGTCATATGGCGGCGCTACACGCTTTAGGTAGAGCGCAGTTTAGATAACAGCCGGGCGGGTTGTTTTATAAACTTGCCCTCTAGATAGCCCGGCTATATAAGAGGCCGGGAGGCCCACGCTGCCCCCTCTCTCCAACCACAGCTGACCGCAAGACATCCACGTGTGAACAGTGTGTGATCGAGGCTGAAGAGGCGAGCATCCACTTGCCCCTGGGCAGAGAGGTACCGAGGCCGAAGTTAAAGGATGAACAGATTACGCGTAGTGGTAGGGACCAATGCCTGTATCGCAACATCGTCCCCAACCCCTATTGTAATTAATATTACTGGCAAGGATAGGGATTAGCTGCGACGTGGCAATTGGAGTTAACATATTGTGATTGTGTCTAAACGTAACTTGCTATTTGTATTAAGGACACGACGTGTGAGTAGAAGTAACTTGTTATCCCCTGTATTCTTGTTGTAATTGCTGTTCACGAGATTTGTGTTGTTATTAATTAAATATATATATATAATCCTATATACTACTAAGCTCTCCCTGAGTAAACCCCTGAACACTCTTACCTCCACTTAAGGTGAAGTGAGTAATTGGAAGGAAGGAGAAAGAGCAAATTATAAATAGAAGGTAGGGAGTTGTTTCAACATGTACCTTCCGTGAGTATAATTTCTTCGAACATGACTTGAACTTCCGGCAAACCTAGGGTTTACCTGGCAACACTGACGTTTTCAGCACCAGTAAAAGCCGCGATTTCAGTAACGGTTGTAGCCTCGCACAGGGTGACTTCTCAGATGTGACCACCAGTGGCCATCACTGCCTTCAGCAGTATCGGAACAATAGCTGACGTTACTGAAATTACTGACTAATGAAATCCGTGAGTAACGGAAGGCAGCCAAGATCACCAAATACACTAGAGAATTCCCTGTATTTAATATCACTCTTCCGACAATAACTGGAGATGGCATTGAATATGCATATTCGTCATCGCCACATTGTTACACCAAAAACATTGAAAATTTTTATGCAATTTTTGTGTATTTAATGCTTTTAAAATGTGGACTTTTTAAACGAATAGCAACTGACTAGCTAAACCTTCAGATGAAATCCCAACATGCCCTGATACAATGGTGCCAATTTAATTGTGATAGGTTAGGTTTCGAGCTTTGTGGGCGTCACAATATGACGGAGAGGATTCACTATATTAAGGTAGGAATAACATTCGATGTCATTCTACGATGTCATTGAAGAAGCTTCTTCGACCATCGCCATATTGTGACACCGAAAATATTGAAAATGTTGAGGCAGATTTGTGTATTGTAGCATGTAAAATGTGAAAGTTTTTAAATAAATGACAACTAACGTTTGTTGCAGATTTCTGTACATATTTGTTTTTGTTATTTATTGTAAACCATTCATCTGACTTCCTGTTGTTGCCCGATGGTAATGGTTCCGGGAGTGTAAAGAAAAATAATAAATAAATAATGAAGCTAAACTTTCAGGCCATTTCTCAATATGTTCTGATACAATAGTATCAATTTAATTGCGACGGGTTAGGTTCCCAATGCTGCGAGGTATACTCTGACGGTTTTCGAATGCTTAGAAAGGTGTAAGACGGTCAGCGGACGGTGGTCCAGTGGTCAGAATAAAAATTAGAAAATTGAGGAGTGATTTTGTCTGGATGAGGTGATTGGAATTATGTTGTATTACCCGGGGCGCCAGCCACTATCCAGACCTAGTGCCGTTCGTAAAGCAGAATCTTCCTTTACTCTCTGGGTCGTGCAGCCGACGACCATTGGCAGCTACCCTTCCTCTGTGCTGCGTAGTAGATGTGTAATACGGGTCCTGGCGCAGAACGATTTTTTCGGTAATTTCCTCCAAAAGTATTTTAAAAAATAGCATCAACTGTTTCTTGTTATTTTTAACGAAAGTACAGCAAAAAAATTTAAAACTGAAAATCTGAAATTCGATGAAAAAACGATCAAAAACAAGCAAATTAAAGTCAAATCAATAGCATTTATCAATTTTATTCAACATAAGTAAAAGAAACACCAATAAGAATTTTTTTAAGTATAATAATAAAGAACCATGATCATTACTGATTTCGTAATCCCACCCATCACAATAATCCAAAGTATAAACATCTTCTTTAAAATTAGAAAATTTATCTGTTCTTCAATAATTTTTATTGATTTTGAAAACAGTTTTGAAATTAACTGTCTAATTCTTTATCAATGGAAGTTGCTACTTTTATAATTCATATCAATAAACCAATCTTCTAAAAGTTCTATAATGTGATCCATTTATAATATTTAAAATTTATGTATGTTTTGTAAAAAGTGATATTATGAGAAAAATTTAATTAGAATTATGAAAATGATTTTTTATTTTATAAATAATTCATCTGTATTTCTAAAAAAAAAAAAAAAAATCGTAAAAGTTTACATGTAACCACTCAACTACGAGTCTAAAATATACTATTATATTATCGGAACAATGTGTTGATTCCTCCATTTAATAATGTTAGAATTTATAAATCTTCAGTAATTCTTTCTTTCAAATGGTAACTGCTTCGACATCTTTATTAAAAATCAACACTCATTTTTATGTTTGTTTTTTCTTTAACTACGGTTGTTTTTCTGTATGACAATCAATGACATATGAAGGTATTCGCCCCTAAAATGAATAGTAATTAATATCACCATCAAAGTTTATAGTTGGTTTATAATAAAGTTCATTATTTCTATAGCTGGTATCTAGTTTGGTTTTTGAATTTCTAAAATCATTATAAGCAAGGAATTGTTTATGATAAACACCATTTTTAATGTCTAGATTCCAGTTTTCTGTAGGAAAAAATTCATTTCTACAATTTTTAACATAAATATTTCTTACACTACAATGATCAAAGATAGCAGCATGTTTATGCTGTTCAGCACGAGTTTTTTTTATTAAGTTGAAAACCTACAACTACGAAATAAGGCATATCAAATTGTAGATTATTAAACTGATCTTTTCTATCGAAGCTAAAAACATTTGATTTTGCAGGAACTTATCTTTATAAAAATTGCCAATAATCAAAACTAATAGATATTTTTGTATCCTTGTACATTTTTTCTTTAATTGCAATGGCGGTGTTAGATTCATATTCAACAACGGGCCACATAATTTCTAATTTTTGAATATATATTTTTTAACAGGATCAGGACGATATTTAGTAACTTTATCATCTTTATTTAAAGTTTCATAAAGAAATAAACAGTTGTTATCCGATGAATTACGAAAAAAAAAGTCATTTTATAGTCACCTTTCCAATAAACTTCATTGTTATCCCGAATAAAACCAAACATATATCTAAGAGGATAGATTATTTAATTTGTTTTATTACTAGAAACAGTTTTAACTTCATTTGCTATATGACTAGAAACATATTTATATCTATACAGATTACCAACAGCAGTAAATGCTAAATAATTTTGTTCACTTTGTGATCTTAAAGCATTCATCATTGTTGTTGTTATACCCGGATTATCAATAGCTTCAATAATATTTCCATGTTTTGAGATTTCTACTCTAGAAAATTGGAAAAGGAAAGAAATTTAAACAAACAACAATATTATCTGATTCACCATAGTTTACCTCAGCTCCAACCTTATCTCTCTTTAGTAAACTAAATTGCTCATAAACATAAGCATAATTTGGAAAATAAAAGACATTACCTATAGGAATATCAAATTCGATTATATTATTGTAAATATTTAAATTTCCCCTATTTTGATCAGTTGGAGGAAAAGTCTGCCTCCCAAAACTCTCAATATTTTTGTAACTCACTTATAAGTAAAAATTTTTATATATTAATGGCATAATCAAAGGGAGTTTCTCGAGTTAAATTAGTCATTGAAAGATATAAAAAATATATAAAAAGCACCATGCAAAAGAATATGAAAAAAATAATAAGAAAGAACTACCATTAATCGACGAATTACGAAATATATGTTAAAAAAGAAGATAAATTAAGTGAAGAAATTAAAGATTTAATAACAACACTAGTTAGCGTAGCAGCAAAAAAAAATAGATTATCCACAAACACAAGAAGAAACGTAGTTTGAAAGACAATTATTCTCAAAATCTCCTAATTTGGAAGAGCAAATGAGAATTGTACCATAGAAAAATTTACCACATGCAGTGTCTGATTCGACACGTACGGCGTCTGATTCGACTACAAATCTTGGAAAAGAACTTTCTCACAAAATAAATGTTATCAATGCACAACATGGGTTATGAGATGGACAAAATGTTTTCATTGGGGATACAAAAGTGAAGGTAGGTGATGATAAAATATCTGTTAAAAATAAAGAATATGAATTAACAGAAGGCCTTTATAATTTGTAAACAAAAAAGAAGAAGAAGATCGTAAGGATAATTTCACTGATAATGACTACAAAAACTACACGGAGATTGTTTTAGATATCAATGTCGCATCCCAAGAATTTAATTCAAAAAAGAAAATAAACTCAAATAGGAGTTGGAAATATAGAAAAACAATTCGACGAATTTATCATAACTATATAAAAGAATCATTCAAAATCAGTGCCAAACACGCTTGAAAGACCAACTCCTTCAAGAATTCCTAGATCTGGAGATGGTATAAAAAATACAACAATTTACCAAAAGAACACATTTGGACGGGTGACATTAGAAACTTGATTGATAGATTATTAGTTGTTCATGCCGAAAAAATGCTAGAAATAACAATCATTACAATAAAAAATTAAGCATAATGAATATGCTAAACAATAATTTTTCTGATTTTGTTATAAACAATCCAAAAGGAATATTCTATCTTATAAAAGTTTTAAATATAATTCCACACACATTTTGGAGCTCTGAACATCATGGTAAGTGTATAATAAATTGGGCATAAAATAAATGCATTTGCCAGGCTATTATATATATATATATATATATATATATATATATATATATATATATATATATGGAAATAACGAGTATAATTTTCAATATTCCCTTCGAGGAATTATAAAATATTGGTATAGGTAAATTTTTAACAAATTATCAAATTTAGAGAAAAAAAATTGAAAGGCAAAAGCTTCAAATTAACTTTATATTTCTTTTCGACATCGTAGAATTACTAGTCTAGCTGATCCTATAGATGAAGATGATGGACTCAATAAAAGATTTTTTGTTAAAGAAATAGCTGATTAAGCTTTTAAAAATGACATAGAATCAAAATACAACACTAGTGTTTCTCATTAAAAAGCATATGTACAATACAATCAAAATACAATACCATTGTTACCACTTTACAAGATGAACTTAGTGAACTTTTTGTTTACACAAAAGATTGTTTCTATTCTAAATCTTAGAGTTAGTAATATGCCTGATCCTGTAGATGGAAAAAATGCAGTCAAAAGATATTTCAAGAAAGAAATAACTGATAAATTGCAAAATTTAAACAAATCAGTTTCGAATTATTGTGATACACTTGTTAACTTGAAAATCGAAAACTGTAAGGAAGAAATCTCACATATATTTTATTTACCTGCAAAGTGGAATAAAAGTATTGATAATTTTCTCTTAGATACTGTGACTGTTATTAAGGGATCTCACAAAATAGATTACAGAAAGCCTTTTGATTTTAAGGGAGGTGATATTTTAAATTTTAAAATAAAAAACTGAAATACCTGAATATGATGATGGCTTGATGACCACAATAGGAGTATTCGTAAAATACATTTGTTAATTTTTTCTATTAAATCGAGAATACGTGGTGCTTGAAGTGTAAAAAGGTCACTAAAAATAATAATATAAAAATAGAAAATATCGAAAATCATCGAATGGTCAAAAAAAGTAAATGTTCTGTATGTAATTCTACTAAATCAACATGTAAAAAAAATGTTCAATGTAAGAGAAGGCATAATCGATGAATTATATAAACCAGCAAGAGGAAGTTTCTCCAGAAGGAAAGTAATATCATATGGAATCGATGATTTGTGTCAAATTGATCTTGTTGAAATGGATACTGGCAATTTGAAAGGCATAACGCATATAAATAACAGATGCAAGTATATTATGACAATTATTGATGTTTTTCAAAATATGCATTTTCTCTGCCAATTAAAGACAAAACAGCAAAAAATGTAGTAAATGCTTTAGAATCTATATTGATGAAAAGTAAACCACACAATATACAAAGCGACAATGGGTCCGAATTTTATAATAATTATTCATCTTTTAGCAAATTCAAAGCTAGTGTTGTAAAATGATTTTATCTAACTTTGAAAAATATAATGTGGAAGAAATTTGCCTTGAATGGAATCTATAAATGGACCAATATACTAGACAATTTAGTAAAAGAATACAACAACACAAAAAACAGAACTATTGGCATGAAACCCATTGATGTTGATAAGGGCAATGAAAAAAATTTAATGCAAACAAATTTTTCATACATGCTTACTAAAGCGAAATACAAAGTTGGAGATGTCATCCACATGAGCAAACCAAACAAATGTTTTCAGAAGGGTTATACTGCTAATTGGTCAACAGAGTTGTTTACTATTCATAAAGTTATAATTATGATGTGCCTTCTTACAAATTAAAAGATAGTAAAAAAAAATAGAAGGCTGTTTTTATGAATTCAAAATTATGAAAACAGACTACCCCAATGAATATTTGGTCGAAAAAGTCTTAAAAACTAAAGGCGATAAAATTTATGTGAAATGGCTAGGTTTTGGTAATTCACATAACTCTTGGATTAATAAAATAATGTTTTGTAATTTTGTATAATTTTCTGTAAGGATCACAGTCATGCAGGAACATGATTATGAAGGTTAATCATTTCAAACGCAACATCATTTTACATACATAAAATGTGTTCAATGTTCGTTCATCATTCGTTCAGCGTTCGTTCATCATTCATTTATTGTTCATTCAATGCACATTTCACTTATGGTGGGCATTTTATTTTTAAATATTTCAAAAGGTTTATGAGCAATTTAATGCCACACCGGGGACCTGTTTATTTTTTAGTTTAGAGATATCTCTATCATGCCAGTGACCCATTTTTTTTCCAGCCCTAATTAGGATCATTAAAACTCCATTTGGAGAAACCCGTCGCTTCACCACCGGCTGGCCAATATTTTTAGTGGAGAAGTTCAGGTTTTTTTTATTTCTTATGGTACCCCTTCTCATATAGTGAGGCATCATTCACTATATGAGAACACCCCAGCTTATACATCTGTTATATCACAAGTGTTGTATAGAGAGCACTTGTTTCAGAAGCTTGAGACTGCCATTTTCATTTGCATCAATACTTTTACATTGCTTGTATGAGCAAGAGCAAGGTTTTTGGTTCAAATTTAGAATGATTGGGTGATAATCTAACAGTGCAAATATTGGTGCCTTATATTTACACTATTAAATTATTTGCTCAGACCACAGATCGAACCAACAACCTTTGCATTTGAAATGAAACTCATTGCTGCTGAGCATGGCGATAAAACGTACAAGACGACTATTAAAAGTCTTCATGTGGTGAGATACTGTGAGCTGGAAGCCTGTTATCAAGAGTTGTGCAAGAGTGTTTGGCTTGTGGCTACTAGATAGCAACACAGTTGTGACAACATATTTCCTGTTGCAGAGAAAGGTCGCTGTTGTCGCAGACAAGGGAGTCATGTCGAGGCAGAGTGCACTTCAGGATTGCTTTTTTCCTGCTGCCAGTAAGATAGTGTGCTCATTGCGGATATAGATAAATGATGCTCATATACATCTCACAAGACAGAGTAAGAATATAACATTTTTTATTTGATTTCTGTACTTGCCTTCCCTAATATTTCTGCGCAAATCTATTGTGATAAATTCCAAAATCTTTGTCCCAGCACTTTGCACAAAGGTCTTCGAATTTATCAAAAGTCATATCTCCACCAACAAAATCACTTAGATTTGCATTATCTTGTCGAAATACACATAAAAAGTTTGCATTATCCCTTACTAAATGTTAAGGTACTTTCGAATATATTTGTGCCAAATAAAATTTAACAATGTTTTTATGCCTTCCCATAGTAAATATTCGCAGATGACATCCTGGTTTTCTAAAATTATATTGTCAAATATAACTAGAGATTTGTTTTCACATTGATCTAAAGGAATCATTTCATAGTTGCTATTTAAAAAATAAGCCATAATTTCATTAAACTCTTTGGATATTGCACCAAAGTCTTTTTGTAACTCAATATAATTATGTTGATTGAAACTTTTTGAGCAAATATACAATTTATTTAAATTTAGCCATCATGGCTTATATATAAAATTTATCATTAAATTAGTCTTGCCAAATTATTAGGCCCAACAATTAAGCCTCTTATGTTATCGGGCAATAATTCACCATTTTTTTTATTCATAGAATTTTCTTTGGAAATTAAAACACCAAAACCCCAATTCGATTTTTTCATTTGATATGATAATTTTTGTAATAAATGGATAATAGAGTGTTTAGGTTAACAAATAACAGTTCCATTCTATGAAAGAAGCTTCGCTATGATATATTTCATAAAGATAAATCGATTCAATCAGTTAGTTTCCATGCAAAATTTTAACACCAAATATAGACAATAATACTATAACAGATATTGAAAAATTGAGTGCTGCATTTGATAAGAATGAAGTTATCACTATTCTTAGAGGCCAATATGATGTTTAATCTTTAAAAGAAGCAATAAATTCAATCAATCCATTTTCAATAAATAACATTGAATTGAGAGCAGACAATGTGAAAAATAGTTGTGGTTAAATCTAAGTTTGATAATAAACTTGATGATCGACTATCTGATTAATATCCTTAATAAAAAAAGACAAGATTGTTGTTGGTACTAAATGACTAATTTCGACACTTTTAAAACAATAAATGTTCATTGTAACTTGGCTTATGTTATGATTATCAAATATGATGAGTCAAAACCATTTATAAACAGATATAATAGCCAGTTTTCCACCAAAAACAATGTATAGGTTTAGAGATTCTATTATTTATGAGCCTGCATATTCAATTTGTTTATAAAATTAATAATGAATGTTCTAATCAAATTGATTTGGAAATTAGGGATGAATATGGTAAATTGACTGATTTTGACAGTGCTGATATCGATATTGTTTAGAAACTAAAGAAGTTTAAAGATGTCTCTTGGACGCCTTTAATATCTCCAAAATATAATAATATAAAAAATTATTATAAATTATTGATTTTGATACCCATATGGTAATGTATCTATTTTATTTCTTGTACAACCCTTTTGTCATTATAAGGACTTAATGAGATTTTATTAACTTTTACTGTATATATTTCATGTTTTTTTCTCGATATTAAATTCATTGTTCTATATTATATTTTCTCTTTAAACAAACCATTCTTGCAGTTCTCAAATGTAATTCTCATGTTAATAACACATTCTTTGCTCCTTTTGATCTTTTATTCTTTTTATTATCAACTCTATATGCATGTATTTTTGCTCTTTAATCAACCAATTCTTTCATTATTTTGCCACTCCATTACTTTTCTATTTTACCTATAACTTTCTTATTTATTTGTGGCATGTTATAGATACTATCATTTGAATAATCACATGTATCAACTTTTCCTATCATCGACTTCATATATTCATACAAATCTTCTCTTTTTATGACATAATTGTACTAATCAGTATCTTGATATCACATTTCTATTTTATCACAATAATTTGGTTTCATAACTTTATAAGTAAAATCATACATTAACTCTTTAGATATGTTTAAAATTGGCATTTGCACATAAATTGATTTATTCAATTTTACATTTATTTTATCCATATATAGGGCTGCAAGATTCTCGTTAAATATAGTACTTTTCTTAAAATTTAGTTTTGCTACTAACTTTTCTCATTTTTCTGCATCTGATATTAATCTTATACCTACTCTGTTTCATATATTTTCCATTGTTTTACCAAGCACAGAATTATTCATCAGCTTATAAAAATCTTTTTCAAAGTAATTTTTTGCATTAGTTCTCATTGGTGTATATCAATCTATAAACTTCTTCAACCAAATGGACTGATCGAATTTGTCAATATTCTATGTATTTTATTAAGTTGTAAACCATTATTTAGACACTGTTTTAAATGACGATAGTGAAATACATACTCTTCTTTTTTATGTAAAGTTGTTAACAATTTAGATTGCTTTGTTCCAGGAACTACCTTATTTCTGGGCAGAATGGTAGATCTTTATGTAATTTATGCAGTTCTTGCAGGTATTCTAAATAAACTTTTAATATATAACCACCTTCTTTGCAATGGTACATGACCGCACCCATCATCTCCTGGCTGGGGATGGTCTGTAAAAACAGTGGTTGCATGGGGTCATACCAGGCTAATATTGGGCACATCCTGAACTCCTCCTCAACCCCTTAAATAGTCTGTTCTGCTACGCTTATACACACGAATTGGTTCTGTGGTGAACGAAGTGCAGTTAATGGTGCTGTTAATATTGCAGACTCCTTTATGTACTCACAAATCTAGTTTATTAAGCCGAAAAATGTCCGTACCTGCTTGCATGTCATGGCGGATGATGCTGGTAAGTTAATCGTAATTATTCTGGATTTGGAGTTTTCCCTCTCTCACTTATTACATGCCCTAGGAAATCGAACTCAATCTTGCCTATGTGACATTTCTTTACCTCATATGTCAAACCACTCAGAGCAAGCCTTTCTAGCATGACTGATAAATGGTGCATGTGATCTTCCCAGGTTTCCAACCATAATTTCACATCATCTATATAGGCGAGAGTGAAGTTACCTATCAGACTGTCTAACACATGCACCATCATTACTTGAAAAGTCACTGAGGCATACTTCAAGCTGACGTGGTGGAAGAATGAGACACAAGGAGATATAGCTGGTGAGGTTATCTTGGGGGAAGTTTAGGATATATTGTTACCAGTTTGGGTGTCAGTGCAGAGCACGAGAGTCAGGGGTTGTGAAATCTGACGGGTTAATGACCTTTCCTTGGAGTCCCGAAGTCATTCCTGTGATGAACACTCCTGGTGCGAAGAAAGTGGAAGTTCCAACGAGCTATATTCTTTAGGCTTAAGCTAGTAAGGGCTCTCAGCCTCCCTTAAATGCCACTATAAATCACGTTGGATTGTTGCAGCCACCCAATGCCGTAAACACATGTAGAAATTTCAGGTTTAAAATATCCCTCAGTGGTTAAGTTGACAGATGGATCAATAAATATTCCATACGCAGAGGTTTCTCATGACATGATGTTTTATTTAGTTGAACCCTCATATGAGGCACAAAAGTGCTATAGCTCAGAGAGCTCTGACATGGTAATAAAAAGGTGCGAAACCGACCAAGAATTACATTGCAAAAATTAAGGTCCTGTCGTGACCAAAAGAACTGGACTTTGGGGTAGCATAAGCCCTGGGGTAACGAGAAAAACAGAAATGTTCCAATAAACTAAGATTTAAATTATTGCAGCTACATGACTGGTAACAAAAGTTTAAGACACCGGAGCGGGCTCACGCACAACCTGTCCCACTGGGTACATTGATGCTACTGATTAACATGGCAGCACGAGAGCCAGCGCATAAATGCAGCTTCCCCTGTGCTAGACAAATTCCTGTTATTCTGGTAAACTATAACAATTAAAATTAATGAAGACGGGAATGGCACACAGGTGGTAAAAATATTACATATTGCACTTTAAATTGTTTTTTAAATATACAGAAAGAAAATAAAAATCAATTTGGAACGGCACTGACATGTTCACAAATGCATATCCATTTGTCCTTTCCTTAACCTAAATATGCAGATTTTCACACGTTGTGCATGACCTTCATATTGGGAGATTCATCCCGTATGCATGTGTCCACTTATCGTTTATTGATATCTCCAGGTGGCATTTTATATTAAAGTATAAAATGCTTTAAAGGAATATTGGTATTCGGACACACTTTGTTTATGTCTGCGGACAACAGTCCTTGGCCATGCGGTCGGTACGTGGCCTCCGCCACTTGTCTCTGCTGGTCAATCCCTGGTTATGTTATCTATGCCTGACTGTGTGATATTATCTCTGGCGGACTTCAAAACAATAACAACATGAAAAGTAAACTCTGCATGAAAATACACAAACCCTTCTAAAATATCTATAAGAATGTTAAGTTACGTCCCTGAGTGGAAATGTGCACTTTAGGGTATTTAAACATTACATAATGAGACTTCGCATAATAACACTACAACTATTTTGTGTATGCGGATTGTGTACACGTAACCTACCTTATCATATTCGTGAGGACTTTATTATACAACACAACACTAGAAAGTAAACAACACAACTGTCAAAGAAAACATAATATATTCTCCGGTTAATATCGCATGAATATTCCATACACGGCTTGTGTGCACAGCACACACCTTTGCAAACATGGATACACTTTAAGTTTAATAATATTACATGAATGTGCAACACTACTCTCGCCAAACGTGAACAAACAGATGTTATGTGACACGGGGCACTCGGGCGCACACATGGCAATTACACTTAAGCACTTTACACAACTTATTATGTGAATATTAGAAAGGCCATTTCAAAAGAAATAAAATAACTTATACACTGATGTGCTGCACTAATGCATTACTAAACACTGTCGAATGGAACACAGGCAGTGGCACTGATGTATATCGTGGTCGATGAATGCCTCTGGTAGATGTGCTGGCGATGGGGAGAACGGCCTGACACTATCAGTTCATGTCAAATGCTCCCTCTATGGAGCCCGTTCTCTCGTCCACTGCAGATTCTAGCAGCAACAGGTGGGTGGCTTCAAGATACCATGTGGCAGCCGGTTGTAGCTGCCATGTTGTTGTTGTGTCTGAAGTGGGCGTGGCCACTGGCTCATAGTGTGCGGTGGCGCTTTGCGGGTTACGGCAGTCGCAGGGGCTTGGCCGCACGTCACACATGGGATGTGGCAAGCTCTGTGAGCACGTGTTGAGCGATTGGGCGGTGAGGAAAGTTACTCTGCTCCCGACTCGTTACTGCTTTCGTCCGTCATGGGATATCGGCATCCTGGTGGCTTTGCGATGTTATCAGAGGGCGCTCTCACCTGGCGATCCAATTCGCCCTCAGGTGGTTCCCCTTCCTCGCTGTCGGGGCGGTGTCACTGTCCTCCAGCATCTCAATGACTGCATGATCTTGACATGGTCTGTACGTGAGCATATCTTCTGCCCAAGCTCTTGTGGATCTGGGTGCGTCGAGAGTCGCAGCATTGGGCGTACTCGGTGTGGTGATGTCATTGTTCCCTGAATTTTCTGCCTCACTAAGTATCGCGGTCAAGTTAACATTTTCCGTGGAATATTTCTGCCTCTGGCGACGGGATGCTGGGCATCGCTATGTCTTCCCTCACGAGGCATAAGGCATCCTGTTGAAATGTGGCAGTGCGACGATTTTTCAGACGGACGTTGTAGCATGATTTGCCTTTGGTGGGGATGACCATGTGTTGTCCTGTCCATTTCGCAGCAAAACCACCACAGAAATTTTTTTGTAGTGCAGATAGACTTGTTGGTGGGGCTGGAGTGGAAGGAGGGGCAATCGGAGGTCGGCAACCACGAGGTCAAGTAGCATCTCTGTTGTTCTTGTGCCTCCCTTATCGCCCTTTCTCTTCCCTCTTCTCTGTTCGCCCCACCATCGGGGTCGGTAGCCCGCTGCCTCATCCTACTGTGGAACTCTCCCGTGAGGGAAAGGTCGCATCCCTAGAGCAGCTGGGCTGATGTTAAACCCGTTGCTTCGTTCACCCTGCGGCATAATGTGAATAAAGCTGCGGGTAAGTGCTCAGTCCAGGACGCATGATTTGCACCCATGCACAAACGTAGTTGAATTTTACGTCCTGGTTTCTACGATCAGTAAGGTTTGCTCATGGATGGTAATTAATTTTTGCATGATTCACCACACCCCATTTCGTACACAAGTCTCTCCACACATGTCCCGTGAATTGTGTCCCGTTATCACTCAACAACACATGTGAAAAACCAAAGTAGGTGAAATAATTTTTGTTGTGTAGAGGTTTTCCAATCGTGCATGCTCGCGCACAGGAATGCGGGTATGTCTCTATCCAGCGGGAAAGTAGATCCATTATGACGACCACAAATCTCTTATCGGCCAATTTTCTTGGGTAGGGTACCATAAAATCATTGGCAATTGTTTAGAACAGTTCTTTGGGTTCACGTGCATGTTGTTGCTGGAGTCCATCTTGTCGCCTGCTTTTATAGTGGCTACACTAGTTGCACTCGCTGACAAAAGCTCATGTATGTTTGGCAACCCCGGGCCAGTGGAAATACCGAGTAATATTCTGCTGCATTAGGTTGGCACCTGGATGTCCTGCGAGTTCATTTGCATGTGCGTGTCGGAGTACAGCATCGCAAGCATCTGGTGGTACATAGGCACACCACATGTCACTGTTGACATTAACTCGCGATTCTAAGCAGTCATTAACAGCACACAATTTCTCCATCACTCGTTCTGAACACTTACATTTCCATTCGCAGGAAACTGGGCATCTGTTCTGCTCTATGATTACCTGTTCTCGGAGCGCATCTAGCGTACAGGCGGCTGGTGTTACTCTGATGTTTGAACAATGTGCAGGTTGTGTGATGTTTACTTCGTGTGCTTGGGGAGGGGTGGGGGAGAATATGTATTCCCACTCGTCCTCGTCTTACGCTACTACTCCCCCAGGGGAGCAGGACAGGTGGTCAGCGAGCTGATTATCCTCACCTGTCACATGCTACACATCGAAATCGAAAGAATGTAAAGACAGGGCACAGCAAGTGAGTTTGCTGTGACTTTACTGGGTGTTGTAGAGCTGCAACAATCTCCATTGTCTGTTTGGATAGTGAATCGTCTGTACTCGAGCTGCTGACTGGTTTTTTTTTTTTTTTTTTAGTATCCAGACGATGGTGAGGCACTCGCACTCGTTCACATCGTATCTGTGTTCTGCTGTTCCGAATTTAGCACTGCCGAAATCAATTATTCGTTGTGTTCCATCGTCCGTCATTTGGAACAACACTGCCCCCGTCCTTTTTCACTTGCATCCTTCTGCATGTAAACATGTTATGCCAGATTGTAAGGGACAAGTGCGGTACACTCGCGGAAGTGACGTTTTAGTTCTGCGAAACTGTCCTGCTGCCTCGCGGTCCACCGGAACCAGAAGTTTGGGGACATCAATTACGTTAGGGGCACTGTTACAATAGTGAACTCTGGCACGTATTCGCATATCCAGTTCGCGAGTCCGAAGAACTTGCGAAGTTGTTTACATATTGCAGGCATGGCACAATCTTCAATTAATTGTAGTTATTTAGTAGTGGGGCGACTTCCATGCTCGTCAACAATGTGGCTGAGGAATTGAATGCATGCATTTCCTAGATGATATATCTTGTTGACACGTGTGAACTTATTGATCGCAAGACATTCTAAGACCAACAATAGATTATGTACATGGTCTTCGAAGGACTTAGACCATATAATGATGTCGCCCAGGTAGGTCAATAACAAGTCACTAATGTAGCCATCCAGGACGTATATCATTATACCCTGGTAAGTGGACTGGGCGCATTTTAGGCCGAATGGCATGGAGCAGATTTGAAAGCACCTGCCATCTGGTTCTGCGAAAGCGGTCTTATTATGGTCTGATGGACGAACTAGTATCTGCCAATACCCATTTTTTCACGTCGATTGTAGTCATAACTCGTGCATGTCCCAAGCTGTTCAGGGCATCTTTCACGTTGATATACAGGGGGGGGGGGAGGACTCTCGATGACGAGATTGAGAAGTCTGAAGTCGATACAAAAATGCCATAAGCTGTCCTTCTTCGGAGCTAACATGATGGCAGCATTATAGTGACTGTCCGACGGCTCTATCATGCCCTCCCATAGCATCTCATGAATTTGTTCATTGATGATTTTTCGTTGGTGTGGGTAGTGCCACTGCAGTGAGTCAAACACAGGTTTATCTGTAGTCAGCGGAATACAGTGTTCAGCTATGGTCGTCCTCTGTAGCGGGTCGACCATAGTGGATACGTCTCGTCGCTCATTCAATAGATGTTCTACTACCTCACGGAATTTAGGGGGCACTGAGTTGTCTAACTCGTCAAGTAACACAGGAGGTGTTTGCCCAGTTGTTCGTAGATCGCTGTTGTTACACAGTTCGGTACTAATTGGTCCCGAAATGGACGTTTCAGGCCATAGGTTAGACGACTGCATGTTGCTCGGATAACCAGGGCACACAGAGAATAACCTCTTCCATCAAGTCGCGTGACATGAAGAAGGTGGTCGTAGTTTCAATGTCCCGAATTTCTATGGTGATTGTAATTTCTCCTGCGCTCTTGACTGTTTGCTGTCTTGTAGCCAAACAAAATTACGTGAAGCCGCCATGTGAATAAGGACTCGACACAGGCAGTTGTTGACAAGAACTGAGATCCTAGTAAAACTGTTTTGATGTCATGTTGTTTGCATAAGCAGCAGGGGTTATGGAGACTGTTTAGAGACATTCGAATTCACCCTGGGGCAAATGGCATCAGGTCGTTTAGCCCCATTTTTAGTTTCCCGAGTGATGTTGATTTTGCTGTTGTACAGGGTAGTCTGCCCAGGTAAGGCACCTGTTGTCCAAGTGCGGGCCTCCGCACCATCTTCATGGTCTCGCCGGCTGATTAATTTCGCATCACGGGTCATAGGTGTTGCAGTCCGTCGGGTTATGTGAAATGTAAGTTTTTGTGGCTTGCATCCTGGCTTCGATTCGTGGTACCCCATGGAACATAAGTTGACCGATTCACCTCTTGCCTCGGATTAGTCTTCGGAGCAGCTGCTGTAGCATCTTCTGTCGTCTGCTCTTCCTTGGTGGTGCCTGGATCGTGGCGCGATTGAGCAGGAACTCCATCGCGGGTCGATTTTACAGCAATGCTGGCATACAGTAGTAGTACCATCTGAATATAGTATTTTTCAGTGGCGTGTATAACTGGAGCAAGGGCTGCTCTGTATTCATGCCGGGTTGTACTGGCAACCACTTCAAGCTTTTCCTTCAAAGACAGATTTGGATGGTAATTGCGGACCAGACTGTATCATCACTATGTTACAAACATAGTACTTTTTACACTTAGATTCATTAAAAAAACAGATAGTGAAAGAAATCATTTAAGTTATCACAAATGGTGACATAAAACTTTTTATTCGAAGTTAAGATATGGAATCGCTTTACCTCCATCGTTACCAACTTTACTGGACGCATGCCACTCGGTGCGCCCGTTAAAATATATGCAGGTGGGAGCAGTGACATTTTTCTAAGAATGATTTCTAAAGTGCTCACTTTATCGTGAACAGCCTTTAATGGTATTTTTCATAACAATTATTTCTTCACTAGGCATTACCAACACATGTATTTTCTCACTGTTTTAATTCATACTAACTATAAGTTGCATATTATAATTTATAGGCAAAATATAAATATGATTTCAATGTAACCAAAAATAAGGTGGGTATTTTAATGGTAGCACAAGTATAAAACGCTTGTGATACGTCACGTAATCAGGAAACTACCAAGCACGTTATATGGCACGGTATCTCGGCTCTGTGTGCGCAGTCTGCTGTAATAACCACACTAGCACGAACCCGCGATTCGCATCTACCACTGGGGATATGTCACGCTGAGTTCATTTAAACTTGTACATAATCGCACTTACACGGAGTGCGTTGAACGACAGTTGCGTGAAAAGGTGAGAACTATCGCATGTTTTAAATGAGGATGTTCGCAAACAGTGGCAGCTGCACGGATAACTTGGCCTAACTTGACATAACTGGGGACCTGTAAAATTCGCGTTGTTATTTGGGGACACATTAAACTTCAAACACGCGTACTTTTGCAATACGTTTATCATTGGACTATACTTAAGCTGAAACGCCGTGAGCAACTATGCGCCAATAGATGAACACTTCGCAATTTTGTGCCCCAACCACATGTAGTGAAATCAGGAAGGGAGTGACATCACGTCTAATGACCGGCCAATAGAGAAACGACATCGGCTTCAGTGCATACAGTACTTTGAAGTTTAGCCTGATTCCAAATAATAACGCGAATTTTGCAGGTCCCTAGACACAACATATCACTACGCGTTATTTCCTGGAAAAAGACATCCTGTCTGCTAAGAGTGTCTTAAAATAATAAACAAATCATAACGCGGCATATATACTTCATCCATTCGAGAAAGTAGACCACAAATCGTGTTACGAGTCGTGAATTTACAAGTGTCATTGATTGATTTATATGACACGACTAAGATACCTCGGTAAGACGGTGGTTCTTAACAAATTCCATTCCGAGCAAGTACTACCACATGTAAGTGTTCCGAAACATCCAGCTTACGGGGGACATGTAAGTATATTCGAGACAAATTGCAGGCCCTCCTCACTTCTCTCATATCCAAAATACGTTCGTAACGTCCTGACAGTCTGACGTCATGACCAGGGTTCAGAAAATTGTGTCTACGATATTTCCAGCAGAGAAGCATCTCGAGTCTTAACTTGTGTTTGAAATGTGGAATGTGCGAGAAAACTTTATAGTGCATGTTGAAGACACTCGACAAGCAGTTATTTAGTTCGAGGTCTCGAGATTCTTTTAAAGGAGTTACCATCCTTAGCGATTCGGAAGAGAGGCTAGTCTTGCACCAGCAGTGTGTGAACCAGTGGCGTGCGGTGAAGTTTTGCAAGGGAAGCTGGTGATTGCGCAGTGCTGTACACACTCGGCGCACGCAGCAGGAACCAGTAACCAGAGTGGTGCCTGGAGAAACTGCGTGTACTGCGGCCACTCACGAGAGAGCGACGAGGCATCCATTAAACACGTGCCGTGACGTCAAATACACTACTACTTTTAAGTGGCCGATGCGTAAACTAGCAAACGATTGCTATAGCACTGAGAAAAACACAGCTTACCTTGCAACAGTTCACCACACGGCGTTGGTTGAGAATTGAGTTATTTGTGTGGCTCTTAAAAACGAGGTCTTGAGAGCCGAAGAGGGTGAAATGAGGTGTGAATGGAGCAGCGCTGGAATACACGGACGATTAACACTGGTAGTTTGACCAAATGTAAGAGTCGTGGCGTGAATGTAGGGGATTTCTGACCTGTCATAACTCTGGAAGAATACTTGGGTTGTTCTACGTGAATATTTGAGTCTACTGTAAAACTGTAGGAAGATGCGAAGGTATCAAGAGTCAACTGAACAACTATGATTAATGTGATTTGGCAGCAATACCGAATTAAATGTTGTACTAAATATTTTATGTATTAGCTTTCATGATGTGGCTTCAGGGAATGGATGCATATTTATTCTATTCTATCTTCGATGCCTTGGTGTACCATTGGAACAAATTTTTTAAACAAGAATGGTGAATATGTTGAAAAGTAACATGGACCAGTGCAATACTACTGTGCCTGTGGAATAAAGTCTGTCCACAAGAGCTGTTATCTTGCTTTTTGAATTACCATCGTACATAACAAACATTTTATTTTACGAACCGAACACGCATCATTACTTTAGAATATCAAACAGCACGATGCAAGAGTACAACTCTAAAATACAGTGTATGCCTGCGAGTTTAAATTTCTTGAAATGGAGGTGCTCATCACAAAATAGCAGTTATTTAAATGCCTTCCTTTTACGAAGTAGTAACAGTTTGCAGTTAGCTCTCTGAGCCAAGTGCATTGACTCTCGTCATAAACTGATCCGGAATACTAGAATGCTAAATTTATGCAGAAAGTTGACTTCATCACCGGTAGGTCCACTTTGTACATGACATTTGGGGAGTGAGGCGGTCGTATTAATAAAAAAAAAAAGATAAACAGAACATTTAGTATACATATTATTTAAATGTTTCAACGCCATACGAGAAACTTTTTCTTACTGTTGAAACACAACCTATGCGTGCAGACGTCACACTGCAAATATTTGAGTCTTAAAGTCTTATTTAGCTTTTAAAACGTTATTTCATACCTGCTTGTTACATGTATAAATTACCAAATAGTTAGGAAATCAAGGTAATTATATTGAGAAAACTCCATGTTCTGGGAACTACGTGGCAGAGAAAAATATTTTTCTATTTGCGCTAGTAAAGGGGTTTATATGGGTAAATAGTTGCCAATTGATTTAAGATATCATCTCTTTCGTATAACAAATAAAAAATTATAATAGTGTTTCGTATGTAATCTGCGTTTTCATCAATCTTATAAATCTACGTATTTCTGCACTGCAAAATATCATTCAGTAATTGTTGGATGTGTAATGCCACCAAACGCATTCTTCATGACGAAAATGTATTCTCCTGTATTTAACATACTGTTTATAGTTACCGCAAGTTAATAATAATGCGATATTCAAAGTTACACTTTGCGTGTATTGCTGAAGTGCGGTAACGAAGTTATCTGCGTAAGGTATATAGTAAATTGCACTCACTTCTCTAGTTATGAAAAGCCCATTTGTGCAAGAGATATTCTCTTCCATAAAACTGAACTATAATTTTAATTACCAATCTGCATGTGATGCGTATTCCCTATTGATGGAGTTTCCATTATCCACATAGCCTATGGTAACACGAATGGAAGCGAATACACATAAGTCCACACGGCAAGAAATTTTTCTAATAACGCCTAATGCTATGTTAAAAAATAATAATAAGAGATCAGTCACTGTTTAATTCTAACGTAAATATAAATTTGTAACAAATGTACTTATATGGACATTCTGTAATCAATAAAGATTAGAAAGAGGTCGGTCAAATGGAACCGAGACTTCTCACAATAATTTCGAACCCTTGGCCGTTTCACCTTCCCTTAGGCTTGCGTTCCATAATATTAGTCGTATAGGTACGGTCAATATCACATGCAATACTCACAAAGAGAAGGCCCTTGCTTTAAGGATATTTCAAAGCTTCCTAAGCACCAGTAAATTCTATAAGTCGTCTGTGAAAAGTGGTCACCGTACAAAATTAAGAGAGGAAACAATGCATATATCAAGGCCGTTTTCTTTATTTTGACACTATCCCCCCTTTTTTTACTTCCAAAATTACTATTATTCAGTGGCGAAATTGTTATCTTCTATAACAATTTTGTACACTTAAAAATACATTTGGATACGATCGGTAAATTTGTTGTGTACCAAAAGACGTTTAAAAAAATAAGATTTAGAATTACTTCTGAGAGTTTACGTTAAGTACTTGTATATACGTCGATAGTTCAATATATGATTGTTGCCATGGAAGTATAACAATATTCTATATAAATGCTGTTCACGATAAAGTGAGCACTTTTGAAATCAACCTTAGAAAAAATCACTGCCACTGCCTGCATATATTTAACGGGTGCACTGAGTGACATGCACCCAGTAAAGTTGGTTACGTCGGCTGGAAAGTAGTTCCATATCGTAAAGTCACTTAAAAAGTGTTACGTAACCGTTTTTGGTCACTTAAATTATTTCTTCCGCTTTCTGTTTTCTTTAACGCATCGAAGTATAAAAACAAGAGCAGTTTTGTAATTTATTTTTCTAATGATTCAACAGTTTGACTTAACCGATGTATGAATAAAGTGATGAGGCCCGTGTCAATGTAATTCACATAGGCGAAAAATCACTACGTGCATACATGTAGATAATAAGCAGGGCTTTCAAAAGTGCTCATTTTACCGTGAACAGCCTATACCTCAACGTTCACTTCCTTTTCCTCGTACAATGTAGTGTTATCAACAGTGGCCTGGTTTTGACACACTCTGGTAGCGATTATCTACCTAAACAATTACCGAAACGTTCGCCCCCTACCCCCGCCCTTTGCGCCGCGTAATCCATTTCAGATTTAGTCGCTTCCCGCTAATGCATTTCGGGGCGGGCCACAAAAATTAAACATTTTAATAGGGAATTCTAAAGTTAGCTCTTTAATAATCTAGCCAAAGAAAATATACTTTCATCAAATAACACATAAGATGCTGGCACCTAAATCCGCGCAAGGTATAATCAGTCATAAAATACTCACAGACTGATCAAAAATTACTTTTTTCCCTGGATAAAAAAAAAATCTTATAAAATGTACATGGACATTATAATTTTAGCTACATACCTGCTTAAAGTAATGACTGAGAGACACCTGGCCTGAAGAGGCATATTCAACTCGTAATAACTCGTTTCTCGTTTTCCTCTATCCGGCCCGTCTACGCGAAACGCGAATACTAAATAGTGCTCCCTCTATACACCCCGACGTGTGCCCTCCCTGACGAATTCTTAACACTCCGTTTCGGGAAAATGTGGCAATCCAGTTTTACAGGCGTTTCTGATTGAACACCCATCAAAACCATTCCCCGGCCAACGAATTTCCAATAGACAGATGAGCGTCGCCTTCTGCGTTTGCGCAGTGCAGGCAGTATCTATAGGCCGTTCATGGTCAAGTGAACACTTTTGAAAGCCTCACTTAAGATCTACTTGCATGCATATTTTGTATTCTTACTATATGTGTACAATTAACATTACCATTAGCCAGACCAGTTTATTCATGCGTCGGTCAAGTGGAACTATCTAGTTACCCCCCCCCCCCCCACCCATTTTTGTACGTGTAGGAACTGTGTTGTGGATATCGACAACAAAGGAAGCCCCTCTCCCCTGCCTTATTGTTGCCAAGTGTCATTCAATACTCTACGTCTTCTATAATTCCCAATGTATGTAAAACGACTGTAAGACATTCGATTTTTTTTTAAAGCAGCATTTTTAAGCATTAAATTACCGCAGACATGTGTCGCCAGTTGCTGACTAACGAGTGACTTTTGTTGTTGTGGTTAGGTTGACAGTCGGATGTACAGCATTTCTGTGTGTGCACGGCTATTATAATTACACGTGATCACACAGAAACCAGAACGTAAGCTGTACATTCTGCTTAGAGGTATTGGTAATATTACTTGACAGAAAGAAAAGATCTCCTCTTCTACAATGTGCTGAGTAGTGAAGTAATACCACCCCCCCCCCCCAATTGGAGCGTCACATGATTTTAGGATGGTCCCTTAAGAAATCAAAATGTTGAAACAGTAACTTATATATTATATATATATATATATATATATATATATATATATATATATATATATATATATATATATATATATATCGGTATTTATGTATATATCTCTATATATACACTACTTACATTCTTGTAATTTTTTACAGACTAGCAAATTTGCTAGCACGGTGAACTTGGACGATACTTTAGAACATTCATCTGCACCAAACTCGCAGGATGTATCTACTATGCCCACAGAATCTACACCAGGAACGTCCACATCAGTACAAGCACCGAAAAAGAGAGTGGTGGAGGACCCAAGAATTCAAGCAGCAATGCAAGTCATGTCATCACTTTCAAAAAGAAAGGAGCTCGACGCAAGTGATATTTTTGGCGAACTTGTAGCTGCCAAACATAGGACACACAGCGATCACGTCAAAAGTGTCGTTGAGCATGAAAAAGGTGATATATTGTTTAATGCTGATATGGGCAAGTACAATACTCATAGATCTCTACCACAACCATATTCCATTCCAACTTTTTCGCCCCACGATTTACATTGTCGTGAACCAGTAATACAGCCGGAAATGCAAGTACAACCACTTTTGTCACCCTCTTACACAACTACAGATTCAAACAGCAGCAGTCATCCCATTATTTCGCTACAATCCGCATCACCACATTCGTCAACCCCACTTGTTTCTTATATAAACAGTTGTGATCCTCAGGTTAACACAGATGTCATGAAGTAAGATGCATCTATCAACAGAAAAAAAAAATACAATGACGTCTGATATTGGTGTAAATGCGTTTTGTCTTAAATGTGCGTTGGTGTATATTAATTTTGCCGATTTCCATACGTTTTACATATGACTACTTGCATACTTTGTATTAAAAGCCTGTATATTTCACTTATGCCATTACACTGAATGGTTTTAATAGGTACTGAACTGCAAAACTTGTATTTCGACAATTGTTTAGCAATATTTGTTCTATTAACTTTTTGTTAACATAATCGGCAGCTGAGAAAACAGTTCCATTATTTCAGTTTAAAAGGGTAAACCATCTAAGGCAAAACAGATATTTCATGTATTTCAGTTTAATAAAGGCTTCTCCTGAGTTAACATAACAACATTAACAAAACTGTATCTCACCCTTGCCAGTTGATATGCTCTTGTTAATTTTTTTTTTTCCCCTCCTCCTCATTGCTGCCAATAAAGACGTCATCTTCTTTTTGCACACATCAACGGATTTTTCAGTTTTTTTTTTTTTTTTTTTTACTATGTCTTCATACGCGTCGTTTCTCATTAATTTATTAAAGTGGTCCTTATTTGTTGGGTCCCGCAAAAGGCTTTTCTCTCGGTAATACATGATGAACTGTAGAACATCGGTTGCGTCATCCCAATCAGCCATGTGGTCACACTACTGTACCTTATCAACTGATACTGTATACGGAGTTTGCGTGCTGAGCTCTCAGCGATTGCGGAGACAGAGTGGACGGGTCGTAACTCGCACACAGTCCAAACTGTGCGTAACCGCGCTTCCGAACGTTCTTCAAACCGACTCCCGGGTGGCTCGGAGCGCATCGCGAACCTCGAACAAAATCACGTTCGCGACGGCGTTCGCTGTTAAAGGCATGTAGCGAGCATCTGCCGTGACGTAACAGCGTTGCGAGCCGAACACCGTGTCATGTTCGGTAGCTTGTACGGGACCCCTTAACACCGAACCGAACAAAATCCGCTCGGAGTTCGGTTCGGAGGCCGTTTCCTCCAGAGGCGGTCTCGCGACGAAACATCAAAGGAATGCTCCCGTCGAGGTTCGGCTCGGGAGCTGTCAGTGTGGGCGACATCCGTAACAGCTGTCCGAGCGGCCAGAAAGTTTTGGCACAGAGTCATGGTTCTATTTATATATTCATACGCAGTTACATAGTTTACCGTAACCAATAGCTCATTCCAGTGGCGTGGTCAGACATTACTTTCGAAGGTGGCTCAGTCGGATACAAGTTACATCTAAGTACATCTGTGAATAATATATTGTTCCTTTAGGCATAACAAAAAATTGAAATGAACACATATCACTTAGGCTGTGTTAGTTTTTTACTCGTGTATATTAATGTACGTTTCACAGTATCTCATATATTTAACGTTTTACGATGACGAGTTTCAGGGTGGGGCTCGGACCCTGTTTACCACCCTTCTAAGTATGCCGCTGGCTGTAAGGGAGACTTGCCTTTGCCATATAAGTATAAGACTACATTACGTAGCTGGAAAGTTATGCGTTTTGTGTGCCCAAAGAGATAAAGAATAAGACAATGTAATGATTTATCAAAATTGATTAACATTCGGGATGGGCTCTGATCTCCTAGACCACCCCTTACTCTTTTTCTGGCTACACCACGGGCTTAAGCGCAAATAATTAATTACTAAAAGCAATATTTGGTTTACTTAATTATGTAACAGAAACACATAAGTGCTATCGAATGTGATACATTGATATGTCCTGAATCTGTAGTTTCAAACATGTATTATTACATAACCTATTAGAAATTAATTTTGTAGTAAACCTTTGTGCTGATACGGTCACTGTCTTTTGTTCTGAAATGTATGGCCACAGATAAATACGATTTGTTTCTCAGCATTAAATTATGGTCGTTTATTTATATATATAATTACCTGAATGTATTCAGCGAGTTCGTCGACCAAAACTTGACGCACATCGGGAACAAAATGTCCAATACATTGCTTTGAAATCCTGAAGAGTTATTGGAGGCTGGAATAGCTGTCACCAGTAGCCAAAAAACGTAAGGTTACTGCCAATCTATCTTGCATAGAAATGGCTTGTCTCAGGTTTGAATCTTTCTTTGCTATCTTCCCTCCTACCATTGAAATCAAATATTCATAATCTACTGGCGAAACCCGCGTAAAGTTTTGATACTGACCGCTAGCATGCTGGAATCTCAAGTCTGCCATTAAAGTTGATCCACCATAATATTCCCTCAGCTCAAAAAGCCGGGTCTCCCGCCACCATATATCTTTTTCTCTTCTTCCTTAAAACCAAGTTAATGTGCATGTACACTACTGCAGCTACTTCTAAACCCATGTCAGAATACAGCTGTACGAACACCCGCATTTCACTCTCAACCCAATGTACGACCACTATGGTTCGTTAGTTTGGTACGCATAACTGTTCTGGCTCTGAGTTCGGCTCGCGCCAGAAATTGGAGCGACGATACGGCCTAACAGCGAACCGAACAGTCCTCTGTTAGGTTCGGTGTTACGTTACGGGAAAATGCTCTATAGTGTGTACATATCTGTGTGGTACACACAGGCGAACGTATGTTACGCGTTGGCCGATGTTCGGTGTTCGCGACGGTGTTCAGTTCGCTAGTGTGTACCCGGCTTCAACGTTAAGATGCGGGACTAGTTACCCTCCGTCGTTACCAACTTTACTGCGTGCATGTCAGTCAGTGTTCCCATTAAGGTATATGCAGATAGGGGTACTGATATTTTTCAAAGGTTGATTTCAAAAGTGCTCACTTTACAGTGAAAATCCTTTAAGGTTGAAGTAAAGCAACTGCCTATGGAGCACTGCACCTGACTGTACAACGTGAAGAACTCTTTAAAAAGTGGTCCAAACACCATAAAAATGATCAGAAAAGTGCGATTTATGCTGTATATGAAAGAAGAATGTTTATATTTTGCAACATTATAAAATAGTTTACTAAAATATACTTTTTAAATGTAAAATATTAATAGATCGATAAAGTCCGCATTTTTAACGAAATTTAAGCGCTTTCCGTTTTGGATGCTTCGGAAAACAGAATTTACAATAAAATCTTCTTTAAGAAAGATCGTCATAATATTTACTGCGAAAACATGTAATAAAATCATAGTATTAATATATTACATCCATTTTATAATTAACTTTATTTAAGTCAGTTTCAGTCACAGATGTTCGTGACAAATGGACGCACATAAAAACAATTATAAAAATTACTTATTGTATTATTGTAACAACTTTCTTACATGCAATCATAGTAAACATTACGACGATATTCCATGATGAAAACTTTCTTACAAATTCTGCTTCCTGAAGTATCTAGAATATAAATATGCTTAGATTTTGTTGAAAATAGAGACTATTTTAATCGATAATATTTTACATTTAAAAAGCATATTTTAGTAAAATGTTTTATAATAATTATATTTTTTTTCACATACTGCCTAAACTTTTTTATGAGTTCTTCACGTCGTATAGTCGAGTGAAGTGCTCCATAGGCAGATGCTTTACTTCAACCTTAAAAGCGCGGTAATGCGCATCATTTAGAGCTGTTTAGAGGGCAAAGCAGGGTAAAATAGAGGACAGGCTAGTTAATACAGACGAATAAGATTTTCACATGCTGTAAAGAAAAGCTAGAGTGAGGAATTCCTGCTTGAAAATTTCCGTTTACGCTATTTTTAATCGCCATAATTAATCGATAAGAAACACTAAATTTAAGCAGGTTTGTTAATTCATAGTAAATGAAGCAATTAAAAAATTGGAAAAAGTAATAAATACTTATCCTATCCCCTTCTTGCGCAGTTAGAGGTCCAATTAAGAACAACACTTGACACAGAGAGATGTAAGCACCGCGATGCACTGTAATGGTATTTTAAGCACTGAAAATATTCCACAGCACTCTCTTGAGATAGGCCATTTTTATCCTGTAGTTTCCATTCAGTGTAGGTTTCACAGGATCCCCTCAATATGGTCGATATAGCATCCTGTCTGATGTTTTCTGTGTCCTAATTAGGCACCGCTCCGTCTGTCCAGATATTCGATGTTCCCGGCCGTGCCAAAAAAAAATGGCGAAAGGGGATGAAGGACAAAGGAATTCCTCGCACGCTTTGGTACATTTATACAAGCGACTCTGAAATCATATTACAGTTTTACTGAATGGGGAATTTTATTGCTATTGAAAATATTTGCAGAACTTATTCGTTTTTATTGAATGTAAAATACACAAAAATTACATCGTGCTGAACCCAGACATTTACAATAATATTCCTCGACTCTCATTTTCCATCACTACACCTCTACAGTAATGGACAAACTGCAAGAAAAGTTACTTACTCCAATATTTGCAGAAAATTTGTAGAAAAAAAAAAACATTTAAAACCCGCGTAAAATTGCTCTAGATTTTCCCTGAAAATTTGAAAATAATTCAGTACATCACAAATGGCGTGACTTACAAAACTACATGTAGACAGATGTTGAAGAACACAAAATTAGCTTCAATACATCCAAAATTACTCAAAACTCACAATGTTTTATGTGCATAAAATTTATTAAATCTAATAAAACGCATCTTAAAAAGAAAATTGTGCACACTGCAATTAAGGCACATCAAACTTCCAATAGATCGCCAAAAGTCACCGAAATGCACCCACAATTTCCCCGTGTTTTTCCCGGTATTTTTCCCGAAAAAACAAAAACTTGAGTATATCTAATATTGTACATCATACGCTAAATTTTCTACATTTCCAAAATATGCTAAACATGCCTCCTCCCCTGCCGCAATTAAAAAAATTTAATAAATATAAAACAGCACGTCGTAAATAAAGCTCAATGCTTAATTAACTTTCGTAAAATTTGACATAACAGGTACCAGAATATACAAAAATTCACCAAAATATCTCACAACCAACAAGAATGATACGTAACCTAGAGACGAAAATAGGGGCGGAAATGTAAAGACATGTGCAAGACGAAAGGCATCTGGTATATTTCAACAAAAATAAGCAAGGTATAGTCCATTCCCCACTGGAAGCAACTTTTCAGAGCCCTGCTGAATATATACTTGCAGGCCCGTTTCGTATCCTTCCACCAAATGTAAACAAACATTGCCTTGTGACTTGCCAGGTAGCATCTGTCAAAATCAATGTTTACATGCCACTGTGTGTGTTACATGTGTTCGTCTACTTTCGCTACATTTAAGCCAAAACATTAAATGTTACTTCTACTTTTATACCTGTAAAATGTGTTGTTTGCTGTTTACAGCTTTTCAAAGAATTCTGTCGTAGGTCTATTTTAGAAACCATTTCATACTAATATTCACAGTTTAGGCCTATAACATTATTTAGGTCAGCTTTATGACGTTTTAAAAATGCCTGAAGTGACTATAGTTCTTACGGTTATCTTACATTATCATATTTGTTTTCCACGACATAGCACATTACATGTAATGCACGTTAATATTTTGCCGCGACTGTGTTTAACACTGTTACAACTGCGGGGTAATGAACTATAGTATTTAACTTTTTGTTATTGATATGTGTTGGGTTATTTATTTGAAAGGACGGCCTCAGTTCGAATAACGAAGGAATAGCCAGTCCAACGAAAGAGCGACTTTAAAATCAAGCACGCAACTCGTGTCGCTCAGTTTTTGTCATTCAAACATAACATATAGCGGCGACCATGCACACAAATAAGCCTACCATAACTTTTATTCCGTTCATATTTATATGTATTTCTACTTACTGTGTATTAGGTTTACTGAAATTTATTGGGGCTGAACTCAGTTATTTTGTTGGGATTGATAGTAAATCACGTTACACGACTGTTTTTCAAACACCCAGGGCAAAGGTACAATGTTGTGATAAATAAACAAACGTGGATTTAAATAAATAACTTCGTCATCAAAACAGTTCACATTTAAAACGTATAAATAGTTCACATCAATTATTTGAAAGCACGCACACAAACAGATCTAGCGAAACGATCACCACGCAGCCGCGCCACGCTATTTCACAAGCAGCTGTTAACGAAACACACCGTAACAGTATATTTATTACTGCCGTGGAAACACTGATTTATCACAACATCGTACTTGCTTCGGTATGTTTAAAAACACGTCTACAAACGTGATGTGGTAATTTGAAGTATTTTTTGGAGTAAGTATAATTTACGCTTCGTTTGGTAAAACAGCAACACGCCATGTCATGGCTCGCCACTTTGCTAACTTCACTTTGTTTCTGCCCCGCCATCATATCTAAATATATTAAAATAAGTATTCAAACATTAAAATCTCTTTTCAGTTGTAAATTACAAATTGAAAAATCATTATTTTGCTATAAGAAGTATGAAATATGCTATAATTGAAACATGTATAATATTGTTGCCTACTAGCGAAGTGAAACTTCCCGAGTGTGAAAGAGACAAAGAGAGAGAGAGAGAGAGAAGAGAGAGAGAGAGAGAGAGAGAGAGAGAGAGAGAGAGAGAGAGAGAGAGAGAGAGAGAGAGAGAGAGAGAGAGAGAGAGAGAGAGAGAGAGAGAGAGAGAGAGAGAGAGAGAGAGAGAGAGAGAGAGAGAGAGAGAGAGAAGCCTCGTTCAGCAGACGGTAGCTTTCTCGCTCGATAAAATAACACCGTGCCATTACGGCCTATTCACGATATTATCCGCTGTTATTTTAAGCTGTAAAAATGAGATATGTTGCCATCGGGCTACCTAAATATTTAAATATTTTAATAGGCACAGTTTAATTTACAAGTGGTTAAAATAATATTTTAACTGTGAACTATTTCTTGCCGGCTGTGGCCAACACGTCGCTGCTCTCGCTGTTGTTAATTCATATTTAAAAAGAAATAAATATTACAAGTTATTGAAGATATTAAGGTAAAGTTTCATTTATTCAATAATACAGTACTCTAAAGTTAACCACAGTATTAAATATCTGTGGAATCCAGGTTATTGAAAAAACAGGTAGACATGTTATGCCTAGAGTGTTTTTTCAAAGGTTTATTTTCATAAGTCGCTTCCAATCGGGAATGGACAATAAATATATCGAAAACTTCACGATCTACTTTACACCATGTTGAGTGACTTCGAAATGAATGGTAGAGCATAAAACAAAAAATATAAAACTTACACATAACCAACTTAACATAGCATGCGCTAGTAGTAAACTAATCGGATGTAAACTAGGGCTGTTCGATAACATAAAAATGTAATATCCATAATTTTCCAAACAGTTAATCGGTATTTTCGGTGTACCGAAATAATCGACAATAACGAAATAATCTATACTACCGAAAATTTCGATAATACCGAACATTTCGATAGTACCGAAAACTTTTATAATATCGAAACATCGATATACCGATATTTTTCAAAGTTAGATATCGTTCTATAAGTTATTTTTCATATCGACAACTATCGATATATCGATATTTCGAACAACCCTAATGTAAACCCTCCCCTAGATACACCCGTTTCCAGTTGCTGGTGCATTGAAAATAGGGCGTGGAGACGCGCGAGTGATGTGTACTTCCGGAAACAGGTATAATTTTGCCTTTTGGATATGTTTCATGTTACAAACGTCATGATTGAAATAAAAATCCATAATTTTACGCAAGCATAAATTACTGAATTGCAATATATCACAAATTTCCGCAAAGTGTTTGTTGTATTCGACGCAAGATACAGTTTGTAGATAATTTAGTATCACAAACAATATTTAACTTCCATCAGATCGTAGCCACGAGCAAATGATTTGTCGGTCTCACAGTGATTCGACTAAAAATTCAAATTCCGGGCTAGGTAAAGTTGCATTAAATTAAAATATCTATCCGCAACCACAAAATTCATATTGGAAAAAGTTGGAATAAAGAAAAATATTTATTCTTATTACCAAGCACAAAAGGTCGATTTCCGGGTGGGTGAAGCCGTGGGGTGTATGTACTTTGTTTTTAAATGTTATATATAACAACCACCTAAGTTTCTAAACATATATTTTCAATTACTTTACACCAAAACCATCTGCCATACTATTAGAGATTTCAGTATTAAATTTACTGAGTGATTATACAGAAATATGCACCGAAATGACGAAAAACGGGACTGAGCTCTGTACAGTACGGAATCTGTCTTCATTCTCTATAGTGTTACAATTTATCAAAGTCAATGGGCTTACCAATGTTCTTTAAGGATGGTAGCATTAATTAAATAAATTAGTTATTTATAATTTCCCAATTGATTTGCGATAACAACCAGGAAAATACTTTCGACTCAATATCTCACAATAAATTACTATAACTTGCTATTAACAATAAATACATTCACTCAATACAATTTACAATTACTTCAAAGAAATTGATGTAATCAAATACCTGAAATCAATCGCAAAAATCTATTGAATTATTTTATAAATTTTATGTCCATGTTTGACAGTTACAATATTTACAGTAAAGTCCGTATCACATGTTCATACAGTCCTACCCTATTTCAGTTCAGATTCCACCAGTCCGAAATGATCTGGAGATTTCTGCGCGCCCCCATGCAATGCTGGGCCTCTACTTGTCGGGTTATAACGCCCTCTCGTCCATTCTCACCACAAACACCTCGTCTGCCGTCGTTTCGTACCCTCCTCTGTCCACCCTCTTCGCCGATGTCTCTAGCTGCACCGGACATAGCCCGATAACCGCACTTCAGGGCCCTCCAGCTGCGGTGGTATTTGTAGGGTCGTCGGCCAGAGCCCAGAAATTTCTCCAAGGAGATGATTACCAGAATACTTTTGCTCATCCTCCGAAGTCGTCGGCCCATTCGGCACGGGGAAAGAGGGGCGGTGCGTCAGCTAGTTCAGCTGTCAATCATTCCCCCGACCGTCGGGCGATGGAACAGTGAACGAGTCTGCCTGTGGGAAGGGGAGGATCGAGGTGAGTCACCCCAATAGAGCCGGGTCCGCACATAACCAGATAACACAGCGGCCACGCTCAGTGCGGGAGTCCGCATGTACCAATAGTATCAGTTCTCAGTGACGAGACAAAGCTAAAACCAGAGAATAATTTTTTGTCAGTTACGACATTCATGCTAATTTTACCTATAGCTTCGAATTTAAGAAAGTCGCGCCAGCCATTCGTATCAAAGAGGAACACTTCGTATATCCAACATTGCCAGGATTTAAAAAATATGTATATAGTCTATATATACCCTATATAACTTGCATATGTTTATACCTACATTCTCACGAAAGCGTGATATCAAGTGGTTATAATAATTGCTTTAAAAACTCTTATTCAAATCCCATTCGTAACAAAATTTTTTTAATTTTTAAATTAATATTTTTATATGCATATTTTTATGTGCATAACGAAGATAACTCTTTCACTCGCAACTCCTCTTTATAAACATTAAATACAGAATAATAAAGGAGTAAGTTTACACAGAGGTTCTATGAATTTACGGAAGTTGTATAAAAGTAACCGAAAGTCCGTAATTGAAAAACTGCAGTGTGTGTAATTTTACGTAGAGTTCTGAAGAATTCTTATCAGTAATAACAGTAGTGTAAACCTCCGCTTTAATGTCCAGTTCATGTATCTGTTGAACGTAACTGGGAGCATACAAATATAAAAAACTGAATTTCCTTGAATTCTTACAAATTAAGTCAGAATATCGATTACAAAAAAAAATAAACGTTATAATAAAGGCAGCTATATCTTTACACTACGGCACTGATAAACATTTTGCCAAGTTTTGTGTGCAGTGTTGGTGGGGGAAACGGGAAATCCCTAAGAAGACCCGCCGACAAACGGCATCGTCCGGCACGATTCCCAATTGCGAAAATCCGGTGACCCGGCCGGGGATTGAACCCGGTTCGCCGTGGTGGGAGGCGGGCGTGCTCATCGCTTAAGGTCATATTACACGGTACCAGATTTCGTAAAAGCTTGTGCAAGGTCTGCCATAGCTGCCGTTATACCGGCCTGTACGTCACCCGTCACGGCATTTTTCGCCTGGCGCTGCCAGATTTCATCACAGGTTTGGTAATTGAACCTGTCCTATTTTCCGTGGCAGGTTCCATGCCGGCTCTCGTACCTGGCCAATCACATTGCAGTTTCAGAGCGTAGGGTGCTCCCCGTGGCTACTACTTGAAACGAGTTGATGAAGAAACTGAAAAGGAAGCCTCCATCATGATTTTTAATCCGTAATGCTGAAACTCTTTCAAATAGATTTAAAATACGACGACGAATAATATTGGTTATGGCAACTTTCAATTACTGCTTAAAACCGTTGTAAATACTCAAAGATTACCTACTGTATGAAAAAATTAATTCAAACTTTATATTTATGCATTAATTAAAACTGTGTGATATTTATAATGTATAAACTACTAAAACTGAGTGGACTGGTAGTACAGTGGTAAAGTCGTGGGGTCCGTAATGTAAATGTAATTTTTGGGTGTGAGTTTGACACCCCACGGGAACAAAACTTTTTTTTTATCATTAAATTTTACGCGCGGATAATATCCCGGCACGTAAAGAAAAAACTATATTTTGCAACCGGTCAATAATTTTTATCAATATTAAAAATTCCACACTCCTACTCTCAGCGAATGCACGACATTTTCAAGAAAATGAATGAAACTATACTAGTAAGCAATCAATTTATGTAAAAGGCGAACAGTAATATAGCAATATTAATATGTGCTAGCTAGTAATTTTAAAGGCCTGCGCAAGTTACTAACTGGTAGCAGTTCTACGAATGAGCTTCATATATACTACAAACCACACACTGCGCACCCACCGAGGGTGCCAAATGCTAGCACGCGAACTGCTGTCGTGTAATATGAATCTTCCATGGCGGCTCATATAGCGGCTCGTGCACCAGGACTTATAGAAGATTGTACAAGAACCAAGTACGGCAGCAGGTATCGTATAATATCCGCTATAGCCACCGTGGCCCCTTTGTGTTGAAGGTCTTCGCAACCTAATTACACAGGGGCCATTACAAACGGAACAAGTTTATAAGAGAAGCAGGAGCGTTTAATATCATATCAACCGGCGGGAGGGCCCGCGCAGTAGTTCGTCTCGTTCCGGCCACCTCCCGCGTCGCGCACACGTCTGCCGCCAGCTGTAGTTCATTCACGGTCACTTCCAACCCCTGCTAAAGTTCTGTCTCCAAGATATTCCTCCACCTCATTCGAACAAAGCTTAACTAGATCTAGAAATTACACTAAAGGGACAACGCACCGCATTCCTGCGCGCTCAGCGTAAAAATATTTTCCACAAGATCTATTACTTGCCAGTCATTACCAACACACCTATTTTATCTTTCTTTTATTCATATTAATTATAAACGAAATATTGTAATTTGTAGATAGATTGCCAGACAAATTATGATTTAACGAAAGTAAGGTACTTTTATGTTAACACTAGTACAAAACGATTGTGATGCACGACGTCATTAGGAACATAAATACACACGTCATACATGAGGTAATTTTTAAAAGGTTTGATTGAAAAAGTGTGAAGAAACCGCGAATAGACTATAGGAGGCTTTCCGACGTGACTTCATCTTTAAAACCAGCCTACGCGTTGGCTATAGGCCATTCAAGGTAAAGTGTGCACTTTTGAAAGCCCTCTCAATTGTAATAATAGCCAATAGTTTTACTTTATTTTACCCTTAGACGTTAACTTCTGATTGCGGCGGAATATACACACTGTTTTTATTACTTACAAGCCAATGTTTATTTCAAAAAAGGTGTTTGAAGGATGAAAATGGCTGAAATGAAAAAGCAACTAGGGCCTCAAAAGTGCTCACTTTACCGTGAACAGCCTATACCAAGACGGAGACGGCTATGTGACGTCTCCAGGGTGATCCATTCCGACATTATAACTTCGTGACTAATAACACGATTTAAATCATCATTGTTTCGTTTGATCGAGTATAGCAACGACTGCAATACGAGCACGACCTTGCGTCGGCATCGCACATGGAAAAGGCGTGGGTGGGGGCCAACCGGCGAATGGCGGAAATTTTGGGCGCGGGAGAAAATTTCCGGCCAGTACACAGGAAGTATCTGCCAGGCCTGCCGTTTTTACGGATTTTATCCATTTTTAATGATTTTTAACTCTAGAAACAAATAAAAAACCCAAACTTTTTTTTTGTTGAACACAATGCGACACTAGCAGCGCCCACGGCAAGGCGCGTCAGTTTCACTGACACATTAGTTTCAAGGATTCTTACAACAGAGGTGAATAATTAAACGAAATATTCTGGACATACGCCAATGCTTCAATAGGGTACGTCCAAAATATTTCGCTTAATTATTTACTGGCGGTGCAGTTATCTACTACATATTTCTGTTCCTGGCTGTATAATCGCATGCAAATGCTAAGGCCATTATGGAAAAGAACCTTTGCAGCGAATTGTAATTTTTGCGCATGCAGTCCGAATTTGATGACCGTGTTTTGCGTTTGGCATTGATATCACAATGGCGAGGAAATGGAAATTATCGCAGACACGGTCGTTGTATAAATAAAAGTATAAATGTGAGTGGAGAAATGAACTACCATGGTTTGTACATTCCAAACAAAAACAACTACAGTACATCGAATATGTAAACGTTCTTCATATACAATTTTTTTCTGTAATTTGACTTTTTTTTTTTTAATTCCAAGGATTTTACAGGATTTGGCCCAATTATTCCCCGATTTTACAGGATTTTAAAATATATAGGAACCAGGATTTCAGCTTCAGGGCTGGTGGCAGCCCTGATCTAAACTACTGTGACAAATTCCGGGAGGTGATTCCTGGGATCAAAACAAACAAAAATTGTCCTATTGACATGTCCTGCATAGCGTTGTTACTGACTTGCAGGCGTTTCATACTGATTTGCGATAAAGTGAGCACTTTTTAAGGACTGCCAAGAGGCACTAACCATTAATAAAAATATGTTGTTGTTTCTACAAAGCTAACTTTTTTAATGCGGTGAAATACACACAGTGTGTCGATCAGTCATATGTCAATGTTTATATCAAAAAGTGGCAGAAAGTTAGAAATTGGCTGAAATAAAAATTTTAGCAGGGCCTTAAAACGTGTTCACTTTATCGTGAACAGCCTATAGTAATATTTATCGCTACCGACACTAACTGTGTTACGTTTGGTTTGGAGACGAATTTATCCCCCCCCCCCCCCTTCTCCCGCGCGAATGCATTACGACACAATCGTTTACGTAGTTTTTTAAATTGTACGTCAAGGGCTGAAATTAGTTTCCCGTACACGAAGGTCACTTGTGTACATTCACGTTGTCAGTATAACGTGTGTAACACAGAAGAGAGGACACAATTCCACGAGTATAGCGAGCAGTGAACTGAGCAGCAGAGGTGTTGCCACGCATGCATCTCTGCCTATGGCGGACACTTCGAGCATCGCCTGAGATGTGGCCAATGTACATCCCGTAACTCAATAACAGCGCGTTGTAGGACATATGTTTATTGTGACATTTTCTCTTGTTTTGATCCGAGGAATCATCTCCCGAAGTTTGTCGCAGTAATTTAAATATAACCTCTATATCTCGCGACTATGATATGGTCGCGCTGATTTTGGTGCCAAACGAAATATCTCGTCTATAACTGTCGATTTGAAACTTACAAGTCAAGTAACAATTTTCTTATTTCATTCCCATATCCCAAAAAAAATGTATTACCTATTAACGTAGACGTGGTTCATGTAAAACGCACGACCGAGTCCCTGACACAGCAATGCCCCCAAATTTTCAGCCATCGATCTTCCCCAGGTTATGTGGCTGCGCCATTAAAGGCTATTCACGATAAAGTGAGCACTTTTTAAAATCAACCTTTGTAAAACGTCACTGCTCCTACCTCCATATATTTTAACGGACGCACTGAGTGACGTACGCCCAGTAAAGTTGGTAACGATGGCTGGAAAGCAATTCCGTATTTTAATGTCGATTAAAACGAGTTAGGTAACAATTTGTGATAACTCAAATTATTTATTTCGCTTTCTGTTTTTGTCAAATGTATCGAAGTGTAAAAATTATCAGAATTGTAAAACGTTTACTTTTCTAATAACTCTACAGTTTTATTTGAGCGACGCATGAATAAAGTGATGAGGCCCATTACAATGTTACTCTTACATAAGGCGGAAGAATACACAACGTGCATGAAAGTAGAACCCAAGCAGGGCTTTCAAAAGTGCTCATTTTACCATGAACCTCCTATAAAACAACCGTAAACGTGTTTTACCCAAGGGGGTTGGACGGGATTTACATTTTAGGCGAGCGTGAAATGTTACACACTCTCGCGGTTTCTAAAAAACAACTAAAATCTCTATGGACATCATTGCAGGTATTATGTGCATTCATTTTCTCTATGCTGTTCGTTTATTTGCACGGGAATGGAATGAACAAATGTGACTGTGTTGTTGTCGTCACGATAATGAAAATGCTCTGTCTCAGAATTTATGTGGGCATTCCTGTCGTCATTGTAGGTCCTGCGATGAGACTATAGACTCAGTTGCCCAGTGAAGAGCTATTCTATTGCAAACTGGAGAAAATTAGTTTGCTGGGAGTGAGTAAATACTATACCTATAAGGAGCTAAATGGGCCTATTCTCACAGTTCTGTACCGAAGTGGAAGAGCGCAGGTTACTAAACAGTCTGGTAAGAAATGTATTATGTAATGAAAAGGGACGCTCAAACCTTGGAAGTGAAGAATATGAGCTAATAATAATCAGACAAAGACATACATGGACGAAACTCTGTTAGAAGTATAACATGAACGTCGTGTGGAGATGTGCATTTTATGGCGCAACTAGTTGTTACCCGCCTGCAAAAATCAAACCTTAATTGTAATGACCAATTGCTCCATATTAGTTATTCTTCTTTTAGTTTGTTGACATTTTTATTACGTCGTAACAGCTCAACGGGTTTAGATGAAATTTAATACAAAAGTAGGCTATATTCTGGATTAGCACATAGGATACTTTCCATCCCGGAAAATAGAACATTTCCTTAAGGAACATAAAAAATAGACCATCAACCAGTGCCTACTCAAATGGTTGTTGGCATATTTTATATATTACCTAAGAAACTGTTAGTTTTTCCGGGATGAAAAGTACCCTATGTAATAATCCAGAATATAATCCACCCCTTTACCAAATTTCATCCAAATCCGTCGAGCCGTTAAGACGTGATTTAGTAATAAACAAAATTCCGAACTTTTGCATTTATAATATTATTAAGATTACAGAGGCAGACAATCGATACGCCATGATAAGTGGCTGCTGCACGTTGAAAAAAATGTATTGGGTGGAAGGGGGTATACCTCAACTAACACAGCACAGATTGCGAAGTTAAGTTATACATTCTTATCACTCTATAATATATTATAGGACTATTTAATGCACATAGTTGAATTGAGAAGTTTCTTGGCCGGCGTTTAGCAGCGAGGAGTTGAGAGACGGTGAGGGTGAAATTAAGAGAAGATGAATCCGTGGCGGAATGAAATGGCGGAGAGAAACGGGAATGCCCCGAGAACACCCGCTGGCTAAAGGCAAAGTCCGCCACGTTTTACACGTATGAAAAGCCGGGCGAACTCGCCGGGAACTGAGCTTGGTTCGCCTTGATGGGAGGCGAGAAATCTGATTGCTACACTACAGCGGCCCCCATGTAACGCTGAGATAAGCTTTCATACACAATAATACCTTGCTGTAGGCTACATTCATGCACTTGAGTTCCATACACACTACAGCAGTTCCAGAGAAGGAATGCGTAGGTACACTGTAAAATATTTCTAGTAAACTTCTTAAACTGTAGTGAAAGTTTTTAGCCTATACAGTTTATAGTAATAGTACCATTTATCAGTATGAAAATATGGGAATGTTCAGCGTCTCTACTATATAGAGTTGGGAACTTACCTACGAATCTTATTATTTCCTGAGCAACTGCAGGAACGTTACCATAGATGTATGGGAAAATATTTTACCAATCGCGCTTTGTCACTGTACGTATACACTGATATGGTAAATTTATAAATAATTTCTTAGAGTGTATTTCGGCATCATTTTCGTTGCACTGCTCTGTGTGCCTCATGTCTACCATTGTCTAGGTGAGGCTCGTAGAGATTTCGCTCCTGAAATCTGTTATAAAATAATGTTTTGTGATGGAACGACGTCGGAATACAACGGGAAGGAAAGCGTACATTATTTTAAAAAAAATGCATACATAAACTATCTACCAAAAAGTAATTGGGCACCCGTGAAGATAGGTAATTCAATACATCAGTTGACTTGTGTTTCACGGCCTTCGGTGTAGGACCGCTGGTGCTTGTCTGATGTAGCATGAACACAGAGGCCTATTGTAACGTTCTGGATAATGAAATACTACCAACACTGTGGCGTTTTTTACGGAATGGACCCGTGTTACTTCCAGGATGACAATGCCAGGTGCCATGTTTCAAGGGCTACTATTCAGTGGTACGCCGAAAACAATGTTCGCCGATTGAACTGGCCCGCCCAGAGCCCCGATCTCAACCCTATAGAACATCTTTGGGACGAATTGGATCGCCGGATGAGGGCTCGTCAGGCGTGGCCAAAATCCAATGCTCAACTCATGGAATGGTTGCAAGAGGAATGGCGACGAATCCCCGTGGATGTCCTGCAAACACTCGTAGAGAGCATGCCAGACAGGGTGGCTGATGTTATAGCCGCAAGAGGTGGCCCTGCGAGATTCTAACCACCGAGCAAACATTGTGGACAGGTGCCCAATTACCTTTTGGTAGAAAGTGTAGTTTTCTGTACGACAAAGAAAACCATTTGTTTGAGAGCGTTTTGTTTACAGCAACACAATGTAGCTTTAATTCAAAGAGAATGTTATAGAAACATAAGCTTGCTAGTAATGCGTGTTTTCTTTACAGATTTTTGTTTTATGACAATAGTACCTTTCTTTATAGCAAAGAAATAAACATTATCTCAGCTGCTTTCGTTCACAGTAAATAAATATTGCTTACCAAAGTAAACGGTTTGAAGGTTTTCTGTCGTTCTTTGCAGTTTTCAGCAAGAAACTTTTGCCCCAACGCAAGCGTTCATAAATAATATGTGTACTCTGCAGCTACGAAACTTCAGCTCAGTAAATTTATATGCCTTCTTTAAACGATTAATGTCATTCTGAAGTTCGGCGATTCTCCACACCACTAATATAAATTCTTCCCAAGAGATGGTATTGTATTCTGTCCCATGTTACTGCCTCACATAACATGCCTATCTTAAGTAAAAAAAAACGCAAAAAGACAAAGTAGTCGTTTGGTGCACAGCCTTGAGGGAATAACACAGTGTGTGTGTTCGGATCTGGAAACCAGCCTGTTTTTTGTGTTATTTTAAAATATTTGTTACTCCTATCTTATTTATAAATCACATTTGTTTGTCAGAGAACACTTTTTTTTTGCAGTGTAACCGACATTACCACAAAAGCGTCTGCAAAACTACTGTAAATACAATGCAAGGTTATCATAGTCATTAGTATATAGATCAAACAAAAATTATGTTTGTGGCAAGGCTACTTTGCAGTGGTTCGTATTTAAACAAATTTTTCTTTGCGGCGACAAATTATGTGCAAAGACTGTTCACGATAAAGTGAGCACTTTAAAAATGAACCTTAGAAAAAAATTACTGCCCCTGCATGCATATATTTTAATGGGCGCTCTGAGTGACATTCTCCCAGTAAAGTTGGTAACGATGGATGGAAAGTAGTTCCATATCTTAACGTCGAATAAAAAGTGTTAGGTTATAATTTGTGATAACTAGAATTTTTCTTTCGTCTTCAGTTTTTTTAAATGCAGATTTGTAAGATATTTACATTCTTAAAAATTTCACAGTTTCATTTGACCGACGCATGAATAAAGTGATGAGGCCCATGTCAGTGTTAATTTTACACAACGTGACTACAAGTAGATCTTAAGAAGGGCTTTCAAAAGTTCTCATTTTATCGTGAACGGCCTTCAGCAGCAAAGAAAGTTTTTTTTATAGTGTAAATAGCCCAAGGAAGCCGGTTAATCACCAACAGTGTCTACCACTCTCCACTAGCGAATATTTCAAGCTTCGCCCCGTCGGGAATCGAAACCGGATGGCCCTGGCGGGATGCCGTTGTAAAAGTCGCTCAGACACCGTGGCCTCCGGAAATAAAGAAGGAACTTGGTGTTAAATTTCCTAGTGAAATTTCGGGATTGATAATGACCTATAACAATTCTAGGAGTGTGTTGAGTATCTACGACTACAAAGATTACGTGACTGGCGCAGGAAGTGCGATATCTTTATTGCAAGAAAATACTCAATATATATAGCAGACAAAATCACTAAGAAAAACTGTGCTGACGTGTGCCCTTGCTAATTTCAGAAAGAAGTACACTCATTGCCATGAAAATTTTGCTCATCTAGTCACAGTGAAAGTTAGTAAATAGACGCATCAGTGGATATTGTGCTCACAATTTAAGTTTCATGCAAAGGAACTTGCACATACATCGCACGTGGATGGTTCTGTTGCTCTTCTCATGGCGCATATCAACAGTTATCATATTATTGAATGTGGCATGGCACGTGCGATTCTTTCCTGGCGTGATATACGAGCCATAAGCGTTCGATATGACGTGCGAGAGAGCCATATAGACATTTGATGGAGTATGAGAGAGGCTGGATATTAGGAGTGCAAGGGGCAGGGTGCCCCAAATTTCGCCGCCAGGTTGTGTTGAAATCAGTGGGTATGTATACGGACCAGTTCTGGACGAACCAGACAGACCACGAGGGCGTGGAACTATTTAATTGTCAAGCAGATACAAACAGAGCCATCGGCTTCCTTGCCCACTGCCCAGAAAAATGTGGCAACTTCGCTGCAACTTCATATCTCTACAATTAGCATTTCCAGAAGTCTAGCACAGGTAAACGTGCGATTTGAACAAGCTTTAAGTGTTCTGCTCTTACGTGATCTTTGCTGTGAAGTTATGCACATCTTTCTGCAATAATTAATTTTCATTTGAGACAAATCTGCCTGTATAGCTCATCTTATACATACCTTCAATTGCATGGCCACATTTTTCACTGACATCTGTACAAGCTTTGAGAGCTTAATTTGACAGGGAATCTGTAAGAAGATATAAAGCAATTGCACTGGTTGTTTGGACAGCTGCGTTATCGACATCAGCATGAAGGATATTATTGGTAGTACGTCGTGCATCAGCTCTACTCCTTCAGGCATATGAAACTGTAGTCACTTGAACAAGCATCCCGACGTCTCCCAAGTACTCCCAAGTATTGGTTTCGGTCGATATCTGAAGAATGCTCTGGACTACCGACCTCGTTCTCTCAGAGCATCTCGGGGTGCGTCGAACCTTCCAGATGGTAAGGCATGAGACTATATAAGTGTGACAGGCCTCCGGGCCGCGAGTGGATTTGGAGCTGACGAATGAATGAGTGGCTGAGCTCCGAGCGATAGAAGAGCGAGCGGCGTGATCAGCAGTGAAGAAGGGAATTCGGCGACTGCGAGTGTCAATGTTTTTAAGGACGCGGCTGGCAGGCTGGACTATTGAACTAAATGCATGAGTGAAAGTTTTATAAATTATGGAAAAATACAGATTAAACCTGTGCTAATAATAAGTATGACTTAATTGACTGCAACCAACAGAGACAGTTAGGAAAATTAATTAGAGTTAAAATATACATTTAATATTGCGCTCACTGTTAAATAAAAAAAAGTTAAAGTGGAGACAGCTAATTTAATGCTGTAGATAATAGCAGAGTGGATAAATTAGAAATCAAATTTATTTGTTTATATTTATTTTTTTATTCAGACCTCCATCCCTCACGAACTCAATACGCCGCTCAGGTATCCTTACAAGTAACAATAATGTTTTTGTAAGAACGGAAGTTAAATATTTTTGTTTGTGTCAGAATTAACATTCGATTCTCGTCATAACACAATCACGAAAACATCTTAGTACTCTAATCCATGACTACTATGAAATAAAACATTTGAGCCAACGTTTCTCAATTTTATATTGTAACTTATTTGACAATACCACTTGTGCTAGGCTAGGAGAGTTGATGGATAAGTCTGTAATTTATTAATTTATGATAGAGTCTTACGTAAACATACCAGACTCAGTCTTTGTAACCAGAAAGCGCTTTCGCGGTAACCAATCGTTGTGCGGGTGTACTCCGCATATCTCGGAACGCTTCTTTGTACGACCGCACAAGCACTCGTTTACTTATAGCTTTTGCCGTGGTGATCGAGGTTGCTAGCACGCCAACCTACGAAAATTGGTGGAATTTTTCATTCGCTGATGGGTTTCCTCGCGGTGCTTCCGTTTCGCCTGCCTTTGGATTCCCTGGTTGCTCCATTCCCTTCTCACTGCGCCACCATTGGCGATGAAGGGCGTTTGATACCAAAAAATTAATTATTTTATAATTGTTCCAAACATTGTTTGGCTTGTTCGCATTGTAAGTGATGATATTTTCCTCGAATAAAAAAAAGTTACACTTCATATTTTTTATATCAATCGATGTCAAATCCAATTTTTTTTTCTGTTTTGCTGCAGCCATAATAATTAATTCTAACTAAGTTCTGCAAATTGAAAACAATTTACAACGTAAACTAATGCCGTAGACTACCGCTTGACGTGGAATCGCCTTATAACAGTTCATGCATTAAAAAAAATGGAGATAAATAAAAGAATACTAATGGATGGAAAGCAATTGGGATGCTTAATTAAATCTTATGGGGCAGTAATGTTATGAATAGAACAAAAATAATTATATTTAAGCCCCTATTAGAGAGTATAGTCTTGTATGGAGCAGAGACCTGGATAATTGATCAAATACATATTAAGAATCTGAAAGCATTGGAAATGGATTTCTGGAGAAGATTAGCTGGAATTTCAAGAAAATAAAAAGTAAGGAATACCGAAATAATAAGACTAAATGAAGTTATAGAACGAATAAGGCTGGAATGGTATGGCTATGTAATAAGAATGGAAGATACTAGAATACCAAAACTTATACAGGAAAGGGAAGTTGTAAGAAGAAGAAGAATAGGACGACCCATGACTACCTGGCTCCAAAATGTACAGATAACAATGAGAAGATTTAATGCAGAAGAGGAAGAAACACAAGACCGAAATCTCTGGAGAAATATTTTGAGAAGTTAATGTCGAGTTCTGTACGAAACAATTGTTCCGAGTTTATTGTTATGTTGTAGGAAAACTTCTGTATATAGGAAAATCTCCTTTAATAATAATAATAATGATAATAATAATAGAATTAAAAACATGCAAAAATAATTTAATATTTAATTTTTTCTTCCATATAGGTTTATGTATGGTCTGTTATTTGGTGCTTATATATGTGTCACGTGGTAGCACGGGATCAGTTAATTTTATAAATTTTTCCATTTGTACAACTTAGGATTTATTACGATGGCTGTGGCAAAACAGGGAAATGTTGGATTTTACATCAAATTATTCAAATATAAAGTGTAAAATATATTTTTCGAGGAAAATGTAATCAAATGCAATGCATACAAGTTGAACAATATTTGGTACAAATAAAAATTACTTAATTTTTTGCTATTCGACACAACTATCAAGACATACTTGTTGAGCACGTGGGTGGCTTTAGCTATGGATTTCTCAAGTAGGCATTACATTTTTTTTTTTAGCAGAAACCTATTCTTAAGAAGAGCACTACCTACCGGGTGGGAGGTGCGAAATTGAGATGGGAAATCCCATGCTAAGGAAATTTCGCCTCAGTGCGTTAGTTTCAAAGAGAGGCATTTAAAAATGTTTTTTTCACGAATTTTTTAAGGAGATTTTCCCATAAATGTACAGCCTGTTTGCATTTCTTATTTGTGTTTTTCTTAAAACTACACAATGCCTAGTTATGTTAAAAAATATATACACTCGTAGGAATCTTCTCCTAAAGAATTCATGAAGAATAAATTTTGTTCGAAACACCCATATTTAAAACTAACGCACTGAGACGAAGTTTCTTAAACATGGGATTTCCTATTTAAATTTTGTATCTGCCCTTATTTGCAGATTGTTAAATTTACATCACGATATGATTACAAGCTATTTCATGCAAATATAATTGCATTTTAATAAATGAAATAAAACTTACAACGTAAAAGTCATGTTAAGTATTCAGTTTTATAATAAACGGAAATCTGAAAACATTTAATAAGCATGAAACTAGTCCAGAAATCAAACATGGAGATAACAACTGCAGCGACTTTTCAAGTATCACGTGTGCCCATGATGCCATCGTGAACAAAATTCTTGAACGTAAAATCTACGCTTCATTTTGTAGCGTCACATGGCGGCGCTACACACTTTAGGTAGAGCGCAGTATAGATTATAGCCGGGCGAGTTGTTTTATAAACTTGCCCTCTAGATAGCCCGGCTATATAAGAGGCCGGGAGGCCCGCGTCCCCCCCCCCCCCCCCTTATGTTGACCGCAAGACATCAAGGTGTGAACAGTGTGTGATCGAGGCTGAAGAGGCGAGCATCCACTTGCCCCTGGGCAGAGAGGTTACCGAGGCCAACCAAGCAAAAGTTAAAGGATGAACAGATTACGCGTAGTGGTATGGACCAATGCCTGTATCGCAACATCGTCCCCAACCCCTATTGTAATTAATATTACTGGCAAGGATAGGGATTAGCTGCGACGTGGCAATTGGAGTTAACATATTGTGACTGAGTCTAAACGTAACTTGCTATTTGTATTAAGGACACGACGTGTGAGTAGAAGTAACTTGTTATCCCTTGTATTCTTGTTGTAGTTGCTGTTCATGAGATTAGTGTTCTTATTAATTAAATATATACATTTATAATTCCATATATCATCCAGCTACCAGTGAGACAAACCCCCAGACATCCCTTACCTCAACTTAAAGTGAAATGAGTATTGAGAGGCAGAGTAAGGAAGGCTACAGAGTTTAGAGCTATTTAGTAACCAGGAGGAAAGGGAGTTGCTACAATTGGGTGCTTTCATGTTTATATAAACTCCGACATGACTACTGGAAATCAAGGTATCACATTAACCTCCTGATTAATAATATGTATGTTTGTACAACACACGGCCAAGAAAATCATATTATTAGGAGTGACTCGTCATCCTTGATTTTTTTTCCGGTAATGATATTTATGGTTGAGAATCTTCCAAATGTTCATCTTAAGTGCACTAGTCATCAAAAAATTCAATATTTCATATTTGTACGAAACGTCGTTCAACCTGTGGACCTTACTTATAAGTACACTTTCCTGGCATAAAAAATTTCAGATCGCACAGTTTTTGCATTATGGCATATCGGAACACAATTTTAAAGTGAAGTCGAGAGATTTAGGTAGCTCTTAATATTGGGGTCTTGAAAGCCGATGAGGGTGAAACGAGGTGAGTACGAAGCGGCGCCGAAATGGAAGGGCGGGTCGAAACGAGAGGTTTCCGAGAAAATCCGCCGACCGGTGACATCTGGACCCGGTCGCACGTTGAAACGATCCTCTCCGCTGGTGGCCGGCTGGGGTCGACGCTGGCCTTCTCGCCGAGTGTATAGGGGCCGCGGTAGCCAAGCGGTTAGCCTACTCGCCTCCCACCTAGGCGAACCGGGTTCGATCCCCCGGCCACGAGTCACTCCCGGATTTTCGCATGTTGGGATCGTGCCGGGCGATACCACTGTTTGGCGAGGTTTCTTGGAGATCTCTCCCCCCCCCCCCCCGGCTCTTTCATTTCGGCGCTGCATTACCTCGCTTCACCCTCATCGGCTCTCAAGACCTCGCTGTTAAGAGCCACCCGAAATCTCTTCGCTCACTCACTCGACGCGTGTGTACCTCCTTTTCCTTCTACGTCCCAACACCGACTCGCAGTGTACGCAGAACGGTTCAACGGGCGAGCAATGCGACGAAACGTCCTACCTGCCTCCCGGAAGTCAACGATGCGACCTCTCTCAAACTCGTCCAGCTGGGCAAAGGCTTGTCGAATGCACCGTCTTGGGCATGCAGCGTGTTCACTGAACTTGACTCTGTGTCTCGCAGTGCACGTGCTTTATTCGATGTCTTGAAGCTATGCATGACGTAGAGTCCCCTAGTGCCACATCCGCACAAGCAAACCGCATTAAACGCAAATGGGACACATGTCGGGATACGACTGCGTGGCGACCTTAGTTTGTGTTCGCACGATTCGTACATGGTGATATTTATTTCTGCAAATGAGTGTATGAAGGAGTAAAAGAAAAATGGTCACCTCTGTGTCAATGTTGTATTTATGTATGGGCGGGTTTACGATTAAAGACTGAAGAATTAAGACTTAACAAGTCATAAGCTTTGCAGTTTATGACTGATCTAGCAACTGTTATATCTAGCCAATCAGAATCGTAGGATACGAAAGCAGCCGATATAACCCGAAAAATGGACAAGAGTGACGATTATTTACATATATTTAATAATTTGTGGTTACTGCTTGTGTAATGTTTTTGAAAAACTCGCGATGTTTTATAGAAGGGGATGCCGATGCCAACATTGGGCATTTACTTCGACAAATCTGAAAAGGTTAATTTAAGCGGATTCAATAACCTCTTCCAAGAAATAAAACATGACCATGAACTGTTCTTTAAATTAAGAGGATACTGTCTCTCGATTAAAATAATTACTTTCATACGATTTCACAGTATGAAGTAGCCTAAGTACAAGCTGTAAATACAGTTTCCCGCCAGCAACAACGGTCTCTGTGCTCTGATTGGCTACTTCGCCTTCACTTGTATTCAAGATATAAAATATAACGATCTCTTAAGCCAACTCAAGAACGCACACGACACGTACATGACCCACACACTGCAGCCATAAACCAATACCCTTCAGAACATTGGTTTGTATTCCAAGCACACTGCTTAAGGTTTCTAGTAAGGCCTTGCACGGAGTTTCCCAGACTGGCGCGCGGACACTTGTGACGAGAAAGGACAGCTATAGGCTGCTCACGGTAAAGTGAGCACTTTTTAAGGCCCTTATAAATTTTTCCTTTCATCCAATTTCCATCTTCCTGCTGCATTTTAATATAAACACTGCAACGTGACCAATAAACACAGTGTAGACATTTCACCACCATCAAAATTTAATGCCTGAGGCTGCAATAAGATATACTTATTAGTGGTTAATCCTTGTTTGGAGGGCCTTAAAAAGTGCTCACTTTACCGTGAACAGCCTGTACCTGGAAAGTGGTGCGTCGTGTTCGAGGTGAAGAAGGTTGGAGGAGGGTGTGGGACTCTGACCTACCAAACAGTGAGGTCTGCCTGATGTGACGGTTATGATGGGTAGTGCCGCCGTACGAGCAACGAAGTTGAAAACACTGGTTCCTGCACGCGGTTGTTTGCTATGCTGAGCTGGTATAGGCTGTTCACGGTAACGTGAGCACTTTTTAAGGCCCTTATAAATTTTTCCTTTCATCCAATCTCCATCTTCCAGCTGTTTTTTACTCTAAACATTGCAGTATGACCAATAAATACAGAGTATTCGTGTCACCAACATAAAAAATTTAATGCCTGAGGCTGCAATAAGATATATTGTGAATATTGCCTATTGGGTCGGCCTTAAAAAGTGCTCCCTTTACCGTGCTAATTGACTGATAAGTTATGTAAGCATGTTTGGGGTCAGAGCTTTACTTATGGTTTGCATTAAGCATCTATAATTGTAACATATCCAAAATTGTGCGTAACGATGATTATAAATCTTAAGTTGTGAGGTATCATATCGCTTTTAAAGGTTTCGAGTGTCACATTTGACATGAATTTGGTGCCTAAAGCCCTAATCGATCGTTAATGGTGAGAAACTATACTTATAAAAGGCTGCAGGGCTTATCGCCATACCAGATATTTGAAGATTGCTTCATTCTAGTATTTTTCTTGTTTCGTTTTTGGAAACAGTCATTTCTGTAATGTACTGCTTTTTAATTTTTTTTTTTTTTTTAGTTCAAAAATCTAACGATGATATCAACGATTAATTTCTGTAGGTGAACAAAAAATGGTGAAAAATAGTAAGTTTTTTGTGCGCAATAGTTGTAAGTTTTGTCTAAATAAGGTTACAATTTGCTCCGAATAGTTCGCTAACAAATACTAGACTAGCAGTTGCATTTGTGTGTCGTATTTGGGATGGGAAGAGTTCATGACTATTTCATTTACATTACGTTGTGTAAAACTTAGAACAAATCAAAGAAATTGTCGTAATTCCCTTAGTTTATCAGCTATCCGGTGACAGTGGAAGATTTTATTTTTTCGTATTCGACAAAGGATAGTAAATGAATACATGTTATTGAGTTCTGAGCAAAGAATAATGGCGAAATTCCTAGTCAGTGGATCTATGCCATTTTTTTACGTCTCGCATATCAAGGAATGTAGTTCGTGTGATTGTAGTAACCAGGACAATGAAATATATCTGGTTCACGAATCCATCAGGAAACGAAATTATGTAATTCCAATAGTCTTGGATGCATAGGTTTTTTGCATATTTTATCAAGGTGCGATGAAGTGAAATTAATATACTTTTATGGGGTAATTTTTATATATAAGTATTTCGTTGCTATACAGATTGCTTATTGAAGGAAGATTGCAGGTGTTTTGTACGGTTTTCAGTGATTTAAAAATAAAATTTCTTACGTAATAAAAACGTATATAGTGAAGCCCCGCCAATGACAACTGCACGTTAGAAACAAGTGAACAGAAGCTGCTACCTAAACCGCCGCTTTGCGTTTGCTGTTTCGAGAAACGTAATTTGTTGCCTTTTTTTTTTCTTTCACCTGCTTCTCGTATAAATGATCTGCAGTTCGAGGGGAACTATCATGGGTAACTTAGTGATAGGAAGGCAAACTCTTCTGAAACACATAACTTGCACCAGTTATTTATAGTTTGTGCCACTGATGTTATGCGGTAAGTGTATTACTTTATTTCTGCGAATTTCTATTTCGCGATCAAGGAAAACTAAAGTTTTTTTTTAAGGCCTACTTTTGTATGACATAGGTTACTAAATCGTCTTGGTATTTCAAGGCATTTGATTTCAGTAAAGTCATACATTCCCATTCTTCTACTTTTACATCTACATTTACATATATAAAATGTAAATAATGCCCGATGTTTTTCATAATATGATAAATGTAATATTTCCCTGTAGTACAGAATACATATTATTGCACAAGAGCGTAACTGTGATAACCAGTGTGCTATGAGGGTACGAAAAGATATACACACGTACACAGACCTTGGAAATATTTAAAAATTCGTAAAGATATATGTATATACACGTATAAAACTAATTTGATCTCTTTAATTCAGCTATGCATTGTAATATTATGACTAACAACTCACGGTACTTAGAAATACTAGTAAGTGAAACAATTTATAATGATATCAAAGGAACATACATTGAACCAGCAGAGTCTCTACCAATGTTGATGTACTTTTACTCCTGTAATGTGTGTCTCTTCTATACTAACTTAGATGTAAAATTACAAAAAAAAAAAAAGTTAAAATTACAAATGTACTGAAGTGCAATTGTAACATAATTTTCTGACAAGTAACTCATTGTAACGCTGTAAAAATTATGTTCATGGTAATTAAAGAAACAATACAAATACAACATTGCGCATTAAAAATTACAATTAAACAGTCAGAAAATGTTATACATTATAGAAATAAAAATTGGACTATGTGCAATCATTACACCACCACCATTAGCTTGTATCACATTATAATAACATTTACCTGTTTAGCATATTATCGAACAGTACAGAAAAAATTTAACAAAACCATTCTACGAAGAGGCACAGCCACATTCCAATAATCATTTGATTCTCGTCTCAGTGGCACTGTAACATTAAATCTGATGGAGAAATATAAATTAATTTAAAACTATGAACAATTAATTTATTTATGTTATTTACAGTTCACCCACTAGCTTTATGATCTTTGTTGTAACTGAAACAGTTGTAAAATCTTTGCTGCCATTACTATCAAAATAAAGAAATCTATCCATAAAAGCAAGTTACTGTTACTAGAAATGAACAGCGCAAAAAAAATTGCATTACTTATGCATACTTCATTATCTAGCCATGCAAGTACAGTAAAATAATGATAATTATCATAGTTCAGTGACAATATACAGAACATATGAAATTTACCATACATGTAATAGTTATTGCAGTGTACTCAAAGTAATTCTATTAATTTTTTCCCTTTCTTTGCCGCACTTTATGCATCTGTTATGTATGAAGGCTCGCGAATCGCTTGCCCTCTAGGACAGCAGGGATCTGCTAGATCTGGCATTGGACAGCAATGGTAAAATCGAGTGAGTTTTGCAATCATTTTACTTTCCCAAAACTTGTCATCCTTTGCAATTCTTTCAGTGGAGATGCCCTTCAATGTCCATACAACGAAGTCGCACCACGAACGTCCAGTAACATGGAGTTGACCCTGTACCTGAAAGAAATAATCGTGTGAACAACGCAACTGCAACTTTCCATCCGATAAAGTGCAGAAAAAAGTTTTCAGCTTTCTCGCGGCATCAGTGAGACAGATATTCCTGGCAGAATACGGACACTTGACTTCCATAATTCCATTATCGCCTACAAAGCCGTCAGGAGTCGCGGCAAGGAAACAGTGCTCTGTGTCAATGAAAACACCGCATTTCTGGACAGTATTTCCTGTGAGTTCTTCATACTGCGAAATAGCGACCCCTTCAACAGCTGTGCCATGTACCACAGCTGCAAATGATAATGTGGTTCCGTACACAATCGCTTCTATTGTGGAGCGGCATGATGTGTGTTCTCTCATTTTACACACACGTCCAAAATGTGATGCAGTTGGTCGTTGTCTTCTTTCTTTGACCCATAATTCACTGTTAGCTTGCTGTCTCGTTTAAGACTCGAGCATATCCCTTTCTGAATGGTTGACTTGTATGCTCTTCAATACAGATTCTGTCAGCACTTCCAGTTCCATGCCCGCAGCAGGAGGCTTTGTTGCGAGAGGCCCGTAGCTCCTATCAGGTTTCGCATGCGCTTTTCGAATTACACATGCACTCATATTTAAGCTTCTTCTGCAGTTAGCTTGTTGTTTTTTCCTTTTCTGCCATCAATCGCTTGACGGTAAGTCCAGGGCTGCGTCCTGTAACTGTTTTAAACGTGTCGTTGTGCCATTTGTAGCATAACTGGAAACTGAAACCTGCGCGTGCTGTTCTGTGGGAATACGAACCTTGCTGAGAATGATTTATCTGTTTCCCACCAACCATTCTTGCCACTAATAACAAAAACATTTCTGCATTGTTGCTTGTCAAGTCCACGAGAAGTGTGTGTGATTTTCAGAGTACTTTGTCGACCAAAACTCTAATTCCTGTAACTGCGTCACAAGGAGTAGAATCAAAGGCACAAGGCTGTACCTTAGTACCGGATCTGTCACACATTTCTTGACGGCATAATGTATGGTCACCAAATACATGGTTCGGCACTATTATGAGATCGGCCATCATAGTCTCAAGATTTCCTTTGTTGTATTTTATGCATCCTCGTGCACAACGGCATATTGACTATCTTAGAGTTACTAAGATACTTAGCTGATTTTCCTTTTGCAACTGCATACTGCATACACTTTTCAACTTCTGCACATTCCTACCATACGAAACATTACTAATAATTGCCGAATGCACATTTGAATCACCATCGACCACAATTTTTTCAAATCTAAGTTTGTACACCTCCTCACAGTAAATGAATCCCTGAACAATAATATAGGACTCCATTGCAGTTGATGAGCTATTCCAGTTTTTGTAACATATGTGAGCTGTCGGTTCTTTCTTTTCTCTCTCTGCTCGAGTGCAAACGGAGCAGTACTTATTGCTTACACCCAGATACAATATTTTCTTTGTATAATAGCCAATAAAAATTGTACATCCAGACTTAGCTGAATATCGGTGACCGTATGACCTCTGACTCCAGCCACCATCAACTATTGCAGTGGTCAGTGCATATTGTACAAAATCTGCATTAATTACTCTCGCACTGTCTTTGTCTAGTTACCATTCTTCCTTCGCAGCTTCATCAATCTGTTGCTATAGTACCTCTTGTCATACATATCCTATTATTTCTCATGTTTGGAAAAGCTGAGACGGGGTGTCTCAATTTTACTGTACACGCACCTCCCTCCCCCGCCATCTTTTTCTGACGCGGTCGATTTGGATTAGAAAAATATTGAATTCTTCTGGAACACGAACTAAATTTACAGTTTTTCATTGTTCTGATGTTACGAGTAAAACATAACCTACTTTTGACACAAAGTGTTAGCACTGGTATGTACCGAAAAAACGTAATCCTGATACACATTTACTATTTGAACTTGATATTTTCGTTCTGAAAAATGGGTGCAAATACATTTATGAGGAAATTACTGTTATGAAAAAAAAATTCGATTGCCCCGTTGGACAGGGTTAACGCGGGCTATGAAGTCTGGTGATTTTTCATCTATTTTTGCTAACTACGCTACATCGATTTTCTTCACTTACTTGCATTTTGGTGGAATCTGGTTGATTTCTGCGATGAGTCTACATCAAAAGAAGGATGGAAATCAGCTAAGGATTCTGTTGGCTGTAAATTCTGCTTGATCAGCGGTCAAATCAGCGTGAAGTCGACATCCAGCAGGCCTAGCGAGGCCAGACTGAACGTGGATGTGTGCGGCAACGCGAGGGGTTCTCGCGCATGCGCCGTGCCCGAAGTCGCCCAGCTGTCTGGCGGGCTCGGAGCTCTGCGGTGGTCCGCGAGTTGCCGCCTCCCCAAGCGTCTTGTGATTTGCGAATCAACTATGAGGCCAACTGGAGGGAAAGAAGAAATCGCAGGTCATTGGCAGCACATGCTGAGTTCACCCCAAAATGAGGAAGTTTGTGTGCTGGTGCTTGTTATTGGACATGCACCCACGAGACTAATTTATATTGGCCGACCTTTAGAGGTAAAAAATTTTGTTATTTATGTAATAATGTCGGCCAGGACAGCCAGCCGAGAGTGATGGTTACTCCAAGAGAAAGACGGCATCGTCACGAGTTAAGTACTTTGAGACTTTTCTGAAATGTTGAACTTTAAGCCCGTATAGCACGAAGTCCTGCTAGGAGTTTGTTTAGCTCAGAACTTTGGTATTGCTTTATGATAGAAGACATGCTCCGAAGGTTTTTTGGAGCCATTTTTATTGCTTTATAAACCACCCAATATTTCTACTTTGTCTTAAAGTGACAATAAATATAATGAAGTCCCTGTCAAATTTTAAAAGGAAAATCTGTTGTGGGAAGTTTGAAAGAGAGTGAAATGAAAATGGGCTTTCTAGCTTTGTGGCGATAGCCAAGTATAAAAATTTGTCCTTTAAATGCATTGTCAAGTAAGTAACCTGTCAGTATAAAATTAAAGTATTGCTTGTAAACTGAATATTATAGTATTGGTTTGGTGGCCTTTTCTGTTATGGTCACAGATACTCATAAACATATTTTCATAAGACTTTTCATGAAAATTGAAACTGCCCTGTTTTTAGGCAAGAACAGCCATGGTAGTGTTTGGATGTGTTTTGTACTTTTTCTATGATATTTTACAATCAAGGTTGTGATGCTTAGCTCAATATTGTGTATACTAAATCATGTGTCACTGTGCATTTTTGAATAAAACTACCAAAGCACAGTTTTGCTTACAAACATTTCTAATATCTAATGACATTTCCTATTTATGGTGAACCTAGAGTTAACCTACATGCATTTTCTGAACAAATGAGAACTAAGGTTGTGATGAAATTTAGGATAACATACTGCAATTCTTTAAAACAACAACAAACTAACTAACGACAAGTCATTTACTGTCTTACTTAGTAATACATATCACAATTATTTTCCAATCACAGTTCAATTACAGTGATATAATTTAGCTTTGCATTGGTGTGCCTCTTTGTATTTGCTCTACACCATTCACTTCAGGGCAACTTAGGGCTTTGTATAGCTGCCTTGTCGGGTCCTCTGGCCATAGAGGGCGCCACAAAGCAACCAGGCCCGTAGGAGAAATGTTAGCAACACTAATTAATTCTTCTAGAGGCCCCTGTCCTATGCCTATTGATAAAGAGCCCCAAACAAATTTGCCATTTGTGTCCAATTCAGTTCATTAATTTTATTTGGACGACCAATAGGAAGGCGAGTCATAGGTTCTGGTTGGAATTGTCATACCAGAAGATATGAAGGGCACTGAAATTTAAAATTATGAATTAATCCATATTGACGAACGCCTATCAGACGGAAAGAGCAAGTTGATATTCCAGGGCATCTGAAACAATACGGAAGTAGTTTAGGGAAAATCTCCTGTTTAAAATTTTAAGTCACTGAGTTACACAGAACTAAAGAATAATTTCGTTGCGAGAATTAATTTGTGAATAAGGGTATATTTTGGTGGTGTAACAGTTTCTAATGTCAGTCTCACTAATTGAAAAAAATACTAATACATTATCATGTGTATTAATGTATTTAGCTCTCGTATTAAAATTTTCCAGAATACGCACTTACATATATATTAATTTTCATTAGCACAGTATGAGATTGGTTTCAGGGCCGACTGCCGACTACTGAAGGGCCACCAGTTGAGTGATTATTGAAATAAGTCAGTAATGGCAACAACTGTTATGTATTACAGCGAATTTCTTGTGCATGTAATTACTATCTGCGTTGTTACATGGAGCGATGACAGTTCTGTATGCTCCACGCAATGTTACTAACACTCATACAAAAATGTTGGCTCTAACTTTTAGAAAACTATACAAAAGTAAATGGAAGAGTGTATAATACCTCAATTTTCTCACAACTGCTCCAATTTATTATTACAATTCTCATCATTCTTTCTTTTTTAAATTCTTAAATATGTTAGCATACAAAAATTCTCTACACACTACAGAATTAAATAAATAAAGGAAAGTTGCATGCATTGTAGCATTTGAGACGGCTAAGATTGACGATGATGATTACGATGATGATGACGATTATGATGATATGATGATGATGGTGATAATGATGCACAGTACAATTACATGTGACGTTCCAGAAGCCACAACTCAATCATAATATGTTTGATGTCTACTATCATCTTCCCATGTAGCATATGTAACCCAGGATATTCCTATAGAAAAAAAAAAAAGATAGTCTCGGTTTTCATCAAGCTGATTTATTATTTTATTTATTTGAAAAAAGCAGTTCTGGAATCAAACATTAATAAAATGAATAAATAATTGTATTGGATTTTGTACGAGCACCTTGTGACTGAATGGTTGTGCAGGCAGGCAGAGTTCGGTAAACATTAGGTGACGTCATAACAGGTGGTGTGGGCCTAGCCAACCTGCCAGAAAATAGAAAAAATTATGAAACTAGACACAACGAAGACAAAGTTGCTAATGATAACGATTTGTATGATGGTGAACAGACAAGAGACCGACGATCTGGAAGCAGTGTTGCGACAATGTACAACTGAGCTTGCTACATCGCAAAGACAAATGAAACTGAGTGCGTTTGTTGCTCAGAGTCAAATTATGAGCAACCTTGGTGGTTCGAAAAGTATAATCTTATTATATTGTAAATTTCATGGAGCAATTATTATGCTGATGCGTACAATGCAGCGAGATATTGCATTATAATGAATACTAGAAATGAGATTGCTTTGCAGTGTAGACATGTGTGTTTCTTACAACCAATTTATTTGATGAATTGTTGAAACAATGTGTGTGGGAATATACGTACAAATATTCCAGTATTTACGTTACCGAAAGTAAATAAAACATTTTCATAGTAGGGGCAGTCGAAAGTACAAATACACACATTTCGGTGTGCAATATATTTGTAAAAAAAGTTATTAGAATTATAAGAAATGGTGTGTATTGCAAATTAAGTTATTTTCAGCATTGCCTTTTAATTACTTCTATAACATTCTGGAAATGAAAAGATTTTCCAGGCATAATTTGCATTTTTGTCTGACTCATCATTTCAGTATTCTCTCTGTTTGCGATGTAATTAAACATAAATATCAATATTTTTTTTTGCGGCCGTTAGGCTAACAATAAATACAATCAATAGCAGGGAATAACTGGAAATTACTTACCCAGTTCAATGTAAAAACTTCATTCTTAATGCATTATTTGAAACATTTCCCCCGAATTATTAAATGTTTTAAAAATTTTCATGACTTGCCCATGATTTTTTTTAAAACCTATAGAATACCCTGAAATGCCCAGGTTATCCCTGTCTTCCAGAAGATTGGCCACCTTAAATAATAACAAGGATTGATGTTGTAGAAATTATAAACTAAAGAAAATGTTTACTGTGTAGCCTATTTCAATAGTCGGTGTTTCTAATCTAAAGGGAAATAAAAATTAATTCACTTGTGACGTACCCTGGAATATCCGAAATCAGGACGGACAGACCTGGGATCGAACCAGGATCCTCTTGAATGCGAGGCCAGAGGACTCTGCGCCACTTCGCTCGGTTTCAACTTGCTAACAATAATTTCAGCTACGGTGTAACATTTTAAGTATAATTTCCTTTGTTGCTGATGGAAGAAATTAATTAAGTGATATTTAGGTGACTGTTATAACTCTTACGTATGCTAATGCACATGTGGCTCGGATATAACGACTCCCTTTTATAACCGTCGCAGATTACATGCGGGTCAAATCTTCCTCTCACTGAGGACGAAGTGTCGCGACACGACTTAGTGCATCGGGGAAAATATTTCGTCCTATATTTTTCTTCTCTGTCGAGTTTTTCCTACATGAATTGCATAATTTTACTCACTCTGTAATCCGAAGAGATGGCTGTGCTTTGGTCCGCGCTGCTGCATTCTTGTAACACATGCTTCACGTGGAATGAATACCATATGTGTCTATTTATAGTCAGTGTTTCAATGACTGGCTGAGATACATATAACTTAGGCTACTGGAAACATAAGCCATACTGCAAGCTTTTCGAACAAGTATATTTTTACATAATAAAATAATATTTATGCTCAATTTCAAAACACTGGTTTTTCAACTTGACTTTTTGGGCGCATACGGTTTTGATGACATAAATTTCGTCATTGAAAATTTTTATAAATCCGCCCCCCCCCCCCTTTTTTACACTGTTCACTATTGCACGTGTTTCTATTGTCATGAAGTAAAGTGAAGTAAAATTCCAAATTTGGGATTAAATTTACATACAAAATTGTATGGCAAGTATAACACGGAATCAAAGTAAAATTAATCAGTTTTTCCGCAATAAAAATTACGTAAACGAAACAGGCAACAATATTTAGATCATCACTGCTACAGTTACTAATACAGCGCATTCAAGGGCTACTACTGCTACAGATACTACTGCTACTACTGCTACAAATACTACTGCTACTACAAAAACACTACTGCTAGAAATACTACTACTATCCAAACACTGATATTACAAATATTCGTTTTTTTATAAACCCATTATAGTGCCAGATACATGCATTCTAATAATTGTGTTCTTCGATTATTGACGAATTGTGTGCAAGATGGGTTTATAAGTGTTAATATTTACTACTTCATTTGCTTAGTTACATTATTATTCGGCTTTTCACGGACAATTTTTGCGTTTCAAATTATTTTCGCAATTTGGCAAGACTGTAAAATTACCAGTAATAATTTTCTTTGTATTTATAATGAATTCGTGTCATCGAAAATGCCCGAGTATTTATCCACGAAACACTTTGAAATATTCTTCCACTCCTACCGTAATTTATGTTTATGCCATACAGTAAATGCACTCAAACTATTAGTAGGTGCCTAGTTATGAATTATTGGCATGTATAGCATTCTGTTTGTTTTTACACTTGCAAGCAAGTCATTTCGATATAAAATCAAGTAACATCACACGCGCCGACTCTGGGGTGGGGGGAGGAAGGGGGATGGACTGTTTCTCCCTCCTCCCCCTCCAAAAAAAAAGGATTTATGGCTCACATAATATATACATTACCTATATGTATTATATATTTATATATACACTGTATATAATTTGCCATTATCTAATCCAGATACGCATCGTCCTTTAAAAAAATTTCAGTCCTCGCCTGTGGGTAAAATGATTTGTAATAACATATTTTTCAGAAAAAAAATCTACTAACCTTAAATGATTCCTCTGTTTCCTGCTTATCCCTTTTCTTATTCTTCCCATTACAGCACATCAGAATATAAAACAGTAATAAAAATCACATCACTGTTGCTTCCGAAGTATGATGTGGGCAAGTGGACACATCAAATTTGCGTGGCCGGAATACAAAAAAAAAAAAAGTTCTGGGGCAGCCAGATAGATCTTTTGGCAGAACGAACCTTCGAAAGATGATAATCGGCTTGTCTGCTCTCTCTCTCTCTCTCTCTCTCTCACTCACTCACTCACTCACTCACTCACTCACTCACTCACTCACTCACTCACTCACTCACTCACTCACTCACTCACTCACTCACACACTCACTCACACACTCACACACACTCACACACTCACACACACACTCACACACACTCACACACACACACACACACACACACACACACACACACACATCCGCGCGCCATTAGTGACATCGGCTAGGAGGCAGGAAAGAACTCGTTGCAGAGCTGCCTATGAGCCTTGGCGTTTTCATCACTCACACTAATATAACGTGCAATATTTTCTGAAACGACTCAATATTTTGCTGTAAAAAATTAGGGCGAATGAGTTTCCATGTAATGTCTGTTCATGTGAAAGAATTTCGAAATACTTGTAGAAGATCCCGAGAAAATAATTATTTTAGCATGTTTTTTCACACATTTTCGTAGTTCCATAAGAATAACATGAGTACAGAAAGTTGTGGAGTTTGAGTGCAAAAAACTAACATAGGAAGAATACTCTAACAACGAATTAAATAGACATGAAAGTACACATATGTGTCTGGAAATTAACGAAGTTCAAAGTTTTCAGAATGCCAAAAATTCTATATAATTAATTTTTTTTCCTCCAAGCCTGCAAAACTCCCGATCAAGGCCTTAAGTCAATAGTAAAACCACCCTTATTCTTTACATAAAGTGGCAGGCTGTAGTCTGCACGGTCACACACCCGCCTCTCGCGCTCTGTCTAGTGGAATACCAGGAATCGCCACTGGCATTCTCTTTCCTTGTCACACTGCTCAAGTTCGTAGATATCCGCCGAGTAGTATATTATAGTGTTGTTTCTAAAAAAAAACAAACTGAATAAAATATTGCTTAATAATATCGTTAAGGGCTGTTCACGATAAAGTGAGCACTTTAGAAATGGACCTTATAAAAATGTCACTACCCCCTCATATATTTTAATGGGCGCACTGGGTGATATTCACCCAGTAAAGTTTGTAACGATGGATGGAAAGTAATTCCATATCTTATCTTGTAATTAAAAAAAATGTTAGGTAACCATTTGTGATAACTTGAAGTTATTTCTTTCGCTATCTGTTTTTTAATGCACCGAGGTGTAAAAATGAGCAAATCTGTAATGTAGTTACGTTATATATATGTATATATATGTAACATTGATTCTCCATTTAATTACCGTGGCCGTAGACTTGGTAGGCAGAGCCCTTAAGAGAGAGGCAGTGATAAGATTATAATTTACATAGTTGCGATAACAGAAAATTTATGAATTGCACTCTTCCTTCTGAAAACAAGAAGCCTCCGCCTATGATTATATTGCCTATTTACAGTTTCTTCACACTTTTTGAATAAATCCTTTCAAAAATCATCCCATTTATGACGTATTTGGTTGTTACCTAAATACGCCATGTATTACAAGCGTTTTATACTTGAATCAACATTAAAGTACCTTTGTTGTGGATTAATCTTACGTTTACTTTAATTTTGCCTGTAAGTCACAATATCTCGTTTATAACTAATATGAATAAAAACATTGAGAAAATATGCATTTTGGTATTGCCTAGTAATAAATAGTTGTCATGCAAAGTGTTATTACACTGGATGCGCAAGAATTTCGTACGTTGTATCTTTGGTATAATTCTCTATACTAGGTCAGGCTTTGTTTGCTTGACGCGGTGGTATCTCCTGAAAGTAGAACTTCAGCAGGGCTTCATAAAAGTTGGAAGTAACCGTGAATGTACTATGGTTACATAATTTTGACATGAAAAGTCTTTAGATTTGCGAACATAGTGGGAGGCAATCCAGAAAATCCGATGATAACAAAATCGGGGGATACAGTTTGGCATTGAAGCTGCGTAACTATCGTCTACATTAAAAACTCAATTACACCACTCGATTGCCAAAGGATCAAAGAATGTGTTGCGTTGAGTGAGGACTGCGAAGGGTCTTGCGGAGCGGAAGAGGGGGGGGGGGGGCACCACAATTTTTAGTTCGTTTCGCCATGTCTCGTAATTTCAGCGTAGTGTAACTTTTGACTAGGAGGAGCTACGACGCTCGTTTAGGTTTCAATCGACAGCTCTCGTTAAAATCAATCGATTGCGTGTATAAAAACATTTGTGTGTCGTGGTTATGGTGAAATTGAACGAGTTTAATGTAAAAAATAAGAAAACTTTAACTCCTAGTCACCCTATACTCGTCAAAAAGCCAAGTCGAAATCCAGAAATCGCATACTGTTGGAAAGACCAACTCAAGAAGGAATCCCGTGATACCCATAAAACCCCATATGATCGAGTGAAGCGGTGCCGGGAACGTAAAATAAAACATCAAGGCATCCGAGTGCGTCGACGTAGACGTATTCACGCAAAACAAACGGCTGCGTTCCCAACACAGCCAAACCAAATTGGGGCTGGTGCAGCGCTCGCGCACGGCACAGCCAGGGGTACTGAGGCAGCCGGCGACCTTGGCTGCACGAAGGCGCGCGGGTTGACCACGGTCCTCCGGGCCGCCGGAGTTGTATAACCCGTCTGCTCGCAATGCATGCTCGCCGCACCGCTACGCTACTTGCGGGCATGCGTCTCTTCTCGTTCGCCGGCACTAGACAGACAGTTCCTTATCGTGAGGTGCCGCTGTAGCCGCTAGGACCCGGCTTCTCCGACCGGGGACCACACACAGTCTCTAGAACTTGCAGATAACAGAATAAACAAACGAGACCGCATAATTTAGAGATTTCATATCTTAGAACAATCGGACAAAAGAAACACAGATTTTATAACTGTCTTACGGCAGAAACACACAATTTAGAACCACGTGTTGGAGAACCACAGACGCTAGAAACGTTGTGCAACCGAAATTCACTACTTATTGCAATCATACAACAGAATCACAGATGTTAGAACGATCGTACGAAAGGAACACACATTTTATATCCACATATTGCAGAACCACATACATTAGAAACGTCGTACAACCGAAATCCACAACTTAGAACGATCTTACAGCCAAAACACAGATGTTAAAACGGTCGTACAATACAAACACGCACTTAAGAACTATCATACACTAGAAACACACATATTAGAACTGTTGTACATTGGAATCACGTAACATAGAACTGGTTATTGTTAGAATCTTCTATCTTGTGTGGTTCTATGGGTCAGATACAGTCTCCGGCCTCAAGATTCAGGTGGGGACTGTCCTTATTAGATCGAATCAAGAAGGCGTAATTGCTAGCCGATTAAACATAAAGTTAATATCATTCAGTAGCGCCCCGCGTCAATTAAAGTCACAGAATTAATTGGAATACTGTATGTAAGTTATTGTGTTACAACACGGATTAAATCAGTGTCTTATACGACTTGCCTGACAGTGAGTATTAGCGTAGAAGCTACACCCCCAAACTACATGTATTGTGTATTGTGGAGCACAATAGTAACCATATCAAACCGCACGCCCAACTGTCTAAAACTCTCCACACGTGAACTGTCTCCAGGAACAAATCTCTCGTCTCTCTGAAGAACAACACAAGATAATACATTTAAACCTACAGTCACAGTTCAGTGGTAAGAACGCGTTGTGGTGCACGCACACTGGTATACTTTTCAGGTGTTTCAAACTACAATGAGTGAGTGAAGAGATTGGGGCGGCTATTGCCATCAAGGTCTTTGAGAGCCGATTAGTTCGAAGCAAGGTGAGTATGGAGAAGTGCCGGAATGCAACGGCGGGGGAAATGGGAGATCCCTGAGAAAACCCGCCGACCGGTAAGATTCCCACATGCGAAAAATCCGGGAGCGACCCCGCTGGAAATCTAACCCTGTTCACCTAGGTGGCAGGCCCCTCCCAACTAGAAGTTTTATGGTGCAAGCTCGTTTCGCTGTCACGATCACTATTTGCCTTCGACTACAGTAATATGAACCAATCATTTACTTGAAATAAGCACGGTTTATGAATCATAATTGACTATTGAACTTCGCAGTCTACAGAAGGAGTAAAAAATAACCTTCATGTATGTTATGTACACATTTATTGTACACTGAAGTTGAATGGGATAACTTTACGATACAGGAAAACATACTTATTTGTAAGGACAACTAACGATGTAGCCAATTTCTATCAAGCATTTTAATGTCAATAGTAATAAACATTTTACGTACTGAATGAAACGTAGAATATGAAATACGAAGTCTTTCATTTATCTGTGGATTTTATAAATTGCTTCAGTCGTAATAAAATATGATGTTTTCCGGTCGAAGCCGTATCCAGCCTCTCCAACAGTCCTCCTAGAATCGAATCCCACGGGGACAGCATGGTAGCAATGCTTTAATTAATGTGTTACATGTAAGTTCTTTTGGATTACAAATCATTTTTTACCATACGACTTCCCCGGGAAATATTGTCACGTCAAGCCAATTCTAGGGGCCGCGGTGGCTGAGCGGCTAGCCTGCTCGCCTCCCACCAAGGCGAACCGGGTTCAATCCCCGGCCGGGTCACCGAATTTTTGCAAGTGGGAATCGTGCCGGAGGATGCCGTTGGTCGGCGGGTTTTCTCGGGGACCTCCCATTGCCTCCGTCCCTTCATTCCGGTACCGTTCCATATTCACTTCAATCACCCTCATCGGCTCTCAGGACCTCGCTGTTAAGAGCCGCCCAAATCTCTTCACTCACTCACTGACTCCAGCCAACTCATGCATAACTACACGCTACACTTCATTTCACTCAGGCCATGCGCAAGGTAACAAACAGGGTTGTCATGATCCATGGCATCCCTTTTAAGTCAGCCAGTTGGTTAGATAGGCCCGTCACGGCGTCTAAAGCCAGCTTTCTCCATTAGCGGGCAGAAGGGGCTAAGTTTGAAACCGCAATATAAGCCTAGAGAGGTTTTGCCCATCGTAGAGAGTATGGTCAATGGCCTATGAAGCCTGTTAAAGGCTGTTCACTATAATGTGAGCAGAGTTTAAAAGTGAACCTTAGAAAAACGTCACTGCCCCTACATGCATGTATTGTAAAGGGCGCACTGAGTGGCATTCGCCCAGTAAATTTGGTAACTCGGGATGGAAAGTAGTTCCATATTCTTACGTCAACTATTTTTTTTAATGCATCGCAGTGTAAAAATGAGCAGATTTGTAAAGTATTTAATTTCTTAATAATTTCTGTTTCATTTGACCGACGCATGTGATGAGGCGTATGACAATGTTAATTTTGCATAAGGCGTACACAACGCGTATACAAGTAAATCTTAAGCAGGGCTTTCAAAAGTGCTCGTTTTACAGTAAACAGCCTATACACACGGTTTACTCTCTTGTACAAGACGGTGTACACCTTTCTTGTTCAAGTCAACTGCATCGTGTGACTGGATAACTTGTTTGCAAGTGGCTTGCATGCAAGATCTTTCGTGCTAGCTAGAATCATTTAGAGGATGTTCTTTTTCATTCCCTTCCCGTGCAAGTAGTTTGTTTACATTTGCGTTTTATACGATCATGTAGTTCCCGTACGTTTATTTATGATGATATTGTTAATTTGAGAGTAGAAAACAGATTTTAATTCTGTATTAGTGATTTGTTTGGTTAGTAAAATATGTGTGTGTTGTGGTGGAAATGAGTGACTGGCATGCGATTACTACTACTGTGTGAACAGTATGTACATGGGACTTGAATACAAGAGGGTGTTTGCCTTGTTTTTAACATTTTGGTGATCACCTTATTGTTCACAAAAGATGCCCGTCTGTATCAGGCTTCATATTTAGGATGGGCAAGATCCTTACGGTCACCTTTATAAACGATCTTCAACAATTCCGTTCCCTAGTTGTCAGAGAACTCAGAGAATACTCCCTGATTAAAGGCTTCATTGAACAAACTGAGCTACGGAGACCGGGTTAGATTCCCTACAAGCTCACCCGGATTTTCAGTTGTGGGAAACGTTGTGAAAGATTCTGTTGGACTGAGGGTTTTCTCGGGACTCTCCCACCCTTGCACCCCGCCTCAGTTCTATCTTCGCTGCCTTTCACCCTCATTGGATGGCTCTTATCAGCGAGGTTTTGAGAGCCGGTGAGGTTAAAGTGAAGTGCGTACTGGACAGCGCCGTAATGCTTGTGCTGATTTCGGGGGGGGGGGGGGGGGCGATCACTCCGAAACCCGCCGACCAGCGGCATCTTCCGTCATGATCCGCACCTGCGTAAAACTGGGAGCGAGTCGGCCGGGAATCGAACCCGGTTCGTCTTGGTGGGAGGCGAGCACTCTATCCCCCCTACACCACCGCGGTCCCATCCGGTTCTCTACACATCGCTGATAAACACAAATCAAAACGTTTCAGCTCAACTCAATCCCTGGCACATTTTTAACCTACTTTCAATAGGAAAGCAAGGCTTATGAGATCACTTTCCTGTCTGTGGGTATGTGTGTGTGTTGTGTGTGCTTGTGCGTGAGCGTGTGCGTGTGTGTGTGGGTGCGCGTGCGTGGGTCTACCCTTTCAATTTTTGAACGCGTCGACCGAATTTCGCCAAACTTGGTACACATAGTACTTAATGAAGACACCTAACTTTTATACTGTAGTTTTCTACGTCAGGCACTTACTTTCAACATGGCGGCCATAAAAAAATTTGGGGCGATATGTCATATCTCGGGAACCATTCAGCCGATGTAACCAAATTTTGTATCCTGGCGGAGTACTGTGCAAGACTTAAATTGTGAGATGTATATTGTTAGTAAGCTATTTTGTAAAATAGCATAAAATAAATAAATAAGGATTTTTCAATATATCTCGACAACTATTAGATCAATTCTCAACCAATTTGGTAGGTAGGTGATACTATAATAGGCCAAGTAAACTTAAGTTATTGGACTTGAGTAGGTACTTGTTTTCAAAATGGAGACCATTAAATTTAAATAAGTTTATTTGGTATATCTGCAATAGCATTTTAACAATTTCGACCAGATTTTGTATAGCGAAAATATCTGTTATGCGCATCATATGTACCAACACATAAAAACTTTTGTCGGCCATTATGGAAGATATCGCCACACGAATAAATAAAGTTATGTCATATCTCAGTAAAAAAAAATTACCAAGCCCTACCAAATTTGACAAACAGGTAGTACTGATGCAGATGATGTAAAGTTTTATGTTTTAAGCATGTGAGACACTTGTTTTTAAAATCGCAGACATTTAGTTCTTTTAACTTTAAAAGCTATGTCGTCATAACCATGTAATCATTTTCAACTTATCATTATATGCTGGCAGTAGATATTACATCTATCAACTGTATTTATTCGAAGCATCTTTTGACCTCCATTTTTTAAGATAGCTAAACGCGAATAAATTAAGTTTTTATGTCATATCTCGGGAACTAATTGACAGATTCCTACCAAATTTGGCAAACAAATAGTACTGCAGCAGGTGGTGTACACTGGTATGTTTTAAGTAGGTCAGGTACTTATTTTAGAGCAGTATATTTTATCAACTAAACAAATTCCAACCATAGTTTGTATGGGTAGTGGCATAGTGCCTATTACAACCATATAACATGTCCATGCAGAGACTCGTTTCTCTGTCATGAAAATTTTTCTCGTGTCTCGGGAAACAATCTATTTAGTCTTAAAAAAATTTGGCGAAGATGATGTACTGTGGTAGGTCATATTAATATATGCATTTTTAAGTATGGACACTTATTTTCAGAGTGGTGGCTATAAAATCCTTTTTGTTTTGTGTGCTATAACTACGAAGTTACGTATTCTATTTTAACTTAACTTTGTATATTGGCAGTATACAATTATAGAATGTGCCACTACATTACTTTTTTGACCTCCTTTTATGAAGTTCGCCATATGAAAATTATGGATGTTTTATGCCATATCTCGAAGACAAATCAACCCATCTACATCAAATGTTACACTGAAACATTTCAACTAATTTGTACCAAATTGTGCACACTATAAATGCTACAGAAGTCCGTGTAAACTTTCATGGTTTAAATTGGTCAGACAACGATGTTCAAAATTGCGGCAACATACACAATTTAGGCAAGTTTGTCACATATAAACCATTTAACAAAATTCAACCAAATTTTGTATGTGGAAATTAGAAGTCTTGTATATAGAGGCTCTTATTTTTGTAAATTTAATACGATAGCATCAAATAGGAAGATAAAGTTTTTTTATGGCATATCTCAGGGATCAAGCAATCGATTTCCACATAATTCTTCACACAAATAGCGCTACGATAAGCCATGTAAACTTACATATTTTATGTGGCGCAGTCTCTTATTTTCAAAATGATGACCCTCTAGATATTTTAGTTCAGTGAACCGTATAATTCGAAACATCAGACTAATTAATTCCGAAGTGGATGCTCCGAATTCAACCTTCATAATGCAGTGCGTTGCACGGTAGCTTATTGTGACAAATGGACACAACGATTCCACCCTGACCTTCACCCGTTTTCTAGATGCTCTTATTTTCTACCCATAGTTTATTTCGCTCTCTCATATAATGCATGTCTTCATATATCTCCGGGCATTTTTCTGTTCACTTGTCTCCTTCCGAGTCATTATTCCACCATAACTTTGATTATTTCCTCCTGAAATGTTTTCTCATAGGTACCATGAACGATAACAAAATAATAAAGTAATAACATACATTTGTCTAAGGCAGTAAAAAAATTCCTCCCATTTAAAGTAAACATATGTAATAAGCTCGTATGTGGCCACCGAATTGAGTTACAGCCGACGAGTTCATTTCAAATGGCATTATTAGTGGTGTCGCTTATCAACTTTATTAACTACACGCGTCTTTATCGTTTATCTCATCTGTAAACCCGAGACATGAGGTAGCCCCACTTAAAAAAAAAAATAGACATGGGGTGCGGTCAGGAGGCCATGATGATAGTGGTTCAGAGAGTTCAGTTGAGATGTTTTGATCTTGAGAGTCGGCGAGAGCGAAATGAGGCGAAGATGAAATAGAGGTGGAATGTAGGCGCGGGATATACAGGCAGTGCCCCGAGAAAATCCACTGTCCAACGACAACATCCGCCTGGATTTTTACATGCGAACATCGTTGTCACCCCACCAGAAATAGAACTCGGTTCAACCTGGTGAGTGAGCGAAGAGATTTGGGCGATCCTTACGGCTCGGCCTCACCCGCCATGTTGAATTTTCCATTTATATTTCATAACTTCCTTTTCAGTGAAATAACCAAATATTTGTTACTATAGCATTATCACAATTGACAATCCCCTTCAATTTTAGTCGTCAAACTTCATCTACATGCGATATGGTGATTAAATGGCATTAACCTGTTCATAATTCTCGAAAAAAAATTATGTTCGCACTTCAGTGTAAGTATATTGTCATGATTGTATAGTAGCAGTTTCGTAATAAATGTCGGTATACAACTGAAATAAGCTATAATCAATAATTCAACATGGTGTGTGAGGCCGATCCTTAAAAGCGAGGTCTCGAGAGCCGATGAGGGTGATTGAAGCGAATATGGAGCGGTGCCGGAATGAAGGGGCGGGGGAAACAGGAGATCCCCGAGGAAACTCGTCGACCAACGGCATCGTCCGGCACGATTCCCACTTGCAAAAATCCGGTGACTCGGCCGGGGATTTAACCCGGTTCGCCTTGGTGGGAGGCGGGCAGTTAGACGACCGCGGTCCACCATAGCTGTGTGATCAGGAAATACAAATATATTCTCCGTAGGGGTGTGGCATTGCCAAATTCTGCAATTATACGTGATCTCTTGATTGTATACCGAACGTTGTACATAAATAACGAGGAATTGCACAGAAAACCCCTGCAGTAATTAGCAGTTTTCTAGACCTTTACGAAAGGTCTAACAAGGTGGTTAACATTACACATCCACTGAAAAAAAAAACAGTGTCGGAAGTTAGTGTCCGTATGTGGATATCTATCTACCCACGTGTAGAAATTCCCACGTGTGATTAATTCCCTGCACGAGCAAACTCGTTTCGTCGGTGGAAATAATTTATGGCGCAATGCAAACACGTTCCTGAGGCCGCTTGCTTCATTACTGTATCGAGCTGTCAGATTTCGAGGACGAAGGCGTTGCAATTTTGGTATTTTTCCGCGAGGGGTGTTGGATACGAGTGGTCCGTGTTGGAAGCCCTCCCCCCCCCCCCCCAAGCATGGCTGTGCGGTGCCACCAGTCATCCTTGAGAATTACTACACGTACGCTTGATTGCGGCTCACGTTCCCGACTGCATTAACAACAGCCGTGTCATCGCGCAAGTGACAGGCACGCTCTGCTTTCGCTCGCGGGCACGATCCAGTTGCCCTCCAACAGCGCCAGACGTCGGCAAACACTGCGAAGGAGCCTCGTCGCCGATGCATCATCGGCCAGGGGGTTGCACATACTGGTTGGGGGAGAAAGGGGATACAGAACGCCCCGCTCGCCCCCTCCCGGGGCCGCGATGGTATAGGGGTTAGACTACTCTCCTCCCAAATCAGTGAACCGGGCTCGATTCCCGGCGGGGTCGCTCCCGGATTTTCGCACATGGGAATCATGCCGGACAATGCCGCTGGTAGGTGGGTTTTTTCCTCGTGGATCTCCCGTTTCCCCCGCCCCTTCATTCCGGCGCCGCTCCATACTCGCCACGCTTCAACCTCATCGGCTCTCAAGAGCTCGCTGTAGGGATAGGGAGTATTCGCGAGTCCAATGACCTGTAGGCTATACTACACAGTCATGCGTACACTCGAGCTTCAGATGTTTGTTCATTGGCTGCTGCCTCATAGAGTAGCCAGTGTTACTTCACACCTGGCAGTAAGGCACTCGCTACGTGTTTCCCTGCAAGTCTATTAGCTCAGAGTCATCCAGGGAGTGTTTCATAAACTGCGATCCAATTACAATGTCAACTTCAGTGTACACGTGTTCGACGTCTATCTTGTCCTGAAATGAACTGGTGAAATGTTCCTATCCCTACCTCGCTGTTAAGAACCGCCCAAATCTCGTCACTCATTCACCCCCAACCCTGAAAAATCCCTCAACATCTAAGGAGGGGGGGGGGGTATCCCATTGAAGGAAAGGTAGAAGGAAGATATGACAGTGGTGTTGCGATGGTGCTATGTCTAAGTGTTGCTGCTCTTTTCGTTAGTGTGGAGAGTGGAGAATAGGGAACTGAACCAGGTTTGCCTTTGTGGGAGGCGAGTGGTCTAGCAACTGCACCACCGCGGCCCCAGGAACAAAACGAGATTCCTTACGGGAGAGTTCAGTTCAAGTGAAATTCCCGCTGCAAGATTGGCTTATGTTCTAAAGAGATCGCCTTTAATCTGGCGGGAGATTGAGAAAATCTATACATTTGTATGTTAAAAGTAATTTTCGACTAAATGGTGATATATACTTGGCCGTGCCAAAGTATTAAGTATCATATTTATTTTGTGACTATTTTACATCCTCGTCAACGCTGTTTGCATAGCAAACAACAAAAATGCAACTGTGTTTGGTATTCAGATTTCGTGAACGCACTTATTTTAGTGAAAAAAGCTGCGAATTTAAAAGCGAAATAAAATACAGCTGTTTTAAAGGTAAATTTTTCAATGCTGTTGTCACATTTAACTAAAGTAATTGTGTAATGCAAAGTTTTGCCAAATGCAGATTTACGACTGAACATTAAACACCATGTTGACATACTTCGTTAATGTCCCTCTTCAGTGCCAAGAACACAGTTTATTCACGTAGGTTCTAGAACAATAAAAATTGTAAGGTTTTAAAAAATTATATTGTTTAAATTTCTCCCTCGAAAGTCAGTGGGCTAGACCAATTTCGTTAAGGGATGGAGGTCTTGACAATTTCCTAATTTTATTTACAACAACCACAAGCAAAAATCTCTTGACTCAATATCTCACAATAAATTTATATCATTTACAGTTTACAATTCATGACATCAATTAATACAATTTATTATTACCTCGAAGAAATCAATGCAATTAAATGATTAAATGATTAAAAATCAGTCCCGATAGACGATGTTTCAAATTCTATTCAATTACCTTATAAATCATGTGTCCGTATTTTACAATTAAATCGGTGTTGCATGCGCATTCAGCCCCACCTCAGTTTAGTCCATGTCCCACCAATCCGCAAAGTTGTAGAGTTCTCCGAGCGCCCTCACGCACAGTAGGCTTCCCTCGTCAGGTTTCAAACCCTCTCGTCCATTCTCACCAACAAACACCTCGTCCGCCGTCGCCTCGTAATCTCCCGTTGCCATCCGTCCTCTTCACCGATGTCCCGGTTACCGCACTCAGCTCTAAGGCTTCTACCGAAACTGCTGGCCGCTAGACCACTGCGGTATTTATAGGGTCGTAGGCCGTCATCCAGAAATTTCGCCAATTCCCTACTTGCGCCGAGTGTCCTAATTCCCAGAATATTCTTGCGCCTTCTGTATGTTCGTCGACTCCTAAGCAGGGGGTGGAGGAGGAGGAGGAGGGGCCTTGACGCCAGCCAGGTCTCGCCGCTGTTAATCATTCCCGGGCTTCCCCAGGAGAGGGGCGGCTACGAGGCGGCGAGCGCGTCAGCCAGGGCGAGGGGAGAGACGAAGTGGGTCAGCCCGGACCACGTATAACGGGAGCTCGCCGCCAGTGCCAGCTGTAGTGCGTAACAATATTTATTTTTTTTAAATTGCATTTATCCTATTTGTATAACTTTCAAGAAAAACGAAGAAAATCCGATACAGGCCCTGCATGCTACACAAGTGCGAAAAAATGTAGTCGTTAAAGTATCATAATTGAGGTGAATAGAATAAACCGTACCACAAGCCATGGCCGATTCCTTCCCTATTTTTGCTTCTCTGAAAAACTTGCTTGGTCTCTAATAGCCTATCTGTTGACGAGATATTTGAACCCGACTAGATGTACTGCTCATCAGACAATACTATTATTTATTTTTCAACTTCACTTATGTCAAATGAGTGTGTAACGATAATTTTAATAATAAGAACACGGAATTGTTAAAATAAAGAAAGTTTTTTTCATGAACGTATTTAGACCGTTATCCAACATATAAAATTAGCAGAATAATATTATAAAAAACGCAAATTTGTTGCTGAATACCAACTGTGTAGTGATAGTGAAAAAAACACTAATGTTTCAGCGACTTATCTATTGGGAAACTAATTATGGGCCTACTGCTGTAAAAGGGCCGCGTCCTTTACAATAACTTCACCTGTATTCATAACCTATAAGAAATTTTTTAGCCGGCAAATAGTTGTGGATGGTGTGGTAATTTATATTTTGTATTTCGGTGCTGACAAATGGCAAAACGTCAATTACTAAACAAGTAATTATTTTTTTTGGAAATTTTTTTAGCTGCCAAAGAAAAATACTGAATTAAACACAGCCTAAATGTGGAGAAAACTACTTGCGTGACACATCACTAAATTTCATAACAGAAACACAATAAACAAACAGTTCTCTTGGCATGTGTGTATAGTTTTATCTTTTAGAAACTAGCATTATCAAAGCTCGAATTTCGAGGCAAATTTACAGAAATTTGGTCGACACAATTTCATATCAATCAACGCACAGACATGAATGCATTCACAAGAAACTGTATTGTGCTGAAAATATAGATTTCCGGAGAATATCACAAACGTTAAATATATCACATAAACGTGTTATATTTTAATAAAACTATACCTTATTGTTTTTTAACAAAGGTTTGAAACTTTCTTCTAGATATCAAAGATCTTTTCGCAAAATTTTACATATTATGCAGGCAATTGTGACATTATGTGAAATTTGTGGAATTAAATTCACTCTTCAGATATTTGTGTAATAATGTTCCAACTCAGATTTTTGCGTATCATTTAATATTTAGGGTCACAGAAGAATTGTACCAATAAAATACAATGTTGCGTATAAATGAAATAAATATGAAGTAAAAAAACGCATAATTGATCATTTTTGTGCCTTATGTTAACATAGCCTTAAAACACTCAACTACACATTTTTAGATCAAAACAATGAAGTATTTTAAACACGAATTTTTAAGGTTTTTCGATTCTTAAGAACATTTGTATAAAATTAAACAAATTTCAGTTATCTTTGAAAACAACACAAGAAAAACTGTAAAACTTCATTACATATTTGTATCTAAAATATGTAGATTTACTATTTTCGTTTACGGTGGCAAGTGTTTTCATGCACAGTTCTGATGTAAATTTACACATTTACGCATACTGTTGCTGTGAAATATATCTGCGTTAAAAGAAAAAATTTACCTTTTCACGTATTTTCTGTGCATGTTAAATAACAGCCGCCGTATATGAGAAGTTTATTAGGGAGAACATGTAAGATAGTGACTCTCAGTTGTAAACTGCACTTGCGATGGCAAGAATTCGCACATCGTAATCGCGTATACGGGAAGGCGGTGACTATGTTACAACCTGTTTTTCAAATACCTGTTGCACATTTCCTAAGTAGTCGGGCCTCCGGCGCTAATAACACAGGCTGTCTGCTGGATTAATGGCAGTCGAGTGCACAGAAATAAGTATGACAGCTCACCAGAAAAAGAATCTTATCTGCATTAGGGTCAGTGTCAGCGGCGTAACTGACATGCGTCTCTGATGCTGTAACTGCAAAGGAAAAGGGGGTCGCGGAGAGAGCGAATGCTCTGGCCTTGTCCGAAATGAAAAATTCGGTATTTTGTAATTTGTCATTTCGTAAGTTACAAATCGGACGTTGTCGACAGTCAATTGTTTAGCGCTCGCGGCCACGCATTTTTACCATAACAGTTATAATTGTGTTTTTTTTCTTCTAAATTTAATGCTGAAAACGGACGTAATATCTTCACAATTATCATTGGAATTCTGCTATTATATTAATAAATAATAAAATAATTATTAATGCAATAATGACAAAAAATATATGTTGTGAAATATATCAACAAAGCAAAACACTTGCTTGTTTTTTTAAAACATGTCTAGAGTATTTTCTGTAAACACTTATTTGTTTAAAAAAGAATTTTAATTGCACATTCGCGTATATTTTTAAGATCAAAACCGACATGACGCTGATTTTGTCATTTTGTATTTTTGCTAACATCACAGCTAGATACAAAATACTAAATACCAAATTTCCGACTACGTTACCATTTTTAAATACAAAATCGCGTCACGTGATCATTTTGTCAACAATATCGGTCATTTCGGACACGGCCTCATGTTCTCTAGCTTGCGGGTTGCATATCTGAAGGCTTCGCATTCTAAACACCTCAGAGGCGCAAGGACAATGTGTAATTGATATCTATGTCGTATCGTATGTGTAAATAAAAGAGTTCTCTAACATCACATTGAATAAAAGTGTTCGTAATAAGTTATAATGTGCATACACCGCCTTAGAAAGGCATTTTTTTTCAAAGTACCTATTTGTTTTACGCTACTAATGGATTGGCTTGTAAGTTTATTACTTCATAGCCCTCGTAAGAAGAATTATGCATGCGCCCCTGCCAACGTAAAATAATCAGCTACGAACCAGTTCCGTCGCAGAACACGTATTTAAAAACAATGTTCTCGTGTGAAAACATCAGTTCGCGTTCTTCTCAACATTCACAGTTACATCAAGACATTGAAACACAATGACCAACACAAAGTACAGCGGAGCAGCCGTCGCCATGGCACTTAATTAAGAGCAAAATTAACAGTATTGTGCAAAATACCCACGATAATGGTGCTTCGGTTACACTGGAGCCTGTTACTGGATGCTTGCTCCCATGGTGCCTGGAGGCAGCTCCGTCATTCGTGGACATATTGGCTCAAAATTTTCAGTTTTACCCTAAAAAAAATGCCTCGCATTTCCTTAAAAATGTTTCATTTTCCCTTAAAATTTCCGTTTTTCTCCCTAAAATATTCTGCCTATAGTGCATCAAATAACCTGAATATCCACAATCGCTCAAAAACTCAAAACTGTCAACCCACACCCACTCGAAAAAAAAAAAAACAGTAAATTGAGGCTTCTTAGTGGCCGAAGGGTGATTAGCCATCTTGGATTTTATGGGCCACGAATAAAAAAATGTTTGAATTTCATTTTTGTATAAAAAGTTTTTAGTCTGATTGCAGAATTGTTTTAATTTTCCGCAAAATTGAGCATACAGTACAGCAAAACCCTGTAAAATCTCCTATTTCTAATACTACGGTTCCAAATAGAATTAAAACAATAATTTGATTTGAAAATTTTAAAAATAATCAAATTTAGACATTTTCCGTAATTATTGGCAAATTCGTACACTGTGGACCATATACCAATTGTTCCTACTATATGCTATTCACGCTAAAATTTGAACTTTTGAAAGCCCTGCTTAAGATCTACTTGCATGCACGTTATGCATTATTCCGCCTTATGTAAAATAAACATTGTCATGGGCCTCATCACTTTATTCATGCGTCGGTCAAGTAAAACTGTGAAATTTTTAGGGAAGTAAATATTATACAAATCGGTTAATATTCACCCTTCGATCCATTAAAAAAAAAACAGAAAGTGAAATAGATAATTTACGTTATCGCAAATGGTTACCTAACACTTTTTATTCGACGTGAAGATATGGAACTATTTTCCAGCCATCGTTACCAACTCTACTGGGCAAATGCCACTCAGTGCGCCCATTAAAACATGTGTGTTCAGAACAGTGACTTTTTTCTAAGGTTCATTAAAAAAATGCGCACTTTATTGCGAACAGCCTTTACAAAGATATCAATGGTGTGTTAAAGCAAGGTCAGACCCCGCAGACATAATGTAGGATCTCTCTTCTCCTCTTTTCATGTATTGCACTGAACAAGAGTCTGTCAGGCTCGGCTCGACCACAGAGTACTTAGATGAAAAAGCTGCTTCTTCTACGGATTCGAGCTAGACATGCCAGCAAAATGGCACTGTGGGCAATTTTTTTGCAGAATGCAGTAGCCAGTCAGATATAAGACGCATCCCAGAGCCTAGTATTTAATGCGCGACCGAGTTCGATTACATCAAAGAAACCGTCGTGCAATTTTGTTTCTGTGCGCTTACGTACTCTGTGGTTCAGACTTTCGCCGCTTTGCTAACCCCCTCCCATTCCCCCTCCGAAACACGAGCTCCAGTTTCTACCACCTGTTTCAAGAAGCTGTTGAGCTTGTTTTTATGCATGTCATATCTGCTCGACTTTTGCCCACTCCCTCCACACCCACAATTCCTGCAACCTCAGCAGCATGCATTTTGCTACCATTCAACCTTAGTTCCCTCGCCCGCTTATTTCTCCTCAGCATAGCCATCCACTTCCTGTCCATTAAAAGTTACAGCCACCAAAAGCATATCACAAGTAACTCACGAGTCCGAGAATTTATTACTGGCGTGTTACCTCATGTGGCATTTTATGATCGTATTTGAACATAATTTTCGATTAATTTAGGTCAAACCTTTGGGATTCGGTACTAGGCATAATTTCCCACATCGATATTTCACTAGCCAGTTTTACCATTTTGCTGGTACGTGTTACTGAAGTTGGTAGCATAAGCAGGTGTTTCACATCTGTGTTCCTGAGTACTCTGTGACAGAGGCATCGTTTCCGACCCCAGAAATGTACATATCACTCTATAAGCCCTATGCTATTTTACAGGCATAGTTGGCCACCAATTGCAAACAATTTGGCCTAGGTCTTTGAAATTCGGTACTTTGGCATCATTTCTGACCTCAAGAATGTAGGTATGGCATGAAAAACATTTTGGTGTCTTAAAAGATATGGTTATAATTTCTTAACCCTTTGGGCTAGGTCCATGTAATTGAGCATGTAGCATCATTTCTGGCCCCTAATAATATATGTGCGCCAGATATGCCCTGTACTGTTTTATAGGCATAGTTGGTTTTAGTTTTCGAACCATTTGAACTAGACTCATGAAGTTCAGCATTAAGACATCATTTTTGGCCACTCAGAATGTAGGCGTGGCATAAGTCTTTCCACCTGTTATAGACATAGTTCACTATAATTTGCGAATTGTTATGTTTAGAGCTCTGAAATTCAGTATGCATACGTCATCTCTGACCCTGATAATGTAGGTTAGACACAATAAGCCTTACAGTTTTTATAATCAAGTTAAATATAATTTTAGAACCAGCATTGTTGGACTCTTCAAATTCTCGGTCACAAGAAATTATGCTTGTGCGCTGAATTTCATAAGTCAAGTCCAAATGATTCGAAGTTTATACTTAACTATGCATACAACCAAGTCAAGAAAGGAAGTGACCACGTCCTGTACACTGTTAAAAAATTTTCTTCGTAGGAAAATTCTTGTGGTAGCAGTTTTAGAAAGTTGCATACTGTGCTGAATGTTAAAAATAAGTATTTTGTTTACGAATTAATTCTAGGAAGCTAATCGGAGAACAACTTAGACACATTTTAACATAACTTACGGTTATTTTCAAAAATGGCAGTCATATTCAACGACTTGCCCTGGTTTCGAACTCGTATCCTCGTTTCTTACATACGTGAGCATGTAAGATCTTGGTCAAACTAGGTTAAAAAGTATGCGCAATAAAAGTAATTTTTGTAGTCAGCAGTGCCTGTGCATAAAAATAATTCATTTCTTTGAAACAATTTTGTATGCACCATTAAAAGGTATGGAATACACATCAAGTAAAGCATAGTAATTAGATGTTAAAGGCTGTTCACGATAAAGTGAGCACTTTTGAAATCAACCGTATCTTAACGTCGAATAAAAAGTGTTAGGTTGCCATTTGTGGTAACTGAAATTATTTATTTCGCTTACTGTAGTTTTTAATGCATCGAAGTGTAAAAATTAGGAGATTTGTTAATTATTTACTTTTCTAATAATCTCACAGTTTCACTTTACTGACGCATGGATAAAGTGATGAGGCCATAACAATGTTAATCTTACATAAGGCGGAAGAATACACAACGTGCATACAAGTAGATCTTGAACAGGGCTTTCAAAACTGCTCATTTTACCATGAATATTCTATACCAACGGTTACCGATACAAAATGTAAAATTCAAAGTGTTTCTGACGAAAAAACATATTCTTCCAATATCAAAGACAAATAAACACTAAAGAACAACAAAATTAACGTAATGCTGTCTATGACTAGGGGGGGGGGGGGTTCTTTCTTCGCACTGCAACTTAGTACCGTGTATGGCCTCCATGTGCATTGTACAGGTCCTAATACTCCGTGGCATGCTTGTAATCTCTGTGCTGATATCTTCCGGCCGAAGGTCCCATTTCATCTGGGCAGCACATATGAGATCTGGAAATGTTTCTGGAGATTGTGGACGATTATAAACTGCTGTACTCAACACGTCCTAGACATGATTAATGCGTTTGTGTGCTCTCTGTTGACCACAAAAGAACTACATAACTCCTAGAACCCAAGCTGACTTATCGCACAATATTCCAAATTTTATGTGCGGTGTTTATTAAGAAGACGATCTAAAGTAATCTCTCCTCTAATAAATAAGTTAGTACTCAATACCCACTATAAAATTACCTCAAAATAATTGAATACGAAATTCGTATTATCGATTTCCGAAAATCGATAGTAGGTAGTTACGTATGTTGTAACGTCTTGTCAACATCGTGGTCATTACATACTTAACAAACCGCTCAAATAAGCGGGAGCAGGGAAGGAATCGATAATAGCTTGTATTACCGATACATCGTCTAAAGTGATTTCGGAAAACTATGGGAAATCAAAATTATGGCTTTCGGACGGGGAAAAAGACCCGGATACTCCCAAATGCCAGTTCAGTGTACTACACCTGCAGCCCATCGTTCGTCCCACTGGATAATCTACCATTTCTGCCTTTGTGAACTGGGTCTACGAGCGATCGCGAGCTATTTAAGTAATACTTCTGTCATCCCCTCTCCTTAAATGATTTTAAAATAAATAACTGTGTGCCCAGTGACTGCGAAAGACTTCAAAATAGTTTAACCGGCGAATACATGAAAGCATGCATAAATGTGAGTGAGTGAAGAGATTCGGGTGGCACTTAACATCAAGGTCTTGAGAGCCGATGAGGTTGATTGAAGTGAATATGGAGCGGCGCCGGAACGAAGGGGCAGGGGAAACGGGAGACCCCCAACAAAACCCGCCGACCAACGGCATCGGTTCACCTTGGGAGGCGAGCTTGCTAATCGCTCAGCCACCGTGGTCTCGTGGAAGTACGTCTTTGCTTGACTTGCATAGATGAAAATCTGTGGTGGAAATATGAAAATTATATATATAATTTACGTAGCTACAATAATGAAGTAAGTGAAACAGCATAATTTCTAAGCTGCTTGTACAAAAACTTGTAGTTGAAAAGAATTACTCCCAATACAGTTATACGGTAGTTTATGTATGAATGCTGTTATTTATAAAATATTTATATATTTACATTTGATGCAGTAAACGAAATTTATCAGATGAATTATAACAAATCGTATAAATATGTTTTAGTGATGTGTGAAAATATTATAAATTAAATCAAGTTAAGGGGAAAATAGGTTATTTATATTTGTAGTTTAATTAAATCGCCTGTAGATCCTGAACAAATTATAATTCAACAAACACTATCAGCTCAAATTATTACTTTAATTGTCAATATATAGATAGAGAAAGGCTAACCAAAAATTGGAAAAGTTCATTTAATGCGTGAAAATAAAGTTGTTTGGAATAATAGAGACAATTTTACAAAACAAAAAGATCCAAACAAAGACTTTAATAAGTTAGTGAAAATATTTATTATAGGAATAACCCAATGCACCTTCCCAGGTGACCTGGTTAGTTGCACTAACTACACTGAGCGCAGGATATCTGCAAGCTTAGATCACTTCGTAACGCTACGAAAGGCGAAAAAATACGGGGTCGAGGGAGGCTAAACATTATCTACAGTAGTATCCAAAAGAAACAAGATATGTATCTTCCAGCTCACCAGTTGCTTACAGCTTAATCGCTGCCTTTCTTGAAGGGCAGTTCCAACTGTCGCTAATCTTTCCGATATCCCGTGCACAGTTCAGCTGGCAGCCGTTAACAATCAGGTTTTGCACCGCACTGCTAGCCTTCTGTTCATTCCTAGACTGTGACAAAATGCCTTTGTGGTAGGAGAATGGCTCGGATAAAGCTAGCCGATATACTGGGTATACTGGATCAGGATGCTATAGGCTGCTAACGGAAATATGAGCACTTTAGAAAGCCCTGCTTAAGATCTGCTTGTACACACGTTGTGTAGTCTTCCGCCTTATGTAAAATTTACATTGACATGGGCCTATCATTTTATTCATGTGTCGGTCAAGAGAAAGCGTGAAATTATTAGAAAAGGAATTATTTTACGATTCTGCCCATTTCTACATTTCGGTGCATTAAAGAAAATCAGAAAGTGACATAAATAATTGAAGTTGTCACAAATGGTTTCACTTAAAACTCTTTATCCAACTTTAAGATAAGGGACTTTTTTTCCCTCCATCGTTACCAACTTTATTGGGCGCGTGTCACTCTGTGCCCCCGTTAAAATATATGCAGGTAGGAGCACTGCATTTTTTTCTAAGGCTGATTTCAAAAGTGCTAACTTTATCGTGAACAGCCTTTACACGCATATGCACTCTCCGCGGTAGAGTATCCTACCTAGTCCAGCAAGGGACATGAAACAGACTGTTTCTCGACGGAATCAGCTACGACTTTCCATAAGTGGCACGCGTAAGAAAGCGGATACAACCAAGAACAATACATTATCTGCATGCTCGTCAGCATACGAGGAAACACATAAATGTAATCCTTTTATTGGGCGGGTAGCAGACGGTAGACGGTGAGCCGCCCAAATTGTGATTTCTTGAAAGATAGTTGCATCCGCTGAAACTGAATGAAACGTAAATTCGAGTTGGTCGTTTTTGTAATGAGAGGAATAATTTGCATTTTGTAGAATAATTTTCAGTTCAATGTTTTCATGTAGCGAAGTGAAGTGATTTGGGCGGTGAAGTGAATATGGAGCAGCGCCGGAATGGAGGGGCGGGGAAAACTGGAGATCGCCGAGAAGACCCGCCGAACAATGGAATCGTCCGGCACGATTCCCACTCGCGAAAGTCCGGTGAACCGGCCGGGGATTGAACCCGGTTCGCCTTGGTGGGAGGCAAGCGTTCTAATCGCTCAGCCACCATGGCCCCATGTTTTAACGTAACTTATGAATTTTTATTTACTCTCTTGAGGGCATGACTACATATACTATATGTACACTTTAGTTTGTAGTAATTAGTCTATTGCAATTTTGAAAACATGTGGAAACGGAATCAACTTATTTTCTGCTTTCCCCTATGTGTTCTTATAACTTTCAGATTATTTCGTTGATAGCTGTGATGTTTATTGTTAGGTGCTTCCTAGCCTATTCAAGTTAGCTTTCGCAAAGGTATTGGAGATTGAATGTTGGGTGAATTGATGTTGAGAAGTAACGGCCATCGACACATAAAGCAGTCCCAGAATTCTAATCTCTGGTTGCGTGTATTCCACGTTTATAAATAATGCGAAGCTAACGGAAAAAAATGGGGTCTGGCTGTGTTGGGGATACGGCCGTTTGTTTTGCGTGAATACGTCTACGTTGACGAGCTCGGGCGCCTTGATGCTTTTTTTTTTTTACTTTCCCGGCACCGCTTCACTCGATCATATGGGGTTTTATGGGTATCACTGGATTGCTTTTGAGATGCTCTTTCCAACCGTATACGATTTCTGCATTTAGACTTGGTTTTTTGACGAGTATAGGCTGAAATCGTGTTAGGTTTTCTTAATTTTTTACATTAAACACATACAATTTCACCATAACCACGCTACACAAATGTTTTTATACTCATAATCGAGTGATATTGCCGAGAGCTGTCGATTGAAACTTAAACGAGCGTCGTAGCTTCTCCTAGTCAAACGTTATACTAGATGGAAGTTATGAGACGAGGCGAAACGAACTCAAAATTGCGTAACGTATTCTTTGATCATTTGGCAATCGAGTGGTGTAATTGAAATTTGAATGTAGACGATAGATTCAGAGCTGCAATGCCAAACTGTATCCCCCGATTTTGTTATCATCAGATTTTCTGGATTACCTCCCACTATGGTTGGAATTTGAAAGACGTATTCACGTCACAAATTAGAATCATAATCTAAATAAAAACATAACCTTGCATTTGACAGTTCGTGTGTTCGATCCCAACCGACTTCACAAAACGTGAAGCAACTAGCAGATTCTCGCTAGGCTGACAAATTGTGACTAGTATACGAGCATTCCACGCACAAGAACGGTTAGCAGCGCCTCTATAGATGTCTGCTCCTCCCAACTAGACAACCTGCTATCAAGTCTGCGAGCAAGCAACTTTCGTACACCTTTTAGCTGGACTAATGAGAGGTGAGAGACCAACAATTTTCATGAGTGCTGGCGAGAAAACAGAGAGACGTTAATGAAGATTTTCTAGGAAAAAATCAAAGTTGTTTAATGTGAGCGATTTAGATCTAGCGATGTGTCTCAACAGCTCCTCAAAATCTACGGAATTCATCTGATTGAAGGCTTACCTTTGACTAATAAGAACAAGAGTTCCTACACTAATATCGAAACGCGTAAGTTCTATATTACTTATTTCTCAAACTCTACACAAACTAGTTTTTCCCACAAAAAGGGAAACTTTGATGTTGGACGGGGAGCTCTCCACAGCGACAATTATTTCTCAACTCATTTACAATTACCAGTTACATTGGACCACGTGACAGCATTTGGCTGACAGCAATCGCTGGTTTCGATTACTTGCAGTAGCAGCAGAGCCGCAAAATTTAAACCAAACACAAAGAAGAGACAGACACAGAAGCTGTGCCAGAAACAACAGCTTAAACTAATTTGGACACTGCCCCAAAAAAGTTGCCTCGTCTATTCAAATGTAAACAAACTTACGGAACAAAAATACGCGCAATGAAGAGGAATTGCAGTTGCCCCCAGAAGGCAACGATGTCGAGGATGTGAAAAAGAAGCCAGCTCTTGGTTAACAACAGATATTATTTCTAGTTGTTGATACTATCTCCAACATAATAGCAACAACAGAAAGCTACAATACTTCCTTTTAAAGGCTGTTCACGATAAAGTGAGCACTTTTGAAATCAACCTTATAAAAAATTCACCGCCCCTGCCTGTGTATATTTAAACGGGAACACTGAGCGACATGCGCCCAGTAAAGTTGGCAATGAAGGGTAGAAAGTAGTTCCATAGCTTAACGTCGAATAAAAAGATGTTCTGTAACGATTTGTGATAACTTAAACTATTTATCTCACTTTGTGTGTTTTTTCTTGCATCGAAATGTAAAAATGAGCATATTTGTACAATATTTAATCTTCTAATAATTTCAAAGTTTCACATCACCGAAGTATGAATAGTGACGAGGCTCATGCCAATGTTAATATTACATAAAGCGGAAAAAGACACGGCGTGTTTACAAGTAGATCATAAGCAGGGCTTTCAATAATGCTCATTTTACCGTGAACAGCCTATACCTTCAACTGCAGCGCAGCTGTCAGCACTACAATTAAACTGGCAGTACCAAAATCAAAATCTACTTCCAACCAGACAATCATACTTCGAAAGGCAATGCCGCATTGAAATATTCTGAACTCTTAAAATTACTGCATGATAGGATGATCGGCAATGATAGAGACTAATACTGTACAGCATAAATCAGGTGGCCACTTTCAAAGCGTTAAGAATATGTATTGAATACGAGTGTGAATGTCTTTATGCGTGTCACTTCTTACAATATTCTCAAATGTTGACAATAATGAGTTACAAGTTATTGCTTGAGCTGCCACCAGTGGCTCCGAAAACTTATGAAAAGTTAACTCTAAAACGAGAATTCCATCAAATCAAGACAAGAATTTGTTACAATTTTTTTTAAAGAAGTGGGAAAGTTTATGAAGTCGATAAATTGTGAATATATAACTTCAGTAATGAGAAACCAACTTTCTTAAACCCCTCTTATGAGGAAAATATTTTCATTACTTGTAGGAACTGCAAAACAGTATGAAGGTCAACTGCTACAACCCAGAGGGCTTGAAAACTGAACAAGCAATGAGAAGCCACTTCAGTGTAAAATCTTAATGTATTTTCTAAATTACTGCTGATGAACTATGTACAAGTGAAAACATTAACGCCATCCTTTCGCCTCAATGCTGTCACGAGCTATTAGATTAAGATTCGGGGGACTCGCTTAGCCTCATATACCATGAATGTTAACTTCTGTCACAAATTACAGGAAACTTATAAACAATTTCGAAATCGTATTGTTGTGTACAAATTAAAAAACAACATCGTTTTTATAGTCGCTTAAAAACAACACATTTTTGTTTTCAAAACATAACATTTTTTTTGTTATAATATTCTACGAAACCGAGTTTTGCAAATATAAGACATTTTCCGGAGGAACCTGGTACAGTCCACTGGGAAGTGAAATTTTTTTGTATCGCTCCACAGATAAGTTTACCATTAATAAAATACTGCCTTCGCCACATAAATAACATATTTGCCTTTTTAATATATCGATAACATCTTTTATAAATGATTATATTCTAAAAATGTATTGATAGACAGATATATTTTGCACTGGGGTGTGCGACAAGTAGACGCGTTATTAAAGGAAGTGTGGAGAAAAATGACCGACTTCCTGCCAACTGTCCGCTATCTCTTCGGAGCATCTCAACATGAAAACTTTTTACAACGAAAGGCTAAGATGAAATATTCACAATAACACAACTATAAAACAAGTAATTCATGTTATGAACATGCAGTTCATGTCATATTAAATTTCCGGATTTTGAGATCTACTGCTGCCTACGTATTTAAAGCATATCAGAATGAGATCGCTCTTGAAATAAGGAAATATTAGCTGATTGTCGTGTGAAGTAACTGTGACATCTCTGAATAACAAATTTGGTTTCATCAGTGGATAAAATATTGCTTAGTGTGAATAATAAATAGCGAACTATTTTGGAATAAACTTTATATTTTATTACATTATACAATTTAATATAGCTTTTGCGGCGTCTTATTAGTTTAAAATTTGCGCACTTGCACGTCAGAATTTATTACAAATTCAACTGTTCATCTTGTCTTCGTACAACGAAGACGAATATCCAGCCATGTTGCTTTATTTTTCAAGTGCGCGTGTCTGATTTGGTGAGTTCCGTATAAAATTAAAAAATTTATGAAAATTTACTGTGGATTTTTATTACAATGCCACTACTAAAAACCCTTCGTGTGATATTATAGTAGGTGTAAAGTAAGTTGCAAAACATATTGAAATGCCCGGTCAAGGTTGTTTTCGCCCGTCATGAGCACGTTCCCGCCACTGGTATAATGTTCCGTATAGTTACTCATTTTTATAGAGTACTCTTACGTTAGTTTACTTATTCGCGATAAGTTCTATGAAACCAGATTGGGGGTGGAATTTCACCGAGTTTTAGAGCAAAACCGCTTAATCGTTTTTCGCTCACAAATTTTCTATGGCTGTAGGCTAATGAACAGGACATCAATTCACCAGATTACTAACATTACAATACCTAAAAGAATAAACAAACTTTCATCTCGTTTCCCCAGATTTAGTAATTCTTTCTTCCGTCTTATAGGTTAAACAAGGCGACTGTATATACGTCCACATTCCGGCTCGTAACAAACAAAGGGCTGAACAGAAATGTATGGCACGATCACCGAGTGTCAACAACATTCATGAAATGTGCCAAGCATATTATTAAGAAATTACGTGACTGTGTTTGCTGAAAGAAATAAATATAGGGGTAGGCTACTTGTGTTAACTAAAGGCCACTGGACTAACGGAATTAATACACACGTACAAAAGTCAAAGGACTGGTAAAAAAAAAAATCGCCTCTACACGCACACACATTAAAAACAATTTCCTTCAACTTGCTTTGGGTATGTAAGTATAAAAGTCAACAATAGACCTTGTCATGTGGAACTGCACTGCACTAAGCGGCATAGTCCGACACGATCCCCACATGCGAAAATTCGGGAATCGAACCCGGTTCACCTTCGTGGGAAGGGGGGGGGGGTCTTAGATTAAGCACCACCCACCACGGCCGCCGTCCTTGCAGTGTTCGTTTCAGATCCGAACACACGACAGTCTCACTGTGCCAAGGCTTCGCAGACCTGAGTGCTGTCCCAAACATAAATATTCAAATTTGTGATTGCTCCTATGAGCAGCGAACACACATACTTCGTGTCGAGTGATGTCTGCAGCCTTGCATTGCCGTCAGTTGAAAGCTGCTGCATGCACTTCTTCTCGGTCCATCTCTAGGTAGCTCGTCGGCGATATACGGGATGGTCCGCCTAACGTGGACACCTCAAAAATTTCCGGGGCAGTTGCAGATCACGTAATGCGGTTTTCGCTAAATTAAATTACGTACGGAAGCAAGTAATTTGCCGCAAAGTGACTATGCGCAACACGTGTATGGACAGAAACAATTAAACCACATGTGATTTTTCCCCTGGAAACATGTATTTATTTCAACGGCATCTAAAAGTACGTACAAAGAGGAATTCAGTGATATAGCATATACAATGGAAAATAACACAGAAACGCCAAGAAATGTTATTAAGTTAGGTGGGCCGGTAACATGGGGCCAGTGTACCTGTACACACTATATATATACACACACACACACACACACACGCTCACGTATGAATCTTAAGAGTTGAAACGTAGCATGAATTTTTTCCAATTCTCTAGTATGGCCTATGATATAGCTCTCGGTTTATTGAAGTATTTCTTTTTGGATTTCAGAGCAAATACATACGCAATTCGGCATGAAACTTTATTGTAATAGCGAAGACGTGCGAGACACCATAAATACTGTGTTCTCGCCAGCTGAAGCAGACAATACTACTACTGAACAGAATATCGTGTCAAATAGTTCGAGCATATCTACTGAAACATTATCTTCACAAAATTAATTTATTGATTAAAACACCCCCTTCCCTACTTCCAGGTACATAGGCGTCGAATTGTTTTAGTAACCTTCAAGTACTTGATTATCACAGTTCAATTAGTTGTAGTTCCCGAGACATGAGCATTGTGAGTAATAAGAGATACAGATTGGAGCGTTGTTTTATTTTCAAATGGAAAATGTACAGTGTATAACTCCTTGTAAAGACCCACGAAGATAGTCAAGAAATGGGCATCGTGAGGGTCGTAGTGTGTGGAAGGATGTCTAGCGGCAAAGGACACGCACAGCTGGAAGAGATGATGTCGGCTATGAACATACCAACTATGCCAGCTATTTCAAACACCGTGACGATGTTTTCGACAGGTGGGAAGTTACTGCACTGAACGCAATGAAGCTTTCCGCAAAAGAAGCGCGTTTTTCTGTGGCTGCTGGTGATGACAAAAATAATGGAGCACCAGTCATAACGCTCATTGCAGATGGAAGATGGTCAAAACTCGTATACACGACGAACTAAGTTGCCCTGACGGGAGTGTAAGTGCAAAATTATATTTGGCAATGAACGAGTAAACGGATGGAAGTGAAGATAAGCCGCTGGCTGTTAGCAAATGGGCCTTCCTATTTTTTTGCAGATAATGCGCAGGTGGGCGTATGGTTGGGTGCTTGGTCCGGTGGTTAGGATGCGGGACTTGAACGCCAAGGGTAACGGGTTCAATTCCCTGCTGAATCGGGTTTTTTTTTGTTGTTGGGAAATCTCCTTCCCTGGTTCAGGTCTAAGTGTTGTGTTGTCCTTTCACCTTCATTATCCATTAGTAGGAACACATATCAATATTAACTTTTTCAAACTATTTTAATAGAAACGCTCCGCTAATTCGTAACTTGAGATTGTCAAACATTAAAACTTTGTCGTTGCAAGGGGAATCAAGCACGTCACTTTACCATTTTGAGGTATAAGGGAACAGAAAGGCAGACAAGCTGATATTTACAGCGATAAGATGAAAACTTCCCTCACATACACCTCATTCATGAGACATAAATCCTCACCATCCGACGTGCAAAATGGGCATTACAACCACGATGTACCGCGTATCTTTCCGGCGAGAAGATCACGTAATTCGGGCTAGTCGTCTTACGGTCCTTTTATCGGGGAGAGGAAGCTTGTAAAACCAAAAGGAACACCAGTTCAAAACTCCCAATAAAGGCCATAAGAAAAAAACAAACACGCGGATCAGGTTGCGACAAGAGCGCATACTTACCGCACAAACAATAGCGAAAGCAGAAGGGCGAAACTTGACGTGGTATCCAGCATCCAAATTAATAGGCTCAAAGAAATTGTCGCTCCAGTATGGGCATAGGTGTATAACAATAAGTTAGAAAAAATTATAAGTTTTCATAACCTCCTATGGAGCAATAAGTATATTCAAAATAAAAGGTTTACCACAACGGGTAAAGTGAAAACTATTGAGATTCGAAACGTGTCTTTAATTGATTTCTCTCAATATTTTTCTTCTCGATAAAATTCTTTAAACAATAACAATAACAGATAATTTAAACAGGTAATATTACAGACGTAACAAAAGCAGAACGTCCCTGATTAATATCATTTAAGGTGAGTAAAACTTTAGCATACTTTCTTTTTATATTATGTTATTTACTTATTTGATGTGATACTAGATAAAAGAAAACAAAATACTCTAGTGGGGATCGCCTAACAACTTAACGAGTACTCGTTTTTATCTTAACATTTGTTCACTTTAGGTTTTCAAGATTACAGTTTGCCCTAATTGACCTTGGGGGCCAAGGCGACGAATGCATGTTACCACAACATTTCATAATTTCACACAAACTAGGTTACAAAGGGTATTACAAAATTATGTTCATTTAAGGTCGATACATGCTTGCGACCAAACTAAAGTTCGTGCATCGAAAACTACATGGCTAGCATGCAAAGCCACATGCTTCAAAAATAATAAAATTGCATGGCCTGATGAAGCGGCGAGAAAATCACAGCCGAGTGACGGGAGAAGTTAGAAGCACATCCGGAATAGATCCGTAAATCAGGCGGGGAAGCCGTCAGCTAAATCCACGCCAGGATCAAAGTAGTCAAGCCCCGCCATCACAGGGTCAGGAATCCAGGCTAAAGCTGGTACATCGGCGAACCGCTACAAATAAACAAATACAACAACTGCGGGCCGAAACACAGATATAAAAACACGGAGGTGATACTAAGCAACCTCAGTAACTTACCCGCAGCGGTGAGAGTAAAAATCTTACATGAAGGTACGAGAAAACAGCACAAGAGAAACTTAAAAAAGGTCACGCCATGTTCTTGCCAAAGAAATTGTGGACGTAAGTCCTTTTACGCGAAGTCGTAGCAAAGCATGTATCGACGTGCGAGTGTTGCAGTCGATACATACCGTCTGATGATTATAGTCAAAATACTCTAAAAAATACATTTGAGAAATATCTGGGTAAACGAAATTAGAAAACGACTTACTGATGCTTAGCATTTAACAAAATTGTATACGAAACTTCATACAATTTTGAATGTAGGACTAAACTTCAAATAATATCTTAAAAGTTTGACACTTGTTTTAATGAACAATTTGTCCGAATAAAACCATTCGAACACTTCAATGCATTTGGTTGAAAATTACAAAAAAAAAAAAAAAAAAAAAAAAAAAACGTCAATAACTAAGGACAACTATTTAGCAAAATAAGTTAAAAAGTTATACAAATAATAGCCATAATTAGTTTATCTGGAACTTATTTACTGCGAACAAATATTCAAAACAAAAAAACACACAATGATTTAACTCGACAGAACATGCAGCATAGTCAAAAGAAAACGAAAGACTGAAATTACTGTTTTACACAAACAAACACATACATAAAATGGAAACTGACACGGTAACAGTAACTGATATATATATATATATATATATATATATATATATATATATATATATATATATATATATATATATATATATATGTGTGTGTGTGTGTGTGTTGTGTGTGTGTGTGTGTCAGTTACTGTTATATATATATATATATATATATATATATATATATATATATATAATATCCATCAAAATTAGCCAAAATTCATTAAACGCTGGGAACAAACGGGGTTAGCCGAAAGTCAGACAATATTATTACTAGCGGGGAACACTAACAATAAAACAAATCCAAACAAACAAAGGCGGTGCCACGAGAGCGGCGCAGTCGCTCCGACTCTTAACCGGAATCATATTCGTGAATATTGCGGATTTCAACGTTATTGTTTTAATTGTGTACGTGTACTTATGATAATGCCAAAAAAATGTGAGTCCTACCTACTGTTATCCTTATTTATACGAACATAATCGCCTCGCATTCGGAAGTTCGTGTGTTCTATCCGCATCAACAGCACTGGGAGAGCTTAATAGATTCTCTGTGGTTCTTCGCCAGTGTTCCAGTAAATTTTTTAATAAGTCACTTCCTAGTTCTCCTTTGGCCAGTAACTGGCCTGTTCTTACTGGCCACGGTATTAAATACTAAAGACTGTTCACGATAAAGTGAGCACTTTTGAAATCAACCTTTCGAAAAAGTCTCTGCCCCTGCATGCATATTTTTGAACGGGCGCAGTGAGTGACATTCGCCCAGTAAAGTTGGTAACGACGGAGGGAAAGTAGTTCCAAGTCTTAAAGTCGGATAAAAGTGTTAAGTAACCTTTTTTGATAACATGAATTATTTCTTCCCCTTTCTGTTTTCTTTTAATGCATCGAAGTGTAAAAATTAGCAGATTTTTAAAATATTTACTTTTTAATAATTTCACAGTTTTACTTTTCCGGCGTTCGAATAAAGTGATGAGGCCCATGGAAGCGTTAATTTTATACAAGGAGGAATAATAACCAAACGTACATACAAGTAGATCGTACGCAGGGCTTTCAAAAGTGCTCATTTTACCATGACCATCCTTTAGAATAAAATCTTATTTTAACGATTTAAGTGTTTTATTTCCTGTTACGATTCCCATGTCTTCATATGCTTGCCAGGGTCTTCATTTTTTTTTTCAGTTGTCGCTTCAAATTTTTCGTTTTAACTAGCAGTCTTTTTGGGTTAGTAATATGTTAAATGTTAATTCCATATTTTTTTAATTTTCACCGTAGATATTTAGTACCTTTCTAATGTAGAATTTTATTTACATCCTCTAACAACTCATAAGAATTTCATTTCTGTGCTCTATATGTGACTATCTTGTTTCTTACTAAACACCCAGATTTCACTCACATATAAGAAAATTAGGAGGGAAATGTAATAATTTAATTACGTTTTTCCATTGTGTTTTAAGTTTTAATAACTTCTTTGTTTACATTTACACTGACACAAACTAGCATTATTCTGTATGTTGCTCCCACAATCGTTAAGATGTGTCGCAACCAAGATAATACAAATATTTAACTTTATACATACACTCTAACGCCGTTTCTGCGACGTTTTTCACGTTAGCAGATTATTATGTGACCCTGACGCAAAATGTTTTAATTTCTTTATACTGTAAGAACATTTCTTAGGTTTGACAATTTTATTCGAGGCAAATACGCTGTGCTCGTTCTATGTACGTTGATATCCGTTGGAATTCACCAGTAACACATTATTCATTATTATTCATTTCGTACATTGTAACTTTGTGAGAAGAATATTTCAACTCACAATTTTGTGATATTAATTGGCAATACCTAACACTCGTTGTATAATGCTTACTTATTCCTCGCGTGCCCAAAATTACTTCGTTTCAATGGGAACCATGATCTGTTATTTGATATGAAACGGGAAGCCATAATCTTACTACCCATTCTTTGAGATCATTACAGTTTCTGTATTAAGAATTTTTCTGTGTTCTTTCTTTAGTCTATGTAGTCTTTGACTGCAAGTGCACTGAATATATATGTAAGAATGCAGATTTTTTGTCTTCATCCTTAACTGTTAAACTTTGCTCTCAGTACCATTAGCCCGAAAAATATGCCCACAAAAACTTGTGTAATTCGCTTTAATCCTGCAGATACTTTTCAGAATACTGAACTGAAATTGTTCTAAATATTCACGTGCATAGTTATATAAATAATATAACAAGTGGAAATTTCCTTTGTGTTACGTAAGGCTTTCAGCTTCTAATAGCTCAAATCCTGATATCGAGGTCGTGATACAGAGGTGTAAGGAAGGACTAACATTCTGTCATGTCACGCTTATTCCATTTGTTAATTTGTTACAATATCTCTAGGCATTTTCTTAACTCCTCCTGTACACCAATGCCTACTGATACATTTTTCGCTATAATTCAATTGGATATTGCCACTGGATGATAAAAGTCACTATCAAAATATTTTATTCTTTAGGATACAAGTTACTGAGTACGAACTTCACCAATAAACCTGATCCCGCAGAGGACACGGAATGCAGTTCAACCCACGTATCGATTATACATCTGGAAACTCACTAGCTATTCACGGTAAAATGAGCACTTTGAAAGTACTGCTTAAGATCTATTTGCATGTACGTTGTGTATTCGTCCGCCTAATGTAAGATTAACATTGTCATGGGCCTCATAACTTTAACCATGCGTCGGTCTAGTGGAACCATGAAATTACTATAAAAGCAAATATTTAAAAAATACGCTAATTTTTACTCTTCGATTCATTTAAAAAAAGACAGTGAAAGTAATAATTTAAGTTACCAGAAATGGTTACCTAACACTTTTTATTCAACGTTAAGATACGGAACTACTTCGCATCCATCGTTACCAACTTTACTACGCGAATGTCACACAGTGCGCCAGTTAAAATATATGCAGGTAGGGGCAGTGACTTTTTTTATGGGGTTGATTTCAAAAGTGCTCACTTTATCGTGGACAGCCAAGTTCCAACACTGAACCTGATCTCGATCGAATCAGTATGGCTGCTGGGTGTTTTTAAATCGTTTCAGAGCTCCAGTTCATCAACACGAGTAGTCACTGAAGTGAAAAATAATGGTGTTTTTACTCAATTTCCGGTAAACTAGAAAAAGTTAAACTAGGTCAGGAACAGCAAATCCAGGGCAGGGGAAAAAAAATGATGTCTGAGATTTTTATTCACTACTTTAAATTTTCTCCCAGCTTTTATGCTAGGTAATAAATATGGGGAAAAAAGGGGGGGGGGGGGTGTTTCGCACTAAAACTTAATTTGTAAACTGTACACACACATCCACGACTTACACGGCAAACCCGGTACCCTGTTTTCTGAAGACAACTTACCAACTTCGGCCATGGAGGTTGCCGTATAAATCACGCAGAATATATTTTTAGAGAAAAAAAATTTCTTTTCAGGTCTTACATCATATGAGATACATTTCATTACATTGGCAATAATAATTGTATTAGCATATCATAAACTTGTGGAGTATTTGAAATAAAGATAAAAATAAATAAATGATGTTCACGATAAAGTGAGCACTTCTGAAATCAACCTTAGAAAAAAGTCACTGCTCCTAACTGCATATATTTAAACGGGCGCACTGAGGGGCATGCACACAGTAGAGTTGGTAATGATAGATGGAAAAGTAGTTCCATATCTTAAAGTCAAATAAAAAGTGTTAGGTTACCATTTATAAAAACTTACCGCATTCGTTTCGCTTTCTGTTTTTTTTTATGCATCGAAGTGTAAAAATCAACCAAAATTGTAATACATTTACTTTTTTAATAATTCCACATTTTCACTTGGCCGACGCATGAATAAAGTTATGAGGCCCATGTCAATGTTAACTTTACGTAAGGCGGAAGAATACACAAAGTGTACACAAGTAGATCTTAAGCAGGGCTTTCAAAAGTGTATATTTTACCGTGAACCGCATATACATATCTTCTAAGTACAATTTGTTGTAATATAGCATATTATCTAAAGGCTCTTCACGTTAAAGTAAGCACACTCTTTAGATCAATCATTAAAATAAAACCACTGCCCATAGCTGCACGTATATAACAGTACACAGAGGTACGTAGGCACCGAGTTAGTTGGCACCGAATCTATAAAACATTTGTGATGCCCAACGTTTTATTGAGAGTGTACTATGTAAATTTATGGCTGTTGAAGTCAGAGTTTTTCTTTTGTTTCATACATATTAGAGCACACATTCATTGGACGATATGTGAATAACGTGAGACGGTGCATGGTAACGTTGATATTTCATACAGCGGAAGGATACAAGATGAGAAGAAAAGTGTATCTTAAGCAGGGATTTCGAAAGTGTTCAATTAGCCGTGAACAGACTATACTTAGCGTCCTCCCATTACAGTCCATTCGCGGTTTCTTTACCCTTTTTGAACCAAACCTTTGAAAAATCTTCCTATATGTGACGTGTTTAGTTATTTCCAACATATGCCATGTATCTCAAACGTTTTATACTTGTGTTCATAAAAGTTGCTTTCTTTTTTTGTTAAATTGAAATGTTATTCATATTTTATCTATACATTATAATTCTTCATTTATAAATAATTTGAATAAAAAACAGTGAGATGGCATGTGTGTTGGTAACGACTAGTGAGAAATAGTACTTATGCAAAATACTGTTACAGTTGAGTGCGCACGAATACGGTGCTTTATTCCTCTGGTGTAATTTTCCAGACATAGTTAAGCTTAGTTTGCACGAGGTGGAGGAATATCCTAGAAGCAGTACTTTAGCAGGGCTTCAGAGAAGTCTGGAGTAACCGTGAATTGATTATATGTTGCATTCTTGTTCTTCAGTACTATTTATGCAAAACTGTGGCCGAAATCAGGCTTTGGTGCATACAGCTTACCTACTCGTTTTTTTTTCCGCGCGCTATTTTTAATCCTGCTGAATATTTGAAAACTTGTGTTTAAAAACTTGGGTTTGGCTGTGTTGGGGACACGGCCCTTTGTTTTGCGTGATTACGTCTACGTTGACGCGCTCGGGCGCCTTGAGGTCTATTTTACGTTCCCGGCACCGTTTCACTCGATCAAATGGGGTTTTATGGGTATCGCTGGATTTATTTTGAGATGCTGAAGTTGTGTTACGTTTTGTTAATTTTTTTTTTTACATTAAACGCACACAATTTCACCATAGCCACGCCACACAAATGTTTTTATACACGCGATCGATTGATCTTGACGAGAGCTGTCGATTGAAACTTAAACGAGCGTCGTAGCTTCTACTAATTAAAAATTATACTACGCGGAAGTTATGAGACGTAGTGGAACGAACTCAAAACTCCCCCCCCCCCCCCGGGTCCCTTCCTCACAGTGCAGCGCGCGATGCTTCGCAGTCCTCACTTAATGTAACATATTCTTTGATTCTTTGGCAATCGAGTGGTGTAATTGAATTTAAATGTAGACGATAGATTCGGAGCTGCAATGCCAAATTGCATCCCCCAATTTTGTTATCATCGGATTTTCTGGATTGCCTCCCACTATGGTCGCAAATTTAAAGACGCATTCACGTCAAAATTTAATCATACGGGTTGGCTTCGTTACCGCATTGCAAAAAAGTCAGAAAATTCACACAGGCAGAGCTTAACTCGTACTTTTACGCACGTGCAAATCGTGCCGGAAGATGCTGCCGGTAGGCGGGTCTTCTCGGGGAGCTCCTGTTTCCTCCACCCTTGCATTCGGGCGCCGCTTCGTAACCATCTCGCTTCGCCCTTATCGCTGTTAAAAGCCGTCCAAACCTCTACTCCACTCCACTTGTTCTTACATGCTATCTTCACTGGCAGATATTTACTTACTTACGCCCTCACTTTTCGCCCTACAGGAAAACGCTTTGCCACATACAGAACCCAAGAAACAGCTGTAAAACCTAGTGATCTTCGCAGTAGCAAAACAACTACGAAAAGAAGACAGGGTGTACTCTGCCCCTCCAAAATTTTAGTAAATTTAATAAAGTGTGTCAGAATAAGAATACATTGGCACCCAAACAACTTTTGTATGCCGAGATGCGTTGATATATGGTATACAATTTCCACTGAATTGTTACATGCCTAATGTACTACCGATTCTTGTGCAGATTGAGACCGAATAATGGGGACAAACTTCAGGAGGTGATTCCTTAAAAGGGAAACGAACAAAAATGTCCATATCAACATATGACCGGACATGTACGATAACATTTTGAAATGTACAGCACCATTGAAATTAGAGTAGTGGTACAGTATAGAACTATGTGCATATATCAGTGTTACAACATATCAAAAATGTATAAATAACGGGACATTTTACCGGCACCACACAACACACGCCCACTCACTAACTAGGCTCCTTCAAGACTAACATGCTGTGTGTTAAACGGGTGACGCCATCTCCGTACTGAAGACTCCGCCGTTCGCGTTTTACTTCTCGTATTTCATGCCTTCATTGTTTGTTCTGCTTTTCAAACCATGTCCAGTTGATCTTCTTACAGAGTTTCTGTACGTTTCCGCACATGTGTATGTATGTGATTTTTGTTTGTTTTCATTTCAGGAATCGGTTCCTGAAGTTTATCCCCATTGTTCGCCCACATCCTGTATATGTAGAGCTTCACTTATGAGTTATAGACTTGTGTATCTTTTACGCAGAACGCACCCAAATTAAATACGTAAGAGAAGAGAAATATATTCAGAAAGGCACCTTAAGTCTAGGTCCCTCCTAATTTGGAGATTTTTTTAGCCCCCGATGCTGTGATCACTAAGTGGTCGCACTAGTTTGGCGAGGAGGCCAGCGCAGAGAAAGTTTCAGGCCAACCCCCGATATACTACTACCCTTCTGCATTAGTCGTATCCACACTTGATTTAATTCTTGTATTTGAATATCACATATCGTCAGAAACTAAAACATCGCTTTTTTTACTTTATGCATTACGTTTTCCTGTCTACAACTTATTTTAGAACGTTGATGTTCTACAGTTATTGCAGCGATATTAACATTTTTATTTTATAAAAAACCAAATAATCAGTGCTTCAAAAACGTCCCCCCCCCCCCCACACACACAAAATTGGCTTTGGGTAAGTTTCCTTTCTAAGTCCTTGTAACTAGTGATGTCAAGAAAATAAGTAATTGAAACATACACTCTAAATCTGAATCAGTGAGAATTTCACTGTTCCAATCAGTCAAACGTATCTGACTGATACATCAGTAACTTCAGTGAGTTTAACTGATGAACCAGTGAATAAATGCCATGTATATATCCTTCACTGATTGATTCAGTGACATTTCCCACTGATTCGTCAATCATTTTTTTTTCAATGTTTACTCAGTGGTTTATTTTTTGACTGATGGATCAGTGAAACATATCAGCTACTTCCTCTCCGTCTCTATTTTTGTCTGCTGTATCGGTGAAATTTCGTGGAAAAATGGCCGACGAAAATCGTTTAAAAATCGCCCTTAAATAACGTGTAACTTAGTAACAACGAATAAACGATTAAAACTAATTCAAAATATTTTCTGAGACGTGTTTCGTCTTTCAAAACGCCACTTTACGAGTGAACATGAACACAAAGCCTTTCATTCCGTTTGTACGTCTCATTTCCATTCCATGTAATCGTCACAGCGCTCTGTTTGAAGTTTTAAACTGTATTTAATGTGTCAAAGATGGTGCTTTGATACATACTACGCGTTTTAACAATCCTAACCGTACCAATCACTCCAAACACGAACAAACTACACAATTACGTTTCTGAACTATAAGTGATTTATTTTCCTCCCGTCGTTTAGACTTGGCGTGGTAGTTCAAACGGTAAGGCAACTGCTTCAAATCGAGAAGTGTGCGAGCTCAATCCCGCCCATTTGCAAAAGTTATTTACTTTTTTTAATTACGGTAAATTGCACAATATAAATAGTAAACTATCGTGGATATGTTTCTTTCACGTAATTATTTGGCTACATTCGATAAAAGCAATATTTAATTCGCCGCTGCAGTCGGCCGTCACTTATTCAATCAGTGAAATTGTTTCACGTCACTAATTCGATCAGTGAAATTGTTTCACGTCACTAATTCGATCGGTGAAATTTTTTCACTGAAACAATCAGTGGTTTTCCACTTATTCTAAGTGGAGCCATTTTCACTAATTAGAGTAGTTTAGTTGCGCTGCGAATCAATGGTTTTCCAATTATTCGAATTCAGAGTGTATATGTGTTATTCCACTCATGTTGGTTTTTTTTTCTTCTTATTGCTGCCGAAACGAAAAATATGGGCTTAGAAATTTGCACCATAGTATCATTTCGACTTCCTTTCTGATTGCTTTCCAGACTCAGTCATTACGTTGACTTATTTTTGTGCAAATCTTGTAGGAACATTGATATTAGAACCCCTGCAACCGGCGGTGTCTGGAAATTATACAGTAAAGACCATTAATTTTACTGTCTACCGAGCAGTTATTTCTACAATGCTCATGCGGTCCGCAAAGCAAAATAAGCGATTGCTTTGTAAGCAATCGTACGACCAAGGTCAGTGTACAAAGTTTGGGAAGTCCCGAAAACCAACAACGGGGAGATAAACACTAATACAGCTAGAAGGAGACTGACTATATACTACTGGTGACTGAAAATACAGTGCCTTTTTGTACAGAATTTGAACATGCAATTATATTATATGTAAAAATAATACAAGAAGAGAAATGATAAATAAATAAACGCTAGCCAATCAGTTCTACGACATGCAAAAACTAATTATGCCAGTTTATATATGTACGTAGTACACAAATGAGGTTGCAAAAGTTACATAAATGTATTACTTTGCATGGCTTTTTAACATTACATCCTGGGAAGTTAGCACATGCGATAAGACTTAACACAGAATTCAACGTCCATCTACCCTGTCTACAGCATATGCCCAATATAAATGAAAGATGATGCAGTAGTATAGAATAATTAAAGACATAACTCAACTACTTTAGTGATTTTCAGTAATAATATACTGGAAGGAGCGTTAAAAAAAACACTAAGAGTTTATTTACTGTTCTATACTCCTAAACATAATTTATTACTTAAATAATATACCAACTGCACTGGTCCCAGTTGATAGGAATAAATGTAACATGTGTGTTAATTTAGCGTCTAGCGAATGAACCAATCACGAAAGTGGTTCTGAACTAAAGTGCATTGGAACACAACTTGTCCTGAATTGTTTTCGCGGAAAACAGGTGCCCCTAATCAGCTATTTATGTTCTGTCACTTTATTCTTGTTTAAAGTAATAGTGTTTACGATATTTTTTCTTAATTTTGAGCAGCAGAATTAAACGAGAATTGAAGAAGGCGTTCTGCCACATGCAAAAGGAAAAATATATGTTGCCACGGAATCTGAAATAACATGGTGACATACGGCATTTATATCTCAATTAGGCGACCTACATGAACGTAATTGAAAACTATCCAATGATAAGATTTTAACAAAATTAATCCATTAAGTCGTTTGAATCTCTGATAAAGATGTGTTTTCCATGTTGGCTTACAGACACCTTCCGTAAGACGGGCCAGATTTCTAGCTTCTGAAAAAAAATTTTAATGTGCCTAATCCATCATTTATACCGTGTTTGAATCAGGCTAGCCCAAGAAACTAAAAAATTCTCAGGCCGAAGTAAATAAGATAACATGTCGGTTATTTTATAATCGAGATCATGAGATTTTTGAAAAGTCCATGTGATTTATAATGGCTAGGTTTTGTGGGCAGTAAAAACACAAACCCAACCTTGACCGAGTAAGGATGCCTCAGAAGGCAGACCTATAATTGATAAATTTCTCAATTTTCATAGACCCGGGTCGGAAATTTCATCACAATTATATAAGCCTGCGATACATTGCTAACACAATATATAAACTTGTATTCCGACATACATTATTGAAAGGTCGCAAGAAAGTTTTTGAAAGCTGTTTGTACATTTGCACAGTTGCAGGTTTATAATTGTAGAAGGTATTGCATAACAGTTATTTGCTTTACGGACTTACAAAATATTACTATAACTATCCGGTTGAGTCAGGTAAATACATATATCCGCATATTCGCATAAGCTTCTTTCCTAGGAAAATAGGTAAAGAGAAATAAAGTTTTCTACAGTCTAAAGAACATTGTAAAAAACATTAGTTACCCTCAGTAGTGCACATATGTTACTTCTCGAGAAAGGTTCAGGGATTAGAGTTCGGAGTTGTTCGCCATCTTGGTAGGCACGGACGGCGGACATGTTGGTCGATGCAGTCCACCATCTTGGTAGGCGTTACAGGCAAAGCTCGATGCCATGTTGGATGTTTGTTCCCCCAAAATTCCTTCAAATTATTTTAATTTTAAAAAAAATATTCTATTAACAATTATTTTAATAAATAATATTTTAAATTTATTATAATTTTTGTATTGAGTTTAAATTTTAAAGTATCGACCCACCCCTTTGGATTTTTAATAATTATATCGGTTAAGAGTGTCGCTGCAGATCATAATTCCATTTTTCTAATATTTCACTAATTAAAATAATTAAATGGTGTAAGTTTGCCTATATATTATTTTAATACAACAAATTATATTATAACCCACTGCCAACCATCCCCTCTCCTCAACATCATCAAACCACCTTCAGACCTCCTCTCTTGACTACACACCATGCCCCTCCAACGACCCCAACACCCTCTTCTTGCCACCCCATCCATTTTCGCTTACCACTCCCCATAAACCTAGGCATCAATCTTCGCCAGAAAAAACACTCTCAACCTCTCTCCACACAACCCTCGACTAAACTCCCTACCCCCTCCAACAAAAACGCCACCGCATCACCCTTACTAACAGAAAACCACCTTCTGCCTTCACCTCGCCCTTGAAAAACCAGAACAATGTATTGTCATATCCTCGAACACTCTGCCACCCAGTCATAAAAATAGAGGAAAATCTCTCCCCCACACCAATTTTAAGTTAGCACGCGAATAATCCAAATAGATCCTAGCATGTTTTCTCATACCAACATTTACAATTATTTTGTAGTATTCATACCATATATATTTGCATTATCTTATAAACATTTTATTATTGGTTCAGTGCATACCCTCAATCACGATAACGTCAAGAACCATTCCGAATAGGATGTTTTGTTTATATAAATTCATAGTAAATTTATAGTTGTTTGCATTCTAAGTACATTTAAAGGTAAGGAATGTATGTATCATAGAACTCGCACTTTTTTTTTCAGTTGGGTCTGTATCTGAAATAATAGTATGCCCACGTTTTCGTAGGTAGTTCGTAAGCGAATATTTATAGGCATATGCGATTATAATTTGCGAAATTAGGGCCAGGCTCGTGGAATCCAGTTTGCAAACATAATTTCTAGCTCCAGGAAAATATGCGTGTATAAGCGCTATGGCCATTTATAGATATAGTGATTAGCTAAAGTTAAAATAATATTTGCATCGTTTTTTTTTTTTTTTTTTTTTTTTTTTTCCAAAATCAGTTTATACCAGGGAGGAAATGATTTGGGGTTAAAATATTGAAAAATTATATTTTCTTTCAAATTTATAAAAATGTTTTCTACAAAATTATTCATGTTCGTCTGCGTTAAGTCTGCACCCTTACCTTCAGTTATTATTCGTTAAATATGAACCAACTATTCGGGCACTCGTGAACTTCGTGCCATCGCATCGTGCAGTAAGCTTGAAGAAGGCAAAGTCCTTGCAACAGAAGTGACACTAATGTGCCACTGAATGTTCCGTAGATGATACACTAGCGGTGCCCATATGGTTCGGCTGTCGTCACATCGTAAGGAACAGGGACCAGGGATGAAGATGTCTTCGTGGATTGAGATGTTGCTCCTGGTGAAGAGGTGTCAGGTTCGTCGTTCATACTGGTTGCAAACGATTTTGGCAGAGGAGCCATAGGATTGAAATCATCATCTATCACTTTGCCAAAGGAGGTTGCAAGAAACCTATTTTGCCGATCCGGCACCGAGCATCGATGAGGCCTGCAATTTAACTTTCCAAGTCCGTACATGTTTGCAGTAAGTATCGTTGCAGTAGAAAAGCGACCCTCACAGTAAGCACAGATACTTAATGTGGTTGGGAGGTGCCGTTTCATTTATTCAACAACACAGTACTCTAAAGTTAACCACGGTGTTATATATTTGTGGAATACAGGTTATTGAAGAAACATGTTTACATGTTATGCCTAGAGTGTTTTTTTTTTCAAAGGTTGATTTTCATAAATCGATTCCAGTCGGGAATGGACTATAGCATTTATTGCCTACAGTAGTAGAAGTTTCTCGTCAATTAATTTTTCGCTTCCCGCCACTACATTTGCATAACCGCCATATTGACAGCTCCCAAACAAACATCCCTATGATGTTGAGCTGCTACATTAAGAGCTAAAGTTAAAAGTGCAACTCAATTTGCCTCAGTGACTCCATATTCTGGCCGAGGAGTCGGAGGAGTCAGGAGTCATCTTACATTCGATGTGTTATAACAAATTTAATGTAGGTGCTATAAATAGTATTTTTTTTATTTAGTTGTAAAATTTACAGCTCTAAGTGTATTGTACGACGTGTCTACGAACTCGAATTTTTAAGAATAATTATATTATGATGTCACAACCATCGATTTGACAAATCATAATTTTATAAAATAAAAGTTGGGGCCAAGTATACCTATGTCTACTTGTAAGCATAATTGACAATAATTTCCGAACCATTTAAGATATAGTTGCCAAATTCATAACATAGACATCACTCACCATGGCGAGAAAGGCCGCAGGGTCAAGCATAGCCTACGTCTACTTATATGCATAGTTGACGGAGCTTAGTTTGACAGAGCTCTTGATGAGTGGCAGATCGTCGCTGCAGTTGACGGTACCTGGTATAAATATTTTGGAAACGTCGGTCGTGGGTCCAGCAGACGCACCATCCAGTTCTTCAGATGGGACATGTGCAGCAGCAGCAGCAGCAGCACCATCGGCATCTTCAGGCAAGACATCGACAGCGCTATCGACTTCTTTGGTGGTGACATATTCGCACTTTTCGACAGTGTCGACTGCAATTTCGCACGAAATGACAGACATATTTCTTACTGCAACATCTGTTTCTTCAGCTGTACCATCCAGATCTTTGGCTTACCTGTCTCCAGCAGAGTTCGGTATGTCGCTAGTACCGCCACCATCAGAGATAACTTATCCCTGCAGCTACTGCGACAAGGTATTTTCGCATCAACACATCGCACGGCACCATGAATTTAGAGGCTCTATAAACAATCCCAACCACATTAAGAATGGTTTCTTACTGTGCGAGTCACTTTCCTGCTGCTACGATACTTCCTGCAAACATGTAAGGCATGGAAAGTTAAATTGCAGGCCTCATCGATGCCTCGGTGCCGGATCTGCAACATAGCGAAGTGATAGATGGTGATTTCGATACTATGGATCCTCTACCAAGATCGTTTGCAGCCAGTATGAACGCCGAACCTGACACCTCTTCACCAGGAGTAACATCTCTATCCACAAATACATCTTCATCCCTGGTTCCTGTTCCTTCCGATGTGACGACAGCCGAACCATGTGGGCACCCCTAGTGTATCATCTACGGAACATTCAGTGGCATATTGGTGTCGCTTCTGCTGCAAGGACTTTACCTTCAAGCTTACTGCACGATGGCACACAGTTCACGAGTGCTCGAATAGTTGGTTTCATACTTAACGAATTGTAACTGAAGGTTATGTGTATAAGGATGCAGACATTACGCAGGTGAACATGGATAATTTTGTAGTAAAACGTTTTAATACATTTAAAAAATAATAATATTTCAATATTTTAACCCTAAATCATTCTGTCCCTGTTATAAACTGATTTTGATATTAAAAACGGCACTATGATGCAAATATTATTTTAACTTTAGCTAATTACTATTTCTATAAATTACCATAGCGCTTATACAAACATACTTTTCTAGAGTTAGAAATGATGCTTGCAAACTGGATTCCACGAGCCTGGCCCTAATCATTCGCAAATTATAATCGTATATGCCTGTAACTATTCACTTATGTACAACCTACGAAAATGTGGGCTTACTATGATTTCAGATATAGATCCAACTGAAAAAAAAGTAGGAGCTCTATGAAACATCGCTTATCTTCAAATGTACTTAGAATGCAAACAACCATAAATTTACTATGAATTTATATAAACAAAATATCATATTCGGAATAGTTCTTGACATTGTCATAGAGGGTACGTCCTAAACCAATAATACAATATTTATAAGATAATGCAAATATATATATATGGTATGAATACTACACAATAATATTAAATGTTGGTATGAGAAAACGTGCTAGGATCTATTTGGATTATTCGCGTGCCAACTTGAAATGTGTGTGGGAGGAGCTATATTTCTCGATTATCATGATTGGGTGGCAGGATGAGCGACGTTGCGACATTATATGATTCTCGACTTTTAGAATTCTCTGGTCCAAAGGGGCGGTGGATTGGGGAGGAGGTGGTGGGGGAGCTTGAAAAGGACGAGATGGTTGTTTTTCTTTAAATTATGGGAAGTATAGGAGGGTGGGAGTGGGTAGGGCGGTGTTGCAGGTGAGTGAGGAGGGTTTGTGAAAATTGAGGAGGGGTTGGGGAAGGTGGATGGTGAATGGTGGTAGAGGAGTGTTTGATGGAGGAGGATGAGTGGTTTTGGAGGCTGTTGGTTTAAAAATGGAACTGTGATCTGCAGCAACACATTAAACCAATTGCGATAATATTTATATTAAAACATTATTTATCAACATAGTTTTTATTAGAATAATTTTTCAATTAACATAATATTAAGAGATATCGGGTGACGAACATGTGACATGTGACGCCTACCAAGATTGTGGACAGCACCGACCAACATGGCCGCCGGCAGCGCCTACCAAGATGGCGTACAACTCCGACAAACTCCTATCCCTGAACTCTGTACCAGAAAGAACATATCTACATTACTGCCCTTCCCCCAATTCAGTGGTTGCTATTTAACAGAACGTCATTCGTTGACACATTAATTTGTTTAAACTGAAATATTTAACTTAGAATGTAGTAATCTGCGACTTTCACTTCACGATTTAAAGGGATTCCTGGCCGGAAAAAAATAGCATGTATCTAGATGTTTTTCAAATACGGTTCTTCCAACATTTCAAAGAAAAAATAACTCAAAATTATATTATTGCATTTTTACATAGGTTTGCAGATATACAAAGAATCTCCCATCAAAATTTACAATTTTTATAGTGTATATGTTATCTAAAATATTTTCCTGTAGAGCATTTTCTGAAACAATATTTGAACCGCATATTGTAAAAAGGGATCCGAGAGCAACAGATTTTGAGTTAAGTGTGGTATCATGAACTCGAAGGGTAGATTTACATTTTAGGGTTAAAACAGTTCCGAATACACTAGAAGAACATTATGTAAAGAAGTAACACATATTTTGATTCAGTGTAAAAAACCACACGTCCTGGACTTGGGTACCTTTTAACACTATACCATTGATAACCATGGCAGGCAAACATTTTACACTACACTATTGGTAGCCATGTAAGACAAGCAGTCTTCAAATTTTAATGAAACAGCTGATTTGTACACGAAGATTGGTTTTGAGCAAACAGTGGAGTGTTTTCATGAGTGTAAAGTTGTGGTAAAAGAACATTAAGTGTTATTTAAATATGAGTGGGACGGACACAGAAATGTCACCAAAAACGTGGAAGAAAGGAATACGTGACCCAGAAAGTTATCAACGAAATATTATTAAGAAAGCCAGAGTTGCAGGGAAAGAATACATTGAATATGTAGGAAAAAAGCAACGAGCTCGAGCTATTCAAGAACCATGCAGGTTAGTGAAACAAAGTTTTGTATGCTATGGACAAGTATGCAGAACCAGTGTTGTAAATTAATATTGTTGAATATGTAAACATTTGTCTAAAGAAATTTTGAGTTTATTTTATAGCACACATGCTATTAAGCCAGATAATTTATATTTCGTTCTAAGTTGCCAGTCCTCTGCTGTCAAATGTTTACATGTTTCACATTATGAAACATAAGAGTTGGTTAATTCATATTGCATGTTTGTTTAGTCAGGTGTCCCTAGAAATGCTTCAACCAGTTTGATGAGATTGAGCGAGATGCAGTGTTTGAGGTTTTGTACACAATGAACACAAAGGATGAGCGAGATCTACAGCTGCAGAGAATGATAGCAGTTAAAATGAAACGCCACAAAAAGAAGACAGAATATTCTGTTGAAAAACAGAGGACATTCAAGTACCATGTTTTTCTCAGGGACAAAAAGATTGAGGTATGTAGGGATGCTTTCTTCCGATCGTACGATGTAACTGATAAAAGGGTAAGGCGTATTCGCAAATTACTTGTGGAAGGAAAGTGACCACGCGATAAGCGCGGCAAACACCCTTGTGCATTCAAAAAAGGCGGAGATGAACTTCTTCAGATTCATCAACACATCGTCTCATTCCCAGTTAAGGAAGCACATTACACATCACGCAGTTACAAATATCTCTCTGCAGAACTGACGGTTGCAGAAATGTACAGCATGTTCAAAAGCAAGTACCCAAAAACCACTGTCAAATACAACTTTTACCTAAAGTGCTTTAACGATAACTTTAGTCTACAGTTTGGGAGGCCGCAGGTAGACGCTTGCAGTATTTGTGAGTTGAGAAAAAAAAACATCATAAATAACACATCCCTAAATGACACATCGAAACGGGTTGCTGCAACTGAGTTGATAGTTCATCTATGCCGAGCCAAGAAGTTTTGTAGCTTAATGAGAGACTCAGAGCAGCTATCAAAGTCTTCTGATAATATTCTAGGATAAGTGTTTCATTTTATGCAGAATTTAGAACTTCATAAAATCCCAGTCCAAGAAATGTTTTACCTGAGGCGACTTAATGTCGTTTTTTGTGTATACAATATGAGAAATAGGCTGCCACATTATTATATCTACCATGAAGGAGAAGCCCACAAGAGGCCTAATGGTGTAGAGACAATGTTATTGGGCTATATCGAGCAGAACGTCCCTCCTTCGGTCAAAGAATTTCATTTGTTTGCGGATAACTGTCCAGGACAGAATAAAAACCACATACTTGTTAGATTTTTCCTCGCACTTGTTGATACTCGTAGATTTCAAATTGTGAAACAGTATTTTCCTATACGAGGTTACTCATACCTCCCTTGTGACAAGAAGTTCAGCGTCATTAAACACCCTATTAGAAGATGTGACCGGATATACACACTAAAGGAGATCTGTGAACTTATCTGCAATTCATCCAGCAAGTCACCCAATACTGTCACTCTGCTCAATGAACAACAAAACCTAGTGATCCTAGATTTTAAAAAGTGGTGGATATTGCACTACAAACGAAGTGTAGTATCACTGGAAACCAGGCAATATGATCGTGAATCAAGAGCGGTCTTCAACATTTCTAAATACCATACTTTGAGTACTCTTCAGAGAAGGAAGGTGTTGTGAAAGCCATTGGATGTTTAGATGGTCTTATTTCCCATACGTTTGTGCTGGGAAAGATACCTGATGTCAGCTTGTCACCCATTCCTGCATATCGAACTCGACGAGTACCTATCAAAAAAACAAAACGTAGAGATCTTGAAAAACGTATGCTGTTATATACAGGAGGAGTGCAGGGATTTATACAATATGTCAACAGTGTGGCCAACAGTTGCTGCAGATGACACAGATGATGAATAAAGAACGCTGATGGACTGTTTGTGCGGATTATGGAGTCACATAATGATTTTGTTATTTTTATCATGAAAACAGATGTAACATGTTAACAAGTTATTGTTGTGTTTATTATGTATTTGTATCTCAATTGCAACTCATATTATGTAAATATACTATATCTGTGACAAGTTACAGCTGACAATTTTATTTCACATCCCATCTGTTGCAAATAGGTACCCGAATCCCACACACTAATTAATTTTTTCCTGTAGATATTACGCAATTTGTAACCCTGAAAAGACTATACATCATCAACATATACCATTGAGAAGTTACCACAACATTTTCGTTTATCACAGCCCAACAGTTTCCTTCCAAATCACTTTTTTTCAATTTACTCCAAACTTTATAAACGGTACTCAGGTCCCTTTTTACAATAAGCGGTTCACTTATGTTTTGTTTCATAAACACTTGATTTTTTTCTATTACGTATCCACTGCTTAGTTTGAGTTTAAAATTAAATCAGCGACATTATTATTATGGCGCTAAAAGAAATATCTTGGCAAAAATGCCAATGACAGGGTTCGGCTTTCGAAGAAACAGTTTTGTTACCTGTAACAACAAGCGAGATAAAAAACAGATCGACTCCAATCCACCAATTTCATAATGTTTCAAACCTATCATTGCTCTGGTAAAAAATGTCCAACTTGTACGCTGTAGTTTACGTAATGCCAGACCGTGTATGGCAGCCGCATTAAAATTAGAGCCTGAATCACTCGCGTGCAGTGAACAGTTGACGTAACTTCATTTCTTGTTTCGTTTTGATGATTGCACATATTATCTTGATTAGCAGTTAGAGTAGTAAATGATTTGCCGGAAATATCTCTACTTTTCCATAATTTGGCGCTGCTGTCAATGCAGAAGTGTGTCATGCGCCGGACTTGGGTATCGTATTCAGAACCTGACACGTGGAAACGCCGCACGAGACATATGGACCAGGTTTGCTGTAAACATGGCGGGGTCGCGACCACGTTGATTTGTCGTCGTCGTAAATGTGTTACAAATAAAGTTGTTTACAAAGCAGCCTTTTACTGTGCTAGAAGTGAACATGGCACTTACAGCCGAATTATGCACATATGAGACGGAAAACTGTTATTTTTGCCCCAGACTTGGCAGCAAATGATAAAATAGTAACTAAGGTAATATTTTGTGGCGGTTGTTTCTAGTCGTATGGGTACCGTTTTTTTATAATGTTAAAGTTAATGATAATATTAAATGGTTTTATATTTTCTGTGAGTTAAAGGAAAGAGATGACTTTGGCGCAAGGGGACGAGGGTCCGGAGCTCGGAGCAGTTCATGCACTTTGATTCCGGTCCCCGGCGGCCATATTGGATATCGCTGACCATTAACATTTGACCTTTGACCCCGGTAACCTTAGACACAAAAACCCAAAATATAAGTTATAAAAATTGCATTAAATTATTTAAAAATTATAAAAAATAAAAATTAAAATATTTTCAAAAACGTACATGTCAGGAGAAATAAAATATTGAATGATAACATCACTCATATTTATTAGAGTATTAATTATTGGATTATAACATGTCAGGAGATACCCCCAGCCCCACCACACCTCACCTGTATGTATTCACTCCGCAATCTTGGTTTTTCGTCTGTCATTTGTTTATGCATTGCTGGAGGATGCTATCTTGGATTTCATATGTTTTCAACACCTAGGTAGTGCTAGTGTGTTAATTCACCCACCAGACGAGTTCTAGATTTAGCCACCAGGTGGCAGCCATATTTGTTCAAGTTTTTAAAGGATAGGTGGTGATGTCAGTGCCCACCATATTAAATTATATTATCAACATACAGGTGCCATTAATTTCTCGATTCAGCCACCAGGTGAGCTGTCGACACTTATATTTACAGACACAGAAAAATATGTAATTTTTCATTCCTATTTTTAAAAAAATTTCACTCAACAGTATACCTGCATGCATGATGCAGGACTTTGACTACATGCATAATTTATTAAATATATATATTTTTAATTAAAAATTTATGTTTGTTCTATTTTTAAAAGTATTTTTATTTGATTATATAACTGTACACGCAGTACAATGGTACTGTATGCAATACTTTATAGTTAAATTAATTTTTATTTCCATGCCTTCTAAATTTTAAATATATTTTGGCAAATTAGGTAAACATGAAATAAAACATAAATCACGGGCATTTTTTTATTCAATTAATGAATTTACAGTCGCTCATGCCCTCAAAATAATTTACAATATTCTTCAATTTATATGCATCTCAACATATGCAACTTTGTTGTAGGTTAGAGTCAATAGTACATCTCGCTTTCACACTCGTGATGTCCTTGTGAGAAAATATCGTGACATTTATTACAACGGAATGAGTGCAGTAGAGTCGGTTTTTGTGGAATTCACATTACAAGACTTTTGCGTGAAGTCAACAAACTTCAAAATAAACGGTTGCCGGCTCTAATTACTGATGATCATACAAATCCTGCTACAAAGAAAAGCAAATGTAGTATAGAATTTAAAAAAGGAGGTAGGTAACCATGAAGAGAACATTGATAAAATTGAACATGAAGACAGTGATAGTGCTGGAGACGATTATGGCGATTTTCTCGATACAGTGACACACCCCTCTAACACATTCGCTGCAACAAGCGACATGAAGAAGCCAGACGACGCCGAGAATACTCCCTACCTATTTCCCGAAGACCTGAGAGAAGACTAAATATGAAATAGAGGAGAAGCACTCGGAATCATACACAGTAGATTCACAAGGCAGAATGGAACGTAGCAGGTGCATTTATAGCTTATATCCGATTATTAAAATTATTTTACTTCTAACCCTCTGCGGACAATCTGAACAAAGATCAAGTCGCGCAACGACCAATGGCGAATCGTGGTGGATTCCTGCTGTAGTTATATGCACTTTTATTTAAGTGCAAATACAGTTTACCCGGGAAGTGACTAAATATAATGAGGGACCCGATATATACTTTTTAAAGCGATATTATTAAATAAAAAGTCCACATTTCAGCTTTGAATATAGGACTATATAATTTTATTTTAAGAAAGGGGAATTTTATTTTAACTTGCGACCCACATCCACCACACTTAGCACCACAGACTTAGCACTACACACTTAGTACCGGAAACAAAGCACTTGGCACCACACGCACCATGCTTAGCAACATACTTAGCACCACATCCGCCACACTTAGCAAGGCAGGCACCACATGCACCGCACTTAGCACTGAATTTAGCGCCACCCACACCACACTTAGCACCCCACGCACTACACTTAGCACGGAAGCACCGCACTAAGCCCCGCATACACCGCACTTAGCACTGCAAGATCCATGGCCAGTTACGTTAAAGCGGAGTGTATATTGGCCGCCAATAGTTTCTCAACATCGATTTATTCTTCGAGTGAGATGTCTCCTGTTTTACCAGAGCCATCAACTGCTTCAGCCGTGATGTCTACATCACTAGCAGCATCTACCTACACCAGTGCAGTACCGTCGTTCCAGATTGGTATGGTTCCATCGACTTCTTCAATTGTGACGCCTACATCACTACCAGCATCTACTGCCACCAGTGCAGTACCATCGTTTCAGATTGTTATGGTTTCATAGACTTTTTCAGCTGTTACGCCTACGAAATTTTCAATGGAGCCACCGAACTATTCGGCTGAGGTACGTACCCAGAATACCACTGCTGGCATTACCTGCTTCTTTAGCTCCAGCACTTACATCTCCAAAAGGTCTGTCCGAGTTTTTGTCTGAACCACTACGTCATCAGTGTCGCGTTTGTGATAAGACGTTTACTTTCGGCCGCAATGTACGACGACATGAGCGCTTTAATTGTGCCAGAAATCCCCGTTGCATGTCATATTTATGTGACAGGTGCGGTAAGCAGTTCATCCACAACGACCATTTACTTAAACATACAAATACTTCTATGGGCGAAGTGCATTTCTCATCAATACCTCGGAAGCTAGTTTGCTGCAAGCTGGTCTCTTGTGACTTCGGTACATGTCCTCATAAGTGTAGTTACCTACATAACCCGCCCTGTACAGTGTCTCGGTGTAATAAATGGCACGATATTTTCGCATTAGGACATCACGAGTGTAAATAGCGGGATGCATAAAAGACTATAACCTACAACAAAGTTGCATATTTTGAGATACGTGTATATAGAAGAATATTTTTAATTATTTTGATGGCATGAGCGACTGTAAAAAATTAATTGAATAAATGAATGCCTCTCATTAAAACTGTGTTTTATTTCATGCTTACCTAATTTTCCAGAGCATAATTAAATTTAAAAGGCATAGAAATAAAATTAGTTTCATTAAATAGTATTGTATAACATTGCCATTGTAATATATGTACCTACAATTAAATAATTAAATAAAATTCCTTTTTAAAATAAAACCAACTTAAAATTTTAATAAAAAATATATGTAATAAATTATTCATGTAGTCAAAGTCCCGCTTCATGCGTGTAGGTATAGGTACTGTTGATTGAAAAAAAAAAATATTTTTTTAATGGGAATGAAAAATTACATATTTTTCTATACCTGTAAATATAAATATCGACAGCTCACCTGGCGGCTGAATCGAAAAATTAACGCCAACTGTGTGGTGAAAATAGAATCCAAAATGGAGGGCGCCAACAACGTCACCTATACTTCAAAAACATAAACAAATATGGTTGCCGCCGGGTGACTAAATCGACAACTCGTCTGGGGGTGAATCGATACACTAGCGTTACCTAGATGTTGAAAACATATGAAATCCAAGATGGTGTCCTCTAGCAGTGTATAAACAAATAAACTAAAAACCAAAACGGCCTTCAGTAATGTATAAACAGATGACAAATTAAAAAAAACGAGATGGTGGCTTCCAGCAATTATAATCAAATGACATACGAAAAATTCCTAGATGGCATCCTCCAGCAATATATAAATAAATGACAGACGAAAAAATCCAAGCTGGAGTCCTCCAGCAATGTATAACCAAATGACAGACGAAAAACTAAGATGTCTGAATGAGTAATGAGGGCTGAAGGGGGGGGGGGGGGGGGATCTCCGAAAATAAATTTTCAAACTAGTTTTTCATATATTTTTATATTTTTTAAATAATTATTTGGGATATTATATAATTGTTTACTTTGTGTATTTTTCGATTTTTTTTGGATTTTTTTGGGCCACTGATAACAGGGGCCAAAGGTCAAACGTCATTTAAATCCAAGATGGCCGCCGGTGTACTGGAATGAAAGAGCATGAACTGCTCCGAGGTCTGGTGCCCGGTCTCCTTGTGCTAAATTCATCTATTTCCTTCTACTTTTGTGTACGTACTATAGCATAATGTCTTCTCTAGCGATCACATGACGAGTTGTAATATTTATTGTAATTGTGTTTACATGTAAAATTGTAGTCTTATCTATTAAAATTCCGCTATTACCAGTTGTCTTGATTCTCTCTTCTTGCGAGAAACTTGGTTGAAATCGGACGAATAATATCTGAGAAACTACATGTAAGCTTAACATCTCAGGTAGTATTATTTCAAAATGGAGAATGAAAGAAATATTTAACTACAATCATAAAAGTTACTAACTGTTGCCAGAACGTAACATATGATTAAAATCTCTCTGTAAAATTCCAATAACGCAATTTAAAAACGAGTCTAATCCTATAAATTATCAGGTGTCTTTGATATAATATCCTGTAAAGCAAATTTATTTACTAACAGATAAACTGTTTCCTAAGATGAATATAAAACTTATTTCTTGATGTACTACTAGTGGTGTAATTAAATTCCTTAATTATATGCAGCCAGTACACCACAAAATATTGTTGAAATTGTTCTAATAAATGATAACAATGATATAGTTTATCACATTAAATATTTATGAGACCCCCATTTTTAAAACAAGCTTTCGAAATGTTTAAAGATTACACTACTGGTAAATTAAATAAGAACACAATAAAAACATGTATCCAGGCGATGTAAATGTTAGTCACACGCTCACACACTATACGCACTAGACTGACAGAGTACATATCATTTTCACTCGTCTGTATATGGCGACGAGTTGAGCTGAGTTGAGAGATTTTGACGGCTATTAACGACGCGGTCTTGAGAGCCGATAAGTGTGAAATTAGGTGAGAATGGAGCGGCGCCGGAAAGCAAGGGCGGGGGAAACGGGAGATCCCCGAGAAAACCCGCCGACCAGCGGCATCGTCCGGCACGATTCTCACTTGTGAAATCCGGGAGTGACCCGGCCCGTCATTTAACCCGATTAGCCTTGGTGGGATGTACATGGTGTCTGGACAAAATATCGAAAGAGCGTTTGAGAATTACGAGTACCGTAATCTACCAGAAATGTAGCCTACAACTCTAGCATGGAAACGATCGTAGAGCTGACGTATTTAATCTTGCGAACTGGAGCTTCATGCACATTCCCCCTCGCAGTAACACACACAGCGTTCTGGTTAAGGGGAGGGGGTGCCCACGTGCCGCGGACAAATACTATTGTATAACATCAGAACACCTGCTGGTTGTTTCTAAAGGCTGTTCACGATAAAGCGAGCACTTTTTAAATCAACCTTAGAAAAATGTCACTGCCCCTACCTGCATAAATTTCAACGGGTGCCCTGAGTGACACGTGCCCAGTAAATTTGGTAATGATGGGTGGGAAGTAATTCCGTATCTTAACGTCAAAAAAAATTGTTAAGTAACCCATTTGCGATAACTTAAATTATTTCCTTCACTTTCTGTCTTTTTTTTTAGTGCAGCGATGATAAAAAAATTACCAGATTTGTAAAATGTTTTATTTTCCAGTTATTTCACAGTTTCACCTGATTGACGCATGAACAAAGTGATGAGGCCCATGGAAATATTAATTTTACATAAGGCATAAAAATTCACTACGGGTATACAAGTAGAGCTTAAGCCGAGCATTTAAAATTGCTCATTTTACTATGAACAGCCTACAGGCTACCTAAGTGAACTTCTCTGGCTCTTCAAGTCTCCATAGTTGCATAATGCTAATGGATAGAATGTTTGCCATTAAGAAGAATTTCGTAATATCCATGTGACCCTCTCCTTGTATGCGCCCCTGCCCCTAGGTGGCGCACCGAGTGGGGTGGCGGAATGGTAACTCACTAGACTCGCATTCGGGAGGATCCGGGTTCGATTCCCGATACGGCCATCCCGATTTCGGCCCTCCGTGGTTTCCTGAAATCACTCCAGGCGAATGCTGGGATGAGTCCGTAACGAAGGCCAACCCCAATCCCTCTTCCGCGAGCAACGTCTCTAATGAGATCGCTGTCGACAAGACGTTAAGACCTACCTACCTACCTACCTACCTACCCAGGTGACGCAGTAGGGGAAGAGTGGCCGATGCGATGACGAAAACAGTGCCAGACGACGCTGATTCAGTCGCGCACAAGCTCAATGGTAGATAGGGATGATGCTCGTGCTAACCAGGGCGTAGAGTTTGACGACCGGTATGTTGTCGGGTATTGTCCTGTTGGAATATCACGTTCCCTGCTGCACGAAGAGCAGTTAGATATGTAAGGCTTAAGGGTGCTGCCTACCTGGCGATTGAAATGCGCTGCAGTATGTTCAAAATCCACGTTTTTTTTTTTTTTTTTTTACGAAACCATTAAACGTCTCCCCGTGATATCGGTGTACGAAAAGAAAACTCACTGCAGACTAGGTACGTATGATACTCTCAGTACATAATGTAAATTATAAGTGCTATTCCCGAGCCCTCCAATGTATATATATATTTTTAAAAAAGGCTTTTTCACACGGCTGCATCGCATAATACACAGGTTGGAAACATGCGACACTATTATAGGGAACTGCGTTGAACCTTGCTATAGACTTTTCTCCGATAAAATTATAGGATCACCGCTTAAAGTCCCATAGGCACACGTAACACGACGGAAACACTTCACGCCAGTTCAGCGCCTTACGTAGGAGCGTTTGGGCATCAGGCGCGCGTGTCAATGTGGTCCTTATTGCTCCCACGCTTCCCTGACTCAACCGCGCTAAAAATCTCCTTAAGAGGAGTGTGATTGCAACATTTTTTTGTGAAATCGTTGTTTGGCGTATTCGCCTATCTCGGTAAATATATGTTCTGTAAATGCGACATTTTGCTAGAAAAAGGTAGAAAACAATTATCTATGCTTCTATATTTTTATTTTTGTCATATGAAGTGTATTCTTGGAGAAAAAACTCGTGAAAATAGTCAAATATCGCATTTTTTAAAGCTTAACTATTCAGTTTACTTAAGCAGCAAGAGAAAAGTACAAAGTTACAGGCGTAGGTTAATCTGTACGCTTTCGTTGCATGTAATAAAATCCCGCTGTTACATATCTAATTTGCACAGCACAGCGTTGCGACGGAAACACTACACGCCTTGCGCGTAGGAACGATGAGGCACA